>OY728130.1:402943233-404249066 GCA_963277665.1 Viscum album
ATGGAGATTTGACCACATGGACAATTTGTAATTATAATAAGTTCATTTTTTACTCAAGTTCAGAACATCGACAAATTGTCTGATATGAACTCAAATAATTATATAACTGTTGTATCAAGGTTAAAAGTGATATAAAATTAATAATAAACAATAAAAAGTTTCTGAAGAAAGTATAAATTAACGTAAGTTTAATATTCAGGAAGAACAACGAACATATGTGACAAGTCGGACTCAAGGTAAGGGAACTATTCACCCTTCTCTTTTAGTAAAATATTTCTTTTATGTTATTTATTTTAATTTATATTTTATTATGATGAGATATTTTCTTTTATATCCTTAATGTTTTAAAAAAAATCCATGTGATGAGAGTCCTTTTTCTCTCTCATCATCTCATTTTCTGAATTTTTAAGTAGTGCTGTTAGGCTGTCGAATTTTCATAAGGTAACTTCTTAATTGATTTTCCATTATTTGGGTTAATCTTATAATTATTTATTATTCCATGCTATTATTATGTAATATCTTGTATTTATGCATTACTTATGTGTAATTATAGTAAATACACATAATTGATCTATTTTATATACAAAATGATCATTGTAAGGGAACCTTTCACCGTCATTTTTCATTCAAAGACTTCTTTTATGTTATGTATTTTAATTTACAATTTCTAATGTTGGGATATATTCTTCTATATCCTCATTTTTTTGAATTTTATGTCCAAGTGATGAGATAACATTTTCTCTCTCATCAACTCATTTTCTTAATTTTTAAGTTAAGTCATTAGGCTGCCGAATTTTCGTAAGGGAATTTCTAAACT
The DNA here is from genome assembly GCA_963277665.1 of Viscum album. NCBI lineage: Eukaryota > Viridiplantae > Streptophyta > Magnoliopsida > Santalales > Viscaceae > Viscum > Viscum album. The sequence continues at coordinate 402,944,051 of OY728130.1, forward strand.
CAATTTCCTCTCATTGGGTTTTACGCATACTTCGTTGATTATATTATGAAAAGATTATGTGTGGAATAAATATTTATTTATTTATTTATTTATTTTAAAATTTCTACTTCATTTTATGTGTATATCCTTTTTCAACACATAATCACTCCATTGATAAATTCTTACGTCATTTATACAATCTTCGTAAGGGGTTTTGTCTCAATTTACATTCCATTGAGACTTATTTATTGTTATACACAAAATCACTTTATATGGTGTATATACTTCCATTTGAAATATTATATCTTAAATCTCCTTATTCTCATGATATTATTATCTTTGTTTAATGTTATTATGTAATTATTTTTATACAAGTATTTTTTCAAGTGGCAAGGTACTCTTAAACTAAAACATTGTTTTAAAGTTTTTAAAGATTTATTCTTATAAATATTTCTTATTAATGTCCCTGTTTTGAAAATGGTTTTTAGGATTTATTTATATGAAAATTATTGTTATAAAATGTTAATTTATTTAAAAGTTTCAAAGTGGTATGGGACACTTTTATTCAAAAATATCTTTATTAAATGTTTTAAATTATATTGAAAATGGTTTTGAGAAATCATTGATTATATCAATATCTTGAAATGATATACTGTGATTTCAATGAATAAATTTTATCTTTAATTTATGCTTCTTTTATATGTTATGATCATATTATGGTTCTTGGTAATTGTTTACATATACGGGTGGTTCTGTGATAAACTTAGGGAGGGTGAGCCTGAGATAGCACTCCAATGCATTGGGTAACATGACAGAGGTAAACGTTAATGATTCTCCTAATAGATTTAAGGAATAAACTATGATTGTTATTCCAAACGTAACTCCCTATGTAGTTGTGAAAGCTACAATGTAAGTATGAAATGGATGCCACAAGTTACCTTTATGATTAATGATTTCTATCTGTTATTTATAAATATTATGATTTCATGAGGTATGTTAAAGAGATTATGTTTATTATGTATTGATAGACTAATGTTTTCTTTCTTTATTTTATAACACTTATTGAGATTTTTATGGTTATCCCAAGTTTTTGAAATTTTTTTCACAGGGTATAAATAAGGGTAAGTGAAAGGAATAATTCAAGAAGATTTATATCAATAAAATAATTCTTGTTTTCTTTTAAGAGTTTTATTTTATAAAAAAATGGATAGTGAGTAGAACTATCTACTTTGTAATATTTGATATGTAATGTAATATTTATGGCCAAATTCTCTAAAACTCTAAACCTAAGAATCTTCAATGTTAATTCTTTATTTAATAACTCAATATTAAGTAATGTTTTAAGGATGGGCCTTATAAAACTCCTCTCTCCCTCTCTCCTATATTAAAAAAATTAAATTTTCACCCATGATGTGTCAATTTACCGACATCATGGGTGATGCACTTTGATTTTCCTTTAACACCTTAAAGGATGTAAATAAAACCATGAAATGGTTGAAAACAAATTCTAAAAGGGGTTAAATAAACAAAATTAGGATTAAAAAATATCCAAAACCTATACAATTATTTTTGGATGATTTTATTTCGACTTATATTCATCTTATATTAGACTTTAAATAGTTTTTTACCTATTGAAATCGAAAACCATTTTATAATAAAATAATATTTTCAAAATTTCTGAAAGAGCCCCTCCTCCCTCATATAAAAGGTCACCACCTCTAACCCATTAAACACACCTCTCAAGCCCATTGGATCATTTAAACACTACTCCAAGAATCTCACAACATCACCCTATTCCTCCTAGAATATTTCACCTAGGAATAAGGTAATTCAAGAAAGCATTTTGGCTCAAATCAAAGAGAGTAACATGTTTAAAGAGGTAGCGTCTTCTCTAAAATTTCTTTCCATTATTCTACTTCCTCACTCCCTATTATATAATTTCTCTTTGATTACATAAAAAATAGTATCCTCAATATACTAGGGTGTTTTTATGGGAATTATTCGAACTACACTTACACACACCTCTGTTTAATGGGTATAGAACATACTGTTTATGTGGACGGCAAACTACTGCCTCGCGAAATGATGATTTTCTTATTTCCCCTAAACACCTCTTATAGTGGCCATTATGATAGAACTGTAATTATATATGATATATATGATATTTATTTTATCTCTATACTTATTTAATTATAATTTATAACAAAACTTTATTCTTTCCATGTTGTATATATATGATAATTCCATTTGAGAAAGTGTGGACTACAACCCCCTCAAAGTGATATGAATCGTTCATGCTATACATGGAATGTATAAAGGATGGAATAAATGAACTTATGTAACATATATAACATATATATTATACTTTAATTTTAATATAACTATGTATCATTCAGTTTTCATTCCTTTAAAAAGGAAAAAATGAAATGAAAGTAGTGTTTATGCGTACATACGGCTTACCGTCTCCATGAACGGTGCATTTCATTTTCTTATATCCAAATCTTATGAACTTCTATAAATACATATATAATAGATATAAATAAATATATAATGCATATATATTATATTTAAATCATGAATACAAATATGTAGATAATGTACTTTTGACCACATGGACAATTTGTAATTATAACAAGTTCATTTTTTACTCAAGTTTTGAACATCGACACAATGTCCGAATGAACTCAAATAATTAAATAATTGTTGTATCAAGGTAATAAGTGTTATAAAATGAATAATAAACTTTAAAAAAATTATGAATCAAGTAGAAATTAACTTAATATAATTATTTATGATGAACAAGGAACATGTGAGACAAGTCGGACTCGAGGTAAGGGAACCTTTCACCCTCCTATTTTAGTCAAAGATTTATTTTATGTTATATCTTTTAATTTTTATTTTATTATGATTGGATATGTTATTGTATTTCATTATAGATGTAAATTTTATTTCCAAGTGATGATTGTATCTTTTCTCTCTCATCAACTCATTTTCTGAATTTTTAAGTGACGCTATTAGGCTGCTGAATTTTCATAAGAGAACTTATTAACCCAATTTCCATTATTTGGGTTAATATTCTACTTATTGATTATTCCATGTTATTATTATTTAATATATTGTATTTATTAATTAATTATATGTACTTATAGTGAATACACATAATCAATCTATTTTATTTAATAAATTACCTTTGTAAGGGAATCTTTAACCTTCATTTTTAGTCAAAGACTTATTTTATGTCATGTATTTTAATTTCCACTTTATTATCTTGGTATGTGTTATTATATATCATTATTTCTGTACATTTTATTTCCAAGTTATGATACACCCTTTTCTCTCATTAACTCATTTTCTGAATGTTTAAGTGGCGTTGTTAGGCTACTGAATTTTCGAAAGGGAATTTTTAAACTCAATTTCCTCTCATTGGGTTTTACACATACTTTGTTGATTATACAATGCCATGACTATGTGTGGAATCACTATTTATTTATTTATGTTTTAACTTCCACTTCCCTTTATGTGGATGTACTTTTTCAACACATAATCACTGCATTGATAAATTCTTAAGTCATTTATACAATCTTTGTAATGGATATTTTCTCAATTTACATTCCATTGAGGCTTATTTGTTATTATACACCAGTCACATTATATAGTGTATATACTACCCTTTGAAATATTTTTTCATGAATATCATTATTCTCATGATATTATAATCTTTTTTTAATGTTATTATGTAATAATTTTTTTACAAGTAATTTCTTAAGTGGAAAGGGAATCTTTAACTAAAACATTGTTTTAAATGTTTTAAATATTTATTATACTAAATCTTTTGCATTAATGTCTGTGTTTTAAAAATGGTTTTTTGGATTTATTTATATATAAATTAATGTTATAAAATTTTAATTACTTTTAAAGTTTCAAAGTGTTATGGAACACTTTTATTCAAAAATATCTTTATTAAATGTTTTAAATGGTATTGAAAATAGTTTTGAGAAGGAATTGATTATGTCAATATCTTGAAATGATATACTGTGATTATAATATGGAAATGTTATCTTTCATTTATTCTTTTTTTATGTTTTATGATCATGTTGTGGTTCTTGGTCATTGTTTACGTATACGGTTGGTTCCATGATAAACCTAGGGCGGGTGAGATTTAGAGAATATACTGTGATGGGTATTAAAAAAGTAACTCCCTATGTAGCTGTGAAAGCTACAATGTCAGTATGATATGGATGCCAAAAGTTATCTTTATGATTTATGATTTCTATTTTTTATTCATAAATATTATTATTTCATGAGGTATGTTAAAGAGCTTATGTTTTTTATGTATTTATGGACTAATGTTTTGTTTATTTATTTTATAACCCTTACTGAGCTTTTTATGCTCATCCCAAGTTTTTGAAATGTTTTTCACATGGTATAAGGAAGGGTCAGTGATAGGAAGAATTCAATAATATTTATATCAAGAAAATAATTCTTGTTTTCTTATAAGAGTTTTTATTTTATAAAAAAATAGATACTGAGTAGAATTTTCTACTTTGTAATATTTGAGATGTAATGTATAGTTATTGCCTAATTCTCTAAAACTATAAAACTAAAAATATTCTCAATGTTAATTATTGATTTAACTCAAGATTAAGTAATTTTTTAAGTCTAAGGTCTTATAGTTAGTATCAGAGGTTGTTTTAGATAACTTTAGAGGTTATGGTGTTATTTTAGCATAAGTAACATAACTATAATGGTTAGCATATTAGATAGAGCCATTGTTATTTTAGATAAATTGAATGAGTTTAAGATAACCTGAATAAGTATATATTAGTATTTTCCCTCCTCATAAGATATTATATGATTATTTTACTGATATAATCATACGGAACTTTATAGTTTTAGTAAATGGATGGATCTAGCAAGCACTAAAGTAAAAATGTATGTGAAGGAAACTGTGATGGTTTTATGAATGAGAAACTGAATGAAATGTGAGATGTAATGAAAACTCATGTGGTTATTCTCAACTAACTATCTGAACTCATTATTGACCACATGAACCTTAGAGATTTTTATAAGGCATCATATATGTGAGAAAGAAATCCCAATGGGAGTTCAGGTAATAACCATAAAGGAAAGTATATTCAAAAACCTATGTGTCAAGGATGTAGAAAGAAACACCTAGGAAAATGAGTCAAAGGGATAGTAAGATGCTATATATGTGGTAATGAAGGTTATAAATCAAGAACCTTCCATGGAAAAAGGAAGTTCCTATTTGACTCCAGGAAAGGGAAAGAAGTTCCTTCTGAGGGATCAATTGAATGTTTTAAATGTGATGTGCAAGATCATTACACAAATAGATGTCCTATAAATAAGGTTCAAGAATGAGATCAGTAGGAACATACAAATATATTTTTACCAATACCTAAGGTCACTCTAATTAAGGATGAGGAAACTGACAATGACCGATGAAAGGTATGGATTATTTCTTAGCATATGTCTTAACAATATTGAATCTTAGGATATTATTCATGATTTTGTTTGTAGAAAATACGTATTATGGAATATGTTATAAAAAATGGTTAATGGATCATGAATAATGTTTAATGATTAATAAGTATATACATATAATAGATTCAAGAGTTATGGTAGATTTTAGGATGATAAAATTCTTAAAAGTATTAAGGCTCTTTTGATAATGGGATTAATTTGGAAGACTTTTTCTAGTATATATAACCATGAAGTTTGATATGGGAAAATGGTATTCAAGGAATAATTATCTTTTCTTTTTTGGATATAGTTATATAGAACCATTTGGGTTTATATGATCCTTAAATTTGAGGAAATTATACAGGTTATTACTTTTTGGGATAAAAATGTGAGGTATGATGACAGTGTTTTTCATTGATTTGGGCAATATTGAGAAAAAAAAGATGAAAAGTTTGTGGGGTTGTTTGCATCACCCAAGAAAAAATAAAACTTAGCTTACTAGGCCCATTGTCTTAGGTAAATATAATTAAATAAAGTAGCAAGAGAATGCAGGCACAAATGATTGAAGATGAAAGTGTTTTTCAATGATGCACAAGAGTTAGAAGGACATCCACAGATTGGAGTCTCTTCTCTTTTTTCAAGAATTACAAGAGGATTTCAACATAACTCTTCATTTGATTTAAAACATCCTGAGCTTCATCAGCAGTCACCTAGAGTTCATTCATTAAACTGGATACAATAAGAGATGCAGTGATACCAGTACTTCTTGGAACAATTGTAAATTATGTTCTTGAGTGCAGTTGCAGAAAATTTTCTGCTGATCAAATATTCACTCTATTTCTATCCAAGAGAATTGGAAGATGGATACATGGATTTGATAATGGAGCATTGGAAGTAAAGATCCATTTGGATAGAGTACTGCATTATAGATTCCTTCTCCGTTGTTCCATCATTAAAAAATGATCCTCCAACTAAAACATTTGCTGAAGAAAAGTTAGTGTAAGTTTGAAACCAAGAATGTGGGAGATAGTTCTTTGGATCTGGAATGTTGACTCCTTGTAGATAACCATGGCCATATAAAGATATCATAGTAATCATGGTAAATGATGTTCATCATGTCATGAATCTGCTTGCTAGCCAACTCATCAGCCGATCCAATTCATTTGGGAGGCATTTAATCTGCACAAAGATCTAATAATTAAATTTTAAGTAAGTTGGTTTTTCATAAAGTTTGTGAAGAAATTGAAAAAAATGGCTAAGGAATTCAGGTGCGCAAGTCTAAATCTTATCGTGCAAGTCTAAGCCAGTCACGCAAGTTGTACCACGCTAGTACTGGCACGCAAGTCAAAAACAGACTAAGGAAGCGCGACGCAGCGAACAGAAGCGCGGACGAGTGAACAGTCAATACACCCGCCCGACGAGAGCTCACTAGAGCGATGAGAGCTATAAGCTTTGGAATCCGGGTGCTTTGCACGAGATTGGTGCCCATATTTATAGGCGAGGTCGTACCCCTACTCATTGTAACCTACACGCCTCATACCTGCGCGCCGCTAGATCTTGGTTTCTCCTTTTCCTCAGAGTCAAATCCACTTTCCTTTTTTGGATCCAACTTTGAGGGGGGACTTTTGTTGACTCTCGGTTCCATCACAGAGTCCAAATATTGACTAAGGGGAATACCTAAAGCAAATAAAAGGGAAGAACATCAAGAATATTGCAAAGTCACTAAGGCGCGCACGTATACCTGCGCGCCAGCCTTGGGTGCGCAAGTCACTTGCACGCCAGATATGAGGCGCGAAAGTCACTTGCGCGCCCTAAGTGAATTTTTTTCCAAACATTAGGTGGCCTATAAATACACCTTGTTGGCCCCCTATTTCGGGGATGAAAAATCCAAAACTCAGATTCAAGCTCTGGCCACCCAAGTCTATGTCTGAAGTCTTCCGAACACTTATAAGGTGATTTATTTCCCAGAATGGAAGATCTAAAGAGGAAGAATAAGGCCTAAGTATTATAACTAATCAATAATAGCACACCTAAGTGTCCAACCCTTAAGGGAGTGGAGACACTTGAGCGCCACCTTTTCCCTCTCAAGTAAACATGCACGCCACACATTTGAAAGCCTCTAGGGATGATACTAAGGGATCTAATTCAAAGTTGCCCAAGTATCACTTCATGGATTCTTCATTACCCAAGTTGACTCGTGTCATGCAAGTATGCTTGCGCGGCCAGGATTTGGGCACCAAACCATAACTTGCACGCCTCCTTCTTAGTCACTTCCTTTCCTCAAATCCACCTTTCTTCTTCAAAATATAGCCTTCAAAACCTTCTTCAAATACATTTGTGGCATGGTTCATTTGTTGGCTTCCTTATCTGAAAGAAATTTTGAGAAGTTATTTTGATTTGGGCCTCCTTCTCAAGAGTAAGCCCTAAGTCTCAATTCCCCTTAAAATGGGCCTCCTTTTTAGGAGTAAGCCCCAATCATAATTTCTCTTAACCTGGGCCTCCTTTTCAAGAGTAATCTCCAGTCATAATTTCCCTTAACTTGGTCATACTCCTTAGGAGTAATCCCCATGTTCCTTAATCATGGGAATCCACCTTATGAGTAATCCCCAATCATAAGTTAAAGTCCCCCTTAATCTGGGAATCCTCCTTAAGAGTAAGCCCCATTCATAATTTCTCTTAACCTGGGCCTCCTTTTCAAGAGTAAGCCCCAGTCATAATTTCCCTTAACTTGGGCATCCTCATTAGGAGTAAGACCCAAGTTCCCTGTTCATGGGCATCCTTCTTAGGAGTAAGCGCCAAGTTCCTTAATCATGGGCATTCTCCTTTTCACGAATGAAAACCAATCATAAGTCCCCTTAACCTTGGGCATCCTTCTCAGGAGTAAGCTCCAATAATAAGTTAAAGTCACCCTTAATCTGGGCATCCTCCTTAGGAGTAAGCCCCAAATCAAGAATCTAAATCTCCATAAAGCACAAATACCTTTATGGACAATGTTAATGGGAATCCATATTAGGAGGAAGCCCCAAGTCCCACCTAATTTGGGAATCCTCCTCAGGAGTAAGCCTCAAGTTAGAGTATCCAAATCTCCATAAAGCACGAATATCTTTATGAACCTTGTTTCTAGGCTTCTTTCCGGAAGTAAATCCAAGTATTCACCTACTTGGTCAATCACACATACATAATCCCCATATCATTCCTTGTGATCGCATCTTTCGTGGCACAAATCGTCAGGTTTACTGATACCTCTTGTTTCCCACACCGATCATGACTCACGTGAGCTTAGAGTGTAAAAGTAACAATGACGCATCTCTTTGGGATGTTAATCATATGTGAGCCCCACAATTCTTAATCAAACTACATGGACTTTGATCTCTTCTTTAAAAGTAGAGTACGTAGGAATCCTTTCTAAGGTTCAATCTCATCACCCATTAATTCTCATCTATCCCATATGACATTAAACTATATCTAAATTCCCAAACTATGTGGATTCTGATTCCTCTTCAACAAGGATGCATAGGTATCCCATATGCGGGTACGATCCCAACTCTGAAATAATCCATGTCCTTCTGAACAACAATAAACTTCAAGTGCCCCACTGAGTGGATTTAAAACTAGTATGGTTATCATAATGACCAAGATATTTCTACATAATGTGTTGAAGGATACCATTGACTAAGAATCTCTAATAAATACGGATGATTCTCTATCGATGAAGAACCTCAAATACATATAAATGATTCTATAAATTTCATACATATTACTCATTTGTTTCCAAATTTAAAGGAAAATTCATTTTCATACTTGGTGAATTAATAAGGATTCGTGAACATAACTTAAATCTATAAGAGAGTACCAGAGTAGAAAATAATTCCCCCTAAAAAGGTGTGATGAGTCTAACCTCCCATCCTCTCAACCAATGTAAATTCTTAAGCCTCATTATTCCACAACTAATGAGCACCTACCTTTAAAAGTAGGCCAAAATGGATATAGAATCATTGGATGTTTCCGGTTCTATGAATAAACCCGTTAGAAACCGATTGTAAATTTTGAAACTTAAACAAACAAGGTCATCCCCATTTTTAGAAGAAAAAAAATGGGGAACCAGACGTGAATTCTTAACCAAGTTAAATGATGTTTTACTTACTTTTTAGGACCCTATTTAACTTATTTTGAGGTCCAAAAAAGCAATAAATAACATATGTGCTCATCCAAAAGATTTAGTCTGGCCAAACTTATCTTGATTATGTCTGTAATATCAAACAAGCACTCTTTTTCAAGATCTCTCTACATTACAGAAATGGCTTCTTTAAAGTTCACACCTGTGAATTCCTCGGCTTCTACTCCTGCTGGATCCTCATCCGCTCTGAGAACGACATCACATACTCAGAGCCTACAATGTTGAGTCTCAAATGCATTGGTTAAGGAATACCTTCAACACGGTACCATTCTGACTCTAGAGGTCGCTCGACAAGCCCTCCAAGTTAACAATTCACCCTAGTTTTCTGGACAGCAATGATCATTGATCAAGAAGTATGCGGTGTTAACCACCGTCTCCAACCGTTTCAGGTCATTATCCCCGGAATGCAACAACCAGTCCCTCCCGTATTATATGGAGGTGAATGAAGAGTCCAGTCAAGGCCTCGGTTCAAAAAGGCAAGAGTCCTTCCTGAGGACTCCCACCAACAATCGACGCTAGACTTGTGCGGTAGTGCACCCTCAACATGATGAGGGTATCGCCTTTAGGGGTTCATCTCAGGTTCCTCAGACCCGAGCATGCAAAACGAACCGTCAAAGGATAAATCCGATCAATAGATAGCAAGTTATTACTTCTGCACCCTCTGGATAATTCCATCATGCCAACTTGATGGAAAACAACGAGCGGGCATATACACCCATCTGTCCTGATGTTACTACCCAGCAGACTTGTCTCGTAGTAACACATCAATCCCGCCAAGAAATTCCAATAGAGTATTATAGGCAGGCACATACACCTATTTATAATTCATCATCCAGTCAGCAGGCTCGTCTGACTGCATCCAAAGAAGCTCAACAATCTAATATGGTGGCAACTGGTAAGTAAGAACATACACCTATTTACAATCACCAAATCTATCAGTAGTCTTGTTTGATAGTATTGAAGGAAATTCATCAACCATACTTTATGAAGAATACACAGCAGGAACATACACCTACCAATGTTCATCAAGCCTGCCAACAGTCTCATTTGGTAGCACACGGAGAAGTCAGTCGGAAAGCTTCATTGAAAAATTTGGAGCAGTCTTAACTCTATGCCCCTATGCATAAGTACTGTCAGAATTCGTTGATAGGAAAATGAGGACAGGAGAAGTCACATACACCAACTTCAAGCATGGAATGGACGTATATTCCCGTTCCAACAGCTGAAGTCACCAAGCACATTCTGACAATGGTGAAAGAGAAGAAGCAAATCCCTACCCATATTTTGGATTCCTATCAGAATATTATAACAACTTCAGCAGCATCACAATGAAGGAATCATAAATCTATCCCTATCAGTGGAGTGACTCATCAACATGTCACCCCGGAGTAGATACACACCTCTTTTCTAGTCTAGGAGGGTCGTGGGGAATACTCCCACATTTCATATGGACAATCAAGTCAGGCACATACATCCGACTTAAATGGAGATAATCAGCCTAACCTGACCATTTCTCCTGAGTAGGCACATACACCTTCCCATAATAACCACTTTCATCAACAAGTGGTTTCCAAAGTCAATAATAAGGAGTCAAAGAAAAATAATCGTCCAGCACAGTCGAGAAATCAAGAGCCAATTTGCAATAAGGCTTTGCTCGATGGTGGAGTTCTTGATGCACTCAGACAATTGGCTGTTGCAACTCAAGATTCTACTCTCACATTTCCAGATTCCGGAAGTAACAACAAAAATTCTGAAGGTCTCCATCATACATTTCCTCATGAAGGCTTTCTTCATGATAATTCAGTCGATCTCAAAGTATCATCTTCAGATGAGAGCCACGATAACCCTATGTATGGCCAGAAGATCAAGGAGAAAAAGGTTTCATCTTTTGTTGTAACCCACCATGGTGTTCCTCCCCATGATGATGAATTTAGCTGCGAAATTCCTCTCTGCAGTAGTAATTTGCATTGCCGGGAAAATTATTCAAAGGACAATGCAGTAACGATAAATCCCTCTTATCTTGAGGCACTTTCAAATGTGAAGCTAGTAATTTCTGATGCTTTAATTCTAGAAGGTGAAATACTTTCTCAATCATAATATATCCTAGGGTGTAGGTCATTCTATGAACCACCCTTGGGTCATTCATCTTCTAATTTGATAAATGAATTCTCTACCAATCTTTTTGAATCTGATGAAGCAACAAAGAAGCACTAGCTTTGGTCTAATCAGGTAGAAGAATCTTCATAGAATGATAAGGAGGAAGTGTTGAATATGAGTAATCAACTAGTGAAAGGTGAAGTACCAGTCATGTTTTGGATTTTGGCTGACTCTCAGTATGATATTCCTGAAATGTTGATGGAAGATTGTATTCACGATATTCGTCTCAACATGTGGAAAAATATTTATCAATTAAAAAAGAAAATATTACCTTATGATGAATATGAACATCATCTAAAGATAATAGAAGGGTTTCAATTCCAAATTGACTTGGCATCTCTCTCAGTTTCCCGAAATCCAAAGGTTGAAAAGCAGTAGAGAGCCCTACAGCGTTCATGCCTTGGCGTACTAAAAAGGTTACGCCAGTTAATTACCAATGCCCCATCTGGTATTCATATCAGAGGATGGGTTGTTCATGGAGCACTTCATTTCATTGTACTCTCCAGTCAACAAAGCCTTCAAAAAGTGGTCTCATGCAATGTTATTGCCCATGGATGGCCACAGATACCTGGTTTTGTGTGTAATCAAAGGCTTGCCTAGGAACAAGCCTCAACTAGTTCATCCCAAATTCAGGAATACAAAGAACAAGTTGTCTAATTACTCTTACATCAAGAAAATGAGAATATCGAACAGGATTATCGTTTAGATCATGTGAATCATCAGGTGATAGAAGTGTCATAAATCATTCAACGAACATTTGAGCCAGGTGATTTGAGTGGATGTAGGTTGATGCATCTGGCCAATTTCTGAACTAAAGTCTGCAAAATCATGAGAGCTTTTAAGAAAGTCTCAGATTTAGCAGCTCAAGAGCCACCTTAGCTTTCCAGACTGGGGACTCTTTTAATCTAACCCTCGGTATCAATAGATAGGATTTGAGGAGTTGAGCAGGAATATTAGGAACAGCCCCAGTCCACCAGACTAGGGACTTTTTCAAATTATCAATCTCTTCCTCAGTGAAAGTCAGTCTTCTCTCGATTAGGGAAGAAGACATAGGAGGAACGCATAGCCAAATTATCAGGATATTCCCTCTAAATTACAGTTCATCAAGAAGTTCCTGAGGGATCAACTAAACCAAAGGCAATTTCTAATAAAGGACATGGAAGAAGACAGTATCGCAGAAATGCCGACATAAGGGATGAAATGCATTATGCATCGATAAATGTCATCAACGTTGTTGTCACTAATCCCCTAGAACATGAGGCACACACAGGGGAATCAGATGAAGAAGTTCATGTTCAAGAGACTGTACGCACTGAAACAAATGAGGAAGGTGTGCGTACCTGGAATCAAAGGCTTGCCCAGAATTGAGGTATTCCATCAAATAACCAACTCCCCCCTCTCCGAAAGGCATCCAACAAGGGGAAAGGAAAAAAGTTAGGTTACATTCTACCCTACCTTTGGAGAAGGTCAATCACTCTCATTAGAGGAATAGTTCGCACAGTAAGAAGAATAAATGAAGGAGTTAAGGAGGTTGAATACAGAACTGCTTTAAGGTAGTCTTCCTCCTAATCATGTTGGAGTTAATCACTCAAGGGAATTTGTTGTAGTTACTAGGATGGATCATGAATATCCTCCTTTACCAGTAATCCCTAACAGGTCCAATCCTATGGGTCATGCACAACAATAACTGGTATTACTACCATCAGTTGTAGTACCAGTTACCACATCTGTCCAAACTCCAGTTATTGCGCCTGCTCTAGTCAAAGCTCAACCAGATGTTTCTCAAAAGTTAATAACTACCATTGAGTCATTAACAACTCGGTTGGAAGCTATGGAAGTAAAGCGTGTACAAATTCAACTAGAAAAGAGATCTTACCCTGAATGGGTGGATGTAATTCTTCCCCCATCAAATTTTTCAAGTACCAAATTCCTAATTTTTAATGGTTCGGGAGATCCAGAATAATACATAACACATTTTGTTTCTCATTGTGATCCTATGATGGGAAATCCTCAACAACAAGAAGTAGTTAAGCTCAGGTGTTTTGTGTAGTAATTATAAGGGCCTACTTTTTTCTGGTATAAAAGCCTGCGATTCCGGTCAATTACTGGTTGGGAAGATCTTCGTCAGATATTTCTTCTTCAATTTAGCTCAAAATTACCAAAGACGACGGTTTTTGATCTTACAAATTGTAAGCAAAGGGAAAATGAAATATTTTTGGATTTCATTGCTCGCTAGAAGGGATTGACATATTCCTTAAGTTTATCACTCCCTCAAGAATAATTGTTTCCAATCTATGTGGAAACTTTGTGTGATGAATTATGCACACCGTCGATCCCTATGAAATACACAGGAGGGTTTTGAGACCTTACTTAAATCACTCAACAGATCGAATATTCTCTTATAGAGACTAAGTCTAAAACTCGTGTAATTCCATCATCTCTAGGAAGGAGAATGGGGAGAGCATAGACTACTACAGTTACACCTAAACAAGCACCGGTACCTACTTCCACTTCAATACCTTCATCATATCAAAGGGATCCACCTCATGAACATCAAAAACAATGGCCACCTCATCAAGATGATCAAAGATATCAAAGGCAGAAATAGTTTGAGGAGTTAAAGAATAAAGTTTATTCTTTCTGAAATGAAGAAGTTCTAGGTTACTTCATCTCGGCACTGGAAAATAACCCGGTTCAGTTGCCAAGGCCCAAAAGGCTGAACAAGGATGGAGATGAAGACCTCCCCAACTATTTCCCATTTCATCAGATGTTGGGGCATCCCATTCAGGAGTGTTTTATCTTCAAAGACCTCCTACAAAAGATGGTAGACTCTAGACAGGGAAAACTGAAAGGTTCTTTATCCCAAGTAACATGTGTTACTGCTACTGATCCCGATGAAGAAGGCGAGTGGCATGAAGTAAAAAGAAAAAATGCACAGAAATATGATGACTGGATGGTCAGGAAAACGATCAATGGAATTCATGCCATTTTATGAATGTAATTGAAGAAACCAATTGTGTCTTCTGCTATGAATGCTACAACAAAACTCCCTTCGTCAGAAAGAAAATCCTCAAAGAGGCGGAATAATTTGAAGAAAGAAGAGCAGTCAGAAGAAGACAAGCTCGTGTTAAGTCCTAAGTTGCCTTTGACTCTGGTAGATTTTATTCCATCTACTTCAAAAGCATGGGCACCACCCCATCAAACGGCACAGCCTGAAATGGTTTATTAGGAAGAATCTTCATCAGATTAAGAGTTGATCTTTGGTTCTGTAAGCATGATTCACTTAATGGATCCATATTCCAGTCATAGTGTCGATATTGATGAGCCTGAGTTTCATGTATCAAACAGAGGAATTAGAGGGAGTTCCAGAGGTCTAGGATACAGGGGAAGACGTGGATGTTCCAGAATCCACTATTCCAATCCTACCCCTGCTAGAACTGTATATGCTGCAGAAACTCATGGAAACTTCCTTCAGCAGGCTCAATAAGAACAAGAAATTTCTTCCACACATGGAAGATTTAGTCCTAGAACAGTTATTTTCGAATATCGGTTAGAGGTTACACCTTCTTCCTCTCAGCAAATAAATAGACCTATTCGGTCTAATATTCCAAAGCTAGGAGTATTTCCAACTCCTACCCCGATACAAGATGCATCTACTTCCAAATCATCAACTTCTAAGGAACCTGCGAAACTACATGTTCCTGTTGGGAAACACAGACCTTTGGACCAAAATTATGATGTCTTGAAACATTTGTCCCAATTACCGGCCAAGTTATCAATTATGGATGCCTTGAATCTATAAAAAGATCTTATAGAGGCACTCATTGAGGCTTTGTCAAGTCCTCAAGAATTCGAAACTGAAATTGTTTCAGCTGAAGTATACCATATAGAGAATAATCCAGCAGAATTCCATGCAGTGATATCTTTTACAGATGAAGATGAAGATGATATTGTGCATGGACATATTAGACCTTTTTATTTATCTGGAAAGGTCAATGATGTAGACATCCGACGAGATTTCATTGATAATGGTTCAGGAGTCAAACTCATCCCTATTCATACACTTCGTCGATTGGGGTTCATTGAATCTGATTTATCTCCTTCTACTTTGATGTTGCAAGGATATGATAAAAATGAACAAAAACCTCTGGGTGAGATTACACTCAGAACTCAGTTTGGATACCTTGTATCCAATTTAGATTTCATGGTTGTTCATCATGACATAGCCTTCAACATTTTTCTTGGAAGACCATGGCTACATCAATTTGCAGTTATACCTTTATCATACCATCAATGTCTCAAATATTGTTTCAATGTTCAAATTGGGACATTGTATGGTGATAAAGCCCCATTCAAAACATGTGAATCTCAATACATTGAGGCAGAATTCTATCACATAGAGGGAAAGAAGATATCCACAACAAAGGAGGTTACCAAAATTAATGCTTCATATGTTTTGAAAAAGATTCCAGTAAACCCATCCATACATGTGAGTACAGATTATGTGTTGCCTATCAGTCAAATTGACAGGATAGACCCAAATCCAAACACTCTTATGGAAACTTCCATAATGTCAATTATGGAAACCAAGCCAGACAGCATGGTAGAAATTATTGATTCACCAGGCAATGATGAAAGCTCAAATGGAAATGTATTCATTTCGTCCACTGAAATCCATCAATTCTATACTTCATGAACCAGGCCAGAAGAAGTTATAGCAATACCAGAGGAAAATAATGATGTCGATTCTCAATCCATCATCTCCTCTCTATCACCCAAGGAAAACCCTTCATCGTCAATAGGGTCAGAAATGGTAGCCTTTTCTTAAAGATGTTCAAATTCTAACTTCTCCCTTGATTATGGAAATTCTTCTTCATCATCTACTATGCAAGTCAAAATAGAGGAAGTAACACATATTAAAGAAGAAGAGGAAGATATCAGGGATGCTCCTCCAGCATTTGAAGAGGGTATCTCTACCACTATGGATGAACTCAGAGAAATAAATCTAGGTACAAAAGAAGATCCATGCCCCACTTTAATTAGTGCGTCCATGACTCTTGAAGATAAAGAAGTTTATATTTCATTTTTAAAGAAAAATTGAGATGTATTTGCTTTTAATTATGCAGAAATTCCAGGTATTGATCCCGATGTTGCCACTCATCATTTGGGTTTTCCAGAAGAACATCAAGGATTCAAGCAATCTACAAGAAGAACACACCCAATTTATGCCTCCAAAATTGAAGCTGAAGTTGATAAGCTTATCAAAGCTAACTTCGTCAGAGAAGTTCAGTATCCCAAATGGCTGGATAAAATTGTCCCTGTGAAAAAAGAAGAATGGACAAATTAGAGTTTTCATTGACTTCATATATCTTAATCGGCATTGTCCCAAGGATGTTTTCCGGTTCCGATCACAAAACTCTTAATTGATGCAACAGCTGGCTATGAAGAACTTTCCTTCATGGATGGATATTCTGGGTATAATCAAATATGAATGGATCCAAAAGATGAAGAATCTACAGCCTTCAGAGCCCCTCAAGCTGTGTTTTACTATCAAGTAATTCTCTTTGTCCTGAAGAATGTAGGTGCAACATATCAAAATCCCATGCACCGTATCTTCAAACCCTTTTTAGGGAAATTTGTTGAATGTTATGTGGATTATTTGGTGGTTAAATCCAGATAGTGTTCTAATCACTTGGTCGATCTGCAAATCATATTCCACAAACTTCGACAACACAATTTGAAGATGAACCCCTTCAAATGTGCTTTTGGGGTAACCTCAGGAAAATTTCTCGGCTTTTTTGTATGCCATCGTGGTATCGAAGTTGATCCTGAGAAGAAAAAATCGGTCCTTGGTATGTCACCTCCTCAAAATTTGAAGGAATTGAGAGGACTTCAAGGACACTTGGCCTATATTTAGAGTTTCATCACCAATCTGGCAGGAAAATTTTTACCCTTCACCAAATTAATGAAGAAGGGAGTCACCAACCAATGGATCGAAGATTGCCAAGAGGCATTTGATATAATCAAGAAATATCTCTTAATTCCACTGGTATCAATGCCACCTGTTGAAGGAATATCACTTATCCTCTATGTGATAGATTTAAAGAGATCATTGGGTGCCTTCCTTGCCCAAAATAATGATGCTGGGAATGAAAACAGCCTTTACTATCTCGGTCGAACTATGCTTGGGGAAGAAACTCGATATTCAAGTATTGAAAAGTTCTGCCTAGAATTAATCTTCGTTGTTCAGAAATTGAGACACTACCTGAAACATCATGAGGTCTAATTGGTATCTCGCAATAACCCACTCAAATTTACCCTTAGTCATCTAATGCTTACAAGACATCTGGCAAGGTGGGCAGTTATTTTGCACTAGTTTGATATCCAGTATGTGTCTCAAAAGGCAATAAAGGGCCAAGATCTAGCTTATTTCCTTTCTGAACACCCTTTCGTAGAAGATACAACTTTAAATATTGAACTTCCTAATGAGATAGTCTTCTCTATTCAAGATAATCCTCAAACATGGGAAATGTACTTTGATGGTGCTTCCAGAAGTCCAACAGGGAAGAGAATGGAAAATCCAAAACTCAATAAAGATGGATTAGGAATAATCCTTATTTCCCCAGAAAAGGTAGTGTTTCCTTATTCCTTTTTATTATCGAAAGGCGGTACAAACAATGAAGCATAATATCAAGCTCTCATCATAGGATTGGATTTGGCGTTTCAGGCACAGGTGAATCACTTAAAAGTAAAAGGTGATTTATATTTGGTAATTAAACAAGTCAATCAGGACTATGCCATTAGAAAAAAAAAATTAATCCCTTTGTATGATTATGTCAAAGAATTAATGGTGGAATTTCCTTCAAAACTGATATTTTCTTATGTCCTGCGATCAAAAAATTCTCAAGATGATGCACTATATAATATAGCCACAGCTCTAGCAGATCCAAATCAGGACAAAACAATCATCAGTATTACCCACCGTCATACAGTTTCACCTTATGTTCAAATCAGAACAGAGGAAATCAATGAAATTAGTCCCATTTCTGAACCATATGGTTATACTACAGGATGGATGACATCTATGAAAAAATACCTTCAAAATAGAACACTCCCACCTGATAGAGCCAGGAAAGAACAATTCTGGAAACGTGTGGTCAATTTTACACTTTATGATAGCCTAGATCACCTAGAAAAAATTCTCTACAAGCGAGGTTTTGATGGAATTCTATTCAGATGTATTGATGTTGAAGAGACAATGGTTGTCATGAAAGAAGTACATGCAGTAGTCTGTGTTGCCCACCAGTCTGGACATAGATTGTCTGATCAAATTCGAAGACTTGGATACTTCTGGCCTTCAATGATACAATATTCTGTGGATTTCACTAAGATGTTTCATTCATTCCAAGTCTGTTCCAACTTCATTCATCAACCCCCATAGTTGCTTCATACAGCTAAATACTCATGGCCATTTTCCACATAGGGAATGGATGTAGTAGGACCTTACCCTTCGCGTACATCCAAGCAGTCTAAGTATATTCTTACTTCTACTGACTTCTTTTCCAAATGGGAAGAGGAAATACCTCTCAAAGAAGTTAGTTATAAAATCACTGTTAGCTTCATCAAGTCTAACATCATTACCATATTTGGTGTCCCTCATACCATATTGAAGGACAATGGAACCAAATTCTGTTCATCTGAGTTAAGGAAGTTGTATCAAGAATTCAACATCAAATCCAATTATTCATCTCAGTATCATGCAGCGACCAATAGACAAATATAAGCCTTAAATAAGACTCTTTCAAACATAATACAAAAGATGGAAGATAAGAAATCATGTCCTGATAAACATTTTCATGCTTTATGGGCTTATCGGACCACCACTCGCACTACTACACGGTCAACTTCATATTTATTGGTATATGGAATAGAAGCAGTCTTTATCATTGAGGTTAAATTACCTTCGTTCTGAGTATCCATTTGTGATCAGTCATCTATATATGAACAATCTCAAAAGCGATTGGATGAATTGGAATAATTAGATAAAAAAAGATTGTGCACCCTGCACCACTTGGAAGTTTATCAGAATCAAATATCATGAGCTTTCAATAGAAAAGTTTGTCTTTGTTCATTCATTGCAGGAGAATTGGTATTGGTCCTCAGAACTCTAATGATACTAGAAAAGAATCCTCCCAAGCTTGAGCCAAAGTGGGAAGGACCTGACTCAATACATAAGGTCTACTCCAATGGAGCTTATTCTTTAATCTCAATGGATGGAGAACTCATTACAACTACAACCAATGCAAGATTCTTGAAGAATTATTTTGTGTAACATAAATACACTCTCGTCCAATATGATTTTAAACTATGTTGTCCTAGCTACATGACGCTAAACTGTGCAGCAATTCTCCAAGCATATGACCTTAAACTATTTTAGTCCTTACTGCAAGACTTTAAACTGCATGGTCCCTCTATCATCCAACATGATGTTAAAATATGTCCCTTTTGTCCTACATGATGTTAAACTGTGCACATGTCCTACAAGATGTTAAATTACAATAAGTCCTAGCTATATGATGCTAAACTATACAGCACCCTTTTGTCCTACATGATGTTAAACTATAAATCCTTAGGGTTGTTGTTACCTCTTGTTTCACACACCGACCATGACTCAGGTGAGCTTAGAGTAAGCTTCAACTATAACACCTTCTCTGGGCCTCAAACCACGTGTAAGTCCCAACACCATATTCGGTTTTTCCTTAATTACAACTCGATCATCAATTCATTATTTAATTGAACTACGTGGAATTTGATCCTTGCCTTCTAGGACGGGTACGTAGGCAACCTCCTGAGGTTCAAGCCCAACACCAACATCTTCACATCGGTTCACCTCCATTTCATAAGATGTTGATCCGTGACCCCCCCCCCCCCAACCAATATCTTCACATTGGTTCATCATCATCCTTGATATATGATGTTAAACTATACAGTGCCCCATTATCCTCACTGCAATACATTAAACTACATAACAATACGTCTTATCTACATGACGCTAAACTTTGTAGCATCGGTCCATGCATATGACCTTAAACTATTCTCACTTTTTTACTATATGAAAATAAACTACAACATTATTTGACACCCTCACCTGAGAGGGAATAATTATTGAAATTAATTTCCAATCATGTTATATTTCAAAGACTATGTGCATACATGGAAATGCACGAACCTTTAATCTCGGATCCAACCATCAATGCACTAAAGTCAACTTTCACCCTTCACATGTACGAACCAAATCTGTACAGAGGGTATTTCAACAAATATGTATGGCTTGATTCCCATCCTTATGGGATACATAGGAACATTCGAGCATCCCTCGAATCCATCCCCAAGTATTTGGGCCTAACCCCAAATTCCACTTTCAGTCCCTTGGCTGAAAAGTCCCACTGTGAAAACATGAATGTGGTATGAAAACCCTCTTCTTCATTCACATTAGGTTTATAAAACACACAATGTGAATTCCTTATTATGGTCCAAGATCTATGACCCTAAACTAAGACCTCATACACTCTCATCCCACATGACGTTAAACTATATTTCAAGAACTACGTATGGATTGATTCTCATCCTTATGGGATACATAGTGAAGTCCAGCATCTCAATTCAGGACCCAGCCACAACATGATTATGGTCGACATTGGTATTTGTATCTTCTTAATGCATTGGACAATGCCCATTTTGATGTGTCATACTCCTAACCGTAAATAATTCTAGATCTCGATAACCCTTTTCTTGATTTATGGTCACAAAATGTCTGATACCTGGGAATTATTTTTCCTGACTATGCCGCACGTGCCCTTATGTGGCATGGCATAAGTAGTCTACATAACGGAACTATCAACCAAAAGATGCTATTATTTTACTATGCAGCCAATGCCCTTAAGTGGCCCTGCATAATTCAACCCCCTAACGGGTTTGTTAAATAGTGGTAATTTCATTCTTAGGACGAAAACCTCTTTTGTCCTTATTTGTCTTAACAATGATATGAAGGGATCCGCAAAAAAAGAGACATCCTCAATATAAGGACCCAGCCTTAAAACATTACATAATATTGAATTAAATTAATAATTCACATTGAGGATCTTTTCAGGTTTAGATATTTAGAGAATTAGGACATAAATATTACATCTCACAAGATTACAAAGTAGGCACTTCTACTCAGTTTTCATTTTTTTCCTAAAATAAAAACTCTTAAAAAGAAACAGGTCTAGTTCCATGTTTTAGATAGCATGTCTTTCCTTGATCCCATCCTTGACCCTATTCACCTTTAAGTCCTGTGGAAAACATTTCAAAAACTTGGGGTGAGCATAAAAATCTCAGTAAGGGATATAAAAATAAGGAAAGAAAACATTAGTCCATGTACACATAAGAATCAATGAAATCATACTTTACTCTTAAAACATAAGCACTTTAACATACCTTATGAAATCATAAGATTTATGAATAACTCATAGAAATCCTAAGACGTAAAGGTAACTTGAGGAATTCATAACATTCTTACATAGGGAGTAATCCTCATGGTTACGTTTGGAATACCCACCATAGTATATTCCCTAAATCTCTTCAGAGAAACCTTAGCGTTTAACTCCTTCACGTTACCCAATGCCTTAGAGAGCTATATCGGTCTCACCCACCCTTAGTTTATCATGGAACCACCCGTCTTCATAAACAATGCCCAAGAACCATAACATAATCGTATCACATAAAGCATGCAGAAAGGAAACATAACATTTCCATATTTCAATCAGAAGATATCAATACAACACATTGATATAATAAAAAAAATATAAAAACCATCTTCAATACCAAAATACATAAAAGAGTATATGGTATTTATTTTCCTTTTAAAAAAATTACGACTTATTAATGAATCCAAAGATCAAATAATACTCATAGCGGCGGAAATGTTGTTGTCACCACGTACGTTAAAAAACATACTTTTTGTCATTTAGTAAAACGCTTCGTAGAGAAAAGATTCATTTTGAATAAAAGTAAAAGTAAAATGGGTTTATAAAACGTATAAAAAAATTTGTGTACAAAAAAAAATATGCCCCAATGAAAGGAGATCGAGACAAAGTCCCTTACAAAGTCGGTATCCTTAGATTAAGGATAAATCAATTACATGATTATGTGTGGAAAATATAAATACACCTAACATAAGAGGATATTAAGTGTAAGACAATAAGAGGTCATACAAACATATTCATATTACGACATAATCAAGAAGTAGAGGTTTGACCCAAAGAATTTAAATTGGGTTAAGAAGTTCCCTTATAGAAATTCGACAGCCTAACGGTGTCATTTTAAAATTCAGAAAATGAGATGATGAGAGATAAAAAGGGTATCTCATCAATTGGAAAAATAATTTATAGAAATAAGGATATATAAGAATATATCCCAACATAAGAAGATGTAAATTAAAAGACCTAACAAAAATAAGTCTTTTAAAAAGAGGAGGGTGAAAGGTTCCCTTACCGATTTGGGTAACTTTCGAAACGTACACCCCATGAAATAAGGGTCATAAAATGAAGATGTAAATACCCATAAATTATATTATATTATACAAATAATACAAACATGGGCAGTACATACACCACACAAAAGTAAATAGTGGAAAATTTAGCATGAATCTCACGAGAACAAAAAGTGAGATAAAAACCCCATACCTCATTGTAATCAATCGAGTCGTATGACCAAAAGAAAATAAACACAATATGAATCACAGAATACCATTAATAGAATCATGATAATATATATCATATGTAAGAACACAATACAATACATGCAATAAATAAGTGGTGAACAATGGAGATCTCACGGAATTAAAAGTGAGATAAGATATCCCCTTATGAAAATTCAGCAGCCTAACGACACCACTAAAAAATTACAAAAATGGATTGAAGATATCAATTAGGGTCTCTCATCATATGAACATAAAAAGTACAGTAAGATTAATATAGGATAACATCCCCCAACATAATAAATTGGATCTTAAAATAAGTGACATAAAAGAGAGTACTTAAAAAGAAAGAGAGAGGTTGGATCCCTTACCTCAAGTCTGACTTGTCTTGTTCGTTTCTTTATATTCCTGAATAATAAACTTTGGTCAATTAAAAATTTATTAAGGACCTCCTTTAAATTTTATTATTCAATTAATATCACATATTATAATGTTATAATAATTAGTTAATTATGTGAGTTCATATCAGACATTTTTGTCGATGTTCGGTATATGAGTCAAAAATAAACTTGTTTGAAAATAATTTCCCATGTAGTTATAAGTACATCATCTCTAGAATAGAATTAATGATTTAAATATCATATATATCCAGTATATATTCATTTTATACTATTCCATAACATTTGGAGATAAAAAATAAAATGCACCGTTCATGGAGATGGTAGGTCGTACGTACGCATGAACGCTACTTTCATTTCTTTGTCACATTAATGGAATTAAAACTAAATGAGATATATATATATATATTATAATTACAGTATAATATATATGTTATATAGGTCACATAAGTTCATTAATTTCATTATTTATACATTCCATGTATTGCATGAACGAGTCGCATCACTTGAGGGGGCGGTAGTCCACACTTCCTCAAATGAAATTATTGCATTTGCACAACATGAAAAGCATAAAGGTATGTTTTAAATGTAAAATAAATCAGCATAGAGAGGAAATAAATATAATATATATCATAAATAAATATATTTCCATCATAATGGCCACCATGAGAGGTGGTAGGATAAGATAGAACAATCATCGTTTCATGAGGCAGTAATTCGCCATCCACGGAAACAGTATGTTCTTTAACCATTAGACGGAGGTGTGTGTAAGTGTAGCTCGAATTCTTATCATAAAAAAATCCTAGTAAATTTAATATACTTGTTTTTTTACAAAATAAAGGAATAAAAATAGTTTAAGAAGTTGGAGAAGCAAAATAAAACAAAAGAACATAAGAAAAGACATTACCTTTAAATCAGGTAACTCCCTTTGGTTTGAACCAAAAGGGTTTCTTGAAGAGTTTTCTGCCTAAGGTAAGGATTATAGGATGAAGAGAGGGATGTGGAGAGATAAAATGAGCAGAGTTTGTTCAAGCCTAAGGATTGAGAGGTGGGGTAAGGGGGTAGAGGTGGGGGCCTTTTATAAGAGGGAGGAGGGGCACTCTTGGAAAGTCTTGAAAAGTTACTTTATTATAAAATGATTTTCGGATATTAAAGGTTCCAAAAATATATATTTCGAGGATAAGGTGATAAGGGTTAGAAATACACCCATACAATAGGTTTTTGACAAGTTTAATTCTTATATTTTACTTTATCTTATCATTTTATTTAAATCGTTCATTGATGAGGTAATCAAAACATCATCACGGTGTCATAAATAAATTTTTTATTTATTATATAAAAATTATAAACAAATTACCATCATGTAGAAAATATTTTTATCTTTACAAATAATGTTTATAGTCATAGAGATCATTTATGTATACAACAATAAAATTGTTTTACATAGGTGATACATACTTTGGCTACATTTTCCTTTCTTTAAAAAAAATGATAAAAGGTCACTATCACCCTAAAGTGATTCCATGGGGTCCCAAGGTTGGTACAAGGCATCCCATGGTCGGCCATGAAACCACCAATAGCATTAGGACACGTTTTTGGGTCATTTTATATTTTTAGGATATTATTTTATTACCCTTAACTACACGATTACTAATTAAACACGATAATTAAAGATAATTACCGTCGTTACTATTCATAATGTCCAAAAACAAAAGAGTCTTAATTACTTAATTTGGACCTTCTGATTCCAAAAATGGAATCCATTTTATCAAATTCCAAACACAAAAATTTCAGTAATTAATTTAAAATAATTCCCATTGTCAAAACCAAAGATGTGTTTTTAAGAAATAAAATCTATCAAAAGATTGATTTGTTTTTACATCCAATTTAAAAGTGAAATTACATAAAATGACCAAAATTGCATTAAATGATAAAAACGTAAATAAATTACACAGTAAATCCAATTAAAATGATAATATAACTATATAAAAAAATTGGATGAAAAGGTGGTTTTGAATTAAAATGGAGTATTTTTCACTTTTCATTGAAAATGAACATTTATCAGAAAAATATCAAAAATTCACCCTAAGAAATATTTTATAATCCAAATTCAAAAATGATATCAATTTTAACAAATTCAAAACATAGAAATTTCATTAATTAATTTTATAATAAATTCCCGCTGTCAAAACAAACAACGTGTTTTCAAGAAACAATATCTATTAAAATATTGACACTAGTTTATGTCCAATTTAAAAGTGAAATTAATTCAAATAACCACCATTGGATTAAACAGTAAAGATATATCTTAATTACACTTTAAAACCAATTAAGAATATAATCTGACCATAAAAATAAATTAGACTAAAAGGATGTTTTGAATTAAAATACATCATTTTCACTATTCATTAAAAAAATGAACTTTATCTGCAAAATAACAAAAAATTACACAAAGTAAATTTTGATGTCTTTATTCTAAAGAAGGATTTTATTTTGTTAAATATAACATATAAAATTGTCAAAAATAGATTTAAAAAGGGTTCGCCAACAAAAGGCTGTTAATCGACCTTTTAAAAAATATTAGAAGATTTATGCTTAAAATTGGATTCATTTTCATTTTAAGCCTCTAAAATTTATTGGATAAATGAAAAAATATTTGAAAATCATATATAATCATTTGGTAGTTAGTTATGTTCATTACTATCATTAAAATGGCTAGGTTTTAACTACCATTTTTAAAATAATATTATTATATTATTAGAGTGAAACGTAAGATTTCAAAGAAACTCATCATTGCGTATTGGGTACACCATTGAACATAGAATTACCTTTAAAGTAATATTAATATTTTATTCACAATTATTAATAAATATAATAATTTCATATTCATTATTTACCTGGGATGTTACATCCTTCCCCCCTTTTGGGAATTGAGTCCTCGCAATTTTAAAATTGGGCTTGGAAATTTCATTGAAAGCCCCAAATCGGAAAAGGAGTCAATTAAACTGTCACTTTAAAAGAAAGAAAGAGAAGTACAAAGGTCACATGAGTTAACAAATAATATTATTCCATGAAAACATGGATATGTAGGAGAAAACAAAGGGTCATGTTCTGATGTACAGTGATAGAAAATATTATTAGGAGAAAGTTAACCCCAAGAAAATCACAAACTTATGATGGGTTAAACAGTATTTGATTTCCTAGTCGGGAAAGTTAATAGAAAACATTTTTGTTTTAAGTTACTTTTCATAAATGAATTTATTTATGATCTTAACTAAATCATAAGGAAACATACTCACTTTTCATGTAGACTTTGATCTTTTACTAGATTTCTAACACAAACTCATATTTTCTCCAAATGATGAGTATTTCAGGATGACTGGTTCATATTAAGAGTGCTATAATCAAATTCTAGAGAATCACCTAGCCCACAAAATATGAAATATATATTTCACATTTCTTTATACCTTAACCAAAAACAAAAAAAGTTAGTACAATATCAGATAATCCCCAAAAAGGATAATCCTTTATAAAAAGAAAATTTATTCTTAATCTCCAAAAATTTTCCAACAAAACCCAAAGTTCAAAAAAGACCATTCTATAAACAATTGTCCATAAAATTATTCAACGTTAACCAAAATAATATTGAAACCCAAATATATGAAGTATTTAATCACATAGTCTTCCAAGATAAATCTTAACATTTATCTACAAATAACATCTGTTACTCTTAAAGTCACATACTGAAAAGTAACTAAACAAGTCACATATCCTCCATGATAGGCTAATAATTTCCATAGATAACCCAAAATCAACTTATTCCAAATTCATAAGATCATATAACTAAATATAATTTTTCATACTAACTAGGGACTTCACGTAGTCCAGTGGTAGGCGATAAATACCTATCGCGCTTTGGTTGTAGGTTTGATTCCCACAACTTTGTCCGACGCGACGGGTTGTCACACGGTCAACGTGTTGTCCTTTTTCCAAAACTATATAATTTTTAAAACATTCCCCAAAAATAGATAAAATCATAAAAAATAACCATAACATATTTTAACCTCAAGTTTATCTCATGTCTTTCATTTTCCATCATAACATATAGTAACCCATAATTACCTCAAAAGTAAGGATCATATAAACCCTAATGGTTACCTTTATAATTATTACCTGAACTTTCACATCGAGTTAGTTATCTCATACATTATGCATTAGAGAACTCACCAAGGTTCAAGTGGTTAATCATAACTCCTAATATTTGGTTGAGAAAAAACACAAGAGTTCTCATTGCATCTCCTATATCATTCAGTTGTTCTTTCAGAAAATTGTCACAGTTTTCTTCACATCCACTGTTACTTTGGTGCCTGCTAGATCCAGCCATTTACTAAAACCAAAAAGCTCAGTGTGAGTATATAATTAGAATCATCATATAATAATGAGGCAGATAAACACTAAGATATACTTATCCAAGTTATCTCAAACTCATTCCAACTTCATAAAAAAAACAATGACTCCATCCAATATACTAACCATTGTGGTTATCTACAACTTGTCACTTATGCTTAAATAACACTCTAACCTCTAAAGTTATCTAAACCGACATTTGATACCAACTATAAGGACCAAGTCTTAAAACATTACATAATCTTGAATTAAATGAATAATTCACATTGAAGATATTTTCAGGTTTAGAGTTTTAGAGAATTAGTACATAACTATTACATCTCACAAGATTACAAAGTAGGCACTTCTACTCAGTTTCCATTTTTTCATAAAATAAAAACTCTTAAAAAGAAACGCATCTAGTTCTATGTTTTAGATATCATTTCTTTCCTTGATCCCATATTTGACCCTATTCACCTTTAAGTCCTATGGAAAACATTTCAAAAACTTGGGGTGAGCATAAAAATCTCAGTAATAGATATAAAAATACGGAAAGAAAACATTAGTCCATGTATACAAAAGAATCAATGAAATCATAATTTACTCTTAAAATATGATAACTTTAACATACCTTATGAAATCATAAGATTTATGAATAACTCATAGAAATCGTAAGACGTAAAGGTAACTTGAGGCATTCATAACATTCTTACGTAGGGAGTAACCCTCATGGTTAAGTTTGGAATACCCACCACAGTATATTCCCTAAATCTCTTCGGAGAAACCTTAGCATTTAACTCGTTCGTGTTACCCAATTCATTGGAGAGCTATATCAGGCTCACCTGCCCTTAGTTTATCACCGAACCACCCATCTTCATAAACAATTCCCAAGAACCAAAACATAATCGTATCACATAAAACATGCATAAAGGAAACATAATATTTCCACATTTCAATCACAAGATATCAATACAACACATTGATATAATAAAAACATTATCAAAACCATTTTCAATACCAAGATACATAAAATAGTATATGGTATTTATTTTCCTTTTAAAAAAATTATGTCTTGTTAAGGAAGCCAAAGATCAAGTAATACTCACGGCGGTGGAAAGGTCGTTGTCACTGCGTACGTTAAAAAAACATACTTTTTGTCGTTTAGTAAAAAGCTTCATAGAGAAAAGATTCCTTTTGAATAAAAGTAAAAGTAAATGGGGTTTATACACTGTATAAAAGAAAGTTGTGTATAAAAGAAAATATGCCTCAATGAAAGGAGATCGAGAGGAAGTCCCTTACAAAGTCTGTATCCTTAGATTAAGGATAAATCAATTACATGATTATGTGTGGAAAATATAAATACACCTAACATAAGAGGATATTAAGTGTAAAACAATCGGAGTTCATCCACACATATTCATAGTAAAACATAATCAAGAAGTAGAGGTTTGACCAAAATAATTGAAATTGGGTTAAGAAGTTCCCTTACAGAAATTCGACAGCCTAACGGCGTCATTTTAAAATTCCGAAAATGAGATGATGAGAGATAAAAAGGGTATCTCATAAATTGGAAAAATAATTTACAGAAATAAGGATATATAAGAACATATCCCAACATAATAAGATGTAAATTAAAAGACCTAACAAAAATAAGACTTTTAAAAAGAGGAGGGTGAAAGGTTCCCTTACCGATTTGGTTAACTTTCAAAACGTACACCCCATAAAATAAGGGTCATACAATGAAGATGTGAATACCCATAAATTAAAGTATATTACACAAAGAATACAATAATTGGCAGTACATACACCATACAAAATGAAATAGTGGCAAATGTAGCATGAATCTCACGGGAACAAAAAGTGAGATAAAAACCTCATACCTCATTGTAATCAATCGAGTCGTATGACCAAAAGATAATAAACACAATATGAATCACAGAACACCATGAATATAATAATGAAAATATATATCATATGGAATAACACAATACACCACATGCAATAAATAAGTGTCAAACAATGGAGATCTCAGGGAATTAAAAGTGAGATAAGATATCCCCTTATGAAAATTCGGTAGCCTGACGACGCCACTTAAAAATTCCAAAAATGGACTAGAGATATCAATTAGGTTCTATCATCATATGAACATACAAAGTATAGTAATAGGAATATAGGATAACATCCCCCAACATAAGAAAGAGGAGCTTAAAATAAGTGACATAAAAGAGAGTACTTAAAAAGAAAGAGAGAGGTTGGATCCCTTACCTCAAGTCTGACTTGTCATGTTCATTTCTTTATATTCCTGAATAATAAAATTTGGTCAATTAATAATATCTTAATGACCTCCTTTAAAGTTTATTATTCAATTCATATCACATATTATAATGTTATAATAATTAGTTAATTATGTGAGTTCGTATCAGACGTTTTTGTCGATGTTCTGTATATGAGTCAAAAATAAACTTGTTTGAAAAGAATTTTCCATGTAGTTATAAGTACATAATCTCAAAAATGGAATTAATGATTTAAATATCATCTATATCAAGTATATATTCATTTTATAATATTTCATAACATTTGGAGATAAAAAATGAAATGCACCGTTCATGGGGACGGTAGGTCGTACGTACGTATGAACGCTACTTTTATTTCTTTGTCACATTAATGGAATTAAAACTAAATGAGATATATATATATATTATAATTCTAGTATAATATATATTTTATATATGTCACATAAGTTCATTAATTTAATTCTTTATACATTCCATGTATTGCATGAACGAGTCGCATCACTTGAGGGGGCGGTAGTCCACACTTCCTCAAATGAAATTATCGCATTTGCACAACATGAAAAGCATAAACATATGTTTTAAATGTAAAATACATAATCATAGAGAGGAAATAAATATAATATATATCATAAATAAATATATTTCCATCATAATTTCCACCATGATAGGTGGTAGGAGAAGATAGAACAATCATCATTTCGTGAGGCAGTAATTCACCATCCACAAAAACAGTATGTTCTTTAACCATTAGACGGAGGTGTGTGCAAGTGTAGATCGAATCCTTCTCATAAAAAATCATCCTAGTATATTTAAGATACTGTTTTTATTACAAAAAAAAGTAATAAAAAGAGTTTAAGGATTGTAGAAGCAAAATAAAACAAAAGAACATAAGAAAAGACCTTAACTTTAAATCAGGTAACTCCCTTTGGTTTGAACTAAAAGGGTTTCTTGAAGAGATTTATGTCTAAGGTAAGGCTTTTAGAATGAAGATAGGGATGTGTATAGATAAAATGAGTAGAGTTTGGTCGATCCAAAGGCTATAGAGGTGTGGGTAAGGGGGTATAGGTGGGGGCCTTTTATAGGGGGGAGAAGGGGCAGTCTTGGAAAGTCTTGAAAAGTTACTTTATTATAAAATGATTTTCAGATATTAGAGGTCCCACAAATATATATTTCAAGGATAATGTGATAAGGGTTCTAAATTCACCCATAAAATAGGTTTTTGACAAGTGTAAGTTATAGATTTTACCTTATCTTTTCATTTTATTTAAATCGTTCATTATTGTGGTAATCACTACATCATCACGGTGTCATAAATAAATTTCCTTATTTAATGTCTAAAAATTATTAAAAAATTACCATCATGTAGGAAATACTTTTTTCTTTCCAAATAATGTTTATAGTCAAATAGATCATTTATTTAAAAAAATTAAAATTGTTTTACTTAGGTGATACATACTTTGGCTACATTTTCCTTCCTTTAAAAAATTGATAAAAGGTCACTATCACCCTAAAGTGATTCCATGGGGTCCCAAGGTTAGAACAATGTATCCCATGGTCGACCATGACACCACCACTAGAATTAGGACACATGTTGGGGTCATTTTATATTTTTATGATATTATTTTATTACCCTTAACTGCACTATTACTAATTAAACACGATAATTAAAGATAATTACCATCGTTACTATTCATAATGTCCAAAACCAAAAGTCTTAATTACTTAATTTGGACCTTATGATTCAAAAAATGGAATCCATTTTATTAAATTCCAAACACATAAATTGTAGTAATTAATTTAAAATAATTCTCATTGTCAAAACCAAAGACGGGTTTTTAAGAAGTAAAATCTATCAATAGATTGATTTATTTTTACTTCCAATTTAATAGTGAAATTACATAAAATGACCAAAATTGTATTAAATGATAAAAACATATTTAAATTACATCTTAAAACCAATTAAAATTACAATCTAACTATATAAATAAATTGGATGAAAAGGCAGTTTTGAATTAAAATGCAGTATTTTTCACTCTTCATTGAAAATGAACATTTGTCAGAAAAATACCAAAAATTCAACCTATGCTATATTTTATATTACAAATTCAAAAATGATATCAATTTTACCAAATTAAAAACATATAATTTTCATTAATTAATTTTATAATCAATTCCTGTTGTCAAAACAAACAACGTGTTTTTAAGAAACAATATCAATTAAAAGATTGACATTTGTTTATGTCCAATTTCAAAGTGAAATTAATTAAAATGACCATCATTGTATTAAATGGTAAAAATATATTTTAATTACACTTTAAAACCAATTAAAAAGATAATTTGACCATATAAATAAATTAGACTAAAAGGAGGTTTTGAATTAAAATACAGCATTTTCACTATTCATTAAAAAAATGAACTTTATCGGCAAAATAACAAAAATTTACACAAAGTAAATTTTGATGTCTTGATTATAAAGAAGGATTTTATTTTTTCAAATATAACATATAAAATTGTCAAAAATAGATTTAAAAAGGGTTCGTCATCAAAAGGCGGTTAATCGACCTTTTAAAGAATATTATAAGATTTATGCTTAAAATTAGATTCATTTGCATTTTAAGCCTATAAAATTTATTGGATAAATGAAAAAATATTTGAAAAGAATATATAATCATTTGGTAGTTAGTTCTGTTCATTCCTTCCATTACAATAGCTAGGCGTTAACTACCATTTTTTAAATAATATTATTATATTATTAGTGTGCAACGTAAGATTTCAAAGAAACTCATCCTTGCGTATTGGGTACGCCATTGAACATAGAATTCCCTTAAAAGTAATATTAATATTTTATTCACAAATATGAAAATTTCATATTATTTATTTACTTGGGATGTTACACTTAAAATATTTGTCCCATACTCTTTTTCATGATCTGAAAGTATTCAAGTCTATGATTTATATTTAACTTCCCTACGTTTAGGTTAGACCTTCGCAGGAGTGAAATTCATCCAATTCTTTGATAATCTTGATTGGGAATATCGTCTTCATATTCAAGTACCCCTCTCCATACAACAAACTTTGTGCTTTTTAAATTTTGAATATCTATAAACTTTCACTAGCTTTTAGCAATAGAAAAGTAAAATTTCTGAGAGTTCTTTTGCCTGACTATGCAGCACGTGCCCCAAGGTGGCCTTGAATAAGTAGTCTACATAACGTACCTGTCAGCCAAAGGATTCTATTATTTGACTATACATCCAATTCTCTTAAGTGGCCTTATGTACTTCAACCCCCTAACGGGTTTGTTAAATAGTGGTAACTTCACTCTTAAGAAATACTTCCTCTAATGCCCCTTAGCCTTTTTATGTACGACATGCATGACTTTAAAATTCCAAAAAAAGATAGGGTACTCATTAAATTGGGACCTTTTAAAAGGAACTCTGAACAAAAGTCAAGTCACAGCTTTCTAAACGTACATATTGTATGATTTAGGCAATATTGAGCAAAAAAAGAAGAAAAGTTTGTGGGGTTGTTTGCATCACCCTAGAAAAAATCAAACTATGCTTATTAGGCCCATTGGCTTAGGTAAAATTAATTAAATCAAGTAGCAAGAGAATGCTGGCACAAATAATTGAAGACTAAAGTGTTTTTCATTGATACACAAGAGTTAGAAGGACATCCACATATTGGAGTCTCTTATATTTTTTCAAGAATTACAAGAGGCTTTCAACATAACTCTTCATTTGATTTATGGTATCCCAAGCTTCATCAACAGACACTTGGAGTTCATTCATTAAACTAGATACAATAAGAGACGCAGTGATTCCATCTCTTCTTAGAACAATTGTAAAATAATGTTCTTGAGTGTGGTTTGAGAAAATTTTCTACTGATCAAACAGTGACTCTGTTTTTTTCCAAGAGACTTGGAAGATGGATACATGGATTTGAGAATGGAGCATTGGAAGTAAAGAGCCATTTGGAGAGAGTACTGCATTATGTATGCCTTCTCCACTGTTCCATCATTAAAAAATGATCCTGCAACTGAAACATTTACCGAATAAAAGTTTGTGTAAGTTTGAAACCAAGAATGCAGGAGATAGTTCTTTGGCTCTACAACGTTGACTCCTTGCAGATGACTATGGCCATATAAAGATATCATAGTAATCATGGTCAATGATGTTCATCATGTCATCAATCTTCTTGCTAGCCAACTCATCAGCCGATCCAATTCTTTTGGGAGCCATTTAATCTGCACAAAGATCGAATAATTAACTTTTAATTAAGTTTTTTTTCATAAAATTTGTGAAGAAATCGAAAAAAATGTCTAAGTCATTAAGGCGCGCAAGTCTAAATCTTGGCGCGCAAGTCTAAGTAGGTCACACTAGTTGTACCGCGCTAGTACTATCGCGCAAGTCAAAAACAGACTGAGGAATCGCAACGCAATGAACAGAAGCATGGACGAGCGAAAATCCAAGATACCCACGCGATGAGAGCTCACTTGCGTGACGAGAGCTAAAAGCTTTGGAAGTTGGGTGCTTTGCATGAGAGTGGTGCCCATATTTATAGGTGAGGTCGTACCCCTACACGTCGTAACCTGCGTGCCTCATACCTGGGCGTCGCTGGATCTTGGTTTCTCCTTTTCCTCAGAGTCAAATCCTCTTTCCTTTTTCGGATCCAACTCTGAGGGGGGGACTTTTTTTTACGCTCTGTTCCATCACAGAGTCCAAATATTGACTAAGGGGAATACCTTGAGCAAAGAAAAGGGAAGAACGTCAAGAATATTGCAAAGGCATTAAGGCAAGAAACTATACCTGCATGTTAGCCTTTGGTGTGCAAGTCACTTGCGCGCCAAATATGAGGCACTCAAGTCACTTGTGTTCCCTAAGTGAAATTTCACCCAAACCTCAGGTGGCCTATAAATACCCCTGTGGGCCCCCCATTTCAGGGACGAAAAATCCAAAACTCATATTCAAGCTCTGGTCGCCCAAGTCTCTGTCTGAAGTCTTCCGAACACTTATAAGGTAATTTCTCACCTAGAATGGAAGATTTAAAGAGGAAGAATAAGGCCTAAGTATTAGAACTCATCAATACTTGCGCACATAAGTGTCCAACCCTTAAGGGAAGTGGACACACTTTCACGCCACCTTTTACCTCTCAAGGAAACTTGCACACCACACATCTGAAAACCTCTAGGGATGATACTAAGGGATCCAATTCAAAGTCTCCCAAGTATCACTTCATGGATTCTTCGTCGCCCAAGTTGACTCATGTCACGCAAGTATACTTGCGCAACCAGGACTTGGGCACCAGAATAGAACTTGCGCGCCTCCTTCTTAGTCACTTTTTTTCCTCAAATCCACCTTTCTTCTTCAAACAACAACCTTCAAAACCTTCTTCAAATCCATTTGTGGCATGGTTACTTTTTTGGATTTCTTATCTGAAATGAATTTTGAGAAGTTCTTTTGATTTGGGCATCCTTATCAGGAATAATCCCCAAGTCTCAAGTCCCCTTAAACTAGGCCTCTTTTACAGGGGTAATCCCGAGTCATAATTTATCTTAACCTGGGCCTCCTTTTTGTAAGTAATCCCCAGTCATAATTTCCCTTAACTTGGGCATCCTTTTTAGGAGTAAGACCCAAGTTCCTTAATCATGGGTGTAACACCCCAGGTAAATAAAGAATATGACATTTTCATATTTATCCATATTTGTGAATAAAATATTAATGTGTCTTTAAAGGGGATTCTATGCTCGATGGCGTACCCAACACGCAACAACGAGTTACTTGGGAATCTTACGTTGTACTCTAATAATAAAATAATATTATTTTAAATGGTAGTTAACATGTAGCCGTTGTATTGGCGGGAATGGATAGAAATAACTAAAATATGATTATAAATTTTTTTAAATGTTTTTACATTTATCGAATAAAAGATAAAGGCTAAAAATATGGAAAGAATTCAATTTTAGGCGTATATGCCCTAGTTTTCACTAAAGGTTCACTTATCGCCTTTTGATGGAGAACCGTCATTAAATATAGTTTTGTTCACTCTTATACATCATTTTGGACCAAATAAAACTCTTCTTAAGAATTGGGACATCAAAATTTACTTTGTGTAAATTTTTGGTATCTTTCTGATAAAGTTTATTTTTTAATGAATAGTGTAAAATGTTGTATTTTAATTCAAAACCTCTTTTTAATCTAATTTATTTATATGATTATATTATATTTTGAATTGGTTTTAAAGTGAAATTAGAATATATTTTTACCATTAAATCCAATAGTGGTCGTTGGAATTAATTTCACTTTGAAATCAGACTTAAACTAGTGTCAATCTTTTGATACTTATTATTTCATAAAAACACGCTATTTGCTCTAACAGCGGGAATTAATTATTAAATTAATTAATGTAAATTATATGTTTTGAATTTTTTAAAATAGACTTCATTTTTGAATTCGGAATATCAAATATATCTTAGGGTGAATATTTGGTATTTTTTCTGAAAAACTTCAATTTTTGATGAATAGTGAAACCACTAAGTGGTACTTATAAAAACTGATTTTTCCGTTTAAATGAAATTTTGCCATCTTTGTGTTTTTAATTTCAAAAATCCGACATATATGGTTGTCATTAAGAAGTAAAATGTGGTTCAATGGGATAAAAATAATTTTTTTGGTGAATAGTAACTTATTAAGTTTTTAATCGCGATTAGAGGTAATTAGTGTAGTTTAAGGTAAAAATAATGTTTTAATAATATGAAATAAACTTGAAACATGTCCTAACCTCATTGGTTGTGTCATGGCCGACCAAGACAAGCCATGGGTCAACTTGGGGACCCCATGGATCCACTTTGGTTGGGAAATGACATAAATAACTTTTTATTTAATGTTAAAGTAAAAATGACACAAACTTGAGTTATTTTACAAAAACAATTTTTACATGGGGTTATAAAGATCAGATTTTTGATATTAAATATTCATTGGAAATATAAAAAGATTTCCCACATCATAGTATTTTTTTATAATTTTTAGACTTTAAATAAATTAAATTATTTATGACATCATGATGATGCAGCGATGACCTCATTAATGAACAGTTTAAATAAAATGAAACGATAATATAAAATCTAAGACCTACACTTGTCCAAAAACTATTGGATGGGAGTATTTAGAAGCCTTATTATCTTATATTAGAAATATATCAATTTGGGACCTTATAAATTCGAAACACTTTTGAAAATAAAATAATAGTTTCATGATTTGCAAAAGTGCCCCTCCTCTCCTCTTATAAAAGGCCCCCACCTCTACCTCATTTCACACACTCCTCAAGCCTTTGTCTCGGCCATCCCCTGCCCATTTACTCTCTCCACATCCATCTCCTCATCCTATAGGATTACCTTTGGGAATAATCCTTTAAAAGGAAGCCTTTAGGCTCAAATAGAAAGGAGTTACACTTTTAAAGGTAATTCATTCTCTCATGTTCATTTGTTTTATTTTGCTTCTCCAACCCCCTAAACTATTTTTATTTAATTCTTTTGTAACAAAACCAGTATCTTCAATATACTAGGATGTTTTTATAATATTTATTCGAGCTACACTCTCACACAACTACATCAAATGGTTAAAGAACATACGGTTTCCGTGGATGGTGAAATTCTGCCTCCCGAAACGATGATTGTTCAATACTCATTTAACACCTTCAAAGGTGTCCATTATGATGTCAATATTTTTATATATGATATATAATATGTTTATGTTTTACTTAATCTTCTGTATTTTTCATTTGTGTCTTACTTTTATGGCTTCCATTATGGGTATAAGCGATATCTTCATTTTAGGAAGTGCGGACTACCGCCCCCTCAAAGTGATGTGATTCGTTAATGCCATACGTGGGACTTATAAAGGATGGATTTAATGTTATTATATATGATGTTATACTGGAATTATTATATACCTCTATATCATTATTATTTCTTTCCATTAAAGTATGAGATAGAAATGAAAGTAGCGTTCATGCGTACGTACAGCTTACCGTCTCCATGAACGGTGCATTTCATTTCTTATCCCCAAATGTAATGTACTATTATAAGTACATGTATATAATGGATATATATGCTGAATGATACATCTAAATGATGAATATAATTCTGGAATTAAAATATACATACCTCTAATTTAGTTTTAATTCCATTAATATGACAAAGAAATGAAAGTAGCGTTCATGCGTACGTACGGCTTACCGTCTCCATAAACGGTGCATTTCATTTCTTACCTCTAAATGATTATGTGATATTATAAATACATGTATATTCTAGATATATATGATATATATGATATCCAAATCAGGAATGTCATTCTGGATATAAAGAACCTGTTACCACACGAACAACATGTAATTGTAAGAAGTCCACTTTCGACTTAAGAACCAAATATCGACAAAACAAACATTATTAACTTAAATGATTACATAATGTTTATAACATGTCAATAATTGATATAAAAGGAATAATGAACTTGGAAAAGGTTCTTAAGCAACTAGAAATTAACTCAAGTTTATTATTCAGGACGTTAAAGAATGATCGAGTCAAGTCGGACCCGAGGTAAGGGATCCTACTCCTCTCTTTCTTTTTAAGAACACTCTTTTATGTCATTCCTTTTAAAGCTCATATTTCTTGTTATTGGGATGTTATTTTATATTAATCTTACTGTAATTTTTATGTTCATATGATGAGAGACCCTATTCTCTCTCATCAATCCATTTTGGAAGTTTTGAGTGGCACCGTTAGGCTGCCGAATTTTTTGTAAGAGATCCAACCTCTCTCTTTCTTTTTAAGTACTCTCCTTTATGTCACTTCTTTTAAGCTCCTCTTTGTTATGATGGGGGATTTTATTTTATATTCCCCTTGCTTTACATTTTATTTTAATGTGATGAGATACCCTATTTGATCTCATCAATCCATTTTTGGAAGTTTTAAGTGGCGCTGTTAGGCTGTCAAGTTTTCGTAAGGGATTTTTCATCTCACTTTTATACCCGTGAGATTTATGCTACATTTGCCACAATTTCCTTTGAGTGGTTTATGTACTGCCCATTATTACACTCCTTTTTTAATATAATTCCATTTATGGGCATTTACATATTCATTGTATGACACTTCTTCAATGGGGTGTACTTTTCGAAAGTTACCCAAGTCGGTAAGGGAACCTTTCACCCTCCTCATTTTAAAAGACTTCATTTGTTATGTCTTTTAATTAACATACTATTATGTTGGGATATGTTATTATATATTCTGATTGATGTAAATTTTATGTCCAAGTGATCAGATTCCCTTTTTATCTCTCATCAACTCATTTTCTGAATTTTTGAAGTGACGCCGTTAGGCTGTCGAATTTTACCAAGGGAACTTTTTAACCCAATTTCGATTTCTTTGGGTTCAACATGTAGTTATTGAATATGTCATCCTTTGAATATGTTTGAATGACCTTTTATTGTTTTACACTTAATATCCAATTATATTGGGTGTATTTATATTTGTCACACATAATTTTGAGATTGATTTATCCTTAATTTAAGGATACCTTCTTTATAAGGGATTTCATCACATTTTACATCTCTATTGAGACTTAATTGTTGTTATGCACCAATTCACTATTATATGGTGTATATACTATCCTTTGGAATATTATATCATGAATCCTTTTATTCTCATGATATTATAAAGTTCTGATTAAATGTTATTCCTCAATTATTGTATTCAAGTGTCTCTAATTTTGGTAAAAACTCTTTAACCAAAATATCGCTTTAAATGTTTTAATGATTTGTTCTTATTAATATCCATGTTTTAAAAATGGTTTTAAGGATTTATTTATATGTATATTAATGGTTTAAAATGTTAAAATCTTCAAGGTGGTATGGGAAACTTTGATTCAAAAATCTCTTTATTAAATATTTTAAATGGTTTTGAAAATGGTTTTTTTTAATGGATTCATTATTTCAATATCCTAAAATGTTATATTGTGATTGAAATGTGGAAATGTTATATTTCCTTTATTCATGTATTATGTGATACATTTATGTTATGGTTCTTGGGCATTGTTATGAAAACGGGTGGTTCTGTGATAAACTAAGGGCTGGTGAGCCCGATATAGCTCTCCAATGCCTTGGGTAACGTGAAGGAGTGTAACGTTAAGGTTTCTCCAAAGAGATTTAGGGAATATACTGTGATGGGTATTACAAACGTAACCAAGAGGGTTACTCCCTACGTAAGAATGTTATGAATGCCTCAAGTTACCTTTATGTCTTATGATTTCTATGATTTATTCATGGTTTGATGAGGTATGTTAAAGTGCCTATGTTTTATGGGTAAAGTATGATTTCATTCTTATGTATATATGAACTCATGTTTCCTTTCCATATTTTTATAACCCTTACGGAGCTTTTTATGCTCATCCCATGTTTTTGAAATGTTTTTCACAGGTCAAGGGAAAGGTACATGATGTGATGATAGTGTCAAGGATGTGTCAAGAAAGAATCCATGTTTTATTTTAAATATGTTTACGTTGATGGGAATAATGAATATTGTATTTCATGTAACCACTTTGTTTAAATGTGGAATGTAATGCAAGTTCCATGATCTAATTCTCTAAAACTCTAAACCTGGAAAGATCCTCAATGTGTAATCTTTTAATAACTCAAGATTAAGTAAGGTTTAAGGCTGGGGCCTTATAGTTGGTATCAAAGGTCGGTTTAGAGAACTTTATAGGTTAGGGTATTCTTTAAGCATAAGTGACATTACCATAATGGTTATGATTTCAGAACGAGTCCTAGTTTTAGATAAAGTGAATGAGTAAGTATATCTTAGTGTTTACCTTCCTCATTAGTAAATGATGGTTTTGTTGATATACTCACACTGACTTTTTTGTTTTTAGTGAATGGGTGGATCTAGCAGGCACCAAATAGACAACAGGTTTGAAGGAAACTATGGTGGTTCTCTGATTAAGATACTAGATAAAATGGAGGATTCAATGAGGAAACTCGTGGTTATTCTAAACCAAATATCAAGGAGTCATGATCAACCACGTGAACCTTGGTATGTTCTATAATGCATCATGTATGAGATGACCAATCGATGTGGAAGTTCGGGTAATAATTAAAAGGTAACCATTAGGGTTTATATGATCCTTACTTTTGAGGTAATTATGGGTTATTATATGTTATGATGGAAAATGAAAGGCATGAGATAAACTTGATGTTAAAATATGTTATGTTTATTTTTGAAGATTTTACCTCGTTTTGGGAAATGTTTTAAGAATTATATAGTTTTGGAAAAAGGACAACACGCAGACCGTGTGACTACCCGTCACGTCGGACAAAGCTGCGGGAATCGAACCCACAACCAAAGTGTGACTGGTATTTATCGCCTACCACTAGACTACGTGAAGTCCCTGGTTAGTTTGACTGATTCTTTCTAGTTATATGATTTTATCAATTAAGAGTAAGTTAATTTTGGGTTATTTATGAAAATGATTAACCTATCATGGAGGATATGTGATTAGGTTAATTACTTTTCAATACGAGACTTTAGGAGCAACTAATGTTGTTTGGAGATAAATGTTACGATTTAACTTGGAAGACTATGTGACTAAATCCTTCAAATATTTGGGTTCCCATCTTATATTGGTTTAATTTGAATAATTTTATGGACAAATTGATTATAGAATGGTCCTCGTTGAACTTTGGGTTTTGTTGGACAAATTTTGGAGATTAAGCATAGATTTTCTTTTTAATGGGTTATCCTTTTCTGGATTATCTGACCTTGTACTAACCTTTTTGGTTTTGGTTTTGGTTAAAGTCTAAAGATATGGGAAGTATATAGTTCTCTTTTTTTGGATTAGGTGACTCTCTAGAATTTGATTATAGTACTCTTAATGCGAACAAGTCTTCCTAAATACTCGTTGTTTGGGGAAAATATGAGTTTGTGTAAGGAATCTAATAAAAGTTGAAAGTCCACATGAAAAGTGATTATGTTTTCTTATGAATAAATGCCCCAATAAAAAGTAAAGTAAAACAAAAATGTTGTTTATTAACTTTTCCTACAGGGGAATCGAATACCGTTTAACCCATCACAAGTTTGTGATTTTTTATGGTCAACTTTCTCCTAGACATGTTTACTATCACTCTCCCTCAAAACATGACCCTTTGTTTTTTCTTCCATGTCCATGTTTTCTTACATGGAATCCTAGTATGGGTTAACTCGGGTGACCTCTGTACTCCTCTTTATTTCTTTTAAAGTGATTGTTTTACCGACTCTTGTTCCGATGTGGGACGTTCAAGGATGTTTCCAAGCTCAATTTTAAAAATTGCGAGGACGCAATTCCCAAAAGGGGGGAAGGATGTAACACCCCAGGTAAATAAAGAATATAACATTTTAATATTTATTCATATTTGTGAATAAAATATTAATGTGTCTTTAAATGGGATGCTATGCTCGATGGCGTACCCAACACGCAACAACGAGTTTCTTGGGAATCTTACGTTGCACTCTAATAATAAAATAATATTATTTTAAACGGTAGTTAACATGTAGCCGTTGTATTGGCGGGAATGGATATAAATAACTAAAATATGATTATAAATGTTTTTAAATGTTTTTACATTTATCCAATAAAATATAAAGGCTAAAAATATGGAAAGAATTCAATTTTAGGCGTATATGCCCTAGTTTTCACTAAAGGTTCACTTATCGCCTTTTGATGGAGAACCGTCATTAAATATAGTTTTGTTCACTCTTATACATCCTTTTGGACCAAATAAAACTCTTCTTAAGAATTGGTACATCAAAATTTACTTTGTGTAAATTTTTGGTATCTTTCTGATAAAGTTCATTTTTTAATGAATAGTGTAAAATGTTGTATTTTAATTCAAAACCTCTTTTTAATCTAATTTATTTATATGATTAGATTTTTTTTTGAATTGGTTTTAAAGTA
The DNA here is from genome assembly GCA_963277665.1 of Viscum album. NCBI lineage: Eukaryota > Viridiplantae > Streptophyta > Magnoliopsida > Santalales > Viscaceae > Viscum > Viscum album. The sequence continues at coordinate 402,987,640 of OY728130.1, forward strand.
AAATTAGAATATATTTTTACCATTAAATCCAATAGTGGTCGTTGGAATTAATTTCACTTTGAAATCAGACTTAAACTAGTGTCAATCTTTTGATACTTATTGTTTCATAAAAACACGCTATTTGCTATGACAGCGGGAATTAATTATTAAATTAATTAATGTTACTTATATGTTTTTAATTTTGTAAAATAGACTTCATTTTTGAATTCGGAATATCAAATATATCTTAGGGTGAATTTTTGGAATTTTTCTGAAAAACTTCAATTTTTGATGAATAGTGAAACCACTAAGTGGTACTTATAAAAACTGATTTTTCCGTTTAAACGAAATTTTTCCATCTTTGTGTTTTGAATTTCAAAAATCAGACATACATGGTTGTAATTAAGAATTAAAATGTGGTTCAATGGGATAAAAATAATTTTTTTGGTGAATAGTAACTTATTAAATTTTTAATCGCGATTAGAGGTAATTAGTGTAGTTTAAGGTAAAAATAATATTTTAATAATATGAAATGAACTTGAAACATGTCCTACCCTCATTGGTTGTGTCATGGCAGACCAAGACAAGCCATGGGTCAACTTGGGGACCCCATGGATCCACTTTGGTTGGGAAATGACATAAATAACTTTTTATTTAATGTTAAAGTAAAAAATGACACAAACTTGAGTTATTTTACGAAAACAATTTTTACATGGGGTTATAAAGATCAGATTTTTTATATTAAATATTCATTGGAAAGATAAAAAGATTTCCTACATCATAGTATTTTTTTATAATTTTTATACTTTAAATAAATTAAATTATTTATGACATCATGATGATGCAGCGATGACCTCATTAATGAACAGTTTAAATAAAATGAAACGATAATATAAAATCTAAGACCTAAACTTGTACAAAAACTATTGTATGGGAATATTTAGAAGCCTTATCATCTTATCTTAGAAATATATCAATGTGGCACCTTATAAATTCGAAACACTTTTGAAAATAAAATAATAGTTTCATGATTTCCAAAAGTGTCCCTCCTCTCCTCTTATAAAAGGCCCCCACCTCTACCTCATTTCACACACTCCTCAAGCCTTTGGCTCGGGCATCCCCTACCCATTTACTCTCTCCACATCCCTCTCCTCATCCTATAGGATTCCCTTTTGACAGAATCCTTTCAAAGGAAGCCTTTAGGCTCAAATCAAAAGAAGTTACACTTTTAAAGGTAATTCATTCTCTCATGTTCATTTGTTTTATTTTGCTTCTCCAACCCCCTAAACTCTTTTTATTTACTTCTTTTGTAAAAAACCCAGTATATTCAATATACTATGATGTTTTTATAAGATTTATTCGAGCTACCCTCTCACACAACTACATCAAATGGTTAAAGAACATACAGTTTCCGTGGATGGAGAAATTCTTCCTCCCGAAACGATGATTGTTCAATACTCATTTAACAGCTTCAAAGGTGGCCATTATGATGTCACTATATTTATATATGATATATAATATGTTTATGTTTTACTTAATCTTATGTATTTTTCATTTGTGTCTTAATTTTATGGCTTCCATTATGGGTATAAGCGATATCTTCATTTTAGGAAGTGCGGACTACCGCCCCCTCAAAGTGATGTGATTCGTTAATGCCATACGTGGGACATATAAAGGATGGATTTAATGTTATTATATATGATGTTATACTGGAATTATTATATACCTATATATCATTATTATTTCTTTCCATTAAAGTATGAGATAGAAATGAAAGTTGCGTTCATGCGTACGTACGGCTTACCGTCTCCATGAACGGTGCATTTCATTTCTTATCCCCAAATGTAATGTATTATTATAAGTACATGTATATAATGGATATATATGCTGAATGATACATCTAAATGATGAATATAATTCTGGAATTAAAATATACATACCTCTCATTTAGTTTTAGTTCCATTAATATGACAAAGAAATGAAAGTAGCGTTCATGCGTACATACGGCTTACCGTCTCCATGAACGGTGCATTTCATTTCTTACCTCTAAATGATTTTGTGATATTATAAATACATTTATATTCTAGATATATATGATATATATGATATCCAAATCAGGAATGTCATTTTGGATATAAAGAACCTGTGACCACACGAACAACATGTAATTGTAAGAAGTCCACTTTCGACTTAAGAACCAAATATCGACAAAACAAACATTATTAACTTAAATGATTACAAAATGTTTATAACATGTCAATAATTGATATAAAAGGAATAATGAACTTGGAAAATGTTCTTAATCAACTAGAAATTAACTCAAGTTTATTATTCAGGATGTTAAAGAACGATCGAGTCAAGTCGGACCCGAGGTAAGGGATCCTACTCCTCTCTTTCTTTTTAAGAACACTCTTTTATGTCATTCCTTTTAAAGCTCATATTTATTGTTATTGGGATGTTATTTTATATTACTCTTACTGTAATTTTTATGTTCATATGATGATAGACCCTATTCTCTCTCATCAATCCATTTTGGAAGTTTTGAGTGGCACCGTTATGCTGCCGAATTTTTCGTAAGAGATACAACCTATCTCTTTCTTTTTAAGTACTCTCCTTTATGTAACTTATTTTAAGATCATATTTTTTATGATGGGGGATGTTATTTTATATTCCTCTTTCTGTACATTTTATTTTAATGTGATGAGATACCCTATTTGATCTCATCAATCCATTTTTGGAAGTTTTAAGTGGCGCTGTTAGGCTGTCGAGTTTTCGTAAGGGATTTTTCATCTCAATTTTATACCTGTGAGATTTATGCTACATTTGCCACAATTTCCTTTGAGTGGTTTATTTACTACCCATTATTACACTCCTTTTTTAATATAATTCCATTTATGGGAATTTACATATTCATTGTATGACACTTATTCAATGGGGTGTACTTTTCGAAAGTTACCCAAGTCGGTAAGGGAACCTTTCACCCTCCTCATTTTAAAAGACTTCATTTGTTATGTCTTTTAATTCACATACTATTATGTTGGGATATGTTATTCTATATCCTGATTTATTTAAATTTTATGTACAAGTGATAATATTCCCTTTTTATCTCTCATCAACTCATTTTCTGAATTTTTGAAGTGACGTCGTTAGGCTGTCGAATTTTACCAAGGGAACTTTTTAACCCAATTTCGATTTCTTTGGGTTCAACATGTAGTTATTGAATATGTCATCCTTTGAATATGTGTGAATGACCTTTTATTTTTTTACACTTAATATCCAATTATATTGGGTGTATTTATATTTGTCACGCATAATTTTGAGATTGATTTATCCTTAATTTATGGATACCTTCTTTATAAAGGATTTCATCACATTTTACATCTCTATTGAGACTTCATTGTTGTTATGCACCAATTCACTCTTACATGGTGTATATAATATCCTTTGGAATATTATATCATGAATCCTTTTATTCTCATGATATTATAAAGTTCTAATTAAATGTTATTCCTCAATTATTGTATTCAAGTGTCTCTAATTTTGGTAAAAACCCTTTAACCAAAATATCGCTTTAAATGTTTTAATGATTTGTTCTTATTAATATCCATGTTTTCAAAATGGTTTTAAGGATTTATTTATATGGATATTAATGGTTTAAAATTTTAAAATCTTCAAGGTGGTATGGGAAACTTTGATTCAAAAATCTCTTTATTAAATATTTTAAATGGTTTTGAAAATGGTTTTTTTAATGGATTCATTATTTCAATATCCTAAAATGTTATATTGTGATTGAAATGTGGAAATGTTATATTTCATTTATTCATGTATTGTGTGATACATTTATGTTATGGTTCTTGTGCATTGTTATGAAAACGGGTGGTTCTGTGATAAACTAAGGGTGGGTGAGCCTGATATAGCTCTCCAATGCATTGGGTAATGCGAAGGAGTGTAACATTAATGTTTCTCCGAAGAGATTTAGGGAATATACTGTGATGGGTATTCCAAACGTAACCAAGAGGGTTACTCCCTACGTAAGAATGTTATGAATACCTCAAGTTACCTTTATGTCTTATGATTTCTATGATTTATTCGTGGTTTGATGAGGTATGTTAAAGTTTCTATGTTTTATGGGTAAAGTATGATTTCATTCTTATGTATATATGAACTCATGTTTCCTTTCCATATTTTTATAACCCTTACTGAGCTTTTTATGCTCATCCCAAGTTTTTGAAATGTTTTTCACAGGTCAAGGGAAAGGTACATGATGTGATAATAGTGTCAAGGATGTGTCAAGAAAGAATCCGTGTTTTATTTTAAATTTGTTTCTGTTGATGGGAAGAATGAATATTGTCTTTTATGTAACCACTTTGTTTAAATGTGGAATGTAATGCAAGTTCCATGATCTAATTCTCTAAAACTCTAAACCTGAAAAGATCCTCAATGTGTAATCTTGTAATAACTCAAGATTATGTAAGGTTTAAGGTTGGGGCCTTATAATGGGTATCCTCCTTCATAGTAATCCCCAATCATAAGTTAAAGTCCCCCTTAATTTGGGAATCCTCCTTAGGAGTAAGTCCCAGTCATAATTTCTCTTAACCTAGGCCTCCTTTTTAGGAGTAATCCCCAGTCATAATTTCCCTTAACTTGGGAATCCTCCTTAGGAGTAAGCCCCAAGTTCCCTGTTCATGGGCATCCTCCTTAGGAGTAAGCCCCAAGTTCCGTAATTATGGGCATACTCCTTTTCAGGAATGAAACCCAATCATAAGTCCCCTTAACCTTGGGCATCCTTCTCAGGAGTAAGCCCCAATCATAAGTTAATGTCCCCCTTAATCTGGACATCCTCTTTAGGAGTAAGCCCCAAATCAAAAATCTAAATCTCCATAAAGCACAAATACCTTTATAGACCTTGTTAATTGGAATCCTCCTTAGGAGTAATCCCCAAGTCCCACCTAATTTGGGAATCCCCCTCTAGAGTAAGACTCAATTTAGAGTATCCAAATATCCATAAAGCACGAATATCTTTATGGACCTTGTTCCTCGGCTTCTTTATGGAAGTAAATCCTAGTCTTCACCTACTTGGTCAATCACACATACATAAGCCCCATATCATTCCTTGTGACTGCATATTTCATGGCGCAAATCTCCAGGTTTACTGATACCTCTTTTTCCTCACACCAAGCATGACTCACATGAGCTTAGAGTGTAAAAGTAACCACGACACATCTATTTGGGCTGTTAATCATATGTAATCCCCACAATTCTTAATCAAACTATGTGGACTTTGATCTCTTCCTTAAAAGTAGATTATGTAGGAAGCCTTTCTAAGATTCAAGCCCATCACCCATTAATTCTCATTCATCCCATATGACGTTAAACTATATATTATTTCCTGAACTATGTGGGTTCTGATTCCTCTTCAACAATGGTACATAGGTAGCCCATCTGCGGGTACGATCTCAACTCTGAAATAATCCATGTTCTTCTGAACGACAATAAACTTCAAGTGCCCCACTGAGTGGATTTAAAACCAGTATGGTTATCATAATGACCAAGAGATTTCTATATAATGTGTTCAAGGATACCATTGACTAAGAATATCAAATAAATACGGATGATTCTCTATCGATGAAGAACCTCAAATACATATAAAATATTCTCTAAACTTCATACATATTAATCATTGATTGCCAAATTTAAAGGAAAATTCTTTTTCATACTTGGTAAATTAATAAGTATTCGTGAACATAACTTAAATCTATAAGAGAGTCCTAGAGTAGACAATTATTCCCACCAAAAAGTTGTGATGAGTCTGACATCCCATCCTCTCGACCAATGCAAATTCTTAAGCCTCGTCAGTCCATAACTAATGAGCACCTACCTTTGGAAAGTAGGTCCAAATGGATATAAAATCATTGGATGTTTCTAGTTCTATAAATAAACCCGTTAGAAACTGATTAGAAAGTTTGAACCATAAAAAAATAAGGTCATCCCCATTTCCAGAAGAAACACCCCTTTACGAGTGAGCTTGGTTAATGGGTTAGCCAATCAGGAAACAATTTGGACAAAACACCGATAACAACCTTCTAAACCAATAAAACGGTGTACCTCAGTTATACTCATCAGTACTATCCATTCTTGGATTCCCTTGGTATTTGAAGTATCAACAGATATTCCATCCTTAGTGATAATACATCCAAAAAAAAGAAATCTCTTGAAGCCAAAATTCATACTTTCTAAACTTCGCATATAATTCATTTCTTCTAAGAGTCTTTAGAATACTGTGGAAGTTATATTCATGATCTTCATATATTTTGGAGTATAAAAAAATATCATCAATAAATAACACTACAAATTCATAAATATATTCCTTGAAAACTCTATTCATTATATCCATGAAGACATAGGGTGCATTAGTCAATCCAAAAGGCATTACTGTAAACTTGTAATTCCTGTACCTGGTTCAAAATTCTATTTTTTGAATGTCTTCTTTCTTTACACACAATTGATGATATCCATATCAAAGGTCAATCTTTGAAAAATATTGAGCTCCATGATGTCGATCAAATAAATCATCAATATGAGGTAGGGGATACTTGTACTTTATTGTTATAGCAATGATCTCCCGGTAGTAAATACACAACCTCATAGATTCGTCTTTCTTCTTAACAAAAAGGATAGGGGATCCCCATATAGAAACACTAGGGCGAATAAATCCCTTATTACTCAATTCCTCTAGTTGTTTCTTTAGTTCCACTAATTCCACAGTGGCCATTCTATAAGGGTTTTTCGATATGGGCCTTGAACTAAGAATTAAATCAATGGAAAACTCAATTTTTCATTCTGAAGGATGTCTAGGTAAATCCTCTAAAAACACATCAACATATTATTAAACAATAGTTATTTCCTCTATTCGAAAATTCTTTTCCTCACCCATAATTGAATTTAATAGAGCTTATGAGGGTGGATCTAGATAAGAATCAGGTGGTGACGTTTTTTCTCTAAAGATAAGGTACTCCTTATCATCATTGAAAATTGTAACCTCCTTCTTCTTATAATATATTTTCACATCATGGTCTGAAAGACAATCCATACAAAGGATTATATCAAATTCAATCATGGTTATGATGATGAGATCAGTAGATAAATAACATTTATATGCCCTAATGGAAACTGATTCATAAAACTTTGTCGCAATGATACTTCCCTTAAGAGTTTTGACTAACAAATCTCTTGTTAAATCAAATTGGAAATATCTAATTTTCTTAGAAAACTGGGAAGATATGAAATAATGTGATGATCCAGAATCAAATAAATCATTGGTTAAAATTGTGGAAACCATTAAATTACCCGCCACCACGTCTTTCGGAACTTCAACCTCAGTAGTAGTGATCGCATAAGCTTGGTCTTGCTCCCTTGTCCTTTTCTCTAAGGAACTTATCCATTTCTCAGATATTAACAGATTTGTACTCCCATTTAATGTTTGTGGTTATTTCCTTATGAAGCGTTCTAACATTGATCCTCCATGTTGTGGATTAGGGTTCTCCATACGGGTAAGTTTATTATTCAAAACCTGAGTGAGTTATCTCGGTATGGTGATAAGCTGATCAACACCAGTTGTTTCACTAGCTCTACTATAATAATCTTGAGTAGGAGATAAATACATACATGGATTACGTGAGTTGATACGGTTTCCATTCATTCCACTAGGTTCCATTTCTAAACAATGGCATACACTATATTAGTTAATGAATCGTAATACATAATTCCAAACTTGTAAAACACTTAACATAAATTGAATAGTTTATGGATATAATCCATAATCATAAAAAATATTTTCTTTGAAGAGGTATATACTCATAAACACTTCATAATGGTTTGTAAATAAAATGAGAATTATCTTAAGCATATCCCCTGGGAGTTTCGTAACCAAGAGTACAGCAAGGCCCGTTGTCCTGCACCAGTTCTCATTCGAGCCTAGCTCAAAGCAATGTTTTGGGTTTAACCCCTAGGTACATATGTGCCGGAGCTGCCTCTACCTGCTCATATCTAGACAGGGATTTATTTTTTGGAAAACTCACAAAATCTCTACAGTACAAAAAATCTAGGAAGTTATTCTATACTAATCCTCAAAGTCTATCTTAGGGTAGTGTTCTCTAATCAGAGTTTTTCTAAATCTAGTTTCCAAGGTTTGTATTGAACTTCTTATAATACCAACTATAATTCCCTGACACTAGTTACCTAGAGTCAGTGCATTATTATGTAACATTGGTAGGATCATAAGGGATCAAATCCTGAAATACCGATTAGATTAATAGCCTTGGAAGTACAAGATACATTCAAAATTTTTACATTACATCATGAAATAAAAACATCATCAAAATTTTGTTCCCTTTTGAACACACTTATATCCTTATCCTATACCTGTAGGTCAACTATAAAATACTTCTTCACATCCTGAGAAAAATAAAACAAATAAAGGGGTGAGATTAGCTATTGAGTAAAGATAACAATATAGCGAAAACTTTCATAAATAAGCATAAACATTTAAGGCAATGTATAAGACTAAAACAAAAGACTTTTAAACTTAAACGTCAGCATAATATAGAAAATATAAAATCCAATAATTCTATTTACTTATTCACATGGACATTATACTAGTTGAATAATCACATCCAATATCAACAGTCACTTTCATAATGATGGAATCCATAATTCCAGACTTCATAACCACATAGTCAAGGCATTGTTCCAAGACTACAAATAATATTTTTTCAAGGCCTGGTGCTAAGAAACTAGTTTGTCTCATGAGACCTACTGATGCATCAAGGATCTATAGTTGGCTCTACCCATCACTTACTAAGTTTAATTCATTCCTCATTTGAAAATGTTTAAACATAACATAAACATTCGTATTAAAACTAGCATACGAAATGTAAATACTTTATCCATAAACCATTAATGGTGTAAAAATAACACATCCACATTCAAACATATCACAAAACCTTCAATAAAATATTGAATATTTTTATCATAATAAATCAACTTCAAACAAGTTTAAAATCCCTCAAAGGATGTTGACATAGATGAAATCAAAACCTTTGGAGAGAAATGTATATTTCTATTTTGAAATAATTTATAAGTTATGTAATTATAAAAGAAAAAATTTATTTTGAAAATATTCTTATAATCTTATAAGGGAATCTTTGAAGGTGTTATAAAGGTGGAAAATATATGCACCCACCGTATAAGTTAAAAAACATTCTTTCCTTAATTTTGTCGAAAAGGACATAAATGAACTTGTTTGGAAAATGATGGAAATATTCATTTATAAAAAACTTATAAAACATCAAACAAGGGTATAAATGACTTTAACCTATAGTCTAGGAAATAATAAAAAAATGTTTTCAAATATATTTTTTAGAAACATGGATGTGGATGATAAAGAGTTCCCAAAAGATACTTACGTAAAAACAACCTTGGATAATAAAGAGATTGTGAAATTAATCCTTACCTTGTACTTTTCCTTGGTTGAGGGTATGTTAAACTTTTGTATAATAGTTAAATAATTGTAATTAAATTATAAAAAAAATTATATACAAAAATATGATATCATATATGATCCTCTAATATTGCTTTGATAAAAATATTTTAGTAATATCATCGTTTCGTGTGTTAAGTGGTCTGTTTTCCTTTATACTCTCAGTTTCGTAAGCCATGTTTGTTATATATATGATATATTTTATTCATATCCATAATTATATTAAGTTATTAGGCATTATTTTCAATCACAAAATTAAAATTATTCTTGAATAATTACGATGGGGAATGAATCTCATCGCGTTCGAGGAGACGGTAATCCATACGTACGCATGAGCGAAAATATCATTATATTGATGGTGAAATAGTATGTAATTGGATGGTATATCATATATAAAGAATCAATAACATGTTATATTTGTTATTTACATCAGTTATAATCATTATTATACTCATCCAAATAATGAAGTGTTTGAATGAAAAACTACACCACGACGTGGAGACGGTAAGTCGTATGTGCGCATGTATGGTGACATTGTTGTTCATATGATGGATAGAATAATGAATATTTTTGTACCATTTTTATAATAACATCACAGTATATATAATATAATTGATTTATTATTTTATAATGTATACAACAAAGAAATAGTAAGTGCAAGAAAAAAAGTACTTTAAAGTGGTGAAGAAATATTTGCCTCCTCTTCGGGTTCTTCCTTTTGATTTGATCAAAATGGATCCATATAATGGTTTTATGATCAAATTAATGCCTATAGGTTTAAGGGAATAAATTTTGGAGGATATTTGGGCAGGTTTTGGCCGAGAAAAATGGCTTCGGAGGTGTGAAATTAAGAGAAGGGAAGTACCTTTTTATAAGAGAGGTTAGGGTCACTTTAGGAAAAGATTGAAATATTATTTTATAATAAATTCATTTTCGGTTTCTAATGGCTCCAAAATGATTTATTTAGAGTATAAGTTGGTTATGCGTCGAAAACCTCTCAACCAATAGGTTTTAGACAGGTTTAGGTAACAATATTAACCTTATCTTTTAGATTTAACTCTTAGTTAAATAGTTTGTCATTTACCATGTCTCTTTGTATTTTTATATTATATGGTTAATAAACTTACTATAACAAGCCTAGAGAACCCAAAGTGGTTCATTATTAATATATATAACATTATCTAAGTCCTTTTACCAAACCTTTGATTTTTATTAATATTATATCAATTAATAATATAGTATTTGTTTTAAAAACTCAATTATGTCAAGTTTGACACTATTGAGTATTTGGTTTTTGTGAAAATCATAACAGCATGATTACTTCGAAAACAATTACTTAATCAACCCTAGCATGTCATATTAAACTATAAAATTAGTTTAATTCATCAAAAGTCTCAAATTGCATTTATTTGGATATTTATAATACCAATTATTTTAATCTTTCATTAATATGATAACTACTCCATCATCATTGTGTCATAAATAAATTAAATTATTTAATTTCTAAAAATTATAAATAAAATACAAATATGTAGGAAATATTTTTATCTTTCTAATTAATATTTATAGTCGAATTTATCTTATGTATAACCCTATATTAAAAAACATTTATTTATTAAACTTTGAATTTAACTCTTTTAACTCTTCTTTAAATAAAATAATAATTAATGTCCTAATCTAATACAAGTGGAACAAAGAGAATCAAATATTATTAATAAGGTTTTTTTGTTCAAATTATACTTATATAATAGAATTAGGACATGTTTTATGGTAATTATGATATCATTTTTACCCTTAATTACCTTATTTACTTTTAACTGTGATAAATAAAAGTCAAAACTTACTATTCACAAAATATTATTTTCATCTTATTGAACCACATTTTACATACTGATATTAATTGTGTCTCTTGTATTTTTGAAATTCAACTCACAGAAGCAGCAAAATTATGTTTTATGCAAATTTGCAAATGCTCCTAGGATGTGGGTAAATGACGGTAAAAAGTTCAATAAAATTTTTATATTTCTAAACTTATTATAAAATGACTCCAATGAATTTCATTGAAATTATTTAGGTATTATGTATCTATTTTGATCTAAAATAAATTTAAATAAAATAAATAATTATTTAAATAAAAATTCGTTTTTATCCAATAACTCAGTGTTTTTCACTATTCATCAAAAATTGAAAGTTTTTAGAAAAATACCAAAAATTCACCCTAAGCTAATTTCAATATTCTGAATTCAAAAATGAAGTCTATTTTGAAAAATAAAATTTATAAATTTTCAAAAAGTGGGTATTACTATTCATAATGGTTATTTTGATTGGTCGTAGTGTGTTAGAATCTAAAAGTTGCGTACAAAGCAAGCTATTGCATTATTCAAAGAGAAATGTACCATATAATCTTGGGGTGTTACATCATGTGAAAACTCTTCACATTAGAAAAATATTTAGGAATCGAACCCACAACCAAAGTACAATTAGGATTTATTTCCTACAACTTGACTACGTGAAGTCTCTTGTTAGTATAACTTATTCTTTTTTAGTTAAATAATTTTATGGATCAAGAATAATTTGATTTTGTGAACTTATGTTTTATCAAACTGATATACTTAGTATAGGAAAATGATTTGGTGATTAAGTGATAAAGGTTATTTTGGAAGACATTCTCTATTTTGGGAACACTATATGCTTAAGGAAAATAGAATACTATGGGATCTCATTTGTGGGATAAAGGTTGAAATTTTATTTTGGAATAATCAATGTTTTTATTGTGAAGATATGGTGATTTGGATTATTTATGGAAATGATTAAACTATCATAGAGAATATGTGATTAGGTTAATTACACTTCAGTATGAGACTTTAAGAGTAGTCAATGTTATTTGGAGATAAATTTTAAGATTTTTGTGGAAGACTGTGTGATCAAATCCTTATGAATTTTGGGTTTCAAACTTAGTTTGGATTATTTTGAATAATTCTAAGGAAAATTGTTTATTGAATGATCTTTATTGAACTTTGGGTATTGTTTGTCTAATTTTGGAGATTAAGAGTAGTATTTCTTTTTATAAAGTATTATCCTTTTTTGGGATTATGTGCTCTCGTACTAACCATTTTGGTTTTCATTAATATATAGTTCATCTTTTTTGGATTATGAGATTCTCTAGAAGTTGATTATAGCACTTTTTATGTGACCAAGTTATCTTGAATACTCCTCGTTTAGAGAAAATATGATTTTGTGGTAGAAATTTAGTAAAGGATGAAAGTCTACATGACAAGTAAATATGTTTCGTTATGTTCTTAGTCAAGATCATAAATAAATTCCTTAACTTTATGAAAAATAACTTAAAACAAAAAACATTGTCTGTTTAATTTTCCTACTCGAGAATCAAATACCGTTTAACCCATCACAAGTTTGTGATTTTCTGGTGGTTAACTTTCTCCTAATCATATTTTCCATCACTCTCCATCACAACTTGATTGTTACTATCTCTTCCATATCTGTTTTTTCCTACATGGAATCCTAGTATGGGTTATATCATGTGACCTTTGTACTTATCTTTATTTATTTTAAAGTGATTTTTTTATTGACTCTTTTTTTAATGTGGGACTTTAAATGAAGTTTCCAAACCCAATTTTAAAATTGTGATGACGCAATTTTCAAAAGGGGGGAAGGATATAACAACCCGAGTACTTATAGAATAATACTTTTTCAAATCTATTAATATTTATAAATAAGATATTAATTTTATGTTAAATAGGATAATTTGTATGATAACATAATCAACACACAACAACGGGTTTCTTTGAAATCTTACGTTGCACACAACTTTGAGTTATACCAAAAAATAATATAATAATATTATTATTTTAAATGCTAGTCAATGCATATCCATTGTATTGGTGGAAATGAACATAACTAACTACAATATGATTACACAGGTTTGTTAAATGTTTTTACTTTTATCTAATAAATTTTAGAGTCTTAAAATAAGAATGAATCTGATTTACGCATGAAATACTCTAATATTCTTTAAAAGGTTGATTTACTGCCCTTTGATGGAGAACCCTTTTTAAATATAGTTTTTCTCACTTTTATATGTTATATTTGAAAAAATAAAGTTCTTATTTATAATTGGGACACCAAAATTTAATTTAGGTAAAATTTTGGTATTTTTCTGATAAAGTTTGTTTTTTGATGAATAGTGAAGAATTCTGCATTTTAATTTAAAACTGACTTTTAATCTAATGTATTTATATGTTTATACTATATTTTTAATTGGTTTTAAAGTATAGTTAGATTATATTTTTATCATTTAATCCAATTTTTTTGTTTTAAGTAATTTCACTTTGAAATTGGACATAAACACATATTAATCTTTTGGTAGTTTTTATTTCTTAAAAACATGCTTTTTGGTTTTGACGACGGAAATTAATTTTAAATTAATTTCTGAAACTTCTATGTTTTGAATTTAGAAAAATAGATTCGATATTTATAATCATGAGGTCCAAATTTTGTAAATAGGTAACTTTTATTTTTAGACATTATGAATAGTAACTTCAGTAAATATTTTATTTACCATCGTTAAAGGGTAAACCTGGTAAATTAAGGTAAAAAATAATATTATAATAATATTATATTACCCTAAAACATGTCCTAATACTATTTTACAATACATTTCCGACCATGGTAATCCTTGGGTCTATTTTGGGACCCCATGGATCCAGTTGTAAGTGAAAATGAGATTTTATAAAAATTAATTTAAAGTTAAGGAAAATGTAACATAAACATATATCTTTTAGTAAAATAATATTTATATGAGGTTATATAAGTGATATTTTAGACTATAATATTTATTTGAAAGATAAAACGATTTTCTACATCATTTTATTTTATTTATAATTTTTAGACATTAAATAAATAAATTTAATTATGACACAATTGTGATGCATTGATTGCTTTATTAATAAAGGATTCAAATAAATAATATTATAAATGTTAAAATAAATGTAATTTGGTTATTTTTATATCATATACTAATTTTATAGATGATATTTCATTTTTATATTTGTATTAATGAATTTTTTTCTATTAAATCAAGTTGTTTTGGATTTTTAAAAAATTCATGATATGAATAGTGTCAAAACTGACATAATTCATATTTTAAATATAAAATATTTTATTAAATATTATAAAATTTAAAAAATATAATATTAATAAAAATGGATATAATAAGTCTAAAATTTTATTAATTACTCTTTAATTGGATATTTTTCATGTTTTGGTAACTATTTTGATTCTCAAAGTGTTAAATGCTTGATAAAATGGTAAGAGTAAAAAAAGATTAAATGAATAATATAAGGATTAAAAAATATCTAAAACCTATACAATTATTATTAGATGATTTTATTTAGACTTATATTCATCTTATATTATACTTTAATGAGTTTTGGACATTTTGAAATCGAAAACCATTTTATAATAAAATAATATTTTCAAACTTTCCTAAAGAGACCCTCCTCCCTCTTATAAAAGGTCACCAACTCTAACCCATTAAACACACCTCTCAAGCCCATTGGATTATCTAAAAACTATTCCAATAATCTACCAACATCTCCCTATTCCTCCTATAATCTTTCACCTAGGAAGAAGGCAATTCAAGAAAGCCTTTGGCTCTAATCAAAGAGAGTAACATGTTTTAAGAGGTAGCGTCTTCTCTAAACTTCCTTTCCATTATTCTACTTCTCCACTCCCTATTATATTATTTTTCTTTTATTAAATAAAACAAACAGTATCCTCAATATACTAGGTTGTTTTTATGGGAATTATTTGAACTACATTTACACACACCTCCGTTTAATGGGTATAGAACATATTGTTTATGTGGACGGTGAACTACTGCCACACAAAACAATGATTGTTCGATTTCCCCTACCACCTCTTATGGTGGCCATTATGAAGGAACTGTAATTATATATTATACATATGATATTTATTTTATCTCTATGTTTCTATAATTCTTATTTATAACATACCTTTATGCTTTTCATGTTGTATATATATGATAATTTTATTTGAGAAAGTGCGGACTACTGCCCCCTCAAAGTGATATGACTCGTTCATGCTATACATGGAATGTATAAATGATGGAATTAATGAACGTATATAACATATATATTATACTGTAATTATAATATACTTATTTATCATTTATTTTTCATTCCTTTACAAATGAAAAAATGAAATGAAAGTAGTGTTTATGCTTACATACGGTTTACCGTCTCCATGAACAGTGCGTTTCATTTTCTTATATCCAAATGTTATGGAAATCTATAAATACATATATACTATATATAAATACATATATAATTTTTATATATTATATTTAAAACATGAATACAAATATGTAGATAATGGACTTTCGGCCACATGGACAATTTGATATTATAACAAGTTCATTTTTTACTCAAGTTTAGAACATCGACAAAATGTCCGATATGAACTCAAATAATTAACTAATTATTGTATCAAGATAATAAGTTATATAAAATTAATAGTAAACTTTAAAAAATTATGAATCAAGTATAAATTAACTTAATTTTATTATTCAGGATGAACAAGGAACATACGAGACAAGTCGGACTCGAGGTAAGGGAACCTTTCACCCTCCTCTTTTTGTCAAATTTTTATTTTATTTTATGTCTTTTAATTTCCATTTTCTTATGATGGGATATGTTCTTGTATATCCTTATTGATGTAAATTTTATATCAAAGTTATAATAGTCTCTTTTTTCTATCATCAACTCATTTTCTGAATTTTTAAGTGACGTAGTTAGGCTGCCGAATTTTCGTAAGAGAACTTGTTAACCCAATTTCCATTATTTGGGTTAATCTTATACTTATTGATTATTCAATGTTATGATTATGTAATATCTTGTATTTATTAATTACTTATGTGTACTTATAGTTAATACACATAATCAATATATTTTATTTTCAAAATGATCTTTGTAACAGAACCTTTCACCTTCATTTTTAGTCAAAGACTTATTTTATGTTATGTATTTTATTTTCCAATTTATTATGTTGGGATATGTTCTTATATATTTTTATTTTTGTATGTTTTATGTCCAAGTGATGAGACACCCTTTTCTCTCATCAACTCATTTTCTAAATTTTTAAGTGATGTTTTTAGGCAGCTGAATTTTTGAAAGGGAATTTCTAAACTCAATTTCCTCTCATTGGGTTTTACGCATACTTCGTTGATTATACTATTCCATGATTATGTGTGAAATCATTGTTTATTTATTTATGTTGTAATTTAAACTTCCCTTTATGTGGATATACTTTTTCAACACATAATCACTCCATGGATAAATTCTTTCGTCATTTGTACAATCTTTGTAAGGGATATTTTCTCAATTTACATTCCACTGAGACTTATTTTTTATTATACATCAAATCACTTTATATAGTGTATATACTACCCTTTGAAATATTGTATCATTAATCTCTTTATTCTCATTATATTATAATATTTGTTTAATGTTATTATGTAATAATTTTTATACAATAATTTTCTCAAGTGGCAAGGAATCTTTAACTAAAACATTGTTTTAAATGTTTTAAAGATTTATTATTATAAATCTTTCTAATTAATGTCCATGTTTTCAAAATGGTTTTTAGGATTTATTTATATATAAATTAATGTTATAAAATTTTAATTACTGTTAAAGTTTTAAAGTTTTATGGAACACTTTAATTCAAAAATATCTTTATTAAATGTTTTAAATGGTATTGAAAATGGTTTTGAGAAGGCATTGATTATGTAAATATCTTGAAATGATATATTGTGATTACAATATGGAAATGTTATCTTTCCTTTATTCTTGTTATATGTGTTATGATCATGTTATGGTTCTTGGGAATTGTTTATGTATATGGTTAGTTCCATGATAAACCTAGGTCGGGTGAGCCTAAGATAGATCTCCAATGCCTTGGGTAATGTGACGAAGATAAACATTAATGTTTCTCCTAAGTGATTTAGAGAATATACTGTGATGGGTATTACAAATGTAACTCCCTATGCAGCTGTGAAATATATAATGTAAGAATGATATGGATGCCAAAAGTTAACTTTATGATTTATGATATCTATGTGTTATTCATAAATATTATGATTCCATGAGGTATGTTAAAGAGCTTATGTTTTGTTTGTATTGATGGACTAATGTTTTCTTTACTTATTGTATAAAACTCACTGATATTTTTATGCTCATCACAAGTTTTTGAAATTTTTTCATAGGGTATAAGAAAGGGTAATTGATAGGAATAATTCAATAAGATTTATATCAAGAAAATAATTCATTTTTTCTTTTAAGAGTTTTTATTTTATGAAAAAAATGGATACTAAGTAGAAGTTTCTACTTTGTAATATTTGAGATGTAATGTAATAGTTATGGAAAAATTCTTTAAAACTCTAAAACTAAAATTATACTCAATGTTAATTCTTGTTTTAACTCAATATTAAGTAGTTTTTAAGGCTAGGTCCTTATAAAACTCCTCTCTCTCTCTCTTGTATTCAAAAAATGAAATCATCACCCATGATGTGTCAATTTACCAACATCATGGGTGATGCACTTTGATTTTCCGTTAACGCCTTAAAGGATGTAAATAAAACCATGAAATGGTTGAAAAAATATTCTAAATTGTATTGTATAACCCTTTTTTATTTTATAAGTAACATTTATACATAATACTAAATGATAAAACAAAACGAATCTGTCATGATTTAAAAACCACCAAAATTAACCTAATACGATCATCATTAATTTTTATCTAATGATTAATCCTCATGCCATATAAAAAAATTATTTATAATATAATTTAAAATTAAGGAAGAAAATTAATAACTTATAATAACAATTTTGTATATTTATCCTCATTTTACACGAACTTCCATTCATGTATACAAGGGAACCGATCATGAAAACCATGAAAACGAATGCTTATGAACGATGAAATTAAACTCTATAACTCATTTAAAATCCCATAAATTTACTTAATAAAACTATAATGAATCAAAATCATGTATGAAAGGTTATGTATTTGTTAATTAATGGGTCTAATGTGATTATACAGGATGTTAAACTGAATAAAGCACCTAAATATAAGGTAATGAGAATTATCAAACCCAACTCTCTTTCTATGGGTTTTCCCTCTTTCACCCCATTTTCAGTATGGATATTCCATAAATATTTTTTTTACATAATTATCTTACCTTTTTGGGATATAAATGTTTTCTAATTGAGTTTATGATAAACACAATGTTATCCAAAAGATCTCTTCTTTCAAAAACCCCACCTTTTACTTCTTGAGATTGTTTCTTCTTCACTCAAGGATGATGATTATTGTATCAAGTGTGTTATTAACACTTTAATTTGGGGAGCCAAGTTATGAATTTATGATTTATGAAATTAAAACCAGTCCTATATATGGTTTATTTTATGTCCAAGATTGATATATGTTATATGTGGCATGAATGATGATGCAAATGTTATGATGTGACAGGTGCACCCAGAATAATACAGCACAATGTAAATGTTATAATGTGATGGTTGCACCTATAATTATATAGTTCTATAATTAATTGGATAATTTGACATATATCATGAGAAAAATTGAAATTTTAATGAACATGATGCTAGCTTTTTTCACAGTTATGTGTGGTAGTTGACCACTCAGACATGATGTTTCTTTTTTATGTATTTCTACATTCCATGAATCTATCTAAATGATTCCTATCAGGATTATGATCCTATGATTATGATGATTATTATCAATCCATTTTATATTTTTTATTATTCTTATCTATCATCTTCTTGGAATTTTATCCCACCACTTTTTTATGTATATCCTCAGGTGATCACTTGTACTAAGAATAATGTGAAGACCTATAAGAATCTAGAGAATAAGGAATTAAATAAATTTTTATGTTTTATTTTTTAAAGTTTGTGTATATTCATAATTTTACCAAGACACTAAACCTTTGGATCTTGTTTGTGTAATTATTTTATGTTGTTTATCATTAAAATGATGTAATAGTAATGTAATAAAAAGTAGGGTCGCGATACTTATGATCTCCTTCTTATAGAATAACTTTACATTGACTCATTCTCTCTCTTCGATACTATATAGTATAAGGTTCTCAAAAATATCTCACACAATGTGTGTGATTTCTCAATTTTCTCTCAAGTATCGAACATATTCTCCCTTACTTATAAACACATTTTTCAGTCACAAAATATTATTGTGAATATTATTTTTATTTAAACCAAGATATTATTTCATATTTAATATCCAAGAAAACTTAATAGGTATTCCTAATTCTTCTTCAATAATCTAATATCTAGGTAGATCGACTATTATTTATTTAAATATATCAATTAATAACCTAAAGATGCAAAACTTTATTACCCAATGGTATTTTTGAATAACCTCAATCTAAACTTCTCATTTTTTAAATCTCCTTAATATTTAGGAGTTTACATAAAATGATATTAAACATATAATATACTCAACTTACCTAAAAATGTATGAATTTAAATTTCTCCAACTTGTTTCCATGTAATCTTATACATGGGTAAATGGAATTTTTTCATGCAGTGATAAGCTCAATGATCATCATGCACTATGGTGTGGAACATATAAAAACCTAATGTGATCATACATTTAGGGAAATATATTAATATTATGTTACTAACCTTCATCATTATATATCAGTTACTCTATAAATCATGCATTTATAGTGTGGAGTCTCCATCCCATTAATATTGAAGAAGGGTTGATCCCTACACACATAATAAGGGTAAAAAGATAAACCTTACAAACTTCCAACATAAGGGTAAAATAACTTTACTATAATATGAATTATATTCACCCTTATTGTTTCATAGAATAACCCTTATGTTCTTTCTATTCTACTAATTTTTGGTGTAAATGATATATCTCACCATGAATGATGGTTTTTTTGAACCATTGTCATATTATTTCCATGAATTCCAACTTGTGTGCATCATAATATATAATATTTAGGTTATCACATGATTTTTCCATATATAATAGTAAGTATTGTCTCAACTATTTTTTTTGGAGTCAACACGGTTAATCCATCACAACTCACATTTTTTCATGCCACATTTTGTCAATCCATCACACCTAATATTAGATAATCTCATGGTAAGACCATATTTCTTCATATAGTTAGTTGTCCTAAATTATCTACCATGATCATCCTTATCTTTGAATAGAATGGTTGGTTATTATACTGTGAAAATATCATGGTCGATTTCCTCAATTCACATAGTAGATATAGGCCCCACATGTAATTCACATTTTTTCATGTGGCTAGTCATCGCATATCATGGTCGATTGAATTACTTATAGTATTTCATGCTTCACTATGGTTGGTCCAATTATCATGATGGAACGCAGTTCATTATTTGGGCCTTTTAGCATAGAGTAGGTTTTACATCAGAAAACTAGATCATATTAGTCTGATAATGGGGTTAAAAGTGATGATGTGGTGTTGTTTCATTTGACACAACATTTTTTCATATTTTTAATTATGAAGTAATAATAATCAATCATCCTAAAATCTAAATTGACAAAGTGATGAAACAGGAACTTCTTAATAATATAGGATTCTCTTTATAATGGTTATAACATGCCTGATATAGTGGCAGTATACACTTTTAGCCTCCCATGATTACCTACATTGGAGAGACTAACCACCCTCTACTTCATCATGTGTTGATAAATATACACTATTCTTTAACTCTGTGTGTTTTATCTCACCTATGAACTCCCTCGATCGGGTTTAGGTACTATTTTCCTCAATATTGGTTTGGTATTATCCTACAATTCTTGGTTATCTTAGCTATAAATTGGCCCATATTTTTAGTATACTCATATTAAAATATTTTGTAAAAATAAATAAGATTATAATGTCAAGCCTCCTCAAAATTTCTGTTTTCATAATTCTCAATGATTTTATTTTCCTCAATTGATATTCATTATAATTTAATGATCTAAACTTCTCGTATCTTTATCCAATAAATAAAATTACAAAATATTAAATTTCTTCATGTTTTAAAAAATATTTACTTCCAAAAATACAAGAACATGTTATTAGAATTAAGATATCATCCTAAATATCATATGATTTAAGATTCCACTTTTTCATGAACCTATCCTCTTGAGTTTCTTAAGTTATACCTCAAATATTTCTTAACATTTGATATGGAAGCCTCTTTAAATATTTATCCAATAACATATTTACATCACCTCAACACCAAAGTGGTCTTCCTTATTGAAAAAAAAAATACAATGAATCTATTAGTAACAATAGCTTTCTGAGTTGGTGGAATATGGATTGAAGATTCTAGAATCTAAGACTTTTATTCAATTTTAAGCACAACCTGTAAGAATTCGAACCATTCCTATAAGTTATTTCTAGTAAGGAGATGAAATTTGCACAAAATTTATTATAAATATAATTTGGTTGATGGAATTTAAATTTTTCTAAAATAATATGAGAGTAGATTATTATTACCTTATTCAATTACTAGGTGTGAGATAATAAATTATATTTCATTAATAAGACGCTCACTATTTTATGAAGTCTCAATGGACCTTACCATTAAACTTAGAATGTCCCATCACATGGAAATTATAGTAGCAAGAATCAATATTTACCTTTTTAAATCTTAACAGAGTCCATGAAAAATATTAGAAGGTTTTTATGTAGGAGGTATTTCCAATTACGATCTTGCAACTCCTTATTTTTTTGAGTGGACTACCCAATCAAAAAAACCTTACTTGGATTTCCTCAACAATTTCCACAAAATTTTTATTAAAAAAAGGATTTTAAAATAAATACAATATTTGTTATGTTGACCCACCATATTTGTTTAAATTTATCTATAATTAAAAATGTCTCAGGAAAAATCTTGAACAAATTATTTAACTATGGATCTATCTTAACTCAGATTATGGAATTCGTAATGACCAAATCTAAACTTGAAGGATTTTTTTATTATGGGTAAAATTTCCAATTTTATCCATTTTCATGTCATTTTAATATTATTTTGATTTTACTTAAGTGATTTACCATTTACTAATAAAATATTTATAGATAATACTTTTATTTTAATTCCATTTTTTATATTAATCCATTTATTTATGTGATCATGGAATTGCATCCAAAAAATAAATCATGCATCATAAATAAATAAAATAAATAGAATGTGGCATGATCATAAGATTTAACTAGCATTTTTTTATTAAATGGGAAATAAACAAACCACTAACCCTGTGGGAAAAAACCTTTTGAGATTATTTGTATAGGAGTTGCAGCATTATGCCTTTTTCCTATATATCTACTATGTTTGGTTTCACCTCAATTATATCTTGAACCAAATTCATGCATCTAGAAGATCTATCCTTACAATTCATTTACTTCACATGCATGTGAAGGGTACCAAAAAGGGGGTTTAAATAAGAAATAACATGATCACATAGTCTAATACATAATAAAGAGGGAGTTATGACTCGTAGACTTCCAATTTAGCATAATAAAATTAGTTTAAAACCCCCATGTAATAATTATATAAAAATAAACCATACTACATAGGTCAGTCTAATCTCATGATCATCCACTTGTGCAATGAATATGCATTTAAAATAATTAGATAGAATTCATTTCAGTTCATTATTTTATTGATATAAAATGAACATGAATTAATCTGATTAATTAATTAATTAATTTTATCTTAATCTTTATCCAATTTTTCCTAGATATAACCATCCATTTGGATTTTTGAAAAAAAAACTAACTTAATTGATTTTATTTAAAATTTAATAAAATAATTACACATCTTGTACTTGGTAGAAACTTGATGTGTATATGTTTCAATTACTTGGAATGTATTGAAATTGTATACAATCTACTCATATGATATATATAATACACATATTTCCACATACTTACATGGTTTGTTTGAGTCAATAAATGACACATGTAATACATGTTAATTAATACAGCATGTAATTTTGTTAATGTATGTGGAGTAGTCAACGTATTATGACAATACATGGTATGTAGTTGAGGTTTTTATGTAGAAATTAATTAATCATTTAATATATATATATATATATATATATATATATCATATCATATTTCATGTACAAGTCAATAAATGATGCACATAACACATGTTGATGATGTTTAAAGGAGTAATGAATTCATTTTAAATTTTCCATGTAAACTGGTTGAGTACACTGAATGTACATCCATCTACACATCTTGAATCTTACTTGTCATATGTTTGTGATACACACCTAGGACTGGGAATGTATTTTTGTGTGGGAATGTGTGGGGTATGTGGTGTGGATGGGTGGAACACCTGATGTAACCTAATTATTACACATCTTTCAGTCTTAACACATCATGTAATTCAATACATGACACATATTTGACCATGAATTTTCCACCATGAAGATATGTGTAATACACTTCTTTTAATCCATTTAAATAGAGTATAGTCCAGAATGCCATGTGCCTTCATCTTTTGGTCAACTTGCATAATGTATTTAATGAATCTGAGTGTATTTATTGCATAGTGACCCTTTGAAATGGTGTTTTATCCTGATGCAATGTATGTTGGAATTGGTACCCTAAAAAATTACTTTGTACATTAGATTAATTTTATATTCAAATAAGTGGATATTAATATCAATATATTATCACATCTTGATTATAATTCTATATAATATTAATATGATAATTTCATAAGAATGTCATCATGGAATTTCAAGGTTCTCATTATAGTTGGGATTTTTTATGACTTTATTAATGTGATAGATAATCTAGGACATTATCATATCAATTTTATATATAAGAATAATCAATATATGATATTATATTTATATTAATGTTAACTTCTTTAAACACACAATGAATCTAAAGTAAAAAATGGGTTGATTCTAGGGAACTAAATCCAACATGCATTACACTAGGAGGAACCACAGTCTCAACAGGTCATCATACAATAAATACACTCAGATGTATTAAATACATTCTATTTGTTGACCAAAAAATTCTAGAACATGACATACTAGACTATACTCTGTGTAAATGGGTTACACACTCTAGATCCCAATGTATTATTGGTGTTTCTCAAAGATAAAAGGAGGATATGTGGATCATCGCTGGAGGGATCCTATACTTGTATCCTTACAGCGTAACAAATGTAATCCAAAAAGGGTCATTTTGAAGATCAACAACATCATCAAATAAAGGGTCCTAAGAAGAGGTAATTATTTTTTTTGAGATCTAAATAAATTAATTTTAAATTTAATGGGTAAATATCCTCGCCATATTCTATGTTTTCTTTAGTCAATATACAATTAGAGAAAATTCATTATTCATAGTTTTCACGTCATTCAAAATATTTAAAATTATTCATTGGGTCAACAAATTTTATTTTATTTTTAACTCCAATCAAGGTGCTTCCACTGTGCCAAGAACCTTTCAAGTGGTATCAAAGTAATCATGTTCAAAGTAACAATTATTTATTTGATTTTTTATTATTGTGAATTTAAAATTTAAAATTCATTTCATTATTTAATTCATTCTTGATCTATCATATAAATCTATTCTTTCTCTATTTGTTTCTTTCAAATATTACCAATATAAATTAATAATTAACAAAGTTTACATATGAAGATACCATATGTAATTTCCAAGGATCCTAGATAGATAAAAGAATAATAAATGGTGTGTAATCCTTCGTTATATGTCATATATCCATGTTCATTACACAAGGATTCATGTGTGGATTATGAACCATTGTGTAATAAGTTCACACCACGTGTAGACCAGCCAGGGTGTCATATAGATTTTCTAGAGTACATGTCATGTCGTTTAACTACAAGTTGTGTAGTGTATGTGTTTTCAAGATATAAAACATAGGTTCAAACTATGTCATGTATTTAATACACATCATAGATAGACTTGAAACTATGTAACTAGAAGTGCACGTTGTGTATCCTCTATACATGTTGTGTACTTCATAAATGTTCACAAGAAGTACACGTTGAGTCCCAAGGAATTTATTGTGGATATTCAGTAAATATAAGTGCACATTATATAGATGTCTTGTACACACTATGTACTTTTCCAGTTTATGAGGAAATAATAAAACTAAGTAATTACTCTTTAAACCTTATCGACTTGAGTTTTGTGAGTCATTAAGTTAAGAGTGCACATCGTTCAATTGGTTTTATATTATATTAAATGTTTAATTGATAAATTATAATATTTGATACTACGAATCATGTATGGTTATTGTATATTAAATACTCAACACATTAAATTTTATTGGATACATAATTTTTATGTGTTTGTGTGTAATTAAATTACCATTACATGTCATGAAATTAGGACACATGCCATGTACAAAATATGTCATATGGGTGTATTGTTTAAAATTAAACCATACTAATTAGATCAAATAGGTAATCATTGGGTTACTTCCAAGTACAAATCATTGTATTGTTTTATTGAGTTTTAAATAAAAATAAATTATTTATTTTATTTAAAATCACATCAGATGGGAATTTGAGGACGATTGAATGAAATAAAATAAAATGAATTAATTTATTAATAACATATTTCATTTGATTAATTCATGCATTTTTTTATCTTATTAAAGAATAAATTCAAATGAAAGTTAGCTAATTATTTTAAATACACAATTGTTTCATGTGTACGCATGATCATGAGCTTGACCAGACTTTTGTATGAGTTGGAATTATTTAATTTAATTTATTTCATGGTTTTGAAATTTAAATTATTAAATTAAATTTAATGGATTGTGTTTCATTCATCCATCCTCTATTATGTAGGACCTGTTTTTCCAAGGTTTTTATATAATTATCATTTAACCAATGCTTTAGATCCCCTCACCTGAGAGTGAGTTATAAATACTTGTAATAAAATGAGTATCCCAAATTGCATAGAGGTGATTAAAGATAGAACCAATACATTACCAACCCATGTGATACACTAGTGGAATGTTTCAAGTCATGCCTTGACCGATACAAGGAGTTATTCTTCTAGGTAATAGGTTTATTTAATGTCTGCTAAATAAATCAACTGTTAGATAAGATCATGATCAGGTCATTTATTTATTTATTTTTCTCTATGAATTATTTATTTATAGAAAAAAATTAGTTAATTTGAAAAGATAGAATTTAAATAAATGGATTATGTGTAAATGTTTTATCCAACATGGTTAATTAATTAAGTAAAATCCACTTAATATTAATAATCCATGGAATGATTAAAAAATATAAACTTTATGCATAATAAAACAAAAATCCCTAATGTTAATATTAGGCCATTATGACTTCCATTGTCTAAATTAATATGAGCCCATAGTTAAAGTGTCAATTCGGCCAAATTCAGGGATACTTTTAATTATCAGAAAGTCTTAGATACGATACTAGGTTAAACAACCTGAAATTGTATTGAATTTAATGTCCAAAGTTTATTCAATACAAATTTGAAGGTAAGTTCTGAGGAAATCCAAGTCATAATTTCAAGATTAGGGAGTGGTAAGACCACCTACTTAAACACCTTCTTATGGTTTTCATGGACAATATATCAATCATTAAGAAGGGAAATATAGATCCTTTCCACTATAATGTAAAAGTAACTATACATTCCAAGTTCAATTGTGAGGGATATTGAGACTTGATAAAATAGTGGTATAATTAATAAAATTAATTATTATTATTATTTATCACATAATTTGTAATTAATTAAAGTAGTAATCATATATTTTATGTATTTTAGAAAAATAGAAGTCAAAACCACAACAAAATTTGCAATCATTCCTTAATTCAATGTATATCCTTACAAATACAAATTTTTAGATATTGTACAATCACTTATGTGATGCATTATTATAAGAAAGCTTTTATTATGTGTTGGAATCCATTACTATTATTTTTCCACCCCTTTAGGTGAGTAAAGGTTAAAAGTATTCCTACCAAAGATATATATAGGATAATTCCTATATCTATTGTATTGTATTATAAATTATGCCCAGAGATTTTATAATACAACATAAATACATAGATTCTTACACTATAGTATCTCACATTATTTATATTCACTATAATAAGGAAAGTATTCAAATAGATAATATTACCAATGCACTATATCAGTGTAAACTGGAAGAAGGAAATCTAGCTACTAACCATGCTTTTAAAATTATGGGTTATATTGATCAGTTAGCAAAACTTTTATTCTACTTTGTTGGTAAAAAATACCTGAAGGTAACTTTGTAGTGTTTTTGGTTTGATTGTGTTTTCTAAAAAAATAGTTGGAAAAGGTTATTTTTTGAGTCACATAGATGTTCTTGAAAAGGAATGTTGACAAAGATACAAGAAAAAGGAATGGATTCTCTAGAGGCGGTACAAAAAAGTATGTATACAAGGTGTCTTCATTTCCTATTGGTTTCCAAATTTTTGGGGTCTAAATTTTAAAGGTTGACACAACCATCATGAAAATTGTATTTCCATGAATTAATCATAAAAATATAGAAAATTAATGAATTTTATAACGTTTGGGTGTTTCGTGAAGGTCTGGTGCTTTGTGAAAGTTTAGAGTTTCACAAAGGTGTAGAGCTTTGTGAAAGGAGGTTGTGTGTGAATGGTTGACAGTAAAGTTTTGCAACTATGAGAAGCCTTATGAATGGAAAATTTCCATGAATTTTTTCAAAGAGATGTTGGTTCATGAAAAATAATGAAGATCTTTTCAAAAAGATTGCTGAAATTATGGAACATTCACGAAAGGGAGGCAACGCCTATAAATAGGCATTTACCCCTCTCATTTGAGGAGATCAGACATTAACAAAAATCCAAAAGCTCCAAATTCATCAAGGTAATTTGTGAAGGTTTTTAATGTAAAAAAATCAAATAAAGGAATTTTTAGAAGGCTATAAAATCCAACTAAAATTTGTAAGCATAAAGAAAGTATTGAGCTTTGCAAAGTCTAAGTAAGCTTCGCAAAAGTGTTGATCTTTACAAAGTCTAAGTGATCTTCATGAAAGAAGGTTGCTTCTCAAAGTTTTTTTGAACTTTTTGAAAGTGGTGAGCTTCAAAAAATTCATGTGGTTCACAAAATCAGTATATTCTTGTGAATAATTGGGTAGTTTTGTAAAGATTGTGTGAGGTTCTTTGAAGACGTAATCATCACAAATGTATTGAAAATGGATTTCCCAGTAGATCTGTGGTAAAGTGTTATTCATCAAGTGGATGAAATCAGAACTCAATGATGCACCAAATTAGTTTTAAATAAATTGATTCAAGTGATCAAAAGTATAATCATATGAAGGAGTAATTAGTACACTTTATTTGAGAGAGCAGTGAGATTTCAAATTTTAATTAGTTATAAACCAGGAGGGACAATGAGTCTTCTCCAAACATTGTAATAGTAGTTCGCTTTAGTGGATTTGGTATATAGTAAAATCACCTTTTTATTCTCCCTAGATTTAGTCTAGTGAGAGTGAACTAAGTAAAATTGTTGTATCTCATGAATAATTTAATTTATGCTCATACATTACTATGGGAAAGAGAGAGAATAGTGTTTTGTTTAATGATGAAACAGGATCTGAAGGGGTATTTGTTTTAATCTATCATACCCTGATTCAACCCCCCCCCCCTCAAGGTATTTAATCTAGTTATGGAAAAAATTGGTATCATATAGATGGTTAATTTCATGGTTTCTCTCTAAGGGGTTTCAATGGAGTTTTTCAATCATAAAGGGATTCAGATCTTTGATGGAAATAATTTATAATTATGGTTGAATAAAATGTATAACTACTTTTGATCTTTAGTGATGGATGTCTGATGCATGGTATTTCAGCTAGTGTTAACTATGGTGCTTTATCAGAAGCTGATCAAAAGGAATTGGTTGTTGACACCAAAGGAATCAATTATTTAGGGGTATCCCTTTCTAATGCATTCTATAAGAAGATGATTTAATGTAAGTAATCACATTATATGTGGGAAAAGTTTCTAAATATTTATGAGGGTGACTCAAAATTAAGATAATTATAGTTTCGAGTTCTATGGAAGAAGTATGGGGATCTCAGAATGTACCCTAATGATTCTATTAATGTATTCTTTGACTAGGTGAATGTTTTTGTGGAAGACATGCATGGTCTTGGGGAAATTATTGAATATTTTAAGATTGTTAAATTAATTTGGAGAATACTTCCACCTCGGTTCAATCATAATGTATCTATATTGGAAGATAATTATCCAAAGGAGTTGATGTTGGATAGCTTTCATAGTAATCTAGTTGCATACGAGATGAGAAATGATGATAATGAGTCTGTAGAAAATGGGAAGTCCAAAGAAGTGGAATTCAAGGCCATGAAGAATTACACTATTAAAGTTGAATAGGATGAAGAAGAGATGAATGAAGTCATGTCATTCCATTCAATGAATTTATTAAGAGGAATAGGAAAGTTCAAATGGAAACTTCCACTTACATGATTTTGATTTGGAAAGGTTTGAAATCTTGTAGCAAGGTGCCCCTAAAAACATTTAAGATGATGATGAGGATGTATTCAAGATTCCCATGAAGATATCTTCAACCTATGTGAAAATTAAGAAAACAATTAAGATAAGTTTCATGAAAAATAAAAATAAAAATTTATTTCATAAGAAAATTGAAGTTCAAGAGGATCTAAGGTTTAAGAGATGGATAACTATAAGGATTAAGGAGAAAAAGATATGGTATCAGTTGTAGGTATCTCCCAAATAAGGGAAGAAAGTCATAATGGTTAAGAATTAGTTGATGGAAGAGTTGATATCTACGATAAATTAAAAGCCTCACTTAATGAGATATATGTTTATAGAGACAAAATTAATAAAGAAAATATATTGTTTTGTTATTCCAAACCTTATATGTTGATGTAGGAATAAGATAAGTCTCAGCTAAATGAAGAAATTTAAAAACTTAAGTCTTCAATAATAAATAAATTATAAAATGTTTTTGAGTACAAGTTCAAAATCAAATAATAGAAAAGAGAAATTGATGGTTTAAGTAACACTAGAAAATATCAAATAAAACTTACCTAAGAGCTTGAGGAGTAGTTTTTTAATATATGAAGAAAGGTAAAAGATAAGTAGAAACTCTTGAATCTGGTAAAGTGTGATGAAAATACATAAAAAGAAAAATTAGAATTCAAAGTTCCAGTGAAATAGACAAAGGAGTGTCAGGAGAATAAAATGATATATCAGAATGTTACAGCTGGTATGGTCATGATCGTAAAAATAAAGCAGTAATGGTTAAATTTAGACCACAAGAACCAACTCTAAGGAAGAATATTTATTTGGGTATGAATCAGAACTATAAAATTCTGATAACCCATGTGAAAAGTAGTGGTGCAATATTAACACATAGGAATTCACCCTCCATTAGATATTATTTCAATAGGAAAATGGGACACTCACAAAATGTGTGTTCCATAGAAAATAGGTACTAAAGGGAATAAGAGAAACAGAGGCAGCCTAAGAGAGTTCAATATTCATTGAATTATTTTGATGGTCACTATTTTTTGTATGGAAGATTTGGACACTTGGGTAGATATTATTCATCAATAATGTAAAGGAATCTTCTAAAGAAGACTGAAAGTGTTTGTAAGTAAAAGATTAATATATCATCGAATGATTTGAAAATGAAAAATCAATTTGTAGCTCTACATGATGAAGATGGACCATAATACTATAACTAATATCAGAATTATTAATCCATAACATGTATTAAGTCAAAGACATGGATCAAAGGGAAGGGAGCTGAGCAGGCTGTGGTTATAGAGGTTTATCTTAAATAATTAGATCATTATGGTGTATGTATCCTTAAAAGTGGATTCCCATCCAATATGAAGGGAAATAAGGATCTTGTTACAGGCATCAAATATAAAAAGGAAGGTGTTGTAAAATTTGGAAATAATGAAGGCCTAGAGATTATTAGCTTATAAAAATCCAAATTTGGGGGCAAATAAATGAGACATGTTGAATTGTTGGTTGTAGAAGGTATTAATCACAAATTACTTAGTGTCAGACAAATATGTGACTTAGGGAATTCTATAAACTTTACAAATAATATATGTATCATCAAGGGAAGATATGGTGTTGTTTTTTTGCAAAGAAAAGAAAGAAGGGTAATTTTTACCTTATGAGTGGAGACAAATATGTGTGCTTTCTATCTAGAGAGGAAGAAAATAGGTTGTCTCATAAGCGGATTGACTTTCTATGTCAACAATCCTTGGTAGATCTGGTCAAAGTTGATGCCACTCAAGATCTCCATAATCTATCATGTGATCATACTTATATGTGTTCTTCCTATCAACAATGAAATATTATCATAAATACATATAAGGAAAAATAACAAAAGACAATAACAGTGCTTGAATTGGTACATGTAGATGTCTATGGACATATCTCACTAAGATATATAGACAAAAAGAGGTATTATATTCTTTTCATTGAAAATTTCAAGAAAATGGAAAGGGTATTTTTCATTTCCCACAAGTAAAACATTTTTAGTTGCATAAAACAATATCAGTGGGAATATAAAAGGATTCCTGGACTAAAAATTCTAAATTTATGTACTAAGAATGGTATGAAATTCACAATTATACAAGTAGAATAATATCTTGAGAAACATGAGATAAGGCATCAAGTTTAATAAGTGAAAACTCCTCAAAAAATGGAGTGGTTGAGTGGAGAAATCGGATCATCAACAATATGGATAGAACAATGATTATTGAAAATGACCTGTTATAAAAATTCTAGATGGAATCAGTCTTGTCATCGATCTATATATCTAACAGGGATTTATTGTGTTTGAAGGAAGAAAATACTTTGTACAAGATGTGGTATGGAAATAATACAATAATGAAATACTTTCAAATATTTGGAAGTAGGTGTTTTATTCTCAATGAGTAGAAACGCTATAAATTTGAGTCTCGTGGAGATGAGGGGATATTCCTCAGCTATTCAAGAAAAATAAAAGCATATAAATTCTTTGAAAATGGGATTGTAAATGTAGTTTAAATAAATTATGTCTCTACAGTAGAGAATGAATAGAATCTTCAACAACATAATAAATAGTTCTCAAATGATATTGATGAGGAGTTAAGAAACTCAGGAGGAGTGTAAGTGTAAAATACTGATTCAGATGAAGATATTGATGATGAAAAGGAGGAATTCAAATCTATATCTACACAGAAACCAAATATTCAAGCTTAAATAGATAGTAAAATATCATTGGTGATCAGGAAGCGCAAGTTCAAACATGAAGAATAAAGTCATTACAGCCGAAATCTTTCTTTTATTAGGTAGATCCTAAATTTTTTTAGTAAGTAAATGAATATAAAAACTAGGTTTAGGCTATGAAAGAGGATCTTGACCAAATTGAGAACCAAATATGGGAGATTGTTTCAAGGGAACCAAATAAGAATTTCATCAGGACCAAATAGTTCTTTCTCAACAATATGAATGAAGAGAGTACCGTGATATGAAATAAAGAATGACTTGTGTAAAAATGGTACTCCTAGATAGAGGGTATTGATATTGATGATACATTTTCACCTTTTTCGAGGAAAGGGAGAGTCAGAATATTCTTGACCATAGCAGTGCAAAGAAGGTTCATATTTTACCAGATGAATGTCAAGTTAGTGTTTCTGGATTGGTTTTTGCAATAATAATTATATATTGAGTATCTAGATGGTTTTATCATCTATGAAGATGATAAATATTTTTTCAGTTGAGAAATGTGCTATATGGGTTGAAATAAGGACTGAGATCTTGGTATTCAAGACTGGATCGGTTTTTTA
This sequence comes from Viscum album, assembly GCA_963277665.1. Lineage (NCBI taxonomy): Eukaryota > Viridiplantae > Streptophyta > Magnoliopsida > Santalales > Viscaceae > Viscum > Viscum album. The sequence continues at coordinate 403,021,138 of OY728130.1, forward strand.
AAAATTTTAGTTTTCAGTGTGGTGGAGTTGATTATAATATATATGTAAACAATGAAAGTAATAATAGGATGATTGTTTTGGTATATGTAGATGACATAATCTTCAGTGGATCAGATGAAACATAGTGAAAATAGTTCGTATAATTCATGAAAAGTGAGTTTGAAATGTCAATGATTGGTGAATTTACATTTTTCATTAGTTTACAGGTGACACAAAGAAGGAATAGCACATTTATGTATCAAAATAAATATTCCAAGGAGGTTTTGAGAATATTTTTAATGGATAACTCTAATGAGATGATGTCTTCAGTGTCAAACTAGATAAAAATCTCATGATAAAATGAAGTAAAAGTGGTTGATATCATATAATATAGGAAGATCATTGGCAGTATATTGTTCTTGATAGCAACAAGACCAGGTATTGTTTTTACCACATTCTAATTAGAATGATATCAAAGTAATCCTAAATAAATTCACTTAATTGCATTAAAAAATAATAGTTCGAAATATTTAGGGGATGGTGGATTTCAGTTTTATTTACAATTACAAATATTAGCAAGATTTATTGGGATATACAGATGCAGATTGGGCTGGTTTAGTAGATAATTAAAAATCAACATTAGTTGGTTCATTCTATCTTTAAAGATTGTGTATTTCTTGGATAATCAATAAAAAATGCATTTCATTTAGCACCACAAAAGATGAATATATTGAGTCCAATCAAGATTGCACTTAGTTATTGTGGATGAAGCAGTAGCTTGATGATATACGAGTTCAAGTGAAGTCTTTGATCTAAATCCATTATGAAAAATCAAGTACTATAAATATCAGAAAAAATATATTCTATCAGTTAAGGACAAATAACATTTAAATAAAGTATCATTTTATCAAGGAAAAGGTAGTATGGGATTGTGAAGTTAGAGTACGGACCTATAAAACTATAAGTTTCAAACATTCTAATGAAGGTCTTACCCAAATTAGCATTTGATGGGAATCGACTTGAAATTTGAGTTCATTCGAATTTCCATTCTTGAAAAAGTGTGGATTCAAGACCCTCTCTCCCTAAGGTATGTTGTGTTTTTCCCTAATGTGCTGATATGTGTTCTTTACAATGTTATAGACATAGATGAGAAACCATTAGGTTCATTGAAAAGGGGTGGGAATATCTTGATCAATATAGGGTGAGAAGCTGATAAGGGGAGCAGTAAAGTAAACTGAGTTTTTAAATATAATGTTGCTAAAGATGATTGATCAAAGGTTATATATCACAATATATGGGGTTCATGATGAAATTAGTTGAGTGGTTTTGTAATAAAGTGTTTCATTAATGAACTTTACATGATATTATTGTATCTCATTCTGCGCAATGATCATGTGAGACTAGAGTGTTTGTTGATTAAATCTTTGATTGCTATCTAAATCACAAGAATAAAATTTTGGTTAAAGATTATATAAGCTTTAAATTGGTATTAATGAGCGGAGTTGTCAACAAACCCAAAAAGGTATATTGTTACTAAAAATCCATAAAGATAAATTTTTAGTGTTTTTGGGTTGATTGTGTTTGCTGAAAAAATCAATTGGATAATGTTGTTTATATAGTTCTTGAGATTTAGTTGACAAGTAATGTTGAAAAATATCCAAGACAAAGGAATGGATTCCTTATAGGCGGTAAAACAATTATGTATACAAGGTGGTGATATTTCCTAATTTTTTCCAAATTTTTTGTGTCTAAAATTTTTAGGTCGAATCAAGCATTGCGAAAATTGTATTTCCATGAATGCCTAATAAAAATATACAAAATTCATGAATTTTTTGAAGGTTGTGTGTTTTGTAAAGTTCTGGTGCTTTATAAAAGTTTGGTGTTTTGTAAAGCTGTGTAGCTTCAAAAAAGGATGTTGTTCATGAAGGGTTGATGGTAAATATTCATGAATATGAGAATCTTCAAATATTAAAAAAAGTCCCTAAATCTTTATGAAGATAGGGAGGTTCATTAAAAATAATCAAGAGCCTTGTGAAAAGATGGTAGTGAGCATGGAAGTTTCATGAATGGGATGAAACACCAATAAATAGGCCTCTATCAGCCTTATTTGAGGAGAGAAAGACTTAACAAAAATCTAAAGGCTATAAATTAATTAAGGTAATACATAATGGTTATTCTTATGAAAAACATTAGTGAAGAAAGGAAGTTATTGAAGTCTATAAAAGCTAACTGAAAGTTGTAAGCATCATGAAAGTATTGTGTTTTTCAAAGGCTAAGTAATATTCATGAAAATGTTGAGCTTCATGAAGGCTAAGTGAGATTCATGAAAGGATAGTGATTTTCGAAGTCTATTTGAGATTCATGAGGGTGTGAGATTTGTGAAAGTCATGCAGTTTGTGAAATTAGTATTTTCTTATAAAACATTTGGTAGTTTTTCAAAGGTTGTGTGAGACTCTCCAAAGTAGTGTGCATCATGAAATTATTGAAAAGGTATTACCCTGTAAATATGTAGTAAAGTATTATTCATCAAGTGGATGAAATTGGAACTCAATGATGCACCAAATGAGGTTTAAAACATATTGATTCATGTGATCAAAAGGAGAAACATCTAAAATAGAATTGATCATACTTTAGTTGAGAGAGAAGTGAGAATTCAAATTGTGACTAGTTGTAAACCAAGAGGGATAGTGAGTCTACTCTGAACATTGTAACATTAGTGAGATGTAGTGGATTTGGTACATAGGAACATTTCCTTTGTTTACTCCGTGGATTTATCCCAGTAACGGTGAACCAAGTAAAATTGTTTTGTCTCGTGCATACTTTAATTTCTTCACATACATTACTATGGGAAAAAGAGATAATAGTGTTTTGTTTATTTAAGAAACAATATCTTAATGGAAGGTTGTTTTAATCTTTTATATCCGGATTCACCCCCCCCCCCCCCACAGGGTATTTAACCTAGTTGGGAAAACACAATTGTATAAGAAATTATCCATTAATCTTATCTTATTAACCTTACCACCAAGGTTGTCCTTGTTTTTCCAAGACTGCATAAACAAAATGGATAAATCTCTCAGGAAACTTTTTTCCATGCTTCACTAAGAAAATAAGGATTGGATGAAATAAGTTTCTCCACCTCTTATGGTGAAAATTTTCAAATTCATGGTTGAAGATCACATGGATAATCTAAATTCAAAAGATCCTTTAAGGAATCCTTCAAGGAGACAAATGATTCAAAGTCATAAGAATGAGTAGGAGGCTATTTACTTCTTATATAGAAATAATAGGCACTGGAAAAGAAATTTCAATGACTTGAAGAATCAAGCAGTTTCATCCAATTTAGGTATATTCATCAAGTTTCTATTTTCTTCTTGTGAATTAAATACAATATGTTTACAACATACATGTATTTATATATAGTAAATTATCAAGAATGTAAAGGTTATTAAGTGAACTCAAAAGGTGTTGAGAAAGGGATATTCCTATTTTATCCAAGGGAGTTCAGTATTTCTCATCACAACATTAGATTAAATTAATTTTTTAATAAGTGTTACCAAAACAATTATCTCAGTGTCTCGCATAATATGGTAAGACTTTATTTTATTTTGTAATAAATGTTTTATGGTACTTAAATACTAAACTAAAATTTTAGTAACTCTTGAATCACAAATATCCATTACAGTAACTGCTGAGTATAAAAAATAAGACTCTTATCGGATTATGACAAGATAATTCTTTATAAAATAAAAATAAAATTATTTGACCTATTTATACCCATAAAAGTGTTTTAGTCTCAATTGAGTTATGATACTAGATATACAAAAAAACTACTTATAGTTTCTTAGAAAAGGAAACCTTTATAAATAAAGGTACATCACAAAACATTTAGATTTAGCATAACATAGCCATTTGAAATACTCTAAAGATAAAGGTAACATTAAATACTTCATGTGATACTTTTAAGAAATTTTAGAAATCTTATTGAATTAAATGATTACACTTATTAAAGATTGAGGAATTTACAATATGGATTGTTTGAATGCATCTTATCTAATTAATTATTGATCATATATGTCCATTAAATGTTATCCAAAACCCAAATTTATTTATCAGTGTTATTATCGTAGTAAAATGAAGATCATTGATAAGTATTATATAAATTTCAAGTATTCTTTTATTCCTTCTAGAACTATTTTAAAAGTATAAGTGCATCAAATAACCACATGAAAACTATATTTTCTAATGGATATCATATCCATTTCAATATGATGAGAATATGTTAGGACACTACCAAAAGTTTTTGTTGAAAATAGTTTGTTAAAAGTCATATTTAGATACAAATGAACATCAAAACACTAAGGTTCATATGAGTTAATAATCCTATGGACACTGATGATAATAACATCTATTCAAGATTGACAATATTTCCATAAAGGAATATAATCTCTTTAAATATATTGGGAGAATACTTAACTTCTATAGGTTAAGGCTCTCGATAAACATGAGTTGGTATAGGAATACTGGACTCTACTAAGCTTAGTGGGAGTAGTAGTTCTAGAGACACATATTGTATAGTAATATATATAACCAAATAGGTGGTTTATGTTCATGGTGGTGGATGATTCATATTTTATTATTTCGTAATAAATATTCCTAAAAATAAGTAGTATATGGTAATATTATAAGGTTGAAGGTATATATAAATTCAAGTAATGGAATCTATGTATCAAGATTCACGGACTCAATATTTTGAATGATTTTATGACTTGATACTACTAGTGAGTATTCAAGAGAAACTATACATGGATGGTAAAAGATGATAATAATATATTATGATAGATTATTGAAAGGTTTAGTCTATAAAAAAACTTATTAGCACTCATCATGACTAAAATATTTTTTAAATTCTACTTTTCAAATCATATTTTTATGATCATCATATTGGGATATTGATTGTCAAGGCCAACTCATTTAGAGGATTCCTTATAGAAAACGTTTATATGATACAACCAAAAGGAAAAATTGTAGTATTTATCTAATAGTAATAACTAAAAGGGCCAGTGACATCAATAAATGCTAATAAGATATGTAAATTACATAAATTAATTTATGAATAAATCATGGATAGTGATCATAGAATATTCATTTGGAAATGAATGAGTGGCATGTGTCTCTAACTAGTTAGTGGGAGTGCTATTGGTTTTCAAGATAAATATGTTGATAATATATGGGGAAAATATTATCTAATACCATTTTATTAAACAAATGATATTTCTCTAAGTATGACTTAAAGTATCAATCATGCTCTAGGAAACAGTATCTAAAAAATAGATCCATCAGTTTTATAAATTTAGTAATAGTACATATATTTAAAAAGTATTAAAAAATACATGTTAAAACAACTCAATTCTGAGTTTTTGTTGGTATATAATCCTTCCGATAGAACATTCATGGAAATATGAAATAATTATGGAGATTAAAAGAATTTCAAAAGCTTAAGTGCTAGGAATTCAACTCATACTCCATGATATGTACTGTATTTTAATATTACTGATGCATAAATCATAGTAGGTGAATATCAAATAGATCCAACAAAATTATATTTAATTGTAGTTATAACTATCTGACAGTACTATGAAAATTAAAATTGAATGAGTTCCTAGTGTCCAGAGAAGTTAGAATACTGGTGATCAATTTAATTGAACCTTTTTATTAACATATTTTAATCTGATATAGTATCATATAAAAGGTAAAGATAATATACAAGAAAAAAAATATTACATCCAGTGGTTTCCAAATCTACAGTATCTAAGTATGTTGCGGCTTCTGATGTAGCTTAAGAAGCAGTTTAGAAAATTCATGTTTTAATTTTGGGGTATACTAAAAGACATATCTAGATTGTTTTTTTGATAATATTTGACTATGGACTCGGTCATGGTGTCAATATTTTGACATCAAAACAAAATATGGACTCTCAATTAAATCACTACTTGAGGGATTTTCTCAGGATTGTAATGTTGTAGTAAATAGTATTTTCAATATAGACATGTGGATTTACCAACCCTATCCACAAAAACATGGTAGTACTATCTGTTATAGCCATACTCAACATAATCATGTTTTACATGTTGGGACTAACCAGTCATTAGTAGTTGGCTCTATTGAAAGTAGGAGTTTTTTAGAGTTTGTGCCCAAGAACCAACTAATTTTTAATTTATATTACTTTCATATTCAAAGAAGTGAATATTAATATAAATATATTATCACGTACTAATTTTTATTCCATATAAAATTGATGTGATAGTGTTCTAGAATATTTATTTCATTCTTAAAGTTGCATTAGTTCCCCACTATGATGATAACCTTGAAATTCCATGATGATATTATTAAATATAGTTCTATGTTTAGATAATTTTATATGAAGAGACACATATAATGTGATTGTATGGTGAGAGTACTTGTAAGTTTATGATACTTATTCTCATGAAGTTCACACTTTTTAATATCCAAGAGAGGAGATTGTGATAACAGAAACACCAGTAGGAATTCTGCATGTTTTAGTGTCATCAGATATTCCTATCTGTGAGCATGTGTGATGGTCATTAGACAATAACATTATTATTAATTTATGTTATGAATCATGTACTTAGATTTATTTAATAAACCATGGAAATATAGTTTATTATTAATTTGTATACATTTGGTGAATCATGAAGGACATGTTGATTCTCGCTCAAATTTACTCAAGAGATGAAGGTAGAACGATCCATGTAGTTTAGCTTGGGTTATCGAATCCTCCGAGACCTTAGAAGAAACCTATAGACACGTACATTCTATGGACTGTTTTTTGATATGAAGTTTCCAAATTGGGTTTATTTTTTATGGGTTTAAAGGATAACTAACAGATTTAAGTGAATTCAATTTAAAAGAATGAGTTGATCCTAGGTTATCACTTGGAGTGGATTGGACGTATTTCCTTTTCAATGATTTCAATTTCTTATATTTGAGATGGGTTCATTTAAAAAGATAAAACAACATCATCACCTACTCGTTTAATACCTAAACCCTTTAATAATAATCACCTATACACTTGAAGGATCAAAGTTTTGATCACTTCAAGGTAAAGGTTCGTATTAGCACATGAAGTGTGTGGCCTTAAATTCAACAAGGACGATGGAGTTTAAAAATCATCAAATAAAAATCTCAATTAAAGTAGTGATTATACATTAATGAGGTGATAAAAAACATCCAATATATCCCCTTTCTACTCCCTTGGATCAACCCATAAGTGGGTTATCCCTCCATTGATTCTATGGTTTCAATGGAAGCAGGAATTAGACTCATGAGGGAGGAAATTGAGAAGTGAGAAAAACACATTAAAATAACGATCACTCCACCGTTGTGTGATAATCTCACAAGATTTGGTATGAAAAAGTTCACACCTTGAAAAAATGGTATCAAAGTGATAAGGATAAGAAAATAATAATAAGAGAAGAAGAACTTTTATTAAGAAACAAGGATTAATTAAAACAACTTACATGTGGAAGACAAATTTGAGACAACAAAAACGCAGCATAACATTACATTGAAATAAAGCTCAAAAATTTATCAACTCCTCTACCACCACTACCTTAAATAGGAATTTTTGAAGTCTTGGGTAGATACTCCAATATTCCAAGTCTTCTCAATTAATTGTGGTAGGCCATAGGTGGGTGGAAAGTTTGTGGAACTTGGACTTTTCCACATTTGACCCGAGGTGGAAGCCAAGTTTTATCCACCGAACAGATGAGCTTGGAAGACCTTCTAGATGTCCGAATCAGAGTAGGTCATAGAAGAAGAAAATGTATCCACGGATGTCACCTAACCATAAGTAACAGTTGGGCCCATTTAGATTTGTATATTCGGAGATATGATTATATTAGTGGGATGTTTTTCTGGGCCGCAGAATCTGGCCCAGAATTTTATCTCTAACTTGGGCCGCCTAAATGACCACCATGGAGGCCGAATTATCATTGTCACCTAAAGAGTTATTTGTTCCTATACATGTATTATAGAATAAAACGAAGTTTGGGAATCATTGAGCCTGTATGGTGGGACCCACATTCGAATCAGTGGGATGGTGTCCAATCAAACTTCTCCATAATTGTTTCCTTTCATCAAAAAATATCCCCATCTTCTTCCATGAATTCTTCATTGATCCCTGAATGAAACATGTTCATATTTAAGTGTAGATAAATTTTCCAAAATATAAAATTGAAAAAATGGATAATTAAATTCCTTAAAATCATATGAATCATTGGGTACTTTAAATGATGTTAAAAAATGTACCACATAATAGTGCATTTTAAGAAGGTATTACAATCATAATGTTAAATGATGTTCAAAGTGTAAAATGCACTAAAATGGTGTTTATGAATAATAAATAGCATTAATATTATATATATTAACAATGAATATTATCCTCATTTAGTGGCTAATCACACCCCCCAACTTGAGTTTTGCTAGTCCCGAGCAAAATATATCTCATCAAAAATGAAATTCGAATTCCCTTTTCCAAAAACATTTTAATACACAATGATAACCAAAAACCCTTATACCAAAAAAATCATGAAACCCATCAAAATATTTTAATACAAGATAGTTTCATAAGCAGATCCCAATCCCAAACCCATTCCTTTTTTCAACTTCATCGCAATATTTCATCCAATATCAATTAAGTATGAGGGTGTGTTGTGCATCACAATAGACATGGGGGTTCATCTTAATTCAATGGGGAAATGATGTAAGCGCTAGGTGGAATCATATTCAATATTAAGATTAGTATTCAAAAAAATTGTATCATATTTTTTTGTTTTTGTTTTTTATTTTGCAATTTTTCCATGGTAATTGAAATTGCACTCAAAAGAGTCAACCACTGTAGCGAGACTTTGCCGATGACTCCCAGGCTCAAAGAACATAGGGAACCAAGTGAATCCCACATACTCGGGCATCATCTCGAGTTAACTCAGCCAAAAACAAATTCAAATTACCAAAAATAGAGATAAAATTACTAACTCTGGGCCAGACAACTATGAAGTCACGATCCCCAAGTGCCGAAAGCCACACATTAGGTTATTTCATTTCTCTACGCGCAAATTTATTGTTTTTTTTTTAATTTTTTTATTGAATACTCATATTAAAACTAAAATGATCACCAAACCTATGTTATTTATTTAGGGGACCCCATGAACTCAAACTAATACCCCACTATCCAAAGGACATGCATTGTGATCTTTTCTTATTTGGATGAAAATATAAACGATGAAATATCACATTGGATAGCTACACTTTCCAAAATCTATGCTCATGAAATTATAAAAGGATTAAAATCAGAATCAGGGCATACTAAATTATTTGATATTCAGTTTCAAAGTGTGAAATGTGTATTACCATGTTCAAAGTTAAAGGAATTTTTCCTTCCATTTACACAATTTTTTTCAAATCATTCTTTTTTTTTTGACATGAAAGTATTTTTTATTTTATCTCCCCCCCAACTTAAAATAACATTGTCCCCAGTGTTTAAAGAAAAGAAAATTTAGAAGGGGGTAGAGGTAGGGAATTAAAATTCAAAAAGTAAATTGAAAATGAGGATCATGGAATGAAGTCACCTAGTGGTTGAAGTTGAAATTCTTTCCGCTCCAATTTAGTCCTTTGATATCCATGTCGCTTGCAGAGTTCCCTAGTAGAAAAAGGAAAACAAAAAAAACAAAACAAAATAGTATATATATATAAGTAAAATATAAGTATATATATAAAATAAAATAAACTGATGATACATTGTCTTCTTTTTAAATTTCTGGGTAAGGTATTACTCAAGGATCACACCATGTGACACGGATAAATATGGTTCTCCCCTTTCATACCCATCCATACTCATAATAGAAGAATATTTCAAAAGTCTATTTTTTTATTATTATTTTTTTATATTTTTTTTATATTTTTTTTATTTTTAAATATCAAAATTATTAATTAATCTTATTTGAAAAATAAATATGATTCAGAAAGATTATAAACATGAAAACCATGGGTTGCCTCCCATGCAGCGCTTTTGTTTAACGTCGTTAACCCGACATAGATCCTAAATCTTTAAATTTTTTCCTGGTTCACAGATTGGCTCAATTAAATCAACCTCTATTTCCTATTTATTGAATGATTCAATGAAGATTTTTAACCTTTTACCATTGACCTTGAAAATTTAACCACTTTTGGGATCTTGAATCTCTACTGCCCCACGGGGGTACACAAGATGCACTAGGAAAGGACCTGACCATCTCGACCTTAACTTTCCCGGGTGTAAATGAAGTTTTGAACTATACAAGAGAACAAGTTTTCCTGGTTCAAAATGTTTGACTTGATATTCCTAGATTGGTAGGATTTAACTCTAGATTTATTTATCCTTGAATTTTTAAAAGCCTCCATCCTAAGTTCCCCCAGTTCATTGAGATCTAATTTTCTTTTTGTTCCGGCCAATGAGAGGTCATAATCCATTTTCTTAATTTCCCAAAAGGCCTTATGCTCAATTTCAACAGGTAAATGGCATTTTTTCCATAAACCAACCTATATGGGGACATTCGTAGGATGGTTTTGTATGTTGTACGATATTCCCAAAGAGCATCTAGGATTTTCTCAGACCAATCTTTTCTAGAGGGGTTGACAGTTTTTTCAAGAATTTTCTTAATCTCCATATTCGCTAAATCAGCTTGACCATTGGTTTGAGGATGGTATGCAGTGGACACATTATGAGAAATACCATACTTAGACATGAGTGAACAGAATGGGCGGTTGTAGAAATGGGTTCCTCGATCACTGATTATAGCCCTAGGAATTCCAAATCGAGAAAATATGTTCTCTTTAAGAAATCGAATCACAACTTGATGATCATAGGACTTAGTGGGAATTTCCTCAACCCATTTTGAGACATAATCAACATATAATAGTATGTAGAGGTATCCCCTAGAGTTTGGGATGGGACCCATGAAATCAATTCCTCAACAGTCAAAGATTTCAACCACTAAGATGGGAGTGAGTGGCATTTGATTCCTTTTTGTGATGGACCCTACTTGTTGACACCTAGGACAACTTTGACAAAATGTGTAGGAGTCCCTTGAGAGGGTGGTCTAGAAAAGACCACATTGAATAATCTTAGAAGATGTTTTCTTAGAGGAAAAGTGACCTCCACATGCCTCACTATGATAGAATTTAAGGATGGACTCTTGTTTAGATTCTAGAACACACCTCTTAATGACTTGGTTAGGGCAGAACTTATAGAGGTATGGATCATCAAACACATAGTGTCTAACATCAGAAAGGAATTTCCTTCAATCTTGAGTCCCTAAGAATTTTGGAATGACTCCTGTAACTAAGAAATTGGCTATGTCAACATACCAAGGGCAGTCACTCACAGAGTATAGGTGTTCATCAGGAAATGAATCAGACACAGAAAGGTGATTTGAGTTATCTTTGAATTCCATCCTATAGAGGTGATCGGATACAACATTTTCAACACCCTTTTATCCTTGATTGTGAGGTCAAATTCTTGTAAGAGAAGGACCCACCTAATTAGTCTAGCCTTAGCATATTGTTTTTGGAAGAGGTATTTTAGTGCAGAATGGTCAGTGAACACAGTGATGGGGGATCCTAAGAGGTAGGACCTAAACTTTTCTAAGGCAAACACAATGGAAAGTAACTCCTTTTCAGTAGTGGTGTAGTTGATTTGGGCATCATTTAAGGATTTTCTTGCATAACCAATGACATAAGTATTTTTATCACAATGTTTTCCTAACATAGCTCCAACAGCAAATTCACTGGCATCACACATAAGTTCGAAAGGAAGGTTCCAATTTGGAGATTTCATAATGGGAGGAGAGGTGAGAGAGGATTTGAGGGTTGAGAATGAACCCTCACAGCTTTCTGTCCAAAAAAATGGAGCATCCTTTACTAGGAGAGCACAAAGGGGATGGGATATTAAACTAAAGTCCTTGATGAATATTCTATAGAAACCAGCATGTCCTAAGAAAGAACTCACTTCCTTGACAGTTTTGGGTGATGGAAGGTGATGAATGATGTCAACCTTGGCTTTATCAACTTCAATCCCCCTACCTAAGACCAGATGGCCTAGAACTAGTCCCTCTTTAACCATGAAATGGCATTTTTCCCAGTTTAGGACCAGATTCTTTTCTTCACATATTAAAAAGACTCTCTCCACATTCTTCAGACATTCCTCAGATGTATGCCCAAACACAGAGAATTCATCCTTGAAGACCTCTAGAAAATCCCCTACCATGTCTGAGAAAATTCCCATCATGCACCACTGGAAGGTTCCAGGAGCATTGCATAAACTGAAGGGCATGAATTTGAAGGAAAAAGTGCCGAATGGACGTGTGAATGTAGTCTTACCTTGATCCTCTAGGGAGACCTCAATTTGATTATACCCCGAGTACCCATCTAAGAAACAGTAGAAGGCATGACCTTCCACTCTCTCAAGGACTTGGTCAATGAATGGTAAGGGGAAATGGTCCTTCTTGGTGAATGAGTTTAGCTTCCTATAGTCAATGCAGACCCTCCATCCACTACTCACCCTAGTTGGAAGAATCTCTCCATCCTCATTGGTTATCACTGTTATTCCTTCCTTCTTGGGAACCACTTGGATTGGGCTGACCCACTCACTCTCAGCTATGGGATATATGATACCAGCTTTTAACAATTTCATAAGTTCTTTTCTTACTACCTCCATGAGATTAGGATTGAGTCACCATTGAGGTTGATGACATGGCTTTGAATCAGATTCCAGAACATTCCTATGAGTCCCAATAAGTGGGCTAATCCGAGGAATATTAGACAGGGTCCAACCAATGGATTTCTTATGTTTCCTAAGGATGTCTAGAAGAATCCTCTCATGATTGGATTCAATAGAAGAAGAAATGACAATAGGATGTGTTTGATTGTCCCCTAGGAAAGAATACTTGAGTGTAGTGGGAAGTTCCTTCAATTCAAGATCAGGTTGGTTCAGAATTTCAGCAGAAGATTGGTACATTGGATCAAGTTCAATTTCTTTTTTTAGAGTTTTATATAGGATTTATTCCCCACATGTAGAAGTTTCAGCTACTAGATTGTCTTGATCGGATTTAGGGAAGGAAGTTTGATTGGTCTCCATGAAATTGGGTTTCACTGATTACTGGACCTAAGACTTCATCATAAGAGCAATTTGAAAATGATTCAAGCCAAGGAGATAAACTTCCTTTATGTGAACAAAGTAAATCAATCTCATCCTAACTTAAACATTCATCAAATATTCCTTGATGTTCTATGGATTCATTATCAATTCTTCCTATCATGATTACTTCATGAATGTCCTCTTCATCCCCTATTTGTGAGCTTGCATTATAGATGTTCAAGTCTAGACTCATGTTCCCAAAGGTGATGGTCATGTTCTCATATCAGACTCGGATAACAGAGTTGATTATTGCAAGAAAAGGATGGCCAAGGATGATTGGGTTTTGTTCCTTATTTCCTAAGTTTGGATGGTTTTCCAGGACAATGAAGTCAGTAGGGTAGATGAAGTTTTCAACCTTTACCAGAATGTCCTTTAAAATTCCCTTTGGAACCCTAATGCTACGATCAGCAAGTTGAAGTGTGACAGATGTGGGTTGGAGTTCTTCTAGGCCTAACTAGAAGTACACGGCATAGGGGATGATATTAACACTATCACCTAGATCACACAAGGCCTTGACAACTTTGCTCTCTCCTAGTTCAACATTGATGTAAGGGAAACCTGGGTCTTTCAACTTAGTAGGAATGGTCCCTTGAATTGTGGTACTCACATTAGCAGCCAAAAGGACTTGGTTTTAATGTGAAAATTTTCTTTTAAAATTGCATAATCCCTTAAGGTACTTTGAGTAGGCAGGTATGGTTTGGATGGCATCGAGAAGGGGAATGTTCAACTTGACTTGTGAGAAGATTTCCCTCAATGTCTCACTCAGTTTAGGCTTGGTTTTCCCCCTCATGCGCTGAGGAAATGGTGCAGGTTGTGGGGTTGTTTGTTGAAGATTTGTTTCTTTCACATTGTTATCAGTTTCCTTAGTTTGATCTTGTGGTTCATTTGAATTTTCATCCAAGTTTTAATCTTCAGGTGGGTTCTGAATTATTTGTTCGGGTTTCTCAATTGATTTCCCACTTCTTAAAATAGTCACAGCCTTTAGTTTTTCATGAGTTTTTTGAGAACAACTTGACTCTCCCCTTGAAGTTGAGGATGGCACCGCCTGAGTAGGCATGGGTGCCTTTCCAGTTTTGATGGTTTGAAGTTCTTGTTTTAGGAAAGAGACTTCTGAGTTCATCCTCTCCATTTGTTTGCACAGTTGTTCTAGTAGGCTTTGTGAAACAGTTTGGGTGGGTGCTTGAGAAGATTGGTTTATCCCAGGGGGATATTTTGGAAGTGGGATGGTTTTTTGAAAATGGACCAGTGTCTATTGGTATTGGATAGGTTGGGTTTGGAACTGGTTATGGGATTGGTAGTTCTGATGGGGGTAAGGATTTTGTCCCTGTGGTTGTCTAGGTTGTTGATTATCTTTCCAGCGGAAGCCTGGGTGGTCATTATACCTTGGGTTGAAGTTGTTTTGGTATTGAGGCTTTTGAAAGTTCAAGGCATTTACTTCCACTGGGGGTCCTCCTAAAAGAACATCCTTGATGGATGGAATGTTTGGGAAGTTGTCTGTCTTATGGTCATGTTTGTCACAAATTGTGCAAACAGGGTCAACAGTTTGGATTTCATGGACTTTCTTAAGGTCTATCTCTTCAACCTTCCTAGAGAGTGCTGCGAGTTTATCCCTAAGGCTTTCCTCTTCTCTATTTGTATGAATTATAGCAGTTCTTTGTGGCTTTTCAGAATAAGGTTAAGTTCCCCATGTTTGGTTTTTTCAGAAAGGCTTTCTAGATACTCGTAAGCATCATTTGGGGCTTTGTTTTTAAAGTTTCCATTACACATCATGTCAATTAATTGTTTATTCCCTGGACCCAACCATTCATAGAAAATTCTAACTTGTTCAGTTATAGAAAAACCATGGTGTAGAACCATGTTTAGAGTGTCTTTGAAACTCTCCCATGTTTCATAGAATGACTCTCCCTCTTTTTTTAAAAAGTTTTGGATACTCTTTTTAAGTGCAATTGTTTTGTGGTGTGAAAAGTATTTTTTGTAGAATTATCTTTGTAGTTGGTACCAAGAGTTTATGGATGATGGTCTCAAATTGTTTAGCCAATTTTTAGCTTGATCCTTTAAAGAAAAAGGAAATAGACTCATCTTATCTGATTCTAGTTGATGTGGGGGACACATGATTTCTACAATGTCATTGAACTCCTTAACGTGAAGGTAGGGCATCTCGGACTCCATTCCATGGAATGTGGGAAGATGGTTTAGGACATGGGGTTTAAAGATGTAGTTGGAATCTCCTAGGGAGTTATGTCTAATGCATGAGGGGGCATTGGTCTAGGAACGTTTGAGGTAGTCATTCATGGTTTGATCAATTGCATTCCCCAAGTTTGGGGCTGCCTCATTTGGGTTTCCATTTTGGTTCCCACCCAGGTTTATGAGCTGGTTTCTTTGAAGACCTTCCATTGAAATAGGCTCAATTTTTGTCTCTGGCATATTAGGAAGATTAGGACCTAATGGAAAGAGTTCACTTGATGTACTTGACTCCCCAACCCTAGGACTATCCACCCTAACTAGACGATTCGATTGATCGTGGGTGTAGGCAGACATGCGCCAAAAGAAAAAAAAATGAGAAAGGGACAAGATAAGAGAATTTGGATGAGAAAATAATAAATGGGGGAGAATAGAATGGGTGTTTATATTACTTAATTGGGTCCCCGGAAACGGCACCAAAATTTGATTATCTCTCAAATTTACCCAAGAGATGAAGATAGAACGGTCCTTGTAGTTTAGCTTGGGTTATCAAATCCTCAAAGACCTAAGAAGAAACCTATAGACATGTACATTCTATTGACTGTTTTTGGATATGAAGTGTCCAACTTGGGTTGATTTTATATGGGTTTAAAGGAAAACTAATAGATTTATTTGAATTCGATTTAAAATAATGAGTTGATCTTAGGTTATCACTTGGGGTGGATTGGACGTATTTCCTTTTCAATGATTTCAATTTATTATATTTGAGATGGGTTCATTTAAGAAGATAAAACAACATCATCACCTACAGGTTTAATACCTACACCCTTTAATACTAATTACCTATACACTTGAAGGATCAATGTTTTGAGCACTTCAAGTTAAAGGTTCGTATTAGCACATGAAGTGTGTGGCCTTAAATTCAACAAGGACGATGGAGTTTAAAAATCATCAAATAAAAATCTCAATTAAAGAAGTGATTATACATTAATGAGGTGATAAATAACATCCAATACAGCCCCTTTCTACTACCTTGGATCAACTCATAAGTTGTTTATCCCTCCATTGATTCTATGGTTTTAATGGAAGCGGTAAGTAGACTCATGAGGGAGGAAATGGAGAAGTAAAAAAACACAATAAAATAACGATCACTGAACCGTTGTGTGATAATATCACAAGATTTTGTATGAACAAGTTCACACCTTGAAACAACGGTATCAAAGTGATAAGTAGAAGAATATAATAATAAGATAAGACGAACTTTTATTAAGAAACAAGGATTAATTAAAACATCTTACATGTGGAAGACAAATTTGAGACAACAAAATCACAGCATAACATTACAATGAAATAAAGCTCAAAAAATTATCAACTCCTCCACCACCACTGCCTTAAATAGGAATTTTTGAATACTTGGGTCGATCCTCCAATAGTCCAAGTCTTCTCAATTAATTTTGGTAGGCCATAGGTGGGTGGAAAGTTTGTGGAACTTGGACTTTTCCACATTTGACCCGAGGTGGAAGCCATCTTTTATCCACCGAACAGAAGCGCTTGGAAAATCTTCTAGATGGACGAATAAGAGTGGGTCATAGTAGAAGAAAATGTATCCACGGATATTTCCTAACCTCTTGTAAAATTTGGACCCATTTGGATTTGTATAGTCTGTGATATTATTAGATTAGTGGGCTATTTGTTTGGGCCGCAGAATCTGGCCCATAATTTTATCTCTAACTTGGGCCGCCTAAATGACCACAATGGAGGCCGAATTAGCATTGGCACCTGAAGAGTGATTTGTTACTATACATTTCTTATAGAATCCCACAAAAGTTGGGATTCATTGGGCCTGTATGGTGGGCCCCAAATTTGAATCAGTGGGCTGGTGTCCAATATGACTTCTCCAGAATTGTTTCCTTTCATCACAAAATATCCCCATCTTCTTCCATGAATTCTTCATTGATCCCTGAATGAAACATGTTCATATTGAAGTGTAGATAAATTTTCCAAAATATAAAATTGAAAAAATGGATAATTAAATTCCTTAAAATTAGATTAATCATTGGTTACTTTAAATGATGTTCAAAAATGTACCACATAATAGTGCATTTTAAGAAGGTATTACAATCATAATGTTAAATGCTTTTCAAAGTGTAAAATGCACTAAAATAGTGTATACGAATAATAAAGAACATGAATATTATATATATTAATAATTAATATTAGCCTCATTTAGTGGATAATCACATGTTATTAATAAATAAGTCAAGGAAGGATTTGTTACTTCCATATTTATGGAATTTGAAATCTAGGCCCTTTGATTTGAATAGAACCATCAAATTAAATTCCATGGAGATGGTGTAAAAACGTGTTCATTTCATATATTCAAAGAATGACATATCAATCATATAGGTTGGTGACATAGATGTGTAGTCTTCTTGATGAGATATTGTAGAAAAAGGATTATATTATATAATGAGCTTTCATATGTGGTTGTCGATGTTACGACATTATGTTCTTTATCTTGGGATCCTTTAACCATTAATAGACACTAATATTATACTTTATTAAATTCATCCTAATGATAATGATAAAGAACAATATTGGGTCACACACTAAGTTTTTCTGATGATCTTAATCAAATTCGGTTTGAATTTAATTATTGGAATAAATATTATTCTTAAGACTGATGAATAATTTTATTCAAGTTTTACTAATCGCTAATACTCACAAGTTAATAAAATAATTATTTATTCAATAATAAATAATTTATTTAAATATTTAAATATTTAATAAATTTCTAATCTATGGATTGTGAATAAAATATATATTTTATTTATTTATGAATGAAATATTTATTGAAATATTTATTTGGGTATCAATAAATTTTGAGGAGTTTAAGGGGACCAAGACCATTTCTGGTGAAAAAAATTTATTTACAATCCAATAAATAATATTTATCATTACATAAGTTAGTGTATTCCATAAAATAATATTATTATTATTATATGGCATGGGGATTAATAATTATTATTATATTATTTAAGGTCCAGTATGAAATTAAATAATATTTTAACCTAAACTCGCATTCTACAAATAGATGGTTATGTATATTTTATAGGGTTGATCAATAATTAAGAATCATTTTTTACAACAGATTTATATCTTAACTCCTCTATATATACCCAATCCTTTTAAACATATTATTACATGATTTTAAGCATAAATATCCAACAAATACAAAGGATTGAAAAGTCTAGTGTATTTGGAAGGCTAGGTAAATAAATAAAAAACATTATACTAGAATAAAATAACTTTTTTTTAATTTCCATAATGAGATCCTAACTTCTTTTGAGCCCCTATAACTATATAGGATAACCTGGGAAAGTACATAGACAAAAGGGGTGAGCTAAAAATCCTAGTAACGGAGTAAACATGGAAATGAAGTATAGACCAAGAGTTAAAAGGAATAACAAGATAACATAAAGGCATGGATCATGAATAAAAATAATAAGGAATAATATATAGAACATGGAATCATATTATCATGTCAATAAAATAATGTGTCTGTAACATTTATCATGATGTAGACATGAGTCAAGGCTAACTGCCAAGATGATATCACATGGTTGATAGAGTCCCATAATCGATTAAGTTTATTCCCTAATCCCATACATAACATCTCATGAGACTAAACATTACCCAATTCATTGTATAACTATCCAGAAACACCCGTAATAAAATTTTCATTCATATATTTTCCACATAAATAATTAAACATAAGGAATAAACATAAGGGTTTCCTATGGAAAGAAATGGGTTTCATAATCATGTTATAAAGGATAACCAAAGAGAGTATAATAATGGTATCCATGAAATAAGTGATTTAAATAATTCTTGTTCTTTAATAAAGGAAAATAAGAATGGATTATGAATAACTATTTCAAATTGAATTGAAAACAAGAAATAGAGTGGCTAGGTAACTTTAGAAATGTGTCACTTAAGCATAGTTTTATGGAAAAGAATAAAAAGTTTTTAAAGAGTATAAAGGAGTAATTATTTACATAAAACCAGAAATGAAATAAAAAGGTTTTTCATGATAAAATGAGTGATTTTAGAGAAATAGTTGGTTTAAAAAAATTTATGTTTTGTACTTAAAAATGGGTAAAAATAGAGAAGTTCCCTTTAATCAGGTTTTCTTATCAAGATGAATTGAGAATGGAACATTTTAAAACATCTAATTCCAAATAAAATAAAGATGAATTGAACTACATAAATATTTTTGGTATATATACATAGAATATAAGATAATTATATAATAATAATTTAGATATAAATTGAGTTAAAGAGATATAAAGCGCAACCTAAAGGTAATATAGAGGTTTAGAGAGATCCTATATCTTATGTCAGAAAGCATTTTGTACTATTACTTAATGTCCCAGTTAATAAAATTAGAATCATTAAATACTTAACTAAGAAAATTTTACCTCTATATTTTATTTATTATAATTTTATTAATTTTATTTATTGTCATTTTAATGAGTTATAAATACCAAATTCGTCATTCTGGGAGCATTTGTTTCACGGTTTCATGGTCGGTTCACTTGTCTATATTTATGGATGTTCTTGTAAATTGGAAATAGAACTACATAATTGAAATGTAATTGTATTAATTAAATTAAATAAGTTCAAAATTTCTAATATATTATTTTTATTTTTGGTATTATTATGATTCATTTGATAAAACATTAATGATAAATGTTTGGTTTATTTTGGCGGTTTTTCCAACCATCACAAACTAGTTTCATTTTATTTTATATTATTATTATATATTACATCTAGAATATGAAATAACTTATAATATACCTATTAAAATTTTATTTAACTATACTAACTCATTTATGACCACATTTTATGGTGGTAATGGAAAATGAAGAATGATTACCCACAGAGATGGTTAACCGCCACAATTTGGACAATGGTTTCATTTATTTGAATAAGAGGAGATAAGAAAAGGGATAAATATAAAATATTCCATTATAAATATAAAATTATAGTATATACATGATAATGGAGATATTATTCTTTGATGTATGAATGATTTTAAGATAAGGAAAAAAGAATAAAATAAATTAAGAGAGGTGGTTTGAGAAAGTTACCTCTTGATTATCACATCCTTGAAGGACCCCTTCAAGAGATTTTAATTCGTATTTTGGTGATAATGATTGAAAATGGATATGGTAAGAGTGGGAAGAAGAGTTTGTTTCAAATATTTTAAAATCTTCAAGGCTTTTTAGGAGAATGGGTGATATTTATACTTGAGGATGGGTGGTTTTAAGTGATTAAATAATGATTATTTTATATTTAAATCAAATCGATTTTGGGTGGAATTTATTTCAAATAATTTGGATGAAAATTATTATTTTAAATTATTTTTTTGGTTTCATCAACCACCCATTTAATTTTTTAGTTTTTAGGTATTTTAAGCCTTTACCTTTTAACCTTAACCCACAACATTATTTTACTTACACTACGGTAACTTTTTTTACCATGTTAAATTTTTTTATGTACAAAAATGAAATTATCCTTATTACCTAATTTTTACCTTAAAATTAAAAATATTCAATTATTTTTACTTAATTTAATTTATAAAATTGGTAAAAATCAATTCTAATTTGATACGTGTATAACTCACAAAAAAAGTTTTTTTAAAAGGTTAAAATCATGGTTTTCAAAAATGATAAGCTTGTGTTTATAAATGTAACTCCTTATGTATTATTTCATTACATAAATAAATTTTGACCAATAATAAGGGTTAATAAACTTTAAATTATGATTATGTAATAATTATTTTACAAGAGTTATGGTATTTCATAAAAATAGTTTTTAACTTGAAAATAAACTTTTTTAAAAAATTACCAAAAAATTACCCTAATATAATTTTGAAATGATGATTCCAAAAATGAATTATATTTAATCAAAATAATTATACAAATATTATAATTAAAACACTTAATTAAATATCCTTATTTATTTAAATTTATCAATTTCATTGAAAAATAAACATTATGACCATTATAAAATTTACTTAGGACTTTGTTAGAATATATTATCATATAAAAAGTGTTTTGTTGGTTTCTATATGTGATATATGTGATTTATAATACCTGAAATAATTATAGGAAGCTAAATTACATTGATAAAATTCTAGGTCATTTCATTCTCCCCCCCCCCCGTATAAAATTTCACCCTCAAAATTTCAATTTACAAACTATGGTGAAAATAGGTTAGGCTACTTTTCTTTCATCGCTTACTTGGGTTCCAATGTCGCCTATTTTTAATTATGGTTTTTTATAATACTTTGACCAGGTGAGTAGTCTTGTTTCTTAGAAATTTATCTCTATGGTCAGAGATCTTCACTGGATTCTCCTCATAAGAGAGATCATTTCCATATTTAACGACTCTAAATTTAGTACATCTGAGGGATCTGGTATGTACTTCATCAAAAGGGATATGTGGAATACATCATGTACTTGAGACATGGTTGGAGTAAGTTCAAGTTGATAGGTCACAGATCCAATGTGATCAAAAATCTCAAAGGGTCCAAAGTACTTGGGACTTAGCTTTCCCTTCTTCCCAAATCTCATCACTCTCCTCCATGAAGATATGAACAGGAATACCTTATCTCCAACCTCAAACTCTAGGTCTCGTCAATGATTATAGGTATAACTATTCTGTCAAATTTGGTTATCCGTGATGTTTTGATGAATGGTATTCACATTTCTTATCATTTCCTCGACCATTTCAGTTCTCAGCAACTTATGTTCACTTACTTTATCTCGGCATGTAGGTGTCCTACATCTCTTCCCATAAAGGGATTCATAAGGAGCAATTTGGATGATGGAATAAAAACTATTGTTGTCAGATAACTCTACTAGATGAATATGTTGGTCTCATACTCATTTAATGTCCATAGAGAATGATCTCAAAATATATTCTAATTTACAAATATTCCATTTAGACTAGACATCAATTTGGGTTTGATAATCCATATTGAATTTTAGCTCAGTGTTTAGGGAATATTGGAGACTTTTCTAGAACTTAGAGGTTAATATCATATCTCGATTAGATACAATCGATAATGGTACTTCATGCAGCCTCACCAATTCTTTGATGTATATCTATTCAATTTGATTGAGTGAGTACTCATATATAATTGAAATAAAGTGAACTATATTTGTAAGATGACCTGCAACAACTCATATAGCATTATTTCCTTTGGATTTCTTTAGAATTCCAGTGACAACGTCCATTGTGATGTTTTCCCAATACCATGTAGGTATGGGTTCATCCCCTTAGACTTTTTCCTTTCATCCTTTACTTTCTTAAATACGAGGAAATTTTATGTATATTCAGTAATATATTTCATCATATTATCCCACCAATAGTGCTTCTAAAGATCTCAATACATATTTGTGCTCCCTGGGTGGACAAAGAAGGTTGAGATATGTGAATAATTCAAAATATCCTTCTTTATAAGAGGATTTTATGGTATACATAGTCATGAACCAAATCTTATGACTCATTCCTCATCAATTTTGAACTCCAATTATTTCCCATTTCTGATAGATTCCACATTCTTCTAAATCTCCACATCATCTTTTTGTGCATCCTTCATCTTCTCTAAAAGGGATAGTTGAGTAAAAATTTGATAAAGGAATGATGATTTACCTTTAATTATGATTCTTATGTCCATCCTTTACAAGTCCAAGAAGGTTGTATTTTTTCTCAATTCTCATCAATGATAAAGTTGCAGGATCCTTTCCACTTAGATCATATTCCACTTTATTTGATTTACTAGGATGATAGTGGATTGAGAAGTCATAATCCTTGATAATGTCTAACCATATTCACTAGAACATATTAATCTCTTTTTTTGTTAAAATTTATATTTTAGGCTCTTTTAATCAGTATATATATCACACTTAACCCAATAGAGATAATGTTTCCAGATTTTCAACATTAAGATCAGAGCCTCCAAGTCCAGATCATGCATGGGATAGTTTTTCTCATGAACTTTTAGAAGCATTGAGGCCTAGTATATTACTTTATAATTTTTCATTAGTAAACATCCTAATACCTTCTTTTATGCATCAATGTATACCAAAATAGTTCCCTACTTGTGGGTAGTGTAATTACTAGTATAGTGATAAGTCTCTTTTTCAACTCTTTGAAGTTTTCTTCACATTCACTGGTCCATAAAAATTTTACTCCCTTACGATTAAGGTTAGTTATTGGGTTTCATAATCATGATAAGTTCCTCAAAAATCATTATTAATACCTATATAGACCAAGGAAACTATAGATCTCTATTACAGATTCTGTTCTAGGACACTCCGCAATTGTCTTTATCATAGAAGGGTGAATATATATCCCTTTTTTGGGGGATAACATTCCCAAAGAAATATATTTCCTCTATCAAAAAATTACATTTAATTTACTTTCCATATAGTTTTTTCCTTCAAAAATTCATTATCACTGTATTCAAATGCTCCTCCTTTCTCTTGGAGTATATCAAAATATCATCTATAAAGACTACCAAAAATTTATCGAGGTGATATATAAAGACTCTATTCATTAAATCCATGAAAATTATTGGAGCATTAGTTGGTATGAAGGTAATAACCATGAAATTATAGTGTCCATACCTCATTAAAAATGTAGTCTTGGAAATATATTCCTTCTTTACCTTTAATTAGTGATATCTTGACCAAAGGTCTGCCTTAGAAAAATAGTTGGCCCCATGTAGTTTACCGAATAAATCATCTATCTATGGTAGGGGATAATTTTTATTTATCATGATTTTTTTGAGATCAGGATAATCAATGCATAGTTTCATTAATACATCCTTATTCTTGATGAAGAGGAATGGCGCACCCCAGGGTGAATCAGTCAGGCATATAAAACTCTTGAATAGAATATCTTGTAACTAATAATTTAGTTATTATAACTCAATAGTAGACATCATATAAGGAGTCCTAAATATGGGCATTGATTCAGGTATAAGTTTAATCAATAAATCAACCTCTCATTTAGGAGGACGACTGATAAATTATTTAGGGAACACATCAGTGTAGTCCCTCGTGATGGACATGTATTCGAGCATAATCTTCTCCTTTGTCCCAATCATTTCATCTATATATGATAGCTCATATGGAATTAATAACCACACTTGAGTTGATGATTCTAAAGTAGATTGATACTCATCCTTACACTTTTATAGAATTGGAGGATTCCTTGGGATATGAAGAGTGATTTCCCTATCCCATCATTTAATGTTGGATTTATATAAATATAGTTAATCCATGAACAATATATAATAAAACTCCACCAAATTAACTAAGATGATATTTTTTGGGAGTTTGAATCCTAACACATTGACCTATGAGAGGCTATATACCTTAGATTCAATAATTTCCCCATTTTCAGTTCTCATGGATAACTCGACCTCCATATGTTGAGGTGGTTTTTGAATAGTTTTACTAAACTTTAAAGATATGAATGAATGTGTAAAACTAGAATCAAAGAGTGGGTTTTCTATTCTTGAATGAATAACTGGCATACCTATTACCACATCATTGTTGGGATATACCTCATTAGTAGTGATATCATATGCCCTTACTTGTTGCCTTAGGGATTTTTTCATTTATTATCTCCAAAAACCCATGTCTTAGGGAATTGGCTCACATAATTCCCATTTTACTTGTAGTTGAAACACTGTACTCTGGTTAGAGTTTTTATTAGGATCTTAATTTATTATTACAAATTAGTGGGGTTCTTCATATCTCTTTGGAAATGATTATCCTGATTCCCCTCATTTCCACATTTGAAGAATCTCTTAGTTCCCTTGAGACAGTTCCCAGGATGCTTATTCCCACACTTTTGACACATGGTATGTTGGGTTTTCTTTCCCTCATGGGATTTATATATTGATACTCCCATATTAAACTAAATTTTCCCCTTTATTTATTTGATCCTATGAGACCATTGAGATTATCCAATTTTCATCTCATCCTTAAAGTTACAATGGAAAATATCCTCATAGATGTCGAAGTATAGAATCACCAATGATTTTAGTAGACTCAGATTTAATCCACTAATGAAGAAATCCACCTTGATTTTAGTGTTCATGATAAAGCCTGAGGCATATTGTGCAAGCCTTGTTAAGTTTTCCTTATATTCCCCAATGGAATCATATTCTTTTTACTTCAATTTGAGTAACACCCTCTTCATATTAAGATGGATAGTTCAGGGAAAATATTTATTGAAATATATTTTATTGAATTATTCCCAATACATAGAATCAATTTCCACATTATACTTTGTATTCTTTACCAATTTACACCACTAATCGGATTCCCCATCAAAATGATAGACCACCAACATGACTTTCTATTCTTCTAAGCATTAGAGGACAGTGAATATCTTCTCAGTAGAGATAATCCATTATTCTATGAAAAGGGGATCAGAAGATCCACTAAATATAGGAGGCCTTTGTCATGTAAATTATTCGACCGAAACATTCTCTTTTTTAGGATTATGGAGTTTCCCACGATTCAAGTTATTGTTCATAAATTGAGCTAGTTTAGACAGTTCTATCATGAATTTTTAGGCTCCTGCTCCAATCAACTTTGGTATATCATTAGAGAAATCATCACATTAACAATCACCTTGATTCTTGGAATGGGTTCTCCCATTTCCCGCTATTAACTAAAAATAAAAGATAAATTTTGGGGGCTTGAATAATTAGTTGATGATTATATAAAAATTCAATTATAAACATAGAAGGATAAACTTATAAATGAAAATTATATTCTAACATTTGATACCTTGGGTTTTAATTTAGGTTAAACATGGTGATAGAATTATCCTTAGGTTTCTTACTAAAGTTTTATAGTCCTAATCCCCAAAAATAACTAAACTATTCTCTGATACCAACTATCAAAAACTAGGCCGAGATATAATCTAACCTGATACCTAATTAGGTATATGGCATGACCTGAAGGGCGTTCCCAATCCCCATGGATTGGATACTACTTCCCAACATCAAGAAATCACAATGGGAATGATTTTTTTTCAAGAAACTAGGATAAAATAAATAAACTAAACAAATTGAGAATGTAGAAATAACCAACAAATGTTCACAAATAAATACACAAACTATTATTGATACAAATATGACTAAACAAAGATAAAACTAAAACAAAAAAACAAAATACTACCAACACAATCTTCATGTGACCTCATGGTCACCACTATCCACAAACTGACCTACTACGAGACATGACCATACCAAAAACCTTCACCTGCAAAATAACTCAGGTCTACCAAAACTGAATGGCACAAGTAGGGTGTGATATTCATAGCTAAATAGGTAACCACCAAAGAATATATACATTTCCTTTACTGGAATAGTCCACAAACACTAGTTTGAAATACACATATGAAAATACGTTTTTCTCATTTTAATAAACAAACACAACTTTAACCCTTTTCAAAATTAGCATTCCACATTCCCATTTTCAATACAGATTTCCATTTTAAAAACCAACTTCCACACATAAAACCAGAGCAAGTAATACTAGGAAAAGCTGAGAAAAAAATGATACCAAATAGGAAACGAAGTGCAATAGGAAAAATAAACAAATACATGAATATAGGAACCATGTGAATTTTCTAAGCATCCCAAGATTGATCCCCTAATGTACTTGGTATGGACTCACTTGTCGGCATATGGTGCAGCTCCATAGTCAATAACCAACAGCCTTTTCTAACTTCCAATCCAATGGAATGTCCCATCAAGACATATAAAGTCAAGGGGGTACCAACCCGTCTAATTGGGCTCGACAAGTAACCATCACTCGACACTCTAAAGGATTTCTAGGAAACCCATGGTAATAGTATATAGTGAAAGGAGGAGTCTCTCTCATGTGTGACTCACCTTACCAACTCCCACTACACTTGCCTACACCAGACACCAACACCACCCATGTGATAACCCACATTGAGAAATCCTTCATAGAGGTTCCCATCTTGTAAAAATCCTTTCACTAGTGCCAACTGGGTCATTACATCACATGATCTTTCAAACCATTTCTCAAAACATGTTAAGATGACAACTGGTCATTCATACTTACAAAACCATAATTTATTTCCAAAACACTATAAAGTGCCAAAAGGGCCTTCAACATTATCAATTCCAATACATTACAAAAATGTTTCCAAACCATTTCCAAAACAACATAAAACACCAATTTCATGTTCAACATTCTAAATAAGCCTTTATATTTCAAATCCCATTCCATTTTCAGTGCACTTCAAGCCAAAGTGAAAACACACAATATACTTAAAGATGTCAAGTGGACTTTCAAATCATTGAGTAAAAAACCCTCTTTTCTAAGGTACCAAAGGGGACATAATGTTAATCATAACACTAAAAAACACTTTTGATTCATTAGAAACAAAGGTATATTTAATAAAGCATCAAGAGTTTGAAGAAGTAAATAAGAGGGAGGAATAAGTGTTTTGAAATTTGGGTTTTTAAGTTGAGAAAGATCATCAAATACCATTATCATTTGTGTGACCATCCATATGTGCACCCTAAGCACACATTGATATTTCCTACATCCAATAGAATTCCATAAGTATCCATGAAATTAACCAAAACCATTTTTAAGGAAACCACACATGCTCTACCACCAACACACAATCCATATATAAGTTCCAAACCAAAAAAATCATGAAAAACAGTACATAGAGCTCATATCACAATCAACCCATGCCATAAAAACATAATTAAGCCAAACACATTATAAAGATACCCAATATATCTAAAAATGTTATTTCGAATCTTATAAAAAACGTTAAGTGCATATATACATAATCATATTTAAAGAACCTCTTTGAAAACCATTTTTACCAAATTCAACCAACATGAAAGAACCACCACAAACCAAAAAAAATTACAAGCATGTGAAACAAATTTATAAATTATTTAATAATACTCAAGAATCAAAAAGTAAACTAATGAAAATACCTACCTCAACATAGTGTGGATGCAATGAAACTTCAAGGGAAGGAATAATAGGCCCTAAGGAATAATCTAAACACCCTATATCCAAGGAAAAACAACCCAAAACATCAACCTTAATATTTTCCAAAAGATAAACCCCATAAAGAGAGACCAATAACTTAAGAGGGGAAAAATAATAGAGGAAAAACCACCAAAACCCAAAACAACTCACCTTGAAACCTTGGAGAAGCATCCATGGAGGGAGGATACCCAAAAGGAGAGGGGTTTGGAGACCCTCTTGTGTGCCAAAAACGACCAATGAGGGAGGGGTCTTGATTTAGGGTAAAAATAGATGAGGACAGATTAGGGCTTTTAAAATTTACAATTTTTAGGTGGCACGCACGGTTTGGCCGCACATTTTTCCAAACCATATGCAAACCCTACGGTCTCCATTTTCCAAATGGACAGAACCTCTCGCACGGTTTCTATATAGTTTTCCAAACCTTGTGAAACCTATGAACCTTAATCTTATACCCAAAAACAAGGTGCACAGTTACATAGGCTAATCTTAATGATTTACTGTAACTATTTTTTACTCATGTTACCCTTGCTTCCACACCCTAAAAGTTCCATTATTAAATAAAAACTCAAAAATTAAAATCGGGACTCAACCCAAACCTCAACAAAAAGATCCAAAGACAGGAAAAGAATAAAATAAATTAATTTCCATAGTCGGAGTGTGACAATTATCCCAACCACAAACACTTTCTTCCCCCATAAATTCACCCAACTGAATGGTAAATAGAACCTAGTTACCTACCCAATTAAAATCCAAAGGAAACATGAACCTTGAGGTGACCTTTCACTTCACAAGTCACACCTAACCAATTCTAGATAAATCCAAAGCATGAAGCATGATGGGAGAATATGATAGGGTTATCCCCATCATAAGAACTTAACTAACACCACTATTATTAAAAACCCAAACACTAAAGAACAGATATAGAAAACCCACCACAAAGAAAATAGGGAACTCCCAACATGAACTACCCCAAACTTCTTTTCATGAGTTAAACAACACTGCCACCGGAGCTGGAAATTTCCCACACTAGCTATAACCCCCAATATAAGGGAAACTAATGAAGGGAACATAAACCCTAACAGCTAACAAAAACACCATTTATCATTTCTATAAGTATGTATATCTCCAAAATGAACACCAACTAAACCTAGAACCAACCCACACAAGGGATAAGCACCCACAAAATAGAATATAAATTTAATTCTTTCATTAAGAACATAATTGTTTGAATCAAAAGAAAAAACCACTAAAATCCTTTTAACAACAAATAACTTAAAAAAATAAGGGAAAAGATGATAGAACTCAACCATCTCCACTCTAACATTGGAGACAAAAACTAGAACAACATTCCCTACACCCCCCCCTAATAATTCCTGACCATGCTCAAGATTCACTCTGAGGCCTATGGATGGAGCCATGATGACTAAAACATCCATTGCCTTATATCTAGGCATTAAAATCCTCTAATCAAAACTTATTATTTGGTAAATTATTCCTAAAAAACTTCTAAATATTACACAAAAATCCACAATGATGGAAAGAATTCAGAGTATTGCATCATGACAGCTTCAAGTGCCCAAACCGACCGCACTGGAAGCACACAAGTGAATGGTCCGACAAGATGGAATCCAAAACCAATAAAGGAGACTTTTCAAAAATAGGATCCTCTGGAACACCCTTCTCACTATATGGGGAGCCTTCACAAGATCCAACCACCACTAAGTGCACCCCAAGAACCAACTCAACTAAAAATTCCTCATCTACCAACTTCTTGAAACTGACTTTATTAGATGAGAGAAATTTTTCCATAATCTCTAGATAAATACCCAAATAAAAATAGAAGATTTCAACTGATCATATGATGATGCATCTATAGAGAAGGAAACCAACTCTTTAAAGTGGTCAACATAAGAATTCATTGATTGCTGGCCCTACCAAACATCCCAAAGCTCTGCCACTTTCCTCTCCTTCACCTCCTCGAGTATAAACCTTTGTATGAAAGTGTATTTAAAGATTTCCCAAGTCATCCCAACATGAAATGATGATGGTACAATCATTCCCCACTAATCCAAACTTGAACCCTCAAAAAACATAAAGTAGCATGCACTCACACAGCTTCAGGAGTTCCCAATGATCTGAACACACACTTAACTTCCTCAAGTCATTACAATGCCTCTAATGGACCTCGATCACCACAAAAGATAGGCATAAACTATGAAGAACTAGAAACTAGGAAAAACTCACTAGAAACTTTGGGGACTTTTCTGGGTGGCATATTTAGAATATTACAAGGAACACAAAACCAAAATCAACACCAATCCAAAACACAATTATAAGGAAAATATCAAGCCAAAACAACAAGATCACAATACAAACACATAAAAGCGCAACAAAAATCCTCTTTTAAAAAAATTCCATTTTATTTCAAT
Organism: Viscum album; assembly: GCA_963277665.1. NCBI lineage: Eukaryota > Viridiplantae > Streptophyta > Magnoliopsida > Santalales > Viscaceae > Viscum > Viscum album. The sequence continues at coordinate 403,052,127 of OY728130.1, forward strand.
TTCAAACTCGCCTTCTTCTAAGACAACTTTTCACAAACAAAAACTCACATTGCAAATAAAAACCAATTCCTGAAATAATTTTCCACTCAAAACCCATTTTAGAAAATCCAATCTAACCTTTAATCTCAAAAACTCACCCATGATATCCTATAAACCATCACATATCTGTCCATCCACTTCCACTTGTATCATACATTCACAAGTTCCAACATGCACTTCCCACACATACCCACACATATGTTAATGTTCATAAGGAATACTAAGGGTCACACATTCCATGTCATTATCAAATCCAAGAATTTACCAAGTTTTCAATCCAAAACAATTTCACTTTTAAGACCAATTCTTATCGATCCATAAACACTTAAGAGAAATCATTTTCATTTAGAAAACCATTTTCATTTTAAAATCCCACTCACACCAATTGAAACTGAAATAAAACACAACTCACACCAAACTACCAAAATGAGGAACATGTGGTCATTCAAAACTTAGAGACATGGGTAGTGGGTCATGCCCTAAGTAAGAACTAACCACTAATAGGACCTTGAACCATGTGTGAGGAATCCAGATGGGTCACTACTCCATGTGAGATCACAACATGACACTGGGTTGCTTCTATTTTCATCCCTCAATCAAAAAAAATATGAAAGAGCCAAATCTCGAACTACCCCTAGAAACTTGAGGATCAGAACGAGAAAGGGTTCATGGTGTTCTTCCTCTACCTACCTCTTGAGTCCTGACAGCCCTAATCACCGAACTACCTAACACTCCAAATAACAAATTTCCAACTTTGATACCATTTTTTAATAAACAAAGTCTAGATATCACCTGACTCGACACCCGACCTGGTCCATGGCATGACCCGAAGGTCATTCCTGGTCCCCATGGGGTAGAAACTAGTTCCAACCATCAAGAAATAACTATAGGATCAATTTTTTACCCTAGAAACTAGGATCAAATAAATAAACTAAAAAAATTGAGCACACAAAAATAACCAACAACTATTCACAAATAAATATAAGAACTAATCTAGATACAAATACGACTGAAAAAAGATTAAAATACAACAAAACCAAACCAAAATGGTACTAACACGATCTCCATATGACCTCATGGTCACCACCATCCAAAAATTGACCTTCTACGAGACATGACTCAAATAGAAACCTATACCTTCAAAACAAATCAGGTCTACCAACATCGAAGGGCACAAGTAGGGTGTGATATTCACATCTTAGTAGGTAACCACCATAAAATCTATTCATTTACTTTCACAAAATAGTATACAAAAACTAGTTTGAAATACATATATAAAAATAGGTTTTTCTCATTTTAATAAATATACACATACTTCCCCTTTTCAAAACAAGAACACCACATTCCCATTTTCAATACAAATTTCCATTTTAAAAACCAAGTTCCACGCATAAATACAGAGAAAGTAATATAGGTATAAGATGAAAACAAAATAAAATGATACTAAATAAGAAACCAAGTGAAATAAGAAAAATAAATAATCACATACATATAGTAACTATGGGAATTTTCTAAAAATCCCTAGAGCGATCCTTGTATGTACTCGGTCTGCACTCACCTACCATTATATAGTACCGCCCCATGTTCAATAACCAACTAGTCATTATAACCGCTAATACAGTGCCACGCCCCACCAAGCTCTATAAATTCAAGGGGTTACCAACCCATATAATTAGGGTCAACAAGAAATTGTCACTCGACCCTCTAAAATATTCCATAAATCCCATTGTAATAGTACGTAGAGAAAGGAGGAGGCCCTCGCACATAAGACTTGCCTTACCTACTTCCACTGCACTTTCCTACCCCAAACACCAACACCACCCATGTGATAACTCACATTGATAAATCCTCCATAGGAATTCCCATCTTGTAAAAATCATTTCACAAGTGCTAATCAGGTCGTCACATTACATGATCTTTCAAACCATTTCTCAAAACATTCTAAGATTCCAACTGGGCATTTGTACTTCCAAAAAAATACCATATTTCTAAAACACTATAAATTTTCATCTGGGCCTAAAAAATTATCAATTCCAATACATTAGAAAAAATTTTCTTAACCATTTCCAAAACAATATAAAAAACCACTTTCATGTTCATCATGCTAAACAGGCCTTTATATTTCAAATCTAATTCTATTTCCAACGTTGCTTCAAGACAAAGTGAAAACACAAATCATACTTAAAGATCTCAAATTGGATTTCAACTAATTTAGAAATGAACCCTATTTTATAAGGTATCAAAAGGGCTATAATTTTGACCATGAAACTTGAAACCATTTATGAGTTATTATAAACCAAGGTACATTTAATAAAGCATCAAGAGTTTGAAGAAGGAAAAAGGGAGGAGGGATGGGTGTTTTGAAATCAGGGTTTTTAAGTTGAGCAAGCTCATCCAAGACCATTATAATTTTTGTGCCACATGGATGTACCAACATCCAATGGTACACCACAAGTATATATGAAATTACCCAAAACCATTTTTAAAGAAAGCACACATGCTCTACCACCAACACACAATCCATACATAAGTGTCAAACTATAAAAATAACCGCAAATCGCACGTAGGGATCATATCAAAATAAAACCATGACATAAAAACATAATCAATCCAAACACATTATAAAGATACATAATTTCATCTAAAAAGTATATTTTTTATTTTATCAAACATTTTGAGAGCATATATATATAATCATATTTAAAAAAACTTATTTGAAAACCATTTTTACCAAATTCCACCAACACAAAAGTGCCACCACAAACCAAACAAATAAATCACATGAATGCAAAAAATATTTATAAATTATTTAAGAATACCCAATAATCAAATGGAATTAATTGTAAAAGAAATAGATGGAAACACCTACCTCAATGGAGTGCAGATGTAACGAAACTTCAAGGGGAGGAAGAATATGCCCAAACGAACAGTCTACACACCCTAGATTCAATAAAAAAAAACTTAACACATCAAACCTAATCTCTAGGGTTGGAAATAAAATATAAACTACATCAATAGAGACCAAAAACTCAATAGGTTAAAGATAAGATAGGATAAAACCCACCAAAACCCCAAATAACTCACCTTGGAACATTGGAGGAGCATCCATGGAGGGAGGAGAACCAAAGGGAGAGGGTTTTGGAGACCCTATTGTGCACAAAAAATCACCAAGGAGGAAGGGGTAACTTAATGATAAATTAGGGGAGGGTAGACTAGGGACTTTAAGATTTAAAATTTTTGGGCAGCTCGCATGGTTTGACTGCACGATTATCCAAATTGTGTGAAAACTATGTGGTATCCACTGTCCAAATGGATATAACCTCTCACATGGTTTTCACTTAGTTTTCCAAACCATGCACAACCCATGCTCCTTACTCATATATCACAAAACAAGGCACATATTTACTTGGGATAAGCCGTATGGTTTCCCTTAACCATGTTCTACTCATACGCCCATTACTTCTAAGTCCCAGAACTTCTATTCTTAAATAAAAACTCGAAAATTCAAACCAGGACTCAACCTGAACCTCAGCCAAAAGATCAAAATCCAAGAAAATAATAAAATAAATTAATTTCCAAGGTCGATGTGGGACACAAACTATATATACCCAATCCTTTTACACATATTATTACATGATTTTAATCATATGTATCCAACAAATAAAAACCAATGATTGAAAATTCTAGTGTCTTTGGAAGACTAGGTACATAAATAGAAAACATGATAATAGAATAAAACATCTTTCTATTAATTTACATAATGAGATCCTAGATCCTTTTGAGCTCCTATAACTATATAGGATAACCTGGTAAAATACATAGAAAAAGGTGTGGTTTTAAAAGTCTAGTAAGGGAGTAAACATAGAAATGAAGCATATAGCATGAGTTAAAAGGCATAGCATGATAAAATAAATGTGTAGATCATGAAATAACATAAAGAGGAATAACATATAGAACATGGAATAATATGATCATTCTAATAAAGTAATGTAAAACATATATCATGACATAAACATGAGTCAAGGATAACTTCCAAGACAATATCACATGGTGGGCAGAGTCCCATAATGGATTGGGTTTTCTCCCTAATCTGATACATAATGGCTCATGAGACTAAAAATTACCCAATTAATTAGAGTACTATCTGGGTGAACCCTTCATAATATGTTCATGCATATGTGTTCCAGATAAATAATCAAACATAAGTAATAAACTTAAGGGTTTCCCATGGAAAGAAATGGGTTTCGAAATCATTTCATAAGGGATAACCAAAGTGTTTATCATAATGGTATCCATGAAAGAAGTGATTTAAATAACTCTTGTTCATTAATAAAGGAAAAAATAATAATATATTTTTAATAATTATGTAAAAATTAATCAAAAACAAGAAAGAGAGTGGTCAGGTAACTTTAGAAATGTGCCACTTAAGCATAATGTAGGGAAAAGAATAAAGACTATTTAGAGAGTATAAAGGAATAATTATTTCCATAAATCTATAAGTGAACTAAAAATATTTTCCATTATAAAAGTATTTATTTTAGAAAATATTTTTATCTTAAACAATTTTATGGTGTGTACTTGAAAATGGGTAAAAAATAGAGAAGTTCCTTTTGATCGGGTTTGCATATCAAGGGGAATTCAAAAAGGAACCTTTTAAAACATTTAATTCCCTATAAAAGAAAGATGAATTGAACTACATAAATATGTTTGATATATATAAATATAAAATAGGATAATTATATAATAATAATGTAGGGACAAATTGAGGTAAATATAGAGAAATCATAACCCAAAGGTAATATGGAGGTTCGGAGAGATCACTTACCTTATGTCTGAAAGAGTTCTTCGCTTATCATTAATGTCCTAGATAATAAAATTAGATTAATTAATTACTTAATTAATAACCTTTTATGTATATATTTTATTTATTATAATTTTATTAATTTCATTTATTTCTATTTTGATGAGTAATAAAGATCAGTTTTGTCATTCTGGGAGCGTTCATTTCATGGTTCCAAGGTCGGTTAACTTGTGTATATTTATGGATTTTATTGTTAAATAGAAATAGAACTCTAGAATTGAAAATTAATGATATTAATTCAATTAAATAATTTTAAATTTACTTATATTTTATTTTTATTTCTATTATTTTTATGATTCATTTGATAAATGTTAACAATAAATATTTAGTTTATTTTGGCGGTTTTTCCAACCATCACAAAATATTTTCATTATATTTAATATTATGATTGTATATTACATAAAAAATTGAAATGAGTTATAATATACCTATTAAAATATTATTTAACCATAATAATAATTTTATGACTAGCCTTGAAGATGTTAATGTAAAATAAAAAATGATTACCCATGGAGATGGTTAACCGCCATAATTTGGAAAATGGTTTTGTTTCCATGAATAAGAGGAGACAAAAAAAGGATGGATATAAGATATTCTATTATAAATGTAAAATTAAAGTACATACATGATATTATAGTTATTATTATTTTATGGATTAATTATTTGAATAAAAGGTAGAAGACAAAAATAAATTAAGAGAGGTGGTTTGAGAAAGTTTCCTCTTCATTATCACCTCCTTGATGGGCCAATTAAGTATATTGGAATTGGTCTTTGGGTGAGACCAGAAGTAATTGGACATGGGGATAGTGGGTGGGATAGGGTTTTTAGATATTTAAAATCATGAAATATTTTTAGGATAAAGGTTTGGTGAGGGGTGGTGAGGGGTGGTATTTATACTTGAGGAGGGGTGGTTTAAAGTGATTAAATAATGATTATTTTATATTTAAGGCCAACCACCTTTGGTTGGAATTAATTTAAAAAAAATTGGATGAAAATTAATGTTTTAAATGTTTTTTAAGTTTAATAAACACATCAACCACCCATTTAATTTTATATTTTTTGGGTATTTTAATCCTTTACCATTTAACTTTAACCATCCACATTATTTTACTTATATTGCAATAACATTTATTTCATGGTAACTTTTTTATGTCCAAAAATGAAATTAACCATATTAAATAATTTATACCTTATAATTAATAATATTAAATCCATATTAATTAATTCAATTTATAAAATTTTTATAAATCAATTCTTATGTGATATGCGTATAACTCATAAAAACAGTTTTTTTAAGGTTAAAATCGTGGTTTCCAAAAATTCTAAGTATGTGTTTATAAATGTAACACTTATGTATTATTTCATTCCCTAAATAAATTTTTATCAGTAATTAGGGTTAATAAACTTTAAATCGTGATCATAAAATATTTATTTCATAAGATTTATTTTATTTCGTAAAAACACTTTTTAACCCAAAAATCAAATTTTTTAGAAAATTCCCAAAAAAATACTCTAAACTAATTTTGAAAAGATGATTCAAAAAATTAATTTTATTTTATAAAAATAATTATATTAGTATGATAATTTAAACTTTTAAATAAATATCTGTATTTATTGAACTTTATCATTTTCATTGAAAAATAAACATTCTAACCATTATAATATTTACTTAGGACTTTATTAAAATATATTATCATATAAAAAGTGTTTTTTTGGTTTATATATGTGATATATGTGCTTTATACTACTTGAAGTAATTATAATAAGGGAAATTACATTGATAAAAATTATATTTTATTACATCCTCCACATATCTTCCTCTCAAGAACTAAAAGATCAAGAGAGAATCCTTCAAGCCTGAAGGATGGGTGATTAAGAAAAACAACACAAGTCGATATATTCACCACACTAGAACCCAGTGTTCCATAGATGTTTCTCATTGATCAAATGATTATGTGTGGATCACCAAAATAGGGATCCTAAACTTGTATCCTTATAGCACAACTAAGGTAATTCAAAAAGGGTATTTCATAAGATCAATACCATCATCAAAGAAAGGATCCTAAGATGAGGTGATTATTTTCTTTAGATCTAAAATTATTAATTATAAATTTGACATGAAAATATATTCTCTGGGTTCTGAGTTTTATTTAGTCGATATCCACTTGGAAAAATTACATTGTTCATGGTGTTAAATTCATTGAAAATATTATGAATGATATATCATATTAACAAATTTTATTTGTTTTAACACTCACAGAGGCACTAAAAATACCCTTGGAACCTTTAAATTTACTAGGATAAACATCATGTACCTTCAGGCTACACGTCATGTACACCAGTACTATCCATCAAATATCTCCAAAACTACTAGATGGTTTATTCAGATGTTGTTTGTTAATTATTAGTTAGATTTGGGTTATATGAGTGAGAAACAAATAGGGGTAAAATAGAGCTCAAAAATTGTATTATAAGAATAAATTTCTTGAAATGAAAACTAACTTTTAAACATTTAAATGATCAAAAATCAATAAATAATTATAAATTGAACATTATTACTTTGATATCACTTATTGTTTTAGTACATAGTGGAAGCACCTATTTGGTTGATGGAAAACTCATCATTTTTTTGGATTAAATTGAAAATTCAAATATAAATGATGTAAATTTTATGACCAGTGAAATATTTCCAAATAATATTGACACTTGTTTTTCCAGAACAAAGAGAGATTATCTTTTCACATTAATTTTTAATTAATTTAAAACATAAAAATAAAGGAATCCTAAGTCTTGGTTCTTTATTCATTAATGGTGTTGATCATTAGAACATAATCAGGGTATAGTTTTTTCATCATGAGAAACCAAAGAACAACCCCTCTAGTGGTAATCAACATCTGCTCCTTTGATCTTTGAACAACACTGATGAAATGTCAAGTGCTGGCGTAGATGATTGATCATCTTATGTTATTCACCTATATCGATTCATGTTCCTTTAATATTAAATAAATATATCTTATTGTTCTTAGTATTGAAAGGAATATAGGAGGAGGAGGAGGAAGAAAGAAATGTTGAGCAAAACGATTAGCCTTCTCATAAATGACATATCAATATATTTATAGACCCAGGATTATGATATCATATTTAATTTATTACACAAGATCCCTTGGTAAGATATTAAACCCATGTTGAACCCTATTACATGTAGAATAATATTATTATTATTTTATTTAATGGAATATGCAAACCCACACAATGATAAATATTATTTTTATAATCTGGTAAATAAATATTTATCATCAAACCCAAAACTCGGTCTATCTATCCTCATTATCATTTATAGAATTATTGAATAAATATTTAAATAAATTTTATTCATTAAATAAATAAATACTTTATTTGTAGTCTAGATACTGAAATTTATTTAATATTCTTTTAACTAAACAAATTATTTATTATCTTTTGAATAACAAGAGATATATATAAATTATATATACCTTTGTAATTAAATGATTACCTTGTGAAATATTTATTTAATATTCGTGATCCATGAATAAATCTTGAATAAATATTACATCTCAGTCTAGATAATAATATTTATTCTAACCATTAAATATAAATAAAATTTAACTATGATCGATAAAAAAAACTTTGTGTGTGACCTTGTAAACATTTCTATATTTATTATTTTAAATCATCCAAAGGGATTAAAAACTCATTTTTTTTAGGATTTTTAATCACAGTTATCGTAACTCATCAGCTCTAGTTATTTATGATCTAGGTGCACATGGTTTGAATTTGCCTATTAGACCATATCTTCATAGTTCTTTATTTTATGTAACCCACCCTATAGGAATACCCAACTTGATCCACTATATTCCTTGATGAAAAACCAAAAAAACAAAGGGAGATGTGTAGTCGAGGTGATTAAGACCCCTGGCCCCATGTTCCAAAAACTGTATTTAGAGCAACTGGTCCCAGCGTTGTTCCTAATTTATATATATATATATATATATATATATATACACATATACATACATATAATGTAACACCCCGTGTTTTTTTTAAAAACTCTATGGTCGATAGTGTATGTGACACGTAACACCAAGTTTTAATGAATCTCAATATACTATTAATATTAGTATTTAAATGTAAAAATTATAAAATAGATGTTACGTTTGGAAGGAATAACCAAATTTTTAAAACTAAGTATGAATAATAAAGAAAATATATTAATATACAAGTACTTAATTTTTGGTAAAGTTTTAATAGTCTTGGAAAATATTTTTTTCTCATAAAAATTATTTATTTTTGTAAAAGATTGAAAAAATTAATTTTTTAACATTATAAAAAACAACTAACCAAATGAAATTAATTTTTTTAATCAGCATGTCAAAATTATAATAGGGTGAATTTTTTTTATTTTTCTAAAAAATTAATTTTTAATGAATAATAAAGAATTCTGGTCTTTATTGAAAACTCTATTTTATTTTAAATCATTAAAAAGTTATATTTTGTTTTAAAATGGTTTAAAAGTATAATTAGTTTAACTATGTAATCTTTAATATGATTTATTCCATTATAATCAATTTCATGTTGAATTTTTATATAAAAACGTTTTATACTTATGAAAAAAATTTCTTTGGAAAAATTGTTTTTTCATCATATCTGCGGGTTTAATTTTAAATTAAATTATGCCACTTCTATGAACTGAATTTGGAAATATGTATTCCATAATTTAAATAATAATAATTAATATTATATAATAAGTTCAACTTAATTTTCTATCATAATGCATAGTAAAAATATTAAAATTTAATTACCAGGTTAAGGTTAAAATAGGTTTATCAGGGGTTAAACTAAAAAAAATAAGGATTAAAATGACATAATTTTTTAAAAAAAATTACTTTAGAGACATATTTTGAGCATATATCATCTAAGGTTTAATAATGAACCATTTATAATCCTTTTGGAATGTATAAAATATGGGTATTACTTTTTCTTTTCAAAATTTCAAGTGTGTCCTCTCCCCCCACTTATAAAAGGGAACCCCCTATCCTCTTCTATTTACACTTAAAAATCATTGTGGTTTAGAATATACCTAACAAAATAAATTAATCAATTCCCTAAACATATCCTATAATCATTTTTTATCATTAATTCAATCAAGTAAGGCTTTAGGTATAATCCTAAAGTAGTGGTTCGAAGAAGAGGTATTGTTCTTAACCGAGCATCTTTATTCAATTTATTTTTACACATCCTTAAAATCTTAATCAATAATTCTGGTATAATAATATCAGTATCTATCACATACTAATATGTTTTTATTTTAATTAAATTACTTAAATACATCTCTACTTCTATCAAATGATAAGTGAAACAATCGTTCGTGTGTACGGAGGACTACCGTCTAGCGAACCAATGTAATTTGTTTTTCTATCATCACCAATCATAGATATTCATGATGATATATTTAATGATTATATATTATATTAATGAAATTTTAATGATTATTTAAGATAAATATATCATATACCTTCTTACCATACCATCCATTGAATAATGATAATGTCATTCATGTGGACAATAGACTACCGGCTCACAAAGCGATGTGATTCATTGTTTTGTTACCGAACCACATGGATGGTATATTTAAGTGTATTTAAATAATTAATATTATATTTATGATATAATTGTTATTCTTAGAATATAAAATATCACTTACCTTATTTCCATTATGATCATTGAAAAATGGAAATGTTACACATGTATACGTACGGCCTATCATCTCCATGATTGTAACGTAGTTCATTTTTCATAACCATAACTCATGGTTATTTTAAGAAGTATAATTTATGTATAAAAATTTTAATTATTTAATTATTTTTATTTTTGAGATTATTTAATAATAATCTCTTTGAACTTAGTCAAATTTTCAATTTGATTTTGGACATATGGGTTGAACATCATCAAAACATCTGACCTGAACCTAAATGATTAAGTAATTAAATATAACATGGTAATGACTAAAATAAAATAAATAATAAACTTTAAAAAATTTAATAAATTAAATAATTAACATAATTTTATTATTTTGGAAGATAATGAACACACATGATGATTCTGGCTCAAGGTAAGGGATGTCTCTAAACCACTCTTTTCTTCGAGTTATGAACAGTATCTCTCTAACTTGCTTTCTCTATCTCTTTAAAGTTATGGAATGATTATAAATTTTTTATATATGTATCTCATATATATACCTATATTTTTATACCTTAATTTTATGGTGAAATAAATTCCTTTTATTCATTTCTAAAATTCTTTCATTATGAAATTTCATTTGATTGTGATATGAGGAAAGATTATGCAACCCATTTTATTTACATGGGTGATTATTATGTTATGCATTATGATTGTATTCCTTTATATAGAACTCATAGATAATGAAAATTTTATGATGGTTTTTCCCATATATCACTCCAATTCATTGGGTAAAGTTTTAATCTCATGAGACATCATGTATGGTATTAGGGAGTAAACCTAATCCATTATGAGACTTTTTCCACCACGTGATATTTTCTCATCAGTTAAACTTGACTCATATTTATGTCATGTTATATATTGATACCAAATTTCCTATGTTAGAATTATATTATGATACCATGTTCTTTGTTTTATTATTCCATGTGATTACTCATGATCCGTCTCTTTTATGATATCATGTTATACCTTTGACTCGCATGTTATGTTTCTTTATCATGTTTATTACGTTACTGGGATTTTCATCTCACCCATTTCTTTTATGTATACCCCAGGTTATCCTACACAGTTTTATGTGGTCAAATAGGTTTAGGAACTCATTATGTAAAATAAAATGATGATGTCATGTTTTAGTTTCTTTCTGATGTATTATGAGCCAAGTATTCCAAATACACAAGGCCTTTTTGTTCCTTGCTATGTATTAATGAATATTTATATTAAAATCATGAAATAATATGTATAAAAGGATTGGGTCACTATAATTGGTATTATAGGAATGTTTTGGTTAAAATTTATAAACTAGGATGTGAAAAATTTATTGATAACCCTAGGGATAAGTATAAGTATAAGACTAAGTATATAAAGATATACTGTAATTTTGGTGATGTATAGAGTGAGTGGGTTCCAAGAAATTACATTGATGACTAGATACTAAAATTGGATATGGCTCTAGAAAAGTTATACATATGGGTAATAACTCTAAAAATCTATATTAATCTACAATCAATCATAACCTATTGAAACAAAATGTTCCTTGTTGCGAAACTTTTTTGATACTTATAAGGGAAATGTTTTGGAAATTCCCAAACTCTTTATGAACCATTATGAAGGACTTGAACAAATTATTAGGATAGAAAACCTAATATGTAAATTAATATGGATAACCTAAAGACTCATAAGTTAGCATATACTTATCATTTATATGTCATTCCTCCCATGTTTTTAAGTTTCCCTTATGTATGTTTATTAGTTAATGAATTCTTGTATTTTTTTTCTTCTTTTAGTTAATAGAAAGAAATAGGAGAAACTATGCCAACAACCAATATGATAGGAAACTCCCTACTCCTCCTAATAAAGATCAAGTCGCATTCGAGTATTTTATGTGAAAAATGCATCCTAAATTTAGTAGATATTTTGATCCCATCATCAAATATCAATAGATTAACTCCATTGATAATATATTCTATATCCTCAAATGTTCAGAGAAAGAGAAAGTTACGTTGGTTGTTTATCACATTTAGGGAGAAGCCAATAAGTGGTGGACACTGATCAAGAACAAAAAGTCTAAAAATAATATTGATTCCATGGAATGAGAATACATCAAGAAAAAAAATTCAATAAATATTTTCCCCAAACTCTCAATCTTAAAATGGATAGGGAGTTCCTGGTCCAGAAACTAAAGGAAGATGAGTCTATTGGGGTGTATGAGGAAAAGTTCCTAATCTTACATGGTACACCTCTAGAATTTTCATCAAAACTGAAAGTAAGGCAGACCACTTATTTAGTGGATTAAATCCAAGTCTATGAAAATATTTGGAGACTATAGACTTTGATAGTTATAAATAGATTGTTTTTTGTTCCCTAAAAGTTGATATTAAGATCGGCGGCTCTTATTTTTCTCATGTTACTATAGAAAAAAATGTACAATAGAGTTTTTTTAGGGGGTATAAATAGATAAATCCCATGAAGGAAAGAAAAACCAGTATCCCACTTGTCAATAGTGTGGGAAGAAGCATCCTAGAAAATACATGTTGGGAATCAGGAGATACTTAAAATGTGTAAAAGAGGGGCATACGGATAACTAGTTCCCAGGGTAAATAAAGAAACCCACTAATGCGGAAGAAGAAACGAAGGTCTAGATCAATACTCATCCTGTGTTTTAGGGTTTCAACTACAAGGAACATGGGAAATATAAAATATAATTCCCTAAGATGAGGTTTTTCAGAGAAAATCAATGAAAACAACCTTTTTAATTCCTAGAGAGTATGTAAGAGTATATGTTATCACTATTATTGAGGTGGATCCTGACAATGATGTGGTGATAGTTACACTATTTATTCATTTAATAATAGCTAACATACTATTTGATTCTGGTTCTATGCATTCTTTCATATCTTTTAAGTTTATTAGAACTATTAAATCGCCACCTCAAGATATTTGGGTTGAGCTATATGTGATAATAAGAAGTAGAGAAACCATTGCATCCTAAGTATATTATTCCTCCCTGATAAGTGTTTATTAACTAAATATTTTAGAAAATCTCATATTACTTCCTCTAGTAGAGTTTGATGCTATTCTGAGTAAAGATTGGCTATCCTTATATAAATCCAACATCAATTATTTATTGAGGTATATCACTCTCTAAATCCCAAGTCATCATATGATTTTATATAAGTGTAAGGAGGAGGATGAATCTCCCCTAGAATCATCTGTTCAAGCATGTAAATTATTTCCTTATGAGTAATATTATATATCCCAAATTATTGATACAAAGGAGAGAATCATTCTTAAAGATTATACTGATGTATACCTTGAAAATTTACCTGGTCTTTATCCTAATTGAGAGGTTTATTTCTCAATCAAACTTCTTTAACCATATTGAATACTCCTTTAAAAATGGCCATCATTAAGTTAGAAGGGCTTAATAATCAGTTACAAGAGAATCTAGTAAAGGGTTTTATATTTTGAAGTGGTTCAATGTGGGGTGTGTCTGTCCTAATTGTCTAGAAGAAGGATGGTTCACTAAGAATCTGTGTAGATTATCGTGAATTCAAAAAAAATCATGATAAAGAATAAGTATCCACTCCCATTAATATATTACTTGTTTGATCAACTACATGAAGCTCAGTATTTCTCTAAGGTGGAACTTTGGCTAGGATATCACCAATTAAAGGTAAAGAAGGAAGATATTTCCAAAATTAACTTTTGAAAAAGGTATAGGAACTATGAGTTCATATTAATTCCTTTTAGACTCACTAACTCTACAACCATATTTATGTAATTAATGAATAGAGTCTTTAGAGATTACCTCATAAAATTTGTGGTCGTATTTATAGATGATATTCGGATTTACTCCAAAAGTAAGGAAGATCATGAGGAGAATTTGGATGTTATGCTGAAATAATTGATATAGGAGAATATATATGAAAAGTATACTAAATATTAGTTTTGGATGAAGTAAGTATCAGGCTTGGGTTATATTATCACCAGTAAAGGGAAATTTGTAGAACCTTTTAAGACAAAGGCAATTGAGAACTATCCTAGAACAGTATATGTAATGTATATCCCTTATTTCCTTAGACTATGTAGGTATTATTTATTATTTATTAAAAATATCACATGATGTTTAAACCCACTAACCAAGCTAACATGAAAGAGGGTAAATTTTTTCTGGACTAGTGAGTGAAAATATAGCTTTAAAGAGATGAAAAATAGTCTTATCACTGCATCGGTCCTCATGTTTCCATTAAGTGGGGACCTTTTAATGATATACAGTGATGGTTCAAAAAATATATTAGGTTTTATACTGATGTAAAATAATAAAGTGATAGAATGCACCTCAAGGTAGTTGAAAGTTCATGAGTAGGACTACCCCATGCATGAAGTGGAGTTAACTCCAGTAATATTTATATTGAAAATCAGGCGACATTATCTCTATGGGGAGAAGTGTGAAATATATACCGACTATAAGAGTCTCAAATATATATCCACATGGAAGGTGCTTAATATATTCCAGAAATGATGGTTAGATATTATCAAGTACTAAGACTTCTCAATCCATTATCATCTTGGGAAATCTAACAAAGTGGAATATGATTTGAGTATAAATAATATGAAAATTTTATCAATTATGAAAATTGAGAAGGATAAAATATTCTTAGACTTGAAAAGGATGGACATGGGAATCATAAAGGAAGGAATATCATTATTCCTTTCTCAAATGATTTCACAACCATCCCTTCCGTAGAAGTGAAAGGATGCGTAAAGAGATGATGTGGAAATTCAAAAGAAAGTGGAAGCCATAAGAAAAGGTAAATCCTCAGAGTTTAAAATTGATGAAGAAGGAATTGTAAGATTTGGTCATGACTTTTTGGGCCATAAAATCATGATATAAAGAATGAATTTTTGAATGATGCACATAACTTGACCTTCTCCATCCACCCAAGGAGCATGAATATGTATTGATATCTCTATGAGAACTATTGGAGGGAAAATATGAAGAATTAGATCATGGAATATATATCAAAGAGCCTAGTATGTTAGCAAGTGAATATTGAAAGTAAATATTCTAAGGGGGTGATGGAACTATTACCCATACCAACATGTAAATGCGAAAACATCACCATGGAAATTTTCACTACTATTCCCAATACATAAAGGGGAAACAATTTCATATAGGTTTTGGTGGATCATATTACAAAGACTACTCACTTAATTAAAATTCAGGAGGACTTATCATTCGATTAACTTGTAGTGATATGCATCAAATAAGTTGTGAGACTTCAAGGAACACCAATATCGATTGTATCTGAGTAGGATCTAAGATTTACCTCCAAGTTCTGAAAGATCCTCCAACATTATATAAATAATTATTTGAAATTATTTATAGATTCCTACCCCTAAATTGATGGTCAAAATCGAGCAGACTATTTAGAAATTGGAAAATATGTTGACAGCATGTTCGATAGACTTTAAAGGGGGATGGGATCAACATCTTCCACTAGTTGGGTTCTCATAAAAAAATAGTTCCCAATCAATCATCCAAATGGATACTTATGAATCCCTTTATAGGAAGATATAAAAATACCTTAATGTTGGGATGAAGTGGATGAAACAAGATTTTGGGACTTGAAATGGTTGAGTAAATGGTAGAAAAGACCAATATCATTTAGAATCACATCAAAACTGCTCAGAGTCGAAAAAAGAGATATGGTGACAATCGTCAATGAGACTTGGAGTTT
Organism: Viscum album; assembly: GCA_963277665.1. Classification (NCBI taxonomy): domain Eukaryota; kingdom Viridiplantae; phylum Streptophyta; class Magnoliopsida; order Santalales; family Viscaceae; genus Viscum; species Viscum album. The sequence continues at coordinate 403,068,525 of OY728130.1, forward strand.
GAGATCAGGGAATTTTTTCTCCATATATATACAGATAAGAGATTAATGATATTTGGAAAGAAGGAAAAGATACTCCCAAGATACATTGGACCCTATGAGATTCTCGATCATATTGGAGTTTTGTTTTATTCACTAGCACTCCCACCTACCCTTTCTCAAGTACACAAGGTATTCCATATATCCCTCATGAGGAAGTAGATACTAGATCAATCACATGTATGGAATTTAGAGGTAGTGCATCTAGAAAATGATCTATCCTATGAGGATCATCCAGTGAAGATCTTGTAATGTGGTGATAAAGTTCTACACAATAAGATTACTCGCCCTATCAAAGTGCTATTGTGGAACCATAAATATAAAGAGGCAAACTAGGAACTAAAGGAAGCAATGAAGCAGAAGTACCCTCACCTATTTTCCCATGATATGTAATAAAAACATTTGAGGGATAAATTTTTAAATGGGGGAATAATTTAACACCAATATTTTTTTAAAAAAGTTATGTTTGATAGCATATGCTACACGCAACACCAAGTTTTAATGAACTTTAATATACTATTAATATTATTATTTAAATAGGACTGTTATAACCTAGCCATTAAATTTTGAATTATGAATAGTAATAACCACATTTATTAAAATAATTATGAATTATAAAGAAAACATATTTACAAATAAGTACTTAAATTTTGTTAAAATCTTTATAGGCTTTGAAAATAATTTTTTCTCAACAAAATTATTTTTATTGTTTTTTGTAAATAAATAATAAAATTAGTTTTTAAAAATTATATAAAATTTATGTGAACAAATGAAATTCATTTTTGGAATCAAAATGTCAATAATATATTAGGGTAAATTTTTTTATTTTTTTAAAGAGTTTTCTTAAATGAATAATGAAAAATACTAGTTTTTATTAAAAATTACTTTTTCAATTAATACATTTACAAAGTTATATTTTGTTTTAAAATGGTTTAAATAAAAAATTAATTAAATTAAGTTATTATTAAACCAATTTATGTCATTTTAATTAATTTAAAGTTTAATTTTGATAGAGAAACTTTTTATACTTATAAAAATATCTTTGGAAAACCCATTTTTTCATCACGTTTGTGAGTTTAATTTTAAATTAAATTATACCAATTTTTTGAATTTTATTTGGAAAAAAAATTCCATATTAATAATAATAATAATAATTAATATTATATAATAATTTCAACTTAATTTTTTTCATAATTAATAGTAAAAACAATAAAACTTAATTACCATGGTTGAGGTTAAAATAGGTTTACCAGGAGAATAAAATAAAAATATAAGGGTTAAAATGACCTAAAAACATATAAAAATACTTTTATATACATATTTTGACCTTATATTATCTAAATTTTTATAATTATCTATTTTATATCCTTTTTTAATGTGTCAAACATGGTTATAACTTTTTCTTTTCAAAAATTCCAAGTTTGTCCCCTCCCCCACTTATAAAAGGAAACCCCCTCTCCTCTCCTCATTATATTGAAAAATCCTTGTGATTTGTCCAATAAAAACAAAAATAACTTACTTGATTCCCTCCCCATGTCTTATAATCCTTTTTTTGATCATAAATCCAATCTAGGAAGGCTTTATGTATAATCCAAAAGAGGTGGTCTAGAGAAGATGTATCGTTCCTAACCAAGCAGATTTGTTATATTTATTCTTAAACCACATTAAAATATTACTCAATCATGATTATATAATAAAATAAGTATATACTATATAATAATAATTTATTATGTTAATTTAATAACTTAAATCGATCTCTAAATTCATCAAATGGGAAATGAAACCATCGTTCGTGTGTACAGAAGACTACCACCTTGCGAAAGGATGAAATTCATTTTCCATCATCACCTCTCATGTTTGTTAATGATGATGGATTTAATATTTACATATGATATTCATTACAAATTAATATTTTTTTAAATTAATATATCATATACTTTTTACCACACCATTCATTAAATAATGATAACAGTGTTCATGTGTACAGAGGATTACCGCCTCGTGAAGTGATGTGATTCGTTTTTTTATTACCGCATCCCATAGATGGTATATGTAAGTAAGTTTAGAGAAATAATATTATAGTTATAATATAATTATTATTCTATGACGATAAAATAAAACTAAACTTCTTTCCATTATGATCTTTGAAAAATGGAAACGTTACCCATGTGTATATATGACCTACCGTCTCTATGATTTTAACGTAGTTAATTTTTCTTAACCATAACTCATGGTTATTTTTTAAAGTATAATTTATTTATAAAAATTATAATTATTTAATTATTTTTATTCCATAGATAATTAAATAATAATTTATTTTACCTTATTAAACTTTCTAAGTTGATTTTAGAGATATGAGTCGAACATCGTCAAAAATTTTAACTTGAACCTAAATGATTAAGTAATTGAATATAAAATGGTAATAAATAAAATAAAAAGAATAATAAACTTTAAAAGGGTTATTAATAATGTAAATAATTAACATAAGTTTATTACACATTAAGATAAATAATGCACATGATGATTTGGGCTCAGGGTAAGGGATCTCTCTAAGCCATCCCTTTCTTTGGGTTATGAACAATCTCTCTATAAATCACTTTCTATCTCTATTTAAAGTTATTTAATGATTATATATTATGTATATATGTATAAAGAATATATACCTATACTATTAACCCTTCCTTTTATGGGGTAATACATGCCTTATGTCCACTTCTCAAATGCATTCATTATGAAATTTCCTTTGATTAGGATATAGGGAAAGATTATGCAACTCATTTGTTTCCATGGGTAATTATTATTTTATGACTTATGATTTAATTACTTTATGTATCATGCATAGATAATTAAAATATTATGATGGGTGCACACATATTTCACTCCAATGCATTGGGTAGTGTTTTAGGCTTGTGAGATGTCATGTATGGGATTAGTGAGTAAACCTAATCCATTATGGTATTTTGTCCACCATGTGATATTGTATAGTAAGTTAGAATTGACTCATGCTTATTTCATGTTGCATTTTTATGAAACATTTAATATTTTACCATGATCTTATGATACCATGTTCATTACATTATACTTCTATGTGATTACTTATGGGCCATCTCTTTTATGATATTATGTTATACCTTTCATATATTAGGTTTTCTTATCATGTTTAATCCCCTACTAGGATTTTTAGATTATCAATTTCTTTTATGTATGATCTAGGTTATATTACATAGTTTTAGGAGATCAAATTGATTTAGGATATCATTATGGATATGAAAATGAGGATGTAATATTTTAGTTTCCTTCTGATTCATTATGAACCTAGTCTTCCAAAGTCACCAGGAATTTTCGGTCCTTGTTTTGTATTAATGTATATTAATGTTAAAAATAATTAAATAATATGTATAAAAAGGATTAGGTCACTATATATAGGGCTTGGTTTGTGAGATATAATTACTTCTTATGGAAATGTAATTGAATGGGAAAATTAAATAGAAACTAAAAGGAAATGAGGTGAAAAAGTATGTTTGGTGTGGAAGAGAATTTATAGGGGAATATAAATAAATTTTTTTATAAAGATAAAACTACCATTATATTTTTCACTTCTCCAAAAACTTAACCATGGAACCTTATTACCACCATAGCATGGTGTTCTCCTTCAACCATCCTTGGTCTCCCACTGCAACCCTGGTCCTTCTCTAGTATTTGTCAAAAAACATTCATACTTCTCCTCCCCATGGGAGGTGATAATGACCCTAGCCATCATGGTAATATATAATAGATCCCTACTAAAAAAGGTTGACTAGATTCACCAGTGTCCATATTCATCAAGAATCATCAAGATACATGATCGTACCACGATTCACTATTTTATTCCACCCTTACACCGCAGTTTTAAACTAGTTTTGTAATGAATATTCCAAATATAATAATAAATTGCACTTCATGTTAGAATAAATAAATTAATTTTAATAAATATTATAATGGGAAATGTTACTTGTTTTTATTTTTTCAATGTAGGTGTAGGTGATTTGGAGGGCCTTTGATAAAGTGGAAGAAAAATGGGCCAAAGTTGCATGGATCCATGGACATCTGTCCACTGTTTTGTATAGTACCCGAAATCCGTGCGTCCAAATGGGCTGAAATTTTGTGGGTCTATCCCAAATTTAATAGGCTACATTTCATATGAACTAACCCAATGCTGATTTGTCTTATATGGGGCCCATATGAACTGATCTGTCCAAGCCACCGAATTTGGACCAAGTGAAATGCGGTGTTCTTTATCAATCTATTGAACTGTAGTTGTCCAAAGAGTGCCAAAATTTCGATGGAGATATTAAAGAGGTAGGGCTACAACCTATATATTTTCTCCAAAGCGAGATAAGACTGTATGGAGGCCGAAACGCGTGGTACAATGGGATTGAAGAAATCTGTGTGCCTAAAACCACCTTCCAATTTTCCTATAAAATGGCACCTTGGGCTCCCCATTTTCAAGTTCGGCCAAGAGGTAAGGTGCTGCCATTTTGGAGTCCCAAAGAAGTCTTCTCAACATCCCTAGTGGTTCTGGAGGCTATGGTAGGTGCTACTTCAACATATTCTTCTTCTTCCCCTCCCATGGGTTTCTAAACCCCTTGTGATCACCCGGGGAGGAATGTGATATAATCCCGAGCTTCAAAGTTGTATTAATTTGAATGAACTTTTTAATTCCAGGTTTTATGTTATTTTTCCTCATCCTATATTATTATTTTATTGATTTATGTACTGTTATGTCATACTCAACTCATATGATCATGTTTGGGGGTACCCATTCATGTGATGTTTCACACACCGTTCACCACTTTCTTTTCCCCCTTTCAATTGTGGTGCTTGTGTGATTCATATTGGTCAATAGAACTCACACAAGCTCTATCAAGGACATGTACATTTATGTCATGGTATCACATTGAAATAACATGCAAACCTGGAGATCACATCGAATTCTTCATGTGTTTCCTTGGTGAGTTTCGGTTATGATGTCGAACACAAATCACCCAATCATCGGCGGTGTCCGGTGAATCATTATGTGTTTTCAACTGAACCCTAGGAGGTATCCTAGTATAAAATTAGTAACATTATGGTTCTAGGTGTTACAAACCAGGGATTAAAATATCATAACCCCATACCTTGAAGCGATGAAGGATGAGCATCATGAGACTTCCCCGGGTTGATCACGCTTAATCAATCTTGTTCATTTCTACTTTGTTTTATCGCTTTCATTTTCTATTTTCATCATTAATCATAAAACCCCCAAGTTTCACAAAACCTAATTCACCTTCCACTTTCATAATTAGAACCCTGTTTTTAAATTAATGATCTAAGGCTCCGTCGAGAGATGACCTAGGGTTGCTGCTATACTGCAGAAATTCTAGTCAAAATTAAACAACTAATTTGACGCGCTCGACAACGCGATCAAATTTTGGAGCCGTTTCCAGGGATCCAAGATCATTTTTTTTCTCTTTATTTAATTTTATTAGGTTATTTTAATTCTTGATTAGTACTCCTCTAAATACCCCACCCCCATTTGATTGTTTTTGTTTTGTGTTTTGTCTTTATTTTTTGTTGTTTTTGGTGTGTTCTTTCTCTCTCTCTCTATCTCTCTCTCCCTTTCTCTCTTCTTCTCCATCTCCCTATATAATTATATAGTATTATTATTTCAACATTCTTAAGTTTTTTTATCCATCTCAAAAAAAACACAACAAAAGAATCAATCAATCAAACTAGACATCATTGTTGCATGACAAGATCTGGTAAAGAAACACTACTTGAATTTGACCCTGAAATTGAAAAGTCACTTCACACACAAATCAATGAATTTAGAGGAGGTCAGTAAAGTAACATTGAGGAACCCCTTGTGAAACCTAAAGTGTTTCTAAACCAACCCAAAATTGAACCCAATCAAACCCAAGAAAACATGGTCGCAAATAATTGAACTATAAAAGAACTTACCACCCCTGATGTGGAGTACCAACCTGCGTACATCCAATATCCCGAGGAAGCAGCCAACTTTGAGCTTAGATCAGGTCTCATACACCTTCTTCCAAAATTCCATGGTCTTCCCGGTGAGGACCCTCACAAACATCTAAAGGAGTTTCACATAGTGTTCTCCACCATGAAACCCCAAAATGTGTCTGAGGACCTCATTAAGTTTAGGGCTTTCCCTTTCTCCCTTGATGGTGTAGCCAAAGATTGGATATACTATTTGCCTTCCACAATTGGGGGCTGGAATGACCTAAAAAGACTTTTTCAAGAGAAGTTTTTCCCTACCTCCCGAACTACTTCAATTAGGAAAGAAATATGTGGAATTAGGCAATCACAAGGAGTGACCCTTCATGAATACTGGGAGAGATTCAAAAGACTTTGCTCAAGCTGCCCCCGCCACCAGATTAGTGAACAACTTTTAATTCAATACTTCTATGAGGGACTTATCCCCATGGATCGTGGAATGATTGATGTTGCAGTTGGTGGTGCCCTAGTTGACAAAACTCCTTCTGCCGCTCGTGACTTAATAGCCAACATGGCTCAAAATGCACAACAATTTGGTACACGAGCTATTGCACCAACCCGAGGAGTTCATGAGGTAAGTCATTCAGCCCTAGAACAAAAGTTAGATACTAAACTTGATGAGATGCATACCCTTCTAAGGCAATTATCTCAAGAACAAGGTAACTCACTCTCTACTCCTATTCTATTACATTGTGGGATTTGTTCTGATAACACTCATTTTTCTGACCAGTGCCCACAACTTCAAGATTCATCTGAGTCCTGTGCAGTTGTGTTCCCAGGGCGTCCATTCCAACAAGCACCTCCCTTCAAGCAAGAACAATTCAGGCCAAATCCAAATCCAGGGTGGCAAGCACAACCCCAATACCAACAAGGAGGAAACTCAAGCTACCCCAAGCATAATTGGTATCAATAAGGCCAAGGTATGAAACCTTCTTATCCTTCAACTTCTCAAAACAATCCTCCTCCTCCTCCTCCTCCAAAATCTGAACCAAGCCTCAAGGACATGTTGAAACAAATGGCAACCCAGAACCTTCAGTTCCAACAGACCACACAACCAGTTATTCAAGACCTACGAACCCAAGTGGGGAAATTGGTAAACACCATCGGTGAGCTTAAGATGCAAGGTTATGGACAACTACCATCCCAACCCATTGCCAATCCAAAGGACAAAGGTAATGTATGTGCAGTTACACTTCATAGTGGTAAAGATGTTTCTCCTTATACTGATTCAGCACAGCTGGTATGTCCCCCTCATGAAAACTCTCTTTCCCAACCCTCAAAAACTTCATGTAAAGAAAAAAAAGACAAAAATGGTAATCGAATAGTCATTGATGATTAAAATGAACAATCAATTCCTCTTCCTTTCCCTCAAATACTCTCTAAATCTAAAAAAAACTTTGATAATGATATTGACAATGAAATAATGGATACATTTAAAAAAGTTCAAGTTAATATTCCATTGTTGGATGCAGTCAAGCAAATTCCCCGTTATGCCAAATTTCTTAAAGATCTTTGCACCCATCGACGAAGGCTGAAGGGGAATGAGAGAGTCAAGCTGGGAAGGAATTTCTCGGCCTTGATTCAACCAGTAATGCCAACCAAATGCAAGGATCCTGGCACATTCACCATACCTCGTACCATAGGGGAGACCATCTTTTCTGATGCTATGCTAGATTTAGGTGCTTCCATTAATTTAATGCCTCACTCCGTGTATACTTCTCTACAGGTTGGAGAGCTTCAACCAATAGGCATTGTTGTGCAACTTGCCAACCGAAGTACAACACATCCAAAAGGAGTGATTGAGGATGTCCTTGTTAGAGTGAAGAATCTCATCTTCCCCACTGATTTCTACATTCTTGAGATGGAAGATACCCGAACCCAAGGACATGCCCCTCTCATACTTGGGAGGCCATTCCTAAAAACAGCAAAGACGATCATCAACGTTCACAATGGTATGTTGTCTATGGAATTCGGAGGAGAAAAGGTAAGTTTTAACATCCTTGAGGCTATGAAACACCCCGTTGAAGAGAACTCCACTCTTCCTGTCTATTCGATGGAAGTGCTCTCAAACGATGCACACACACATAATTCTCTCCTCAACCCAAACTTTGATTCTTTTTTGTTTTATTCACCCTTGGATGATTTGAGTTTTGGTTCTTATTTTGAATGTTTTTTGGGTTCAGAAAAATGTAAATTTTGTGCTTTAATTGATGAGTGTGTTTATTCTGAGGTTCCCATGACTATCGATGATTCTGCAAATCTCATTTCAATAGATTCTCTTTCCTTTGAGAATAAACATGAGCATATAGATAGTTTCATGGACCTCACTCCCCCTAAATCCCCTCCCTCAATCCAGAAACAACCGATGTTTTAACTTAAACAACTTCCTTATAATTTAAAATATGCATATCTTGAGGGTATTGACCAATTGCCCATCATTATTTCCAATAACCTCTCTCCACAATAGGAATTGAAACTGCTCAAACTTTTGAGAGAGTGTAAAAAGGAAATAGGATGGACATTGGCTGATATTCCCGGGATTAGCCCATCTATTTTTATGCACCATATACTTTTGGATGATGAGGCTAAACCCATAAGACGATCTCAACGCCGGTTGAATCCCACTCTCCTTGAAGTGGTAAAATTGGAAGTCAGTAAATTAATTGCTGCAGGGATCATTTATCCTATATCTGATAGTAAATGGGTTAGCCCAGTGCAAATTGTGCCTAAAAAAATAGGAATAACAGTTGTGTCAAATGAAAGGAATGAATTGGTTCCAACACGTGTGCAAAACAGTTGGTGAGTCTGTATTGACTATCGTCGACTGAATCAAGCCATGCGGAAGGACCACTTTCCTTTGCCTTTAATTGACCAAATGTTAGAACGATTGGTTGGTAAGTCCCATTATTGTTTCCTTGATGTCTATTCGGGTTATTTCCAAATCCATATAGCCCCTGAGGATCAAGAAAAGACAACATTTACCTGTCCATTTGGCACATTTTCATACAGAAGGATGCCATTCGGTCTATGTAATGCTCTTGGTACTTTTCAGCGATGTATGTTGAGTATCTTTTCTGAGTACCTTGAGAATTGTATGGAAGTATTTATGGATGATTTCACGGTTTATGGTTCTTCTTTTGATGATTGTTTGGTGAACCTAGGTTCTGTCCTCCGCCGCTGCATTGAAAAAGATCTTGTTTTAAATTATGAAAAATGTCATTTCATGGTTGAGTGGGGGATAGTTCTTGGGAATGTCATTTCAAATAAGGTAATTCAGGTTGATAAATATAAAATTGAATTAATTTCATCCCTTACATTTCCAAAATGTGTTCGTGTGGTGCGGTCTTTCTTGGGTCATGCTGGTTTTTACCGCCGATTCATTAAAGACTTTAGTAAGATCGCACTTCCCTTATCTCGGTTATTACAAAAGGATTCTGAGTTTATGTTTGATAAAAATTGTGAGTATGCATTCAATTCAATAAAAAAGAGTCTCACATCACCTCCCATAATCTAACCACCTAGGTGGGATCTCCCCTTCGAGATTATGTGTGATGCCTCTAACTTTGCAGTTGGGGCAGTTTTATCACAAAGGGTTGAAAAGGCTCCTCATGTCATTGCGTATGCCTCGCGTACCCTTGACCCTACCCAGGTAAACTACACAACCATAGAAAAATAACTCCTTTCTATTGTGTTTTCCTTGGAAAAATTCTGTTCATATCTTCTTGGGTCAAAAGTGATTGTGTTTTTTGACCATGTTGCCCTTTGATTCCTCCTAAAGAAACCTAAAGCCAAGCCCCGCCTCATTCAGTGGATGCTCCTCCTCCAAGAGTTTGACCTTGAGATTAGAGATAAAATAGGAGTGGAGAATGTTGTAGCTGACCACATTAGTTGGATTTCCCCACCATTGGACCATCATGATGACTCACCCCTACCCATTGTAGAATTCTTCCCTCATGAGAACCTTTGTGATGTTGTGGACCTTACCCCCTGGTATGCAGACATTGTGAATTTTCTAGCAACATCTTGGGTCCCCACTGATTTTAGCACTTCACAATCCCAGAGACTTAAACATGATTCTCGATGGTACATTTGGGATGACCCATACTTGTGGAAAATTTGTAGTGACCAGGTTGTTCGTAGGTGTGTCCCTGACCATGAGTTCACCTCTGTTTTGACCTTCTGCCACACCTTGGCATGTGGGGGCCACTTTGGCTCTCAACGTACAGCTCGAAAGGTCCTTGACTCAGGATTATATTGGCCAATATTGTATAGATATGCCCATAGGTTTTGTAAATCATGTACTCGATGTCAATTCACCGGGAATATCTCTAAGAGGAATGAAATTCCCCAACAACCCATGTTATTCTGTGAAATCTTCGATGCATGGGGCATTGACTTCATGGGGCCTTTTCCAAATTCATTTGGCTTTGTGTACATCTTATTGGCTATTGACTATGTATCTAAATGGGTGGAAGCAAAGGCCACCAGGATCGATGACTCTCGAGTGGTTGTTGATTTTGTAAGGTCTCAGATTTTCAGTTGGTTTGGTCTACCAAGATTCATCATTAGTGATCAGGGTTCACATTTTTGCAATCGTAACATGAAAAACTTGATTCGCAAGTATGGGGTTGTTCATAAAGTCTCCACTTCATATCATCCCCAAACTAACAGACAAGCATAAATTTCAAATCGGGAAGTTAAACGAATCTTGGAGAAAATGGTACAACCCAATAGGAAAGATTGGAGTTTGCACTTGGATGGTGCACTTTGGGCGTACCGTACTGCTTTTAAAACACCGATCGGAATGTCACCATATAGGATTTTGTTTGGAAAATCTTGTCACCTCCTGGTGGAGGTAGAACACCGTGCATATTGGGCTGTTAAACAATGTAATATGAACCTTTCAAATGCAGGTGAGGAAAGAAAGCTGTAGATTCAAGAGTTGGAAGAAATTCGACGTGATGCATATGACAACTCCCGAATCTATTAAGAGAAGACAAAGGCTATTCATGATAGCATGATTCACCAGCGGAAGTTCCATATTGGTGAGAAGGTCCTCATGTACAATTCCAGGCTTAAGCTCCACCCAGGTAAGCTTCGTTCCCGATGGCTTGGTCCTTATACTGTTACTAATGTTTACCCTTTTAGTGCAATACAGGTTTTGCGTGAGTAGAGTGGACGAAGTCTTACCATCAATGGGCAGCGACTTAAACACTTTTATGAGGATTTTCCAAAGAATCCGGTGGAGGAAATCCACCTTCTCGACGCATCATACCAATAAAACACACCAGGTTTTATCCTTCTCACATTTTCAATTATTTCAGTGAGGACACTGCACATTCTAGGTGTGGGGGGGTGGATACATTCCTGGGTTAGTTAGGATTTTTCATCGTTTTCTCATTTTGTTTTCTCTTTTTGGACTTCTTTATGGTATTTTTATTTTTTCCCCATCAACAATTTCAAAATTCCATGATGTGGCGACCCTAAAGTGGGGAAAGTAAAAATACCATAACGAAGGCTAAAAATAATTTGTGTATGATTTTACCATCAAGGAGTGATTTTTAGTGAATTGGTTTTCTCTCAATGATATAAATGGTTGTATCTATGTGAAACCTTTGAGATGATTGATGCCCTTTGTGTGAGTAGTTTTTTAGAAAATTGTGTCACTAATATCTCCACAAATTTTTGCACCAAACCACAAAGTGTGATTATTTCTTACTTAATATAAGGTATATATATATTGGGTTAATATTTTTCAGCTTTAAATGATATTTCCATACGTTCGTTCCTTATCCGATCTATTTCATTACTGTACCAGATTGACCTATGCGTGTGTATCTAATGTCCGACTGTTGTACGCCCTAAAAAAAATTGTGTCTTGGGCAGGTCAAAAACCACTCCTCCTCAACCTTTTATCTTGTTATAACTATTTCAATTAGTGTCGTGAGGAGATCAAACAAGGTTTGAGAGATGAGTGTGAGATTTGTTCCAATTGCAACTTCAAAAAAATATATAATAAATGAGGGGAGTGATGAAATGTGAAACATATGGGGATATCTAGGTCGGGAGCTTATGGTTTGACTTCTGGGAATTCTTAATTGAGTGGGTCTTGAAATATGATTGCAAAGGATGTAGGACAGGTTCGGTGACAAAATCATTTAAGCTGAAAAATGTTAAAATAACATATATTTATTGGATAGCAAGTGGAAAGAATAGCATGGAATGGTTTTCACACACACACATGGACATTTAGTGTCATGGTTTACTTCTTAATTCCTTTCTCAATTGGGTATCATGAATCTTTTTGAATTTTGCTATGATATGATTTATGAGAAATCTTTTTCTATTTTCACTAGGAATAACTCCTTGGTGTGGTCCGTGCATTAATCACTTTACTTTAAATAAAATTTCCTAAAATGATAAATCTTCAGGATGTTGGAAATATATATATATGAATCATTGTATTTGGATATGTGACTTTTACCAGGAGTGCAAATGTTTAGGTGTGGGGGTGTGATCGTACCACGATTCACTGTTTTATTCCACCCTTACACCGCAGTTTTAAACTAGTTTTGTAATGAATATTCCAAATATAATAATAAATTGAACTTCATGTTCAAATAAATCAATTAATGTTAATCAATATTATAATGGTAAATTTTACTTGTTTTTATTTTTTCAATGTAGGTGGAGGTGATTTGGAGGGCCTTTGATGAAGTGGAAGAAAAATGGGCCAAAGTTGCATGGATCTATGGATATCTGTCCACTATTTTGCATAGTACCCGACATCCGTGCGTCCAAATGGGATGAAATTTTTTGTTCCTGTCCCAAATTTAATAGGATACATTTCATATTAAGGAACAAAATGCTGATTTGTCTTATATGGGGCTCATCTGAACTGATCTATCCAAGCCACCGAATTTGGACCAAGTGAAATGCGGTGTTCTTTATCAATCTATTGAACTGTAGTTGTCCAAAGAGTTCCAAACTTTCGGTGGAGATATTAAAGAGGTAGGGCTACAACTTTTATATTTTCTCCAAAGCGAGATAAGACTGTCTGGATGCCTAAACGCGTGGTACAAGGGGATTGAAGAAATCTGTGTGCCTAAAACCACCTTCCAATTTTCCTGTAAAATGGCACCTTGGGCTCCCCATTTGAAAGTTCGGCAAAGTGGAAAGTTTCTGCCATTTTGGAGTCCCAAAGAAGTCTTCTCAACATCCCTAGAGGTTCTGGAGGCTATGGGAGGTGCTACTTCAACATATTCTTCTTCTTCCCCTCCCATGGGTTTCTAAACCCTTTGTGATCACCCGGGGAGGAATGTGATATAATCCCGAGCTTCAAAGTTTTATTAATTTGAATGATCTTTTTAATTCCAGGTTTTATGTTGTTTTTACTCATCCTCTATTCTTATTTTATTGAGTTATGTACTGTTATGTCATGCTCAACTCATATGATCATGTTTGGGGGTTCTCATTCATGTGATGTTTCACACACCGTTCACCACTTTCTTTTCCCCCTTTCAATTGCAGTGCTTGTGTGATTCATATTGGTCAATAGAACTCACACAAGCTCTATCAAGGCCATGTAAATTTATGTCATGGTATCACATTGAAATAACATGCAAACCTGGAGAGCACATCGAATTCTTTATGTGTTGCCTTGGTGAGTTTCGGTTATGATGTCGAACACAAATCACCCAATCATCGGCGGTGTCCGGTGAATCATTATGTTTTTTAGACTGAACCCTAGGAGGTATCCTAGTATAAACTCAGTAACATTCTGGTTATTGGTGTTGCAAACCAGGGATTAAAATATCATAACCCCATACCTTGAAGCGATTAAGGATGAGCATCACGAGACTTCCCCGGGTTGATCACTCTTAATCAATCTTGTTCCTTTCTACTTTGTTTTATCGCTTTCATTTTCTATTTTCATCATTAATCATAAAACCCCCAAGTTTCACAAAACCTAATTCAAATTCTACTTTCATAATCAGAACCCTCTTTTTAAATTAATGATCTAAGGCTCCGTCGAGAGACGACCTAGGGTTGCTGCTATACTGTAGAAATTCTAGTCAAAATTAAACAACTAATTTGACGCGCTCGACAACGCGATCAAGACACCAACACTAATAATTAGAGGTAGATATGATCGATCCTGATGGCGGTGACCAAGAAATAGTACGATGAAGGGAAGTAAAGGGAAATTCCTAAGTGGACCTAGAATCATAGACAGGGGAATAAACACCCTATTTACTTGAGTAGAGACCAAGATCCATAATGATAATCCAAAATTTGTATCAAACGGGACAACAATATTCCAATTGGACCTTATTTTAATTAGAAACTTAATAGATCATGATGCGATTATGTGGATAAGAATGATAGATCCTAAAACTTAATGGAGGACCCTAAAAAATGATTTATAATATAACCAAACTAAAAAGGGCCAGTAAAAAGCTACTATGGACAACCAAATTTTTTGTGTTTATATGAGGAATTCGTGGGCAGAATGATGACATATATATTTTTGTCATAATTTTTTGTTTCTATTTCAATCAAAGTTATTCCATCCAATTTTGGAAGGAATATGAATTCCATCATATGAGAGAGTTTTTAATTCCCTTCATCCCTCTTCAACCCTAGCAAGCATGATAAAATTTGGATTATATTTACCTTTCATTTGATTTATCTCATACCAAACAAGTGTTTTATATGCACTAAAATGGGAAACATCAAGCCATTGGGGTGTATGTGAAGTCATGGTCGATAAAAACACTTGTTTTAATGTGAATTCAATGCATTTTGGGTGCCACATCCTTCTCCATCAAACTTTCATAAATTAAGAACCAAGTAGTTGGCTCGTTTATGGTTGTATTACCTAATTCATTGAAGTGTTTAATGAATGAACACACTAATAGGTGTAACATTTTAGTGTTATGAGATGACACTCGAACCATTTCACATGGTTGATTCTCTTCATTTAATAAAGAGCATAGAGGATTCCTATAAGAGGATATGATTCTATCCTGTTGGTTTTTTTCAAGTTTTTTTTATTATTTTGAATCATTTTCAAGAAATATAAATCTATATTCTATTTAGGAAGCTTGTTCATCAATCAGTGAAGGTGCTTTCACCCCTTTAAACATTCGGTAGTCCTCAAAAACCATTCACGGATTTATTGGTAGTGTATTCTCCTTATAAGAAGGAGGAATTCATCTACTAATCATCATAATCATAATTAAGTTAACTTTTCAAATAAAAATGATGGAATTTATTGATATTCAGGTGTTTTAGGTATGATATTTTACATTATGTTTTTTTAATACACTTATATGTTTGATTCCATAGAGATATATTCTTTTGTGTTTCGGTTCTCTTTCACTACCAAGGGCCATTAGAAGGTCCAATGAATCCCATCGGTGGAATCAAAGTGAGTTTATTCAATGATTAAACATGTTTAATTTTTTTTTCAAAAAAACATCACCATTACTATGGAATTTCATTTTCGTGGTGTAGTCATGGTGGATTCAAAGTGCCTAGACCAATGACACCACTACATATTGACAACTATAGTGGTTTTTCACTAGATTCTTGAGGAACCATAGTCTTCTCCCTGGAAAAGCATTCCCCATGTTGTTCTATTCTTTTATTATCATGGTAGTTTTGTCCAAAACAACCAGAGCTTAGTCACCATGGTGTTGTTGAATCTGTGGTGAAGCTTAAAATGTTTAAAAATAGTTTTCTAATATTTTGTTTCAAGTGGTTTATAAAATGTATATAAATCGTTATAAAAAGGTATTTTTGGGATATTTTAAATGATAAAAGGTTTATAAATTAATTAATTATAAATTTTTTATAATCATTTAAATGTTTTTGAAACATTAATAATATTCCTAAATATTAAATGTTAATATTGAAAAAAATACCTTTTCCAAATTATATGGCATATCTTATGATTTAGAAATAAAATATTTATTTAGAAATCATGATAAATAATTTATAAAGGGTTATAAATTATAAGACTAAAATATAAATTTTTTATATTTATAATTATAAATTTTTCATGATTAATTAATTTTAAATTGTTCAAATTAAAAGTTAATCCTTGTTTAAAGATATTATTTTTACCATGTAAATATTTATTTTATGGTTAATATGATTAATGATTTAAATAATATTTCAAATTACATATAATGGTAATATGAACAAGTTCATATTTTTTTGAATGTAAATTATTTATATTCATGTTTTAGCTAATTTATAAAATAGTTAATGGCTAGCTTGTATTTATAGATAGTTCATAAATATCCAATGTTTTGAAAAATAAATAAAATGTTTATTTATTTTTAAATTTATTTATTAATAATATTAGTAATTTTTTATTAAATTTTATTATTGTGTATGAAAAATTTATGTGATAAATTTATCCTAGGATAGAGCCTTTCATTCCATTCTATGTTTGAAATCATAAAATTTAGTTTTCATATACCTTGACCCTGGTTTTTATTTTTAGTTATGGGATTAAAAATAGTTTTTGAATATAGTTTTTTCATATTAGGTATTATAACAATCATGGATTTAATTCTCTATTGAGTAAAGTTTCCTTGGGAAAAGGGACTTGGGGTCAGACCACCTACTAGGCTAGTGGCTTATGCCTTATCAAAAAAAGTGAATGGTGTTGGCTATCTGTCACTTGGACTTACTCATGTGGAGTTTTTCATTCTCATATAACTTTATGACTTTACATGAATCAGTAATGTAACTTATGCATGTGATTCATTTGGAAATGTATGGATAAAATTTACTTCTATTTTAGGGTGATTGACACAAACTTATGGGTTGTGTAAAGAGTCACATATTGATGTGGTGTGAATACACTAATTTCACAGTTGGAATTGGGATTCCAAAACTAAATATTTAGAAGAATGCATACATAAGAGGGAATAAAACATGAGAATATAAATATTACATAAAATGAAATAGTTATGAATTTAATATGCATGTGATTCATATTAAATTGGTGATATTAGAAAACCTCTCAAATACTAAGTGTGAGATTCCTTCCAAAGTGGCACTTGTCAAGACCTCGATCATCCAAAGAGGTAGCTTCATGCCAAATGGGGGTACACCTAGACTATATTATGTAAATAAATAAAGTAATGAGTGAACCTAGATTTTCCAATATGGTATATTCATGACAAAGCAGGCTACCCATGGACTTTCTAGCAATAACTTGTTTTTTTACTTTTACTTTGGGTTACACTTATCTATGAAACCCTAAGGGTTGGAATACGAGAGGAATAGAGTTGAGTGAATACATACGATGGATTTGGATAATTGGTTATCTACTCAATTATACAAGAATCATAGTTATTGTGATAGGGATAAATCCATACCTAAATATATAAAGTGATGAGTTCCATGAAAAAGTGGGGTCATTGCTTAGTGAAATATGGATCATAGCTTAATAAATGGAAATGAAGGTTGGGGTCATCATTTTAATGGAAGTAATTCCATTTATAGTCCTTAATGAAAAGATATAATACATGATTCTCACTCATTGGTATTTCTTTATTATATATTATGGAATATTTAAACACAATAATTTTGTAATCACTAATAGGTATGACCTGTAAAATAGTTACATATTGGTATCTAGGATTGAGAAGTTTTCCCAAGGAGAAACATTCAGAGTACCCAAATATGATTGTAATTGAGATCAATTTCACCAACTCTAACTCATGGATATTAGATATCGAGTATCCATAAAGAATTTATGTTGATAAACACATATCAGAAGATGGGACAGAATTTATGAAGTGTGAAGTAGATCTTTATGTTAGTAATGGAGAAGGGGTTTCTACTTTAGAGGTCAGAACCTATGATCTAATTTTACCAAGTGGATTGTTTTTAGAATTCAAAAACTGTTATTATGTCCTACCATAAACATGAAATTTATTTCTATATCTTGTTTGGACAAGATGGTATTTTCATTCACTATAAAAAAAAGAGTTGTTATTTATATAAGGATGAAATTTTTTATGGTTTTGGGAGTACAATGAATGGTTTATATATTGTAGATATGGATAATTATGATTATAAAATTCATAATAAAAAGGTATTTGTTGATTCTAATCCCACCAACATTTTTCATTATTTCCTCAAACATACAAATGATAAACACATTCCAAGACTCTATAGTGATGGATTATTAGGGTCATTTGATTATAAATCATTTTAGAATTATGAAATATTTTATTAGGAAAAAAGACAAAGTAAACTTTTGGGATAAAAGGTGAGAGGGATATTGGGCTATTGAAACTTATACATAATGATGTATGTGGACTAATGAGTACATAAGAAAATGGTGGTTTTTGGTACTCTGTTACTTTTACCAAATAATTTAGTTAGTGTGGTTTTTTTTATGAAACACAAATATGAAAAATTTTAAAAGTTAAAATAGTTTTATAAAAAATAAAGAATCTAATAAACAAAAGTATTAAGATTATCCAATCTGATTGGGGTGGTGAATACTTAATC
The DNA here is from genome assembly GCA_963277665.1 of Viscum album. Taxonomy (NCBI): domain Eukaryota; kingdom Viridiplantae; phylum Streptophyta; class Magnoliopsida; order Santalales; family Viscaceae; genus Viscum; species Viscum album. The sequence goes on from OY728130.1 coordinate 403,087,140, forward strand.
CAGGAATTCATAACTCATATAAGATATTGTAGAATTGTTTTACAACTCACTCATCCTAGAACACAATAGTGGAATGGTGTGTCTAAAAAAAGGAATAATACACTATTAGACATGGTTTGATCAATGATTAGCCTATGTGACCTTCCAATTTTTAAATTTTCTCAAAGATAAACATTCATAGTACTAAAATGTGAATGTTATTGAGATAAATTCCAGAAAATATAACTCATGGGTATTAAATACTAGGTGTTCATCACATATTTTTTCTAACAAACACAAACTTAGGGATATGGTGAATTAATGGAGTGTTAATTAAATATTTGTGTTTGTAATGGAGCAAGAGTTGTTGCATTATAGTTTGTTTCCTATTATCTGATTTTACAAATTCGATTGATCCTAGAATTAAAAATTTGATATTATGTTCCTGCCATAAATAGGAATTTTATTTTTGTATCTTGTTTAAACAATATCTTATTTTACATTCATTATTAAGAACAAGAGTTTTTCTATATATATGTATAAAATGTTTTATGGTGTTGAGAATATAATGAATGGTTTATATATTCTTGATATGGATAATCCTGTTAATTACATTCATAATAAGAAGGTCAGGGCTGATTTTAATCTCACCAACCTTTAGTGATGTCACCTTAGAAATATAAACAATAAATGCATTAAAAGACTCCATAGATATGGATTGTTGGATACAATCAATTACAATTAATTTAATACATATAAATCTTATTCATTGGGTGTAATGAAAAATTCACCATTTAGGAGAAAATGTGTGAGGGCTAGTGGACTATTGGATCCCATACATAGTGATATATATGGAATAATGAGTATAAAAGAAAATTTTGGTTCTAGGTAATTCATTACTTTTACTAATTACTTTAGTCAACATTTTTATATGTTTCTAATGAAAAAAAAAGTATGAAACTTTTTAAAATTTCAAATATTTTTTAACAAAATATAGAATCAATTAGGTAGAATTATTAAATTTCTTTGATCAAATTGTGGTGGATAATACTTAATCCAATAGTCCATAACTCATCTGAGAGATTGTGGAATTATTTCACAACTTACTCCTCCTGAAATTCCATAATGGAATGATGTGTCTAAAAGGAGAAATCATATCTTGGTGGACATGGTTCGATCAATGATGAGTTTGTGTGACCTTCCAATTTCATTTTGGGATTTTTATATGGAAACTATTAACTTTCTACTAAATCATGTTCCATCTAAATCGGTCATAAATATATCGTATGATATATTTACTGAGAAATATATAATTATATATTTTATGATTATTTGAGGTTTTTAAGCACTCTTATGATGACTATATTCTGATAATCTAGGCCCCAAGTCATAAAAATACTTATTAGTAAGTTATCCTAGGTAAACTAATGGATATTATTTCTACCACCCCACTAAACACAATGTTTTTGTGGTTCTAGATGGTGTTTTTCTAAAAATAAAACACATGGATCAAGTAGTGAGTGATAAGAAAGTTAAACTTAGATAAGTTCAATACCAACAAATAGGAAGTGTTCCTAAGATAGAGGTTGAGCTGGTTCCATAAAGAGTGGTGGGATAAGAACTGGCTCATGTTGCACAAAAACCTAGAAGGTTTATAGGATTCTTCAAAATCTACTGAGATATGGATTTCATATAGAAATTTATTGTGAGTTTATGTTTATATGTGATGAAACTACCAATCACTAGGAATCCATTTAGAGTTGTAATTTCAATAAATGTCTATAATACATGTAATTTGAAATGGACTCCATGTACACTAACTAAGTTTGGAACTTCGTATATTTACTATAAGGGGTAAGACCCATAGGGTGTAAGTGGGTTTTCCACAAGAAAACTAAGATGGATAGTAGAGTGTATACCTATAAATCATGTCTAGTGGAAAATGGTTACAAAAAAATCATGGTATTAACTATAAAGAAACCTTTTAATCTATAGGAATGATAAATTCCATTTGGATTTTGTTTATCATAGTACCTCATTATGATTGTGAGATATATCCAATGGATGTCAAAATTACATTCTTTAACGGGAATTTAGTTGAGGATGTGTATATGATACATACTAAGGGTTTAGAATCTCCAAATGAGTATGTTAAGGTTTATAAGTTACAACAATCCATTTATGGACTAAAGAAAGCTTCTCAGAGTTGCAATATTTGGTTTGATGGTGCAATTAAAGAGTGGTTTCATCAAAAACATAGATAATTATTATGTTTATAATTGGGTGAAGATACTAACATACTTAGGGTGAAGAAATATAGATATATATCAAAGAGGTTGCTTGGACTAAGTTGGGAAATTTATATTGGTAAATTGATAAAGTGGTTTAGCATGGATAACTCCAAGAAGGGTTCTTTACCGATGTTGCATGGAATGCATATTAAGAAGATTCAAGATCTATCTAAGGAGTTATAAAGTATGGATATGATTCCTTATGAATACTCCATAGGATCTATCATGTGTGTCATGATTTTTACTAAACCTAATGTCTCTTATGATTTGAGAATAATAAGTAGATACCAATACAATCCTAGTGAGAGTCACTAGGTTGTTTTAAAGAACATTATTAATTACTTAATAAGGACTAAGGATATATTCTTAGTCTTTGGAGAGGAGGATGAGATCTTTGTAAAGGGTTACACATATGCTAGTTTCCAATACAAAAAAGAATATATGAAATCTCAATTTGGATTCATGTTTTTTCATAATAGTGGAGAAATTAGTTGGAAGAGTTCCAAATGATCCACCGTAGAGAACTCAATAACAGAGGAAAAATACATTGATGCATCAGATGATATGAAGGAAGTTGTTTGGATCAAGAATTTCATATCTAAACTTAGGGTAGTTCCTATCATTGAGGGGTCAATTGATCTATATTGTTGAAACAAAGGAGTTGTTTCTTCAGATAAGGAACCCCGATCTTATTAAGGACCAAACACATTCTTCAAAAATTTCATCTCATATGAGAGATCATAGAAAGGTGCGATATAAATATTATTTGGGTGGGTGGCTACTGAGGAGAGTATAGTGGATCCATTAATGAAACTATTATAACACTAGAAGCATGAGTGTCAGGTTGAATCTCTTGGTGTATGATAATTGAAGATTTATTTCATAGTTGTAAATATATCGTGTTATTATAATAAAGGCATTATCCAATTATCATTCATTCATGTGTTTTTTAATTTATTTTACATAAATGGTAGAATGATAATATCCCCTCAAAGTATGACTTTGAGTTGTCCCAAATCAAAGTTCATCACGAAGTATTATCGGTTGTGATGAAATGAAAATATGTTCATAAATATAATCATGTACTCAATAAAAGTGGTTTTATGTGAGGTGAGAAGGCTAGATTAATGGTGTAATAAGTAGAGAAATATTACTTGGATTGATCTGCTAAAGTTATCTCATGTAATTTCATATAGTCATTGATATACTTAGGGGTTTATGCTTATTATCAACCCTTATTACCTAAGGTTGGAGAGATACCTAGTATGAGAACTTACAAACTTTGATACCATTATTACAAAAGTCAATTTATGAACTTAGATAATTAGGGGTGGTTGGAAATATTATTGATCATATCCTTAGTTAGATCATAAACAAGTTGGGATTTGTCCACTTGTATGATAAGTAAATACATATAGACCTTGATTGAATTAGACTGAGGAAATGCAGAACTATGTGTAGTTGCTTCACATATGTTATGTTAAACTACCTAGATAAGTGACATGTAATGTGATTATCAGATATATGAATTACATGTGATGTATCAATTAACTTGGTCGGCCTTTTTTGGAGAATAAAGAAATGATGAGATACCTATACTAGATTGACATGTTTCATGTTTGATGTTCTCTCAATGTCATGGATAAAAGGATTTTATAATCATGCATATGATTCATATGACATGTCGTGTGGTGTACATGTTCATATAGAGATATGATTATGTTTGATAGATATCTCACCAAAACCCTTAGTAACTTGAGTACAACTAACGCTTTTCTATATGTCGCTATTTTCTTACATCAATGAAATGGGGATTTCATATTTTTTTGTCAATATTTCTAAGGTATAAATGTTAAAGTAGTTAGGCCCATAGATATGGATTAAATTTTGAACAAAATGTTGGTTCTAGAATAAGTATAGTTTGATGACATTTTATGCAAAATAAGTTTTGGATTGTTTCACAAACAGTTGTGAAATTTTTCATAAATCTCTTAGGGGATTGTAGTGTAAGTGAGAGATTGTTTTATATGTACTAAAACAGGAACCACTATGTTATGGTGGTTCATGTGAAGTCATGGTTTCTAGACACGCTTGTTTTTACATTCATGTTATGAATTTTTTGTACCACATCATTCTCCTTCGTGTTTTCATCATTTACGAACCAATTAGTTGGTTAATTTATGGCTAACGTACATCATTCATTAAAGTGTTCAATGAATGAATTGTCTAATAGGTGTGATATTTGAGTGTCATGCGATGACACTCAAACCATTTCACATGGTCGATGCTCTTCATTCAATGAATAGCATCTAGGATGCTTATAGGAGGATGTGATCCTCTCCTGTTGGTTTGGTTGAGTGTTTTTCATTGTTGAAAAGTGTTCACAATCTAGGCAAAGCATTTTTATATTCCCTGAAATTTTTCATCACTCAAGGAATGTTCTAGAACCCCTTAGAGCATTCATAAGTCCTCACAAAGCATTCATATATTATAATGATCTGGTCTTAACGTACATAGACATTACATAACTTTTTCAGAATACTTAAAACATTATACAAACAAATAGCCAAAGAGCGTAATAGTTAAGTTCCTTTGCAAACATGGAAACATAAACACTGATACATAATCAAAAGACATTATCTCCCACTAGATTCTCTAGGAAGACACCCCTTTTAGAAATATAATACATGAAATATATCTTTATAACCTAGGGAAGGAAACATAAAAAGGGGTGATATCAGATTCCCAGTAAGGGTAAACAAGGAATATATGTAAATATAATCATGATCATAAGGTTATGATAATAGGATCATAAAAATATAATATCATACCCTTCATATCAAAGATCATAAAAAAGAATCATGGAATAAAGATTGACAGTTCGTATGACATGAATCATGAGGAATTAAAGAACATAAGGCATGAAAGTATAATATAGGCATAAAACAGGGAATTGTTGAAAACACATAAGAATATAATATTATTTATATATCAACCAATTAATCTCTTAAAAGGCCATCTTGGTAGTATCGGTTCACTCCCTATACCATCTTGGTAGTCGTGGTTCACTCCCATGGCCATCTTAGTAGCATGAGTTCACTCCCCATACCATATTGGTAGTCATGGTTCAATCACATGGACATATTAGTACTCAAGGTTCACTCTCAAGACCATATTAGTCTATGTCATGAGATGTAAATCTTTACCCAATGCATTGAAGGGAGATATAGGTCTCACCCATCTCATAATTAAATCATACATACATGTGCCACAAAATAATAAAAAATCATATCATAACCCATGAAATGAAATGGGTATCATAAATATGTAATCATATCATAAAATATGGAAAAATATACAGGTTTAATAATAATTTCATAATAATCATAACATATGAAAAGAATAAAGTTTTAAAATAATATAACCCATGAAAGAGAAATGGTTTTCATAAACATAATTCCATAAAAACATAATCCACTCAGAGAAATAATATGAATGTAAACATTGAATAATTTCCTCATAAAGTCATGAGTAACACTATATTATGTCATCTTAGATGGTAAATAATATTGAAATATCTTTTAAAATCATTTCTTGAGGAAATTATCCTTTATTATTTAGAAAAAACTTTTTAAAACATAAAACCTTTTGAAAACTGTTTTCATGAAAATAAATATAAAATATTATAAAGGAAGCTTTGAAAACCTTTTCCTTTGAAAACTTCTTGAAAATGTAAAATTAAATCTTGAAAATGTTTTGAAAATCATTTCATTGAAAATACTTTGAAAACTTATAAAGAAATATTGAAAATGTTTTGAAAACCTATTTAATTAAAAACTAATGAAAAAAGATTAAAAATGTTTTAAAAACCATTTTCCTTGAAAACCTATGATGGAAGATTGAAAAAAAAATTAAAACCATTTTCCTTGAAAATTTATTAAAGAATCATGAAAACATTTTGAAACCCATTTCTTTGAAAACACCTTAAAACTTATAAAGAAATCTTGAAAACGTTTTGAAAACCATTTCATTGAAAACACTTTGAAAACTTATAAAGGATTCTTGAAAATGTATTGAAAACCATTTCTTTTAAAAATAATTGAAAACTTATAAATAAATATTTAAAATAGTTTGAAAACCCTTTTAGAAAACATTTTTTTTAAAGAACACATATTTCCAACCAAGGAGAGAGGTAAAGTCAAAATTTATTAAAAACATTTTCTTAATAATATTATGTAACAAAGAGTGTAAAATGATACCAACACTTGAAGATATAATGAATATACATAGGATAAGAAAATTAATGAGTTCTCTTGAGAGACAGATCATAATATTTCATCAATGGAATCATAATCATAAACAATCCTGATAAATGATGAGATTGTTTCAATAACTCTTACCACATGGTAACTTGGAATCATACTATCCATGTAAGAAAATGTAATTAAATGAAGCTTAAAATATAATTAAAATAATTATATTCATTATATAACATGTCAAATGGAATTATATACACCTCAAAAAATAATGTAGGTGTATAAAAAAACATTTGTCTCAAAGAAGGCAAATTGAGACAAAACTATTTTACGATTTGGTAACTTTTGAAACATAAAACCCAAGAAAGAAAGATCAAATAATGGATATGTAAATACCCATAAATTTAATAACAATAATAATAATAGAATACATTCATGGGCAGTATATACACCATTCAAAAGAAAAGAGTGGTGAACATGGCATGTTTATCATGGAAATAAAAAGTGAGATGAAATTACTTTACCTTGTGTCTTGACTCTCATCATACTCATACAAACCTCATGTGTAATAAATATATATTTATTATAAATCTATAATAGAACCATATTCTTATTACTAATATCATATATGGTTTTATTATGAATTTATATTACCCACTTCTTAATAATTCTTTGTTAAGGTTTCACTTCAGGTAATATCTACTTTATTTTTCGCATGTGTATTAATTTGTTATATATTTGGTCATTATACTTATATCATGATTTAAAAAATGTAAAACATGATATAAATATCATTTATATTCATTATATTTTTATTATAATAATCTAAATAATCTATAATTATGAAATGGGATACACCGTTCATGGAGACGGCAAGTCGTACGTACGCATGAACGTAATTTTTGTTTTATTATCGTATTAAAATAAAGAAATTAAATTAAATATATGTATATATATATAATATCATTAAATTAGAATAATTGTTTCATATATATCATATAATTTCACTAAAATCGTCCCTAATACATTCCATGTAGTGTGTGAACGAATCGCATCGCTTTGAGGGGGCGGTAGTCCATACTTCCTCAAACGAAATTATCGTATCTACACAAAATGGAAAGTATAAAGATATGTGTTGTAAAATAATTAAAAAAGCATAAATAAATAATAATTATCATATATATCAAATATAAATATATTTTCCATCATAATTTTCAACCATGAAAGGTGGTAAAGTAAAAATGAACAATCATCAATTCTTGAGGAAATAGTTCACCGTACACATAAACATTATGTTTGTTACCCATTAGATGGAAGTGTGTGTAATTTTAGGTAAAACACTTAGCATAGAAAAATATAATTATATTTAGGATAATTTTTTTTATAATCATGGAATAAGGAGAGTGGAGGGGGTGAATAATGAAAATAATTTAAAGGAGCTTGATGACAGATGTTACCTCTTATTTAGGTAAATCCTTTCGGTTTTCACCAAAGGGATTCCTTGGATTTATTTCTTACCAAATAGAGGATTTAATAATTAATTAATGGATTTTTGGAATTTTATTGGGTATATCTTGGCCAAACATAATTGTTTTCAGAGGTGTGAGGAAGGGGGAGAGGTGGTGTCCTTTTATAGGGGGGAGGAAAAGGACTCACTTGGTATTTTTAAAAAGAAGTTAGGAGTACCCGAGTTTTTACATAAAAAAAGTCATAAAAACAAAAAAATAAATAAATGAAGTTTAATGGTATAATAATATACATAAAATGGGTTTTTCATAAGTTGATAGGTCATTTTTTCCCTTAAGTTAAAGTTTTATTCTCTTATTAAGCTTAATTTTACCTTAATCGTTCTAATTAATTTTAATTATCTTCACTAATATTTTTGGCCAAAAAATAAGTTGAACTTGTTATAAATTATAAATTATGATTATTCGAAATACGGAATCCATTTTTTCAAATTTTAATCACATAAGTGGTAGAAATTAATTCAAAATTAATCCCGCAGTCGGGATGTCACTACAGGGTTTTAAAGTAAAAATGATCAAAACTTTGCTAAGTTTTTATATCCAAATTCAATATTAAATTGGTTACAATTAATTAAATTAGATTAATTGATGTATATTTTATCTAATTATACTTTAAAACCAAATTAAAATTTAATTTAACTATACAACTAAATTTGATGAAAAATCAGTTTTGAATTAAAATTCAGTATTTTTCACTATTCAATAAAAAATGAAACTTCACATAAAAAGACCAAAAAGTCACCCTAAGATAATTTTTATATTTTTCTTTAACATATGAATTTATTTTTAAATATTAACTCTATAAAATTTCTAAAAAATGGATTTAAAATGGGTTCGTCGTTAAAAGGCAGTAAAACTGCCTTTATAAAATATAATTTTTTATGCATGGAATTGGGTTTGTTCTTATATTATGTCTATCAAATACATTGAATGGATATAAAAAATATTTTATTTAATATATAAAATATATATTACATTAATATCACTCAATAATTTTAATTAATTTAATTTTTTAAGACAAAACACCTTTAAGAGCATAAAAATAGAAATATATCCTTTATATTCAATTGGTTATTATATTTTCATTTCCAATTAATTGGTAACCTATGAATTCATATTATATTTCTATAAACCATATATTTTAATAAGTTAGTTAATACTATTCATAACTTATAATTTAACAGCTAGGTTATATCTTATTATATTAAATAATAATATATTAATAATATAAAATTGTTCAGTAAAACTCAGTCTTGTGTGTTATGAAAGCCATTGAGGAAAGTCATTCTTGCATGTAACACAAGCTAACATCGGTGTTCTGTGTAGATCAAACTAAAATTTATGTTGCGTGTAGTAGATGATCAACTTGTTTTTACATATAACATAATCCAAACATAGTGCTTTAATAAGAAATAAAAAAAATTTAGTATTGTGTAAAATGAAAAATATCAAAAAGATTAAATTAATTTGAAAACATATATTTCACAAAATCTTAAGGTATTACATTCTACACCCCTTAAAATGAATTTCAACCTCAAAATTCATTTGTATTTTTAAAGGTTTAATACTTGAAAGTTTCTTTCATAGAAACCCACATCATAAAAATGAATCCTAAAACTTCCTTTAAAAAGGAAAAGTTGGAAACATAACGGTTACCCAAAGTAACATATAACTAGGTTTACACATAGGAGAACATAGGTGGAAAGTGAAAACATGGACTTGTAGGAAAATCATAAATATTTTTATGAATTGATTGAGGTCGTAAACCACAAACAAGTGAATGGTCAATCAAAATTGTAGGGACTCAAAGTCATAAATATGTGATGATTTAAAAGGTTATCAGTTCAACTAAAATTAAGTTATTAGGACAACATTTTTTCTTTTGATCATTTTTTTAACATTTAGTAATTATTTTATTGACCAAGAATATAAGGAAATATAATTACTTGATATATTTCTATATTAAAAAATTTATTCTTTGGTTTTTATTTTATTAATTTATAATCCATCCATTACTTCAAGAAATGGATGTCCAAAAATTCACTTTGATGTCTAAATTACAGAAATACAATTTTAGAAAATCTTAAGGCCCATAAAAGAATGAAAAGTATAAATATTTGTATCTAGATATTATTCAAAATCAATAAGTTTAATACATTAATCTATAAACATAAAAGTAACTCTACTAGTTTATCATTAATATTTATTCATAAAAAATAATTACACATTAACCAGGACATCATGTAGGTAAGTGGTAGGCGTGAAACCCTTATCATCCTCCGATCATCAGTTCAGGACCTGTGGCCTTTCCAAAATTTATTAGTCATCACTGTAACAACCCGAAATTTTAAATAAATCTTGTTTCCTAATTTTATGTGTTATTTTATTTTATTTTTATACTCAACAAAAATGTTTCATTTGATAACATGAGTATAATTAAAATGAGACTGTTGGGTTTTGATTGTTATTTGACCATTGGTCAATATGACCACTGGAAACTAAACGTTTTGACTATTGTCTCTAAATACAAGAAATCTTGGTTAATTAATATAGAAAGAAGATTCGATGGCCTCACCCAGTAGTCTTGGACCGATTGAAGCCCATCTAACAGAACTTGAGAAGGAGGTAGCACCACTGGGCTTTGCTCTGGACCAAACCCAAGCTGAACTTCATCGTGTGAAGCTAGAACGGGATCGCCTTCACGAGAAGTTCAAACTGATAGAAATTACTACTCGTGCGATGTTGGCCGAGCCTCCCTCGGATTCTCTCACCTTAGAACACCTTACACTTAGGTCCTATGCTGGTGTGATAAGGGGCTATGTAAGGAGACCGTAACTGCCTTGTGTAATCCTTTATTTTAAATAAAAATTGGGATTTCTTTTTATGATGAAGTTTATGAATTTTCAAATGACCGGATAAATATAATATGCATATTTTTTAGAAAAATGATATTTCAAAAATGGTTGTGTAAACCTTAAATAATTAAAAATGTGTAATGATTTTTGAAAAATGGTCTTCGACAATTATGTTCAGTTCGAAATTTAGAGACTAATAAGATCAACTTAATTTTTGATGAATAGTAAATTATGAATAGTGATTTTATGATTAGGATTAGTAATGTGTCCAAATGGATTAGTAATCTCACTTAAAGAAAGTATTAATATAATCTAGGCACCTTGATTAAGTAATGTGATTCAATAAAATGGTTAAATAACGGTTTCATAAATTATTATTCAAGTATTAGTTTTTTCGGGTGAATAGTGTTTTTTAATTAAAAATTAAATTAAAAATATTTAGAAATTTATTTTTATAAAATGGATTTCATTTTTGAACTTAGAGCACCGATATTATGTTATGGTAATTTTTGGGGTTTTTTCTGAAAAAATGAATTTTTGGTGAATAGTGTATTTATTTAAAAATAAATTTAAAAATATTTAGAAAATTATTTTTATAAAATGGAGTTCATTTTTGAAATCAGAGCATTGATATTTGGTTAGTGTGAAATTTTGGGATTTTTCTGAGAAAGTTGAATTTTCAGTGAATAGTAAAAATGCAGTTTTAGGGTTTCGGTATGTTTAATGACATCATAGGTGTGTCATGATGATGTCATGAGATATTTTAAGGGTTGGACGGCCAAGGGTGATGAATTATTGTTTTTTGGGCCCCATGTGGCCTAACTCCATGGTAAATTCCAAGGGAGAGCACATGGGTTTGAGAAAAGCACATGTGAGGTGTCCCTTGGCCATTAATGTCTTGTCCCCTCACTTTCCCTATAAATACCAAGCCCTCATCTCATACATTCGACTCCCCACTATTCCCCAACGAATTTATGGTCTCATTACCTCCCAAGGATTCCTCCCAAGGTTCCCCCAAGCCCTCAAGGTCCAAACCTTTGAGTTTCAAGAGTCACGTTTTAAGGTAAGGGATCTGACCTCTCTCTTTCATTTCAAGTAATCTCTTTGATGTCATTCCTTTTATGCTCCATGTTCTTATGTTGAAGGATGTTCTTTTATACTCCTATTACTGCCCTTTTCATGTTAATATAATGAGATATCCCCTCTTACTCTCATTATTTCATTTTGTGATGTTTTAAGTGGCGCCGTTAGGTTGCCGAAATTTTTGTAACGGATTCTTTCTCCCTTTCATTTTTCAAGATCTATTTTCATGTAAAGTATTTCAAGTTCCTTTTTATTATGTTGGGGTATGATCCCTAAATTTATCATACTGATATTTTATGATCATATGATGAGAGACCCCATTTGATCTCTTCAATTCAGTATTTCGAATTTTTAAGTGGCGCCGTTAGGCTGCCGAATTTTTAAGTGGTTCTTCACCCTTCTCGTTTTGAAGTTCTACTTTCATGTCAATTATTTTAAGTTCATTCTTGTTATGTTGGGTAATTATCTCTATATCTATCATACTGAACTATTATTTTCACATGATGAGAAACCCTATTTGATCTTTTCAAATCATTTTTGTTGAAGTTTAAGTAACGTCGTTAGGCTGCCGAACTTTCATAAGAGAAATCTAATTTTTGTCTTCCGTCCATGTTTTTCATTTCAAATGGTATGTCCTTGAAATTTCATTACCATGATCATGTATCCTTCTTATTCTTTCCATCTACTATTTTATGGGTCATTTATGAATGTTTGACCCATTTTACCTCTCTTTTTAATGTCTTCTAAAACCTCGTAACATAGCCGTTATGCTGCAGAATTTCCGTCTCAAAATGTCTCTCTTTTTTTCTAAAGTTCATTCATATTATTAAGTGAATAATAAAAGCTCTTTATTCTAAATGGGTATTCACATATATACCGAAATGTTCTATTTTAAATTCTGGGATTTACATACATGAGACCCACCTTCCTTTTCTGTGGGTTTTAAAGTGATGTAAAGATCATGTCTTTAAAGCAGTTTTTAAAACGTTATGATTATGAAATGAAACCCATTTATTTTATGCTATATGGGTTATTTATGAAATTTTTGATGATGATATATGTGGCTCACATGATAATAAAGGCAAATTTAAGGGTGCACCCTGATAGCGCTCCAATGCATTGGGTAATGATGTAACCACTAGAGATTACAATTTTCACGATACCTTGGTGAATAACCTTGGTAATTTTCAAATGACACCTTGGGGATGGACCTTGGTGATATGTTCATGATTGTCTATGTTAAATGATGTATCCACATCTTCAAGTTATGAAAATTTTATTTTTATTATGATATGCCACATGATTTTTTTTATCATGCCTTAAAGTTCTTGTTCATGACATAGTTGATGTATCTCAAGTTCACATGTTAAATGTTTCCCTTGTTTCCCTTACTGGGCCTTCTGCTCACCCTTTCTTTTGATGTATGCTCCCAGGTTATGTGATGCAGTAATTAACCTAGGATGCACATGAGGAGAATCCTTTCAAGTGTTTTAGAAGAATGTTTTATGTTTTCATGTTTTAAGTTCCTGGTTTCCAAGACACTAAACCTTAAAGATCCTCAGTTTTGTATAATGTAATGAAAGTTTATGTGATAAAAAGGAGGGATGCTATATTTGGTATCAAAGGATGGTTTAGTTATTTGTGTAAATTAGGATATGAAAAATCTAGGAATAACCCTATAGAAAAGTTTAAATATAGGAAATCTTCCTGGTATTTTGGTGAGTATTGAGTAAGGGGTTTCCAAGAAAATACATCCCTGTCTGGATACGAGCAGGTAGAGGTGGCTCTGGCACAGATGTACATAGGGGTAAAACCCGAAAACACCGCTTTGAGCTAGACTCGAACGGGAACTGGTACACGACAATGGGCCTTGCTGCACTCTTGGTTAAGACACTCCTGGGGGATATGCTTTGGTAAATTCATAAGCTTAGTATGAACCATTATTAAAGGAACAAGGATAAAACAAAATAAGGATTCACATAAGAATATATGATCATGGATAACCTAGATTGGAACCTAGGGGATCACAAGTTAGGATATACTTTTATTCTACATGTTTATCCTTTTATGCTTAAAGTTTCCTTTTCATGATTATTAGATAAGTAAATAAGCCCCTAATTATAGTTTCTTTTCTTAGTTAATGGCGGGAAATGGAAAAACATGTCCCAAAAACCAATGTGATAGGAAATGCGATGATTGTCGTATTAATATGACAGAGGTGATTAGGGGATTAAAAGATGATTATTATTTTGGAATACGTTCACTATTTTAGGGACCCTATATGATCGAGGTAAATATATTACTATGGTATTTTCATTGAGGAGTAAGGTTGACTTATATTTTGAAGAATCGATAAATTTATGGTGGACTTATAGTAATTTAGGCTACTTATGGGAATGATTAACCTATCTTGGGTAAAATATGTTTAGTTTAGATTCTAGGAGTGGTTGATGTTGTTTGGAGATGAACAATGAAGTTTATTTTGGAAGACTATGTTATCAAATCCTTCTTGTATTTGGGTTTCAATCTTAGTTTGTTTTATTTTGAGGAATTTTAAGGACCGTTATTTATGGGATGGTCTATGATGAACTTTGGGTAGTACCATGGAACTTTGAAGATTTAAAAGTAGTTTCCATTCCTATGGGATTCTTTCTTTTTGAAGAGTTGTTTAACCTTACCCTTTCTGTTTTTGATAATGTTTAAAGAAAGAAGAAATATATAGTTAATATTTTGGGGATTATGTGATTCTCTAGAAGATGATTCTTGTGTTTTGATGAGACCAAGTAGTTTTGAGTGCTCATCGTTTGGGAGAAAAGATTAGTTTTGGTAGAAACTTATTAAAAGGTGAAACTCTACATGAAGGTAGATATATTTCCTTATGTTCTTGTTCTATGTTGTAAATTAATTCCTCAAAATTATGAAAAGGAATGTAAAACAAAAACGTTGTTGGTTTAAGTTTCCTACTAGGTAATCAAAGATCGTTTACACACATCATAAGTTTGGGATTTTCTTACGGTTAACTTTCTCCTAATCATGTTCTCTGTCACTCTCCCTCAGAACATGACCCTTTGTTTTCTCCTCCATGTCCATATTTTCCTACATGGAATCCTAGTGTGGGATAACTCGGGTGACCTTCGTACTTCCCTTTCTTTATTTTAAAGTAATAGTTTTACTGACTCCTTTTCCGATGTGGGACTTTCAATGAAATTTCAAAACCTAATTTTTTAAAAAAAAATTGCGAGGACGCAATTTCTTAAGGGGGGAAGATTGTAACGACCCGAAATTTTAAATAAATCTTGTTTCCTAATTTTATGTGTTATTTTATTTTATTTTTATACTCAACAAAAATGTTTCATTTGATAACATGAGTATAATTAAAATGATACTGTTGGGTTTTTATTGTTATTTGACCATTGGTCAATATGACCACTGGAAACTAAACGTTTTGACTATTGTCTCTAAATACAAGCAATCTTGGTTAATTAATATAGAAAGAAGATTTGATAGCCTCACCCAGTAGTCTTGGACCGATCGAAGCCCATCTAACAGAACTTGAGAAGGAGGTAGCACCACTGGGCTTTGCTCTGGACCAAACCCAAGCTGAACTTCATCGTGTGAAGCTAGAACGGGATCGCCTTCGCGAGAAGTTCAAACTGATAGAAATTACTACTCGTGCGATGTTGGCCGAGCCTCCCTCAGATTCTCTCACCTTAGCACACCTTACACTTAGGTCCTATGCTGGTGTGATAAGGGGCTATGTAAGGAGACCGTAACTGCCTTGTGTAATCCTTTGTTTTAAATAAAAATTGGGATTTCTTCTTATGATGAAGTTTGTGAATTTTCAAATGACCGGATAAATATAATATGCATATTTTTTAGAAAAATGATATTTTAAAAATGGTTGTGTAAACCTTAAATAATTAAAAATGTGTAATGATTTTCGAAAAATGGTCTTCTACAATTATGTTCAGTACGAAATTTAGAGACTAATAAGATCAACTTAATTTTTGATGAATAGTAAATTATGAATAGTGATTTTATGATTAGGATTAGTAATGTGTCCAAATGGATTAGTAATCTCACTTAAAGAAAGTATTAATATAATCTAGGCACCTTGATTAAGTAATGTGATTCAATAAAATGGTTAAATAACGGTTTCATAAATTATTATTCAAGTATTAGTTTTTTCGGGTGAATAGTGTTTTTTAATTAAAAATTAAATTAAAAATATTTAGAAAATTATTTTTATAAAATGGATTTCATTTTTGAACTCAGAGCACTGATATTATGTTATGGTAATTTTTGGGGTTTTTTCTGAAAAAACTGAATTTTCGGTGAATAGTGTATTTATTTTAAAATAAATTTAAAAATATTTAGAAAATTATTTTTATAAAATGGAGTTCATTTTTGAAATCAGAGCATTGATATTTGGTTAGTGTGAAATTTTGGGATTTTTCTGAGAAAGTTGAATTTTCAGTGAATAGTAAAAATGCAGTTTTAGGGTTTCGGTATGTTTAATGACATCATAGCTGTGTCATGATGATGTCATGAGATATTTTAAGGTTTGGACGGCCAAGGGTGATGAATTATTGTTTTTTGGGCCCCATGTGGCCTAACTCCATGGTAAATGCCAAGGGAGAGCACATGGGTTTGAGAAAAGCACATGTGAGGTGTCCCTTGGCCATTAATGCCTTGTCCCCTCACTTTCCCTATAAATACCAAGACCTCATCTCATCCATTCGACTCCCCACTCTTCCCCAACTAATTTCTGGTCTCATTACCTCCCAAGGAGTCCTCCCAAGGTGCCCCCAAGCCCTCAAGGTCCAAACCTTTGAGTTTCAAGAGTCACGTTTTAAGGTAAGGGATCCGACCTCTCTCTTTCATTTCAAGTAATCTCTTTGATGTCATTCCTTTTATGCTCCATGTTCTTATGTTTAAGGATGTTCTTTTATACTCCTCTTACTTCCCTTTTCATGTTAATATAATTAGAGATACCCTCTTACTCTCATTATTTCATTTTGTGATGTTTTAAGTGGCGCCGTTAGGCTGCTGAAATTTTTGTAACGGATTCTTTCTCCCTTCTCATTTTTCAAGATCTATTTTCATGTAAAGTATTTCAAGTTCCTTTTTATTATGTTGGGGTATGATCTATAAATTTATCATACTGATCTTTTATGATCATATGATGAGAGACCCCATTTGATCTCTTCAATTCAGTATTTTGAATTTTTAAGTGGCGCCGTTAGGCTGCCGAATTTTTAAGTGGTTCTTCACCCTTCTCGTTTTGAAGTTCTACTTTCATGTCAATTCTTTTAAGTTCATTCTTGTTATGTTGGGGCATTATCTCTATATCTATCATACTGAACTATTATGTTCACACAATGAGAGACCCTATTTGATCTTTTCAAATCATTTTTGTTGAAGTTTAAGTAACGTCATTAGGCTGCCGAACTTTCATAAGAGAAATCTAATTTTTGTCTTCCGTCCATGTTTTTCATTTCAAATGGTATGTCCTTGAAATTTCATTACCATGATCATGTATCCTTCTTATTATTTCCATCTACTATTTTATGGGTCATTTATGAATGTTTGACCCATTTTACCTCTCTTTTTAATGTCTTCTAAAACCTCGTAACATAGCCGTTATGCTGCAGAATTTCCGTCTCAAAATGTCTCTCTTTTTTTCTAAAGTTAATTAATATTATTAAGTGAATACTCAAAGATCTTTCTTCTAAATGGGTATTCACATATATACCAAAATTTTCTATTTTAAATTCTGGTATTTACATACATGAGACCCACCTTCCTTTTCTGTGGGTTTTAAAGTGATGTAAAGATCATGTCTTTAAAGCAGTTTTTAAAACGTTATGATTATGAAATGAAACCCATTTATTTTATGATATATGGGTTATTTATGAAATTTTTGATGATGATATATGTGGCTCACATGATAATAAAGGCAAATTTAAGGGTGCGCCCTGATAGCGCTCCAATGCATTGGGTAATGATGTAACCACTAGAGATTACAATTTTCACGATACCTTGGTGAATAACCTTGGTAATTTTCAAATGACACCTTGGGGATGGACCTTGGTGATATGTTCATGATTGTCTATGTTAAATGATGTAGCCACATCTTCAAGTTATGAAAATGTTATTTTTATTATGATATGCCACATGATTTTTTTTATCATGCCTTAAAGTTCTTGTTCATGACATAGTTGATGTATCTCAAGTTCACATGTTAAATGTTTCCCTTGTTTCCCTTACTGGGCCTTCTGCTCACCCTTTCTTTTGATGTATGCTCCCAGGTTATGTGATGCAGTAATGAACCTAGGATGAACATGAGGAGAATCCTTTCAAGTGTTTTAGAAGAATGTTTTATGTTTTCATGTTTTAAGTTCCTGGTTTCCAAGACACTAAACCTTAAAGTTCCTCAGTTTTGTATAATGTAATGAAAGTTTATGTGATAAAAAGGTGGGATGCTATAATCACCCAACATACATTATGTCCTTTTTTAAAACTACACTAATACAATTTCCACAATAAATATTATGGACATCCTTGAAATAAGTTTGATCACTAAATAGCCATTTAACTAAGGTTTTTTATACAATCTCAATACAGAAATACTTCCTCCAAGTGTAACTTAAACTTTTTATGAATAGTCAACCTTATAACCCTTCTTAAAGAAGAAAATACAAAAAAAAATAGAAATAAGGTCATGAAATCAACGTAACATTGATCCCCCATACATCAAAAAGTAGTTTTTGGTCATTACATTCCAAAAATATGAATAACCTCATCGTATATTCTCTTGGAACATGGTAATGACCTGAATTATCATAAACCCTTATTGAAAACATGCATGTTTCTTTATTCCAAATTATACTGGATCTATTCCTTAAATCCAAAAATCTAGTAAAATTCATCAATGATAGCATAAACCACCTGTCAACAAGTCCTCACTTAGTTACAAGGTAATCAGTACTGCCCTATTTACTTATTCATGTCCCACATATCTTTATCCAAACAATGTTATCTTAACATAAAGAACATAATAAGGGTTATCTTACCTTACTCAAAATATCACCTTATCATTAAATAACTTTACCAGTCCATCAGAAACATTAAATATAAACATGTAAATACAGAAAAAAAACATAAATTGAATAATCCTTGTATATTTCATCAATCATATAACATAATTTTTAAATCCAAATACATAAAAACTTCTATTATTCCACTTCATCCACAATCCATAAGAAAGATACATCATCCTATTATTTAATACCTCTTTCCTTTCACATTTCATTTTTAGTCTTATCATCATCAACAATATAACCATTACTTATACCACCTTACTAATTCTCTTCGGGAGCATTCCCATTTTGACATAGATTTGCATAATGACCATTCATTCCACACTTAAATCATTTGACCTTCAATGATGTCTTAGGGAGGACAATATCACTATCCATTTAATTAACTAAACCCTTAATTTTTCCTTTGAAGTTACTTGATTTGTTTCCTTCCATTCCACAGTCAAAACACCTTATTATTCCTCAAATACATTCACTTATGTGATTATTTCCACATTCTTGACATAAAGGAAACCAAATATTATTTCCTCCATGGTCTCCATTACCGAAAATCTTAGAGAACTCTTTAATTTTCTTCATTGGTGAGTTTGAGAGTTGGTTAAGATACACATTATTGATCATATTACTTAAAAACTAATTAGGCGTGATCACAACATCCTTTAATCCAGTGATCATCCCATTTGACTTATCATTAACATATTTTCCATCATATTAAATGTTAATCTAGTTATTTATGGTTCTCTCCATTGACTAAAACTAGGAATAATTGAGTAAGAAAGGATTATCAAAGTGACGAATCACATAATCATGAAAACTGTTTATATAATTTCTAAATTATGAAACCTTTCTTGAAATATAACACCTCAGGTTTATCCTAGTTTATTTATATCCAAATTACATTAACATATTTCATGATGGTTCTTGTGAATTCCCAAAGCATATCCCTGGGGAGTGTCAAACCAGGTGTGTAGTAAGACCCATTATCCTGTACCAGGTTACACTAAGTCAGGCCTGACACCCCTTATCGGAGTTGTTACTCCTAGGTACATCTATACTAGAATCACATACACTTGTAGTATCCATATAGATATGTATTTTTAGGAAATCAATCACTCTATCCTTTAGCAAAAATCTAGGATATTTTCCTAAATGTTAACTTATCCTTATTATCACGAACCAACCTGAGTCGACCCTAAACCGGTCACCCGAGCCGATCCGCAGCAAGGCTCAATAGGCGTTCCCGATCCTCCCAGGATGGAGACAAGTAACAAGGCATCAACAAAGATAAAGTGGGAATGATTTTTCCCAATGAAAATAAATAAAACAGCACAAAAAGTAGAACAACGCAAGTAAATAAATGACACGAAAAACAAGGAATGACCAACAACAATACAATAACCTAACAACGACCAAAAACTCCTCATGACCTCAAGAGTCACTCTTCAAACCACAACCAACACTCTCCCATGGTTAATAATCTCAAGTCAAACCTGCAAAAAAACTAAAAACAGAAAAACACTATAGGTATGAGGATTAAAACTTAGTAGGCGTGCCCAAAAATCTATTCCCAAAGAACTACCATTAAATAAAAAAAATTACTAATTTCAAGTTTGAACTACATTATATAAAATATGGGTTTTCACACACACTTTTATTTATAAATCAAGTAATGGTCCATTTCCCTTTTCAGTTTAAAAAAAAGTTTAAGGTTTAAAGGTAAAGGGTAAATTATATTTTAAAAACATTTTCATGAATGATTTGAAATCCAAAATTTAGTTGTTAAACAAGAGGAAACCACACACAACACACAACACACAACAAGGGTAATGTAAATTTAGTGCACAGGGGCCAGCAACTAAAATAAGCACATCAATCGTCCTCCACATACAAATAAGTGCTAAAGAAAACATGGGTCGAACCTAGGATCTCATGAACAATCCAGAACGTACTATACATGTGACTCATCCGGAAGGTATGAAACACTCAATGAAATCATAACACCCTAATGCCCGACCATCACCCTACCTGTCCTGGTTGAGGGGCCCAATCCCATAGTAATAATAATAACAAAGTATCCCATAGTATGGTCCACTAGACAGTGCATAATCTAAGCTAGTGCAGCAATCGTTCATAGAAAATTCACTTACTATGCTAGGTTCTCATGGCGATTACTAAGTAGAAAGAGGGGTGAGTCGAAAATATCAATCAAGTAACCAATAACAATGCATGAACATCACACATAGCAACTCACATAGCCAACATACACAGCAAGATCACCCCTGAGTATCCCCAAATAGAGTTTTCAAAATAATTTATTTTGTTAAAGTGCCAAATGGGACTTATGTAAATTTAAAAAAAACATTACTCCTCAATAGAATCCAATACATTTTCTCATGCGTCAGAAGAAGAACCACACTTGAAAGTTCATGAATTATGTTCAAAGGCCAAATGGGAATTCTTTCACTATTGTGTGGAAATTCATCAAGAAAATAATTTAAGTGTCATGCATAAAATAAATAGCTTTTTTACATCAAATAAGTATTCCAAAAATAATTATCTAATATTAATTATCATTTATCAAAAATCAATGAAATATCAAGTAATTAGTAAATTCTAAATTTAAAGGTGAGTGCAGTGGTAGACCTACCTCGACTCGCAGCTCGAACACGATGACGTGACGCGCCTCGCATGGGTGCACAAGTACATGCAAGCCGATGACTGCAGTATCATGGGTTTTCCTTGTCGACACACTGCAACAACCGCACAACAACTAAAAACACATAAACACTAAATTCAAACAAACCAAATGAACAAATGGCGCCAAAACCACCTTGACATGTTTTCAAAACATAATTCGTACCATCTACACTATTTATTAAACCACTTTAAAACTTATAAAACAACTCCAAAGAGTATCCCATGGCTTACACACCCAAAACCCCTTCAAAACCTCTTTTATAATCAACCATACATGCTCAGCATACCAGAATAGAAAACACACAAATTTCACAGTAGAAAATTCTAATTACACAATTTCATGAAAAGATATTAAACATCATAAATTTGGTTTCCATCAAAACATACCTTATTCTACATAAACATGGTACAAAGAATCAAACCCAAATTAAATTCTTTTTTTTAACAATTTCTTACCAAGCTAATCAATCACAAAACACATCAAATCAATTAAACGGGTGAAAAAATTAACCAATCAAGGGATAACCAACAATTTCCACATGATATAATTAATTTAAGAATAATAGAAATTCATTTCTAGAAACCTAAGAGGTGATAACATCAATTAATCAAAGTAAAATTAATTTAAAGAGTCATAAGTAATAGGATCCTACCTCAAGAACAAATAAAATTTCATAATTCTGGTGCGAAAATTCAAACGTACATCGTTCGCACCCTAAGGATATTAAAATCGACTCGAATGGGGATTTACTGCCGGAAGAGAAGGGCACTGGTGAGGTTACAGCTTCCGGATATGGAGTCGTACCAGTGATGGGGGGTGCACCAGTGAAGGGGTTCTTAGGAAGGGGTGCACAGACTAGGTGGAGTGTAGATGTGGGTGCGCAAAAGAGTAGGGAAGCAAGGGGTGGTTCGGGTCGCACCGTGGAGGAGGAGGTCGTCCGGAGATATGACGACAAGGGGGAGGTGGTGCTGATAGTATTGGGGGTAAAAAGAGGTGGAGGTGACCAGAGGGTTCAAGACAGGGATAGGGGGAGGCCGGTTGGACGGTGGTTGCGAGGCAGGGGCGCACTGGCTGGGTGGTGTGAGTGGCGTCCTAATAGCAGTATCGGCTGGGTGGCGTGTCGAAGGGGGTGTGAGGTTAACACGGGTGCGTGGGTGGAGGGTGCTTGGTCAGTCGGAGGGTGCCGGTGTAAGGATCCGGTGGGAGGCTAGTGCAGGGGAGGGAGGGTTGCGGGATGCGCGGCTGGTGTAGGAGGTCGGCGTCACTACCGGTGCAGGGCCGGGGGGTCCAGGTTGAATGCCGGTTGAAGGAGGGGCACTATAACGAGAGGAGGCGGTGAGGCTAAGAGAGGAGATACGGTGTGGGGAGAGAAGAAAGAGATATGGATTGGCAGCGCACTCATGTGGGATGGAAGGGGGTGAGAGGGGAGTGTGATTGGAGGGTGTGCTAGGGTTGGGAAAGAAGAACAAAAAATAAAAAAGAAATAAAATCAAATAAAAACAAAAATAGTAATAATATTATTATTATTTTTAATATTAATAATAATAATAATAATAATAATAATAATAATAAAGACTCGTTAATAATAATACTAATAAGAATAATATTAATCATACTAATAAAAATATAAATAATAAAAATATTCATTTCACTTTAATAATAATGATGAAATTATTAAAAATAATAAAAAGTTTAAATAACACAATAAATTAAAAAAATACTCATTTTAATTTTTAGAAAATTGTTAGGTTGCATAGTTTCATTGGTGAAGTCGCGTGGGGTTTCCAAAATGTGCTCTGCCTGTGCATCCAATGACGTCAACCCAAAAAACACACTTTTTGACATAAACTCAAAAGTCTTGTTTGGGATTCAACCCGAACCTAGACAAAAAAAATAAAGCTAGAAAAATAATAAAATAAAATAATTAGATAGGTTGGGGTGTGACAAGTATCCCCATTATAACGCTTTCTGCCCCTGAAAATCCACGACAAGATTTAGACCCAAAGATAAAACTTCTTAAGTGTCACCCACCTCCAAAAGTTTAAGCACCTCTAGTTGATCGATCCAAACAGACACCGAAATCCCATAACACACAACTCATCCTTAAAACACGATCACCTTAACCGTCGCCAAGCGGAACCCAGACCACCTATTTCAACCTAGGAATTAACAAACTTAAACCACCACCAACACTTATTCCTATAATCTTAGTCCAATGGAACTGTTTGGTGTACTCCAATCCCAACATTTACCTAAGAGGAAGAACTTAGGATTAGGTGGTTCCGCACGAGACCACCGACCACCAAATGATACATGAAAATAAACTCTGATACTAACATGGGGAGGCCCAAATGGACTCCCCACCATAAGGATTAGGCTAACACTAAATTAATTCAAGTGTAACTTTGTGAGACCCACTGTGGGTTTCCCCACCATATGAACTGACAAGATTAACCGAAATTGAAACTTCCCACACAGACTAAAAACTCCCACCATGAGGGGGGAGGTAAGTGGACAACTAAAAGAGCATCAAAACTACCAACATAATTATATTAACAATGCCGTACCCTCAAAAGAACACAGACCAGGCCACACTAAGGATAAATATTAAAGTAGTTCCCTTTTACACCATTGGGGTTCTCCTGACTACGCGCCAGCTTCACTCTGGGACCTATGGTTGGAGCATCGATGATTGAAGCATCTCCTGCCTCATAGTTAGGCTTCATAAATTCCCAAAAATAACATACGAACTAGAATTTCACCAAAACCAATTCCATTAAAATAAAGGTTTCAATAAGGTTTGACAAGAACTATTCTTACAACTAAAGAAAAAGAAACACCATAAAACTCTACATGATAGGACCATTGTATACAAGGAACACTACAAAAAGAAAACTCCAAATTGATCCCAAACATTGTCCTACTCCTGCTGGAAGGCTGAGGTGAACTTCAACAATCTAGTTCTAGCTTCATCACGCTTCTTGGAAACACCTCGAAAGAATCGTTGTAAGTGACCCAAATGCCCACAGCTGTGGCAGGGTCTCGGAGCACTCGGGCACGTCAGTTTCTTGTGACCTTGCTCACCACACTAGTGATAGATCATGACATTGCGTTGTGAAGAAGATGACTGAAGGTATAAAGGCCTCTTGATTCCTCTATTAGAGCCACTTGCATCAGGTCGCTTCCCATTCTTCCTATCGATATTCTCTACACCGCTTCCCAAGGTCATAGGAGGCTTTGCCATCCCGAGTCCTCTTGTTAACTTAGCTTCATCATGAAAGGATTGTCTCACAAAATTTAATAAGGTAGTTAGGTTGAGCTCTGCCACTTTTGACTGTAGTTCAGGACAAATCCCAAACTCAAATTGTCAAGCCTTCTCAGGATCGTTTGCAACAAACCACTTATCATATGGAACTAGGTATAAGAAGTGTATATAGAATTCTAATACTGATCCAGCACCCTGCTGAAGACAACACAACTCCGTCCACTTCCTCCTCATTTTCACCTCAGAGAAATACTATTGGATGAACGAAGACTTTAATAACTCCCATGTGAGATCTTCTCGAGGCTTGCTTCAAGACACAAACTTCCAACATTTCCATGTTAGAACTTCAATCATAAAGGTAGTCAACTTCACCTTCAATGACTCAGGATACATGAGAAAAAAGAAGTTTCTCTCAATCTTCCACAACTAATACTCTGCCTCAAGAGGATTTTTTTGTTCATAAAAGAGAGGAGGGTTCAACTTCTAAATCTCAAGAATGTAATCTATAGGTTGATCAACTGGAGGGTTTGCTAAGGATGCACCACCCTAAGCTGTACCTTGGGAATCCATCAAACCTTCGTGGGGGAGAACACTAAGGAACAAGGAAACAAATAACTTAATCAAAACAGGATCATTTCCATTTTAAATTCAACTTTTCACAATCTCCAAAATAAAACTTTATAAAAAATTCATAGAATTAAAGAAGACCCAAATTATCCACAAGGGGAAACTAGTGCTGATGGGTGACTTGGACATATGGTTGGAGGCCATACGTCGGTCATACCACCATCATAAAGAGCACTTTAGGGAAATTTCTCCAGCTCCACATGGCTTTCCAGGACCTTTGATCTTATGGGGATACTTTCCCAACTCCCTTTTCATTTCACAACATAAAAAAATTCACAATAATCATAGGACACCAACATGCTCGGACATCCCATGGTAACCTGGGGTTCGGAATGAGCAAGGGTTCATGACATCCTTCTCGTCCCTATGCCTCGAGTCCTAAAAATCCTACTTCTTCTACCATGAAAACCCCAAATAACAATGGGTGCTCTAAAAAACAAGGTCCGCTCAAGATCCTACCTCCTTTGATACCATTTTGTCACGAAGCAACCCTGGTCGACCCTGAACCGGTCCCCCAAGATGATCTGAGGCAAGGTCTGAGAGGCATTCCTGATCCTCCCAGGCTGGTGAAAATCACCAATGCATCAACAAAGAGCAAGTGGTAATGATTTATCCTAATGAAAATAAATAAAAGAGAGAAAAAAGTAGAACAACGTAAGTAAATAAATGACAAGAAAAAGAAGGAATGACCAACAAAAATACACTAACCTAACCACGACCAAAAACTCCTCATGACCTTGAGAGTCACTCACCAAACCACACCCAACACTCTCCCAAGGCGAACAAGCTCAAGTCAAACCTGTAACAAAACTAAAAACAGGAAAACACTATAGGCGTCAGTATTAAAACTCAGTAGGTGTGCCCAAAAATCTATTCCCAAATCACTACAATTAAATAAATAATTTTACTAATTTCAAGTTTGAACTAGAATATATAAAAAATGTGTTTTCACACACACTTTTATTTATAAATTAATGGTCCATTACCCTTTTCAATTTAAAAAAACATGTTTAAGGTTTGAAGGAAAAGGGTACATTATATTTTAAAACATTTTCACGAATGATTTAAAATCCAAAATTTAGTTGTTAAATAAGAGTAAATCATACACAACACACAAAACATAACAAGGGAAATGGAAATGTAGTGCACGGGGGCCAACAACCAAACTAAGCACCTCAATCGTTCTCGACGTACAAATAAGCACCAAACAAAACATGGGACAAACCTAGGATCTCATGAACAATCCAGAAGGTACTATACATGTAACCCATCCTAAAGACATTCCCTACTCAATGACATCATAATGCCCTAATGCCCAACTGTCGCCCTACCTGGCCTGGTCGAGGGACCCAATCTCATATAAATAATAATAACAGAGTATCCCCTACTATAAGCCACTAGACACTACATAATCTAATCTAGTGCAGCAATCATTCATAGAAAATTCACTTACTATGTCAGGTTCCCATGGTGAGTACTAAGTGGAAAGAGGGGTGAGTCAATAGTGTCAATCAAGTAACCAATCACAATGCATAAACATCACACACAGGAACTCACACAACCAACTTACACAGCAAGATCACCCCTGAGTCACCCTAAATAGAGTTTTCAAAATAATTTATTTTTTAAAAGTTACAAATGGGCCTTATGTAACTTTGAAAAAACACTATTCCTAAATAGAATACAATACATTTTCTCACATGACATAAGAAAACATTTAACGTCAAACCAGAACTACACTTAAAAGCTCATGAATTATGTTCAAAAGCCAAACGGTCATTCTTTCACTATTGTGTGGAAATTCATCAAAAAATAATTCAAGTGTCTTGCATAAAATAAACATCTTTGTTTACATCAAATAATTATTCCAAAAATAATTATCTAATATTAATTCTCATTTATCAAAAATCAATGAAATATAAAGTAATTAGTAAATTCTAAATTTAAAGGAGAGTGAATTCGGAGACCTAACTCAACTCGCATCTCGAACACAATGACATGACGCACCTCTCATGGGCGCACAATCACGTGCAAGACGACGACTGCAGTATCATGGGCTTTCCTCACTGACATGCTGCAACAACCGTACAACAACTAAAAACACATAACCAATGGCTTAAAATAAACCAAACGAACAAACGGCGCAAAAACCACCTCGACATATTTTCACAACATAATTTTCACCATCTACACTATTTATTAAACCACTTTAAAATTTATAAAACAACTCCAAAGAGTATCTCGTGGCTTTAAACACCCAAAACCCCTTCAAAACCTCTTTTATGATCAACTGTATAGGCTCAACATACTAGAATAGAAAACACACTAATTGCATAGTAGAAAAAACTAATTACACAATTTCATGGAAAGATATTAAGCATCATAAATTTGGTTTCCATCAAAAAACACCTTATACCACATAAACATGGTAAAATTAATTAAGCCCAAATTAATTTTTTTTTTTGATAAAAAAACAATTTCACACCAAGATAATCAATCAAAAAACACGTTAAATCAATTAAACAGGTGAAACAATTAACCAAACAAGGGAGAACCAAGAATTTCAACATGATATAATTAATTTAACAATAACAAAAACACATATCTAGATACCTAAGAGGTGAAAACATCAAGTAATCAAAGTAAACTTAATTTAAAGATTCATAATTAATAGGATCCTACCTCAAGAACAAAGAAACTTTCAGAATTCTGGTTCGAAGCATTAAACGCAAATCGTTTTCACCCCTAGGATATTAATGTCAACCCGAATGGGGATTTCTTTCCAAAAGAGAAGGGCACTGGCGAGGTCACGATCGTCAGAGATGGATCTGTACCGGCGAGGGGGGTGCACCAGTAAAGGTTTTTGTCGGAAGGGGCACGCAGACTAGGTGGAGCACAGCTATGGGTGTGCGGCGGAATAGGGTAGAAAGGGGGTGGTTCGGGTCGCACCGCAGAAGAGGAGGCTAGCCAGAGAGATGCCGTCAAGGGGGAGGCGGTGCTGAAAGTAGGGGTGTGCAAAGTGGTTGAGGCGGCCAGAGGATTCACGATGGGGAGAGGAGGAGGTAATTAGGACAACAGTTGTGAGGCAGGGGTGTGATGGTTGTGTGGCGTGGGTGGCGGCCGGACTACGGTGCCAGATGGGTGGCGTGGGGAAGGGGGTGTGAGGCCAATGCGGGTGCGTGGGTGGAGGGTGCTCAGTTGGTGGAGGGCCCCAGTGGTGGGAGCCAGTGGGAGGCTGATGCAGGGGAGGGGTGCATGAGGTGTGTCCAATGCAGGAGGCTGGTGCCGTGGATGGTGTAGGGCTGGGGGGCTGGGGTCAGATGTCGGATGGAGGTGGGGTGCTACAATGGGAGGAGGTGGTGAGGTCGGGAGAGGAGATCTGGTGAGGGGGGAGCACGGGGAGAGGGGAAAGAGAGGTGGGTTGGCGGTGCACTCATAAGGGATGGAAGGGGATGAGAGGGGAGCGCAATGGGAGGGTGTGCTAGGGTTAAGAAAGAATAAAAAGAAGAATAAGAAAAAGAAAAAAAATAAAATAAAAACAAAAATAGTAATAATAATAATAAAGCCTCATTATTAATAATACTAATAAGAATAATATTAATCATACCGATAAAAATATAAATAATAAAAATATTCATTTCACTTTAATAATAATGATTAAATTATTAACAATAATAAAAATTTTAAATAACACAATAAATTACAAAAAAATTACTCATTTTAATTTTTAGAAAACATCCAAGTTGTGCAGTTGCATTGGCGAAGCTGTGCGGGGTTTCTAAAACACACTCTGATTGTGCATCCAACGATGGCAACCCAAAAAAACTCACTTTTTAACATAAACTCAAAAGTCTCATTAGGTATTCAAACCGAACCTCGATAGAAAAAAAATTAAAATCCATTAAAATAATATAATAAAATAATAAGATATGTCAAGGTGTGACACTTATACATATCCTCAGATACACCCCCAAAAATATCCTAAGAAATATACCTAGGGATCTCACTAAATCTTTCTCATCCTAGTTTCCAAAGGTTTATTAAACCTTCCCTCTCATACCAAATATAAATAACCAGTCTTAACATACATCAACATTTCAAAACTTTTGCAGAATTCTAAAATCATTATACAAATAGACACCCAAAAACTGTATTAGTTTAGTGCCTTTGAAAACATGGAAACATAAACACTAATACATAAGTGAGATACATTATCTCCATCTATATTTCATTATACTAGAACCCCTTTTAAACATATCATACATGAAATATATCTTTATAAACTGGGGAAGGAAACATAAAAGGGGGTGAGCTCAGATTCTCAGTAAGGGTAAACAAGGGATATGTGTAAACATAATCATGATCATAAGGTTATGAGAATAGGATTATGAAAATAAAAGATCATACCCTGCATATCAAAGATCATAAACAAGAATCATGGAATAATGATTATCAGTTCATAAGACATGAATCATAAGGAATTAAAAAACTTTAATCCGTGAAAGTATAATATAGGCATAAAACATCAAATTAAGGAAAACACATAAGTAGTCAAGGCATCACTTCCTAGTCCATCTTGGTAGTATGGGTTCACTCCCCAAACCATCTTGGTAGTCATGGTTCACTCTCATATTCATCTAATTAGCATGATTTAACTCCTCATACCATCTTGGTAGTCATGGTTCACTCCCATGGAAATCTTAGTAGTCGAGGTTCAATCCCAAGACCATCTTATTCTATTTCATGAGAAATAAATCTTTACCTAATGCATTGTAGAGAGATATAGGTCACACCCATATCATAATGAAATAATACATACATGTCCCACAAAATCATAAACAATCATATCATAACCCATAAAATTAAATGGGTATCATAAATATGTAATCATATCATAACCTATAGAAAAAGATACAGGTTTTATAATAATTTCATCATAATAATAACTTGTGAAAATAATAAGGTTTTAAAAGAATATAACCTATGAAACAAAAATAGTTTTTATAAACAACATGTCATAAAAACATAATCCATTCAGAGAAATAATATGAATGGAAACATTGAATAATTTCCCTAGAAAGGAATGATCAACAACAACAGATGTTATCTTAGATAGGAAATAATTTTGAAATATCTTTTAAAATCATTTCTTGAGAAAAATATAATTTCTTCTTTGGAAAATTATTTTTAAAACATAAAACCTTTTGAAATCCATTTTCATGAAAATAATCATGAAAACTTATAAAGGAATCTTTGAAAACATTTTTAAAACCTTTTCATTTGAAAACATCTTGAAAACATATAATTAAATATTTTAAAAAAAATTAAAACCATTTTATTGAAAATACTTTTAAAACCAATAAATAAATCTTGAAAAAGTTTTGAAAACCTTTTTTCTTTAAAACTTATGAAAGAATCTTGAAAATGTTTTGAAAACCATTTTACTTGAAAACTTATGAAATAATCTTGAAAATTTTTTGAGAACCATTTTCCTTGAAAACTTATGAAAGAATCTTGAAAAAAATTTGAAAACCATTTATTTAAAAACACCTTAAAACTTATAAAGAATTCTTGAAAACATTTTAAAAATCATTTCTTTAAAAACAATTTAAAAACTTATAAAGGATTCTTGAAAACATATTGAAAAACATTTCTTTTAAAATAATTTTAAAACTTATAAATAAATCTTGAAAATATTTTGAAACACTTTTTAGGAAACATGGTTTTGAACGAATACGCATTTATGACCGAAGAGAGAGGTAAAGTCATACTTTCTTAAAAACACTTTCTCAATAATATTATGTACCAAGGAGTGGAAAAATGGTACTAATACAATAATATATCATGAATATACATATTATAAGAAAATTCATGAGTTATCTTGAAATATTTATCATAATATTTCATCAATGGAAGCATAATCATAAACAATCCCAAAAAATGATGAGATTATTTCAATAAATCTTACCACATGGTAAATTGGGATCATACTATCCATATAAGAAAATATAATTAAATTAAGATTAAAATATCATAAAAATAATTATATTCATTATATAACATTTAAAATGGAAGTATATGCACCTCAAAAAATAATGTAGGTGCATAACAAAACATGTATCTCAAAGAAGGAAAATTGAGACAAAACTATCTTATGATTTGGTAACTTTTGAAACATAAAACCCATGAAATAAATATCATAGAATGGATATGTAAATAACCATAAATTTAATAATAATAATAATAATAATAATACATTCATGGGTAGTATATACACCACTCAAAAGAAAAGAGCGGTGAACATGGCATGTTTCTCATGAAAATAAAAAGTGGGATGAAATTCTCTTACCTTGTGTCTTGACTCTCAGTGTACTTGAAAAAACCTCCTATATAATGAATATAAGTTTATTATAAATATATCATGGAATAATATTATTATATATAATATCATATATGGTTTTATTATGACTTTATATTACCCATTTGTTAACAATTCTATGTTAAGGTTTCACTTCGGATAATATCTACTTTGTTCTTAACATGTGTCTTAATTTGTAATATATTTGGTCCTTATTCTTTTATAATGATTTAAAGAATTTAAAACATGATATAAATATCATTTATATTCATTATATTTTTATTATAATAATCTATAGGATATATAAGTATGGAATGGAATACATCGTTCATGGAGCCGATATGCCAAATATACTCATGAACGTTGTTTCTATTTTATTTTCATATTGAAAGAAATTAAGTAAATTACATATATGTATATGTATATATAATATAATTAAATTATTATTATTATTTCATATATAATTTCACTAAACTCGTCCTTAATACATTCCATTTAGTGTGTGAATGAATCGCATCTCTTTGAGGGGGCGGTAGTCCAGACTTCCTCAAATGAAATTATCATATTTACAAAAAATAGAAAGTATAAAGATGTGTTTTGTAAAATAATTACATAAGATTAAAGATATAATAGGTATAATATATTTCATATATAAACAAAATTTCGATCATAATTCCCAACCATGAAAGTTGGTAAAGTAAAAATGAACAATCATCATTTGTTGAGGTGGTAGTTTGTCATACACATAAACAGTATGTATGTTTCCCATTAGATGGAAGTGTGTGTAAGTGTAGGTAAAACCCTTATCATAACAAAATATAAGTGTATTTAGGATAATTTTATTATTTTATAATCAGTTAATAAGTATATTGGAGGTGGTGTAGAATTAAAATAAGATAAAGGATCTTGAGTAAGGATGTTACATCTTATTTGGGTAACTCCTTTCAGTTTTCACCAAAGGGATTCCTTGGATTAATTTTTAACCAAAGGGAGACTTAAAGGGGAAAGGTAGGGATGTTGGGAATTGTAATGGGTAGAAATTTTCCAAACCTAGGTGTTTTTAGAGGTGTGATTAAGGGAAAGATGCGGTGTCCTTTTATAGGGGAGGAAAAGGTATCACTTGGTATTTTTGAAAACAAGTTAGGACTACCCAAGTTTTTACCCAAAAAAAGTCATCCAAAACCAAAAAAAACTCAATAATGGAAGGTTAATGGACAAATAGTTTCTAGAAATTTGGTTTTGAAAAATTTTATAGGTCATTTTGACCCTTAAGTTTAAGGTTTATTCTCTTGTTAAGCTTAATTGTACCTTAATCACTGTAATTAATTTTAATAGCATTCACTAATATTTTTGGTCAAAAACTAAGTTAACCTTATTAGACATTATATATTGTGATGATTAAAAATATGGAATCCATTTTACTAAATTCTAATCACATAAGTGGCATACATTAATTTAAAATTAATCTCACAATCGGAACAACACTGTGGGTTTTTAAAGTAAAAATGATCAAAAGTTTTCTAAGTTTTTATATCCAATTTCAATATGAAATTGGTTCCAATGACCTACATTGGATTAATTTATATAAAACTAATATAATTATACTTTAAACCCAAATTAAAATATAATTTAACTATATAAATAAATTAGACAAAAAACAGTTTTGAATTAAAATTCAATAGTTTTCATTATTCATTAAAAAATGAAATTTCCCATAAAAATAACAAAGATTCACCCTAACACTACTATAAAATATGGTCTTATCATCGCTAAAAATCCTTTATCAATGCTAAAAAAATTACTGATAAATGATACACTGTTAAAAGGGGTTCCCTTTTATCTGCACTAAAAAATCACTGATAAAGACTCCTTTTATCAATGCTAAAAAAACACTTATAAAATGGTCATTTTTTAGTGATTTTTTTAGTGCTAGTAAAAGTTAAAAAAAATTAAAAAAAAATATTTCTACAAATTGGAGGGTTTTAACAGTTCTTGGCACCCCTTTCAACAGCACTATGAAGCCCCCCTTCCCGCACGCCCCAGCCACCCATCCCCCCCTGCATGCCCAAGCCACCACCCCACCCTTTATCAGCACTAGCCCCCATTTAATGATATATCTATTTATATATATATAGTTATATTTATTCATATATTTATATATATTTATATTAATATATATATTTAGTTATATTAATATATATATATATATATTCGTATATTATTATATATATATATATATATTCGTATATTAATATATATATATATATATTCATATATAGTTATATTTATATATTTATATATTTATATATTTATTCATATATTTATATCTATTTATATCTATTTATTTATATATAATTAGTTATATTTTTTATCCATGTATTTATTTGTATATTAATAAATATTTATAAGATCAGTTTTTAATACATTTATAAAATATGTTTTCTTGTGTGTGTTTATAAATAAATAAATACAAATGTACAACATACATTCACACACACACACATATATATATATATTATATGTGTATCTATATGTAATGTCTCTTATTTTCTAAGTATTATTTTTAAATATTATATGGAATTATTACGAGACCAGAACTTATGACGGCGTGCGATTCTGAGGCCCCAGGTGTCCAGAATAAATATTTTAAATAATCTAAACTCTCAATAGCGTGCGCGAGAAATTTTACCAAAAAAGTGAAATAACTTTTAAACTGGTGCCCGGATCAGAAATCCAAGGGCACCGTTGTGTTCATAGCGGTGACTTTACCTTAGGCAGGGCCTAACATCGACCGGTGTGGGTCATCTATAGGAGTTAGTTTTTGGACGTTTTAAAGGAAATAAATTAAATTAATAATTTATTTTATTTTAAACGTTTCCATTATGAAGCGACGCTTATTTTATTTTAAATTATTAGGAGCCCAGGATTAGGCTCATAACCCTATAAAAACTCCCTAGAATCCTCTGGATCTTTGGAGAGGATCCACCCTTGGAGAATTCTTGACAACCGCTAATGAACAACAACACGTGGATTGTTGTGCAGCGAGATCGAATCCCAACCAACGACCGATATACCTCTTCATCGATGATCAGGGTATGGGTGGTTATTTCGATTCTTCTTTCCCCATTCTTAGATTTTAAATAACAAACACAGGTCAACCCATGAACAGGTTGACCCACAGATCGTTCGTTCTTGTGAAAAGGTTTTTATCGGGTTTATTTTTGGGGAATTGATCCATGTTTAATTTTAATTAATTTGATTTGCCCCATTTTATCCTTCTAACGAGAGCGGATCAACACTGTAATGAACGATGGTGGAGGTTCGTTCCTCAAATTAGTTGTGTGGATTTCTTCTTCCCCTTTTTACCCCGCGTTCTTCGCATTCTTCATAAGGATATGAACAATAGATCGTTGTACATTTTTTTTGCAACGCAACGATCCCAAATAGTATATATGGCATCGTGATGACCTAATGGAGGTGTTATAGCAGAGACGTTGGATGAATCGATATGGTTTGAGAGAAATATTCCTTTGATCATTCTTCATGTTAGTGGATCGAGACTTGTTTTCAAGGCCGATCGGAGGCCCGAAACCAACAAAAACATCCTTGTAGTGTCGGGGTAACCTTGAACCTGGAGTTTCATGATGATCGGGTGGCCGTAACATTGAATCGATGATCCATAGGGTCACGGGATGAAGAATAGGCAGTTCTATAAATTCCCAATGAAGACGGCGTGTATTCTGAAGAACATATCATGTGGGACCAGCATGGCAGCGACTAGGATTTACTCACTACACATAGTGAAGAACATGGTGTGCTCTAGAGAGGACACGACATATGGGACCCACCCATTGGTGGCTGGAATTCCGGGTGACTCGACGCACTAACACAGCATGTGACTATTATCACACGGTGTGTGGGTCCTTATGCAGACTCAGCACGCATATTGGGAGATACACGGACATGGGATAGAGTACATAGCTTGTACTCCACCACATGGACAAACCTGGTCAGACATGTGGACTACCCCATGTACCGGTACATGGTCTAGGACACACGGGTTGAAGTTGTGTATGGGAACATGTCCATAATACATGAAGTCTTCCCCAGATAATGGAACATGGCATGTCGTGCTCTTACATACCATGTATACCTCCTTCTATATGACATGCCTTCGACACGGTCCATTGTACACGGGTAGTACTCGGGGTCATAGGACACAGCGTGTAACCTTTATACACGTTGTGTACCTTTCTATACATGGATTGATCTTATTGTCCACCATTCCTTGGACAAGTTTTGTTTGGTTTAGTACCCCTTTTTCTCATTCCCCTAAAGTTCAGGTATCTTTTCCATCCACATGAGTATGATCTCTTTAGTTGGAATTTCTGGATAGAGTTGGAATCCCTCCTAGAGTCCCAGAGTGAGATCCTCTACTCATTCTTGACCCTAGGTAGAGCCAGGTATCAACATGACCAATCCTATAGGATATTGATCCTCTACTTAGTAGGTGAATCTAGATGAGTCGTGGTATCTTCCAAGGCCCTGGCAGTGATCCTCATCCATGTATCATGATATTTTCCATTCAAGAGTGTGTTATCCCAGAATGAGTGTATATGTTCTCTATTTATATCTATCAGTACATCTATCTCTCTCATGGATTTTCCTGATGAACATTACTTTTAGGACGAATGTCGTTAGAGCTATCAGACTTTTGGAGTGAGTTATCATAGACGAGTGCTTCTTGGAATCATCGAACTAAATCCCTAGTGTGAGTATGGGGTCGTTGTGACTAACCTCTAGACTACGGGTCTGGGTTTCAAGTATATCTAGATGTGTTTATCTTGTTATATGTTCTATAGACATATACTGTGTAGAGATGATGGTACCTTTACTTTGTGTATTGCTTTGTGGTTTTTGTGGTCCCCTACTGAGTATCATTATATTCACCTCTGCATAGGCTTTGCTCGCACGTGTTATTTCTTATGCAGACAAGCGGCTTTTTGACAGATTCAAGGGTGGACCAGGACTGGACTGAGCTTTATGAGCTCCTTGTAGACTAAGGTGTTCCAATGGATACGATTAGCACTCACAGTACATAATTTATTTCTTATAGGTTGTTCTTTGTAGTTTTCAGACTCTTTTTTTTGTGAGCATATATTTTGGCCCAGTTTACTTTTCGCACTTTACTTTATATTGTACTCTGTTGGTTGGATTTAGTTGTATGCATACATCTTGTTCCTTAGTGGTTTTTACTTTTCAACATTTTTGGGCATGGATATATGTGTTTGTGTGTGTTCAGGTACTTAGGAAATGCCTCCCATGTTAATGATAGTTCTACTCGGTGCTAGTCACCAGCCCCTGGCCTATTGGAGGAGGGCTTGGGGAGTCGTGGCATGGGCCCCACTAGGATGGTTCATGACAGAGTGGTATCAGAGGTGGTTGGTTCTACATTAGGACCAAGAGTCTGTGATATTGGTTTGGGGAAACAGTGTAAAGTGTTTTGAGATTGGATTTCAGGCCAGGGACTCTAGTGTTGGTGCGGGTGGCTGATGTATCTGTACACCAGGACTCTGATAACCTTCCTTTCAACTCAGTACATGAAAACACTTGTTGTAGGGAAACATAAGAAGGGTACATGCATCATATATGAATGGGTTGTGTTTTCCATGTCCTTTTGTTCCATCTATACAAATATACTCTTGACCATGGTACATATTGTTTCTTTACGGGATGCCTCCATGACGCATACCCGCTAGGATTCAGCATATCGATCATGAGGATGACCCCCTCAGTAATGAGGCTTAGATTCAGGGACTAGTTCCCCATGTTTTACCTCCAGGTGGTGCACCTAATATACCACCACCAGTGGAGTAGCACGTGGTACATGCAGTGCCGACATATGAGGAGCACAGGCTGAGCGTTCTTCATGAGTTTCATAGACAGATACCCCTCAGGTTCTGAGGCAATCTCAAACCTCACGTGGATGAGTACTAGCTTAAGGAAGTGACTATAGTTTTCTATCTAGTGAGGAAACCGACAGATTAGATGGTGGTCCTAGGAGCGATCCTTCTTCAGGGTTCAGCGGGATGATAGTGGAGTTTGACCATGAAGACTCATGACAAGGAGACTCTTTCATGGATGGAGTTCGAGCAACTATTTAGAGAGGAGTTATCTTCGGTTATGCTGAGAGCAGTGCATATCCAGGACCTCCTTCAGCTTTAGTAAGGTAGTTTAACAGTGTATGACTATTCATCAAGGTTAACCAACCTCGCCAGGTAGTCGATGGATATGGTCAGGGATCATTACTTTAGATCCAGGACCTTAGAGCGAGGTCTAGGATATGACTTCTAGAATAGTGTCATAAATCTTTTCATTTCAACTTATACAGGAGTGCTTGAGTGAGCTTTGGTGGTCGAGAGATTCTTGGAAGAGTAAAGACAACTAGTGGCAGTTAGCAACAGGAAAACAGGTGCAAAGACCTCGGAAATAAGGATTCAATGTCAGGCACAAGGTTCAGGACATGAGAGATGTCACAGGAGGACCCAGTATAGGGGATCGACTGTCCAGGGATATCATGATGGATCCAATCATCCTAGGGAGAGATGATGCTACTCATGCATTGGTAGATCACATCTCGTTAGAGACTGTCCAACTCGTCAAGTTACTAACAGGGAGGCGGTGGATGGACTACCGAGACAGAGGCAGAGAGTGGACCAAGTAGACCCTCCAGGCGATAGAGGTATTAGAGGAGTAGGGAGATCTATAGGTAGTGTAATACGCTTTGATCTACTTCCACCACCACCCCTAGGAGTTCTACACTAGGCAAAGGAAGATGGGGGACAAGGGTGAGTACAGCTGCATGCGGTCGAGGCGTATGACCTAGGGACTCTAGGGATGATCTGAGGTATGAACTTTGTCTTTTATACCTTAGTTTTCATACTCATAAACATAGGTTCTATTCATTTTTCCCTTACCACATTTCTTGTGTGAAACCTTGAGATTATGATAGATATGTTTACTTAACCCTTATGCTTGGAGACACCTACAGGAGGAGACTCAATTATCATGCATCTTTTCAGACAGTGTGATCTTTCCCTTGGAGGAAAGAGTTTATATTAGAACCTATTGGTGGTAGCATTGAGGCCATACAACATCATTCTCATTATGTATTGGTTATCTTTAATCAATTCCCAAATTGACTGCTTTAGGTGAAGAGTGCAGTGTGTCTGCAGTGATGGAATGAAGTTTTCCTTTGTTGGTGAAAAGGAAACCCATACAGCATAGAATGGGATCATGCATAGGAGGGTGCATCCAATCACTCATGAGTTGGCTAGCTTTACCCTCAGATCAGTAGATGTTGTGAGATTCCAGTTCCCAGTAGTAGTGGCTGAGTATGAGGACATCTTTCTAGAAGATGTTCTAGGATTACCTCCCCACCGGGAGATCAACTTCAGCATTGACTTACACCTCAGGACGACACCGATATCCTCACAAGCGTATCGAATGGCTCCCATAGAGCTTTATGAGCTAAGGGTGAATTTTGAGGATTTATAGATTAAGGGATTTGTAAGACCCAGTGTTTCACCCTGAGTGGCCCCAGTTCTGTTTTCCAAGAAGGAAGAAAGGAGTTTAAGGTTGTGTGTGGATTACTGGCACCTGAATCAGGTAACAGTGAAGAACAAGTATCCACTACCAAGGATCGATGACCTCTTCGTTTAGCTAAGAGGGTCACAGTGGTTCTCAAAGGTTGACCTTCGATAGGGGTACCACCAGTTACGAGTATGGGATGAGGATATATTGAAGACATCTTTTAGATGCTGCTATAGTCACTACGAGTAATTTTTGATGACTTTCAGCATGAAGAACATCCCCGAAGTTTTTATAGGACTTATGAACTAGATATTTCAGCCATACTTAGACTGGTTCATAGTGGTCTTCATCGATGACATCCTTGTTTACTCAGTGTCAGATGAGGAGCACGTGAGACACTTGCATATGGTTATAGACATACTCTGAGAGCACTAGCTTTATGGGAAGTTATCTAAGTGCATGTTATGGATACAAGAGATCCACTTTCTAGGACATGTTATCTCAACATATGAAGTAGAAATGGACCTAGCCAAGGTCGAGGTGGTGTTATCATGGGATCCACCCGGGAGTGTGATAGAGGTGCAAAGCTTCCTTGGGCTGGCAGGATACTACCATAGATTTATCCCTAATTTATCTTGGATATCAGCACTGATGACAGCCTTGACCTGAAAGAGGTGGCCTTTCATATGAATAGAGAAGTTCCTACAGGATTTCTAGAAATTGAGGTAGAGTTTGACGAGCACACTGGTCTTGATATTTCTAGAAGAGGGTGTCGAGTATGTAGTTTTCTATGACGCATTAGGGACTGGGCTTGGTTGTGTCTTGATGCAGAGGTAGGTGGTGATTGCTTATGGTTCACGCCATCTAAGGCCACATGAGAAGAACTATGTGACCCATGGTCATGATTTGGTAGTGGTAGTCTTTGCATTGAAGATGCGGCGACACTATCTGATGGGTGAATGGTTTATCATCTACTCTGACCATAAGAGCCTCAAGTACATATTCTCAAAAAAATATCTAAATCTAAGTAAGAGGTGATGTATAGAGTTCCTCAAGGATTATGAAATCGAGATCGTCTATACTCTTGTAAAGGGGAACGTTGTGGCGGATGCTCTCAGCAGGAGATCGGGTTTGTAGCTACTGAGTGAGGCTTCGGAGCAGTTTTCCTTGCTACAGTTATCCCTCGTGGATGGAGATGATGCAACTAATCCCTAGTCGATGGTTGTCACCCCTCCACTCTTACGGCGAGTCAGGGAGGTGCATCTAGGGGATGTCGACTTCGAGACATTACGTGCTCAGTTATCCATAGGACATGCTTCTGATGGATATTTTCAAGGTGGGGAGCACGCAGTCCCTTTTAGAGGGTGCACATTTGTACCGGTGTAAATGCAAGAGGAGGTTCTAAGGGAGTTTCATACATCCCCCTTAGCGGTACATCCTAGAGTAGAAAAAATGTACCAGGATTGTAGCACCCCAAACACTTCATGGTATGTTTCTCTTAAATATATTCTAGTTATAGCCTATATTTCATGAATCGCTAATCTTATATGGAAAAAAACATGGTTACCTATATGAGATATCCATAACCTAACTATTAAACTTAAATTTTCCAACTCTGTGTTTTGAATTTTAAAAATCTAACATACACGGTTGTGCTAATTTTGCACATCCAAGGACAAAATTTTATCAATTTTTATTATAATATTTAATTTTGGTCATGAAACCATTTTTGTTATGGTTGAAACAGATTATTATATATGTAATATATCCTATTTTTAGTTCTTTAATCCTTTTGTACAAATGGTATTAATTTATAAAGTAAAACATGTTCATTGTAATCAAACCCACCGTTTAGCCAAAACAGTTGTCACTAAGGTTATATATATAATAATTCGACTTCACTCTAAGTAACCAAATTAAATTTAAAACCATTTAATATCCTGGATGTTCACTAATATAATATAACTTCATTTCTGGACAACCACATCCATATTATATATTGATCCGAACTTGAATATAAGTGAACCGATCATTTAAAACCAAGTAAACAAACGAGCCCAAACAATGAAATTGAACCTTATAAATAATAAAAAAGGCCTTGAATGAACTAAAAATGGTTATAATAAATCATTTATATAGAGAATAGGTTCTGTAATTATGAATTAATAAGCCTGATTTTTTTATTCTGGTCTTAAATAACAAGTCAAGAACACCTTTAAGCGTAAGGTAAGGGATATCCTAACTCAATTTCCATTTATTGAGTTACACATCTATGTCATTGATTTTGTCTTTAAAATAATATGTGTGAATGACCTATGATTGTTTTATACTATATATCCACTTATATTTTGTGGATTTTTATTTTTCACACATAATATTTCATTGATTTATCCTCACTCTAATTATACAATCTTTGTAAGGGATCCTCTCTCTCACTTTTGTTGAAGAATCTCCCCTATGTTGTGCCCTTTTATTTTTAATTCCTAATGATGAGGTATGATTTCTCACCTCCCCCATACTTCCCTTGTGACATATAAACAATTGAATACCCA
Source organism: Viscum album (assembly GCA_963277665.1). NCBI lineage: Eukaryota > Viridiplantae > Streptophyta > Magnoliopsida > Santalales > Viscaceae > Viscum > Viscum album. The sequence continues at coordinate 403,129,326 of OY728130.1, forward strand.
TTTACCTCTCATTACATCCTTTCAATAACACGTGTTACAATGCTGAAATGTTTGTAAGGGGTTTCTCATCTCATTTTCATTTCTGTGAGATTTTCATTATTCGCCAATTATTTCTTGTATGTGGTATATATGTACTACCATTTGATATATAATAACATGATTCTATTTATATTCATGTTATTAAATGATTCATTTGAGGGTTATTATGTTCTGGTTATATGATTCGACCGATTACATTGTGGTAAGAGACTTTGTCTCAACTACTATTTTATTATGACTAACTTTGTATTATGCACCTAATAATCCTTATGTGGTGTACCTACTACCCATTTGAGATTAATTTTCATTTTAAATTATATTAAATATCCATAATCTCATATCATGGATATTTTTTTTGTCTAAACCATATACCATTTTACATACGGTGTTTATTTGGAAAGTTATTTTAATTATGGAAATATTGATGAATATGTATACTCTACTCCATACAGATATTGAAAAGGCATATTTATCTTGTATTGAATAAATGTATAAATAATGATTTGGACATTCAGTGGTGGGTGGGACCCGCTATATCCCCTCGATGCATCGGTAGGTCTCATGAGACAAATCAGTTTGACGACAAACCTTCGATTTTGTTTCCAAAAATCAGACGGGTTTCTACCAATAGAATTAAACCGTTTTTACAGTATTATGGTTTCATGTTCCAGATACATGAAATCCAATTAATAAGAATTCTCTTTATTCATTATCAGTTATTATTATTATCCATGAGGTTTTCACTATGACAAAATCTATGGATACAGTTTCATTCTCATTTTATTGATGGCATTAGTTATTCATTTATTCACTATGACATATTTATTATGTTAAATTGATTGTGATTAAATTATTATTATACTCATGCTTCCACTATTTGTAACCCTTACTAAGAATTTTATCTCACCCCTTTCACTGTTTACTTTTAACAGGTGACAAATAGAAGATTGTTTATTGAGTTCTTGTGGATGTAGTTTTTAGTTTCGGTATGTATTGTATTTTGTAAACTTTTACAATGTAATTTGAGTAGCATCTATGTATCTAGTTTCTTCAAGACTACTAAACTAATCATTCCTTCGATATCTTCATTCCTTCTAACCATGACAATATCATAATTAATTCATCGGCTCCATTCTAGAGGGTTTGGGGTGTTATAGTTGGTATCAGAGGAAGTTTAGTAGAAAACTTGGAAACTAGAGTAGGAAATGTATAGTATGGAACAAATCCCTAAGGTAGTATTTGAGGATAAACGTACAAGAACATCCTGGTATTTTGGTAAGGAATATATTATGTGGATCTTTTAAGCAATACATCCCTGTCTGGATACGAGCAGGTAGAGGCGGCCCTGGCACAGATGTATCTTAGGGTAAAACCCAAAAACACCACTTTGAACTAGACTCGAACAGGAACTGGTGCACGTCAATAGGCCTTGCTTCACTCTTGGTTATGACACTCCCAGGGGATATGCTTAGAATAATTCACATTTTCTTTACAATCTATTATGAAGAAGTTTAATGTAAATTTTTCCTCAGAGAAACCATGTTTATAAGATTACCTATGCATAGAATTTCAATCTATGTTGAGTGATTTTCTATTTGAGATTCATAAACTAATCTAGTGCATCCCATTATTTAGAAATGGAATCTAACGGAAGAAGGAGAATCAATACTCATGGACAAGGTAGGGATCTCCCTACTGAGAAAGTCAATACAGTCGATGTTGGAGCAGATCAGATCATGGCCATATTGGGACAACTTACTCAGGTTGTAATGAATAACCATTCCATAACTGTGTTGGATCATTTCATGCGGAAGAAGCCCCCATCTTTTAGTGGGACTACAAACCCAGTGTTTTCTGATCAATGGATCAAGTCCCTTGAAAATATATTAATGGAATTAAGATGCAATGAAAATGAAAAGGTAGTACTGGTAGTATATTGTCTCAAGGGAGATGTTGATAAATGGTGGTCCTTGATTCAGAATACCACAGAGGAAGAAGAAATAGAAGATATAGAATGGAGGACTTTTAAGGAAATATTCTTCGAAAAATATTTCCCTTGTGAGCAATGAACTAAAATGAAGAGGAAATTCCTTAGCTTAAAACAAAGGGAAGAAGATAGTGTTGCAGAGTATGAGGCTACTTTCACAAGGCTGGCCAAGTATGCCGTAGATTATATACGTGACTCGGTAGAAAAGATTGATCATTTATTTGAAGGTATTAATCCAATTCTTTTAAGGGAACTAGCTTATCAATCATTTTCATCATATGATGAAATTGTATCAATGCCATCTAAATAAAGAGGGAATTTTCTAGATTAAATATTTTCAAAGGAAACCAAGATAAGAAGCGGTACTCCAATAACAAAGGAAAAGGAGAAGCACTAAAGAATAGTAAGGGAACAAATCTATTCCCATTATGTGAGAACTGTGGAAAGAATCATCTCGGTAAATTCTTGAAAGGCATGGGAGTCTGCTATAACTACGGAGAAAAGGGTCATCGATCTGATGAATGCAGGTGGAAGAAAAAATTCAATGATATTTATGTTGGGACCAAGCTGAAGGTAGCTGTTTGTTGTTGAAGGTTGTCTTTGTTGAAAGTTGTCTTTTGTTGTTGAAGTTTTCATAAAAGACTTGTTGAGAAAAGTTTCACTTAGGCAAACTTGAAGTTTTCATATTCTTGAAGTGTAACGAAGTTAGGAGTTCAGAACCATGAATCCGGAATGGAGAATCCAGAACCTGGTAGTGTGAAAGTTCGGAACAGGGTGGTTCCTGAACCAGTTGAAGTGCGGAATCATACTGAATCAGCGCTGGAAGGTTGTTGTTCCAGAACTGAGAGTTCGGATCTTATCGATCGCTGCTGGAAAGGAAAGTTCGTATCCTGGTACTTGTTGAAAATTTGGTGTCTGGGAATCGAGAAGTCGGAACCAAAGTATTGAGGTTCGGAACCGTGAAGTTCGGAGTCTAAAGTGTGAAGACTCACACTGAATGTGACGATGCTATGCTGTTTTGTATTTCCTATTTGTGAGTACTTGCAGGTATTCACATGCAAGCAAAAGTCGGTACGAGAAGGCATTCCGGAGTCGACCTCTAGTGAATGGAGTTCGGAGTTGATTTGGTGATGAAGAGGTTCGTAGCGAGAAGTTCGTAACGGGATGCAATGGCGAAAAATTCAGAGAAGTCATTACGAAAGTCAGGAGTTCAGGTTGGAATTTATCTCCTGACTGAGACGTGCATATCAAGGGGGAGAAGTTACCAGATGTTTCGTAATGTGAAGTTCGTACAGAGGAAGATCGTAGTGAAGAGATTCGTAATTGGCATGCGGTGATGAAAGATCTGACTGAGAAGTTCGTAATGAGGTAGTTCGTACTCAGAAGGTTCGTATCAAGGGAGTTCGTATTGAAGATGTCTGAGCCAGAAGTTCGGAGTCATTCTGAAGATGTTCGTAACGATGAAGTTCAGAGATGACATCCTGAAGAAGAGTTCGTAACGACAAGTTCGTAACGAAGAGTTCGTTGTTAGAAGCTCAGAGTCGACTTGCTTCAAGAAGTGTTCAAAGTCAACTAGTCAGATAATCAGAGTTGACGTTGCGGAATCAGAAGATCGTAACGAGGAGTTCGTAACGAGAAGATCGGATTTGGCTGGCTGTATCAAGAAGCATGGAACTGATTGGCTGAAGAGAAATTTCAGGGTCATCTTTCAGATCCTGAAATTCGTAACCAGGTATGCGGAACCGAGGAGTCTGTATAACTGTAACAGCCCGAGATTTTATGAAAAATATTCTTTTTTATTTCACTAATGTCTTGTGTTGTACGCTACTCCAAAAGGAGCTTGAACAACACACATCCTTGACTTGCCTTGCATTACACGCAATCACGACCTTCCTCGATAGCGTGTGTAGTACGCAATACCGAGTTTCACTAAACAACGATATGCTATTAAAATATTATTATAACTAGTAGTTATGAATAGTAATAACCACCTTTTAAAATTTTAGAAATTTTAGCTCCCAAAATGGACTTTATTTTTGGATTCGGAGTATCAAATTTAGCCTAAGGTGAAATTTTGGTGATTTTCGGATAACTTTCATATTTTGATGAATAGTGAAAATTACTAAATTTTAGTTAAAAACAACTTTTTCAATCGAAATAATTAATATTGATAAATTATTAATTTGAGTGGTTTTAAAGTATATTTAGAATATATTTTTACAATTTAATACAATGTTGGTCATTGGATATAATTTCACATTTAAACTAGACATAAACAAGTGTCAATCTTTTGATAGATATTGTTTCTTAAAAACACGCTCTTTGTTTTAACAGCGGGATTTAATTATAAAATTATTTAATGCAACTTCCATGATATGAATTTGGTAAAATAGACTTCATTTTTGAATTCGGAATATGAAATATAGCTTAGGAAGAAATTTTGGCATTGTTCTGAAAAACATCAATTTTTGATGAATAGTGAAACTACTAAGTGGTAGGTTAAAAACTGAATTTTGCATAAAACTTAATTTTACCACTTCTATGAATGGAATTTCAAAAATCCGACAGACACGGTTAATATCAAGGACTAAAATGTGGTTCAATGAGATGAAAATAATTTTTGGTGAATAGTAACTTTTTACTTTTTTTTACCACGGTTAATAGTAAATAGGGTAACTAAGGGTAAATATGATATTACTATTACCCTAACACATGTCCTAATTCTATTGGATAAGTGTAATTCGGCCAAAAACAACCTTATGAATATAATATGACCATTTAGGCCCACTTGGATTAGATTAGGACATTTATTATTATTTAATTCAAAGAAGAGTTAAAAGAGTTAAAATCAAAGTTTATTTACTAAAACATTTTTAATATGGGGTTATACATAAGATAAGTTCGCCTATAAATATTCATTAGAAATCTAAAAAGATTTCCTACATAATGATATTTTATTTATAATTTTTAGACTTTAAATAAATTAACTTATTTTTGATACAACGATGATGCAGTAATTACCCTTTTAAGGAAATATTAACATAATTGATGTTATAAATGCTCAAATGAATGTAATTTAAGACTTTTTATGAATTAAACTAATTTTATAGGTTACTATGATGTATTAGTGTTGATTTAATCAACTTGGTTCGAACATATAATTCTGTTATGACTTTCAAAAAAATCATATATCAAATAGTGTCAAAATTGACACAAAATAGTTTTTAAATCAAATATTATATTATTAATTGTTATTTTATTCCTAAAAATCTAAGGTTCGGCCAAATGACTTAGATAAGGATATATTGATTAATAATATACAATTTGGGGTTCTTTTGGCATGTTATAGTAAGTGTATTAACCATATAGTGAAAGAAAACAAAAAGACACGGTAAAAGTAAAATTATTTAACTTAGAGTTAAATATAATTGATAAGGTTAAAATAATAACCTAAACTTGTCTAAATCCTATTGGTTGATAGGATTTCGACCCATCCCCACTTTAGCTTCGAAATAAGACCATTTGGAACCATTATAAACCGATTTTGACATTAATATAAAATAATATTTTGAGGTATTCCTAAGGTGCCCCTCTCCTCCCTTATAAAAGGACACCTCCTCCCCCTCCTCCTCACACCAATTTGAGCACTCAAGCTCGGCCAACCCCTGACAAAATCTTTTCTCCACTTCCCTAGAAACATCCTAGAGGTTCCGGTCTTCCTCAAAGACCAATTTTAGTGCCCTAAGAGGAGGTCTCAAAGAGGCACTTCAAAGAAGAGGTAATTACCGTTACCAATTCTTTCATCTTTATTTCTTCTTCCACTTCTTCTTATTAGGTTGTTTCATTATGAAGTAATAACATCAGTATCCCTCATATACTGATATGTTATTATAAGTATGAAACAACCCTATTTCACCATCTATCCATCCTACGGAAAAAGAAATCACCGCGCGTGCGTACGTACGGAATACCGTCTCCACGCCGTGGTGTAATCTATTTTCCACCACCACCTTACATGGATGGGTATAATGGTGTAAAGAATAACTATACATAGTTATTACAACATCATATTGATTCTGATATATTGTATAATCCACTCCAATTCAATTCAATATTTATAGAAATGATATCATCGCTCGTGCGTACGTACGGACTACCGTCTCCACGACGCGATGAGATTCATTCTCCATGTTAACCATTTAAGAATGATTATAAAGTATATATAAGAAATAATAATGAAATATATGACATTATAAAGCTACTGGATTTATGTATATATATATATGTATGTCATCTACTTACTTCCATTCAAGACAATAGGGAAAGGAAAACAGCGTTCATGCGTACGTACGGACTACCGTCTCCATGAACGATGTTTTTCATTTCATTTATCTATCTATTATATATATATATATACTGAATATATATGATATATAAATCATATTTTATATTCTGGAAGTAAGTAAATCCTGATATAAGTAATAATAATGTCAATAACAACAAGTCAAAACACCTACGATAAATGGAACGATTTTACCCAAAACGCTTCTTTAACATGGAATTTACAAAAGAACGGGTAATATAATGTCATAAGTGAACCATATATGATATCATAACAATGAATATGATTCTGGAATAAGTCAATAACATGATTTAAATCATTATACAGGAGGTTCAGACACTTACAAAGCAAGTCGGACATAAGGTAAGGGAAATATCACAATCTCATTTTTATCCGAGATTGTTTATTCGTAAGTATTTACTGGGGTGTATTTTATCATCCACATCCATGTTTCATAAATATGTAATATTATTTCCATCCACCTACAATTGTTTAAATCCATTTTTACCCTTCAGTGAGTTTTTAGTAATATGTACGAAAGGAATCTTTTGTCGTTTTTCGTACGAGGTACTTTTTGACTTTTCCGACAAAAGTACGATGAATGTTTTTTTTAACTTATACGGCATGAATGGATTTTTAAAACATTGTTTCCAAAAAGCTTCCTTTAAAAGTTTTCAAGTTTATTTTTAATCAACTTCTTTTATTTTAAAGTTGTATGACATGTTATGAAAGGAAAAATGTTTTTTAAGAAGAAAGGATATTTTCCTCAAGAATGGAGTTCAAGTGTTTTATCAAAATGATTTTCCATCTAAGATAATAAAGGGTTCTGTTTTTATCCCTATTATTAAATTGATTTGTTCATGTTGTGATGGAATTATTTTTATGAATTCCTTTATCTTATATGAATTGATTTATGATGTCATGATGTTTCAAGAATCCCATTTTTGTTACATGTGTTATGCGATGATGTATGTTTTATGATTATGTGGCACACATAAGAAAGGATTCATTATAAGATGGGTGGGACCTATATCTCCCTCCAATGCATTGGGTAAAGATTTATATCTCATGAGATAGACATGGCTGGAACGGAAGGTTATTTCGGTTCAGTGAAACAGGACTGAAACGAGGAGTGAACTCGGTTCAGAAAGGGACTTTGTCCACTAAGATAGTCTTGGCAATGAGTCATGACTAACAAGAAATGATTTTCCATGATTATGTGTGCATGCCACAAAGTTTCAAGTTTTATGTTATGATTATGGGGATCTCATTTTCACTTCTATGATTTATTCCATGTTAAGATATTATGATCTCTTTTGCAGGTTTTGATTTTCATAAAGATATGATATGATTTTTATTTCCTTTATTTGCCCTTGCTGAGCATTTGAGCTCACCCTTTTATGTTTTCTTTTCCCCAGGATATAAAGAAAGGTTTTAGGTAAAAAAAAGGGGAAGATCTTTATAGGAGATGTTGAAGATCTTTCACCACGATTAGAAGATTACGTTCCGAGTTTCCAAAGACACTAAACTATTACGATCCTTGTGTGTGTGTTTTTGTTATGTACTAAGTATTCCGCAAATGTAATGTAATGTCCATGTACGTCAAGCTTCGGGTCTCTACAATAACAGATCCGGAAATGTGGTTACGGAGAGTTTGTGTAACAAAGGCAGATCCGGGAATGAAGCAAGAACCGTAATTAAGTGAAGGTTGAAGAAGATTCTAGAAGAATCCAGAAGCGTTGATGAAGTCAAAGAATGCGCCGAGATTTAAGGAGAATTAAGATTTGAATGATTTCGATTAAGCGGGATTGAAATTTGGTTTCCCGCCTAAACGATTTTTGGGTATCCTATAAAAGGCGCTCACTGTGCAACTTTGATGATTGATGATAATTACTGAAAATCTAGAGAGAGAATCTCTGATCATCTAGAGAGAAGAAGAGTTCGGATTGGAGAAGAGTTAGCCGCACAGGAATTTCATTGCACCTTCGATTACGAGGTTTTGATAACGGTTTGTTATCGTATCAATCTTTTCGGGTTGAAGACTTTTGAAGTGAAGTATCCGGTGTGGTTTGTAGGATTGAAGAGTTTGGATTGAAGAAGACTGGGCAGAGTAAAGAAGTATCCGGAACGGGAGGTTCGGAGTGATTAATTCGGAACAGACTTTCGGAACGAGATTTCAGAAGCGGTTTGTTATCGTACTGAGTCCCTCTAACTGAAGCAGATGTTCGGATTGGGAATTTCAGAATGAGGATTCAGAATGGAGAATTCGGAACGGTGATTCGTAATGGAGAATCCGGAACGGGAATTCAGAATACATGTGCGGACAGCTTTTGAACTATCTTAAGTCCGTAATCTTCTTACCGGCTTCTGGGTAAGAAAGTGAAGATTTGTACTTCGGAGAATACATCTGTTTAATTGTAAAGAAGCACTGAAACATTGTGTTATCCTATTTGTGCTAAGAGGGAGCACACGCACTATTGGATTGTTTTCAAAGTGCTGCACGAGTGTAAGGGTATATCCTACTCGTTGTATTCCACATCAAAGGATTGTTTTCTAGTGGATTGTGTGGTACTGGATTATTTCCGTACCATACCAAGGACGTAGCTACTCTTGTTGAGTAGTGAACCTTGTAAATCTTGTGTTCCTGTGGATGTGTGTGTTCAGCAGGGAAGAAACTCTTTAACAGGAGGCGAAGGTTGTTTCAAAAAGGGGAAACTTAAAAAGAAAAAGATATCACTGATTCACCCCCTCCCCCTCTCAGTGATGCTTGGATCCTGATTGGGAACTTCAATTGGTATCAGAGGGAGGTTGCCTTCGTTTACTCTTTGCTGAAGTGTTTGAAGAGAAGTTGTGATGGAAAATCTAAATTGCGTGAACAGTAAGGGGATTCCAATCTTCGATGGAAAGAACTATCACATCTGGAAGGACAGAATGATGCCGTATCTTATGTCTCTTGGATATGAAGTTCTTGAAACTACAACAGATGGATTTCCTGATATTGATGACAAGGTCCCTCTTACTCCTATCGATAAGAAGAATCTTGAGAATGATGGAAGAGCTAAAAATGCATTACTCTCATCACTTTCTGAGAGTGAGTTTTTAAGAGTGAAAGGTGTCACTACTGCTAAAGGCATCTGGGATAAGCTAATGAATATCTATGAAGGAAATACAAAAGTGAAGAAGGCAAAACTAAAAATCTGGAGGCTGAAGTATGAAGACTTGAAAATGGGAGAATCTGAATCTGTTGGGGAATTCTTTACCAGAGTTAATGACATTGTCAGTACAATCAGATGTCTTGGTGAAAAGTTAGAAGATGATACAGTTGATGAAAAGATCCTGAGAATTCTGCCTGACAAATTTGATGCTAAAGTTTCTTCACTAGAAGACAGAGATCCGGAAACATTATCTCTGGATGATTTGCACAGTACTCTCATCACTTATGAGATGAGAAGAGAGAAGACCATGAAGAGCAAAGCAAAAACTGATAGAGAAATGTCTTTCAGGGCAGAAAAGAAAGAGAAGTCGAAGAAAATTCTTATTAATGAAGAAGCTGGTGAATCCAACTCTGAAAATGAGGTATGTCAAAATTTTGATGAAATTCTATCCTTGTTTTCTAAAAATGTTAAAAGAGGCACAGGGAAATACAAAGGGAAACTCCCTTTTAAATGTTTTGAATGTGGAGCAGTTGGCCACTTTGCGGCTAATTGCCCTCAAAAGGGGAAGGATGCCGACAGTGATGAAGAAGACAGAGAACCAAGAAGGTCATGGAAGAAACAGGATCGAAAAGATAAATATTCTGGTAGAAGTCAGAATAAAAAGTTCTTTAAATCAAAAAGAAGAAGCTTTTTGTCAAAAGATAAGGAAGATGATGATAGCGAGACTGAATCAGAAAAATCTGCTACTGAAAAAACTAGAGAGAGTACCTTTTTTGCAATAGTGAATAATGATGATTATGAGAGTAGTAGTACTGAAGAAGAAGAAGAGACTCAACTTGAACAGTATCTGAAAGAAGAGCTAAAGGAATGTTTGAGGAAGATCAGAAAACTTGAGAAAGAAAACAACAAGTTAATAAAAGAAAATTCCATAGTAAGCAATCAAGAAGGTTTTACAGATGATAAAATCGTGATGGAAAAAGAGATTGATGATCTGAAAAATTCTCTTGAGAATACAAAGAATCGTAATGATCATCTTGAAGTGAAGTTGAAGGCAAAAGAAGAAGAGTTGGAATTTGTCCAACAAAAACTACATAAAGCTGAAGAAATGAATATCAGTTCCAAAAATTCTATCTCAGAAGTAGGGGAATCTTCCAGTAAGAATGAACCAAAAAGGGATCTACAAAACTTACCTTCAAAGGTTGAAATGAAAGACAAAACTGGTTCTGATAAGAACAAGGCTGGAAAGACAAAGTATGTGGTCAAAATCAACAATACAGAAAAATAAGAAGTGCATAAAAATCTTGAGTCAAGAAAAGCTTCTAATACTTCTGGTACTGTTGAATCTGAGCTGAAGAAGAGAGTTACAAATGAAAATATGATGGTTTTTGAGAAGCGTGTTCACAACTCCATTCAGTATAAAGGTTTCAGAGGAAAATATTCTTTCTATGGTTACTGCTGGTATTGTGGTGGATTCGGACACATGGAAAGTATGTGTTGGTTTAACCAACAACATTACAACTATTCCAAAAGTTTTGAAGGACAAGGATTGAGGGGGAGTCAACGCTTTCAAAATAGAAGATCTCCAAATAAGTTTCAGAAGATATCTGAGAAGACTGGTGTGAAAGTTGGGAATAGATTCCAACCACTGGAAACTTATTGTGAAAGATGTGATCAACCTGGACATCTTGCTAAGGGCTGCCTTAGTGTGTTACCAGAGCAACAAAAGTTTGTGAATAATCCTCAGAAGACAGAGTTTTTAAAATACAAAAGGGGCAAGTATGATAAGTCTGAAAAGAATGAATGCATGGTTCTCTGGCCAGAACACATTGATTTGGCTAGGAAATTGGAAGAAGCAAAACAGAAAGTGAAGGAAAAGGAAGAACAAAAATCACTTGTTGTTGAAACAGCTTTGAAGGCTACCAAAGGAGAACGTCCATGGATTCTTGATAGTGGATGTTCATCTCATATGACAGGAGACTTAAAGCTGCTGAAGAATGTGAAAGACTTTAAAGAAGGAACTGTGACATTTGGAAATGATGAATCTCTAAGGATCAAAGGTGTTGGATCGGCCATCATTGGAAAAGAAAAGATGAAATCCAGAAAAACACTATATGTTGATGGACTGAAACACAACCTGCTCAGTGTGTCACAACTCTGTGATGAGGGCAATAAAGTAATCTTCAGAAAAGATGGATTTGTTGTAAAAAATTAAAATGATGGAAACATAGTTACAAGGGGCCAACGAACAAGAGGGAATTTGTTCCAAGTTGGGGATGGACAGAACTCTTGTTACATGAGTGTGGTGGATGAAAATAAATTATGGCATAAAAGGCTGGGGCATATGTGTCAGAAAAATATGTGCAAGTTGTCAAAGCGAGAAAGTGTTCGGGATATGCCTGATTTATCAAGAGAAAGAGATTGGTGCTGCACTATTTGTGAGAAAGGGAAGATTGATAATTCTATGCACAAGAGAGTTGAAATTCGCTCAAAAAGACCCTTAGAACTCATACACTCAGATATATGTGGGCCAATGAGCAAGAAATCTTCAAATGGAGATAAGTACTTCATTACTTTCATTGATGACTTTACTCGCATTACTTGTGTTATGTACATGAGACATAAGTCAGATGCTCTAACAATGTTTAAGAGTTTCAGAAGGAAAGCAGAAAAAGAATGTGAGTATTCAGTGAAGAAGTTGAGAACTGATAATGGTGGTGAGTATAAGAATGAAGAGTTTGAAAGTTATCTTGAGAAACATGGAATTCGGCATGAGTTTAGTTCACCATACACACCTCAACAAAATGGGGTGGCTGAAAGGAAGAATCGAAGTTTGGTGGAAATGGGGAGAACTATGTTACTTGAACATAGTCTCTCTCATTATTATTGGAGGCAAGCCATGAGCACTGCTGTGTATATTCAGAACCGGTGTTTCTATAGGCCAAACTCAGATATGACTCCACATGAAATGTTCTATGGAAAAACTCCAAGTCTGAAACACTTGAGAGTCTTTGGGAGTCCATGTATTATAAAGAAGAAAGGTGGAAATCTGGGAAAGTTCGAGCAAAGAGGAGATGATGGAATTTTTCTTGGCTATGCTCCAAAAGGAAGAGGATATAGATTCCTCAACAAAGAAACAGGAAGAATTATTGATTCTTCATATGTAAAAGTTGTTGAAAGTGCTGAGAAAGAAAAGCAGTCATATGTTTATGTGGAAGTCGAGCGGGATAGAGAAGATTTTGTTAACAATTCTGATAATGTTTCAGAATTTTTTCATCCTACTCAAGAAGAGGAATCTGACTCAGAAATATCAAGTGATGAGGATGAAGTTCAAACAACTCATCCTAGGTTGAGGAAACAAGTGGAGGCTCAGAACATTATTGGAGATAAAAATCAGAGGGTTCAAACAAGAAGAACAACAAATGCTATATCACATACTTCTCTTTATTCGAAAGTTGAACCGAATGATGTAAATGAAGCATTTGAGCATCCAGAATGGGTTCATGCTATGAATGAAGAGCTTGATCAGATAGAGAAGAACAATACTTGGGAACTTGTGCCCAAGCCGGACAACAAGAACATTATTGGTACAAAATGGGTTTTTCGAAACAAGATGAATGAAGAAGGTAATGTAATAAGAAACAAGGCAAGATTGGTCTGCAAAGGGTATTCACAAATTGAAGGCATTGACTTTGATGAAACCTTTGCTCCAGTAGCTCGATTAGAAACAATCAGAATATTTCTTGCCATTTCTGCACAACGAGGTTACAAAATCTTTCAAATGGATGTAAAATCTGCATTCTTGAATGGTGATCTTGACGAGGAAGTTTACATTGATCAACCTTGTGGATTTGTTATTGGGAAAGATGAAAGCTATGTGTGCAGGTTGAAGAAGGCTTTGTATGGGCTAAAACAGGCTCCGAGAGCATGGTATTCTAAATTAGATACTTGCTTGAAGAAGATGAACTTTAATAAAGGGAGAGTTGACAGCAATCTCTACATCAAGAAATGTCAGGAGTTTTCGATGATCGTTATTGTTTATGTCGATGATATTATATTTGCTGGAAATAATGAAAGATCATGTGAAAAATTTGCTGAGGAGATGAAGAAGTTATTTGAGATGTCCATGCTAGGTGAAATGAAGTACTTTCTTGGGTTACAAATTTCACAGAAGAAGGATCATGTTTTTCTGTCTCAAGAAAAGTATGCTAAGGAACTTCTGAAGAAGTTTGGCATGGAAAATTCGAAACCAGTTTCCACACCGATTTCAGTGGGAACCAAGTTGTCTAAAGATGGAGAAGGAAAGGAAGTTGATCAGAAAGAGTTTCGAAAACTGATTGGAAGTCTGCTATATTTGACTGCCTCAAGACCCGACATCGTCTATGCTGTTACTTTATGTGCGAGATTTCAGAGTGCTCCTAAAGAATCACATTTGATTGCTGGAAAAAGAATTCTCAGATATATCAAAGGCACAACAAACTTTGGAATCCGGTATGACGGCTCTGAAAATATTGATCTATTTGGGTATTCTAATACTGATTGGGCAGGAAATGTTGATGATCAAAGATCCACATCTGGTGGAGTATTCTTTCTAGGAAAAAGTTGTGTTAGTTGGAATACTAATAAACAGAATTCAGTAACTCTTAGCACAGCTGAGGCTGAGTATGTTGCTGCTACTCAAGCTGCAACTCAACTAATGTGGATGAAGACTCAGCTGGAAGATCTACTTGTTGAAGTAAAGCTACCATTTCTCTTGGGTTGTGATAATCAGATTGCAATCAATCTTACAAGAAATCCAGTACAACATTCTTGCTCAAAACACATTGATATAAAGTACCACTTCATCATAGAGCAGGTTGAAAAGAATGAACTGAGGCTGGAGTATGTTCCTACATCTGAACAAATTGCTGATATATTTACAAAACCGTTACCGAAGGAACCATTTGCAAAGTTGAGGTTGAACATGGGTGTACAACCTCCTTCTCATCAAGGTTAAGGTACATGTTTCTGTCCCCTCTCTCGTCTTAGCTTTGGATAGTGTTGTCAAGGGGGAGAAATTGTAATCATAAATCTTTTGCTTAAAGAGAGAGTTGTGGGTAAGCTGTGAACTCAGCGTTTGTGTGTGAATTTTTCTAACCGTTTGTTGAAGTGGGTGTAGGAAAAGTTCTTGAATAGGAATCATGAAGATGTTAGAGAAGAAAGATGTTGGTGGTGTCATAATCACTACTGATGGACAGCATGGTCTTGCTGTCAATAATTCTTGTTTCCTACAATGAGTTAGCTCACGTAGGCTTAGAATTGTTGATTAGTAATCCATTGCGTGTGGTTACGAAAGTCGGTGATTTATGAAAACTTGGTTGACAACAAAATCCAAAGGGGGGGATTGTTGGGACCAAGCTGAAGGTAGTTGTTTGTTGTTGAAGGTTGTCTTTGTTGAAAGTTGTCTTTTGTTGTTGAAGTTTTCATAAAAGACTTGTTGAGAAAAGTTTCACTTAGGCAAACTTGAAGTTTTCATATTCTTGAAGTGTAACGAAGTTAGGAGTTCAGAACCATGAATCCGGAATGGAGAATCCAGAACCTGGTAGTGTGAAAGTTCGGAACAGGGTGGTTCCTGAACCAGTTGAAGTGCAGAATCATACTGAATCAGTGCTGGAAGGTTGTTGTTCTAGAACTGAGAGTTCGGATCCTATCGATCGCTGCTGGAAAGGAAAGTTCGTATCCTGGTACTTGTTGAAAATTTGGTGTCTGGGAATCGAGAAGTCAGAACCAAAGTATTGAGGTTCGGAACCGTGAAGTTCGGAGTCTAAAGTGTGAAGACTCACACTGAATGTGATGATGCTATGCTGTTTTGTATTTCCTATTTGTGATTACTTGCAGGTATTCACATGCAAGCAAAATTCGGTACGAGAAGGCATTCCGGAGTCGACCTCTCGTGAATGGAGTTCGGAGTTGATTTGTTGATGAAGAGGTTCGTAGCGAGAAGTTCGTAACGGAATGCAATGGCGAAAAATTCAGAGAAGTCATTACGAAAGTCAGGAGTTCAGGTTGGACTTTATCTCCTGACTGAGACGTGCATATCAAGGGGGAGAAGTTACCAGATGTTTCGTAATGTGAAGTTCGTATAGAGGAAGATCGTAGTGAAGAGATTCGTAATTGGCATGCGGTGATGAAAGATCTGACTGAGAAGTTCGTAATGAGGTAGTTCGTACTCAGAAGGTTCGTATCAAGGGAGTTCGTATTGAAGATGTCTGAGCCAGAAGTTCGGAGTCATTCTGAAGATGTTCGTAACGATGAAGTTCAGAGATGACGTCCTGAAGAAGAGTTCGTAACGACAAGTTCGTAACGAAGAGTTCGTTGTTAGAAGCTCAGAGTCGACTTGCTTTAAGAAGTGTTCAAAGTCAACTAGTCAGATAATCAGAGTTGACATTGCGGAATCAGAAGATCGTAACGAGGAGTTCGTAACGAGAAGATCGGATTTGGCTGGCTGTATCAAGAAGCATGGAACTGATTGGCTGAAGAGAAATTTCAGGGTCATCTTTCAGATCCTGAAATTCGTAACCAGGTATGCGGAACCGAGGAGTCTGTATAACAGATCCGGAAATGTGGTTACGGAGAGTTTGTGTAACAAAGGAAGATCCGGGAATGAAGCAAGAACCGTAATTAAGTGAAGGTTGAAGAAGATTCTAGAAGAATCTAGAAGCGTTGATGAAGTCAAAGAATGCGCCGAGATTTAAGGAGAATTAAGATTTGAATGATTTCGATTAAGCGGGATTGAAATTTGGTTTCCCGCCTAAATGATTTTTGGGTCTCCTATAAAAGGCGCTCACTGTGCAACTTTGATGATTGATGATAATTACTGAAAATCTAGAGAGAGAAGCTCTGATCATCTAGAGAGAAGAAGAGTTCGGATTGGAGAAGAGTTAGCCGCACAGGAATTTCATTGCACCTTCGATTACGAGGTTTTGATAACGGTTTGTTATCGTATCAAGCTTTTCGGGTTGAAGACTTTTGAAGTGAAGTATCCGGTGTGGTTTGTCGGATTGAAGAGTTTGGATTGAAGAAGACTGGGCAGAGTGAAGAAGTATCCGGAACGGGAGGTTCGGAGTGATTAATTCGGAACAGACTTTCGGAACGAGATTTCAGAAGCGGTTTGTTATCGTACTGAGTCCCTCTAACTGAAGCAGATGTTCGGATTGGGAATTTCGGAATGAGGATTCAGAATGGAGAATTCGGAACGGTGATTCGTAATGGAGAATCCGGAACGGGAATTCATAATACATGTGCGGACAGCTTTTGAACTATCTTAAGTCCGTAATCTTCTTACCGGCTTCTGGGTAAGAAAGTGAAGATTTGTACTTCGGAGAATACATCTGTTTAATTATAAAGAAGCACTGAAACATTGTGTTATCCTATTTGTGCTAAGAGGGAGCACACGCACTATTGGATTGTTTTCAAAGTGTTGCACGAGTGTAAGGGTATATCCTACTCGTTGTATTCCACATCAAAGGATTGTTTTCTAGTGGATTGTGTGGTACTGGATTATTTCTGTACCATACCAAGGACGTAGCTACTCTTGTTGAGTAGTGAACCTTGTAAATCTTGTGTTCCTGTGGATGTGTGTGTTCAGCAGGGAAGAAACTCTTTAACAGGAGGCGAAGGTTGTTTCAAAAAGGGGAAACTTAAAAAGAAAAAGATATCACTGATTCACCCCCTCCCCCTCTCAGTGATGCTTGGATCCTGATTGGGAACTTCAATTTAATGCTACAATTGCAGAGAGATGGGACACTATGAAAATGAGTGTCCTAAGCACCAAGGAAACATGCCTCAAAAAAAGCCAAGAGAACAAGGGAGAGCCTATGCGATTACAACCGTGGAGGTTGAAGTTCCTAATGATGTGGTGGTAGGTACTTTAATTGTTTCCTAAAACTTATCCAACACTTTATTTGATTCTGGATCATTTCATTCATTTATATCTTCCTAGTTTTCTAAGAAAATTAGATATGTCCAATTTGATTTAATAAAGGAGTTGTCAGTTAAAACTCCCAGGGGATGTATCATTGCAATAAAGGCATGTCGATTAGTCCCCCTCTAGACACCAAAACATGCTTTAGTTTTTAACCTTATCATCATAACAATGACTGAATTTGATATAATTCTCGGTATGGATTGGCTATAAAATTATGATGCGATGATTTATTGTAAGAATAAGGAAGTTACAATTTTTGAAAATGGAGTAGAATCCCTTGTCTTTAGGGTGGAAACTTCACCACTAGATTCTTATCTAGAACCACCCCCAGTAGCTCTACTGAATGAAATACATGGAGAGGAAGATAAACCAATATCTATGGGTGAGGAAAGAAATTTTCAAATTGAAGATGTGCATATAGTGCAAGAGTACATTGATGTATTTCCAGAGGATTTACCTAGACATCCGCCTGAGCGATAAGTTGAGTTCTCTATTGATTTAATTCCTGATGCAAGACCTATATCAAAGACTCCCTATATAATGGATACTGTGGAATTAGTAGAGCTAAAGAAACAACTAGAGTATTTGAGTGAAAAATGATTTATTCTACCTAGTGTTTCTCCATGGGGATCCCCTGTCCTCTTTGTCAAGAAGAAATATGGATCCATGAGTCTTTGCATTGATTATAGGGAAATCAATGCTATTACAATAAAGAAAGAGTATCCTCTTCTCCGGATTGATGATTTATTTGATCAACTTCATGTATCTCAATACTTTTCAAAGATTTACCTCTGGTTCGGATATCATCTGTTGCGTGTAAGGAAGGAAGATATTCCTAAGACATCATTTCAGACCAGGTATTACAAGTTTACAGTAATGCCTTTTGGACTGACAAATGCACCATTTTCATGGATTTAATGAATAGATTTTTCAAGGAATATCTTGATAACTTTGTTGTGGTATTCATTGATGATATCCTCATATACTCAAAAATCTATGAAGACCATGAGAATCACTTGCGAGTTATTCTAAGAAATCCTAAAAGAAATAAATTATATGGGAAGTTTAGAAAGTGTTAATTCTAGCTTCAATCATTTTCTTTTATAGGACATATTGTCTCTAAGGATGGAATTCTAGTAGATCCTGTGAAGACAAAGGCAATCCAATATTGGCCCACGCCAACAAACATAACTGAGGTGCGCAGTTTTATTGGATTAATAGGTTACTATTGGCGTTTTGTTCAGAATTTTTCCCGACTGGCTAACCCACTAACCAAGCTCACACGTAAAGGAGTTAAGTTTGTGTGGAAAAAATAATGTACAGAATGATTCCAAGAATTTAAAATAAGATTGGTCAATGCTCTAATTTTGACTCTTCCATTGGGAAGTGATGGATTTGTAATATATAGTGATGCATCAAAGAATGGAATGGGTTGTGTCCTTATGAAAAATGATATAGTTATTGCTTATGCATCAAGACAGTTGAAGACACATGAGAAAAACTATCCAACTCATGATCTTGAGTTATAAGTCATAATCTTTGCTCTAACAATATGGAGGCATTATCTCTACGGAGAGAGATGTGATATTTATATGGACCACAAGAGTTTGAAATACATTTTTACACAAAAAGAACTCAATATGAGGCAAAATATGGGTCGAGTTACTCAAATATTACGATTTTTCAATACACTACCACCCAGGAAAGGTGAATAAGGTGGAAGATGCATTAAGCAGGAAAGATCATGGCCTTCTGACTCAAATGAGTATTGAAAGATATCCTATATTAATGGATCTACTGAATATGGATATGGGAATTGTTAAGGAAGGGGAAACATCGCTCCTCTTTCAAATGATTTCTAAACCATCTTTATTAGAGAAGATAAAAATCTATCAATCTGATGATTAGAATCTACAAAAGAAAATTAATGCAGTTAAGGATGGGAGACTGGATGACTTCGTGTATGAAAAAGGAGTTCTGAAATTTGGGAAGAGGTTATGTGTTCCATCAGTACCTAAGCTAAAAAGGGAACTATTAGATGATGCTCATAGCTCAAGTTTCTCTATACACCCAGATTGCACCAAGATGTATAGAGATATGAAGGAATATTTCTGGTGGGATAATATGAATCCGTAAATTGCTGACTACGTGTCAAGATATCTAGTTTGTCAACAAGTTAAGGTAGAGAGACAACATCCCAAAGAAGTGATGCAACCTCTACCTATTCCTATGTGGAAGTGGGATAACATTACAATTGAATTTTTCACCGGACTACCAAGGACACCTAGAAGGAACGATGCAGTATGGGTAATTGTTGATCAGCTCACAAAATCAGCACATTTTCTTCCAATAAGAGAGGATTTTCCACTTGATCGCTTGGAAAGACTTTATATTAATTAAGTTTTAAGACTTCATGGTGCACCTCTATCGATTGTGTCTAATCGATATCCCTGGTTTACATCAAAATTCGGGAAAAGTATCCATAAGGCTTTGAATACTGAGCTTCGTATGAGTACTTCTTATCACCCTGAAACTGATGGACAGTCTGAAAGGACTATTCAAACTCTGGAAGACATGCTGAGGTCATGCTCTCTTGATTTCCAAGGTATGTGGGATCAATACTTGCCTTTGGTGGAATTTTCCTACAATAATATTTTCCATTCTAGTATTCAAATGGATTCATATGAAGCATTACATGGAAAGAGATGTCGAACTCCAACTTGTTGGGATGAAGTTGGTGAGAAGAAACTTATAGGCCCAGAACTTATTGAAGAGACCATGGCAAAGGTGAAGACAATACAAGCCCGTATTAAAGAATCCCAAATTAGGCAGAAGAGTTATGCTGATAATCAAAGAAAGGATTTGGAAGTCCAGGTGGGAGATCATGTTTTTCTGAAAGTATCTCCATGTAAGGGTGTAGATTCGGTAAGAAAGGGAAACTGAGCCCCAGGTATATTGGACCATTTGAAATTCTAGAAAGAATCTGAGCAGTAGCTTACCGTTTAGCAATTCCGCCAAATCTCTCCAAAGACCATGATGTGTTCCATGTGTCATTGTTGAAGAAATACATGCCAGACCCAACACATGTACTCACCTATGAAGAAATTGAACTGAAACCTGATTTGTCATACTGTGAAAAGCCTATTGGGATTCTTGACACAAGGGAGCAGGTATTGAGAAATCAGACAACTCTTCTAGTAAAGGTTATTTGGAGAAACCAGAATATGGAGGAAGCGACATGGGAACATGAGGATGATATGAAAAAGAATCACCCACATCTTTTTGGTGAGCTTCATACATAAAATTTCGAGGATGAAATTTTTGAAGGAGGGAATAATGTAGCACCCCAAACACTTCATGGTATGTTTCTCTTAAATACATTCTAGTTATAGCCTATATTTCATGGATCACTGAGCCTATATGGAAAAAAACATGGTTACTTATAGGAGATATCCATAACCTAGCCATTAAACTTAAATTTTTCAACTCTTTATTTTGAATTTTAAAAATATGACATACACGGTTGTGTTCAAGATGATATTTAGAGTCTGATAGGATTAATTTAATTTTCGGTGAATAGTAACTTACCCTTATGAATAGTAACCTACCCTTATGAATAGTAACTTACCCTTATGAATAGTAATATGACTCTTATGAACGGTATCCATACCATTGAGTGTATAAATGAATTTAGGCACCTTAAAAATAAAGATGAAAATTTTAAGTGTTTGTATTTTTTCGATTAAATAATGATTTTAATTAAATATTAAATTAATCATGTTTAAAAAATTATTTTTGAAAAATGGACTTCATTTTTGGATTCTACACGTCGAAAAATGGTTAGGGTGAATTTTTGGGATTTTTTTGAAATACTTGAATTTTTTATGAATAGTAAAATCTGATAATTCACAATAAATGCTAAATAATGGATTAATTGAGTCATTGATGATGATCTACTAATGTAAGACCAATTGGTTCGAAGTCACATGCATATATTACTATTCTTGGTCATGTAATACTCACTATTGGTTGTCTTGAGAGGAAATAATAAACTAATGAATTTTATATTGAGAAAACTTCTCTCCCCTCCACTATATAAAGCACCCCTCACCCCCTCTTCCTCTCACACCACTCAAGCCTTGTGTCTTGCCAATATTCTACCCAAGTTTTCCCCAAGATCCTCCCCCATTTACAAAATCTCCTAGAATCTTTAAAATACTAAAACCTCTCCCCTTAAGAGGTTCTCAAAGGAGGAAGTCTCAAGAGATAAATTCCTCTTTCCAATTCCTTCAATTCTTGTAAGTTATTTTCTTTTTGTTTCTTTACTCACCATAATAGTATGATAAATCCAATAACATACATGCACTGTAATATTTTCATTCTAATTTTATATTTCATTAACTTCTCTCCATTCCCCACCA
This sequence comes from Viscum album, assembly GCA_963277665.1. Taxonomy (NCBI): domain Eukaryota; kingdom Viridiplantae; phylum Streptophyta; class Magnoliopsida; order Santalales; family Viscaceae; genus Viscum; species Viscum album. Next base: position 403,151,233 of record OY728130.1, read on the forward strand.
TTTATTTGAAAGAAATGAAAGCACTGTTTGAGATGTGCTAATTTAGCACATTCAAGGACAACAGTTTATCAATTTCTATAATAATATTTAATTTTGGTCATGAAACCATTTTTGTTATGGTTGAACCAGATTATTATATATTTAATATATCCTATTTTTAGTTCTGTAATCCTTTTGTACAAATGGGATTAAGTTATAAAGTAAAACATGTTCATTGTAATCAAACCCACCGTTTAGCCAAAACGGTTGTCACTAAGGTTATATATATAATAATTTGACTTCACTCTAAGTAACAAAATTAAATTTAAAACCATTTAATCTCATATATGTTCACTAATAGAATATAACTTCATTTCTGGACAACCACATCCATCTTATATAGTTATCCGAACTTGAATATAAATGAACCAATCATTTAAACCCAAGTAAACAAACGAGCCCGAACAATGAAATTAAAACTTATAACTAATAAAAAAGGTTTTGAATGAACTAAAAAGGGTTATAATAAATCATTTAAATATATAATAGGTTATGTAATTATGAATTAATAATCCTAATTTTTTTATTCAGATCTTAAATAACAAGTCAAGAACACCTTCAAGCGTAAGGTAAGGGATATCTTAACTCAATTTCCATTTATTGAGTTACACATCTTTGTCATTGCTTTTGTCTTTCCAATAATATGTGTGAATGAACTCTGATTGTTTTATACTATATATCCACTTATATTTTGTGGATTTTTATTTGTCACACATAAATATTTCATTGATTTATCCTCACTCTAATGATACAATCTTTGTAAGGGATCATCTCTCTCAATTTTGTTCAAGAATATCCCCTATGTTGTGCCCTTTTATTTTTAATTCCTAATGATTGGGGTATGTTTTATCACCTACCCCATACTACCCTTGTGACATATAAACAATTTAATACCCCTTTACCTCTCAATAACACGTGTTACCATGCTGAAATGTTTGTAAGGGGTTTCTCATCTCACTTTCATTTCTGTGAGATTTTCATTGTTCGCTAATTATTTCTTGAATGTGGTATATGTGTACTGCTATTTGATATATAATAAAATTATTCTCTTTATATTCATGTTATTAAATGATTAATTTTAGGGTTATTATGTTCTGTTCATATGATTCGACCGATTGCATTGTAGTAAGAGACTTTGTCTCAACTACTATTTTGTTGTGACTAACTTTGTATTGTGCACCTAATAATCCTTATGTGGTGTACCTACTGCTCATTTGAGATCAATTTTATTTTAAAATTATATTAAATATCCATAATATCATATCATGGATATTTTTTTGTCTAAACCGTATACCATTTTACATATGGTGTTTATTTGGAAAGTTATTTTAATTATAGAAATATTGATGAATCTATATACTCTACTCCATACGGATATTGAAAAGGAATATTTATATTGTATTGAATCAATGTATAAAGAATGATTTGGACTTGAAGTGGCAGGTGGGGCCCTCTATAGCCCCTCAATGCATCGATAGGTCTCATGAGACAAATCATTTTAGCGACAAACCCTTCGAGTTTGTTTCCAAAAATCAGACGAGTTTATACCCATAGAACTAGACCGTTTTTAAGGTATTATGGTTTCATGTGCTAGATAAATGAAGTCCAATTAATAATCATTATCTTTATTCATTATCAGTTATTATTATTATTCATGAGGTTTTCACTATGACAAAATCTATGGATGCAGTTTCATTCTCAGTTTATTAATAGCATTAGTTATTCATTTATTCACTATTCCATATTGATTATGTCAGATTGATTGTGATTCACTTATTATTGTACTCATGCTTCTGCTATTTATAACCCTTAATAAGCATTTGAGCTCACCACTTTCATTGTTTACTTTCAATAGGTGACAAAGAGGAGATCATTTATTGAGTTCTTGTGGATGCAGTTTTTAGTTTCGTTATGTATTGTATTTTGTAAACTTTTCCAATGTAATTTGAGTAACATCTATGTATCTAGTTTATTAAAGACTACTAAAATGATCGTTCATTCGGGATATTCATTACTTATAACCATGCCAATATCAAAAGTAACACACCAGCTCCATTCTAGAGGGGTTGGGGTGTTACAAGGATCCCTAGTGTTAGTTCTGTTGAACAGGTATGAAGAAGGCAGTAGTAAAGTTCATTTCTCAGTGCCTTACGTGCCATCGGGTGAAGGCTGAGCACCAGATTCCCATAGGTTTAGCTCACCCCTTGGAAGTTCCAGAGTGTAAGTGGGTTGGAATATTGATGGACTTCGTGATGAGATTATCATGGATGTCCAAGGGACATGATTCCATCTGGGTGGTCATTGACCGACTCACCAAGTTGGCCCACTTCCTAGCTATCAGGGAGTATAGTTCCATAGAGAGATTTGGATGCCTCTGCATGCAGAAGATAGTTTAGCTTCATGGCATCCCTTTGATGATAGTCTCAAATTGTGATGCTCGTTTCACATCCTGATTGTGGAAGGGATTGTAGGAGGAATTTGGGACCCAGCTATGCTTGAGCACAGCATTCTATCCACATACAGATGGTTATATGGAGAGAACCATTTAGGTTTTGGAGGATATGTTGTGGTAATGTATCTTTTATATTGGTTGCAGTTGGGAGGACCACCTATCACTAGTGGAGTTCGCATACAACAATATCTACCACTCCATGATCAGTATGGAACCATTTGAGGCTTTATATGGGAAACCCTGTTGGTCACTACTTTGCTGGACCAACCCTAGAGATTCAACCCTAATGGGTTCAAAGTTGATGCGAGCTACCACCGAGAAGGTGCAAATCATCCAAGAGAAGATTAAAACTTCACAGATTCAGTAGAATTCTTATGCTGATAGACAATGTAGACCTCTGGAGTTTGAGGAAGGGGGCATGTATTCCTTTGGGTCTCAATTCGATGAGGGTTATGGAGATTTGGTTGGCGTGGAAAGTCATCTTCATGGTTCATTGGCCATTTTCAGATAGTGTGTATAGTTGTAGAGGTGGCATACCACCTAGCTCTACCACCATAGTTGCACTGGGTACATGATATATTCCACGTGTTTCAGCTATGGAGGTACGTGCATGACCTATCGCATGTCATCAAATGGGGCGAGATGGAATTTGATGATGGAGTGACCTTCATAGAGTACTGAGTAAAGATCGAGGATCGACAGGAGAGGATCCTTCATGGGTGGGTGATCCCCCTATTTTATGTTTGGTGGCAGTATGGTAATCTTTAAGAGAGCATGTTGGAGCAGGAGGCTCAGATTCTTGCGCAATACCCACATCTATGTGAGTATCCTTTTGTTTTATCTTTTTAGGGTCGTAAAATACCTAAGGTGGGGGTAATGTATGTCTTGAATTTTCTGTGTATTATTTTTAAATATTATATAGAATTATTATGAGACAAATCTTTGCAACGACGTGCAATTTTGAGACTCGGGGTGCCTGGAATAAATTTTTGAAATAATCTAAACTCTAAATAGCACACGTGGGAAATTTTCTTGAAAAGGTGAAATAACTTTTAAATGGGTACCCGAATCAAAAATATAAGGGCACTGTTGCATTCAAAGAAACAACTTTACCTTAGGCAGGGCCTAACATCAACCGACATGGGTCAGCTACGGGAGTAAGTTTTTAGACATTTTAAAGGAAATAAAATAAATTAATAATTTATTTTATTTTAAATTTTTCCATAACGCAGTGATGCTTATTTTGTTTTAAATGAGAAAGAGCTTAGGGTTAGGCTCATAACCCTGTAAAACTCCCTGGGATCCTCTAGAGTTTTAGAGAGGAGCCACCCTTGGAGAATTCTTGACAAACACTGATGAACGGTGACACATGGATCGTTGCGCAGTGAGATCAAATCTCGACTGACAACCAATCTCCCTATTCATTTATGATCAAGGTAGGGATTTTTATTTCAATTCTTCTTTCCCCATTTGTGGATTTGAAATGATGAACGGGGATCAACCCACGAACAGTTTGACCCACGGATAGTTTGTTCTTGCGAGAGGGTTTTTATCAGGTTTATTTTTTGGGAATTGATCTGTGTTTAATTTTAATTAATTTGATTTGCCTTGTTTTATCCTTCTAATGGGAGTAGATCAACGCCGTAATGAAAGATAGTGGAGGTTTGTTCCTCAAATTTGTTGTGTGGATTTCTTCTTCCACTTTTTACCCCACGTTCTTTGCATTCTTCATGGGGATATGAACAACAGATCGTTTCACATTCATTTCACAATGCAATGATCCCAAATTGTAGATCAGGCATCGTGATGACCTAACGAAGTTGCAACAATGATGGTGGTAGAATAATCGACATGGTTCGGGAGAAATCTTCCTTTGAGAGTTCTTTGTGCGGTTGGATTGAGACTTATTTTCAAGGCTGATCGGAGGCCCAAAACCAACGGAAACAGCCTTGCAATGTCGGGGCGACATCGAACCTAGATTTTCACGGCGATTGGGCAGTCAGATCGACGAATCAAAAATCCAAAGGGGTGTGGGATGAAGAACAGGTGGTTCTGTAAATTCTCAATGAACACGGTGTGTATTCCGAAGAACATGCCATGTGGGACCGGCATAGCGGTGACTAGGGTTTTCGCACTGCACATGGTGAAGAACATAGTGTGCTCCTAGGAGGACACAGTGTGTGGGACCCACTTAGTGACGGTTAGATTTTCGGGTGACACGAATCACTAACACGCCATGTGAACATTGTCACACGGAGTGTGGGTCCTTACACAAACTCGGTGTGTATCTCGGGAGATACATATACACGGGGTAGAGTACATAGCTTGTGCTCCACCACGTGGCCAAACCTATCCGAACATACGGACCACCCCGTATACTGATACACGGTCTGGGACACATGGGTTGAATCCATGTACGGTCACATGGCCAGCATACATAGAGTTTTCCCCAGATAATGGAACATGGTGTGTCGTGCTCTTATATTCCATGTATATATCCTTCTACATGACATGCCTTCTACATAGGATGTTGTACACAGGTAGTACCCGGGGTTATAGGACTCGGGGTGTGACCTTTCTACATGTCATGTACCTTTCTGTACATGGATTGATCTTCTTGTCCACCATTCCTTAGACAAGTTTCATTTGGGTTAGTTCCCCTTTTTTCATACCCCTGATGTTCAGGTATCATTTCCATCTACAGGAGTATGATCCCTTTAGATGGACTTTCTGGATAGAGTTGGAATCCCTCTAAGAGGCTCGGAGTGAGATCCTCTACCCATTCTTGACCCTAGGTAGATTCAAGTATCGATGTGACCAATCCTACAGGACACTGATCCTCTAATTAGAAGGGGGGTCTGAATGATTCATGGTATTCTCCAAGACCCTGGCATTGATCCTCATTTGTGTATCATTATCTTTTACACTCAGAAGTGTGTTCTCCTGGAATGAGTGTATCTATTCTCTCTTCAGATCTATCAGTGTATCTATCTCTCTCATGGATTTTCCTGATGAACAGTACTTCTTGGGTAGATGTCATCAAAGCTATCAGACTCGTGGAGGAGTTCTCCCATATGAGTTCTTTGTGTAATCATCGAACTGAATCCCTAGTGTGGGTATGGGGTTGTTGTGACTAACCTCTAGACTACGGGTCTGGGTTTAAAGTATATCTGGATGTGTTTCTCTAGTTATATGTTCCATAGACATATATTTTGTATAGATGATTGTACCTTTACTTTGTGTATTTCTTTGTGTTTTTTTTTGGTCCCCAATTGAGTACCTTTATACTCACCCTTGTACGGGATTTGCCTGCATGTGTCATTTCTTGTGCAGACGAGTGACCTTTTGACAGAGTCCAAGGAAAACCAGGATCAGACTAAGATTTCTGAGTTCCTTGTAGGCCGAGGTGTTCCTACGGCTACGAGCAGCAGTCCCAATACCTACTTTCTTTCTTACAGGTTGGAATTTGTAGTTTTCATACTCTTTCTTTTAGTGGTCTTGTATTCTGGCCCAGTTTAATTTCCACACTTTACTTTCTATTGTACTCTGTTGGTTGGGTTTAGTTGTATACATGCATCTTGTTCCTTAGTGGTTTTTACTTTTCAGAAATTGTGGGATTGGAGATGTGTGTGTGTGTGTACAGGTACTTAGGCAATGCCTCCCATGTTAGTGATATGTCTACTCAGTACTAGTCATCTACCCCTGGCCTATTGGAGGCGGGCTTGGGGAGTCACGACACAGACCCCACTGGGACGGGTCATGACACTATAAGTATAATAATACATATTTATATATATTTACATAAATTATATATCAATATGTATATGCATGTGTTATAATATATAGATAATATATATGAGTTTTTTATTATAGACACACACAAATACACACACACACACACATTATATAGGTATATAAATAATCATATATTTTTATTTTAAATAAAATGGATATTATTTTTTATTTAGATAAGGCTTATATATTGAAATATATATTTTATATGTAAATATGTTTAATTATTTATTTATAAAATTAAATTTTTATGTGTTAATATATAAAAAATATGTATATATTAGTATATATTTCATTATAAATAATAGTACATTATGAAAATTGATAAAGTTTCAAAGGAATAATATTAATATTAATGTAATCCCTCTAAATAAATTCATTCCCCACTGAAAAAGGAAAAAAAGACCCCCTAAAATGAGGTTGAAATTTTAAAAAACTTGGTTTCTTACATAAAAACTCAATTTTAGAGGCCTTCAGGGAATTTTGGGACTCAAAAATTGTGACAAATGTTTACTTGTGTCACTAAGGGCATATATCTCATCACAGGTTTTGATTTGATATGTGGTAGAGCTCAAACGGACACTCAGATCAAAATTTATGGTCATTTGAAGTTCAACTTACGTTTTCAACTTATTTTAGATCTTTTATTAATTTTTTGATTTTTTATGTCTTCAATTTGTTATTAAATAACTATTAATTGATAGTAATTAGTAAATTATTAATTAATAATATTTTTTAAATTCTTGTATAAGTCATTTTCACTAAATATCTTATATATTAAGTGTAAATGTCTATTTTTACTTATCTAAAACATATTTAAAATATATATATTATATTTATATCAATGTAGCTATATTTATATATTAATAAATTATTCTTAATTAAATATAATTTTTTTAAATATACCCTTTATTAGCGCTAGTAAAAAAAGCGCTGATAAGGACCCCCCTTTATCAACGCTACTAAAAACGTTGATAAAGGGGGTCCCTTTAACAGCTCTAATAAATATGGTACCTTTATTAGTGCTAAAAAGAACTGATAAAGGAGTAATTTTAACAGTGCTTTTTTTAGCATTGTGGACCATTGGAACCACTAGGATAGACTTATGATCAGAATCAGTGAATCGAAGATCAATCCTCTGAAGATCCCAGCTAGAAAGTTCATCAACCAAGAGCTCTCTGACAACTGCATGATCATGGTCGGGTGCAGGTGAAGAAGTGGGAATCAAGCCCTCCGAAGTAAGAATCTAGGGATCATGTCATATATTAATTGAATCACCACTGGAAATTCTCCAAAAAATGACACAGTTCAAGACGACCTTTGATCCCCAAACACTCCTCCAAAAAAATCTCGGTTATGGACCTAAGTTGGAAGACAAAAAATCATCATGAGGAAAGTACTTAGCTTTAATGACTCTAGCGCACAAGATATCAGGGTTCTGTAAAAGGCTCTAGCCTTTCTTGGCAAAGAGGGCATTGTTAAAAACTTTCAAATCCCAAAATCTCATACCACTGCAGGCCTTAGGAGCACACAACTTCTCCAAAGAGAGCTAGTGAAGAAGATTTTTCCCAATTTTCATGGCCCCACCAGAAGTTATCAAAGGCTGAATGAAGTTTATGGGTAATGAAATATGGGATCTTAAAAGGGGACATCTGTTGGAACCACTTTGTGTATAAGGTTGTATTTGTTGTCAAAAGTTGTCAATGAAGATCAAAATGAAGGATATCAAGAAGTAATCCAATGAAATGGAGGAATGGAAGATCAAAATGAAGGAGATCATGAAGTACTTCGATGAAGTGGAGGATGGTAATTCAGACGATTGTTGTACTGATCATAAGTTCAAAGAACATGTGTAAAAGGTGATACATTGTTTACAACAATGAAGAATGTGAGGTGTAATACATATGGGTATCATTAAAGAAGAATGGGGTTTTTTTATGAAGACCATGAAATTACTCATGATTTCATGAGAACCATTCAAGAGACTTCTTAACGAATTAAATCATATGGTTTGCATGAATTAGATCATGACGGTTGATGAAGAAGACAGTGTGCAAATGATTGTAATTCTAACATGGCCGTGTGGGGATTGGAATTCTGAGATAGCCATGCACATCACATTGTCATAGAAGATGATGATGCTAAAGCTATGCCTTCAAAGAATACATATCACAATAGTGGAGTTGTGATAAAAGCAGAAGAGTTGTTGAAGGATACAGATCACCAAGAAGAAGTTCTTTTGAGGTGATCGTTCTTGTTGACAAAGCAAACAAATGACATAAAAATTTGTTGACAAAGGAGATTCCATGGTGGCATGTCGAGTTCAAGGACTGTGGATAATGATCCATGTTTTATTCAAGAAACATCGACAAAGGAATGGATGATCTGGAGGCGGACAAAAAGAGTAGATACAAGGTGGCACCATTTCCCAGTGTTTGCCAAATTTTTGGGCCTGAAAATCGACAAATGAAGAAAAGTGGTTTTGGAAAAGAGACTTGCATGTTGTGTACTTGAAGAAAAGGGAACTTTTGCACCTAGTGTTTTTCAAGATCAGAACATGGAGAATGGAAAAGGAAAGAGGGTCGCGCAAGTGTTGGGTTGGTCGCGCAAGTGACCTGCGTGCCATGAAGAGACTTGCGTGCTGGTTCCTATAAGGATTGGAAACTTTCACGCCTATTGTTTTTCAAGAACAAAACTTCGAAATATGGAAAAGGAAAGAAGGTCGCGCAAGTATTGGTGTGGTCGCGCAAGTGAGTAGCGCGACAGAGGCTAGGGAGGATGAGCTGCGTGCCGAGACTTGCGCGTCGAGGGGTGACTTGCGCGCCGCCGCACAGGTTGACCAAATGCCTATAAATACTAGACCACCCCTCCTCATTTTTCACGTATTTCAACACTTAGAAAAATCAAAGCTCCTGTCACACAGGTGTGGAATTCGTGCAAGTAGTGTGTGGTCACGCAGGTAGACTTGTGCGCCAGTGTTTGAAGCTGCGCGCCGGTTCTTGGTTGTGCGCCCAAGGTGGTTTGGGCGAGAAAGGAAGTGTGTCGTGTAGGTTAGAAGTTGAGGAAGGCAGTGTCGTGTAGGTGGTTTGGTGATACATGCGCGCCAGTTTATACCTGTGCGCCAAAGACTTGCGCGCCGTATTGGGACTTGCGCGCTAGGCTTGGAGAAGAGCGCTAGGTTTTGTTGGAGTATGCCCGTCCTTTTTGGAGCTACACGAAAGCCGGAAGATTTCCCGGAACCTTTGGTGCAAAGTGAGATTGAAGAGGAAATCTAAATGATATGCATGATCTCATGCATTCATGGTGAACTGATTCTGACAGTGCAATGTAAGCCGAGCTTAATTTATTGAGCAATCACATAAGTGATTGTGATTCAGGAAAACGAAGACAAGGGGATCTAGTGCATTTAGTCATTGCACTAAAGAAGAAGGATTGAACTGAAAAGAGCATCAACTCAGAACCCTGATGCAAGTAAAGTCTCATGCTGAACATGAGACAAAGAACTTCATGTATATCTATTGAAGAGACCTTCACATCTATAAACTGAGAGGGACTTCACCAATGGTAGTGAGCGAGGGGGGGTCAATGGGAGTGACCCGAGGGACGCAGTGAGCTATCCCTGAAACTTTTTTAAAGGCAGTGAGTCTGGGACAGAGTGACTATTCCCGAACCATTGTAATCCACAACTAGTGAAGATTAGTGTAATTTGGTATGACCGGCAACTTGTCGGTGTATGCTCCTTGGACATAGCCCTTAGTGGTGAACCAAGTAAAATTGTTGTGTTATCTCTTTGCATGTGAATGTTTCATTGCTGGTCATATCCATCATACAGGTTTAAGTAGTTCCTACCAACGTGGGAACAAGATCCACAACTTTAAGAAGAAAAATTTGACACCCTGATTCACCCCTCCCCTCTCAGGGTGTCCCGGGGTCCTACAACATCATGTAAGATGGAAAAACTTAGACCACAACTTTAATAAGAACCTCATTACCTACCCTATAAATATTTTTTCTAGACCATCCCAAGATTTTCATGTGTACTTTATCAAAGATAAAAGATAATACCGCTATTTTGGAGCACCCAATACCATTGAGATCCCCATATATTTTTTATGTTTCTCTATGACCTCAATCCCACAAAAACCAAAAATAGTGTATCTTGTCCCATCTTGCACACCTCTACTAAAATACATCTCAGACTTGGAAAAATTGACTTGTTTTCCTGATGCATTGGTGAAATCGTTAATGATTTTGAGAATCTCTTAACACTCCTGAGAATTTTCTATTGATAAAAGAAGGTAATCATCGGTGAAGAAAATGTGAGTATTGGGGATACTTTTTCAAAAAACCTTGGCCCTATGGATAAGACCATCCAGAGATAATTTAGATAAAATATGATAGAAAACATTAGCAACAAGGAAAAACAAGTAAGAGGAAATAGGTTCAACCTGTCGTAGGCCTCTGGATGGTTTGAAACTCTTTGTGAGGAAGTCATTAACTTTGATGCTATAATAAATAGTTTTAACACAACTCATGATCGATCTCACCCATTTTAGGCCAAATCCCAGTTTTCTCATGACCTATTCTAGAAAGGCCCATTCTACCCTATCATATGACTTTGACATATCCAATTTCATAGACAAAGTCCATCTCTTTAAGGTTGAATGAGTTTTCATTGAGTGAAAGATTTCATGGTCCATAATAGCATTATATGTAATGAAACTCTTGGGAATGAAATAAATCTGATTTCTAGAAATGATAGAGGGGAGGACTCTACCCATGTAGTAGGAGAGGACTTTAGAGAAAATCTTGTAAACCTCATTGCACAAGCTGATAGGCCTAAAATCATAAATTTTAACCAGGATAGAGACTTTTGGGATTATCATAATAAGAGTTTCATTAATCTTTTACATACTTATAGAATCATCCCATAATCCCTATATCAAAGAAATAATATTTGGTCCCACAATATTCTAGAATCATTTAAGAAAATGGAATGGAACCCATCAGGACAAGGTGCCTTAGAATAATGGATGCTCTTTAGGGCCACCACAACTTCTTCTCCTAAGATATCAGCCTCAAGAATCACAGTCATGTACTTGGTCATATTAGGCTCAACACAGCTCAAAAGATCCCCTTGAGAGGTTCCCCCCTCAGAACAAAACATATTTTTAAAGAAATCATTAATCAGCTCCTGAATTTCCACCTCATCAGAAGTAATGTTTCCATTCATATCCTCTAAATTAGAAATAAGGTCATTCCTTCTTCTGGAAGAGGTCTTTTAATGAAAGAATTTGGTATTTTTATCACCTTTCTTGATTAAGTCCTCCCTTGACATAGAAAACCAATAAATTTATTTATCTCCCAGGGCCTCATCCATATTATTTTCCAGTGACACGACCTCCTATAGAGAGAAACCCAAAGAAGAATTATCATAAAATCTGGAGAGAGATTTCTCAATATAATAAATTCTATGGTCAAATTACCTGAAGTGTTTTCGAATACATAATTGTAATTGAGAATCCACATCCTTAGTTTTATCCCAAACATGATCATGAGGGGATGACCAAGAATCTTTGACAACATCACTACAACTATCATTGTATAGCCACATGCATTTGAAACGGAAGCTCTTCCTTGGCTGAATGCCCATGGGCATAACCTGTGGCTAAAGGAAAATGGTACAGTGGTCAGAAGAGATCGGGGTAAGTGTGAAACCTTTTACCTCATGAATTCTTGCATCCAGACACAAGATACCACAAACCTATCAAGACTTTTCAAAATTTTGGAAGCATGATCACGTCCACAAAACCTAGTAAATGGGCTCCCTTAGAAACCAAGATCCGAGAGACCAGCCTGAAGCAAATAATCTCGATAAAGGTACATAGAAGAAACACTCTGAAAAGCACCACAAAGCTTCTCATGGTGGTAAATGATCTTATTGAAATCCTCACCAAACAAAATGGGCCCCTGAAGTATATTTATGATAGATTTGATCAACTCCAAAGATCTCTATTTATCGCTCGCTCCCAACCAGCCATAAAAACCCACAAAGTGCCACATAGGTTCTTGGGGCTGATGGATGGAGACGGAAATGTGATGATCAAAAAATTTAACCACCAAATCATTGAAATCCTTTTTCCACATGAATCAAAGACCTCCATCATGGATCGAGTGTCCAATCGAGAAACAATTCTAAAAACCGGCCTTCATATAAATTTCTCTCATATACTTGCTTTCCAGCATGGTCTCAGACAAAAAGACCATGTGGGGGATGAACTTAGAGATCCATTGGTGGGTCATAAAAACTGATAGTGGATTTCCAAGCCCATGACCATTCTAGTATAAGGTTTTCATTGTGAAAGTTAGGGCTGGTACATGCCATCCTAATCCCTTGAAACTTAGACAAGGGAACCATAATCTGTCACTCTCCATATTTTTGGGAGATGATCCTCAAGCAGCAATACCTCAAAACCCCTCTTGGAGCAACAACAAACCGAATCATGGCCAACATATCCCAAATCCTCTTTGTTAAACCTTTTCCACTTTTGAGGAATTTTTTCACCAGACTCCAATTTTCCATGAGGATTAACGCCTTCCCCTGATAAGGGTAAAGATATATCAGTAAACAGGGAGGGGACAGGGTTTGAAGGGACAGGGAAAATTGGGTTCATCTCGTAAGGGGTCTTAGAAGCATCCTTTAACCCTGATACTTCCCACGATGATGGAAAAACCATCTATGAATGGGAAAAATAATCTCCAATAGGACTAAAATTAGAAGCATGGGAGCATGTTAGAGTGTTATTATAAGAACCTAGGTTTTCATATGATGTAAATATCCCTTTCTTTTCAGTTTAAATTATTTTTTATGGACTTTCATATGTGACCCTTGTGATCATGGGTGTTCTTGAGGTGTTTGGGGCTCGTTTGGAGTCTGGATCAGGGTTTTAGGGGTGTTTTAGGCTTGGCACACGGTTATGAGAAACTGTGCAGGGTAGGCCGCACAGTTAGTCTAACCGTGAAAGGGGAGATGGTAGGGTCTGCACAGTTAAGAAAACCATGTGGTAGAAACCTAATGAATGTGTATAATGTATGAGAAATTTAAAACTTTTGACAGACCGTTTTCACATAGTTTCTGCATGGTTAGTCAGACCATGCAGAGAAATCGTACAAATCACCCCTTTGAGGTCGTGAGTTGTGCACGGTTATCACACAGTTTCGGAAATCATGTGGGTAAACCATGTGAGCCTTCTGGGCGGGTTTTTTAAAAAAATTAATTAAATGTTAAATTTTTTCTTTTAAACCCTTTTTGGGTTTTCCTTCAACGCACAAAACCCCTCCCTCCGTAGGAGCTCTCCTTTAGCGCCTAGTATAGGCTTTGAGACCGATCATCTATCTGACCTCTGATTCAAATGCAGTTTGTCTCATCGGATTCATATTGGTAAGGCCTACATTCCTTTTTAGTCATATTCAATTATTATGGCAATCAATTTCCCTATTTGATTTTAGGCTCAAATGTCCTAATATCTGTTCTTCGTCCGCTCTTCAGATTTCTCCTAAACCAGGAAAAATCAAGACTTGATACTAGACAAGCTCTATACTACCAAGCTGAGGTATGTGGTATTTACATTCTTTCGGCTTTTCTGGTGCTTTTTGGGTGTTTAGAGTATATTCCTCCTGTCAGGGTTTCCGACACGGCCCCGTTTTTGAGTGAGCTACTCTTGGTAGGATTAGTCGAACCTAGTGAGGATGTATGTAGCTTCCCTTTAGGTGTGTTAACACCCATTTCTTGATTCTAGGTCACCTGAGGGGTTCACCTTATGGTTTTAACCTGTTTATTCTTGTTTAAACCACCCAATGGGTGTCTTCTTGTGATTGTCTAGTTATAGGAAACCCTTATATGCATTAATGAGTTGAAATATCTTCTTAGGAGACGTATTGCCTCCTTTCTTAGTGATATCTTATTATTCCATGATTTTTTTTGATTAGATGGTACTATTAAATGGGTGATATGGGTGGGTATACCTATGTGAACTTATTAATGGCATGTTAAATGGTGAGTATGGGAGGGTAGACCCATATGAATGGTGATTGATAGATGGAATGTATGAGTGGGTATACTCATGCCTTGTGCATGTTTATGTGAGTGGGTATACTCACATGGGTTTAATTGTTTAAATTAAATTCTTGAATGAATGGTTTGATAGATGTCATGGACTACTCTCCATAGATCTGGAATGCGATAATGGATGCCTTGGGTTGACTCTGCCTCTTAGGTCTTGATTCTATGGGATACCTCAAGCCATGCTACCCCGTAGATCCAGCTTGTTTGGGCTCACGTAGGATATGTTATTGACATAATCATAGGGCCCCAACCATTTTCTATACTGAGTTTTTACTAGGATGCCTTGGAAAAGTTCCTTCGATCTGACCCTTCATGGTCTAGATTATTTACATGGATGCCCTAGTTTATTATACCTTGGATCTGGCCCTTGTAGTCTACACTTCAATATATGACATGGTCGTGGTTTTCTTAACTTCTTTATACAGCATGGTGGTGGATTGTTGGATATATATGGATGTACGATATGGTTGTGTGACTGGTTTACTTGTTTATAGATGCCTTGTTAGGATTTGACTCTATTGCAGGTAGCCATTTTGTTTTACTTATGGTAGTAGACTTATGCCATGGGAATACACACTTTACTTTAATTATTTTATTACACTTTTTAGAACTTTGTATATTACTGTTAGAATTGTATAGAACTTGGTGGTTGCCTACTGGGATGTTTATCTTACACCATGTTTGGGCCTTCTTAGAGACCCAAAAAGATTATAATGTTATAGGTGATGATAGGGGAATGCGCCCTGGATTAGGTTGTTGATTATGGCTTTGGAGCAGGGGAGCAAAGGTCCAAGCTGAGGCTTGCGATGTTGGGATATCTTTTGGTATTTTGTTATTTTTGGGAATTGTATTGTATTACACCGCCATGTACCTGCTTTGGATTCTTTGTAGATACATGAATTATCTGCATCATTTTGTATATGAGACACTTCTGGTTATTGATATGTATTTCTGTTTTTTCTTACTTTCAGTTGACTGTTGTTTATTTCACTTCTGTTATTTATTGTATGTTTCACTTTTGTTGTGACACTCTGGTAATGAGGGAATAGTCCCCCCCACTAACTCACCTAGACCCTCTCTGCTATTTGAAAGCCTCTGGAATTTTGGAAGATGTGCTTGAGGCCATGTAGCCAACCGAGCTCGAGGCACTATTGAGTGGTATCCGGGTCCGGGATGTTACAAAGTGGTATCAGAACTATTTTCTTTTCTGGTTTGACTTACTGTTTAGTGAAATTATATAGGTATAGGAAGGAAATGATGTTTGGTAATTAATTGTGCCTAAGAGTAGCTACCCCATGTATAGGGAAAATCCAAATTACCTTGAATGGGATTGTGATTTTTGGATTTTGATTATTACAGTTTCTTTGATTTCACCATTGGGTGACACACATGATTTATGTTATTACTATAGATATAATTATGGGTTATATTTTAGTTGTAATCTAATGAGATGAGGTTATTCCATGTCATGCGTCATATAGGAACTTGTTAGATATCACATTCCATGAATTATGCCATGCCATTTAGGATACATTAGATATTTCATGTTGTTGTGATAGTTGATGTGATGGTTGTACCTACTATTTTGATAGTTTGGGTGTAGTGGATAGAGGAGTGACATCGTCTTTCAATTCATAAGGAGTATGGGACCATGTGAATTGGGAAATGGTGCACCGATGTAATGTAAATGCTAAATTAACTTGTTATATGTATGGTTTGAATGAAAGCCAATTTTTGGATTCATGGGGTGTTATGGGCCCTCATGGATTCGGAATTGGTAAACCCTTGGTGGAATTTCTTGGATAACTAAATGTAAAATGAAAATGGAAACTAGAACTAATGGATAGGGACTTGACCTAGACCCAGCTTTTGAGTGGGAAAGAGGCAAAGTTTCTAGTGGTTTGATGACTATTCTTTATATAGTCTAAGCTTTAGAAGCATTATATGGGTTTGACTTGGTTTCTAAGAGGGTTTTGACTTGTCATATGCTTGTGATATATGTGCTTTGATGTTGTTATTTCATGAGATGTGTGTTTGGCATTGTAAAGACATTCCACCATGATGACCTCCAATGGTACGTCGTGAGGGAGGCGATGGAAATACTCCGAAGATGGTGGGACACAATCTAACATTTGATCCTCCTTTAGTGGCAACTGAGGCACCAGGAGATCTTACGGACATAGGTGTCGAGGCACATTTCCACGAAGGATTTTTTCGATATATGCAGACCTTCCAGGGAGCACTACAGCCTGCTATGTCTATGGTTGAGCTGACGTGAGTGTTCCAACAGCAGTATCCTCTCATGTTTTGGGGAGATAGAAGACCATAAGCTACAGAGTTATGGCTTAAGACCACATTAGCAATTTTTGAGCATCTGGAGATGCCTCCTGAGTGGAAGGTCAAGCTCACGACTTATATGTTACATGGAGCGGCAAAGTGCTGGTGCGATATTTTGAACCAGGTTGACGGGCTACGAGATATGGGTTAGAAAAATTTCTAAACCCACTTTTATGACTATTTTTACCCCACAACTCTACGAGCTGAGCGGTTCAGTGAGTTCATGCGTCTGGAGCAGGGCACGATGACGGTTATGGAATACTCAACATACTTTATAGAGCTTCAGTGCTTTGTACCGATGTATCTTAATGATGAGCTATTAAGGGAGAGACACTTCGAGGAAGGTCTCAAACATGCTATCAAATCTCAGGTCAACATTTTTAGATTGACCTCTATCACTGAGATTGTGAACCAATCATTGATCACAGAGCAGAAGCTTAGGGAAGCTGGGGGTATAAAACATGTGAGTGTTGTTTCTCTCCCCAACAGGTCTACATCTTCTTGAAGGAAACGCAGTTTTGAGGCTTCCCACGATGTGAGTGATAGTCAAGATATGGGTGCAGGAATCTTGGTGTATTGTTATTAGTGTGGTAGGCAAGACCACATGAAAAATCAGTGTGATCGCAACCCAATCGAGTGTCGAGCATACGGAGGGTTGGGGAACATGCAGCATTTTTGCAGGATCTTCCCTCCAGTTGTGAGTGGTAGGGGGTCAACTCCGACATCAGGTTCAGGTGAAGCTTATTCAACTCCATGTCAGGCTGGGAGTTGGAGCAGTGCAAGCTGGTCAAGTCAGGGTAGTTGTGGTCATGGTCATGGTATCCAAACACCATGTTCTCAAAGATAGTAGGATGGATCAGCTCAGGGTGGTCAGACTATGTCACAGGGTTGTGGTACAGGCCAGACTTATGTTATGAAACAGACCCAATATAAGCAGGATCCCAAACCGTCTATGGTGAGAGGTACAATCTTAGTAGCTTCTACTATTGAATCTGCTCTCTTTAATATTGGTGCAACATATAGTTTCATATCTGCACCAATAGTTAAAATCCTTGGGCTTGTTGTTTTTATTTATGAGGGTTTTATTATGATAGATACCCTATTGGGAGTCAAAACGGGTGATGTATTCTAGAGTATGGAGTGTCCACTTGAGGTTGGAGGGTGTCACTTTTTCTGGAATCTTTATGTCCGTGAGATGATAGGGTTTGACATCATTCTCAGGATGGATTGGCTCATGGATTATCGAGCGTACATTGACTTATATTACAAAAGGGTGACTTTCACATCACTATAGGGTACATTGTTTACTTGAAAGGGTGAATGGGATGTCCAGGTGAGTTGAGATGGACCCGAGCATCGTGGGATGGGTGGGATGACGGCCCAAATCGCTAGTTTTTTCTGGATGATTAGGGAGTGGGTTAGGTGGACTTCCCTCCAATGGTTTAGCACTTTAGGGGTGTATTTCCTGATGACTTTCCTAGTTTACCTCCTGAGAGAGAGGTGGGTTTCTCCATCAATCTAGTGCTAGGAGATGCACCAGTATCCATTCCTCCTTATAGAATGGCTACGACAAAGTTGCAGGAGCTCAAGTGGTAGTTAGAGGATTTGGAGGCGAAGGGGTTTATTCGAACCAATACTTTTCTATGGGTTCACCAGTCTTTTTTCAAAAAAGGTGGATGTTACCCTTAGGCTATGTGTGGACTATCGAAAACTGAACCAGCTAATGGTTAAAAACTGATATCCCTTTCTATGGATAGATGACGTGTTTGATCAGCTTTGAGGATCTTGGGTGTTCTCAAAAATTGATTTGAGGTCAGGATATCACCGGGTGCATGTTCAACCTACAGACATACCTAATACAAACTTTCATAGTAGTTATGGTCTATAAAAGTATCTAGTTATGTCGTTCGGTCTCATGAACGTGCCAGCAGTTTTCATGGCGCTGATGAACCAAGTGTTCCATCCCTTTTTGGATTCTTTTATGGTAATTTTCATGGATGATTTCTTAGTGTATTCTAAAAATTGACACAACCATACCAACTATATTGATATTGTTTTGAATACATTGAGAGAGCATCAGTTATATGCTAATCTCGCAAAGTGCCACTTTTGGATAGATCAGATTCACTTCTTGGGCCACATCATCTTGGAGACAGGAGTATCAGTAGACCTAGAGAAGGTGAGAGCTATAGTTTCCTGGGAACATCCCAAGAATTTTTTTGACATAATGAGTTTCTTGGAGCTATATGGTTACTATATGCATTTTATATAGGGATTCTCGTGCTTAGCAGCGTCGTTGATGGGTTTGACTAAGAAGGGTATGAAGTTTGTTTGGTAATATTCTTGTGAGATAGCCTTTCAGGAGCTGAAAGGAAGGTTGACATCGGCACCAGTCCTGATACTTCTAGAGCAGGGCAAGAGTTACATGGTTTACTATTACGCTTCAGTTACTGGGTTGGGGATAGTGCTGAAGTAGGGGGATCAAGTCATGGCGTATGGGTATCGGTAGCTAAGGACTCACGAGAGGAATTACCTTATGCACGATATGGATTTAGCTGTAGTTGTTCATGAATTACGTTGTTGGAGACATTATTTACTGGGAGAACATTTTGTGGTGTACACATACCATAAAATCCTCAAGTACATATTTACACAACGTGATCTGAATCTGAGGTAGTGAAGCTGGGTGGAGTACCTATAATCCTTTGATTTCGAGCTTTCCTACACGCCTGGTAAAGGAAATGCGGTGGCCGATGTACTAAGCAAGAGGACTCAAATACAGGCAGTGCAGCAGGCCAGTGGTGAGTGGAATCTCATGGAATTGTTTTCTGAGATGCATTTGGAGATGCATGATGGACAAGGTCAGGCTTAACTTTCATCCTTAGTTGTGACCTCTACCTTGCTGGACAGAGTTAGGATGAGGCGGTTATTGGATTCAGAAGGCCTAGTTCTACGGGAGTGTGTGGTAGGTGAGGATCATCCTCCTGGTTGGATCGTAGGTGATGATGAAATCCTACATATCCATAGACGTGTCTGGGTTCTAGTGGATATACATGAAGAGATGATACGGGAGTTTCATGCTTCAGCTTGGGCAGTGCATCCCGGTGTCGCCAAGATGTACCGTGACTTGCATCGTCAGTATTGGTGACCGAGCATGAAGAGAGAGGTAGCTGGTTTTGTTTCGAGGTGTTCCACAAATCAGTAGGTGAAGGCGGAACATCAGCGACCAGCTAGGATTTTACAGTAGTTACCTATTCTAGAATATAGATGAGATGATGTTGCGATGGATTTTGTGACTGGTTTACCGATGTAACGACCCGAAATTTTGAATAAATCTTGTTTCCTAATTTTGTGTGTTATTTTATTTTTATATTCAACAAAACTATTTCATTTGATAACATGAGTATAATTAAAATGTGACCGTTGGGTTTTGACTGTTATATGACCATTGGCCAATATGACCGTTGGAAACTAAATGTTGCGATTATTGTCTCTAAATACAAGTGATCTTGGTTAATTAATATAGAAAGAAGATTTGATGGCCTCATCCAGTAGTCTCAGGCCAATTGAAGCTCATCTAACAGAACTTGGGAAGAAGGTAGCACCATTGGGATTTGCTCTGGACCAAACCCAAGCCGAACTTCATCGTGTGAAGCTAGAACGGAATCGCCTTCGCGAGAAGTTCAAACTGATAGAAATTATTACTCATGCGATGTTGTCTGAGCCGCCCTCAGATTCTCTCACCTTAGCACACCTTACACTTAGGTCATATGATGGGGTTATAAGGGGTTATGTAAGGAGACCGTAACGTCCTTGTGTAATCCTTTGATTTAAATAAAAATTGTGATTTCTTCTTATGATTAAGTTTGTGAATTTTCAAATGTCCGAATAAATATAGTATGCATATTTTTTATGAATTCTAGAAAAAGGATATTTGAAAATATTTATGCAAACCTTAAAAAATTAATTATGTGTAATGAGTTTCAAAAAATGGTCTTCTACAATTATGTTTAGTAATAAATTTATAGTCTAATAAGATCAACTTAATTTTTGATGAATAGTAAATTATGAATAGTGATTTTATGCTTAGGATTAGTAATGTGACCAAATGGATTAGTAATCTCACTTAAAGAAAGTATTAATATAATCTAGGAACCTTGATTAAGTAATGTGATTCAATAAAATAGGTAAATAACTATTTCAGAAATTATGAGTCAAGTATTAGTTTTTTCGAGTGAATAGTGTTTTTTATTTAAAAATTAAATTAAAATTATTTAGAAAATTATTTTTATAAAATGGAGTTCATTTTTGAAATCAGAGCATCGATATTTGGTTAAGGTAAAATTTTGATATTTTTCTGAGAAAGTTGAATTTTCGGTGAATAGTGAATTTTCAGTTTTAGGGTTTCGGTATGTTTAATGACATCATGACTGCATCATGATGATTCCATGAGATATTTTAAGGGATGGTCGACTTATGAATAGTAATATAAGGTATGAGGTGTCCCAAGTGGCCAATACCATGAGGAAATACCACTTTTTTTCCAATACCATCAATGAGGTGTCCCTTGGCCATTAATGCCTTGTCCCCTCACTTTTCCTATAAATACCAAGCCATTCTCTCATCCTTTCCATTAAAAAATCCTCCTCAATGAATTTCCGGTCTCTTTACCTCCCAAGGAGTCCTCCCAAGGTGCCCTGAAGCCTCCCATGGTCCCAAACATCAAGATTTCGAAGTTACTCTTCAAGGTAAGGGATCTTACCTCTCCCTTTCTTTCCAAGTACTCTCTTTTATGTCATTTATTTTATTCTCCATGTTCTTATGTTGTGTATGTTCTTTTAAATTCATCATAATGTACTTTTTATGTTCATATTATGTGATACCCCCTCTTTATCTCATCATTTCATTTTATGAATGTTTAAGTGGCACCGTTAGGCTGCCGAATTTTTAAGGGATTCTTTCACCCATCTCATTTTTCAAGTTCTACTTTCATGTCAAGTATTTCAAGTTACTTTTTATTATGTTGTGGTATGATCTCTATATAAATAATAATTATATTTTATGTTCATATGATTAGAGACCCTATTTTATATCTTCAATTCATTTTTTTGAAGTTTTATGTGACGTCGTTAGGCTGCCGAATTTTCATAGGAGAAATCTTATTTTTGTCTTCCTTCCATGTTTTTCATTTCATATGGTATGTCTTTAAAATTTAATTACCATGTTCTTATATCTATTATATTCTGTACCTCTACTATTTTTTGGATCATTTATGAGTGGATGACCCATGTCCCCTTTCTTTTCAATGTTTTCTGAAACCCTGTAACATAGTCTTTATGCTGCAGAATTTTCGTCTCAAAATGTCTCTCTCTTTTTCTCAAATTATTTTATTTTATTAAGTTAATACTCAAATATATTTATTCACAGGGGTATTCACATATATATCAAGATTTTTTATTTTAAATTCTGGGATTTACATACATGAGACCCGCTTTCCTTTTTAAGTGGGTTTAAAATGACATAAATATCATGTCTTAAAAGCGGTTTTTAAAACGTTATGATTATGAAATGAAACCCTTTTATTTTATGCTATATGGGTTATTTATAAAATTTTTGATGATGATATATGTGGATCACATGATAATAAAGGCAAATTTAAGGGTGCGCCCTGATAGCGCTCCAATACATTGGGTAATGATGTAACCACTAGAGATTACAATTTTAACAATACCTTGGTGAATAACCTTTGGTAATTTCAAATGACACCTTGGGGATGGACCTTGGTGATATGTTCATGATTGTCTAAGTTAAATGTTTTAGCCACATCTTCAAGTTATGAAACACGTTATTTTTATTATGATATGCCTCATAATCTCTTTCTCATGCCTTAAAGTTATTTTTCATGACTTTTGATGTATCTCAACTTCACATGTAAAATGTTTCCCTTATTTCTCTTACTGGGCCTTCTGCTCACCCTTTCCTTTGATGTATGTTACCAGGTTATGAGATGCTGTAATGAACTTAGGATGAACAAATTAATAATCCTTTCAAGTTTTTAAGAAGAATGTTTTATGTTGTCATATATTAAGTTCCTGGTTTCCAAGACACTAAACCTTAAAGATCCTCAATTTTTTATAATGTAATGAAAGTTTATATGATAAAAAGGTGGGATGTTATAGTTGGTATCAAAGGATGGTTTAGTTATTTGTGGAAATTAGGATATTAAAACTTTAGTAAGAACTCTATGGAAAATTTTAAATATAGGAAATCTTCCTGGTATTTTGGTGAGTATTGAGTAAGTGGTTTATCAAGCAAATACATCACTGTCTGGATATGAGCAGGAAGAGGTGGCTCTGGCACAGATGTACATAGGGGTAAAACCTGAAAACACCACTTGAGCTAGACTCGAAAGGGAACTGGTACACGACAATGGGCCTTGCTGCACTCTTGGTTACGACACTCTCAGGGGATATGCTTTGGTAAATTCATAATCTTAGTATGAACCATTATTAAAGGAACAAAGATAAAATAAAATAAATATTCACATAAGAATATATGATCATGGATAACCTAGATTGGAACCTAGGGGATCACAAGTTAGGATATACTTTTCTTCTACAAGTTTATCATTCTATGCTTAAAGTTTCCTTTTCATGATTATTGGCTAAGTATTTAAGCCCCTAATTATATTTTCTTTTCTTATTTAATGGTGGGAAATAGAAGAACATGTCCCAACAATAAATGTGATAGGAAATGTGACGATTTCTCTATTAATGTGACAGATATGATGAGAGATCAATTTGAACATATTGTGATTATGCCAAATCAGCTATCAAAAATCACAATTAATAATTGGTACCTAGTTGAATGCCCAAATTCATCAAGGAAAAAGAAGACGAAGTCTCAAGGATGTTCATCTGATAAAGTTGATAAGGGAAAGAAGACCCAATTTCCTTTGTGCCAAAATTGTGGAAAGGGGCACCAAGGAGAATGTCACAAAGGAACCAGGAGATGTTTTAAGTGTGGGGTGATAGGGCATAAAGTATCCTATTGCTTCAAAAAAATGGATAATGTGATGAATAGAGATAAGGTTTGATCTAATGTACCTTATACTTTTCAATGTCATAAATGTGGAGAATATGGACATTATCCAAGGCAATGCTCTCTTGGAAGGGATGAGAAGCATGATGAGCATTAACAATCTTCAAGGAAAAGGGAACAATGCAAGTCCTATACTGAGATGGATCATGATGACTAAAGTACGTGTAACTTCTTCGCAATAATTGTCTATGTCATGTTGTATTTTAGTTCATGACCTATGAGCATATCTTTAATGTTTTCTAAGAACATCGAGTCGCTACCTAAGATGGTTTTATATCATTAAGGAAAACATCTATTTTTATGTACCACATGTTGATGTTGTGAAGTTTTTCTTCTTTAAAAAAAGGATGGTTAGGGGATTAAAAGATGATTATTATTTTGGAAGACGTTCACTATTTTGGTAACCCTATATGATTAAGGTAAATAGATTACTACGGTATTTTATTTAAGGAGTAAAGGTTGACTTATATTTTGAAGAATCGATGAATTCAAGGTGAAATTATATTAATTTAGGTTACTTATGGAAATGATTAACCTATCTTGGGGGAAATATGTTTAGGTTAGTTACTTTTGTTATAAGATGTTAGGAGTGGTTGATGTTGTTTGGAGATGAACGATAAATTTTATCTTGGAAGACTATGTTATCAAATCCTTCTTGTATTTGGGTTTCAATCTTAGTTTGGTTTATTTTGAGGAATTTTAAGGACAGTTATTTATGGAATGGTCTATGATGAACTTTGGGTAGTACCATGGAACTTTGAAGATTTAAAGTAGTTTCCCTTCCTATGGGGTTCTTTCTTTTTGAAGAGTTGTTTTATCTTACCCTTTCTATTTTTGGGATAAATGTTTAAAAATAGATAGTTAATATTTTTTGGATTACGTGATTCTCTAGAAGATGATTCTTGTGCTTTGATGAGACCAAGTAGTTTTGAATGCTCTTTTTTTGGAGAAAAGATTATTCTTGGTGGAAACTTATTAAGGGATGAAACTCTACTTGAAGGTCAGTATATTTTCTTATGTTTTTTATTCTATGTAGTAAATGAATTCCTCAAAATTATTAAAAGGAACATAAAACAAAAACGTTGTTGGTTTAAGTTTCCTACTGGGTAATCAAAGACCGTTTACACACATCATAACTTTGTGATTTTCTTGTGGTTAAATTTCTCCTAATCATGTTTTCTATCACTCTCCATCAGAACATGACCCTTTGTTTTCTCCTCCATATCCATGTTTCCCTACATGGAATCCTAGTATGGGTTAACTTGGGTGAACTTTGTACTTCCCTTTATTTCTTTTAAAGTAATAGTGTTACTGACTCTTTTTCTGATGTGGGATTTTCAATGAAATTTTCAAGCCCAATTTTAAAAATTGCGAGGATGCAATTTCTTAAGGGGGGAAGATTGTAACGACCTGAAATTTTGAATAAATCTTGTTTCCTAATTTTGTGTGTTATTTTATTTTTATACTCAACAAAACTGTTTCATTTGATGACATGAGTATAATTAAAATGAGACCGTTGGGTTTTGATTGTTATATGACCATTGGTCAATATGACCATTGGAAACTAAATGTTGCGATTATTGTCTCTAAATACAAGTGATCTTGGTTAGTTAATATATAAAGAAGATTCGATGGCCTTATCCAGTAGTCTCGGGACAATCGAAGCCCATCTAACAGAACTTGGGAAGGAGGTAGCACCACTGGGCTTTGCTCTGGACCAAACACAAGCCGAACTTCATCGTGTGAAGCTAGAATGGAATTGCCTTCGTGAGAAGTTCAAACTGATAGAAATTACTACTCGTGCGATGTTGGCCGAGCTGCCCTCAGATTCTCTCACCTTAGCACACCTTACACTTAGGTCTTATGCTGGGGTTATAGGGGGATATGTAAGGAGACCGTAACTAGCTTGTGTAATCCTTTGATTTAAATAAAAATTTTGATTTCTTCTTATGATGAAGTTTGTGAATTTTCAAATGTCCGGATAAATATAGAATGCATATTTTTGATGAATTCTAGAAAAAGGATATTTGAAAATATTTATGTAAACCTTAAATAATTAATTATGTGTAATGATTTTCAAAAAATGGTCTTCTACAATTATGTTCAGTAAGAAATTTAGAGTCTAATAAGATCAACTTAATTTTTGATGAATAGTAAATTATGAATAGTGATTTTACGCTTAGGATTAGTAATGTGACCAAATGGATTAATAATCTCACTTAAAGAAAGTATAAATATAATCTAGTCACCTTGATTAAGTAATGTGATTCAATAAAATAGGTAAATAACTGTTTCAGAAATTATGAGTCAAGTATTGGTTTTTTCGGGTGAATAGTGTTATTTATTTAAAAATTAAATTAAAAATATTTAGAAATTTATTTTTATAAAACGTAGTTCATTTTTGAAATCAGAGCATTGATATTTGGTTAAGGTAAAATTTTGGGATTTTTCTGAGAAAGTTGAATTTTCAGTGAATAGTGAATTTTTAGTTTTAGGGTTTTGGTATGTTTAATGACATCATAACTGCATCATGATGATTTCATGAGATATTTTAAGGGATGTTCGACTTATGAATAGTAATATAAGGTATGAGTTTTCCCAAGTGGCCAATACCATGAGGAATACCACTTGTTTTTCCAATACCACCAATGAGGTGTCCCTTGGTCATTAATGTCTTGTCCCCTCACTTTCCCTATAAATACCAAGCCATTATCTCATCCTTTCCATTCCAAAATCCTCCTAAATGAATTTCTAGTCTCCTTACCTCCCAAGGAGTCCTCCCAAGGTTCCCTCAAGCCTCCCAAGGTCCCAAACATCAAGATTTCGAAGTTACTCTTCGAGGTAAGGGATCCTACCTCTCCCTTTCTTTCCAAGTACTCTCTTTTATGTCATTTATTTTATGCTCCATGTTATTATGTTGGGGATGTTCTTTTATATTCATCCTACTATAATTTTCATGTTCATATGATGAGAGACCCCCTTTCTCTCATCATTTCATTTTCTGAATGTTTAAGTGGCGCCGTTATGCTGCCGAATTTTTAAGGGATTCTTTCACCCTTCTCATTTTTCATGTTCTAATTTCATGTCAAGTATTTCAAGTTCCTTTTTATTATGTTGGGGTATGATATATATATCTATCATACTTATATTTTATTTTCATATGATGATAGACCCTATTTTAGCTCATCAATTCATTTTTTTGAAGTTTTAAGTGACGTCGTTAGGCTGCCGAATTTTCATAGGAGAAATCTTATTTTTGTCTTCCTTCCATGTTTTTTATTTCATATGGTATGTCTTTAAAATTTCATTACAATGTTCTTATATCTATTATATTCTTTCCCTCTACTATTTTTTGGATCATTTATGAGTGGGTGGCTCATGTCCCCTTTCTTTTCAATGTTTTTTAAAACCCTGTAACATAGCCGTTATGCTGCATAATTTTCACCTCAAAATGTCTCTCTCTTTTTCTCAAATTATTTTATTTTATTAAGTGAATACTCAAAGATCTTTATTCTAAAGGGTTATTCACATATATATATCAATATGTTTTATTTTAAATTATGGGATTTACATACATGAGACCCGCTTTCCTTTTTCCGTGGGTTTAAAATGACATAAAGATCATGTCATAAAAGCAGTTTTTAAAACATTATGATTATGAAATGAAACCCATTTCTTTTATTATATATGGGTTATTTATGAAATTTTTGATGATGATATATGTGAATCACATTATAATAGAGTCAAATTTAAGGGTGCACCCTAATAGCGCTCCAATGCATTGGGTAATGATGTAACCACTAGAGATTACAATTTTAATGATACCTTGGTGAATAACCTTGGTAATTTCAAATGACACCTTGGGGATGGACCTTGGTGATATGTTCATGATTGTCTAAGTTAAATTTTGTAGCCACATCTTCATGTTATGAAACACGTTATTTTTATTATGATATGCCTCATGATCTCTTTCTCATGCCTTAAAGTTATTTTTCATGACTTTTGATGTATCTCAAGTTCACATGTAAAATGTTTCCCTTGTTTCTCTTACTGGGCCTTCTACTCACCCTTTCCTTTGATGTATGCTCCCAGGTTATGAGATGTTGTAATGAACTTAGGATGAACAAATGAAGAATCCTTTCAAGTTTTTAAGAATAATTTTTTATGTTTTCATGTATTAAGTTCCTGGTTTCCAAGACACTAAACCTTAAAGATCCTCGGTTTTGTATAATGTAATGAAAGTTTATGTGATAAAAAGGCGGGATGTTATAACCGAGGTCGCCTCTAGGTAACGATGTTGTGTGGATTGTTATTGACAGGCTTATGAAGGTCGCTTATTTATTGTTGATCAAGGATACCTTCAGTGTTGATGATCTCAAAAGGTTGTATATTTGAGAGGTAGTACAACTACATGGGGTTCCACGCACTATCGTTTTGGATAGGGATGCCCGATTTACATCTTATTTCTGATAGAGTTTTCAGATTGCATTGGGTACACAGGTGCTCCTAAGCCCAATATATCACCCTTAGATTGATGGCCAGTCAGAGCGTATGATATAGGTGCTAGAGGACATGATACGAGCATGCGTCCTAGATTTTGGGGGCTCTTGGGAGAGGAATATTCCACTAGTTGAATTTTCCTACAATAATAGTTATCAAGAGATGATAAAAATGGAACCTTATGAGGATTTATATGGTAGGCCTTTCCATTCTCCCCTATGCTAGTTAGTGGCAGGTGTGGAAGCTCTACTGGGACTACATATCATGCAGGAGACTTCTGAGCAGGTCCAATTGATCCAGAATCGGATGGCTAATACATAGTCTCATCAGAAATCTTACACTGATTGTCATAGAGGACCTATAGAGTTCAAGGTCAGGGATCAGTTTTTATTGTGTGTTTCATTGAGGTTGGAACACAGGTGGATCAAGAGACAATGTAAGCTTTTATTGAGATATGTTGGGTCGTTCGAGATTCTAGAGAGAGTCGGGTCAGTTGCATATAGGTTGTTGTTACCTTATAGGTACCAAGCCATGCATGATGTCTTTCGCATATCATAGTTATGCCGCTATCACTCAGACTCATCTCACACTTTGAGCCCAAAGAGGTTGATCTTTCGGTTGATGCATCCTATGAGGAGCATCTGATACGTATCGTTAATAGGAGCATGAAGGCTCTCCAAGGATGATCAGTTCCTCTAGTTCGGGTGCTATGGAAGTATGGATATTTACTAGATGGGACCTGGGAGAGGGAGTCTGATGTACATGCTCGGTGTCCAAATCTATTCTTAGATGAATCTTGACCACCATTCAGAGAGCAATTCGGGGACAAATTTCTATAAGGGGTGAAGATTGTAAGAACCTGGGTTTTTGTATGAGGTATGGATCCCCTTTTTTAGTTTAAATCCTTTTTATGGCCTTAAATATGTTCCCCTTGTGATCAAGGGTGTTCTTGAGGTGTATGGGGCTCATTCGGACTCTAGATTAAGGTTTTATGGGTCTTTAGGTCTGGTGCACGGTTAGGAGAAATCGTGTGGAGTAGGACGCACTGTTAGTCTAACCATGCAAGGTGAGATAGTAGGGTCCTCCTAGTTAAGGAAACTATGTGTTAGTAGCCACACAAACATGCAAAATTTTTGAGAAATTGCAGACTTTTGACAGACCGTTTTTGCATGGTTTTTGTATGGTTAGTCAGACAGTGCGGAGAAACCGTGAAAAGCACCCCTTTGAGGCAGTGAGTTGCACACGATTGTCACACAGTTTGGGAAACCGTGTGAGTAAACTATGCGAACCTATTGGGTGGGTTTTTTTAAAAAATTTAATTAAAGTTAAAAAAATTCTTTAAAACCGTTTTTGGGTTTGCCTTCAACGCACCGAACCCCTCCCTCCATAGGAGCTCCCCTTTGGCACTTAGCATGGGCTTTGAGCCCAATTGTCTATCTAGACTCTGATTCAAACACGGTTTGTCTCGTCATATTTGTATTGGTAAGGCCTACATTATTTTTTAGCCATATTCAATTATTATAACAATTGATTGCACTATTTGATTTTAGGATCATATCCCCTGATATCTGTTCTTCATCTGTTCTTCAGATTTCTCTTAAACTATGACAAATCAAGACTTGATATTGGACGAGCTCTCTACTACCGAGCCAAGGTAGGTGGTCTATACTTTCTTTTAGCTTTTCTGGTACTTTTCAAGCATTCGGCCAATATATCGTCCATCAAATTTTATGGCGTGGTCCTATTTTTGAGAAAGCTACTCTTGGTAGGCTTAGTTAGACCTAGTGAGGATGCACGTAGGTTCCATTTAGGTGTGTTGACACTCGTTGCTTGATTCAAGGTCACCTGAGGGGTGCGCCTTATGGTTTTAACCTATTTATGCATGTTTAACCCACCCAAATGGTGTGTGCTTGTGCTTTTCTAGTTAGAGGAAGCCCTTAGATGCCTTAATGAGTTTAAATATCTTCTTAGGAGATGTACTGCCTCCTTTCTTAGTGATATCTTATTATGCCATGCTTTTTGTTGATTAGATAGTACTGTTAAATGGGTGATATGGGTGGGTATACCTATGTGAACTAATTAATGGCATGTTAAATGGTGAATATGAGAGGGTAGGCCCATATGAATGGTGATTGATATATGGAATGCATGAGTGGGTATACTCATAACTTGTGTGTGTTTATGTAAGTGGGTATACTCACATGGGTTTAATTGTTTAAATTAAATGCTTGAATGAATGGTTTGATAGATGCCATGGAATGCTCTCCATGGATCTGGAACACAGTAGTGGATGCCTTGGGTTGACTCTGCCCCTTGAGTCTTGATTCTGTGGGATGTCTCGGGCCATTATACCTCGTGGATCCAGCTTTCTTGGGCTCATGTAGGACATGTTATTGACATGATCCTATGACCCCAACCAGTGGCTAGACAGAGTTTCCACTAGGACACCCATGGGAATTGATGTGGATGCCTTGGACGAGTTCCTTGGATCCGGCCCTTAGTGGTCTAGATTATTTACATGGATGCCCTGATGCATGATACCTTGGATCCGACCCTTTGTGGTTTACACTTCACTATATGGCATGGTTGTGGGTTTTCTTTACTTCTTTATACAGCGTGGGTGTGGCTTGTCGGATATGGATGGATGTGTGGCATGGTCATGTAACTTGTTTACTTGTTTATAGATGTCTTGTTAGGAGCTGACTCTGTTGCAGGTGGCCTTGAGGGTTGTTTGGTTTTACTTATGGAAGTAAACTTATGTCATGGGCATACGCACTTTACTTTACTGTTTTGACTACACTTGCTAGCACATTGTATGTTACTGTTAGAATTATATAGACCTGGGTGGTTGCCTACCGGGGTGTTTGTCTCACACCCTATTTGGGCCGCCTTGGGGACTCAAACAGATTATATGGTTGTAGGTGATGATAGGGACAAGTGCCCTAGATCAGGTTGTTGACTGTGTCTTTGGAGCAGGGGAGCAGAGGACCAAGTTGAGGCTTGTGATGCTGGGATACCTTTTGGTCTTTTATTCTTTTTGGGACCTGTACTATATTACATTTCCATGTTCTTACTTTGGTTTCTTTCTAGGTACATGTATTATCTACATCATTTTGTATATGAGACACTTCTGGTTATTGATATGTATTCTTGTTTTGTCTTACTTCCAGTTGATTGTTGTTTATTTCAGTTCTGCTATTTATTGTATGTTTGACTTGTGATGTGATAATCTGATAATGAGGGCATAGTCTCCCCACTAACTCACTTAGACCCTCACTGCTAGTCGGCAGCATCTGGCGTTTGGGGAGATGTGCTTGAGGCCATGTAGCCAACTAGGCTCAAGGCACTATTGAGTGGCATCCAGGTCTGGAACGTTGCAGCTATCATCAAAGACTTAGATAGAAGACCATGGGGAACGGTTAGAGACGCGCAAGGAGTAAGACCTTCCAGGTTTAGAGCAACAGGTAGCAGGGGAAAGGGGACTATCGCCCTCGCCTCTCCCGGTCTAGATGAACATGATCCCCCACCCCCATAGATGACATCATGTTATCAGTAGAAGGGACATTCGTAGCCTCTTGAACAACCAAAGAAGGACGAGTGAGTTGATGACAAGGAACAAAGGCTGAGATCGGGCGCGGTACAGCATCAACTGCGTTCATCCTAGTGGAAGGTTAGCCAGGCATCACCAAAGTTAAATTCCCGACATAAGGAACCTCAACATCCCGAGAGTCCTTACCGACAGTCCCCTGCATAGGAAGGCCAAGAGATGAGGGAATCAAAGCCACCGGATGAGGAAAGGGTGAGCCAACTGGGGCAGTGGGGAAACAAGACGGACCCAACGTGACAACCACCGTCATAGCAACCAAAAGGCCTTGGGCATCCCACCTGTTGAGCATAACTCCAGCCTTCTGGTTTTCAGCCTCTGAAGTGGAACTTTGCTCAGAGGGTTTAGGCCACAGCCATGGCGTATTGCAATGTCAATCGGCCCTCCGAATCTGATTTTTTTGATCCACAATCTTTAACTTCGTGGCCAATGGAGCCACATAAAAAATAGAATGAAGGGAATTTTTCAAATTCAAAAGACACCCAGATCTTCTCTTCTGAGAGTTTTAAAAACAGACCCCGCATAAGTGGTTGAGAGATGTCCACCATAACCCTAATCTGCACGTAGGTACCCCACTGGATCGAATTTGAATCATCTCACTCCATGAATTCCCTGATAGAATTGCCAATCCTGAGCATGACTTTCTTATTTCTACCGGTAAAGGGAATACCTTTAACCTGTATCCAGAAGGGGGAATGGGAGAAAGCCATCTCGCTAATGTTGACGCCATTTGCAAGGTCGTTGAGCACAATTAGGTGATTATCAAAGGACCACGGGTGGCCATTCAAAACTCTGATCTTATCAGACACCCTGGAGAATTCCAATATAATCATCTCGGCTTTGATCGCCCTGATAGCCACCCCTTCTTCCAATCTTCATAATGACTGCATCGTGTTTTTCAGGGTGTTCAAGTTATAGGATCTGTTGGAGGCAATGCTTCCCACCAGAAGACAGGACATGCGATTCTGGAGGTTGATGTCCTCTGCAGTACAGACTTCTAGTGTCGATTTTTCCCGATCGGTAATTGAAAACTTTTCCCAGTGATTAAGCAGATCAGCCTCCATGACTGCCAAGGGAACAAATGATGAAACAACAGCAAAACTTGTCACACCTTCATGAAAACCTTTGTTGTGATCGTCTGGAGGAAACAAGGAAGAGTCAATCCCAAGGAAGGTCGACGGGGGAAAGGTTGCAATCAGAAGGAAGAACCGTTGCCGACAACTTGGTTCGCCTGGATGGGGGTGGATGTGAATCGGGTGTGGGAAGGAGAAGCATCCTCAAAGGGGGGTCCATGATCGAAACCCAGAGCAGATCGGTGGAACAAAGGAACCTCTATGCCTTTGTGAGAAAAAGATCCAAAAGAACAAAGAAGAGAACCCAGTAATCAGAAATGGAAACACGATCACCAGATCAAAAGCGCCTTCGTGAGTTTAAGATCCAGAATCAAAAGTGCATTTGCGATGTTTGGGATCAAGATCCAGACCAGGATCAAGAGCGCTCAAGATCAAGATCTCGAAACTCAGATAGTGTAATGTTCGAGAGCAAGATCTTGGATCAAGAGCGTCTTCGTGTAGAAGCAGAAACTCGGTCGTCAGAAAATCAATCACCACAACATCCATATCCAAAACAGGAACATAGACAAACTCGCCTTCGCGAAGTCGAGGAAGTAGAAACCCAGACACTGCGACGTCAAGAAATCAGGACCACAATCACCGCGACGTCGAGGAAACAGAAGCGCAGAGATCAAGAGCATTCGAGATCAAGATCTCGTGTAGTGCAAGCTAAAAATTTTGTTGCGTGTGGTGCACGATCAACTTGATTTTGCATATAACGCAAGCCAAACATAGTGGTTTAATGTAAAATAAATTTTTTTTAGTGTTGCGTGAAATGCAAAATATCAAAAAGATTAAATTAATTCGAAAAATTTTATTTTACAAAATCTCAGAATGTTACATGGATATATTGGTTCGTGTTTTCCCCTCAAAGGCAAATGATATTCGTCTACTACTCATGATCGTCACCAACCTAACTTCGTCAAAGAACAAAGATGAAATCTACTGATGTTCAGACATTTCATGTACGTCATTTCACGCTGTGTTTTTCTAATACACTTATGTGTTTGATTCCTTGAAGATTGTTTTTTATGTGTTTGGGTTCACTTTCGGTGCTAAGAGTCATGAGATGATCCAACGAATCACATCAACAAGGTCATAACGATAGTAATGACAATTTTTTTTAGAGCGAAATAACCATAATTAATTTTAATAAGAACCGAACCGTACGGTTCGACAATTAGACTACCGGTTGAACCCTTGAATCATTAAACAAATCCTCCCACCAATTCTGTGACAAGTTGATAACCAGTTTCAACTTCCATTCTCAGAAAATTATTAAATCACAAAAATATCCAAAATAATGGTCACGAACAGTCGTATTATATTAATTTTCAAAATATTCGTCATAAAA
The DNA here is from genome assembly GCA_963277665.1 of Viscum album. Classification (NCBI taxonomy): domain Eukaryota; kingdom Viridiplantae; phylum Streptophyta; class Magnoliopsida; order Santalales; family Viscaceae; genus Viscum; species Viscum album. The sequence goes on from OY728130.1 coordinate 403,185,649, forward strand.
GATAAATATTATATGCTTTATATTATGATGTCATGTTATTTATTTTATTTCCCGGTTAAAGTAATAAGAACTAAATACTGCAGTGAAGCCACGTGGCAGTGTGGGGATGGCGGGCGACGGCTGTGAGGATGGGCGGGACGGCGGGGTTGCCCAGGCGTTGACCTTTCTATGACGTTTCCGTTACTCTCGATCATCGATTTGCTGGAGGGATAAAAAAAAAAATCATGAAATTAAAGTCAACGCGTTTGATTATCGATCGACCTCGGCACCACGCACACATTTAATTAAAATTTCATTGTTTTATACAAATTATTCCATAAATAACTAATTATTTTATAATTAAACTAAGAGATTTTTATTGTTAATTTGATTTGCTGTTTTTTTTTTTGATTTTGGATTAAAAAAACAGAATATGGTTAAATTTATTTGGCAAAATAGATGGATCATAAACACCATTTAAAATACAGTTATTTTATTCAGAATTATCTGCGTTAAAACAATTCCAAAATATAACTCAAAACTCAATCCAAAATGATTTTCAATACATGACTATGATTCCACTTTTGACATCATTTGATCATAATACTGTATTGATAACAATACATGATTGACTATAAATCATTAATAATATAGTAAGTAATTAACAATACAATTGATATAATTAGTAATTAACAACATGATTAATAATATTAGTAGTTAACAATATAATCAACAATACTTAATTAATTAATTAAGACAATTAATAACTAATAAAATAATTAATTATATCAATAACTAACAATGTAAATAACAATTAAAAATAACTAATTGATATGATCAATAAATAATAATATAATTAAAATATCGGTAATTAATGATATAAATATTAATAACTAGTTAATTAATTAAGATCATTAATAACTAATAATACAATTAATATAATTAATTATATCAATAACCAATAATATAAATAACAATTAAATATGAAAAATTGATATAATCAATAAATAACAATATCATTAATAATATAATTAAAACATTGGTAATTAATGGTATAAATATTAATAACTGATTAATTAATTAAGATAAGTAACAACTAATAATATAACTAATATATCTAGTAACTAAGATAATTGAGAACTGATAATATAATTAATTGCTAATAATTAATAATATAATTAATAACTAATAATATAATTAATAACTAATAATATAACTAATAACAAATAATGTAATTAAGTAATTAAGACAATTAATATTTAATATATTTAGCAATAACTACTAATATAATTTATATTCAGTTTTAGTAATATTTTGAGATTGCTTTAAGTTATATCACACCTCATGTCATGGGTCCCAGGAATCATGAACAGGGTCCACGCTTCCTCAAACCCCTTTTGGCAAATAATTTTAACCCTATCCCATCTTATGTTTTTTTAAAAACCCAAAATAAAAAAATATTATATCGTGTGTTTAAAAAACACAATGTTCGGTTCTTGAGAGATACTTGAAAGATTTATTAAAGGCTATAATATTATTTAAGGGATGGTAAATAATTAAATTATTATTTCAATATAAACTCTAGCTCAATAAATAGACAGTTATGTCTATCATGTAAGGAATCGATTAGTGCAATCAGAATAGAGAATTGTTGCGCACAACAAATCCTCTCTCGACTCCTCATTCTCTCTCCCTCTCCAGAAAGAGAAACACAAGAGAGATTCCTTCAAGAATAAAGAATGAGCTATTAACACAAATGTTCTATGATTGTCCGAATGCCCTCGGTCTTCATCATCTTCGACCCTCGTGAACTTTTTATCTTGTGTTCTTTCCTGTATTTCTCTTTCTTTTAATAAAAGTTTATAATTTTTAGTCAGCTATTAACACAAACATCACAAGACAATTGATTCGCTACACTAGCACCTATAGATCGATTGACATTGCTTGGAGGTCAAAAGAGCACATGTGGATCACCGTTAGAGGGAATCTATCCTTGGATCTATTGAGTCGAAAGTTTTACTTTCTACTAAGCCTTTCCATAGTTTTGGAAATCACAAACATTTTCTTAAAACTCTGTTTTTACTAACTTTATATATCCCAAGTGTTTTATTATGTATTTGTAGAAAACATTATTTTATACCGAACATATAAATTATTCCAATGTAAAACAAATATAAATTTTTTTATTCAATCCAATCCATTGGACTGAAGGTGTGTCCAGTACATAGGACCAACTTCTATTCTGACTAGTGGTTAGACCAATGTCCTATCCATCAGACTGACAAAAGTTATAACCATTAGACTAACATTGGTACCGATACATCAGATTAACCTTTGATCAGTTTATTGGATTGACAAATAATAGTGAAGTCCATTGGACTATCCAAAGTTTTAATCAGAGTGATTATAATTATTTATATCGAACGAAATCCATAATATAATTGTAATGGTGCTAAAAAAATGACACGAGACAAATGAAGAACATATCATTCTTAGATGTCAAGATCAAGATCCATATCATCTTGAGTTGTCAAAGTGAAAGTTGTCTGAGGCCGTTGTAACCAACTCAGAAATATGACCATTGGAGAATCGCTTATAAATAGGAGGTCATTTAAAGTGTTGGGAGCTGATTAAATTCACAACTCAACACGTCTAAAGATCGCTCTATGTAAACATCTCGTTCTTAATATTTGTAATCTTTTAGAGAGTTGAAGTTCTAAGGAATCCATGTGAGGATTGTAAATTCCTTAGAACACTTCTGATTTTGTATTCGCTGTTTCTGATCATGATACTGATCGAGGGATTCCGAGTAAATCTGATCCATCAGATCGAGTGTTTCCAAGGATGTGAAGACAAAGCTGACACCGATCATCATATCAAGGGCTTTCTTGTTTAAAGAAAGATAGATCTAATAACAATCTATCAGATCAAGGGATTCCAGGGGATTGGAAGACAAAGTCATACCAATCTTCATATTAAGAGCTTTCCTGGTTAGGAAAGACAGACCTTTACAATAAGTATTGAAACTGTGGATATCTTAAGTTTGAATTTCCAACTTCCTTAACTCTTCAGGTTAAAGAGTAAATTCTTTTATAAAGATTGTAAGTCATTCTTACTATTATAAGATTTCATATTTCTTGCTTATAAAACTTTTACTTTTCGTTGTGCAATTATAGTAGAAAGTTAGTTCTATACTTATCTTTATAATAAACTATTTTATCAGTGTGTCTGTGATACTGATAATAACTCTAATATATCAGATAGTTTCTAGATCCAATTTCAATACTCTGATCATCAGACAAAGTATGAGTCTGATCTTTTTAACATAAGTGGATTTGAATTTTGTCTTAGTTTAAAATTTTAAACTATAATTCACCCCCTCTTGTAGCCATCATAAACTCTTACGATCCAACAATCGGTATCAGAGTGAGTTATACAGCTTTACTTGCAGAGTTTTTACTTTTGTTATCATCTGCAAGTCATTAAGTTTTTTATAAACTTATTGTTTATAAATTTCATTACACTAACATGTTTTTTAGAAAAAAGTTTCTATTTTTGATAAGATAACAGGTTTGAATGCTGGTACATTAGAAAATCTGAATCCTAGCAGACCACCAATTTTTGATGAGAATGATTATGAATTATAGAGAGACAAAATGAATATTTTTTTATCAATACTGATGGGGATAACTTCATCATGTTAAATGTAGATGATAAGATTCTAAAAAAGGAAGCTATTACTTTTATGAATTAGGAAAAGCAGAAATATCAATTGAATTATAGAGTAAGGAATACTCTACTTTGTTCTATGATAAGAAATATATATAGTCAAATTTCTTCATGTGAAGTTGCTAACATTATATGTAAAAAGTTAGAAGTTACTCACTTTGGGAATTTGAAAGTTGTTGAATCTAGAAGAGCTATGATGAGAGCCAATTATCAAGATTTTGATATTTTACTTGGATAATCAGTAGCTAATATGTATAAAAGATTCATGACTATTGTTAATAGTTTATATTCTCTTGGAGAGAAGTATTTAACAGATGGAATCTTGATTTAAAAGATCATAGAGATTATGCCTAATGAACAGGAATCTAAGAGAACAGTGTTGGATGATACAAGGAAGATTACAAATATCACTCTTGATGATCTCATTGGCACCCTTATGAAATATGAAGGTAGATTGAAAAGGAATGATGAGAAAATGAAAAATAAGAATGGAATAGTTACTTTTGTAACTATATCTTTTTTTTATACTAAAGTTAAATCCATTGAAAAAATTGTGAAATATTCTAAGAAGAAGAAAGTTATTGTTGAATCAGATTCTAGTTCATCAAAACTGGCTAGAAATGAATTGGAAAATCTTTCTAGAAGGATGAATAAGTCTTTTGGAAATAAAGACTTTCAATAGAGATATTGGACTCATGATGTTTTAATGCTTACAAATCATGTTTTGAGATTGTTGGAATCCTCATGTTTTGATGCTTACAAATCATGTTTACACTCTTATAACTCATGTTTTTAAACTCTCCAAAGATCATGTTCAAAATCTCACAAATTATATTTTAATCTTATGAACTATGTTTAACCTTGTTCTATTATGTTTTAGTATGATTATGTTTAATCCTAATCTATTCTGTAAAGATTGCTTCTTAAGACAGCTTACAAATATTTGGCTAAGTCTTTGACACCATAAGCTTGCTACCGGTTTTAGATTTTCACAAAGTCTGTGACACCGTAATCTTGCTAACGGTTACATATTTTCACAAAGGACCGGACACCATTTCCATGCTACCGTTTCCAAGACACCGTAACAATACATTATTCCAGAATTCGCAAAGGACTAGACACCCTTACCTGAGACATCGTTTCCCTGATACCGTAACCATGCTACCAGTTCCAGAATTCACAAATGACCAGACACCATAACTTTGATGCCAGTTCTAGATCTCACATTGACTATGGCACTGTGATTGTGGCACTGTGACCATGACACCGTTCCATACTTTACCATTTTTCTTCTTTCCGAATTAAATTTAAAAGTTGTTTCTAACGGTCATATTTGAGTCATTTCATGACACTGATATAATTAATGATCTTTTTCAGTTCCGTCAATAGACAGTATGAGGTACAAGGTGTGGAGATCGTGCACTTTGTTGGCTATACCACAAGCACGCGAAATAAAAACAGTGTGGTACTTGAGCTGAATAACAAGAGTAGTAGTGGAATGCATGAAAAAGAGTAGAACAACCATACATGAAAGAAAACACCAAAGGAGGAACTTTCAATTCCTATTTACTGAAAACAAAGAAGAATATGTTGTAAACCATCTTAAAAGAATCCTTTCAGCAACTCAAAGAAGAAGAAAAACATCTCACTGCACTAAAAACCATAACACTCAACTCTCAACACTCTGTGTTCAAAAGAGGACTGGAATATTGTATCTGTTGCATCCAAAGAGTCCAGAGCTGCATTTCACGACACATATAGCCTTTTAAACTCTATCTCATTACCTTTTGCTCTATTGTGTACTATTTTGTTACTATTTGAGTAGTGTGTGTGTCTGTATTAAAAACACATACTCTCTCCAGCACCAAACTGGAGGATACAAGATATCCTCACTCAAATATATTTTTACACCTTGTTTCACCCACATATAACTGTGAAAGAGGTCTTGTGTGACATGATTGTTAGTTTTCCCAGATAGAATAGTGGAAGATTTCTTGTGACCTAGACAGTCTTATGTACTATTGTTGACCCCAATCTAGGGTGTGGATCAAATCTTTATATATATATATATATATATATATATTTCTTGGTGGAAAGTGATCACCAAGTGGAGTGGATTAGGTCTCAGATTGAGATAGAACCACTTGTTTTATCGGCGATGTCTTTCAATTTAGTATTTCTCTGTTTTAACTCATATTTCAGAAAACTAAATTTTAATTTTATAGTTAGTCTTGGATAATAGTTATAACTATTTTTCCTTATTAGAGTAGTTTTAAGTATCAATATCTCATATTGTTATAACTAAGAATTAATCAATCTTCTGAGAAACTATTTGAACAATCAAGCTATTATAATTTTACTACCTTGGTTAACTGGATTGCTTTATCTTTAATTGGGAGAATATTTAAATAAAATTTTTAATTTTTTTATAGGAACTCAATTCAACCCCCCTCTTGAGTGTCATACTCTGACCAACATGTGGTACCAGTGGTCATTTTCAAGTTTCTGCTTTCAAAATTTTAAATATGTTTTAAAATCTTTTTCAACTGTGATTTTAGTTGTATTTTAAAGATCTCTAAATTTTCATTAGTTCTAAATTTATAGTTCTTTAAAAGCCTATTTATTTATCATGGATAATATATTGGTAGGTGCTACTACAAGGTGTGGAGATTGTGCACTTTGTTGGCTGTACCACAAGCACCCGAAATAAAGACATTGTGGTACATGAGCTAAATAACAAGAGTAGTAGTGGAATGCATGAAAAAGAGTAGAACACCCATACATACAAGAACACACCGAAGGAGGAACTTTCAATTCCTGTTGACTGAAAATAAAGAAGAATCTGCTGTGAACCATCTTAAAATCATCTTTGCAGCAAATCAAAGAAGAAGAAGAACATCTCACTGCACTGAAAACCAGAACACTCAACTCACAACACTCTATTTTCAGAAGAGGACTGAAATATTGCATCTGCTACATCCAAAGAGTCCAGAGTTGCATTTCATGACACACAGAGCCTTTTAAACTCTATCTCATTACTTTTTGCTCTATTGTGTACTGTTTTATTACTCTTTGAGTAGTGTGTGTGTCTATATTAAAAACACATACTGTCTCCAGCACCGAACTGGAGGATACAAGATATCCTCACTCAAATATATTTTTACACCTTGTTTCACCCACGTATAACTATGGAAGAGGTCTTGTGTGACCTGGATGTTAATTTTCCCAAATAGAATAGTGGAAGATGTCTTGTGACCTAGACAGTCCTGTGTACTATTGTTAACCCCGATCTAGGGTGTGGATCAAATATTTATATATATATATATTTCTTGGTGGTAGGTGATCACCAAGTGGAGTGGATTAGGTCTCATCTTGAGATAGAACCACTTTTTTTATCCACTATGTCTTTCAATTTAGTCTTTCTCTGTTTTAACTCATATTTTAGAAAAATAAATTTTAATTTTATAGTTATTCTTGGATAATAGTTATAATTATTTTTCCTTATTAGAGTAGTTTTAAGTATCAATATCTCATATTGTTATAACTAAGAATTAATCAATCTTCTAAGAAACTATTTGAACAATCAAGCTATTATAATTTTACTACCTTGGTTAAATGAACTGTTTTATTTTTAATTGGGAGAATATTTTAAATAAAATTTTTAATTTTTTTATAGGAACTCAATTCAACCCCCCTCTTGAGTGTCATACTCTGACCAACATTTGTTATCAGTGGTTGTTTTCAAGTTGCTGCTTTCAAAATTTTATATCTGTTTTAAAATATTTTTCAATTGTGATTTTAGTTGTATTTTAAAGATCTCTAAATTTCGGTTAGTTCTAAATTTATATTTCTTTAAAATCCTATTTATTTATCATGGATAATATATTGGTAGGTGCTACTACCAACAGACCTCCATTCTTTAATGGAACAAATTATGCACAATGGAAAATTAAAGTGAAAATGCACCTAGAAAGTGTGAGTTTTGAAATCTGGTCTTCAATTATAGATGAATATAATATTCCTTCTACTGATAGAAATACTTGATATTACCCAACTAAGGCTGATTATAATAATAATAATTTTAAATCCAAGAATTACCTATACCGTTCTTTAGGAGATGAAGAGTTTAATAAAATTTCTATAAGTAAATCATCCCATGAAATTTGGAACACTTTATCTATTTCATATGAAGGAACCTATAGTATTAAGAAAATGAGACTTAACACATATACTATTAAATATAATAACTTTAAAATAAAGCCTTATGACCTTATTTCTGACATGTATCTCAAGTTTAATAAAATTGTGAATACTATGATCTCTTTAGGAAGGGATGTTACAGCCAAGGAAAAAAACATGAGAATACTCATATGCTTACTAGATAGATGGAGAGGGACTTCTGTATTAATTAGAGAATCCTGTGACATCAACAAGTTACCAGTAAAGGATATGATAGGAAATTTGATGATGTATTAGGAAGAATTAAAAGTAAAAAAATAAGAATAGGATGAACCAAATAGAAAGTCAATTGCTTTCAAAACCACTACTTACAAACCTAAAGAAAAGGAAAGGATGCAAATTAATTCTGACAGTACAAGTAATGAATATTCTCCATCTGATAGTGATCAGGAAATGGCTCAATTATCCAGAAGGTTTAAGAAGTTTTATTGGAGGAAGAAATTCTTCAGGAATCCTAACTACAAAGGTAAATATGACAATAAGGGAAACTAGAAAAAGGATTAGAAGAAAGGTGAGACTTCTAGAAGAATATTATATTATGAATGTAAGAGAAAATGACATGTAAAGGCTAATTGTCCTAAGCTAAAATATAATAATAAATATGAGGACAAAGATAGAAAGTATAAAAAGGAAATGAAAGCAACATGAAGTGCTTCTGAGGACAGCTTAAGTGACCCAGAGTCTTCACACGACGAGAAGGCTCACAAATCCAATATGTGTTTTATGAAAAACACATATGAGGTAACCCTTGAGTATTCTATACAAAATTCTTATTATTCTGGAGATAAAAGTTATTATGAAAATATGACCAATGATGAATTTTTTGAGTATTGTATAATTCTTGAGGATACCTATAATGGATTAAAAGATAAATATAAATCTTTGAAGAAAAACTATGCTCTCACTTCTACTATTAAATCTGATCTTACAATAGAGAAGAGGAAGAATACTCAATTACTTAAAGAGAAAAATGAACTTAAATTTTCAAATGAGCAATTAAAAAAGGATCTAGAAAGATTTACCAATGGAAAATAAATCTTAGTTCAAATTCTTGGTAAACAAGTAGCTCCTAAGTATACTACTAGAATAGGATACCAAATAGGAAAGAAGAATATGAAAAAAACTCATTTTGTGTCAAAATATGGAAAATTCAGTTTTATGCCTAGTTCTAGAAAATTTTCTACAAGTTACAGCTATGAGACATCTTCTACTGTTTCAAGTTTTTTCTGGACCGAATAAAGTCTATTTTTCAAATACTTTACATGTTTCTTATAGGAAACCCTTGAAGAAAATGTGGGTTCCCAAAACTCTTATTAAAAATGTTATTGGACCCAAACAAATCTGGGTACCAAAATATTCTTTTGTTTGATTATTTTGTAGGAAAGCTGTTTGAAGAGTTCCTGTAGAAGTCTATGGTACTTGAACAGTGGATGTTCAAGACACATGACAGGATATTACTCATGTTTCAAGAATCTAATAAAGATTTATGGCGGGCATGTCACCTTTAGTGACAATGCTAAAGGAAAAATAATTGGCCCTGGATAGATTGGTAACTCTAACCTATTTTTAATTTCCAAAGTACTTTTTGTTGATGGATTAAAATATAACCTGCTTAGTATTTAACAATTATGTGATGATGGTTTTCATGTTAAATTTGAGAATGATGCACGAAATGTTTTTAATTATAAGAATGAATTAGTATTTTTTTATTTTAGAAAAGAAAATGTTTATACTGCTAACTTAGATTATTTAGTTTCTCAAAATGTTTCTTATTTGATTAATTTTAATAAAGAGTCTTGGATTTGACATATAAGACTAGTACACTATAATATACACTCCCTTAGAAAGCTTACTAGAAAATTATTAGTTAAGGATCTACCTAAACTTTAGTTTCTAAATGAAAAAGTTTGCAATCCTTGACAAAAGGGTAAAAAATACAAAATCTCTTTCAAGCCAAAGAAATAAGTTTAAACTTCTCAACCTCTCGAGTTGGTTCACATAGACTTGTTTGGAACTTCTAGAGTTTCAAGTCTCAATGGGAAGAACTATGTCTATGTTCTTATAGATGACTATTCTAGATATACTTGGACCTTTTTCTTGGATCAAAAAAGTGAAGCTTTCTCTCACTTTATCAAGTATGGAAGAACTGTAGAAAATCTTAGTGGTCTTAGAATTAAATCCTTAATAAGTGACCATGGACGCGAGTTTGAGAACCAAGAGTTTGAATCTTTTTTCTCACAAAATATCTATAGTCATAACTTATCTTCCCCTAGGACACCTCAAAAAAATGGTGTTGTAGAAAGAAGAAATAGAACCTTACAAGAAATAGATAGAACAATGATTAATGAATATGACCTAACTATCTACTTTTGGGTAGAAGCTGTAAATACATAATTATATATAATCAATAGAGCCTTGATTAGACCAATTATTAAGATAACTCCTTGTGAGTTGTGGAACAATATAAAACCCAATGTTAACTACTTCAAAGTTATTGGCTGCAAAGTCAATATTCTTAACACTAAGGATAATCTGGAAAAATTTTCCTCCAAGAGTGATGAAGGAATTTTCCTAGGTTATTCAATATCTAGTAAAGCCTATAGAGTCTTCAATAAGAGAACCATATATGTGGAAGAATCTGTACATGTCAAATTTGATGAAACAGATCCACATAAGCCAAAAACCTATCTAGAAAATCTTGAGGATGATATGTCAAATCTGGAAATCAATGCTAAATATTTTGACCATCCCATGAAAGAATATGTTAAAACTTATAGTTATAGAAATTCTCCAGATTCGATCCATGATGAACCCGAACCTACTGAAGAACTTTAAATTACTAATCTTTCTTTTTCTAGATATGTTAGAACCCTTAAAAACCATCCTTTAGATGCTATTGTTGGATATTTAGATAAAGGAACACATACTAGATCTTCTCTAAGAAATCAGGTTGAACATCAAGTCTTTTTATCACAACTTTAACCTAAGAACATCAATGAGGCAATCAATGATGGATTTTGGATGATGTCTATGAAAGAATAATTAAATCAGTTTGAAAGAAATAAAGTCTAAAAACTAGTGGATAGACCTAATGACATCTTGACCATAGGAACTAAATGGGTGTTTAGAAATAAAATAGATGAATCTGGTACCATAGTAAGAAATAATTATAGATTGGTTGCTCAAGGTTATAGTTAAGAAGAAGGGATTGACTATGAGGAAACTTTTTCACCAGTTGCTAGACTTGAATCCATTAGAATTTTTCTTGCCTATATAGCACATATAAATTTCAAACTATATCAAATGGATGTCAAGAGTGAATTCCTAAATAGGTATATAGTTGAGGATGTTTTTGTTAAACAAACCACTATTTTACAAACCCTCATTTTCCAAATAATTTTTTTAATCAAAAAAATCTTTATATGGTTTAAAGCAAGATCCAAGAGCTTGGTATGATAGACTAAGTATTTTTCTTATTTCTAAAGGTTTTACAAAAGCTATAGCTGATCCTACTCTCTTTATGAAAATAATTTCTAAATATGTTTTAGTTGTTCAAATCTATATTGATGATATTATTTTTGGATCGTCAAAAAATTCCTTATATATTTATTTTTCAAAGATAATGCAAAATGAATTTGAAATTAGTTTGATGGGTGAACTAAAATTATTTCTTGGATTTAAAATATTTCAAAATAAAGAATGTATTATTTTAAATCAAAGTAAATATACTAAATATATTTTATTTTTTTTGGTTCAGATTACACTAAAAGTAGTGATACTCTAATGAATACCACCTGTAAGTTGGATCTTGATGAAAATGGTAAATCTTTTGATCATACCACTTACAGAAGAATGATTGGATGTATACTCTACTTGACTGCTAGTAGGCCTGATATTATTTTTAGTGTGTGTATGTGTTCTCATTTTCAAGAAAATTCTAAAGAGGCACATCTTCTTGCTGTTAAAAGGATTTTTAAATACCTAAAACATACTACCAACTTAGGACTGTTCTATCCTAGAGGATAATAATTTAACTTAGTTAGCTATTTTGATGCTGATTTTAGTGGTTGTAAGTTAGACAAAAAAAGAACCTCTGGAACCTGTCACTTTTTGGGAAAGTCACTAGTTTCATGGTGTAGTAAAAAGAAATATTATATTGAATTATCTACTACTGAAGATGAATACATAGATTCTAGTGGTTTTTGTGCTTAGATTTTGTGGATGAAACACACTTTGATAGACTATAGATATCAATTTAGGAATGTCTCTATAATTTGTGATAACACAAGTGCTATTAACATATCAAAGAATCCTGCTTCTCATTCCAGAACAAAGAATATTGATGTAATACATCACTTTTTGAGAGATCATTATCAAAAAGGTGATATCACTTTATAATTCATTAGCACCGAACATCAACTTGATCACATTTTCACTAAGACATTAAATTATGAAATAATTAATTACATCATACATGAATTAGGAATGATTAACCTTGAGTGAAAAATTTACTGTCTTATGTTTGCTATATCAGTTTACTATCTCAGGATTACTGTCTCAGGTTTACTATCTCAGTTTACTGTCTCAAGATTCCTATTTCTGTTTTCTATCTTACAGCTTACTGTCTTATGTTCACTATCTCATTGGTTACGATAGCACTATTTTGAGTAACACAGTAATACTGACACCGTGAATTCTTATACCTGTCTCACCGTATTATTTAAAATTTATTTTTAAATATTTTTTTTGTATCACATGTTTTATCTCTTTTTACCACATTTTTGTTTTTACGACGTTTGAACTCCCTAAATGATAAATACCCATCGCTTCACTTCTATCGAGCTCACTTCTCTCAAAACCAAAACCCTATGTCTCTCTCAAACCAATTTCCCTCCTCATCTTTCTTGAGCCCATGCTGAATGCCCAGGATGAATCATCCATCCTCGTCGACTCTTGAGAAGCTTAGGTCTCATAAGAAAAAGAAGAAGGATGTTATTGTAATGTCCGAGAAACCACTAAACCCAGATCTTGAGGATCACAAAGTTGTGCCTGAAAAGGAAATCTGTGCGAAGTGGCTCTTGTCTAGTAAGTCTCTGGTTCTAAGAGTTATGAAAGAATATGGGTGGTTGTATTGGTTTACCAAATATAAGAGACCCATTTATCCGAATCTTGTTTTTAAGTTTTATTAGTATTTTTGATTTTACTTCAATTCCAAGGATGATTTTGTGGTTAGGAGCTAGGTAAATGGTCAAAGATGAACTTTTTCTTTGAGGTTATGGGATTCCTATCTTGGAATACCTCATAAAGGGATTTTTTAGGAATACCAAAGAGGTACTCCTCCACCTAGTGATGTGTTTATACTATAAGAGGCTCTGGGAATTTTGACTGGGAATAAGAAGAAGAGAAGGCCTATTGCTGCTGATCTTGATGGTGAGTCAAGGTTGTTGTTAAAGTTTATTCAACATCTCATTTTCCCAAGGAAAGGGTATTTTTTCACTCTTAAGTATCAAGATGTATTTTTGATTAATATTCTAAAGAATAGACAAAAAATCAACTTGTGTAAGTATATTATACTTCACATGTGTGATATGATCAAAACTACATCAAATTCCACCTATCTTTTCTATTAAAGGTTTATTTCTACTATTCTTCCAGCCAAAGGTGTGGTTAGATTGAATGAATAAGTGCTTGAGGAATATGATTTCTATATCTCTAAGGATACTTGTAGGAGAATGAAAATAATCTGGAATCTATGGAAGAGATCATGGGTTGAGGATAATGATAGGTTTTATGAGGATTTTAATCATGTTGAAAATTCTTCTAGACCTAAAAATGTAGGTGATCTTGGATTAGAAGCTGATGATATTGTGGAATATTCATAGGAAGAAATAGTCAATGATGTTATTGAAGGTTTTGTGAGAGTATCTTCTAAGCTATAACCCCTCTCAAAAGGTGATGTTGATGAAAGTGGAAAGGATGAAGCTGTTGCTAAAGGAAGTACTATTGTAGAGGAAGAGCCTGCTGTTGAGGAAGAGCTTGCTGCTACCATGGAATAGTCTGAAGAACAGGATGAAACTTAAGTAATCTTATCTATTGAGGAAAGAATATAACATGCCTTTTATCTAGCTATAAAAGATATGGGTGGTCCTGATAGAGTTGAAATTTTGGGAATGGGTCAAGGAATTGAGTCTCTTATTCCTAAAAGAGTTGCACCTATTAAGGGGGAGAAGCACCCCAAATTAGAAAGTGTTCAACTTACAAATCCTATTAACCCAAGTTTTTTGATACCTGGTATAGTTTTACCAGTTATTTTGATGTGGATGATACCCAAGAGGCCTCGATAAAAGGGATATATCTTTCAATTGGGTTTCAGTTGAAACCAATTTCTACCAAATAAGCATCCCCTACTAAAGAATATGAACCTATTTCAGTTCTTATTTCTGAATTTTCTCAAGAATCTTCTGGTTTTGTAATTCACAATGATCTGAAAGTTTTTGGAGACAAATTGATGTTTAGATTTGGGAAGTTTCTATAGTCTCAACCTACCCCTGTAACAAATCTCAGTGAAAGGGATGTTGCACTAATGTTAGAGAATATTATATGAAAAATCAAACCCAAGATGCTTCATGAAATTCTAGAAGTTAGTGTTAAGAACAGACAATTGAGTAATGAGGTGAAGTCTATAAAATATATGGTTGCAGATATATAGAAATCCTTCCAAACTATTCAAGCTCCTATTTATCATCTTAGTGAGGATGTTGCTGATAAGATTCCATAGAAGGTTTTATCTCTTATTCAACCAAAATTGATTACCATGTATGAAAAAGTGGTTGAGAACAACACCAAGAGAGCCAATGAGATGCGTGAGCTTGTCTCTAGACTCAATGAGCTAACCGATGAATAAAAAGGTTGTTTAAAAAAGGTTTTAAATCAGCTTAAGTCTCTCACATCAGCTGTTTCAGCTTCATCTACCTCTGGACAACCATATCAGCCTGTGGATAGTGACTTGATCAGATCAGTTTTTAAAGAAGAGCTTCAGTCAGTGTTGATTGGTGTTGATAAAGATAGTCTCTCTATTGTCATCAAGAACAGTGACCATGTGCTTGATTGGGTGAGGGTATATTCAATAATTATCACTGATTCTCAAGAATAAATATCTAAGAAAATGGACTTCTAATTCAAAATAATTTATTCTAATCACGAGTTGAATAATCACTTCAAGTATCTTGTGGAGAATTTAAAGATACATCTATTCACTCAAGCCTTCAAGGATCAAGTACAGAAGATCAAGGAATTCACACCCACTCTGGAGAAGTTTCTAGAAAATAAGTATGACTTTGAGAAGGCCATGAATTATGGTGATAAAATTATCTCAAATTTTATCAATCTATTGAAGTCTTATCTTCATGTTCAGAGTACTGCAATTTTGGATCCTATAGCTTCTCCTTTGAGGTTTGGTCTACCTTTTGATACCTATCCTTCTTCCTACACCTCTTTTACACTAGTGACTATGTTTGTTTCTCAGGATCTAAGCCAGATATGATATATCATTATCAAGAAAACTTTTACTAGGTCTTCCAATAGACCTACCCTTGCACCTTCTATCATTAAAGGAGTGCCACTGCCTTCTCTAACCACTGATTATACCACATCTACTTTTTTACCTCTTACTTCTCCATATGATGTCTATACTAAAGGAAAATCCAAGTATTCTAAATCTACTGAGAAGTGAATACTGATTTTGATAGGGATCTATTGTATTTTTTTTAATTTTAATGAACTCTATATTTTTATTCAATGGAATGTGGCCTTCTTTTGTTTCTTCACTTGTTATTTTCTTTTACTCTTTTTTTTCTCTTTTTCTCTCCTCTATTTTTGATAATCCTAAAAGGGGAGAAATAAGAAGAAGGAATTTAAAGGGGAAAAAAATATTATAACTGGTATTCTAAGGGGGAGAAATAATAAGGAGGATACATAAGGGAAAATAACCACCCTTTATGCTATTTATTACATATATGATTTAATATCTTGATATGATAAGAAATCAATTTATTTACTTCTAAATTATTTGACTTGTAAATGTCATGATTTTTTATCATTAAAAAGGGGGATATTTTTGGACTACTCATGTTCTAATGCTCACAAATCATGTTTGGAGATTTTTGGAATCCTCATGTTTTGATTCCTACAAATCATGTTTTACACTCTTATAACTCATGTTTTTAAACTCTCACAAGATCATGTTCAAAATCTCACAAATTATATTTTAATCTTATGAACTATGTTTAATATTGTTCTATTATGTTTTAGTATGATTATGTTTAATCCTAATCCATTATGTGAATATTTCTTCTTAAGACAACTTACAAATATTTGGCTAAGTTTGTGACACCATATTCTTGCTACTAGTTCCATATTTTCACAAATTCTGTGAAACCATAAGCTTGCTACTAGTTCTAGATTTTTAAAAAGGACCAGACACCATTTCCTTGCTACAGTTTCCAATACATTGTAACAAGACACTGTTCTAGAATTTGTAAAGGACTAGACACCATTACCTGAGAACCCATTTCGCTGATACCTTAACCATGATACCAGTTCCAGAATTCACAAAGGAATAGACACCATAACTTTTCTACTGGTTATAGATCTCACCATGACTATGGAACCATGACTGTGGAACTGTGACTGTCTCACCACAACTGTGACACTATTCCATACTTTACCACTTTTCTTTCTTTCCTAATTATATTTAAAATTTGTTTCTAATAGGTATATTTAAGTCATTTCATGAAACTGATATAATTAATGATCTTTTTCAGTCCTTTCAGTAGACAATACGAAGTACAAGGTGTGGAGATCATTCACTTTGTCTGCTATACCACAAGAACCTAAAATAAAAACAAAGTTTGGTACTCGAGCTGAATAAAAAGAGTAGTAGTGGAATGCATGAAAAAAAAAGTAGAACACACATACATTCAAGAACACACCCAAGGAGGAACTTTTAATTCATACAGACTGAAAACGAAGAAGAATCTACTGTGAACCATCTTTAAAGCATCTTTGCAGAAACTAAAAGAAGAATAAGAACATCTCACTACACTGAAAACTAGAACACTAGACTCACTACACTCTGTTTTTAGAAGAGGACTGAAACATTGCATCTACTGCATCCAAAGAGTCCAGAGCTGCATTTCATGACACACAGAGCCTTCTAAACTCTATATCATTACTTTTTTCTCTTTTGTCTACTATTTTATTACTCTTTGAGTAGTGTGTGTGTCTGTATTACAAACACATACTATCTCCTACACCGAACTAGAGGATACATGACATCCTCACTCAAATATATATTTACACCTTGTTTCAACCACATATAACTATAGAAGAGGTCTTGTGTGACCTGGCTGTTAGTTTTCCCATATAGAATAGTGGAAGAGGTCTTGTGACCTGGACAATCCTGTGTAATATTGTTAACACCGATCTAGGGTGTGAATCAAAGATTTATATATATATATATATATTTTTGGTGGAAGGTGATCACTAATTGGAGTGGATTAGGACTCGACTTGAGTCTAAACCACTTGTTTTATCCGTTGTGTCTTTCAATTTAGTCTTTCTCCGTTTTAACTCATATTTCAGAAAACTAAATTTTACTTTGATAATTAGTCTTGGATAGTAGTTATAACTGTTTTTTCTTATTAGAGTAGTTTCAAAAGTTGTATCAATATATCATATTTTTATAACTGAGGATTAATCAATTTTCTGATAAAATATTTGAACAGTCAAGCTATTATAATTTTACTACCTTGGTTAACTGGACTATTTTATTTTTAATTGGGGGAATATTTTAAATAAAAATTGTAACATATTTTTTATAGGAACTCAATTCACCCCCTATTGAGTGTCCTAATCCAACCAACAACATATATAAGAAAAGTAATAAGGATAAGAGTGATAAGAAAGACCCTACAGATGTGATTTTTTATGAATGAAAAAAGGCAGGACACATTAAATCATATTTTCCTAAACTTAAAAGGAAGGATAAGAAAGAAAATAATTTAGATAGGAATGATAAAAAGTATTATAAGAATAAGAGAAAGAAAAGGTAGAAATTTTATAACACTTAGAGTGCAAGTATAAGAGATAGTTCATCTGAAAATTCTTCAAATAATGAAATTTACAGGCAAATAAATATTAGTTTATATACAGAAATACAAAAAGTGAATAAATGTCTCATGGATAAGGTACATGCTGTTGGATCTTTTATAAACCTTACTTTAAATGATAATTATCCCGATAGTAATGATAAGAATAATTCTATATCTTCAGATTAAAAATTTTCCTAAACTAAAGAGGATAATGCCTTACCTAGTTATTAACAAGTATCTAGATTTTCAAAACTTCTTGAGAATGAAAATTGTAAAGTTTCTAAAAAACATTATAATGGAAAAGAAAAAATTTAAAAAGAAAATTTAATAATTATTAATTAAATTAAAGAAATATCAGATCATTATAAATATCTTGATAAGTCTATTTTTGAAAAAGATACTCTTTCTAAAGATCTTGAGTAATCTATTTTTAAGAAAAATAGTTTACAAAGTGATTTTATATAGATTAGTTTGAATAATAGTTCTAATGAGGATAAGAACTTAGTTATAAAACTAAAATATTGAATTTCTAGATCAAAGAAACCTTTTTCTATAAAAAAATTATACCTTGTATAGATATTTCTAGAATGGGTTTTACTAACAAAAAACCTATTTTTAATAATAAATACATTTTTCCCAAGAGTGCTCAATTTTTCACAAAATGTCAAAGTAGTGGAGACTAGATGAAAAAATGTTATTTAAATAAAGTTCAACATTTGGGCTTTCATAAAAATTAATTTTTCAAAATAAATTACATTTTCTCAATATAGTAGTGTTGAAAAAATACAGATTCCAAAAGTTTTACTTTTTGATAACATCAAACCCAAGAAGGATTGGGTTCTGAAACACTAATGTTCTTGTTTTCAGAAAAATAAAGAAAGTACCAACAAAAATAATATTTGGTACATGGATATTGGTTATTCTAGACATATGAATCGAAACAAATATTCCTTTAAGAATATCATAAATATGAAATATAGAAAAGTAACTTTTAGAGATAATGCTCAATGAGAAATAATTTGTATAGGCAATATTGTTCTTCTTGGTAAAGATTTAATTTCAAATGTTTTATTTATTGTAGGACTTAAGAATAACCTGATAAGCATAAGAAAATTATTTTATGAGGGTTATATTGTGAAATTCTAGAATGATAAATGTATAGTTCATAGTTATAAAGATGAGTTTATTGTTTCTTCCAATCGACATGAGAATGTTTACACTTTAAAATTAGAAGACCTTAGGATCCAAGACTTAGATTGTCTTAGGGAAATGGAGGATCAATATTGGTTATAACATAGAAGATTAAGACACTATAATCTTACAACTTTAGATAAGTTTTCTAAGAAAGGACTTGTTAAGGATCTACTGAAACTTTGTTTTGATACTTCAAAAGTCCTGGATCCTTATAAATTTGGAAAGAAAAATAAGTCAAGTTTTTAAATATATTACTGAAGTCTAAACTTATGATTCTTTATAGTTAGTACACATGAACTTATTTGGTCCTACACAAATTGGAAGAATTGTTGGAAAATAATTTGTATATATTTTATTTTATGATTAGACTAGATATACTTGGGTCTATTTTCTAGCAAGAAAATATTAAGCCTTTAGTAGTTTTAGAAATTTTTTAGCCAAATTTAAAAATGAAAAAACCTATTATTGATAAATATATGTAGTGATCATGATAGAGAATTTGTAAATTCCGATTTAAAAAATTTTTGCAGTAAAAAGGTATTATACATAACTTTTCAGCACCTAGAACTCCATATCAAAATGGTTTAGTTGAAAGGAAAAATAGAGTTCTTAAAGATATTACTAGAACCATGCTGAGTGAAAACTAAGTTGTTAAACATTTTTGGGATTAACTAGTTAGTAATGCCTGTTATACTATAAATCAAGTTTTAATTATACCTTGGATTAATAAAACTCCTCATGAGTTATGGATAAAAAGAAAATCAAAACTTTCTTACTTAAAATTATTTAGATTCAAAGTATTCATTTTTAATACTAAAGATAACTTACATATATTTTCTCCAAAATCTGTTGAGGGAATATTTTTAGGTTACTCTATAACTAGTAAGGCATATATATTTTTTAGTAAAAATAAAAGTATTTTTGAGGAAACAATACATGTTAAGTTTGATGAAATTGATCCTTTTGTTTTAAAACAACCTCAACCTATATATTTAGATGTTATTTCAAAAACCGATTTTAAATATATGTTGGAATTTTTTTCTCATGAGAGAAAAAATGAAGAATATTTTTCTAAATTTATACCTCAAGAATATTTTCAACCTATTGGTTAAGAAAAAAGTTTTACAAATCCAATAAATCAGTTGTTTCTTAGGAATCATCCTAGTGATAATATCATTGGTGATATAGATCAACCAATTATAATTAGAAGTTCTTTGAGAAATGAAATTAAATATCTAGTATTATTATCACGATTTGAACCTAAAAATCCCAATGAAGATTTAGGTAATGAGGATTGGATAAAATCTATGTAAGATAAATTCAACGAGTTTAAAAGATTTTTTTTTGGGATTTGGTTTAATGAACTTAAGATACGTCTATAATTGGAGTAAAATGGTCCTTTTATAAAAAATGTGATGAAAATGGTATAATAGTTAGAAATAAATCTAGACTTGTTGATAAGGGTTATAAAAAATAATATGGAATATACTATTAATAAAATTATGCTCCGGTAGTTAGACTTGAAGCTGTTTGTATACTTCTAGCTTTTAAAGCATTCTTAAATTTCAAACTATTTCAAATGGGTGTGAATCACTATTTCATTAATGGTTATGTTTAGGATGAAGTTTATGTAGAAAAACCACTTAGTTTTGAAATTAAAGAAATCTAGAACTTGTTTATAAATGTACCAAGGAACTTTATAGACTCAAATAATCCCCTAGAGATTAGTATGATAGGTTAACTAGATTTTTGTTACAATTTTTTTTAAGAGAGTTGCAGACCCAACCCTTTTTATAAAATAAGTTAAAAACATTATGATTATTAAAATTTATGTTTATGACATTATATTTGGTTCAATTCAAAAGACTTTAATAGATTTATTTGTGGATCTTATGAAATCTGAGTTTTAAATGAGTACAATGGGTGAGTTAACATACTTTCTAGGTTTTCAAATTTCACAAAAACCATAAGGAACTTTTATATCTCAAAATAAGTATATAAAATATCTAACTAATAAATTTAGGTATAACCATACTAAAAGTATTAGTACTCCCATCAAAACCTCAATACTTTAGATATTGATGAAGTTGGGAAACCAGTTGATTAAAATATCTTTAGATGTTTGATTTGGAAGCTTACTTTAATTAGTAAATAGTCATCCAAATTTAATGTTTTCAATATGATTATGTGATAGATATAAAGATAATACAAAATAATATCAT
Organism: Viscum album; assembly: GCA_963277665.1. Taxonomy (NCBI): domain Eukaryota; kingdom Viridiplantae; phylum Streptophyta; class Magnoliopsida; order Santalales; family Viscaceae; genus Viscum; species Viscum album. Next base: position 403,207,163 of record OY728130.1, read on the forward strand.
CTTAAAGATATAAAATAATTTTTTCATTATCTTAATGTAACTATGGATTTAGTTTTATTTTAATCTTCTAGAAATGATTTTGAGTTATTTTTTTAGATACTAACTTTGGTGGATATAGAATGGATTGAAAAAGTACTATAAAAACATGTCATTTATTTGGAGAAGTTTTAGTTTCTTGGTCTTGTAAGAAACAACACTCAGTAGCACTTTCCACTACTGAATCTGGATATATGGTAATTGTAAGTTGTTGTTCTCAAGGGTTGTGGATGTAACACACAGTCATTGACTATGACATGAGTTTTACTAAAACTCAATTTTTGTGTGATAACACAAGTTCCCCTGACTTAAGTAAAAACCTATAAAATCACTCATGAGCTAAGCAAATAGACATAAGACACCATTTCCTTTAGGATAACACACTGAAAGGAGATATCATTTTATAATTCATTAAAATGCAAGAACAACTAACTGATTTTTTTACAAAACCCCTTAGTTATGATAGATTTTAATACATTAAAAAAAAGTTAGTAATGATCAATTTCAAATTATTATTGATATATACTTATAGTTTACTAATATCCTTACATCAATGAACTTCTTTTCAAAGGGGTAGTACATATTTTTTTAGTTTTCTAAAACATTAATTTTTTTTCCAAAAAACTTTTTATTTCCTGAATATTTTAGTTTACTAAAAATTTATTTGTACCCATAACTTTTTCGAAGTAAAATCTTTTATAAACATTTTCGAGCTCATATTTTTTTTAAAAACTATTCGAATTCAAATTTTTTTAATAAAAGTTTTTTTTTGGACTTAAAAATTGTTATAAAATTATTATGGACAATAAGTTTGTTATAAACTTTATCATAGCTAGTTTATTTTACAAAAACCCAGAAGAAAAGGTTACTCATATTGATGAAAAATTTCTACTATGAAAGGTACTCTTATAATCTTTTAGTTTTTATACTTATTTATTACTTTATTTAATAAATGTTGTTGTACATATTATTTTAGTTTTAAAATTTTTTATTACACACTTAATAGTTCTTTATAATTGGATTTTTTAATACAATAAAAAGTTTTCTTAAAAAAACTTTAAGAGTTCAGATTTATATTTAAAAACATTATTCTATTAAATATTGATAATCAGATTAGAAAAGGATATTCAATCTTAACCAATGAAATTTATGGATTAATAATTGTCACCTCTCGTGCCTATATAATGGTGGTTCACCCATTGTACTAGATCAGGTTTCATATATTTCAACCCTGAATCTCAACACCTCTTTTAGTTCTCAGTCTAATTCTTTTCCATTTATCCAATATACGGTACCAAACACAGTATGATGGCCACCAATGAATATTTTCTTAAGAGAGAAGGTTTTAGAGAAATAATCATTGAGAAAACCTGGTATGATAAATATGATTTCTTATTGAAAATAATTATAAAATTTTAGTGTTGGTAAAAGATAAGTGTTCAGAAAGATTATTTTTAATTGTTTCACCCTAAAATTATGAGAGACTTTTAAACTTAAGTTGAGTTTCTTTATGAAGAGGAAAATTAAGAGGCTGCGTTTACTTTTTTTGGGTGAAAAGTATAAAATTTATTATCAACAAGTATCCGAGTTTATATAACTACCCTTGGAGGGTGAATCTTATCTTACTTCCCACAAGATTCAATAAAATCTTGGTAGTTTCATAAAATAAAAAAGATGATGAATATTTGTTTACATCATTTGAAAAAGTAATAAAAGTTTCACACCTTACACCGGATGCTAGGGTAGACACCCTATGGATGCATGGTTATTTTATTCCAAGAAAGGGTGACAGGGATACCCTTAAAGTTCTTGAAATTTTTGTCTTAGATTTTTTATGAATATCAGACAGATCAACCTTGTTAAGTTTGTTTTTCTATCGGTGAAATCGATCAAAAATTCATAAATTAAATCAAATATTATAATGTTTCCATGTTTCATTAACAAATTTTTAGTGGATTTCATGGAAATTTTCTGTATTAATAATTAGACATATCCTATGACGGAAAATATATGTCTTATTGGAGAAGAGACTATGTCGAAGATGAATCTTTTTTTCAATTCAAAGTTGAAAATGTTTGTGGATATAATAGACAAAACCATGTCTGATTATCAACCCATTAAAGAGAAAGAAGTTGTTAAAGAAAAGAGGAAAGTTGAATCCTCACCTCCTAAAGCTCAAAATAAATTAAATAAAATTTTAGACGACGAGTTCAAGAAAATCATGACACATGATGCCTAGAAGTAACCTGGTGATCCTAAATTTGGTCTTGATAAGGATGAGGCCTTGGACTTGAAGATTGTTGAGTCTTGAAAATTTTTCACATGAGAAGAAGATAATTCCATGGAAATTGGAAAAGGGGAGAAATAAACCCATAATAATATTGAAGAAAAAGGTTCAAAGGGGATGAAACCATGAAGGATATATTAATTATGTGAAGAACAAATTTCTTCATGGATTTCCATTACATGTGAAATTCATCCACTTCAGAAAGAGTCCCATGAAAATAATCATTCACAAGATAAGGTGGTACAGCTGGTGCCCATAGATGAAAAAAATTCATTTTCAGGGCCAGGCGGTGATTTCCACTCCCACGAATGACCATCTACTGTGAATGAAATCATTCGTGGGATGATACGGTACAACTAACACCCAAATATGAACAAAAATCTTTTGTGGGGATGGATGGTGATTTCTTCCCCCACGAATGGCTGCGCATGAAAACGAAATCATTTGTGGACCGAGGAGTCCTCTTGGGTTCTCACAAAAGAAGTCCCACAACCCACTATGGATGAATGACCATCCTGGTACTCGGTCCCTCCATTCCTCTATAAAATACCCCCAAGGGGAACTGAGGGAGGAGGATGAAAGCAAGGAATAAAAATTAGGGATCACAGGAGGAAATTCTGGAAGATAACCAAAGCACAGAGCTTTTGATTCTCATCAGGTAAAAACCCAACACATAGAATTAAGGGTGAGATAAAAGAACATCCAACCGACCAAAAAATTGAAACCCTTATGGACACCATCCTATGGGAAATAAATGGATGGAACCTTTTCAGACCAACACCCTGTATAGAAAAATGATATGTGGGAAGAACCCTGCCATGCATAGAAAAATACTAAACAAGAGGAACCTTTCCCCACATAGAAACAAACTATGTGGGAAGACCCTAGGTCTGTGTAATATCATGCTAGGAATATGGTACCCTCACCCACATAACAACATTCTATGTGAAGGGAACCCCATCCCATTTAACAATATACTATGCAGATTAGGACCTCCTAGGGTGTTATTTCTCTAGATCCCATCATTCCCTTCCATCATCTCATCAACCCCCATATTGTCCCCTCTGCGAACTAGTCCAATGGCATCAATCCAAGGCCTCTTCCAAATCCACCTTACATGTATGATTAGATCATCGGGCACACCAACGTTTCCTCTCGAGTCTACATACCCATCGTAAGTGGAGTCATGTGTGTAACCTCTATAATAAGGCAGACCCTTAAAATGTATTTAGGTATACATTTATAATTACCCATAAACTACATACATTGATATTATTTCAAAATTGAAGTATATTTATTACAAAATATAATAAATCCACAATAGTACCATATTGTTATACTGTCTTTAAAAACTGGGAATCATAAACAACTGGTTCATAAAACATCTACACTGTTTCCCACATATTTCTTCATAACTAGACTCCTTTTTGACATATCTTACTTAACACCCTTATTTATGACCTAGGGAAAATAAATATATGAAAGAGTGATCTCAAATTCTTAGTATGGGTAAAAAAGGAAAATATCAATCATATCATAATCATAAGACATAAGAACATTACATTTGAAAGTCTTATCCTCCATATAAAAGATCGTGATACCATTTCATGGGATAAAAGTTCATAATAATTAATGGTCATAATATCAAAATTCATAACATAAGGCATGAGGTTTTTTGACATGCACATAATCATAAATAATAATTTCATATTAGTCAAGGCTCATTGACAAGACCATCATAGCGAACAAATTCCATTACTAAACAGGGTTTACTTGCTGTTCCAGCCCGGTATTACTGAACCAGATTTACTTTCCATTCCAGTCATGTATATATCATGAGATATAAATCTTTACCTAATAAATTTGAGGGATATATAGGTCCCACCCATCTCATAATGAAATCATTCTTACATGTGCCACAAAAACACAAATCATTCATCATGGAATAACCAAAGGAATAAAATGGGTTTCTTAAACATCATTCCATCACAACTTAATACATGTAAAACAAATGGATTTCATAAATATAATTACATCATAAAAATAATCAAATCACATATTAGATGGAAAATAGTTTTGATATAACACATGAAATTAATTCTTGAGGAAAATACCCTTTATTCTTCAAAAACACTTTATTTTCTCAAAACACCCCACAATTTTAAAAGAAAAGAATTTATTTGAAAAAAACCTTGAAAATTTTTAAGGTAAGATTCATGGAAATAAGGAATCATGAAATTGTAAAAATCCATTCATGCCTTATAAGTTAAAAAAAACATTACCCTCATACTTTTTCTGGAAAATTCAAAAAGTGCCTCGTATCGAATAATGAGAAAAGGTTCCTTTCAAACTGTTTAGTAAAAATTCACCAATGGGTAAAATTGAATTTAAACAATTTTAGAATAATATAAATAGTATTACATACTTAATTAACATGTATGTGGATGATAAATATACCCCCCAAAATACTTACGAATAAAAAATCTGGAATAATAATGAGATTGAAAATTTATCCCTTACCTTAGGTCTAATATCCTTTGTATATATCCAAACCTACTGTATAATGATTTAAATAATGTTATTTACTCACTCTAGAATCATATTCATTTTTATGATATCATATATTATTATATTGTCATCTGTTTGTTAGTAACATTTCATTGTCACTCGTTATTCGGATATTAACCGCTTTATGTTATTATGTAAGTTTTATCAGATAAGTTCATGTTACACTTCTTAGGTTATAGTTATATAATTTAAATAATTATATTAATATAATATATATCATATTTATTTATTCCATTCATGTATATAATTGGAGTTTAAGGAAGATCATGTAGAATGAATCACATCGCATTGTGGAGACGGTAGGTCATATGTACACACAAGCGACAATATCATTCCTATAATTGTTGAATAGTATTGAAGTGTGTGGTGTATAGTATTTAAGAATAAGTATCATGTTATAATAATCATATATAGTTATTATTTTCATAACTATAACCATCCAAGTAAGGTGGTGGTGAAAAACAGATTACACCACGACGTGGAGACGGTAAGATGTACGTACGCACGCATGGTGATTTCATTTTTTGTAGGATAGATAGAAGATGTAATATGGTTGTTTCATATTTATAATAAGATATAAGTATATGAGTGATACTTAGGTTATTACTTTATAATGAAATAAATAATGAAGCATAAGTGGAAGAAGAAAGGAGTTTAAAAGAATCGGTAGAAGAGATTACCTCTTCCTCGACGTGCTTCCTCTAAATCTCTTCTTAGAGCATTAGAGTTGGTATTTGAAGATGAAAAAAACCTATAGAATGTAAATAGGGAAGTTTGGAAGGAAATATTTAAGGGTATTACTGATCTTGAATATTAAAATTGAAGTGAATAGGTGAGGGAGGAGGTACCCTTTTATAATTAAGGTGATGTGCACTTTTGGAAACACCATAAATAATAATTTATAATAAAATAAAAACCAACCAAAAAACCTCCAAAATGTCCCAATTTTAGAGACGAGACGATATAGGGTTGTAATATAATCAAACAATAAATTTTGGACAAGTATTTCGGTCAATTTAAACCTTATATTTTTAATTAATACGAAGTTATTCTATTTAATGTTTAACCAGGGTAACAAATAATTCAATATTAAAAGGGTGAAATATTTACTTATTTGACGTAAAATAAACCATAAATAAATATATTAGATAATTTTATACCATATAATAATTATTATACATTTTTAAAAAATGTTTAATGATTTTTAAATAATTTAATTAAACATTATTTTGATAATTAGTCAATAGTATCAATTTTGACACTATTTAATTCATTTATTTTTCAAAACATTAATATGAAAAAATAAATTCAAAAAATATATTTTATTATATTTATAGGAGGTCAAGTTAATCTATAAAATTAATTATAAATGTTAATTATCACAAATTATATTTACTTTAATATTTTTAATAACATTTATTTGATATTTCTCTTAATTAAATAATTACTACAACAATTTTGTGTAATTATTTAATATGCTTATTTATTGAATAAAAATTAAAAATAAAATACTATTATGAAGATAAATCTACTATATTTCATAATAATACTTTTAGTAAAATTTATCTTCTAGAAAATAAAATATTTAAAATGTTATACTTATTAAATTATGAAAAAGACAACTTTAACATCACTTTAAATAAAATAATATAAGTGTCACAATCCCTTATATAAGGCTCCAAATGGTCCATAAATTGACCATTGGATGATTATGGTCGATATATACTCTACCAATAAGATTTGGTCAAGTTTTTGGATCTTTTAATGAGTAATATTATTTTAATAAAAACTATATTATTGACTTCCCATCAATTAAATAATTTCTACATCATTAATGTATAAGCTATTAAGGTAATTATTTATTTCATTAAAATTACGAATAAATTATCATGATAAAGGAAAAATTTTTATATTTCAAATTAGTATTTATAATATAAATTATATTTTTTATAATATTATATTAAAATTAATTTAGTTATTAAAATTTGAGTGAGACATATTTAACTTTTCTTTAAATAAAATAAAATAAATGTCCTAATCTCATAAAAGTGGATTAAAATGGATACCATTTTGAACCAAGGATGATTTAGGTAAAAAAAACTCATCCAATAAATTTAAGACAAGTGTTAGGGTAATTTTATAATAGTATTCTTACCCTTAATTACCTAGTTTACCCTTTTACAGTATCAATAAAAATTAACAAAGTTACTTTTCATAATGCCTAAAAACAAAATAAATCTATTTAAATAATTTGGAACTAATTATTAAAAATATGGATTCCATTTTTAAAAATTCAAAATACCGTAGTTGTAGTAATTAATTTAAAATTAATCCCGTTTTCGGAAAGAGAGAGCCGGGTTTTAAAAGCTAAAACATTGCAAAAGATTGAAATGATTTTTAAATATGAATTAAATGTAAAATTAATGCTAATGCCATAAATTATATTGAATGATAAAAATATATTATATTTATATTTTTAAACCATTTAATATTATAATTTAACCATATAAATTATTTAGATGAAAAAAGTTTTTTCACATAAAATTTAGTGTATTTTTACTATTTATCAAAACATGAAAGTTATCAGAAAAATATCATAAATTCATAAAAAGTAATTTTTATAACCCACTTCAAAATAAAATATTTATTTTTTCATATAAAATTTATTAATATTTCAAAATATTAATTTAAAATGGGTTCTCCATTCAAAGGCCTAAAATTACCCTTTTAAAAAAATATAGGTTTTTATACATCAAATAGGGTTTATTCATACCCTATGACTAAAATACCCATTGGATGAATATAAAAAGTATTTTATTAATTATATAATATATATCTCATTAATTTCATTACCAATAGTAATTCTCTCAAAAATACAAATATCTAATTGATTTATATTTTTCATCAATAATTGATAGCCAATGAATTCACAATGCATTTTCATAAGTTAGTTATACTCATTCCCACTAACCTAACAACTAGGATATAATGGTAATTTTATACTAAGGGTGTATTGTGGTTCATTTAAACTCATGATTGTGTGCAATTCAAGCTACTGAAGAATTATTTAAAGAAAATATTTCATAAAAACATCAGTGTGTTACATTCTAGCCCCCTTAAACTGAATTTCACCCTCAAAATTCATCACTAGGAAACAAATAGATGAGGATACCTCTACCTCATTATATCGTCAAGTAACCACATATCTTCCTCAAATTGGTGGTTCTACCATAAAACTTTAACCAAGCGAGTGCTCTTCTTTCGTAGAATTTTTTAGCTATGATCCAGAATTTCTATCGGTTGTTCTTCATAAGAAAGATCTTGCACCAACAGTATGAATTCTGAGTTTAGAACATGTGAAGTATTAGGTATGTACTTTCTCATGAGAGATACATGGAACAAATCATGATCTTGAGAGAGATTCGATGGAAGAACCAATCAGTAAGATACCTTCCCAACATGATCCAGAATTTCAAAAGGACCGATATACCTAGGGCTCAGCTTGCCCTTATTTACAAATATCATTACTCTTTTCCAGGGAGATATTCGTAGAAACACCTTATCACCAACTTCAAACTGTAGGTCTTTTCTTCAGTTGTCAGCATAACTTTTTTGTCGACTCCGAGTTGATCTTATGTGTTATTGAATAGATTTGACCTTTTCTACCATTTCATTAACAAGGTCAAGTCCTAAGAGATTTCTTTCCTCAACTTCATCCTAACAAGTTGGAGTTCTTCACTTCTTTCCACATAGGTCTTCATAAGGATCCATTTGAATACTAGAGTGAAATCTATTATTGTAAGAAAATTACACCAAAGGTAGATGTTGATCCCAACCACCTTTTAAATCCATAGAGCAAGATCTCAACATGTCTTCCAGAGTTTGAATTGTCCTTTCAGATTGATCGTCTATCTGAGGATGATAAGTAGTGTTGAAACTTAACTCTGTATTCAGAGCATGCTGAAGAATTCACCATAACTTTGAGGTAAACCTTAGATCCCGATCAAATATAATGGAAATTGGTACTCCACGAAATATTACCACTTCCTTTACATATATCCTAGCAAGCTGATCAATAGAGAAATCCTATCTAATATCAAAGAAGTGTACGTAATTCATAAGGTGATCAACTGTAACCTATATAACATTATTTCCTTTGGATGTTTTGGGACGTCTGAAGAAAAAGTCCATAGTGATGTTTTCCCATTTCCATTCTGGTATGGGTAATGGTTGTAACATACCATTATACTTTTTTCTATCAACTTTAACTTTATAAAAAATCAATCATCGGGAGACATATTAAAAAACACCTCTTTTATTTCCATCCCACCAGAAATACTATTTTAGGTCTCTATATATCTTTGTTCTTCCAGGGTGAATAGAGAATGAAGAATTATAGGCCTCATACAATATCTCATTATTTAATTCTGTTATGGGAGTAATACAAACCTGATTCCTAAACTTTATTATTCCATCACAATAAAGGTTGAATTCAGGAATATTTATCACATTGTTTTGTATCTCTACTTCTTTCTTATGATCCTCCTTAATCTTCACTTATATATATAGTTGAACATTCATTTGAGAAAGATAATATTTATCCCCTTCCTTTAAAATTTCAAGATCCACCCTTTAAAAATCCATAAATATTGGATCTTTTGTGATTCTCATCATGGATAGGCTAGCGGGGTCTTGTCGACTCAAAGCATGTTCCACCTTTTTCTCTTTCCCAGGGTGGTAATGTATTGAGAATTTGTAATCTTTAATCAACTCCAACAATTTTATTTGGAATATATTCATCTATTTTTGTGTGAAAATATAGTTTAAACTTTTATGATCAGAATAAATATCACACCTTTCACCATAAAGATAATGCCTCTATATCCTTAATGAAAAGATTACCACAACTAACTCCAAATCATGAGTTGGGTAATTTTTCTCATGGATTTTCAACTACCGTGAGGCATAAGCTATCACCATATCATTTTGCATGAGAACATATCCCAACCCCTTCTTGGATGAATCACTGTAGATCACAAACCTTTCTCCACTACAAGGTAGTGTGAGCACAGGTGCACTGAATAACCTTCTTTTTAGATCCTTTAAATTCTCTTCACATTCCTCTGTCTATACGAACTTAACTCCTTTATAAGTAAACTTGGTGAGTGGATTAGATAATTGTGAAAAATATTTCACAAAACATTGATAATATCCATCATTAACATGAAAACTTCAAATCTTAGTTACCATTTTTAGTCTCGACCAACTTTCAAAAACTTATGTTTTTAATGGATCCACAGATATCCCATATCTTGAGATTATGTGACCCAAAAATGAAACTTTCTGAAGCAAAAATTCACACTTGGTAAATTTTTCATAAAGATTATGTTTTCTTAGGGTCTTCAGTATAATTATCAAGTGGTCTTCATGTTCTTACATTCTCTTCGAATAGATAAGAGTATCATCTATAAAGACTACCAAAAACTGATCAAGATAGTCTCTAAAGTCTCTATTCATTAGATCCATAAATATAGTGGGGGAATTAGTAAGACCAAAAGTCATCACTATAAATTCTTAGTGTCCATACCTTGTATGGAAATTTGTCTTTGGTATATCCTCATTTTTAACCCTTAATTGACAATATCCTAAATATAGATCTATCTTGGAAAAGTATTGAGCTCCACATAGTTGGTAGAATAAGTCATAAATGCGGGGAAGAGGATATTTTTCTTAATAGTGATCTTGTTAAGTTCTCGATAATCAATGTAGAGTCTCATTGATCCATCTTTCTTCTTAAAAAATAGAACAGGTTCTCCCCAAGGTGATGCACTAGGATGTATGAATCCCTTATCAATATTCTCTTGGAGTTTCTTCTTCAATTCATATAACTCAATTGGGGCCATTCTATAAGCTATCTTTGAAATAAGAATAGCACCAGGTATGAGTTCTATTGAAAACTCAACTTCAAAATTTGGTGGAAGACCTAAAAATTCCTCTGGAAAGACATCATAAAACTTCTGTACAATGGGTGTATTCTTAATCATGAGTTTCTCCCCAACCATTTGAGATAAGTAACCTTCATTTATAGGTATCAAGACCCATAATATGGAAGAAATTTCTATTGGAAGGTTATATTCATCCTTGCATTGATAGATGATCATAGATTGATCTGGAATATGAAATGTGACTTCCCTTCCTTGGAAATTGAGATGATCTCTATATAGAGAAAGCTAATACATGTTAAGAATCATATCAAATTCCACTATAATAAGGATCACAATATTTATAGGAATCACTTTACCACAAACTTCAACTAGATAAAAATTATAAAATTTTGATGCGACCATTGTTCCATTAGGATTTTTCACAGCCAACTAAACATCTAATTGTTGAGGTAATATGGTGATACCCTTAAAAAATTATTTAGAAATAAAAGAGTGGGTATATCTAGAATCAAATGAAACATTTTCTACTTTATAGTGGATGGTAAGTGTACCTTTTACCACTTCATTATCGTACTCCACATTGCCGATAGTGATTTCATGTGAATTTTCTTTGTCTTTGGCCTTAAGAGTTTGCTAATGTCGATTATCATCAAGAACCCTTGAATTATGTAATTGATTGGAATAATGACCCATTTCCTTTCACTTGTTGCATTGAAGTGTAGGAGGTTAATTCTAGGTAGCCTTTTCTCCATTCATAGAATTATACATATTTTTCCCATCACTTCATAATTCAATTGCTTGATGAACTTCTTTTATACAATTAAAACATTTAATAGTCCATTTAAGAAAATTTCCTCCATGTTTCTTTCCACACTTTGAGCATAAGGAAAAACTCATCTTCTTTTTAGTGTGGTATTTCTATTTTCCTTTGAATTCCATTTTTCTTTTCTTATAAAACCCATAGGACTAATGGGTTACTGCGATCTCCATATCAACCTTGAGAGAACATCGAATGATTTCCTCATAGCTATTAAAGTTTCTTATGGATAATTCCCTTCAAAGAATTTATTTTAAGCCACTAAATAATTACAATGTCCTAGATTTTTTGTATATTATTTTTAAATATTATATGGGAATATTTCGAGACAATAAATTGAGACAGAGTGTGATTTCGAGGCCCGATGTTCTCGGAATAAATGTTTGAAATAAATTAAATATTTTAAATAGAATACATGCAAAATTTTCCTAAAAAAGTGGAATAAATTCTAATTGGGTGCCTGGATTAGAAATCCGAGGGCACCGTTGCGTTCAGAGTGACGACATCACCTTAGGTGGGGCCTAAGGTCGAGCAGCGCAGGTCAGATGAAAAAGTTAGTTTTTTTTTGGATTTTTAAGGAAATAAAATAAAATAAATATTTTATTTTATTAAACTTTCTTCTACGTAGTGAAAAAGGATTATAAATAAACTGTTAAACAGAATTTCCAGGGTTATCCACATAACCCTAGAATTATCTGGAGGCATGGAGAGTAAACCATTGAAGAACTTCTCGGCGATGAACGACAATGAATCGACCATTTGTGGATCATTGTGCAGTGAGATCAGACCTCATCAACGATGGTAGCGACTTCAATTCTTTATTGATGAAAGAGGTAGGGGTTTTGTTGCTTTGATTTGTTTCATCGTTCTTTGATTAAACTATGAACAAGGATCAACCCACGAACATGTTGATCCATGGATTGTGTGTTCTTGTAAGAGGGTTATATTTTTCTTGGGGCTTATTGCTAGGAATTGATCCATACTTGTCTAATATTGATTTTGATTCACCCTGTTTAATCCTTTTAATGGGGGCAGATCAATGCCGTGAAGAATGATGGAAGAGGTTTATTACTCAATTTGGTTTATTATAATTCTTCCCCCTTTTGATCACATTCTTTGCGTTCTTCATGGGGTGACAAACAATGGATCATTGAGAACCCATTTTTGAATGAAATGATCCCAAATCAGTGATTGAACATGGCGACGACCTAGATGAGGTGTGCCGATGATGGAGGATGATGAATCGGCTTGGATCGGGAGAAATCATTCTTTGACCGTTCTTCATGTGGATGGATCAAAATTAGGTTTCAGGGCCGATTTCATGATCAAAACTCTAAAAATGTCAATGGAATGGTAGGGAGACTTTGTATCTTGAGTTTTGTGGAAAACAGATCGCTAGAACGAGCATCAGAAGATTGGCAGAGGCGCAACGGCAGAGGCCTTGAGGTTCTGGAAAATTCCAAAGAATACAGTGTGTTCTTCGAAGAAAACGCCATGTGGGTCAGCATGTTGGTGGATAGGGTTTCTTCACTGAACACGGTAAAGAACACATCATGCCTTCAGGAGGACACGATGTGTGGGACCCACCTAGAAGCTGCTGAAGTTCCAGGTGACACGAAGTGTTGACATGGTGTGTGAATGTTGTCACATGGCATGTGGGTCCTCCCATGGGACTTGGAATGTATCTCAGATGATACACAAACATGGGGTGGAGTACACACCATGTAATCCACCACACGACCAGACGAGGATGGTTACACGGTTCACACCGTATACCGGTTACATGGGTTTACATACACGGGTTGAGGCCATGTACGGGCACATGGACAACGTACACATAGTAAACCCTGGATACCTTGACATGATGTGTGATCCTTCCTACATGCCGTGTATATATGTTTTTACATGATATGTTCTCCAGACTTGGGACGTTGTACACGGGCAGTACCCGGAGTCAAGGGACACAGTGTGTGGACACTTCTACAAGCCATGTACTCACTTCTATATGGATTGATATTCTTGACCACCATTCATTGGACAAGTTTCATTTGGGTTATTTCCCTTTTCTCATTTCCCTAAAGGTCAAGTATCATTTCCACCTAGAAGAGTATGATACCTTCAGCAGGAATTTCTAAGATAGAGTTAGGTATCCCTCTGAGAGGCCCAGAGCGAGATACTCTATCCATTCATGACCCTAGGTAGAGTTAGGTATCGACATGACCAATCCTACAATGTGAAAATCCTCTACATAGTAGGTGAATATGAAGGATTCGAGGTATCCTCCAAGGCCCTAGAAGTGATCCTCATATGTGTATCGTGATATTTTCCCACTCAGGAGTATATTCTCCCAGAATGAATGTATCTATTTTGACTTCATGATCCTTCTACACTCAAAAGTGTGTACTCCCAAAATGAGTGTACTGTGGTCGACCAGGCTTAGGAGTGTGTTCTCCCAGTATGAAGGTATCGTGATCTATAAGACTAAGGAGTGAGTTATCCTAGAATGAGTCTACATTTATCACTCCCTCATGACTTTTCTAACGAATAATACTTTTTGGGAAGACGTCATCAGGGTTATCAAGATCAGGAGTGAGTTCTCCTAGATGATCAATTAATGGAATCTTCAGAATAAATCTTTATCAATGGTATTCAGTTGTTGTGGTTTACCCCTAGACTATGGGTTTGGGTTTTGAGTATATTTGGATGTTTCTCTTGTTATATGCCTTGTGGGCATATACTATGTAGAGATGGAGGTACCTTGCCTTGTGTATTGATTTGTGGTTTTTGCGGTCTCCTACTGAGTATTGTTATACTCACCCCTGTACGGGCTTTTCCTACACGTGTCGTGTCTTGTGTAGATGACTGGCCTTTTGATGAAGTTCTAGGCAGACCAGGACTAGGACTAGGACCAGATGTTACCTTGTGATTTAAGACAGGTCGAGATGCTTCTATGGCTTCAAACAGCAGTCCCAGTACCTTTTTGTTGACAGGTTGGACTCTGTAGGTTTATAAACTCTTTTTGGTGGGTTTATATTCTTTTACAGTTTCTTTATTTTCTTTATGTCTGTTGTACTCTGTTGGTTGGGATAGTGGTATGAATGATTTTTTTCTTATTGTATTTTACATTTCATCATTTTTGGGCTTGGAGATGTGTGTGTGCGTACAAGTATTAAGTCAATGCCTTCCATGTTAGTAATATTCTTACTCGGTGCTAGTCACCAGCCCCTGGCCTATTGGAGGTAGGATTGGGGAGACACAACCTAGACCCCACTAGGACAAGTCGTGATAGAGTGGTATCAGAGAGGGTCAGTTCCACTTAGGGACTGGGAGTCTGTGAGGTTGGTTTGGGGTAATAGTGTTAAGTGTTTCAAGTTCAAATTTCAGGCTAGGGACTCTAGTGTTGGTGCGACGACCGACGTATCAATACACTAGGACTATGATAACCTTTTTTCTGACTCGATGCATGAGAACACTGGTTGTAGGTAAAACAATGATACATGCATCATATAGGATTGGGTTGTGGTTCCATGTCCTTCTTGAGTCAGCTATCCAGATATACTCGATGACCGTGGTGCATCTTGCTTTCATATAGGATGTCTCCACGACACATACCAGCTAGGATTCAATAGCTTGATCACGAGGGTGATCCCCTCAGTGATGAGGATCTGATACAGGGGTTAGTTCCCCAAATAAAACCTCCAGGTGGTGCACCAGCTGTGCCCCCACCTGTAGAGCAGCACACGGTACCCGCAATACCAGCGGATGAGGTGCGCCGGCTGAGCGTGCTTCATGAGTTTCAGCATAAGATACCCCTTAGGTTCTAAGGTGAGCCTGAAACACTGGAGTCTGAGGACTCTCTTGAGGTGGTGAACCAAGTCCTCTATCTAGTCAAGACACCAACAGATCAGATGGTGGTATTGGAAATGAATCTTCTTCACGGTTCAGCAGGACAGTGGTGGGGTTTAGTTACCTAATATTAAAATGAGAAAAACCTTTCATGGGAAGATTTTGAGAACCTTTTTAGAGAAGAGTTATCACCTCATGAGTTAAGTTCTATGTGTACCCAAAGAGCTTCTACATCTCTAACATGATGACATGTCAGAGTCTAAATATTCATCGAGGCTCACCAAACTCTCCAGGTAATCGATGGATAAGGTACGTGATCAGCACTTCAAGGCTCAGATTTTTGAGCATGGTCTTCACAGAGACGTTCGGGCTTGAATTCTCCCTCTGAGCATTCCTACCTATATTGGAGTGATTGAACAATATTTGGTGGTCGAAAGTTTCTTTGCTAAGTGGATATGGCCGATGAGTTTTAGTAGTGGGAAAGTAAGAGCAGAAACCTTAGCAGCAAGGAGCCAACGTCAGCCTAAGACACATGGACATAGAAAACATCACAAAAGGAAGACCTGGGATGGAGGAATTGTAGTTTTTAACTCTCAGGATTGGTCCAGTCGGCCTAGAGAGAGGAAGTTATATGCATGCAATGGTTGGGGACATTTTGCCCAGAATTGTCCAACCCATCATACTGCAAACAAGAAGATAGTGGATAAACCATCGAGGAAGAGACATCAATAGGAGAGGTCGGATCCATAGGTCATAAGGTGTGGTAGATGATCTAGGAGTGGAGCAGGAGGTGGTCGATGATTCGACATGTTACCAGCACCACCCCCAGGTGGTCCACACTAGGCTCAGGGAGCTGGAGGATAGGGGCAGAGACAACTGCACACAATCAGGTCTTGTGACCCAAGAGATCTAGGGAGGACTCGAGGTAAGATATGTGTCTTTTTTAATTTAATCTTAATTTAATAGACGTGGGTGATTAATAGTCCCTTTCTTGTCACATGTATTGTTTGAGACCCAAATATTCTGGTTAAACCATTGACTTGACCCTCACACATGGAGACTCCTACCAAAGGAGACCCAATGATCACGCACTAGTGTAGATAGTGCAACCCGACTCTTGGAGGTGAGAGTTTTGGTTGGGATATCTTGGTAGCGATGTCAAGGTCTTACGACATCTTTCTTGGTGTGGATTGACTATATTTGGTTCATGCCTAGATTGACTATTTTAGGCGAAGGATGCATCGTGTCTACAGTGATTGAAATCAGTTTTACCTTTGTTGATGAAAAGAAAAACCCAAACAACACATGATGAACTCATGTATAGGAGTAGGGCAGCTAAAGACACATCAATTGGCTAGCCTGACCCTTGGCTCATTGGATGTTGTGAGTTCTCATTTTTCCAGCATATCGGCTGGCTCTTGCAAAGCTTTGTGATCTAAGAGTGTAGCTGGAGGCCTTGTAAAGGGATGGTTTTGTAAGACCTAGTGTTTTACCCTAGGCGGTCCCAGTTTTCTTTTCTAAGAGGGGCATGATAGTTCTCGAAGGTTGACCTTCAATCAGGATATCACCAGCCATGAGTATGGGACACAGATCTACCAAAGACAACCTTTTGACATCGTTTCAGTTGTTATGAGTACTTGGTGATACCCTTTGGCATGAAGAACATCCCATCATTATTCATAAAACTCATAAACCAGATCCTTCATCTTTACATAGACCGGTTTTTGGCGGTCTTCACCAACGATGTCCTTGTGTACTTAGCATCCGAGGTGGAGAATGTGAGTCACTTAAGGATGGTTTAACATGCACTCAGAGAGCACCAGTTCTGTGGGAAACTCTCGAAGTGCTAGCTCTAAATTCATACAGTCCACTCTCTGAGATATGTTGTCTCCATGGATGGAGTGGCAGTGGACTGGCCAAAGTGGAAGCGGTGTTAGCTTGGAATCCACATAGGAGCGCGACAAATATGGGGAGCTTCCTCATACTGGAAGACCATCATTGGAGATTCATCACTAATATTTTCCAAGATATCAGCATCCATGGCAGTTTTGACAGGAATGGAGCATACTTTCGTGTGGACGAAAAGGTGCCAGTATACTTTTTTAGTAGTTGAGGAAGAGTTAGATGAATGCCCCAATCTTGAGATTTTTGTAGAGGGGCGTCGAGTACGTAGTGTTCTGTGATTCATCATGAACCGGGATTGAGTGTGTACTGATGTAGAGGCTAGTGGTGATTGTCTATGGTTCATTCCAGTTGAGACCACCTGAGCAAAACTACATAACCCATGATCTCGAGTTTGTAGAAATGGTCTTTGCGTTGAAGAGGTGGTGATGCTACCTGACAGGTGTGCAGTTTTTCGACTACCATAACCAAAAGAATCTTCGGTATATCTTTACTCAGAAGATTTTGAACTTGAGATAAGGAAAGTAACCAGAGTTTCTCTAGGATTTTGACCCTGAGAATCATCTATACTCCTGGTAAGGGGAATACGGGGACAAAATCTTTTGAAAAGAGACCTATTTTGTAGTTTCTAGGAAAATGAATAGAGGGTTTTTCCTCATTGCAGTTGTTCTTTTTTGGATGGAGATGTTTTATCTTACCTCTAATCGGTGGTTTTTTCCCCTCCACTCTTCAGTGAGTCAAGGAGGAACAACATGAAGATAATGACTGTGAGACCTATACATGCTCAGATATCCACAAGATATGCTCCTGATGGATATTCATATGGTGGGGATCACATTTCACTTTTTATAGGACACACAGTGGTACCAGTGGCATTACGAGAGTAGGTATGTGGGTGTTTCATATATCCCCTTTTTTTGCGGTACACCCAGGTGTGATGAAGATGCACCTAGGCCTTTGACGTTAGTTTGGGTATCCATTAATGAAAAATGGAGTTGTAGGGTTTGTCCCTTTATTCCTTACTTGTTGACAAGTAAAGTATGGGCACCAAGTTCCAATGATTTTGGTTCAACCCTTGAAGTGCCATAGTGGAAGTGAGGTAGAGCATTAGTGGACTCGTGATGGGTTTACCACAAAAATCAAAGGGACATGATGTTGTCTGGGTGATCATCGAATAACTCACCAAGTCTACCCACTTCCTAGTCATTAGAGAGATGAGTTAAATAGAGATATGAGGATGCCTCTATAGGAATGAGACAATTCATCTTTGTAGGGTGACATTGATGGTTGTGTCAGATCATGATGCTCTTTTAATATCCCGATAGCGGGGTTCAAGGGAGGAGGCCATGTGTTCCTTTAGGTATCACCTTGATGGGATTTTGGAGATTTTTCTAGGGCATTAAGTTATATTCTAAGATCTTAAGTCCTTTTATAAACTTCTTAGAGTTAGTGAGGTGATGTACCGCCTGACTCTACCGCTACAGTTTCACTGGGTACGTGATTGTCTTCCACATGTCACAGCTGGAGAGGTACGTGATTGACCCATCATGCGTAGTTGACTCAGGAGAGATGGAAATCAAGGATGGAGTGAATTTTCTTGATTAACCAGTAGAGATCAAGGATCTTTGGGGAAATATCCTTCATGGGCGAATGATTCCCTTGGTGCGTGTTCAGAGGTAGCACGAGAACCATTAGGTAAGCATGTGGGAGCATGAGGCTCAAGGTCGTGAGAAGTACCCACTCTTCCTTCTGTATCCCTTTTGTTTTGGATTTTCAAGGACATAAATCCCTAAGGTGGGGATAATGTAATGTCCCAGATTTTCTATATATTATTTTTAAATATTATATTGGAATATTTTGAGACTAGGCATTGAGACAGTGTGTGATTTAGAGGTCTGATGTTCCCAGAATAAATGTTTGAATTAAATTAAATATTTTAAATAGCATACACATGAGGTTTTCCTAAAAAAGTGGAATAACTTCTAAACAGGTGCCTAGATCAGAAATCCGATGGCACCATTACATTCAGAGTGGTGACTTTACCTTAGGAAGGGCCTAAGTTCAAGCGGCGTAGGCCAGCTGCAAAAGTTAGTTTTTGGACGTTTAAGGAAATAAAATAAAATAAATATTTTATTTTATTAGACTTGAATCGACGTAGTGAAAAAGATTTTAAATAAGTTGTTAAAAATAATTTCTAGGTTTAGCTACATAAACCTGGAATTATCAGGAGGTGTGGAGAGGAAACCCTTGGAGAACTTCTCGACGACGAATGATGATGGATCGACCATTCGTGGATCGTTGCACAGTGAGATCAAACCTCATCGATGACGGTAGCGACTTCAGTTCTTCTTCAATGAAAGAGGTAGGTGTTTTGTTGATTTTATTTGTTTCCCCATTATTCGATTAAAAGATGAACGCAGATCAACCTACGAATAGGTTGATCCATGGATCGTGCGTTCTTATAAGAGGGTTATATTTTTCTTAGGGATTATTGCTGTGAATTGATCCATTCTTTTCTAAGATTGATTTTTATTTTCCATGTTTAATCCTTCTAATGGGAGTGAATCAACGCCGTGACGAACCATGATGGAGGTTTGTTCCTCAATTTGGTTTATTAGATTTCTTCCCCATTTTTCCCACGTTCTTCATGGGGAGACGAATAATGGATCTTTGCATACCCATTTCACAATGAAATGATCCCAAATTAGAGATCAAACATCATGATGACCTAGAGGAGGTGAAACAGTGATAGAGGAGGATGAATCAACTCAGATCAGGAGAAAAATTTCTTCAACCATTCTTTATGCGGACGGATCAAAATGAGGTTTTGGGGCCGATTGAATGCCTGAAACATCCCAAAATGTCAATGGAATGGTAAGGATACCTTGGATATTGAGTTTTGTGGAAAACAGATTGCTGGAACAAGCATCGAAAGGTCGATGGAGGCGTAACAGAGGAGGCCTCACGGTTTTGAATTTTCGGGCGACATGAAGTGTTGACATGGAATGTGACCATTGTCACATGGTGTGTTGGTCCTCACACGGGAGTAAGTGTGTATCTCGGATGATACATAGACACGGGGTGGAGTACACTCCATGTACTCCACCACATGACCAGATGAGTCCGATTACGTGGGTCACCCCATGTACCGATTACATGGGTTGGCATACATGGGTTGAGGCTGTGTATGAGCACATGGCCAACGTACATGGATCAGACCTCAGATACCTTGACATGGAATGTGCTCTTTTATACTCACTGTGTATATACATTTTTACATGGCATGTTCTCCAGACTTGGGCCATTGTACACGGGCAGTACCCGGAATCAAGGGACACGACATGTGACCACTTCTACAAACCTTGTACTCCCTTCTACATGGCTTGAGCTTCTTGACCACCATTCATTGGACAAGTTTCATTTGGGTTAGTCCCCTTTTCTCATTCCCCTAAAGGTAAGGTATCATTTCCACTCAAAAGTGTATGATCTCTTTAACAGGACTTTTCGAGATAGAGTCAGGTATCCCTTTGAGAGGCCCAGAGCAAGATCCCCTATCCATTTGTGACTCTAGGTAGAGTCAGGTATCAACATGACCAATCCTAAAGGGCATTGATCCTTTACTTAGAAGGTGAATCCGGATGAGTTTCAGTATCCTCCAAGGCCCTGTAAATGATCCTCATCCGTGTATCATGATCTTTTCCCACTCAGAAGTGTGTTCCCACAAAATGAGTGTATCTGTTCTCGCTTCGTGATCCTTTTACACTCAGGAGCGTGTTATCCTAAAATGAGTGTCCCGTGGTCGACCAGGCTCAAGAGTGTATTCTCCTAGAATGAGGGTATCGTGATCTATCAGAATCAGAAGTGAGTTCTCCCAGAATGGGTCTACCTATATCACTCTCTCTTAAATTTTCTGACGAACAATACTTCTCAAGAGGACGTCATTGGGGTTTTTAGGCTCAGGAGTGAGTTCTCCCAGATGAGTGCTTTATAGAATCTTTAGGCTGAATCCCTAGTAGTGGTATACAGTTGTTATGGTTTACCCATAGATTATGGGTCTGGGTTATGAGTATATCTGGATGTTTCTCTTGTTATATTCATTGTGGACATATACTGTGTAGAGTAGGCCGTACCTTGCCTTGTGTATTGATTTGTGGTTTTCAGGGTCTTCTACTAAGTATTGTTATACTCACCCCTGCACGGGCTTTTACTACATGTTTCGCATCTTGTGCAGATGAGAAACCTTTTGACAGAGTTCTAGGTAGACCATGACCAGGACTAGGACTAGATGATACCTTGTGAGTTTTGACAGGATGAGATGCTTCTACGACTTCAAACAATAGTCTCAGTACCTTTTTGTTGATAGGTTGGACTCTGTAGGTTTACAAACTCTTTTTGGTGGGTTTGTTTTTTGGCCCTGTTGCCATACTTTATTTACATCTATTTTACTCTGTTGGTTGGGATATTGGTATGCATTCATTTTTTCTTAGTGGCTTTTACATTTAAACATTTTTGGGCTTGGAGATGTGTGCATGCGTATAGGTACTAAGGAAATGCCTCCCATGTTAGTGATATTACTACTCAGTGATGGTCACCATCCCCTGGCCTATTGGAGTTGGGCTTGGGGATTCGTGGCCTAGGACCCATTGAGATGGGTCATGAAAAGATTTGTTCAATTTTATTATCATGTTAGATAATAATTCCAGAAGCGTACCTTGCAAGACTTGTAATTTTTTTTTCATAGGTACCAATAGATTCATCATTCTTTTTCTTAAGTTCAGGGAACTCCTTCTCCATATTTGTTTGAAGAATACTAGGAAAGTACTTATTGAAAAATAAGTTCTTGAAATTTTCCTATTAAATGGACTCAACTTCATCTCTTTGCCTTGTATTCTTGATAAGATTCCGCCATTGATCAACTACACCTTCCAAATGATAGACTAATAAGATGAATTTACCATGTTTAGAAAATTGTAGAATTGAAAATATCTTTTCATTGGTACTGATCCATTATTCAACCATTAATGGATCAGAATACTAAATGAAAGAAGGTGGATGCTATCTCATGATGGACTCAATATAATGTTGCTTTCTCCTTTGCTCGTTTGGAAGTCCTTCATGATTCATAGCTTGAGAAAGTTGTGTGATAATAACTATAAGATTTCTCATTCCATATCCCATAACATTTGGTTTCTTAGGAGTATAATCATTTCATTTTACATCACATTCAACATTAACATGGTTCCTTTGGGTTCTATCCATTGACTAAAACCAAGAAGCATAGTGTGAGAAAAACTAATCAAAATGGGAAAACCAAATAATCAAGAATAAATTTTCAATTTATGACACTTTAGGTTTTATCCTAGGTTATTCATGGTCATTTATAAAACACTAGTATTGTAACCTATACCTAGACATATCCTTAGGGTTCTTACTAAGGCTTTCTCATCCTAGTTTCAAACGTTAACTAAACCTTTCCTCTGATACCAACTAAAACAACCAATACTTTGCATATATTGATATTACTTCAAAATTGAAGTATATTTATTACAAAATATAATAAAGCCATGAAAAAATGTATAGTTATAGAGTCTTTATAAACTGGGAAACATAAAAAACTGGTTCATAAAACATCTACATTGTCTCCTGCTTATTTCTTCATAACCAGACTCATTTTTAACATATCTTACCTATTACCCTTCCTGATGACCCAGGGAAAATAAATATATGAAATTGTGATCTAAAATGTTCATTAATGGTAGATAATTAAAATATTAATCATATCATAATCATAGGACATAAGGACATAATATTTTAAAGTATTATCCTGCATATGAAAGATCATGATATCATGTAATGGGATAAAAGTTTATAAGAATTAATGGTCATAATCCCAAAAGTCATAACATAAGACATGAAGTTTTGTGTCATACACATAAGCATAGAAAATATTTTCATATTATTCAAGGCTCATTGCTAAGTCCATCATAGCAGATAAATTCCATTATTAAACCTGGTTTACTTAATGTTTTAGACCTGTATTACTGAACCAAATCTACTTTCCATTCTAGTTATGTATATATAATGAGATATAAATCTTTACCCAATGCATTGGAGGGAGATATAGGTCCCAACCATCTCATAATGAAATCATTCTTATGTATTACACAAAAACATAAATCATTAATCATGGCATAAGCTAAGGAATAAAATGGGTTTCTTAAACAAAATTCCATCATAACATAATCCATGTAAAAAAAATGGATTTCATAAATATAATTCCATCATAAACATAATAAAATAACATATTATATGGAAAATATTTTTGATATAACACATGAAATTAATTCTTGCAGAAAATATCATTTCTTCTTCAAAAACATTTTCTTTTATCAAAACGCCCCAAAATTTTAAAAGAAATGAATTTATTTAAAAATAACCTTGAAAATTTTTAAGGTAAGCTTCATGGAAATAATTCTTCATGAAAGTGTAAAAATCCATTCATGCCATATAAGTTGAAAAAAAAATTCTCCTCATACTTTTGTTGGAAAAGTCAAAAAGTACCTCATATTGAATAACATCAAAAGATTCCTTTTATACCATTTAGTAAAAATTCACCAATGGGTAAAATTGACTTTAAAAAATTATAGAATAATATAAATAGTATTAAATATTTAAGGAACATGTATGTGGATGATAAATATACCCTAGCAAATACTTACGAATAAACAATCTCAGATAATAATGAGACTGAAAAATTATCCCTTACCATAGGTGTGATATACTTTGTATGTATCCGAAACTACTGTATAATGATTTAAATAATGTTATTTACTTATTATAGAATCATATTAATTTTTATGATATCATATTTGATTATATTATCATCCTTTTGTTAGTAACATTTCATTGTCACTTGTTATTCAGATATTAATTGCTTTATGTTCTTATGCAAGTTTTGTCAGATAGGTTCATGTTCCACTTATTAGGTTATAGTTATATCATTTAAAGAATGATATTATTATAATATATATCATATTTATTAATTAAATTCAGGTATTTAATCATGTTTTAATGAAGATGATGCAGAATGAATCGCATCGCATCGTGGAGACGGCAGGCCGTACGTACGCACTAGTGATGATATCATTCCCATAATTGTTGAATGGTATTGAATTGGAAAATGCATAACATTTCAAAATCATTATAATGTTATAATAATCATATATATTTATTATTGACATAATTATACCCAACCTAGTAAGGTATTGGTGAAAAAAAGATTACACCACGGTGTGGAGATGATAAGCCATACATACGCACGAGTGGTGATTTCGTTTTTCGTAGGATGGATAGAAGATGGAATATGGTTGTTTCATATTTATAATAACATATAAGTTTATTAGTGATACTGATTTTAATACTTTATAATGAAACAAATAATGTAGAGTAAGTGGAAGAAGAAATTATTTTGAAATAATTGGTAGAAGAGATTACCTCTTCCGCGACGCGCTTCCTCTAAATCTCTTCTTAGAGCACTGGAGTTGGTCTTTGAAGATGAGAAAAACCTATAGAATGTAAATAGATAAGTTTAGAAGGAAAAATGGAAGGGTATGGAAAATCTTTAAGTTTTAAAGTTAAGTGAATAGGTGAGGGAGGAGGTTCCCTTTTATAATTGAGGTGATGGACACTTTTGGAAACTCCATAAATAATAATTTATAATAAAATAAAAACATACACAAAAACCTCTAAAATATCTCAATTTCGGAGATTATATGAGATAGGGTTTTAATATCATCAAAATATAATTTTTTACAAGTATTTATGTCAATTTAATCCTTATATTTTAAATTAACACTAAGTTATTCTATTTAATTTTTAACTAGGGTAACAAATAATTCAATATTAAAAGGGTGAAATATTTACTTATTTGATGTAAAATAGACCATAAATAAATATATTAGATCATTTAATATAATATCATAATTATTATATATTTTTTAAAAATGTTTAATTATTTTTAAATAATTTAATAAATCATTATTTTGATAAACAATCAATAGTATCAATTTTGACACTATTCAATTCATTGATTTTTAAAAATATTAATATAGCAAGATAAATTAGACCCAAATATTTTATTATATTTCTATGAGTTCAAGGTAATATATAAAATTCATTATACATGTTAATTATCCCAAATTATATTTACTTTAATATTTTTAATAACATTTATTTGATATTTCTCTTAATAAAATAATTATTATAACAGTTTTGTGTAATTATTTAATATGATTATTTATTGAATAAAAATTAAACATAAAATACCATGATGAATATAAATCTACTATATTTAATAATAATACTATTATAATAATTTATCTTCTGGAAAATTAAATATTTAAAATGTTATACTTATTAAATTATGAAGGTGGCAACTTTAACATCACTTTAAATAAAATAATATAAGTGTCATAATCCCTTATATAAGGCTCCAAATGGTCCATAACTTTACCATTGAATTATTTTGGATGATATATAATATAAAAATAATAGTTTTTCAAGTTTTTGAATCTTTTAATAGGTAATATTATTTTAATAAAAACAAAATTATTGATTTTTCATCAATTAAATAATTTATGCATCATTAATGTATAAGATATTAAGGTAATTATTTATTTCCTAAAATTTAAAAATAAATTACCATGATATTAAAAAAATTTAGCTTTTAAATGAGTATTTATAATCGAAATTATCTTTAGTATAACCTTATATTAAAAATTATTTAGTTATTAAACTTTGAGTGAGTAATATTTAACTTTTCTTTAAATAAAATAATTTAAATGTGCTAATCTCATCCAAGTAGATTCAAGTGTATACCATTTATACCCAAGGATGATTTAGGTAGAAAAAAACTCATCCAATGATATTAAGACGAGTTTTAGGGTAATTTTATAATAGTATTCTTACCCTTAATTACCCGGTTTACCCTTTTACCATATCAATAAAAGTTACCGAAGTTACTATTCATAATGCCAAAAAATAAAATAAATCTATTTAAATAATATGTAAATAATGATTCCAAATACAAAGTCCATTTTATAAAATTCAAAACACTAAAGTTTCCATAATTAATTTAAAATTAATCTTGTTTTCGGAAAGAGATAATGGGTTTTAAAAGGTAAAACATTGAAAAAATTGAAATATTTTTACATTTGAATTCAATATAAAATTAATGATAATGACATATATTATATTTAATAAAAAAATATATTGTATTTATAATTTAAAACCATTCAATATTATAATTTAACCATATAATTTATTTCGATGAAATTTTTTTTCCACATAAAATTTAGTATATTTTTACTATTCATCAAAACTTGAAAGTTATCAGAAAAATATCAAAAATTAAACCAAAGTAATTTTTTATATCTCACTTAAAAAAATGTTTATGTTTTCATTTAAAAATTATTAATTTGTCAAAATATTAATTTAAAATGGGTTCACCATTCAAAGGCATAAAATTACCCTTTAAAAAAATATAGGTTTTTATACATCAAATAGAATTTATTCATACACTATAAATAAAATATCCATTGGATGAATATAAAAAATATTTTATTAAGTATATAACATATATATCTCATTAATTTAATTATCAATATTAATTCACTCAAAAATAAAAATATCTAATTGATTTATATTTTTCATAAATAATTTATAGCCAATGAATTCACAATGAATTTTCATAAGTTAGTTATACTCATTCTCGCTAACCTAATGACTAGGCTATAATGATAATTTTATACTAAGGGAGTCTTGTGGTTTATTTAAACTCATGATTTCATGCAATGAAATCTACTGAAGAATTATTTAAAGAAAATATTTCATAAAAATATTAGGGTGTTACAACATTCACATAGTAACAAGGGTTCCAACCTTGGAGGTGCTCACATGAACCTCCCAGTTCCTGGAGGGGAGGGAGAGGATCACTCTTTCCATTAAATTCGAAAGGGAATGATATCCTCTCCCCAGACCAGTTTTAGGGCATCCCCCCTAGAGTAAGCCTCTAGTTTTTCTTACAGGAGGTGACACTTTTCTCCTCTTTCCCTCATCCTGAGTCATATTCGAATAGATACCATTATGTAACTATACTGGTTACCAAAATAAAAGAGGATACATACACACTCAAGGCACTATCCCTCTCCCTTTAGGCTTCAGACCTTATCCATTGGTGGACAATGTGGATCATGTGATCTTCATATCTATTGCTTCCTCTTATTTCTCACACCGAGTATGACTCATGTGGTCTTGGAGGTTAGTGAAGATCATGAAATCCACACAGTCCCAACTCAAATGGGACTTATTCATATATGTAATACCCAAACTCTATTCTCTCAGCCTTCTATATGGTATAATCTCCAATCGTATCCAATCCAAATGGGCCTTCTCCATAGATGTAATCCCCCACCTTTACTCAAATGGGTAGCTTCCATGTGTAATCCCCAACCACATGCTCCTATGGGTCTCCTGTAAGGTGTAAGCCCCAAAATATTGAATTATGTGGGATTTGATTCCCAAATGAATACGATACATAAGAAGCCTCCTTGAGGTCCAAACTTAGAACCCAAATTCAATCTAATGTTCTAGTCCATATTCTTGGTGGGGTTATGTCTGTATGAGAAACCATATCCCTTTTGGGACACCTCGGCATAAGTCCTACACTATCCTTGACTAGAAACCTTTCTCCAGAGCTTTCTTACCACATGATGTTAAACTACATGGTTTGGTTCTCATTAAACAACCTTAAAAGGCGATGTGTCTTGTTAAGTGGCACCAAACTACATGGGTTTTTATTCCTCTCATGAGGATATGTAGGAAGCCTATCTTATGGGTTCAATCCTGACATCAAAACAACTCCCATCTCCCTAGACGATAAAAAACTCCAAAGTGACTCACCACATGGATTAAAACCAGATTCATCCTAATAAATGACCAAAGAATATCTAATACATCCATAAAAGGATACCATTGATGGAGAACCTCATATAAATACATATATCCATATCAAGGGAGAAACTTGGATACATACAGATGATTTCAAACCCATGCATGTGCATAATTGGTCACTAACTTAGGGTGATCTGAATATACATACTTAGTGATGGACAAAGGATTCACGAACATACCTTAAATATATAAGAGAGTCCTAGAATAAAAAATAGTTCCCCCCCAAAAGGGTGCGATGATCCCGAATTCCAATCATATTGATCAATGTGATTTATTAAGTGTCATTGGCAAAGTTCCCTATTAAATGCCTTATTTTGAAAATTAGGTCCAAGAATTGTCGTGGATATGACATCTGTTGGGTATTTCTAGTTCTACAGACAAAACTCATTGGAAACCCTTCAAGGATAATGTATCCAACATGAGTGATTTTACAAAATTCAACCCCTTGTAATCCGTCAATGGGAAATAATGCTCTTTCTTCGGAAACAAAATATTTAACCCAATGATGTTTCTTCAGAAACAAAATATTCAATCCTGATGAAGTGGATACCAAAAACTTCATACCAATAGTATAGGGGTCCTTCCCAAGGTCCCATATCAGAAATTGTAATTTTTAATTCTACACAACACAACATCTTCACCATGAAGAGGATACTACCTTGTGGGACCCAAATGAAGTCAAACGGACCGAAGTCCCTAGGGTGGTCTGCAAAGGGATATGATCAGACAATCAAGAAAAATCTATCATCATAATTCCTACTGTATAAGACCACCAAGTTAATATGAAGACAAACTATAGGTAGATTTATATCCATACTAATGAAAATAAATTCCATCAGTCAAATAGGGAAGAAAATTACAAGCATACTCATATTCCTACTAATGCACATGAAGCCTTCCAATAAAATAAGGCGACAAACTACATGCAGATGTATATTCATGCTCCCTCTTATGAAACCAATCAGCCAAATATAGTGAAAAATCATGAGCAGACTCAAGTTATTTCTCATTCACATCAATACCATCATGTAAAAATGGAGAAAAATTATAGGTATATTTATATTACTACTAATGTACATGAGTCCCGTCAATCGAATACGACGACAATTGACTATGAGCAGATGCAAATTCCTGTAGATTCATATCAATCCCACTAGTCAAATATGGTGGAAATATGAGAAATTATATGACATATCCCAGTTGTATGTTAGGGGTAGACTCGTACCTCCACCCACACATAGGACTATCAGTACTTACTAACAATAAATGGAGAACCAAAGTAGGAACATATTTTTGATCTGACACCAGAATGGGCATATATTCCCATTCTCGACAAGGACATATCTCAACACGTATTAGTGATGATTTAGGGTCATACATAAATCCATGACCATATTCTATAGACTTTACATTATGTAATCATGTCTATGGTGATATCAAGGAGTCGGTCCCACAACCCCGCCTCCTAAAGTGGGGAGACTCATCCACACAACGGGGTGGTCACTCAAGAGCATAAAATCATCCCTACTCCCATATAGTAGGGTCATTAGAAATATTCCATAATAAATGTAAAACATGATCAAGAAAAAATACTCATTCCAACTGGGGGAAACTGGTCCACTTTGATGGCCGCTCTAGGGCAGACATATATCCTCACCAGAATTCCATAATCTTATTGGAATATCCTGGAATCACCATAGGATACACTCTAACATGCACCAATATATTAAGTCCATCACCTATATAAAGTGGCACCTATTTTATATAAGAGGGAGCCTAAAAATAAATCATTTAAAGGTACCTAGAAAATTAAGAATAGATTCATGACCCTTATCAACTGGAAGTTGGAGTTATTGAGGCCATAAAAGTCTTTCACTAGTGGGTCAAGATCCTGCTAATCCATTACCAAATTATGAAAGTGGTAGTAGCAGCTGTGAAGGTTCTCTCTACAATATTGTTAGAAACAACTATAGAGGTCATCCCTAAAGCATCAACCATGGAGGCTTTCGTCGTGGACATTGACTGATCGATCATGAGATATTATCTCTAGATGAGTGTCATGGTAGCCCTCTTCATGGCCAGAAGATAAAACAGTAATAATTACCACCCCTTATGGTCATCCACCCTAAAGGTCTTTCCCAGGGTATACACTGTAGAAATTATTCCTGTAGTAGAACATTGAGATATGATAATAGTACTCTCTATGATAGTACTCACTGTGAAGGTACTCCCTATAGTGACACATTATTTCCACAATAAGGTCCTCCCCTTTCTGTCATCCAACCTGAATATCCTCCTCAGGGTATACATTGTTGAAATTATCTATGCAATCCGACATCGATCTATGATGGTAGTCCTCTTGATGATAGCACCAACTATGAAGTTCCTCCCCATAGTAATATTTCACGTCAGTAAGAAGGTATTCCCATTTCCGATTCAAATACAAGAAAGCCACCATATTCTGAGTTTCTTGAAAAGATGGGGCCAAACATGTTAGATACCATATCAATGACAAGATACATACTTTCTCTACCAGGAGACGACCCAAGACAATGATCATACTTTGATCCACCCTCATAATGTTCCCATACCAATGAGACCCTTACTAGTCCCAATACATGTGACAAAACAGTCATGAAGTGTATATTTTGGGAAGATCAAGTAGAGGGGTCTCTGGTAGAATAATGAAAGGGCATGTTGCTCGTGAGAAGAAAATTGTACAAGGATGATGTACCCATTATGTTTTGTCTCTCATCCACTTCTCAGTTTGATATTTAAAAGGAATTTTCAAAATAACATGTTCATAAAAATCTTATCAATATTTGGACAAATCTATGCCACCTAAAAGAAAAATTATTACCTTATAATGGGTATGAAGACCATGTCAAAATATTGGGGGATATTCATCTTCAAATTGAATTGGAATCCATCCCATATGTGCAATGATTATAATCAGAGAAGAAACGAAAAAATATTCAATCATCACGCCTCAATGCTTTTCATGAGTTGTGTCATCTAATTGTCAACACCCCACCTGGAATTCATATTTAGGGATGGGGGAATATGAAGCTTTGCATTTCAAATACCAACTCGTTTAGAATAACCCACTATAAATGACATCCTATAATTTAATTACTCCAAGGTGGCTATTAAGAAAAATCCCTACTCTAGAAAGATGACACACTCAATAAGAATCAGCCTTGAATAAGTCTCAAAAGCATCTAGTCTGATGAGAGTGAGCCATCAAAAAACTCATGAACTAGGAAACCGAGAACATTAAATAGGATTCTCTACTAAGGAAATCTAATCACCAAGCACTAATAATGTCCTAAAAAATAATAAGTTCACATGAAAAATCAACATTGTATCCAAATCACACTCGAACAAGGATATGCGAGATAAAGAAAGTGGAAAAAGTATTAGCAGCCACTGTAGTATGGGATTGGACTCAACCCATAGGGCTGAGGGAATTTTTACCTTAACCACCCCTTAATGAAAAT
This sequence comes from Viscum album, assembly GCA_963277665.1. Lineage (NCBI taxonomy): Eukaryota > Viridiplantae > Streptophyta > Magnoliopsida > Santalales > Viscaceae > Viscum > Viscum album. The sequence continues at coordinate 403,239,074 of OY728130.1, forward strand.
CAGTCTTTCCCATTTATTAAGGACAAAAATAGGTAAGGTCTCTTAGTTTTCTCCATCTTGTGACCCATTTCCCCCAAAAGGGAAACATACGACTAGGCTACATAGAGGTTCCCTCCAAGTCACTCTTCACCAAAAAGCTCAAAGAGAATATTGGAAAGGAAGATAGAGATCCTGAAAAGGATGAAAAAATATATCCTACCATTAAGAAGCTAGTATGGCACCCAAAATGTTTTATTAATTAGTGAAAATTATAGATTTCAATCCTACAGATGACACCAAAAATGATGAAAATTTAGAAGAGTGAGGAGAGAATGGTTCCACCTGGTATGCGGTTCACACTGAGAATGAAGGTGTGTATACCTGGAACCATAGAATTTCTCTATATTTGGGTACTCCATCAATAAATTTTACATTGCCTCCTCAGTGAATCTCTAGCAAAGAGAATAATAAAAGCAAGTTCATATACAAACAAGAGTTTATCCCAGTAACTAAAAAAGGTCTAGGACATCCACCCAAATTAGCGCCTACACCCATAGTTTACCTGGACCTAATCTTGTATGAAAATCAACATTTCTCTCCATTAAGGAGACAACCTAAGCGGGTTCAAGAAAATAATCAAAAGATATCCCCATCTGGATATCTTCCTCAATTAATAGAAGAACCAATGGGTTAGATACTGCCCTTTTCCACACCTGTCCAAGCTCTTGTTCAACTGAAAACTCATCAAGGGATTATCGACAACATCAAGTCATTGGAAACTCGATTGGAAGCTGTAGAGGAGTGGTGTGAACTAGTTCAACCAGAAATAAAACCTTACCCCAAATGGGTGAGCGAAACCTCACCACCTCCAAACTTCGAGAGTCCTACATTTATGATATTTAATGAATCAGGTGACCCAGAACAACATCTGAGCCACTATTAATCCCATGTGACCCCATGATGGGAACTCCAGAGCAACAAGAAGCTATGAAACTCAGATGCTTAATATGAAACTTGTAAGGTCCATCCTTCATATGGTACACTAGTTTTATAGATCAGTTGATCACAGGATGGTAGGATCTACATCTACAATTCCTATTTCAGTTCATCACAACATTGTAAAAGATGATAATCAATTACCTCTAAAATTGTAAATAGTGAGAGAATGAGAGTGTCTCAAATTTCATTTCCATATGGAAATAGTTGACCTATTCCTTGAACTGACTGCTTCCCTAAGAATATATTCTCACTCTCTGTATTGACAACCTTTATGAAGTGCTACAAATTACTTTCATCCTAGTGAAGTATACAAGTGGGTTTTGGTATTTCTACTCCATTTAATAAATAATGGAAGAATTTATACAAATTAATAAGATCAATTATCAAATAACTCCACTAGTCCTGGGGAAAAGAGTAGGAAAGGAGGAGGATGCATTTTTCACACTTAAGACAGCCTCCATGCCAGCTCTAGCTCCAAAACATGCACTGTATGATGCATCACCCCTGAGTATCATCAGAAACCCCTACCTCAATAGGAAGAGTGGAGGGGAACCTGGAGAAATTAATTCTAGGAGTGACAGAACAAAGTTTACTTGTTCTGATATGATCAAGTTCATTTCTATTTTATAACTGCTATGGATAATGATTTGATCCACCTATCAGAGCCGAAGAGGTTTGACCAGGTAGGTCTCAAAGACTAGAAATATTATTTTTTATTTCACCATATATTAGGACACATTATCTAGGAATGTTTTATCTTTAAATAAATCCTGCATAAAATGGTAGATTCCAAGCAAGTAAAGTTAGGAAGGCCCCCAATATAAGTGGTTTATGTTTCCGTCACTACCCTTGAGGGAAGATGTAAGGGTCATGAAGTAATTAAAAAGGGGATTTTTTTGATAATTGGATGAATTAAAATACAATCAAACAAACTCATAGTATTTTACGAGCATAGTTGAAACAATAAACTATGCCCCCAGTCGCTTCTGCTACAATGAAACAAACATCATTGGCCCCACAACCATCCAAAATCCAGCCTTCCAAAAAATGGTTTGACCATAAAGGAAGATATAAAATATAGTAAAATGAAACTTTGTTAAGGAAAAAGTCATCTTTGACCCTCTCATATTTCATTCCCTTAGATCTAAAATCACGGGCACCAACCATTAGAAACTACCAGTCAAGAAAATTCACCATCAGACGAGGAGTTGAACTTCAGTTCCATTAATGTCATTCATTTAATGGATATATTCTATGATGATAATTATGGATATGAACCTGAGTTACCCACACCCAATTGGGTAACTGGAGGAAGATTCTATAGAAGTTGATGTTATAGGGAAAGGTGCAACGATGGAAGAAGCTAGACTTCTATCCGTTCACCTTCTCATACTGTTAATATTATCGAAACTCATGGAATATCCCTTTACCAAGTTCGATAGGAATAGGAAAATCTTCCTACATTGGCCAATATACACCATGAACCTATCACTATAGTATATTAATCAAAAGAGGAACATGTGTATAATCACCTTTGGCATGTAGGAAGACCTACCTGACCCAACCCACTGAGTACATAAGCACCTCCAGCTCCTATCTCTAGGGCTGATCCATCTAAATAAAATACTCAAGACCCTAAAACACCTATAAAAGAGAATCCCCATGTTGAGAAGTGCTAAACTTTAGACTAGAATTATGACATCTTAAAACAGTTATCCTTTATACCAACCAAACTATCGATCCAGGATGCCCTGAGCTTTTCAAAAGACCTCAGAGAATCACTCATAGAGTATTTGATAATCCCCTAAGAGTTTGAAGATGAAGTGGGTGCTGCCAAGGTCTATTGAAAAAAGATTGATCCTATAGAATGTCATGCAGTTATCTCTTTCACAAATCAAGATGAATATGCCATTATACAGTGACACATAAGACCCTCGTATGCATCCATCAGGATAAATGGTGTCAATGTCTAATTTTTTTCATTGATAATGGAGATAGAGTTAACCTCATTATTGTGAAAACACTTCACCAGCTAGGCTACAATAAGAATAACCCAACACCTTCCTCCATAACACTATAAGGATATGAAAAAAGTGAGAAGAATCCATTGGTCCAAATCAAGCTCAAGGCTCAATTTAGAGACATCATGGACAACTGATAACTTCTAGTGGTTTTTCAGAACATGTTCTTCAACATCCTAATAGGAAGGACTTAGTTTCACCAACATTCCAAAATCCCCTCATCATACCATCAATGCATCAAATACTACATTAATGAAAAAATTGGGATGTTTTATGCTAATAAATTCCCATTTAAAACTTATGAGTCACATTATATTGATTTAGGATTATGTTAGGGGAAAGGGAAACAACCCTTGGTTGATGGAGTTTCTTAGGTCACTACCTCAAAAGATATGAAAATAATATCATCCAACCCATTTAAACAGGTCATTGAAGAATATGTGTTACCCATACATTAGATCGAGCATGTGATTCCAAGTTTAGATACATATTCATTGGTCTTCATGATTTTATTCATGACCACTGAGTCTAGCAGTGTTGAAAAGTTTGCTGACTCCCTAGAAAATGGTGAAAACTCAGATGAAAATGCCTTAATTCCTTCATATGATATCCAAGAAGTCCCTGTATCACCAAATGAGGTAGAAGAAGTTTTCTCATCACCTAAAGAGGATGAAGACACTCCTTCTATATCTCTCACTCTATCCCCTCCCAAGTTTCAAGGAAATCCTATGATGATAGTTGGTTTAGAGAAAGTCGCTTCATCTTTAGAATATCAAGATATTGAATCCTTCCATAACTCTAAAGAACTTATCCTAATACTTTATCCCCCTATGGAACAAGAGGAAGAAGATTCAAAGGAGGAAGAAGAAGAGAAGTAGGACCTTAGGGACGTCCCTCCAGAATTTGATGAGGTAGTCTCTACCAATTTTGATGAAGTCAGAGAAATAAATCTGGGTACAATAGAAGACCCACAACCCATATTGATCAGTGCGACCATGTATTATGAAGAAAAAGAGTTATATACCTCATTCCTAAAAGATCATCAAGATTTGATCTCCTGGAACTACACAAAAACTCTGGACCATGATCCTAAGGTGGCCACTCACCTCCTGGGCCTACGAGAGGATCATCAGGGATATAAAAAGGAATCCAGAAGGGCGTACCAGTCACATGATGCTAAAAATTGAGGCTGAAGTTAACAATCTCATCATATCTAGCTTCATCCAAGAGGTCCAATATCCCAAGTGGCTGGCCAATATAGTCCCCATTAAGAAGAATAATGGGAAAATAAGAGTCTGCATCAATTTTAGGGATCTCTACCAACCATTCCCAAAGTATTATTTCCCTGTCCCAATCATATAACTACTAATCGACACAATAACCAGATATCAGAATCTATCCTTCATGAATGGTTATTCAAGGTACAACCAAATCTAAATGGCCCATAAATATGAATAATACACCACCTTCAGGTCCCCCCAGGGATTATTTTTCTATCAAGTAATGTCCTATTTCTTAAATAATGTTGGTTCTATATACCAACGTGCCATTAATCACATATTCAAACACTTATTGAGAAATTTTGTTGAATATTATGTTGATGACTTAGTAGTTAAATATCAACATCCCTATGACCACCAAAAATATCTTGAATCTGTCTTCAACAAACTATGACAACAAAGCCTGAAAATAAACCCATTAAAATGTGATTTCAGCATTACCTCATGGAAATTTATCATATTCATCGTACACCATCCTGACATTGAAGTTGAACCTGATAAGATAAAAGATATTCTTATAATTTCATATCCTTGAAACCTCAAAGAGTTTATAGGACTTCAAAGAAAATTATCCTAAATTTGGTGCTTTATAGACAACCTTGCTGAAAAGTGTCTACCCTTCACCAGGTTTATGAAAAAGGGAGTTACATATCAGTGGACTGATGATTTTTAGGTAGTATTCAACAATATCAAGAAGTATATATTGATCCCTCCAGTGATGACTCCTCCTATCTAAGTAAGGCTACTTATTTTTTATGTGACAAGCTTAGAGTGATCACTGAGTGTATTCCTTATAAAAAATAATGACACCAACAGTGAAAATAATCTTTGAAATCTTAGTTGAACCATGATTGATGCTAAGAATTATTATTCAAATATCGAGAAGAGATTTATGGCACTAATCTTTGCAGTCTTGAAGATGAGAAACTACCTATATAATCATAAGGTTCATTTGGTCTCTCGCAACAACCCACCCAAATATATTCTCAACCGTCATATGTTGACTAGACATATTTCATGGTGGGAAGTCATCCTACAACAATTTGGAATTCAATTTGTGACTTAGAAGGTGTTCAAAGGCCAGAAATTAGCATATTTTTTGTAAGATAACCCCTTGTAAGAAAAGAATTCATTGGATACTAAACTACCCGATGGAGAGGTTTTATCCATTCCAGAGGGCCCTCATATATGGGAAATGTATTTTGATGGTACATCTAGAAGACCAGTAGGGAATAAGATGGAATATACCAGGCTCAAAAAAGTGGGATTGGGAGTTGTGATAATCTATCCAAAAAATTTAGTCTTACCTTAATCCTTTCTACTATCGGAAGGGTGCACAAATAATGAAGTAGAATATCAGGATCTCATTACAGGGCTAGATCTGGAACTTTAGGTGCAATTCAATCACTTGAAGATAAAATGTGATTAAAAATTGTTCATCAAGATAATCAACAAGGATTATTCCATAAAAAAGGAAGATCTAATACCCCTACTAAACCACAACTCTAGAAAATCTAGAACAGTATGAAATAGTCATCAGTATTTCTCATCATTGGATGGTCTCAAATTTCATTCAAACAAACACAAAAGAGATCAATGAGATTATCCCCATCCCTGAACCATATGGTCCTACATATGGATAGCTGAAACCCATTATTGACTACCTTTTAAAGGGAGATCTCCCATTGTACAGAGCTAGTTTATAGAAAATCCAAATATGATCAATAAACATTATTCTATATAACGAAAAAGATCATAAAAAGGTCCTCTATAAGTGGAGCCTTGATGGGGTCCTTCTCAGGTGCAACGATGGAGAAGAGACCCCTACTATCATGAAGTAAGTGCACACCAGATCCTATGATTCCCATTAATTAGGATCTAAGATTTCCTATTAAATATAAAGAATTGGGTACTACTAGCCCACTATAGCGCATGACTTCACTAAATTCACCAAAAAAATTCATTCCTACCAGGTTCATGATAACTTTATTCACCAACCCCCATAGTTACTTAACAAAACCAAGTACTTATGGACATTTTCCATATGGGGAATAGACATCGTGGGACTATATTCTCCAACTATGACCAAATAGTTCAAGTATATTCTCACAGAAACCAAATTATTCTCTAAGTGGGCCTAAGACATACCCCTTAAAGAGGTTGGGGCAAGGAACATTATCAGCTTTGCAAGAGCCAACATCATCACCATATTTGGCATGCCTCATAAAATACTAATGGACAACGACCCCGATTTATTTTTTGTTGAATTGGAAAATCTATATCAGGAGTATGACATTCAAGTCCAATCATTCATCCAACTACCATACAGAAATTAATAGAAATATAGAATCCTTCAACAAGAAACTATCAAATATACTCTAGAATATGATAGATAATGATAAAAATTCTTGGCCGGACAAGCTCTTATATGCTTTGTGGGCTTACTGGGATATAACCCATACTACCATAAAGGAAAACCCATAATCATTAGTATGTGATACAGAGGCCATCCTAACTATCAAAGTTCAATTTCCCTCGCTCCGCATTTCCATCTACAATCAGTTATCCATAGATGAGCAATCTCAAAAATGGATAGATGAATTGAAGAAACTAGATGAGAAGATATTGTACACCTTGCATTATTTGGAAGTCCACCAAAACCAGATTTCACAAGTCTTCAATAAAAAATTTCACCTTTGTTCTTTCCACAAGGAAGATATGATGTTGTTTCTCTGGACTTCGATGATCCTTAAAAAGAAGCATCCAAAGTTAGAGAAAAAATGGGAGGGGCCCTATGCCATACAAAAATTATAATCTAATGGAGCATATTATTTGATATAGATGGATGGTAAGTTTACCACAACCCCCACCAATGAAAGGTTACTAAAGAAGTATTTCATGTAATCATAATATTTTTATCCTGACCGCATGACGTTAAACTAATTGAGACATCATTCTAATCGCATGATGTTAAACAACATGGTAAATTGTCCTAATTACATGAAATTAAAACATGTATTCACTATTTGTCACAAGAACTTAAAAAAGTGTGACACCGCTATCCATGTCACAAGACAATAAACTGTGTGACATAAAAATCCTCACCACATGACATTAAACCATATGAGAAGAATTGTTTCAATTTATTATTCACTGCACTTGAGCTAGATATATTCATGAGAAAGATAAAATGCCCCTATCCACATTTAAGAGTCAAATCCACATCAAGAGTCTCTTTCTCTAGAAATATGTGTGACTTGATTCCTACTATCACATGATATGTAGTGATTCCTAGAACTCTCACATTGACCCCAAACACAAATTTCCCTCCATTCATTAGATTATTTTCTTACTAGTCTTTTGCCTCAAGGCTTCTTTTCATGTCAGGATTACATTTATCACTGGTATAAAAAAAAATCCCTACCATAACTATAAAACCTTCATCCTGATCGTATGAAATTAAAATGAATGGTACATCATCCATGTATCAAGACAATAAACTACATGAAACCAATTTTCTCACTGCATGATGTTAAACTGCACAACACCATAATGTTCTGACCCGAGAGGACATCAACCTTGGAATCAGTTATCTACCATTTCATATTCAATAACTACATGCAGATTGATTTCTATCCACACATGATATGTAGTGATGCTTGTATTTTACATCTTAGTCCACCCCCCAAATTACACCCCCTTCCTACATATGGGTCTGACCTATGCATGGATCCTTTCTATCATGAACTACACATGGCTTGATTCCTACCCTTATAGGATATACAGTGATACTCGAATCTCTATTTAGGGTCCCATCCATGATGATACATATTTTACATCAAGTGACTAATGTCCTTACTACAAGATGTTAAACTGCATGGTTCCTCTATAACTATGTGTAGATTGATTCCTATCCACACACGATATGTAGTGATGCTTGGATCTCCAATCCCATGTCCAACCACAAAAATAAAACAATCAACATGAAAAATTACCCCTTCTGCATACATATTAGAATAACATAGAGAGTTCAAATTCAAAACTACATGTGTCTTTATTCTCACTATAATGAGATATATAGTGACACCCATATTTTTCATCCTAGTTTATCCACCACAAATGAAAAATTCCCATATCCTTCATTTTATCGCCTCTATATGTTGGAATAAAGCTTTTCCACCCCCTGTTTCCCAAAAAAAGAATAGATCACATGGGCTTAGGGTTTTCAACATGGTATCCCCCACATAATCATGGCATATCAATCCAAATTAGGGCTATTATAGTCTTGGTAGTAAGACCTTAAAAGTCACACTAATTTTCCTTACCACATGACGTTAAACTACAAGGCAAACATCCTTACCACATTTTGTATAACTGCAAAAATCCATGAAATCCATATTTATTCATGTTGGTTGACCTACATTCTTACTGTAAGACATTAAAATAAATGGATAATGTCATTACTACATGACGTTAAACTGTATGTTGAAAGTTTTTTCTGCACGACATTAAACTGCATGGTACCTCAAAAACTAGGTGTGGCTTGATTCTTATTTCAAAGAGATACGTAGTGAAGACTAGGACTTGTGTCCTAGTCACAAGCATGGGGTAAAGAAAAAGAAAATTTTCCCCACTTCCTATATAGAAACATAGATACATGCAAGAGATCTCAAGTTTAGGTTCCTCATTCAAAGATCTATCAAGGAAACAAAAATTTCTCCTACATACGCGTTAAATCTATGTACAGAATTTTACAATCCATGACCAATAATGTTCTGAATGTTTCTCATGTTCCCAAAAACATTCCTTAAACTCATAATACTCTATGCTCTGAGTAGTTTTAGATCCTCATAATCTTTCTATGGCCATTGGATATGGGGGGGGGGGGGTTAGTGTCCTAAGGAAATATTTGTTTGACTATGCATAATATACCCCAGTTGGCTTTGCAAAGGTCACCCAAAAAAAGTCCTTTCAACCAAAGGAAAATTAGTCCCCAGGATAGGCCTATTCTATCTTCATAATCCCTAATGGAATTTTTACCCCATATTATTTCTCATGATTTGAGAATCCCTGAAATCATGGTTTACAGTTTCTTTCCCCCTTACGTCCGAGGTATGTTGGAACATCCCAAACCAATGAGTCACTTATTACTCATCATTTCCATGATATATATTCCTAATCTTATGACCTAAAACTGTAGGACACCATGTCATCCTTATCGAATAACACTAAAATTCATAGTTAACATCCCTATTATTTGTAATTAGAATTCAAGTACTAGCCAACACTTGTTTCCATCATTGCAAGATATGTTGTTAAACATAAATATTCATCTTGGATTCAAGTTCCTGTATCCCCTTTTTCACATCGAGTCATCTACAACCTCATATTATGATGTTAAACTACATGGATGGTGTCCTAGTAACATGAAACTAAATTGCACAATTTCTAATAGCTACATCTATCTTGATTCCTATAATCATGAGATACATAGTGACACCTAGATCCTCAATACGGGGTCTAACCATGAGATAAAAATGCATCCCCTTTTCATTTGTATGGGATAAACCTAGATAATAAGTTTCTAGACCCAACAAAATTCCCCCCCACTCTCCTATACATGAGGTAAATATTCATAGGAGGTTCCAATATGTCTCACACCACTTGTGGGATCATATTCAAATGAAAATTCCATTTCCATACAGAAGGGTTTGATCGATGTGTAGGGAAACCTTCCCAGAACTACATATGGATTAGTTCTATTTTTGATGAGATATGTAGTGATGTCCATACCTAATGTTTTACACCCATCCATATAAAAAAAATCCTTCCTACGTATGGGTCAGAACTACATAAGGAAATGTTTCTACCCATTCCCGACAAATATCTACATAAAATTCTCTATTCATATTCAGGTACTTTCTTTTCACAAAAAAAAATCTATGTATGGGAAGGTATAAATTCCCATAAACCTTCCTAGTCTTCAAAAATAGAGAGTTAGTTTACCTAGGAATCCTTTGTTTGACTATACATAATACACCCCAGTTAGCTCTGCATAAGCCGTCCACAAAAAGGCATATCAACCAAATTTAAATTTTTCCCCAGGAGAGGGATTTAATATCTCCTTATTCCCCAATTAAATTTATTTTCCACATAGCTACTTAGATTCAAAAACCCCTTGATTATAACTTAAAAAATTTCTCCTTCATGCTTGAAGATGATAGAACACTCATAGGAAAATTACCATGGAAAAGGGAAAATTGTTTATCCCTCGGTCAAAGCTAAGTGACCTTAAATATTATACTTAGAACTTCTTTTACATAAGATATTAAACTTAATGGTAAATTTATTTTCATGAAATTAAATTTTATTATGATCCATCCCTCATTTATATAAATTTTTTTATGTATGAGCGGTTTCTCAATCATGGACAGTGTTGATACATATGTCCTCATCATTTTCAGACATCATTATCTTGACAATACACAATTTATAGTCTTGAGAAGTATGTTTTTTCACAAATTAATTGGACATTAGAAATAAATATTCAGTTTCCTGAGGACACCCTTTTTTTTACTATGCATAATATGCCCCATTTGGCTCTATATAATTCGCTCACAAAAAGGGGGGCTTTTTAACCAAAGGAAAACTCATCCCCAGGAGAGGCTTTTTCTACCCATGTACACCCCAAAAACATCATGTTAAAAACCATTCTTATGACTACAATTCAAAAACTTGTACCATATCATGTATCTGATTCATAAATTACAAAATTAAGGTCAAGGAGAAAAACAATCCCTTATCCATGTCTAAAAAATATTGTGATATTCTTGGATGGTAAGCCCCATTGGGGTCCTCACCCCATAATTCATGGTTAAATATGTTTGACCTCAAACATAAATTGAATTAGTCTAGTTTTTAAGACTCTAAATTTACCATGAAAAGAGGCACAAAACTCACCAGGTGGAAAACCCACAAAGAGAACCTTGGGTAAAAGTTGAGTACCAGCTCACTAGACCTATACTTTTCAAGGTTTGGGTAAAAAATTGATCAATAAAAAGAAAAATAAAAGCCACAAAACTGTTTAGGTCAAAAAAAAGTAAAGGGAGTCCTAATAAAAAGTCAATTTATGACTGCTAAGCCTACAGCACCATGGAATTATGAAAAAATTTGGGTGGTAATAAAAAATACACAAATTTCATAAGGTTCACCATGTAACCCTAACAACAGTCAAAAATATTCTTTTTTTTTTATAAAAAAGTGGGGGACGAATCCCCAATTATTATATTAAAAAACCTAAGCAGGAGAGTCATCAAGTATAGCCAAAATCAATAAAAAAAAATCAAAACTAGCATTCTCAAGATCCCCTTTCCGGGTGGCCAATCTTCTTTCTGATTTTATCTGCGATTATCCATTCTTTGTCCCTCAACTCATTCCAGAGTTTGACATTGATGCGCCCACGCCCTCGCCCTCTAGTGTATCGGGCTTCTATATCTCTAGCTTGATGAAGTAAAGTGTCCAGATCTTCATCTGAACTGTCATCCTGTGAAACCTCTTTTTTCTTCTCATCTTCAATTCTTTTATCATTTTTCTTTTGGCTTCGCGTTCTAACCTGTTACCATGATCCACCTTCCATGTCTTTAAGATTAGCAGCCTGGTCAGTGTTGTTAACAACTTCCAGTGGCTCCATTTATTGCTATTCCTTTGGTGTTGCAACCCGCACACTTGAAAGAGATGTGTGAGAAGTATTCTTAACCACATATGTACTCACATCCTGCCCAGGGGAAGTCATGAAAATGGACCGGTATGTGTCATCCAAGATAGTCACACCTTGAGAAACAAGTGCAGCCTCAACACTGGCCACCTGTTTTGGATCAGAAGATGCAGGAGTAACATTCACATTGAGCATATCCAGATCAGAATTTGAAAAAATATTAAGAGCAGTGTACTGCTCAGATTGTCCAGAATTTGCAGCCACTAAATGCCCTAAGTTTGAAGTTTTGACAACTTCAAACCCATGGCCACCTAATCCAGCGTGGACAGTAGGTAGCAGAGATGAGGGGTCAGAAAAACCCTCTTCAACCATGTCAACCTAGGATTTTCTACCCTTGCCAGTAAGATCAGTGCCTAAAAAATTTGGCTCATTGTTGGGAACCACCGACTCCATATTGTGTTCAGAATTTGCAGAAATATTAAGAGCAGCGTACTGCTCAGATTGTCCAGAATTTGCATCCACTAAATGCCCTGAGTTTGAAGTTTTGACAACTTCAAACCCATGGACACCTAATCCAGCGTGGATAGTAGGTAGCAGAGCTGAGGGGTCAGAAACACCCTCTTCAACCATGTCAACCCAGGATTTTCTTCCCTGGATAGTAAGATCAGTGCCTAAAGAATTAGGCTCATTGTTGGGAACCACCAGCTCCACATTGTGTTCAGAAACCTCATGTTTAGGAAGATTACCATGCTTAGCAAGGTGATTTTTTTTTGACAAAATCAACTTGACCAGATTTCTCCTCCTCTACTTTAGGACATGATTTGAGATCATGTCCACGAAGAGAGCAGTGTTTACAGATATTGGACCTTCTACAGTTAGAGGTGTCATGTCCTATAACCCTGCAATCAGAGCATAACCTTGGCATACCCTCAAATTCAATTCTTAACTCTAATTCTTCTTCATCAGTGGACAGATACACCTTATCAATCAAAGTATAACATAGGTCTATCTCAACCAGGCACCGAGCATAATGACCATACCTAGAAATTTAAGTTTCTTTGTCCATTTTAATTGGAATACCAATCGCTAATGCAATATCATAAAGGATTCGAGGATCCCATAAAATCCAGCATAACCCAAAGATTTTAATCCAAACTTGAGCAGAGGAGTTACCGATTTCAATTGGGTTGAATCTCCTATCCCACTCTCTGATATGAATAGAACCTGGTTTGAGCGATAGTGATCCAAAACCCCATGAGCACATTTTAAGCTCTTCCGAGGGGAAGATCAGATGGAAATACCCTTTACCCAAGGAGACACATTTCCATGAGTCAAACCCCCAGATGCCTGAAAGCCGCTGCGTGAGATAATCCATTCTCCATGGTTTCGTTCCTTTGGGCAGAATGAGACGCACTATAATGAAGTGTTCTCCCAACTCCAATCTTTCATAAATTGCAGCTGGATCTTCCCTCACATGAGAAACAGAACTGCGCCTACGTATTCCAACACACAAACCCTTAAACTGGGAAAAGGAACAGTTGGAATCACAAACCACAATAGATTTCTTCTTGTGATTTTCACATCCCTGAATCTCATATCTCTCTATTTCACTTGCAGAGTGCTTGTGGGATTTGAACCTCCCTGGAATCAAGAATCCATCTGCCATCAGAAATCGAAGCGGCGAGGTAGACGAGTGAAACCCTAGAAACCATTTCGCATCATAGGGCAACACCCCTGGCTGCTCGACATCCTCTCCCTCAGTCAAAACTATTCTTGTTGAGTCCCTCAGCTCAGGAAAAAATTAGAGCATTACATTATCATGTAAATTTAGTTATCCCATGTTTTAATCACAATTTATATCCAATATAAGTTATATTTCAAAATATAAATAGTTTTGATTAATGGACATTGCAAGAAAATATAAAAGATATGCATCAGAGGGAAAATGAGTTTTCATTTATTTATTGAATCAGAATGGAGGAACAACCACATCCCATATATTCTCCCTAGCGCTAATAAATAAAGTAAAAGAATATCCAAAATGGATACAACAAATCTTGACTCACTTTATTCAGCAAATTGACTATCGCCTGATGTGAGTCATAAATGGTTCGTTCCAAGAACGTTGTTTGCCTAGATTTGGTTTCAGCCATTGGGAACATCTGTTTAAAGAAAACCTTGAGATCTTGACCCTTCTAATTTATATCATCAAATATTGTATTTGTTAATGATAGTTGTGCCTTTAACCTAGATACGTGATCCTCACATCCTCACAAATCTAAAGTCTATGTGACCACTTGTTCATAAGATCGTTCTTCTTCAGTAACTAGGTGATGTAGCTTAGTGGCAGTATCCTTGAAGGATTATTCATGATGATTGGAATCATTTAACTAAGAAAGGTAACATTCTCAAGTAGTTAAGTCTTCTCGAGAAATGAGGATATGGTGGATAAGGATATGAAGGTGCCGATATTCAAACCCACATGAGCCTAAACCAAGGAAATATTTGTGAAGGCTATCAAATTTTTTATCCATTTCCTATAGGGGTCTCTGTGATGACAGTAAAAATATGGTTACAAGCCCATTTTAATATATCCTAGTGTTCAATAGCAACATTGGGATCCTAACCCCACTCACTCACTGCCAAAGTTATATAATCCAGAATTATAATTTCAACAGACATGTTTTTATTTAAAAACAACTACAAAGTGGGGAAATCATCCACATATACCTACTTCAAAGCTTTGTGAACTAGGTTGATAGGCACAACATCAATTGGTGGAGTTCCCAAAGCTGTTAAGTTAGGGATAACATTAGTAGGAATGTCAGCAGTGCCAGCTAAAAACACCATCTCTGCACTTCCTTTAGTAAGGGGGAGATGAAGGATGAGGCTCTCCTGAGATGCTTAGAGCATTGGGACACAAGGTGTTCCCCCTTGAAACTGATGAGGAAGGTGTTTTAGGCACTGAGTTTGGAGAGGCCAATGGTTTATGAAAATTTCAGATTTCCTTCCCTAATATACCATCGAGATATTTTTCTATCCATATTCTGGCATAATCCCATGATAGATTAATGAGAGTTTCCACACAAGGAAAGGATATGTTCATGCAATAATCTTCATGCACCATTATTAGCCACAACTGATAAAGGATAACTGGGTGTGAATCTTGAATCCATAGAAGGGGAAAATAGGAATCCCGTTGCACACATTCTAATTGTTGTGAAAATCTGTAAGGAGTATATAATTCTTATATGGTTACCCCATACACCCATACACCCATGCATCCAGAATTATATTTCATAGAGAGATGATGTAAGATCACTCATACAAATTCCCTTCACCATTATTAACCACCACGCCCAAAGGTGCGGGGTAAGGGATGAAATTAAAATAGGAAAAATTGATCAAAAGTTCGACAATTCTATTAATTCCTAGGTATTTAGGGAAAATGACCACAATGTTTATCAATTTAGGGTGGAAGGAGGAATGAGGGATCATTGTAGTATTCTAATATTCATAACACTGACAATATTTTTCCACCCAACTGTATAAGAATTGGAATATCCCACAAAGATTTTGCAGAGACCTACCTTCTTGAATATGGCATAATAGTTTATAAATACAAGAAAGGGTGGGTACAAATAAATTGATAGGTTGTCCCTCTACTATTTTGGATGCTATCATTAGGGTATAGACCCGAAATGCATCACAGTATGAGAAGATCCATCAAATCAGAAATATGGTGAAGAAACTTTCCAACCCAAAGTTGGGAGATATTACTGGCTAGGTTCTATATCCCCAAGTAGTGTATTGGCCTACCTCGAGAGCATCCCATTATAAACCCTGAATATCCTAAAACTGTTGGGTCAGGAGAGATCAGGTATGCTAAACCATAGGATTCAGACCTCTAGCATGCATGAATAGATTTATCTAATCACTAAACAAAATAAGTAAGTGAGAATTAAGAGGATGACCCAGGACTTCCTCCACTATAGTAAGTAAATATATAGCTAACAATGGAACCTTTCCAACATCCTCCCAAGTATTGGATGTAGGGATAACGTCATCATACATGTTACCAATAATGGGGATTCCCCCTAGCTGGTAGACACACCATAATATGAACCCTAATTCACCATGTGATAGATGGAAAGTGTTGGTTCTCAAAAATCAGTGAATAATTAATTTGAGGAACACCTTTATTGGTGAATAAACTACAAACTAAGAGACCAATAATTCATGGTACAAGCCGATAGCCTCCAAATATTTAGTGAATTACATAAAATTATGTTTCACCTAGAATTCCCAATCCCATTCATCTGAGAAACTCCCTATAGACTTTAAATACCACTTGGATCTCCACCCTTTGTTGGGATTTCCTCACGAAAGGTTGAGAATGCATAGATAATCTTGAATTCCAGATTGCAAGGATATGTCATGACTATGTTGGTTGCTTTGTGTCTACATAGAACCATTCTTAAAAAATAATTTTTCTTGAAAGTAACTAAAAATTATCTTCCCATAGGTAAAACTGTTCACCTGGTCACGATCAAGAGAAATTTCCATCCAATCAATTGGGAGATTATGACCAGTTGGTAGAAGGGGAGCATTATATTGAATTCTGAAGTTATAAAGTGTTAATCGGTTTGAAAATGAGTAGTTCAGAAGCTATGGTGAAAGGAGGTTCTTTATAATACCCTATTGAGGGATTATGTGATATTAAAGATTTTATTAAATGTTCTTATCCATAGAAGTTCTTCTACCAGTCATAGTCATTAAAGTGGAAGCAACAACCATTTTCCCTATAAATGGATCATAAAAAATATGTGAGATTCATCAGAGAAGTATTCAAAAGAATGCATAGTGAACTTGAAAATTGTGTGCCACTCCACACATCCAGCATAGGCCCATGAACCATTAGTTCATAGAGAACTATCCCACGAAGCACTGAATTATGGAGCATTGGACCATGAAGCATCAATGGATGAGGTACTAGCCTACAAAGCATTGGCCAGCAAGGTGTTCAATCCTCAAGATGCTCAGTCCATGGGGAAATTAGTCACTCACTATGATAAAATAAGAATGATCATTCGTGGGCATCAAAGTTCAGTTCGTGGAAAGGGTATCCACAAAGAAGAAATGATTCGTGGATGAAGAGGCGATTAGAGGGTTTTTGGAGTGCTCAGTTCACTAAGAAGTCTTATAAAGGAAAAATGAGTCATGCCCCTATTTATAGGAATGCCCCACTCTTGCGGGTCCACTTTCATACCATAAACTGATACTAAATAAGACCACTTTCTAAATCATAATATCCCCCTCTTCATCTTTATTGGAACCCATTTCGATGGGGGGCATGTGTTGGGTCTTGAAAATTCTGTATTTAAGAAGAATATAATTACATGGAAATAGAAAAAGGGTAGAAATAAACCCAGAAGGATATTAAAGAAAAAGGATCAAAGGGGATGGAACCGTGAATGGTGAATTTATCCCATGAAGTAAAAATTGCTTTGAGGACTGCCGCTCCATGTGTCATTCTTCCACTTTGTGAAGCCTCCCATGAACGAAATCATTCATGGGATATGGTGGCACTGTTAGTGTCTGATGATGAAAAAAAGTTATTTATGGGGCTGAGAAGTGATTTATTCTTCTGCAAATGACCATCCCCCATAAAAAAACCATTCATGGGATGATTCAGTACCACCAGTGCTCACAGATGAACTAAACTCATTTCTGGGGTCAGGTAGTGATTTATGCCCCCACAAATGGCCTCCTCCATGAACAAAATCATTCATGGGCAGGGTAATCCTCCTAGAATCCCAAACAAAGGTCTGCGACCCATCATAGATGACCATACATCCTAGTAATCTATCCCTCCATTCCTTTATAAAATACCTACGAGGGGAATTGAGGGAGGAGGATGAAAGAAAGGGTGAAAAATCATAGATCACAGGAGGAAATCCCAAAAGAGAGGAAAAGCACAATGCTTTCTATTCCTGGTAGGTAAAAACCCACCATATAGCATTAAGGGTGATATAAAAGAACATCCATCCAACCAAAAAATTGAAACCCTTGCAGACACTATCCCATGGGGTATAAATGGATGGACCCTTTGTAGACCAACACCCAGTATAGAAAAATTCTATGTGGGTGGAACCATGACCTGTATAGAAAAATTCTACATGCGCAAAACCTTTCCCCATGTAGAAACACACTACACGAGGAGACCCTAGGTCCATGAAGCATCATTCTAAATGAAAGATACCCTCACCTTCATAGCAAAAATATTTGTAGAGGGAACCCCATCCTACATAAGAACATACCTTGCATAGTGGGGCCTCCTAGGTTTTTCTGCACTCGAGATACCATCATTCCCTTCCGTCATCTCATCGCCCCCTGTAATGGACCCTCCATGAACCAGTCCCATGACATCAGTCCATGGTCTCTTCCAAAGCCTCATAACATGTATTATAATATCATTAGGCACACTAGCTATCCTCTCGAGTCTACATACCTATGGAAAGTGGAGTCATGTGTGTAACCTTTGCAATAAGGGGCCCCTCAGAATATGTTTAGGTCTAAATTTCCATGGAAATGAGGATTCTGACCTTAGAGGTTATCACATGAACCTCCCAGTTCCAGGTGGGGAGGGTGAGGATCATGCTTTCCTTTCCCTTTCATAGAGAATGAGATCCTCCCCCAGAACCAATTTTAGGGAATCCCTCCTAGAGTAAGCCCCTAGTATTTCTTATGGGAGGTGAAACTTTTTATCTTCTTTTCTTCATCCATGGTCATAGCCAGATAGATCCCAATATGTTACTATCCCAGTTAACAAAATAAAATAGGAGACATGAAAACTCAAGGCCCGATCCCTCTCCCTTTAGGATTTAGACCTCGTCCACTAACGAATAAGGTGGATTATGTGATCTTCATATATAATACTTCCTCTTGTTTCTCACACAAAGCATGAATCACAAAATATTAAAGGTTAGTGGAAATCATGAAATCCACACATTCCCAACTCAAATGGCCCTTCTCTATAAAAGTAATCCATAAAATCTATTTTTAGGCCTCTTATACGGTATAATCCCTGATCAAATCCAATCAAAATGGGCCTTCTCCATATATGTAAGCCCTAACCTCCAATTAAATGGGAATATTCTATGCGTAATCCCCAACCATGTGCTCATATGGGCCTCCTATAAGGTGTAATCCCCAATATACCGAAATATATAGGATTTGACTCCCAAATGACTGAGATTGTAGGAAGCCTCCTCGAGATCTAATCCCAGCACCCAAATTCACCCTAATGTTATCTAGGCCATATTCTTGGTAGAGTCATGTCTGTATGGGAAAGCACTTCCCTTCTGGACCACCTCAACATAAATCCTACACCATCCTTGACTAAACACCCTTCACCTAGGTGTCCTTGCCACATGAAGTTAAACAGTATGCTTTGTTCCTCATCACATGACGTTAAAAGCTATTTTTTCTTATTAGGTGGCACCAAACTACATGGGTTTTGATTCCCCTCATGAGGATACATAAGAACCCCATCTTATGGGTTTGATCCCAACATCAAAACAACTACCATCTTTATAGATGATAGATACTAAAAAGTGCGTCACCATGTGGCTTAAAACCAGTTTCATCCTAATAAATGACCAAAGAATCACCAATCCATTCATAAAAGGTCACCATTAATGGAGAACCTCAAATACATATAAATATCCCTATAAATGGATAACCTTGGATACATACAAATGATTTTGAACCCATGTGTGTTCATAATTGGTCACTAACTCAAAGTGATCCATGTATTCATACTTGGGGACTAACAAATGATTCACAAACATATCTTAAATCTATAAGAGAGTCAAAAAATAAGCAATAGTTACCCCCAAAAGGGTGCGATGAGCTATAATTCTCATCCCCTCGACCAATGTGAGTTCTTAAGTTTGATTGTAAAAAGTTTCCCAATGAATTCCTACCTTTGAAAAATAGGTCCATGAGTTTTCATGTATACGAGAACCATTGGGCGATTCCAGTTCCATGAACAAAACCTATTTTAAACCGTTCAAATACAATGTACCTGATGTCAGTGATTGCACACAATTCAACCCCTTGTAATCCATCATCAGGAGATAATGATATTTTTTTAGAAACAAAGATTCAGATGGATAATGAGTTAAAGAAGGATGATAAAACAAATAATCAAAAGAAAATATTAGAAGAGGAAAGTAAGATAGAGAGTTTGATGAAGGGTGTTGAACAAGCATCAACAAATCAACCAATCATAATTTACCCCTTATCAGTTGTAAAACTAGTTAAAGAGTCTATAATAGTTCTTTATACTAAATCGATTATTATGAATTCCAGTTTAGTGTTTGTAGAAACTTCAACTATCCCTTCATTCTATCCAACTGTAAGTGACAAAGGGAAAGGTAAAGAGATAGTGGAATAATTTTTAAAATCAGTCCCAAAAAAAGTTCAGAAGGTAGTTGAGAAAGAAAATACTAAATCTGTTAAGAAAGTTGCAAAAGGTATTATAAGAACTACATGTTAGTTGAAACAAGAACTAGAATAAGAGGAAGAAAAATTATAAGAAGAAAAAATAGATGACGAATAAGAAACAAAGGAAGAAGGAAGTTATTCAGAGTCATCCTCTAATTAAACTCATTTATCATCTCAGTATAATATAAATCCAGAGTTTAATGTTTTATAGGAAGTGAAATTATCATCTAAAGAGAAATAAGAAGACCAAAAATCTCACATTAATAAATCTAACAAGGTTGATTAAGATAAATGAGTAGATATTATGAAACTTTCAGAATATGTTACAGCTGAATTAAAAGAAAATAAGTCAGATATTGGTTCTTTTAGACCACATGTTTCAATAGTTAAATCAGAGTCATTAGACCCTTCTGCTAAAAAATATCAGAAAGGGTTTTATTACATTTTCCTAAATTTAAAATTTCTTTCTGAATCTATTCCATATCTATTGAATATCGAAGGCAGGTGTCAACATATTCAAAACTCTATTAATAAAAAAATAAAATAAATGAAGATGTTGACTGATACTATTATCTAAAACTAGGTAGAACTAAAAACCTTTAAAGTCAAGTCAAAGGCATAAAAGATAAGTTTTTTCCAGAGGGTAAGATGATATCGACAATTTGATACTGATTTTAAGGATTATGAGGATAATATTATAAAAATGAATAAAGTTTCACTTTATTTTTATGGTTCTTTTGATAAACTATCAACTGATGTTTTGAAAAAAGTAAATTATGTGGAAGAATTCAATGAAATTATTGAAAACTAGTATGAGGAGATTAATGTTCTGAAATAAAAGGTTCAAAATTTGGAATTAGAAAATATAATACACTAATCCTGTGTATATGAGTTGTTCAATGTAAAATAAGAAAATAAGAAAATAAGAGAGGTGGTTGAAAGGTTTAAGGAATAAGTTTGGAAGCAAAAAATCATGGAGGAAAAAATTATGAAGCTTGAGTAATCAATTGCTAAATCAAGTAAGGACCATGAAGATGTTAAAAAGTTGAATGCCATCATCAAGAAACTTTATAATAAAAAATGATTTATTTTTTATTTGAAATCTTGATGTAATTTAGAAATTTTTGAATGAATGCTTAATGGAAATGACTTTTTATCTAAATAGTATGTCTGAATGTCTTCCAATTTTATTTTGGATGTATGTTATTTCTTTTATATCTTGGATGAATAGTTAATTCACATATAATTTTTTCATATGTTATGATTTTAATAAATTTCAAGAGTTTATAATACTTTCCTTATACCTTTTTGTAAATAAAAAGGGGGATAAGTTTTAATAAGTTTAAGGGAAGAAGTTTTGAAGAATGTTGGGGGAAAATTATTTTATACTAAACATAGAAATTATTCGAATGTAAAATGAATATAAAATTTTATTATTCAATCTGATCCATTAGAATGAATGTGTGTTTGATACATCGGAGAAACTTCTATTCAGACTAGTGGTTAGACTAATTTTCTATCTATGAGACTGAAAAAGTCATAACCATTGAACTAACATTGGTATCGATACATTATATTAACCTCTCTTCAGTTTATCAAATTGAAAAATAATAGTGAAGTCCATTAGACTATCCAAATTTTATAATCAGAGTTATTATAATTATTTCTATTAGACATAATCTATAATAGAATTTTAATAGTGAAAAATAAAACAACATAGGACAAATGAAGTATAACTAATTACTAAATATCAAGATCAAGATCCAAATCATTTGATCTGTCAAATTGAAAGCTATATGAGGTCATTACAACCAATTAAAAAATATGATCATTGGTGAATTTACTATAAATAGGTCATTTTAAGAGCTAGGAAATGATTAAATTCACCACTCAACCCATCCAAATATATATCTTTATGAACATATCATTATGAATATTTGTAATATTTTAGAGAGTTGAAGTTCTAAGGAATCTGTGTGAGGATTATAAATTTCGTAGAACGCTTTTTCTTTTTTATTCGTTGTGTCCAATTGTGGTAGTAGTCAATGGATTCTAGGTATAGGGATATGGTAAATATGATTCATTAAATCAAGGGACTATAGGGATAGGAAGACAACGCTAACAATGATCATTATAATGAGGTCTTTCTTGTTTAAATAAAGATAGAGCTGATACTGATCTATCAGATTGAGGTCTTTTAGTGGTTTAGAAGACAAATCCATATTGATCTTTGTATCAAGGGATTTATTGGTAATAAAATATAGACCTTTATAGTAGGTATTGAAACTATGGATGTCTTAATTCAGGATTTCTAACTTTCTTAACTCTTAAGGTTAAGGTATAAACTCTTTTATAAAGATTATATGTCATTATTACTATTACAAGCTTTCATATTTATTTTTTATACAAGTTTTAATTTATTTATGAAATTAAATTATAAATTAATTTCTATACTTATATTTATAATAAACTATTTTATTTTTGTTTCTATGATACTGATAAAAACTATGATATATCAAACTATTTATGGATTTTATTTTAATACTCTGATCATCAGAAAAATTATGAGTCCAATATTTTTGACTTTAGAGGATTTTTGTTTTGTATTAGTTTAAATTTTTAAATTATAATTCACCCCTCTTGTATCCATCATAAATTCTTATGATCAAATAGGATCTTCATAGTGCAATGAAGGAAATTCAAAAGGGTCTTTTTGGATGGTCAATATTCACATTAAAGAAGGATCCTAAGCCCATGTATTCATTTATATCAATATTAAATAAATTAATTATAAATTTAATGTGAAATATCATCTCTTGTGGTTTTGGGAATAGAAATATTAAAATAATTTTTAATAAATATCCCACCACCAAACGTTTCCATTATAACCATAACTAACAAATGGTATCATAGGGTTCACATTTAGATTTTTAATTATCTATTTTATTGTTGATCCATACACTATCATGGTTGAATTTTCATTTATTATTTTTAATTATTTAATCCAATTTAAATTAAAATGTTATTGAAATATTAATCATGTACGTTTAGTGTTTCATTTTCTTAAAGGTCTAAGAAAAAATGAAAAATTACTAGAGATTCTATTGGGAACTTCCAATTTTTGGTTAGTAAGACAGGGTTAATGACATGTACTCGGAAGTAAACGTCATGTACCCTATTATACTACACATTCCCATAATGTGGGATACATGGAATGCCATACAATAAATTACAAATGGTGTATGACATGTATTGATAAGCCAACCTAGAACATGATTTTTATATTACATGGTGTGTATCAGAGTACACATCATATAATTTACACGAGATAACTGTGTAAATTGGGCAATCCATGTGGTCATTATACATGGTCAAAACATGTGAGGATGACAACCTAGATCATTTATGATATAAACAATGTGTATATAGTGTACATGGTGTGTAAATCATCAATTCACATGCTTGAGATTGATTCCAAGTTATCTAGATAAACAACATTAGAGATACATGACAAGTAGCCAGAGTGCACAAGTTGTGTAGTCTCTCACTCAAGAACACATCGAGTCCTTCATAGGGTTGCACAAGCACATGAAATTTGGATCACATGGCATGTATCTGGATTATAAATTCCATGTAGTCAACTAATATACGTGATAAATACCCAGACGAGTATCTTAGGCACATGATAAGTGGATACACGATGTGTAACTAGCATGTAAATGCCATAGTTTTTCTGATTCAACATGCCGAAGCCCCATGCATGTGACCCATATACATGACAATAGAGATACACAATGTGTAAATAGATATTACACACCATGTAGTCTCCCAATTACTTGTATAATTAAATTATATTAAATTGAAAATTGTAGCATTAAAATCTTATTTTTTGGATTGATACTTTATGTTTTTGATAATTCTGTAAGGGTTTTAAATAATTCTTAACTCTCAGTTAATTTATTTTAATAAATCTAAAACTATTAGTTCTACCATTTATTTTCCATTAATGGATTTATGATGGTTATATCCAAGAGGATTCATATGGTCATTAAGATGAAAGGGAAGTAATTAATTAATTAATGTAAGCACTTTTATCTTAACAATAATGAAAAAAATAAGAAGTGAATGTTGGCCACTTAATTTTCTATATACGTTGAATTTATAACCATTCATGAGATTGACCAAGACTTGTGTATGTATTGGATGTTTTAATTTAATTTATTGCATGAGTTTACAATTATTTATTATAAAATTAAATATGATGGCTTGTGAGTCATACCTCCCTCCAATATTATATAGGATATATGTGTCTAAGGATATTTATGTAATCCCACTTTAACAAATCCTTTGGCCCCCTCACCTGCATATGATTTATAAATACATGTAATTACCAGAGTTTATTAAGGCATATTGAGGTGGTTCGAGGCACAACCATAATTATGCCAACCTAGGTGGACAAGTGGAATGCTATAACTCATGCCAAGACTGACAACATGACTTATTTCACCTAGGTCAAAGGTTTATTTAATGCGTGATCATTAAATCAACTGGTATATAAAGCTCCTGAAATAGTCATTTAATTAATTATTATTTTTTCTATGAAATTATTTATTTTATGGATGTAAGGCTGCGATCAAATAAATAAATAAATTAATGTAAAAAATAGAAATTAAATAAATAAATTATGTTTAAATTTTTTATCCAAATTTTTTAATTAATTAAGCAACATACACTTAATAATAAAAAGAAATGTAAAGGAAAAAACAAGATAAAATTTATTCATTATAAATTAGAATCCCTTAATTAAATATTAAGTCATACTTGGCCTTCCATTACTTGATTATGAATGAGTGCCTTAGAATTAATTGTTTGAATAACCCTTGTTGGGACACTTAATTTTAACATGGAGTTCTTATAGAGGTTATGGGTTGAGTTAACCATATTATATCAAGAGAAGTTTCCCTCAATAGACTTGATATAACTTGGAGGAAAGTGTTGAGGAAATCCAAGTCCATATTCTAGGATAGGGGAGTCCACTCAACAGATTAAGGAGCTACAGGCCCGCGGTTGGCAAAGAACTATCTACCTAAATACCTTCAAGTAGCTTGACCAACCCTGGATGGGGTTATGTGAAAGGGAATATGGATCTTTTCCACTAGAATGTCTTAGAAGCTCAACATTCTGAGCTAATTGTGACTTGATAAAATAGTTAGAGACTTAATATTAAAATTAATTAATTTATTATTTCTCACAAAAATTTGTAATAAAGAAAAATTACTAATAATATTCTCTTTAATTTTAGAATAAAATGGGAATCTAGTCTTCCAAATTATCCTTACGATCAATATTAGAGAAATACAACCTTCTAAATGGAATTAACTTCTATGATTGGTTTAGGCACCTTTAGGATACACTATTCCATGAACAAAAATATTATGTGCTAGAATCCTCAATACTCGATTCACCTACTAAGGATGTGAGTAATGGAGAGTTCATAGTATATGAAAAAAATTTTGAGTGATGTGGTAGACATTAAATGTTTAATGATTTAGTCTATATATAGTAAACTCATAAAGTCTCATGAAAACATGGATGTAAATGACATGCTTCAGCACCTCCATAGTCTTTACCAGGAAAGAGCTAGACAAGAATGATTTTATATCTCCAAGGTTCTCTTTAATAGTAATCTTGGAGAGGGTAACCCAACCAAGCCTCACATAGTCAAGATCATTTTCTATATTGAGCACCTATGGTTTCTAGGTTTTAAATACCCTGAAGAACTGGGCCCCAATGTCATTCCTGTGTCACTCCCTCAAAGTTTCTCTAGTTTTTGTGAATCTTAATATAAACAACATTGAGAAGTATATACCAGATATTCTCACTCTTTTTTCACAAAGTAGATAAGGATGTGAAGTGTAAAAAACATTCTGTCTATATAATTAACAAAAATAAATGGAAAGTGAAGATATTTATTCCCAAATATTCTTTACACCTTTCCAAGAAGAGGAAGATCAAGGGGAAAGAAAGGGAATATGATGCTCTTTGTTTCACATGTGGTAAGAAGGGCCAATGGAATAAAAATTGAACCCAAAAAAAGAAGAAATGGGAAGCTTCATGGGAATTTGTTATCAAGTGTACTATATCAATTTATACACATTTGGTATTAGATACAGCTTGGGGTGCTCACATATGTATTCAAATATAAGAACCAAGTAGGCTCAAAAAGATTGACTGAGGGGAGGTAGATCTACAAGCAGCCAACAAAGCTAAACTCACTACTATATCTATCGGGTAATACCATGACATGTTTCCAACTAGAATGATATTGGTTTTAAAGAGTTGTTACTATGTGGCTTCAGTTACCAAAAATAATATATCTATATCTAAAATTGATATAGATGGATTTATTTTCAAGTTTAGAAATGAATGATTCTTCTTTAATAAATATAATATTTGTTATGGTAAGGTACATTTAAATAATTGTATTTATGTGTTGGATTAAAAAAATAAATTAATGGAAATTGATAACGAAACTACTTCACATGATTAATACCATACCCAACTATGGCATCACCGGCTAGGCCATTTAAATGAAAATCACTTGACTAAATTATTCCAAGATGGATATTTAAATATTTTGAACTTAAATCACTTGGTTTATTTCACACATTTTTACAAGGTAAAATGACCAAATCCCCATTCAGTGGAAATGGTTAAAGGGAAAAATATCTTCTTGAATTAGTTCATACATATGTGTGTGGACTATTTCTTATTGAGGAAAGGGGTGGGTACTCATAATTTATAAATTTTACTAATGATTTTAGTAGATATGGATATGTATACTTAATTAGGTATAAGTAATATTATTTTTATAAATTAAAGGAATACACGAATGCAGTTAAGAGCCATCTTTGTAATAATATTAAGAAACTCCACTTAGACTATGGTGGAGAATATCTTAATTAAGACTTCATTGATTACTCATGGGAGTTTGGGATCATATATCAACTCGATACTCCTTATGTAACTTAATGGAATGGTGTAGGTAAAAGGAGGAAGACCACCTTTTTGGACATGGTGAGATCAATGATGAATCATGTGAGTCTTATATTATCCTTTTGGGGATACACATTATAAAAAACAACACAAATACTAAGACAAGTTCAAAATAAAGAGGTATATGATATACCGTACCATATATAGAATGGAAATAAACCCATATTGTAATACTTACATGTGTGAAACTACAAATAATTTGTTAAGGCCTCTTCAGGTAACAAAATTGCACCCTGAGGTACAAAGTGTACTTTTATAGCATATCTAAAAGAAACAAGGGGATATTACCTATATAACCTCTCATATAAAATGGTAATAGTGGAAAGACATGCCATATTTCTTGAGAGGGAACACATATATTAAATAGATAGTGGGAACATGATGGAATTCGATGAATTAGAGGCTCAAGGTACACAAGAGTTAGCACAAGAACAAATTCCAAAAATCCCCCTGGAAGAAAAAGTTGTTCCACAGACACAAGTACTATGTAGAAGTACAAGAGATATTGGAAAACCAAAATGATATATTTTTCTAGTTAGTGAGGTTGGTGACTCACTATTAGTTGATAATAATAATCCTCTAACCTACAACGAAGCAGTAAGTGTCATATATGTTGTAGAGTGGAAAGAATCCATTTATAAAATGGATTCCATATACCAAAACCAAGTCTGTATTTTTATAGATCCTCAAGTTTATGTAAGACCCATTTTTTGAAAATGGGTATTCAAGAGGAAACTATACATGGAAGGATAATTTAGTATCTATAAGGTGTGAATAGTTGCAAAAGAGTTTAAACAATGCCAAGGAATTGACTAGGACGGAACCTTTTCACTAGTTTCAATGCTGAAATCCATCAAAATTGTACTTGAAATTTTGAATTACCACAAATATGAGATTTAGAAAATTGATGTAAAAATATCCTTCCTTAATGGGAAAATTCATTAATATGTATATATGAAATAACCTATAGGTTTTGTGACTCTAAAGGATGCCAAAAATATATACAAATTGAAAAAAATCCATTTATAGATTAAAGTAAACATCTAGGTCATGGAACATTCATTTTGATGATTCCATAATAGAATTTGGTTTTATAAAAAACGAGTGAAATCCTTGTATCTACAAATAGTTTAGTGGGAATTAATTTTTTTCTTAATAGTATATGTTGATGAAATATTACTCATTGGAAATGAAATACTAGTTTTACTATTTGTTAAGGAATGGTTGAATAAATGACTCTCTATAAAGGATTTGAGTGAGGAAGCATATATTCTTGGTATCAAGATCCATCGTGATAGATCCAAGAGAATTCTAATCCTAAGTCAAAGTATATACATTGGCAAGATACCGATGAGATTCAATATAGAACAATCCTAGAGGAGATTGTTTCCATCATTACATAGAATTCAACTTTACAAGAAAATGTTTCCTCAGACACATGAGGAAAGAAATAGTATGTAAAGGATTACATACACATCATCAATTGTGTTAGTCATATATGCTATGCTATGTACTAGTCTAGATTTTTATCATTCATTAACTATGGTAGAAAGATATCATGGTGACCTAGGTGACGGCCATTGGATGACAGTCAAGACTATCCTTAAATATTGGAGGCGTACTAAGTATATATTTCCGGTTTATAGAGGATATGAGGAACTATTCATCAGATTATATGGAGATTATAGTTTCTAAATTGATAAATATGACATAAAGTCACAAACGAGATACATATTCACTTTGAATGGAGGTGTTATGAGCTTAAAGATCTCAAAGTAGGTTCTGGTTATAGATTATACAATAGATTCTAAGTATATTGTAGCTTCTAAGGTAGATAAATAAGCAATACGGATATTCAACTTCATCCAAGGTCTTGACGAGGAATCTAGA
Source organism: Viscum album (assembly GCA_963277665.1). Lineage (NCBI taxonomy): Eukaryota > Viridiplantae > Streptophyta > Magnoliopsida > Santalales > Viscaceae > Viscum > Viscum album. The sequence goes on from OY728130.1 coordinate 403,268,524, forward strand.
AGTAAATATCCTATCACAATCTACTGTGATAATATGAAAATGGTGGATCTTGAAAAAGTGACAAGGTCACATCAGTGGATGAAGCACATACTTCAGAAGTATCATCTCTTGAGGGTTTTTTCTTAGAGAGGTGAGGTTGAAGTGAGTAGTATTTCCATGAAATACAATGGGTAAGACCCCTTTACTAAATCCCAGACTCATCAAAAACATGATTATCATGTGAGTTCTAGTATACTAAAAGTCATAGGTAGTTGGCTCTTGTCCAAGTGGGAGTTTGTTCGAGTTGGTGTCCTAGACTACCTCTTTGTACTTTGACTACATGTAGATTTGATGTATTTAATATTAATAAAACTTATTATTACATAGTTTTTATTATTCTTATTTACTCTAATGTAATAATTTCCTAGAGTAACATCACATTGATAAGGTCATAACATTTCCCCACTATGATGAGAACCTTGAAGTGATATGATAATATTATTAAATCATCTTTTGTGGTTAGATAACTTACTATTATGGGGCACATAGTACATATAATATTAGGCGTGAGTACTCATAAATAGATGATGATTCTTCTCATGAATTTCACACTTGGTAATATCTAAAATGGGAGATTATGTGAACAAAACTACCAGTTGGAATTCGACATGTTTTTGTGTCATCAGATATTCCTATATTTGAGTGTGTGTAATGGTACTTAGACATTAATAATATAATTAATTCATGTCATAACTCAAAAAATTAGATTTACTAAGGAAAACAATGATGTCATGTGTTTTTGGTGAGGTTAGATACATTGATTGAATCATGATTAACATGTCATTAATGGATAAGTCGAGGAAGGATTTATCCCTTACATCTTTATGGGAGTTTATATATTGTCCCTTGTATTGGAATAGAACCATAAAATTAAATTCTATGTAAATGGTGTAATGATGTTTTTATTTAATATATTCAAAGAAATAAATATCGAGCATATAGTTTGGTGACAATAATGTACAACCTGCTTGATGAGATATTGTGAAAAAGGAATTATATTACACAGTGAGTATTCTTATGTGGTTGTCATCATTGAAAAATTAAGTTATTTATATTGGGTTCCTTGACCCATTTATAGATAGTAATATTACACTTTATTCAAGACCACCTAATTCAAATGATAATGAATCCTAGAGGCTCACACACTAAGTGTTACCGATGACCTCAATTAAATTCTATTTGAATTAAATTAATTTAATAAATATTATTCTCAAGATCGAAGGATAATTTTGTATCATGTTTTATTGATAAAAAATATTTATTAATGAATGAAATATTTAAATTAAAATATTTATTTGGGTGTTTTATAAATTCCAGAAGAGTTCGAATAGACTAAGACTATTTTTGGTGATGAATATTAATAAAAAATATGGTTAAATAATATTTTTTATTTCAAAAGTTGGCGTGCACCACAAAATAATAATAATAATAATATTATGTGGTAGGAGGTTTATTAAAGGTTATAATATTATTTAATGGTAAAAATTCAATTAAATAATTATTTTAATCTAAACCAAAGCTCTATAAATATATAGTTATGTCTATTGTGTAGGGAATATATTAGTGTAACCGAAATAGAGAATCATTTCATAGAACAAATTATCTCTCAACTCTCCCTTCCCGCCTCTCAAGAACAAAAAATGTGAGATATATTCCTTCAAGACTGAAGTATGATTGATTAAAACAAACAACATAATACAATATATTTACCCCACTAGCACCTAGAGATCGATTGTAATTTCTTGGAGATTAAAGGAGAATGTGTGGATCACCCATAGAGGGATTCTATCCTTGGATTATCACCGCTCAATGAAGGAAATCTGAAATGGTCTTTTTGAATGATCAACATTCACATTGAAGAAAGATACTAATCCCAAGTATTCATTTATATTGATATTAAATAAATTAATTATTAATTTGACATAAATATCCTCGCTTGTGGTTTTAGGCATAGAAATATTAAAATAAATTTTAATATATCACCCACCACTCCACGTTTCCAGTACGCCCTGAACTGATATTTTATATATTGTAATTTTTTTAAGAAAAACTCTAATATATATGTTCCTAAAACATTTCCTCTACGATTTACCTATATGGAGGTGTCAAGGGGGTGTATAAGGTATTATTTTCCCAAAAATTCTCAAGTTTGGCCTCACGGTCATGGTCATAGGTGAGTTTCATACTCACAGTTTGGACTCACAGCCATAAGTGTGACTCATGGTTGCAGGTGAATCCCACAGTCAATGTTTAGACTCCCATTTTCTGGTGTGTATCACAATCATAGTTTGGACTCATGGTCATATGTGTGTCTCACGCTCACAGTTTGGCCTCATGGTCACAAATTGCCTCATGGTCATAGTTTGGCCTCACAGTCACAATTTAGCCTCACAGTCATAGTTTGGCCTCATGTTCACAGTTTGGTATCACAGTCATAAAATCCATTATCATGGTTATAGTTTATTTTCATGGTCTCACAATCCATTCACACATCACAATTTTATCTCACAACCCCAGGTGTGTCTCATAGTCATGACTGAAAACTAGACCCACAGTCGTAGATTTTCCTCACAACTATAGTTTGGCCTTACAGTCATAGTTTGGTCTCACAGTTTCAAAATCTCTTCTCACAGTCATAGTTTTTTCACTCAGTTGAAAAATCCATTTTCACGATCATATTTTGAACTCATACCCCTAGTCATGTCTCATGGTCAAAACTTTCTCATCAACAGACACTTCAAAACTGCTCCAATAATTTGTAAAACTTCCAAGTTTTTCAAAGTGACCGGATTTTATAGAATAAAATGAAAATTATTTTAAAATAAAATAAAGGAGTTAAACATTACTAAATTATTTTTAAAATAGTTTTTTTGGGATTAAATATAGAATATTAATTCTTTAAAACTTGTGGTTTTAAAAAGGGTTATACAACATGTAAATTAAATGATAATTAAAGCATGATATTGACCGTGTTAATATTTTGGAAAATAGTATATGGGAACTTGGAAGTATGTGACCTTTTTTATTCAAGTATTTCCTTGTTTTTCTTTAATTATGGATGAACCAACATCTTAATCATGACCCTTGAAGAGTCATTTTCATGATTGGGAGCCTCCTTTTTAATGATTCTAGTCTTTTTCAACAATTTTGTTTGCACTATGTTTTCTATAGAAACATTCCATGTTTAAGATAAGAGTTTTATTCTCCTTCATTTTACCCCTTCTCTAAAAAGTTGAAAGATTTTTTAAGATCTTATATTCGGGACATTCTAGGCAGTAATATCATATTTTCCCCCTATTTCAATGAAACATGTTTGAGAACCTCCTTTGGGGGTAGGGGAATTGTTGCTTCTCCTTTTTTAGGTTCAATAATAAAGTTATCATGATTTATATCTTTGTGTAATAGTCAAGTTAACCATAATTAATATTAAATTATATTAAAGAAAGAATTGGTTTTGGTTGTAAGTGATTGCATGTGTTTTATGTCATGTTAATAGTTCTCCTATTGATTTTCTAGATAGTGTGATATATATATATATATATATGTATCTGATATGGTTTAGAATTTTTTTTATGCTTATAAATTTGATAAATAAAATAAATTTGGTAACACATATCATCTAAATAACAAATATCCATGTTTAATTTGAAATTATTCTTCTTTATAGTTTGTTAGGAGTTAAAGTGGTGCTTGAAGAATGTTTAAAAATCTAATATCTATTGATAAATAATGTCTTATGTTGACTATAGTTGTAACCTGTGATAAATTTATTAATAAATTCATGATGATAATGACTTGGTTATTTGAATAAGACAATTATTTGGGGCTGGCCGAGCCTGTTTTTCTATGAAGGCTAGATACTATGGTTATAGGTCTTAGTTACCCTACTAAATTTTTGTTGTTTTATTTATTCCTCATGTGTTTTATCTATATGAGGATCCTTGTTATGCTATGTGATGCGAGCTTAGGATTTATGATGGTTTAGAGGGGTATGGGTGGGGTTTCCTGAGTTTGTGGTAGTAGTTTGAATATGTGGTGGCATGATAGAATATGGTATGCATAATGGTGTTGGGTATGGCACTGAGGATAATAAAATATGTTGAATTTGGGATTTCCCATTATTGTACTAAAATATTGGATGCTTTCTTGTTAATTAATCTTATTTAATGGTTGAATGGTTGTTTTTTTATTTATACATTCCTTTCACCACTTCTTGATTAATATGATTTTTATTATTTTATGCATCCATTTTTTAGTGAATCAATTTGAACATTATTTTACATTATTATTGTAATTCTTACTTAAAGTGAAATATTAATTAATACATTTTGAGAAACATTATAAATCAACCATTGTTATTTGTTTTAATTTCATATTTTATTATCATGTTTCACATTCATTGGGAATATTTCATCCTTATAGCACTTGAAGATTAACATTAGAAGACCACCATTTTGGACATTCAACCCAAAAAATTCTGGTCAAAGTGAACTAGATAACAACCTAATAAAATGACTATAGAGGACATTATTCAAGCCTAATGAAGCTCAAATTTGAACTAGATGTTGAGAAAAACTTTGGAAACATATAAATAAATTGTTTCTAGATCTAATTTACAGGTTTTAAGGGAGTTCTAGGTAGCCTAAGTCGAAGATAAAATTCTGGTCTAGATTCGATGGACCATAATGATAACCCACCATTTAGATCATATCTCTGAAAATACAAATTCAATTGGAATGAAATTTTATGGTATTATAGAGTAAATACCATGATTAAATTTATTCTTCTATGTTCCACCCAAATTCATCCATCTAGAATCTCATTCCGGTGGAAATGTTTGGTGGATGCAAGCTGGCTCAAATTTTGGTCAAGGGTAGAAAAGTCTACACTCTATTAACTTTCCACCCACCTATGCCTACCCTCATTAATTGGGGAGACTTGTAATTATGGGGGATCTATATAAGGATTAGAAAATTCCTATTTAATGTAATTTTTTGATATATTTGGGAGAAATATATCTATATTTTCATTATAATGTTATGCTTCCATTTTGATGTTGTAATCACATTTATTCAATTATAAGTTGCTATAATCACCTTAGTTTCATAATAAAACTTTTTATTCTTCTCATTTTATGTTATTTTTTTTAAATTTTGATACTTTTTCATTAAGGTGTGAATTTATTCACACAACAAAGAGATAAATCATTCATAAAATGGAAGAGTGTTCTTCATTTCATTATTTTTACTTATTTAATTCCTCCCTCATGAGTCTACTCCAGTATTCCATCGAAACCTTTTCATAAATATAGGGATAAAAATCTTATTGTTTGATCTAAGGGAATATCAAGGGGTAGTATTGGATGTTATTTTTCACTCTATAAATTTTTAATAACTTCTTTTAATTTAAATTTTCATTCTAGGATCTTAATCCATCCTCGTCCTTATTGAATTTTAAGGCCACACAATTTGAGTGATAATATGATATTTTACCTTGGAGTACTCATGAATACGATCCTCACAATGTATATGTGATTAATATTATTATGTGTAGGTATCAAACCAGCATGTTATGAGGGTGATTTTACTTTTTCAAATGAATCCTAGATAAATTTAAGGAATTGAAATTGTTAAAAACAAATTCATCTAATACACTACTTGTAATAACTTAGGATCAACCCACTATCATAATTTGAATTAACATAGGTCTCTTAGTGTTCTTATAACCCAAACATATTCAAACCCAAATTTTTGAAACTTTATAGAAAAAATACATCTCTATAGAATGTATGTCTATAGGTTCTTCTTAGGAATCTTAAGATTTGTCAAACCTTATTTTCTATAAGTGACAACTTTTTTCACAAAGAACATTGTGATTGTCTAAGAAAAATAAGGGAAATTTGAATTTTTACTCTTAGGTGGGTTTTGAGGGATAAAATGGTAATTTATCATATCATGAGATCTCAGATAATTTTTTGACCACTCTTTTGGTCTTATAATAGGATGTTTAACTTAGGACATGAGTTTGGTGGAGTTTCGAGCCATTTGAATTTTGGAAAAATATTTAATATTTAACTAATTTAATATTATTTATTCACTCATGTTCATTCAGTAATATATTATGTTTAGAAATTTTGATCTGAATTTTAACTTCTCTATTGAGTCTTGAACGAGGGGTTTTTCTTAGGTAGGGAATAACCTCATATTGGGCATCAGGTCCGGACCGAGCCCCCTTTTCTTCTCTATCCTATTTTTTTATTTTATTTTTTCTTTATTTTCCATTATTATTATATTTTATTATTTTATCCTCCTATGTTTTACATAAGAAACCCCCCTTGGGGACTCCTTTGGATGAGAGATAATAGAGGGAGAGGTAAAGAAGAGAGGGAGAAGGAGGCACTACCGCAGAGCTCGGATCATGCCAAATCATTGTGCAGGTGCTACAAAACATAGATTGGATTGAAGATTTAGATTTCTCCACCAAAAGATAATAAAATTTTAATTTTTTTATGTAAATCCTCTTACATTAGTTATTTTTATGTTTTAATCTTGTTTTTGGGTTTTTGGAAACCCCTATACGGTCGATCTAGTGGTTTTTGGGTGAATCGGGGGGGGGGGGGGGGTTCTAGGTCATTTTAAAGGATTTATGTTCAAGATATATAGATCATATGGCATGTGGTTTGATTAACACACATAATGTGTTCTTCCTGTTCAAGTAAGATGATGTTTTTATAAGTTCACACTGGGTACTTTAAGTACACATAGTTTAGTAGGACTTGACCATGTACTTGGTAATGTGGCCGTGTACATGGGAAGATAGAGTTGGGGAAGTACCTGTCGTGTACCTAGAGTACACCTCATGTAGTGGTACCTATCCATGTAGTGAATTACATGGGTAGATGAACATTTAATACCACACACCATGCACTTTTAGTGCACATCATGTGGTAGTACATGGACATTTGGCCATGTACTCGAGAAGACATCCCGTGTGAGGGGTAAATTGCTATGTAGTAGTACATGATCAAGACCTATATATTCCTTAGAAATTTATTTGTACATGGGATCACCCCATGTATTCTATTTCCATGTAAAAGTACATGGAAATGAGTATCTTTTAGAGTACAAATCATGTACTCATAAGTACATGCTGTTTATTTTTCCAGTAAAGGGGGTTTGGGTGTCTTTGTGCCCAGAGTTATAATTGGGCTTGTGAGAAGTCCATTTTGAGTTTTTTATGGATATACCATAATGGTAGAATAATTTTACCATTTATAGGCTTTCCGGATGGTGTTTTGGACTATGAGAGTTTAGTGTAGGATTCCCTTTTAGGTTTATGTTCTAAAATCCTCCAGAGGTTTGGGTTTTGAGCGGTGTGGTTTGAGTGGGGTTTTTCACTTGTTGAATATCTTAGATTAAATGTTACAAGTAAGTTTTCTTGAGGTTATTTAGTTATATTATTGGAGGAAAAATAGAGTGTATTCTTGTAAAAGATCACTAGTTTAATTGCTTCAGGTTTGGGTCCAATTACTTTAGGTCTGGACTAGTTGGACCCTTTAGGCTGGATCGACATCATGTGATGTCAGGTATGACTGGGTTACATTGATCAAAGTTTGAGATAGATTAGGGGGCCTATTTTGAGGTTTTCGTTCTTGGTGAGGTTCAACTTGAGGTTTCTCTTAAGGGATGGAATTCTATGTTTTTGAGTTTGTGGACCAACTATGGTTCCTTTGAGTAGGCTTGGCCCAAGGTTTGGTTTTTCTAGAGGAAAACATTATAGGGTGTTGTGCATGAGCTATGGTTTATTGTAGGATCCCATTACATGGTTTCATATTGCATTGAGGTTTTTGAACTATGTTGGATGCCCCATGTTTGGTTGGACCATGAGATGGCTAGTACTGGTTTAGTGGTTTTGTTGGAGGGTGTGGGTGTTAGCTGACCTTGGTTCTTGAGCTATGAATTAGAGGTTTGAGATTTTTATTCTTTAGGACTTATGAGAGAGGATAACTTTGGGATATTATATGACTAAGTGTTTTTCCTAAGAATGACTCTGTTGTTCTCCTCTTCTGATTGGTTAGTTTCTGTGAGGTGGGGCTAGGGAGAAAATGGACGTTCTGTATGAGTGAAACAACCTTGGACCAGATTTCAGAGCTAGGGTTAGTGGACCATGGAGGATACAGTGCTCTCAGAGCTCAGTTTATAATTTTGGGGCCTATATTGGTATCACAAAAATATGATGATAGGTTCTTTTTCCCATCATGTTCTATAGGAATTTTGGGAATGGTAATGTACCCTAAGGTTGGAAGTGAGTTCCTACCACTAGTTCAAATCATACCCTCAGAGTCCTAGTGCTCAGTAGATGCACTCAATATTTTGATGCCTAGGATTATATCCTAGGGTTTTACATGTGTTCCAATTCTTGTGTTGGACATTGGAGCTCCTTGATCAGGCCTACATGCTTGATGTTGTAGCTATGTGATCCATGTTTTGTAATTCCTCTTGATGGGGACAAAGTGAGGGTAGTTTTACCTATGGGTGTCAGGATAGAACTCGAGGTTTTATATTTTCTTTTTTTATCCATTTTTTTATTTTATGGACTTTTTTATCTTTATTCTAGTAGTCACATTCATCTAGGATGGACATGATGTATGTTTCATGCACATGTTTTGATAGAATATATTAGGACCACCATTGGGGGTGCCCTACTTAGATTTTTTTCTCACCCCCAACATGTGAACCTTAGTGTACGTGTAGATCATATTTGTACTTTAAGGTTGATCATGGGATGTGGTGTATTGGGTAGAGCCCCATTGTTTCTTGATTAAGTGGGATAGCTTGGTTGGAGTCTGAGGTTTATGCTATAAATGTTCATATGTAATAGAGATCGAGTATATGGTTCAGATCATATTAGCATTAGATCCTTGTATATTTATTTTATTTACTTTTATTATGTATATTTTCATCCTAGTGGGTGACTAGTGTCTATTTTCTTTGCACTCGAGTCTGTATGCAACATTCCATTTTTTATAGTTACTTAAATTATTTATTTACTTATGCACACTTTGATGCTCATCGATATGTATATGTTTAGTTTATTTCCTACATTATTTCACTCTTATATGTTGTCATAGTCTCCCTAATGTATCATTTTAGGCCCTATCCATTAGTTGGAAGCCTCTGGAATTCAGAGATTCACACTTGAGTCCCTATTGCGGGCCATATCAAGTGATGGGTTGGGTCGACCCAGACCGATTTGTGAGAAAATGGTATTAGAGAAATCTTTTTCTCTATCTTAATATTTGGGGAGTCGGTAGATAATATATCTGGGAATATTTTAGGGTTTTTGATGGATATCGAGATGGCATTCCCTGAACACTTGTTTTGATAGGAAGTTCAGGTTACCAGGTTTATAGTATTTCCATTCTTGGTTTTCATTGTTACGGTTCTGTGATTTTTACCTTGAGTGTGGCACTTGTGTTCACAGATTTTATGGTTTATGAGATTTTTGATCTTATCCCAATGAAAGGAGTCTTGTGTTCATGAATCATCATAGGAGAACGTGTTCCTCATGACATTTTTTTATTGTGTGTGTTTTTACCGACAATTTAGGCACAGTTTTATAAGGTGTTAGAAATTGCTTATGCATTTTTTATCCCATTATTACTTGGTGGAATTATACTCTACTAAAATTTGGGTAACTTTATTTTGATGATAGATTACGTGGATATTTTTTGGGGTGTTCTCTAGTGGTGGAGATACATTCCCTTTGTCAAGGGATGCATGTACTCCCTTATTGGTTGCCGCGGTCTTGGGTGTGCCCTACTTCTGTTTGTGGTGATTGGATTGATGAAGGGAAGGATGTATGAGAGATTATTTTTTCGGTATTGAGTGTCCCTAAGGTTGTGGTAGCCTTGGGAAGTTATGTGGTGAGGATGAGGTTGCCTTGGGATTATGAGGTGAACCACTGAGAGTGATCATGGTTTCTTGGATTCATGTCTAGTTTAGTTATGACGGTAGGTTTGGATAGATTTATGGACTTGTTGGTTATGATTGCACTTTGGGTAGCATGGTGAGATCAAGGTTTGGAACTTATGTTCTTGGTTCAATGATCGAGTGGAGGGTGGTAATGCAGTGGATCTTGGCATGAGTTAGATTCCTTGTTTTTGAAGAGGAGTGCTAAGGGTGCTCTAGTTTATTGGGATTAACCTACGTGAGGATCGTGGTTAGTGTATTTATACACATTATCATAGGTTTGTTAGGTTTTGGATCATTTTAGGATGAGATTTTGTAAAAGTTTTTTCATATATCACTCCTTAGGGAGGGGAGTGGTATTGGTGTGACTTTTTAGGAGGAATCCTTATTGAGAAGGCATGTGTGCGCTGACTAGGCATAGTTCTAGTTGGGTTGTGTAGGTTTTCAAAGAGTTTTTTTTGTCTTGAGGAAGTCTTATAGTGGGGAGTGAAACATAGTCCATCGTAAATTATAGTCCATGTTTTAAGAGGTTTATTGAGTATGGGTTTGTCATTCCTGGTGGGACGAGAATGTGTGGTGGTTGGTGTTCCATGTTGGAACTCTGTTGTGAGTAGTTTGGCCATGTTTTTCCATTATATTTAGTAGTTGAAAGAGTGTGGGCCATGGATTTTTATTCTTAGTTAAGGGGAAAGGATAATGATACTCCTATGGTGGGGAGCATCTGGTCAATCATAGTTCAATGTCCCTCATGTTGGGAGTGTGGTGGGTGTTGTGAGACTGGTTTCTGGATGGTCATGGTTCTGTTAAAAGCACTAGTTTCTAAGGTGAATCATGGAAGATTTTTAACAACCGAGTCTTCTTAGGGGTGAAAATAATTTATGGTGGGGAGTTTTTCATGAACCACATCGTGGCTGTTTAAGAAAAATAGGATAAATTTGAAATTTTTCACTCAGGTGGTTTTCAAGGGGAAAAATGGAAATTTCTATTTTCAGGAGATCTTGAATAATTTTTCTTACCACTCTATTGGTCTTAGAATAAGGTTTTTACCCTAGTATATAAGTTTAGTGGAGTTATGAGTCGTTCAAATTTTAGCCGAATACTAAATATTTAATTAATTAAATATTATTTATTCATGCATGTTCATTTGGTGATATCTTATGTTTGGAGAATCATATCTGAATTAAAACTTCCCCATTGATTTAGGAATGGGGTTTTTTCCTAGGTAGGTCATAACCTCATGCTGGGTAGTGGGTCCAGGATGGGCCCCCCTTTCTTCTCTCCCCTCCTTTTTATTTTTTCTTTTTCTCTCTCTTTTTCTTCTCTTTTATTATTTTATCCTCCTATGTGTCACATAATCAACCTCACTATAAGATTAATTTATACAAGAGAGAGTATAGGGAGAGTAGAGGGAGAGGATAGGCAGAGAGGGAGAAGGAGGTGACACTGTAGAGCTCGTGTCATGCCGGATCATCATGTAAGAGTTACGGAGCACAAATCAGATTAAAGCATCAATGGTTTCTGATTGAAGGTAGTAATTTTTTTTTTCAATAAATCCTCCTAGAGTAGTTTTTTTTAAGTTTTAATCATGTTTTTTGTTTTTTGTGGACCCCTAGAGGGTTGATCTGGTGGTTTTCATGCTAATCCGGGGATTTTGGGTCATTCAAATGGATTTATGTTTGAGAAATACTAATCACACAACATTTGTTTTTTTAATGAAAAAATATGTTTTCTTCCATTTCAAGGAAGGTGGATTTTTTATAAGTACAAAAAATATACTTTAATTACACGTCATGTAGTAGGACTTGGCTGTGTACTTGGATATGTGGTCATGTACATGGACAGTCAGAGTTAGGTAAGTACACATCATGAAATCTAGGGCACACCCCATGTAGTGGTTCTTGGCCATGTATCCAAGTATATGGGTATATGGACATGTGTAACCACACACCGTGTACTTGGAGTACATGCTGTGTAGTAGTACATAGCCATGTGGACATGTACTCGGGAAAACATCCCATGTGAGGGGTACATGACTGTGTAGTAGTACACAAACATACCACATGTATTCTCTAGATGTGTTCTAGCACATGAAAAAACTTATTTCTTCTCTATCCATATATAATTACATGGACATGAGTAGCTTTTAGAGTACACACTATGTACTTAGATGTTCACATCATGTACTTTTCCAGTAAATGGGTTTGGTTATCTTATGCCCAGAGTCAGAATTAGAATTTTGAGTAGTCCATTCTAAGTATTTTTCCATGTAGATCACAGTGGTGGAATCATTTAGGCATTTATATTTCGTATGGATGGTGGTTTGGAATATAAGAGTTTAGTGGAGGATTCCCTTTGAGGTTGCTGTTCTCGACCCCTGCCGGGGTTTGGGTTGTGAGTGGTGAGGTTTTGGTGAGGTTGTGATCTTGTTCACCACATTATCTTAAGAATGATAAGTGATTTCAATTTAAGTTCTTTAGATATATTTCTGGAGGTTGAATTGAGTGTCTTATTGGACAATATTACTAGTTTGGTTGCTTGAGGTATTGGTCTGGTTGCTTGAGGTCTAGATCGGTATGACCCTTTAGGCTAGATCGACATTGTGGGATATCAGGTATTACTAGTTTGGTTTCTTGAGGTATTGGTCTGGTTTCTTGAGTAGTTTTGGACCAAGGTTTAGTTTTTCTAGGGGATCCCCTTGTAGGGTGTCATTCCTGAGCTCTAGTTTACTAGAGGAGCCTCTTGTATGGTTCCCTGTTATGTTTATATTATGGGACCATGTTGGATGCCATATGTTTGGTTGGCCTATGAGATGGTTAGTGATAGTTCAATGGTTTTTATTGGAGGGTGTGGGTGTTAAATGAAATTGGTGCTTGAGCTATGAATTAGAGGTTTGAGGCTATTATTTTTCAGGACTTATGGGAGAGGATTCCTTTAGGATATTACATGACTAGGCATTTTCCATGATATTGATTATGTTTCTATCCCCCACTGGTTGGTTGGTTATTGTGCTTTAATGATATGGATCTAATGGATGATATATATGATCTCAATCACCTTACCTTGGATATAAAGGATATGGTTAATGGACTTTAGAGGCTACAATGCTCCCATGGTCCAGTTTATAGGTTTGGGGCCTGATCAGGTAGCCCAAATATGCATTGATAGGTTTGTCCTCCCATCATATTCTTTAGTACTTTTGGGAATTGTAGTATACCCTAAGGTCAGTAGGGAGTTATTACTGTAGTTTAGATCATACCCTTGTGGTCCTAGTGCCTGGTAGATATGCTCGGGGTTGTGATGCCTAAGGTGAGATCCTAGGGTTTGGAATGTGTTCATGTCCTTGTGTTGCACTTTGGAGATCCTTCTTTATTGGGTGGACATTCTTGATGTTGTGGATACATGGTCCACGTTATGAAATTCCTTTGGCTGGGGCCAGAGCGAGGGTAGTTTTACCTGCGGGTGTTAGGATAGAACCTCAGGTTTGTTGTTTTCCATTTTATTTATCCCTTTTTTTTTCTTTTCTACATTTTTTATCTTTATGATGGTAATCACATTCTCCTAGGCTAGACATGACATGTGTTTCATGAACATGTTATGATAGTAGATGTTAGGACCACTGTTGGGGGTGGCCTATTGAGATTTGTTTCTCACCCCCTACACATGAACCTCGATGTATGTGTTGACCTTATGTTTGCTTTTAGTTTAAGCATAGGATGTGGTGGATCAGGTAGAGGCCTAGTGTTTCTTGATTGATAAGTTTTCTTGGGTGGAGTTTGAGGTTCATGTTGAAGTTGTCAAGTCATAATAGAGATAAGGTATGTGGTTCGACTCAGAGTAGCTGTAGAGGCTTGTGCATTTTTTTATTTTTATTTTATATGTTGTCAGACCAATGGGTGAACAGTATTTGTATATTTTATCCTTCAGTATTTATGGAAATTTCCATTATTTACTATTACTTTGGTTATTTATTTATTTATACAAACTCATATGTTCATGGATATGTATATATTTAGTTTATTTTCTCTATTATTTCACTCTGATTTGTGGGCATAGTCTCCCCACTATATCCCTTTAGGCCCTCACTACTAGTCAGAAGCCTATGGAATTATGAGAGGTACACTTGAGGCCCTATTACAGGCTAGATCAAGTGATGGGTCAGGTTGACTCAGTATCATTTGTGACAACATCGACCTTAGGGTAAATTTGGGCAAGATCGGAATCCTTTGAAGAGGTTGGATTATGCTTGGAGGGTATGAAAATTAGTTGTTAATTAATTTAATTAAGAAAATTTTAAAGTAATTATAAAATTAATGTCTCTTGAATTGTTTCTTTTCTTATAGGATATCTAGTTTTTAGCATTAGTAGCTAGGTGTCTAAGAGGCAATATCTATAGTTGAGGTTAAGTCTAGGTAGTCTCCCATAGTGTGGTTGTGAGCTATAAATATTCCCATGTTATGTGATTTTACACACTTCCTCACCCATATCTATAGTGAACCATATTTTTCATACATTAATATTACATATTTTTAGATGTATATGTAATACATTTCATAAATTTAATATTGAAGATCATATTATTTTAGTGTTTTTGGAGACTAGATATATAATCCTCTTATTTTATGAAAGATATTCCACATCTCCCATAAATATCTTACCATATATTACTCTTCATAGACATAACTTACTTAAACCTTTCTTCATAACCCAAGGAAAGGAAACATAATAAATGGTGAGCTTAGATACTTAGTAAGGGTAAATATGTGAGATATAAATCAATAATCATATGAAAGCATAATATGAGCATAAGGGTATGAGATCATGGAAATGAATTAAAAATTCCATCCCTAATCTATCATTGACCATAAACACGAGTCCTAGCATAATTTTTTTTATCATTTTAGAAGTTATGAATAATAAGAGTGAGAAATCATCATAGATCAACTATGAACCATAAGTTCATGTACTAAGAGTGTGGCACTATCTTAAGTATAGAAACCATTTCATACATCATGATTAACTATTGGGACCATCAAATTACAATAAATTAGGAATTAACACCTATTTAACATATGAAAATAGATCATGTATCCCTACATGTTACCCATAGTGGATCATTCACTTCAACTTGTTTCCTATATTAGATCAAGCACATCGACTTGTTTCATATAGTGGATCAAGCACATCAACTTATTTTTTATATTTATATCATGAGATATAAAACATTACCCAATACATTGGAGGGATATATAATTCTAATCCCACCCATCACAAAATAAAAACCTTACATATGTTTTCCACAAGATCATAAAACATTCTTTATATCATCATTTCATAACCTATGCAAAGGAAACCAATTTTATAAAAATTTCAAAATTTCATCATATCATAACCCATGGAATATAATCCTAACTAAATGTTTTTGAATACGGTTTATGGGGTTTAAATATAGAAATTTAATTCGATAAAACCGATTGTTTTAAAGGGTCATACCTCATGAAAATTAAATGATAATTAAATCAATAATTTGACTATGCCAATCTTTGGGAAAACCATATCTCGTACCTTAAATATTGCAACATTTTCCATTAGGGTATTTCCTTATTTTCATTTGAGTCTAGATGAACCAAAATCTTGTTTTTAAAATTTGAAGATTCATTTTTATCCACTGGGAGCCTCTCTGTTCATGATTTTTGGCATGTTTGGAAGTTTGGATCACACTCTATTTTCTACAAAAATGTTTCATTTTTGTGGTAGTATTTTTCTTTTCATTTATTTTACCCCTTCTCTATAAAAGTTTAAATATTATTTATGCCCTTATCTTTAGGATATATAGTTGGTGAAATTGTCTTCTTTTCCCTCTATTTTCATTGCACCATGTTTGAAAACTTCCTTTGGAAGTAGGGGATTTATTTATTCCACTTTGTTTTATATGAAATCATAAATTTATAATGCTTTATCTATTTGGGAAATGATAAAATTAACTATATTGAATATTAAACTGAATTAAAGAAATAATTAGTTTTGGTTGTAAGAGATTTCATGTGTTTTATGTCATGTTAATGGTTTGCCTCTTAATTTTCTAGATAGTGTGATATCTATGTTTTTACTATGGTATAAAATTTTGTTTATTCTTGGAAATTCAACAACGAAAGTAAATTTTGTAACTATTTTTGGCTAAATAAAAAAGTGTCTTGTTTTATTTGAATTCATTCTTCTTTATAGTTTAATAAAAATCAAAGCGATACTTAAAGCATGTTTAAATATCCAATAACTATTGATAGATAATGTATTAGTTTTTCTGTGGTTATAACCCATGATAAATGAATTGGTTAGTTAAATATGATAATGAACTGGTTGTTTGATAAAGGATTTTTTTGGGGTTGGGAGAGACCATTTTCTTGTGAAGGCTGGATGTCTTGGTTTCAGGGCCTAGTTTCCATGTTCACTGCTTGTTTTTTTCTTTCTTACATCTATGTTTTCTTTGAATGAGGAGCCTTGATATGAGATTTGATGTGAACCTGGGATGGATGATGTTTTGGGTATATATTAGCATGGATTCCTAGGTTTGTGGAATTAGTTAGAACCTATGATAATGGGTTGAATAGTGGTAGGCATGGTGGTGTTGGGGATGAAACCAAGACTAATGGAATGAGTTGAAGCTGGTCTTTCCCATTATTGTTGTGCTTAAGTCTTGGATAAATAAGTTTTAATGAATCTTCTTTAAAGTCTAAATGAACAAGTTTCCTGCTTATATATTCCTTTCCCCATTTCTTGAAATAACTGGATGTGCTTGGTTCATGCATCCTTTATGGTAGCTTAGGATGATTCATAGATCACATATAATTAAGGAATGATAATGAATAATAAATATTTAAACCCTAAGGGTTAAGGCTTGATGGAATGTTGAATAATGATAATTCTTGAGAAACCTTGGCAGAGGTTGGATCATGCGAATATAATTATTAAATGTTTAACAAAATAATTTAATGAAAGTATCTAGAATTGTTTCTATTCTTAAAGGATATCTTTTCCTTAGTGCTAGAAGTTGAGTGTCCAATAGGTGATAAATTCAATTGAGGTTAAGGTTAGGTAGTTTCCCATAGTGTGGTTTCAAGCTATATATATTCTTATGTTATGTGATTTCATACACTACCCCACTCATGTCGGTATGGTGACTGACACCTAGTGAACTCTATGAGGGTGTTTTCCCCAACATCCAGGTTGGTGAGGAATGGATGACTAACTACCCCTATTTATCCACTCTCTTTTCTTATTATTATTGTGTACTGGTATGTACAATGGTTACCTTTACCATATATTTTTGTAGAGGGTTATAATGGATTATGGTTATTTCACACACATGTATCTCCATATATAGCATTTTAATGATTATTATAGGTATGTTGTGAATGGGTTATGATGGCTTGAGGTATAATAAATGATATATGGGCCATGGTGTATCCTAGAAACTACTTGGTTAATATCTATAGATTTGGATGTTGATGATGAGATTATGTCATACATGGGGTGCATGGGATTTTTATGAAGGGATGATGAGATGCACATGGTAAATGGTATGATATAGTTTCCTAGGTGTTTTTGGTAATGCTTGTTTATTTTGGAGAGAGATGGCTTAGGATGTATAACACTCATTCAGAGCAATAAACTAGTGGAGAGGTGGTAGTGGGGTACCCTCATTTGATATTATATTGGGTATTATATTATTTCTTATATGTGATACTTGGTTATATATCTATAGTGAGTTTAGGGAACTTAGTATACATATTTAGGTTATGAGTTAGATTTACTTGTTTATTCATTAGGATTTAGTATGATTTCTTTATCTTTTGCATGAGAGACCACGAAGAGGGTCCTACTGAGTAAACTCATTATTTTCACTAGAAGTATATATAATTTTTTTTCAAGAAAGAGGGAGATGTTTAGTGATCAGGTTGCACATTACTTTATTATAAATTTATTTAGGATATTTTCAGACTTGGAGGTCATTACCAAGGATTTTCTTTTGGTAATTTTAGTTTCTTTTGAAGCTTTTCAGTTGTATAAAATTACTTGCATGTATTGGGTTATTTTATTTAGGAACAAGAGTTGATTGACATTCTTGTTTTATCTCTCATTCCAAATGTTCTTCTTAGAGGGTAATGCCTCCCATTTTTGTATATGCTATACCCTCATTTCTTGGAACCAACCCATGACCCATTGGAGGTTGGCTTCAAGAATCATTATCTACCTTCTCTCATTGTTGACCTAGGAGGGGTACCTTTGTGGGGGGGGGGGGGGGTCGTGATAGAGTAGTACAAAGATCAGATTGATGGATAAGATGAACTTTAGGGTAGGAACTGGTGAGGATTACATGGGTTGGTTTGGAATTGGTGTTAGATAAGCCTATTAAGATATATAAACAAGGGATACTATCTAGGAAACTAGTATTTAGGCCCCCTTTGATTTAATATGTGTACATTTACATTTACCAAGCCTAATAAGTGAAGTGATACTAGTTTCAGGGTAGATACATAGGGAAGGATCATGCATCCTTTTGGTTTGTGAATGTGTTTGAAATGGTATACCTTGGGGATATGTTGGACATTAATTAATTAGTTAATCTTAAATATTCAATATTATGGGTTTAGGAGTCCCTAACCTTTTTTTATTTTTTAGTTATAGCTCCAGGTTTTCATCCCTATCAGGTTTGTGCTGAATATGTTCTATATGATGTGCCAATATATCACTTCTAGGTTGAGGTCAATGACGATGACACTTACATGAGGAAACTTTTAAAGTTTTAATGATAGAGTCTATAAAAGTATGATAGATCTATTTTAGACTTAGTGATAGAGCACTAGTTGGAGGATGTGGATACACCCTTCATTTAATCTATGCTTAAATGGATCAATGAGTTTCATTAGAAATGAAATTGTTGTGTGGGGAAGCCAAAAAGTGTTGGTTCTTATTCCTTGAGTATTGTGAGGATTTAAATATTTCATGGGAGAAGTTTTTGGACTAGTTCTAAGATAATTTACTTTCTTTTACCTTAAAGACATCCATCCGTCAAGATCTCTTTAACCTTAATCAAAAGAGATCTAGTGTGAGGGGGTTTAAGATCCATTTTAATACCCTTCCCCAATATGTTTCAAAACTATTTCTCAATGAGTGGGTTAGGGAGAGAAATTTTGAGGAGATTTTACATCTAGAGATTTAGCACCAAGTCACATCATTTATACTGATAATGGATCTTGATGTGTTGGAGATAGAATAGGTTGTTGAGAGGATACTATCCAAAAAATATTCATCGTGATAGTGGAGTTGTTTTGGATTATTCATGTAGCAAATCTGTGGTTTTGAGTTTCTAGTTTCCTATAAAAATGTGGTTTTATACACCTGTGGGTAGGTACTAGACCACTTTATCTAATTTCTATAGGGGTGTAGGCTCTTAGGCCTCTTATAAGGGATCAAATGTCTATTTTTATTATGGAGGATATAGTTATTAATAATGGGATCTCCAAACCATTCTGAGAAGACAACTTGTGGTTGGTGTTTCGCTTTAGGTTCTGTCATTGCAATATTTTTATCTGAGGAAACAATATTAGGGTGCTCCATCTTTAGATCAGCTGAGGGGATATAGGGTAGGTATATATACCCATGATGTTCCTCATCCTTAGAGAGTAGAGAGAAACTATGGGGGTTATCACCATTAGAATCATAGAGGCCGTAGAGTAGGTTTTGGCTCGTTTCATTATTTAGTGTTTTTAGCATTAGGTGAGTCGGATATCGTTCGAGGTACCCTTTTTTATTTTCTACTTTGGTGAATGTATTTTTTGATTTATGAGTTTCAAACACCTTCATTCAACCTTCCCTAGTCCATGATTTCGGACTTGAGGTGGAGAGGCTTCCATTTCCCTTAGAATTGACCACACCAATTGGGGGTCAAGATTATCCACGTGAAGTATTTAGATATTATGAGATAGTACTGGGGTAGCACCAATTTTGGAGAGAATTATTATGTTTGTGAATATATCCATATGAAATCATCCTCAACATTGTTCAGTTGTATTCAATGATTTCCATTTCAGATTGATTTAGAAGGTAGACTGTGTTCTATGATACCAATAGAGAGTCTTCCATGTTTGTTGGAGAGTGAGACCCTTAGATGGGTCAAAGGCATGTTACATCATTATCTTCCTTGATGGTTGAGTTGATTCTTAGTGCATAAAAGGTTTATCTGATAATGTTTCCCATGGTAGTGAAGAGACCGAATGACTCAAAGGCCTTCATTTTATTTATTTATTTTTGATAACACCCTTTCAAGGGATGAGGGGGAACCCTTACAAGGCCTGTAGGCTCAGAGATTACATGCCCCGTAGGCTTAGGAGATTACATGACCGGAAGGTCTTAGGGAATTCATCCAAACTATCTATAAGGAACTACCCCTCCCCAGCATCTGCATCATGATAGTAGCTCTCCACCTTCGGATGACTGTCTAGCTAGGCTTCCCGTGCAAGCACAGGCTAGTCCTGATGGCATAGCCATACCCTCTCATTATGAAAAATCTATTTGGCTCTACCCTGGTGAGTTCACCTGCTCCAAATCCTCATCTAGGGCTGCTCCTTTTTTTTGTAGTGTGTCTGGGGCAGCTTCATGTGACCCGAAGGCCTTGAGGTGGCCCGAAGGACTTAAATGTGGCCTGAAATCCCTACTGACCTGAAGGCCTCAGTGACTCGAAAGACTTAAGGACTCCATGCCCAAAATTGGTGGCCCAAGGTAAATAGTTACAGCTTCTATAGTACCAAATAGTACCTACTATAGTAACTGCTATAATGCTTGCTACAATACTCGCATAGTGTACAGTTCTACTACAGTACCTATACAGTGTACATTTATGCTACAATACCACACAATGTATATTACTTCTACAGTGCCTGCTACAATACTTGATACAGTACTACTACAGTCCCAAGAAATATTCCTCTACCTGGTTTTGAACCTGGGTCTTGTGGATGCACTTAAGGATACCTCACTAACTGGGCTGAGGCTCATGTTCCATGGTAGTGGAAGAGTACCCAGATGTTTTTCTTATAGAGAATGTGGAATTACCCCCTTGATGAGAGATCAAATTTGAGAAAGATATATAGTTAGATACTTCTACTACCTCAATTTATCTATATAGTATGGATCCTTCAGAGTTATAGGAGTTATGGATATATATATATATGATATATTTTAGTGAGGTTTTATTCAACTGGGCATGTCACCTTGGGGTGCTCTAGTTTTGTTTATAAAGAAGGTCTATGACTGTCTGCATATGTGTATTTATTATCATCACTTGAATTAGGTGAAAGTGAATAATATATATCCTATTCCATGGATTTATAATTTATTCTATTAGCTTAAATGGTATAGTTGGTTATCAAATATCAGTCTATGATTGGGATATCATTAGATGCGAGTAAAGAATGAAGATATTTTAAAGACATCTTTCAAATGACATCATGGGAATTATGAGTTATTTGTAATGTTTCTCAATGTGATGAACACTACAGATATGTTCATAGGGTTGATGAATGAACTGTTCCAAGAGTTTCTAGATTGGTTCATGGCCGTGTTTATCAAGGACATCCTTCTGTAATCCTCATATGAGGAGGAACACACATGGAATCTATAGATCATTTTGGGAGTTCTTCATCATGATAAGTTATTTGGAAATAAAAATAGTGTGAGTTTTAGACTTGTGAGGTTAATTTATTTCTGAATTTAATTTCCCAACATGTTGTATTATTGGATCCTTTAAATATTGTTGTTTTCATTTATTGGGAAGCTCTAAGACTGTTGTAGAGGTGTATAGTTTCCTCAGTATTGTAGGATATTATAGGTGGTTCATATTAGAATTCTCTCAGATTGTGATGACTATGATGTCATTGGCCATAAAGGATTATAAAGTCTTGTATAATTATGAGTGTCATACATATTTCAAGTACCTTAAGGAGAAGTTGGTTAATGCCCCAATTCATTTTCCAGAAGAGGGAGTTCAGTTTGAGGTATTTCTTGACACTTCATGCCTTGGATTGGGTGGTGTGTGGATACTATAGAGGATAGTTTTTTCTTAAGGTTCTTGGTAGTTACAACCCCATGAACATAACTATGCCACCCATGATCTCAAGTTGATTGAATTTTCATTTTACTTGAATTTTTGGTGACATTATCCCACTAGTGAATGATTTGTGGTTCTCACCAATCATAAGAGATTGAGGTATGTATTCTCCCAGCATGACCTAAAGTTTAGTGATGGTAGATGGAATTATTGTGACTTAAATATTTCATATACACCAGGAAATGAAAATATTGCAGCTGAAACACTATGAAGGAAGTTACACAGTGATTCTATGTGTGATCTAGAGATTATTGGATAGTGATGGAATATCTCTTTGTGATACATCTTTATATAGGAATGGTTGGTGTTAGAGGATTCATTTTTCAGATAATGGGGAAATTTTATTTGGTGAAACAGGTGGAGGATTCCCAGTTGGGTGATTCGAAGGTGGAAGTTTAGCAAGACCGGTTTGTTTTAGATATTCCACTGATGGTTAGTCTGAGGATGATAAACACTAGGTGTGGTTTCAAGGTAGGCTTTTCATTCCTTAATTGATTCACTATGTGGTTCTCTATGAGTTCTATAGATCACCCTTGGTAACACATCTTGGCATTAAAAATATGTACCACGCTTTGAGAGGTCAATTTTGGTATCCTAGGTTGAAGTGTTCTATTGCATAGTTTGTTTCCTTATGTTTAGTCTACCAGAAGGTGAAGGCTGAAAACTGTGTTCATAGTGGTTTACTCCAGCCATTAGATGCTCCTAAATTTATGTTAGAGGGCATTTAAATGGACTTTATCACCAGTTTACCATGAACCCAAGGAGGATTTAATGCTTTATGGATGATAGTGGAATTTTTAACACAATTGGATAACTTATAGTGATCAAGGAGTTAATCTATATAGAGGTTTTATCAAGACAATATCTGGAGGAGGTGGTGATACTTAATTAATTACCAAGGATGATCATCTCATATCATGATCCTCGTTTCAATTCTAGGATGTTGAAAGGCATCCAATATTCTTTTAGATCTTAGTTGTTCCTGATCACTTATTTTCATATGCAAAAATATGTTTAGATAGAGTGGAATATAAAAAATATTAAAGACATGTTATTCACTTGTGTCCTTATTTTTTTAGGCTCATGGATGAGGAAACTAATTTGGGTGAGTTTACTTAAAATAATAGTTTTTACTCCACTATTGGTATGATGCCATTTAAATATTTTTATGGTTGAGCATTACATTTTTTATTGTGTTGGATAGAGGTTACAGACTCAACAGTTCTCAGGCCAAAAATAGTAAAAATAAAAAGAGAGATGATTCAAGTGATTTGTGATAGGATAAAGGTAGTATAGAATCTTAAAAAGTTCTATAAAAATCATAGGAGGATACCTATCATGTTTTGACGTTGAAGATCATGTTTTCTTGAAGGATAATTCTCATTACGGGTAGAAAAGGTTTGGTTGAGGGAGTACGAATTATACTTAGTTTGTTGGGAATTTCAAAGTGTTATATTGTGTTGGATCCTTCACATATCGGATAACACTTCTGCCATATATGAACCAGATTTATGATGCATTCCAAGTGTTTTGACATCTACACTATCTTCAAGATGATCCACACATCATTGATTGGGTAAATATAAACATCAATGATGATGTGACCTTTAAGGAGAGGCCTATGGATATCCGAGGCTTCTAGGGAAGGTATTATGTAGGCATGATTACATAGGTTTGTGTCTTTTTTTGGAATGGTAGAATGGAGGGGAGAACATGAGAACTTGTGTTGTACATACACACTCAGTATCCCAAGTTGTTTTTATTCTTATCTTGTTTAAATTTTTTGTGAGATGATTTTTTAAACTTATACTTTATATAAGAACAACTATCCCCATGGTTGATGATATCACATGGATATTTATTTATTCTCTCCCATGTGTTGTTTTGTTCTTGTTATAATGAGATCCTGTAGATGTATCTCATGGGTGATAGTCCATAATACATTTTTCTATTCTTTAATGTTTTGTTTTAATTATCATGGATGAGAATTGTTTGCGAGGCATCCAATGTAATGTATTGATTCATAAAACATTAAATTTATGAATTTTCAAGGCCTGGAGGTATCAAGGTGGTATATGGGGTCTTATTTTCCTTGAAATTCTAAAGTTTAATCCCACAATCATAGTCACAGGTGAGTCACATTGTCACCATTTAGACTCACAGTTAGAGGTGTGAGTCACAATAACGAGTGTGTCTCACAGTCGTAGTTTGGATTCATAATTGAATTTGTGACTCATGGTCATATGTGTGTATCAAGATCATAGTTTTGATGTATGAATCATAGTTTTAGGTTTGTCTCATAGTTACAATTTGGCCTCATGATCACAGGTGCATCTTAAGGCCACAATTTAGCCTCAAGGCCACAATTTGGTCTATTGGTCACAATTTGGCTTGATGGTCATAGTTTTGCCTCATGGCATAGTTTGGTCTCATTATCATGAAATACCTTCTCACGGGCATAATATTTTCACATGGTCAATTAATACCTTCACCCAGTTACATTTTTCTCTCATAGTTTTAGGCGCGTCTCACGGTTGAACCCTTCTCATGAATGGACCCTTCACGGTCGCTCTTATAGTTTAAAAAATTTACAAGATTTCCAAAAGTGACCATATTTTCCAAAACGACATCAAAATTAATTTAATGTAAAATAATGAATTTAATCCTAATAAATTATTTTTGAAAATGGGTTGTGGGGATTAAATATAGAAATTTAATACCTTAAGCCTCATGGTTTCAAAAAGGTTCATATCACATGTAAATTAAGTCATAATTAAATTTGGAAGTTGACCATGTTAATCTTTGAGAAAACTATATTAGTAACCTTAAATCTTGTGACTTGTTTCATTCAAGTATTCACTTGTTTTTATTTGAGTCTATACAGACCAACATCTTGTTCTTGACCTTTGAAGAGTCGTTTGCATCCACTGGGAGCCACCCAGTTCATCATTCTTGGTGTGTTTATCATTTTGGCCTACACTTTGTTTTCTACATCAATTTGGAATGTTTTAGGTATGAGTTTTCTTCACCTTGGGTTACCCCTTATTATAAAAATTTGAAATATTTTTTACTACCTTATCTTTGGGACATCCATGTGGTGATATAGTCTTCTTTTTTCTAGTTTTTTGTTGCATTGTGTTTGGGAACTTCCTTTGAAGGTAGGGTATTCATTTATTCTCCTTGATTTTATGTGTAATCATAAATCTATATTTATTTATCTCTTTACTTAATTGTGTAATTAACCTTAATGAATATTAAGAAAAATTAAAGTAAGAGTTATTTTTGGTTGTAAGTGATCACATGCATTTTATGTCATGTTAACATTTTGCCTCTTGAGTTTCTTGATAATGTTATATCTATATTTATCCTATAGTCTATCATGTTATTTATTATTGGAAATTGTATAAAGAACATAAATATGTTTATTATTGTTGGATAAATAACAATGAGACTTGTTTAATTTGAAATTGTTATTCCTTATATTTTGATGGAAATCAAAGATATGCTTGAATTATGTTTAAATATCTAATAGTTTTTGATAACTAATACATTAGGATACCTATGGTTGTATCCTATGATAAATGAACTAGTTAATTTAAGATGGTAATGAATTTGTTTTCAGATAAAGAAATTTTTTTGGGGTTGAGTATAATGACCCAAACTAAACAAGACTTAAATAATACATTAATATGAAGACTTTAAAAATACATATTATAAGAAGTCACATAACCCAAAGATCTAAAGGTTTAGTGACTTGAAAATTAGATACATAAACATTTAATTTTAATACAATTATAAAAATTTTCTATAATCATGCTTCTCTAGACACTTTTCTAGATATCTCACATGATATACTCATCTTCATAACCTAGGGTTTAGAAACATAAGTAAGGGTCAAGCTCAAATTATATAAAGGGAAAATAATATCATAACATGAAGGTAAAAATTAGGAATACATAAATATCATAATAAATGATCAAAATACCTTATATTATAGTCATAAAACATCTTAGAGTAACATAAGATATTAAAAAGACTATTAAGGAATCATAAAAGGTATGAACTAGCTCAAAACACATCTTAGTGGTCATGTAACATGTGATCATGACATATAAGTTAAGAATAGTTAAAAGTAAGACATAATCTTGGAAACATGGAATTTCATGGAAATGAAATGCATCTTGAAAATTTAGCATAACATTATGAAGAATCTTGTAAATTCTATATAACTTGATAACCAAATTGAAAATTCCGCACAACCACACTAATAGGAAAACCTATGTGATAAAACCTATTATGCCCATGTTTTTGTGATCAAACTCATTACATACACACATAAAAATGTGAGCAAAACCATCATAACCATTATTGTGTTAAAAAACTCATAATGTCCATGCCTGACTATATCATGAGATATAAAATCAAACCAATGCATTTGAGGGTGACATAGGACCCCACTCATCATCATCCATAAATATATGTTCCACTTAAAACAATCATAATAATATATTAAATAACCCATGGAAAAATATTAAGTTTCTTAAACTTATCACATAATATTAACTTATGAAATCATAGGATATCAAAATATAATTTTCAAATAGGATTCATAAAATAATAACATATATAGGATGATCAAAACATCACATCATGAGAGATAAACCTTGGTGAAAAAATAAAAGTTTTCTCAAAACATTTTTAATTTTTTTATAAAATATTAAGCATAAGTTACTTTCAAAAATATTTATGTGGATGGAAAGGGAAGTCTTTTAAAAATTAGACATGAGGTAAGGGTTTCTCATCTCACTTTTACTTTCGTGATACATATTCCATATCCACCACTTATTTATTTTGTGTGGTATATATACATCCCATTTGACATGTTATATAATGAACCACTTTATCTTTATGGTATTAAATTTTTTATTTGAAGTTATTTAGTTCATGGGGGTTATGATTCAAAATTTAATAAAGTGGTATGGGTTTATATCACAATCTCATCATTATTCAGGATTGTTTAGGTTTAAGTCTCTAGAGTGGGAATTATTTTATATATTTATCTTAAACCTAATATATTTTATTCTATTTTATTTATTCATGAATTTTTCAAGTAATAGAACCATTTTCCTCTATATGGTACTTAAAATTATTGAGAAAATGTTTTTAAAAAAAGATGACTTTATTTATCTCTTCAGTCGAAAACCCTTTTTCTTCCCTATCCATGTTTTCAAAAAATATTTTCATTTTTGTAAAAATTCTCAAAATGATTAATTAAAAACATTTTTACCCATGATATACTTTTTAAAATTTTTTTTAAAAATAATATTCATGTCCTTTTCTAAATGTGTTACTTTTTTGAATTATTACGAAAAATGTGAAATGAATCTTTGTTTTAATATAATAGAAATTAATATAATTTCTCTCCATCATGGCCACTAATTACTTTTAATATCAATTTACAAGTTTAAAAGGTTATTTTCAAAGAAAAGTTTTTCCAAATATTCTTGAAATTTTTAGTTTTTAAAAGTGATTTTTATAGTGAAAGGGTATATTTTCCTCAAGATTATTTTTAATGAAATTTTTATTATATTTCTATTTATCAATGAAAAACCCTTATTTTATTTATACTCCACTGATAATATATTACAACAATATAATCCTTAAAATTTATATGGATGTTTTATTATAAGTTTGACTGGGGATGTACTAATTTGATACCATTTGATATATTACTTTGGATGGTTTATGATTATGCCTATTGATTGGGGAAATTATTAACATTTTATATGATAGCTTTTCAATATGAATGTTTACATTGATTATATTTATACCCTTTCATATGATTAATTCATTGGGATTAGTTAGTGATGGGTTGAGCTTGCTATAGCCCCTCGTTGCTTCTGTAGGTGTCATGAGACAAATTAACTTGGGTTTTTGGAAGCGACCTTACCCATTTATGTAAGATGTCTTGTAATGATTTCTTTATGGTATATTTATGATGTCTATAGTTATACATTAAAAAATTATGAGATTATTTATTGTTTTCCATGTGATTATTTGATTAGTTAGAATATTAATGGACATGTTTCAAGCTTATGTAACTATTTATAAGAAATTATTTTGATCATCAATTATTCCTACCATATTATTATTCATGTTTATGTTATTGATTAAATATAATGTGTTTCAGTTATTTACCTTGACATATTTATTATGTCTTATTTTTTCATGATAACTTCTACTTTATGCATCCCCTTACTGAACATTAGAGACCACCCCTTATTTTTTATTTCTCTAGGATGTTGAGAAGTGTATTATAATTGATATGTAGGGATATTCTAAAGGAAATAATGATGTTTTAAATGAAAATTTGGTGTTTTATTTTATGTTTTAAATTATAATATGATATTAAAGTATGAATTTAGTCTTACAATAATACAAAACTATTTAGTCCTTTGAGATGCGATTCCTTGTATCTAGTGCCAATTTAATAAAGTAACCACCAACTCTAGGATACTAGGGTTGGGGTCTTTAAATTTGATATCATATAAAGTTTAGTAGAAACCTTGTGAACTATATTTAGGAAAAAATATATTGGAGAACATTACCCTATGAGGTAAATACCTACATGAATTATGCACATTTAAATGATTTGTATTCCTTCCTCTATGATCCATTTCTAAATAATGGAATATACTAGATTAGATAATAATATTATGAATCATAATGTATAATTTAAAGACTAGTAAAACACTTATTATAAATTGAGAAAAATTTGTGTAGATAATATTATAACCATAAACTAAGAATCCTTTGGAATATTATCAAGTTATAAAAATACTTTCAAATAATTAATAGTAGTTTGTAAATAAAATGTGAATTAACCGAAGCATATCCCATAGGAGTGTCAAACTAGTTGTGAAGAAATACCCATTTTCATGCACCTAGTGATGGTGGAATTAAATAACAATGTTACCTTTTTAGAGTTATTACCCATAGGTACATCTTTTCCAAATCCACATCCACTTGTATTATGCAGATGGGGAGGTATTGTAAGGAAAACCACATCATCTTATCCTTACCAAAAATTTAGGATGTTATCATATAATTATAATTACCCTAAAATTCAGTCATAGGGTTATCTTCTCTAATCGAAATTTTCCTAAATATAGTTCCCAAGGTTTTTACTAAACTTCTTATATTACCAAATATAAATACCATGACCCTAGTAGCCCATAGTTTGTGGTTAATTTATTACATTATCACTAGATACAAGTAATCACATCTCAAAGGACTAAATATTTTAGTAGGATTGGAAGACTAGATACATACTTTAATCTCATATTATAATTTGAAACTTAAAATACAACATATAATTCTCTTTGGTAACATCATTATTCAATTTAGCATATCCCTATATATAAATCATAATACACGTTTTGGAATCCTAGAGATAGGAAACACAGGAAAGGGGTGAGATATAATGATTAGTAAGGGTATGAATAAAGTAGAATCTATTATGAACAAATAAAACATAATTAATATAAAAAGGTAAATAACTAAAACACATACCATTTAATAAATAACTTTAAAATTGAGAATAATATGGCAGGAATAACTGATGATCAAAATAATGCCATATAAATAGTAACATTAGCTTGAAACTTATCCATGGATATTCTAAATAATCAAATCATCACATGGAAATCAATAACTAATATCATAATGAGGTAATGTATAATGACATACATCATAACCATAACGTCAAGGCCTTGATCCAAGACATCTTACATAAATGGGTAAGGTCTCAGCTAAAAATCCAAGCTAGTTTGTCTCAAGAGACATACCGATGCATTGAAGGGCTATAGATGGACCTGCTTATCACTTACTAAGTCTAAAAAAATCCTTATATGAAAGAGGTGAAATATAATAAACATAAATATCCATATTCAAAGTCTATCATATAAAATGTTAATAATTTTCCCAATTAATAAACATAATCATAAAACATCTAGAGTAACATTGAGAATAAAATAAAATTAGTACATCTGTAGTTAATATGATAATAAAACATCTAGAGAAATAATAAGGATGATTTAATTACAAAATATCCTTAGTGTATCATAGGTAAAATAATGTTTTTGTTGTTTTAGATGAATATAAATACCCAAAAAATTTCATTAAAAACATTATTGAGGAAAATATACTTTCTAACTTTGAAAATCACTTTTAAAAACTAAAAAATTACTAGATATTATAGAAAAAAATTTCATTGAAAATAACCCTGCAAAATTTTAAATGAAGCTTAAAATTAATGATTGGTCATGATAGAGGTAAATTATCTTCATATCAAGTATGCTAATTATTTATTTCAATTTTTTGTAAAAATTCAAAAATTACCTCATTTAGAAAAAGACATAAAGATTCCTTTTATTTTTTGAAAAAAATACTATTATAGGTAAAAATGTTTTTAATAAATAATTTAGATAATATTGAAAATATTTTTTAATTTTTTTTAGAAAACATGGATAGGGAAGAAAAAAATTTCTAACTAAAGAGAGAAATAAAGTTAGCTTTTCTTAAAAACATTTTCTCAATACATAAGTACCAAAGATGAAAAAATGGTAAAATTAATTTAAAATTTCATTAATAATAAAATGATAAGAAAATATATTAGGTTTAATATAGAAAAATTAAATAAATCCCCTGACAGAGACTTAAACATAAACAATCCCAAATAATGATGTGATTGTGAAATAAACCTGTACCACTTTGGTAACTTTTGAATCATAACCCCCATGAAAGAAATAAATTCAAATGAGACTTTAAATACCATGAATATAATTTTATTAATGATATAAAATATAATATTGGTAGTATATAAACCTCAAAAAATAAATAAGTGGTGGATATGACATATGTTTTATGGAAGTAAAAGTCAGATGAGAAACCCTTATCTCAGGTCTGATTTCTTTTGTACACAGGAATGTTGTTTTCATTTTTTTAAGGATGGAACAAAATAAAAGTAGATAATATTTCACATTTCTAGAACCATTATCATATCATATATATCATATATATTCATTAAATCTATCTTTATTACCATCTTTTCAAAATAAAATAAAAAACATTTCACATCATTTTAGGGTGGTGGTAGTCCAAAAGTACGCACGAACGACCTTAGCATTTTCCAAAAGACTGGAAGTTAATAAGTTCATTATGATATTATAATTTTAGAATTATAATTATGTTATAAATATCATATATATAAAATAAATTCATCATTATATCTATATGTGATAATTAGTGATGGAAAACTAATTACATCGGTTCACGAGGCAGTAGTCAGCCATACACATGATCAACAATTTTGTCCCCATTTATGGAAGAGGTGATGTATATAAGAAATTCCTTTAAAATAATAAAATTTTATTATATTTAATATACCTTTTTTATTATTTTATCATTTTTGATGGATATTTTAATGATTTAAAGGAAGAAATAAAATAAAAACACGTTGTAGATAACTATACCTCTAATTTAGATAACCTCTTTTGGTTTATACCTAAAGAATTCATATATTAGTTTTATGATAAAACCAAGAAATATAGGTCATTATTAGGGATGTAAGGAAGGGATTTGGGTAGGTATTTTCCGATCCAAGGGGCTTTGTATTATGAAGGGGAGGGGAGAGGGGGTTGACTTTTATTAGTGGGGGAAGGGAACACTTGGAGTTTTTGAAAAGAATAAATTGTACCCATTTGTTTCACATGCTAAAAGGATAAAAATGGATAATTATATAACCTTATATGAGATAATTTCTAAATATGTCTAGAAAATAGGATTGGGATAAGCTGTTTTGGTTATTTTAACCCTTATCTTCTTAGTTTAACTCCCACAGTAAACCCCTTTTAACCTTAACCATGATAATTAAAGTTTACTATTTTTACTATTCATTATAACCAAAAATTAAGTTTACCTAATTATATAATATGAATTGTTTTAATTCCAAATATGGAATAAATTTTTCCAAATTCAATTAATATAAGTGGTAAAATTTAATTTGGTGTTAAATCCATAGATGTAGTCAAAAAATGGCTTTCTAAAAGAAAAGTTTTCATAAGTATAAAAAGCATTTATATTAAAATTAAAGATATAATTTATTAAAATGAACTAATTAAGATTAAATATAATATAATTGTACTAATTTTTCTTTTAAAATTATTTTAAACAAAATGTAACTTTTTAATTCTTTAAATTAAAAGACAGTTTCCAATAAAAATACATATTTTTTTATTATTCATCGAAAATTAATCTTTACATAAAATTCTCAAATAAAAATCTAAGATAATTTTGACATGATGATTTAAAAAATAAAGTTAATTATCTCAAATATTTTTTTTTAAATTTTCCAAAATTAATTTTAATCTAAGTGCACAAAACACGATGAAACCATTTTTTAAAAAAATATCGTTTTTCAGAAAAACAATTATTTTTTTAAATGATTATTATTATTATTTATAATATATTTATGACCAATAAATTTATTTATACATGCATAAACCACATAATTTTAATTATTTAGTTAGTACTATTCATACTTGAGAATTTAATAGCTAGGTAATTAGTGTTACATTAAATAATAATATTTTAATATTATATCATTGTTTGTTTAAACTGTGAAAGCTATAAAAGAAATAATTCTTTTAAATAGGAATATATTATAAAATATCAGGGTGTTATAGTTCATAATAAAGTATACTTGAAAATTCATAAAAGTTTCTAAAAGTGGAAGTAAAAAAACTTTGAAAATGTTTACTTTTAAAAGAATCATTAATAACAGAGACTTGAAAAATACATAAAGTTTTCAAAAAGGGGAGGAAAAAATACTTTGAAAAATGTTACATTAATTTTTTTAATAATTTAAACATTAAAAATATATAAATTTCATCAAAATAATATGCATAGATTATGATAAAACCTTTTATTTTGAAAGGATGGAAAAACCTTTTGAACATTTTGAAATAACATTTTTGAAAACCCACATTTTTTAAAGGTGTATTAAACATTATTTTTATAATGGGGTGAATAAAAATATGATAATAATAAAAAATTATCCATATTATCTTTCCATAAAATAGAGTTTAACATTGATGAGAAGTAAATCATGGATATGGAGGAAAAATTCAATAATGTAAAAGGGAATTATTCTTAACAAAAATGCATTTTAATGAAACATTAGAATCCTCAAAGAAGAAAACTTTGGCGTGAAACATGATTTCCAAAAAAAAAATAAGTTTTAAATAAATCCTAAAATAATAATAGGCTATAATATATTAGTTGTGAAATATAATAGACAAAAAGGAGTGATTATGAAATAAGGAAGAGATTTGAGTCATGAAAGCCCCTTACGACTTTAGTAATTTTTAAATCAAAATTTATTGGAAACATAAAAATCACAAAACTATATAAATAGCATTAATTAATCATGTATTATGTCAAAATAAATTATTTTGAAGTATATACACCATATAAATAATAAATTTATCTATAACATTAAAACCTATCTCGATAAAGAGAATTTGAGACGAAAAACCCTTACAACCTTTGTAACTTTTGAATAAAAACCCCATGAGAGGTATAACATTAAATTTAACATTTAATATTGTTAAACTTAACAGGATCATGATAAAAAATTTAAATTGGTTAGTATTTACACTACTTAAAAGGAAATGTGGTGTATAGTTTAAACTGTCTCAAGGTATTAAATTTGAGACAAAGAAACCCTTACGAATATCACAATATTTGAAGTAATGATACTTTGGAAAGGAAATCATTGGAATGGGTAATAAATATAGATAAAAAAATTTAAATATATTTTTATACAATCATTGGATAAAATAATTCAACTTAAAAGAATTAGGTTCAATAATAACCATTATAACTTAAAGAAAGGAAAATGGGTTATGAAAAACCCTTACCTTGTTTTTTTACAGAGTTGATCATACTCTAGCCTCTTTTATAAAAAAATAAATCAATAAATAACCTATTTTATAACCTTACTCATAAATATTACCCTTTTATAATTCTTTTTACAAATTTTTATCATGGGTACATTAATTAGTTATAGCATATTATGATCATCGAGTGTTAATAACTTTAACAATTTTGCATATGTTTAATAATGTTGATATAATTCACCATAATTTTATGACCATTTAATTATTGATATATCATTTAATATTATTTAATATATATATTATAATTATTTTAAATGTTGTTATTTAATTTCATAAGTTTTTTAGTTACACTTTGTAAAAATGGAATCAGTGTTGGCTTATTTTGGTGATTTTAGCAAACAAAAAAACTTTAATAATAATTAAAATACTAAATATAATATTTAAAGAACCATATAAAAATAATTATTTTATTATTATATTACAATAAAATTATTTTCTATATTCCAATATTATT
Organism: Viscum album; assembly: GCA_963277665.1. Lineage (NCBI taxonomy): Eukaryota > Viridiplantae > Streptophyta > Magnoliopsida > Santalales > Viscaceae > Viscum > Viscum album. The sequence goes on from OY728130.1 coordinate 403,303,171, forward strand.
CTATAATAGAGTTTTATATCATCGTTCCTGAGAAAGTTAAACTGACCTAAAGATGAACACGTTTTAACTCAATTGGCGAGTATGGTTAAGGAGGTGTTTGTTTTGACATAGTTTCATTATAATAGAAGAATAATGATATTTTTTTTATTATGGTGAAATATATTTTAATATTGTTTTATAAAAAATAATAAACTATAATAAAAAATAAATAAAATGATTATTTGTGGAGTCGGTAGACTGTTCACACACACGATTGGTGTTACTTTATTATTTTAAGTGGATGTAAATAAATAAATAATAATTGTACCATTAATATAAAAAAATATACTAATTATACATAATTCATCATATTATCATGATGATAAGATATTTGGAAGATTATGATTAAGAATAAAAACTTAAGAAGAAGATAAGACTTACATTGGAGACTTGATATTTCCTTGGTATACTCCCTGGAATTGGAGGGCTTAGGATAACTTAGTGTGAATAAAGGATTTATAATGTGTATAGTTATTCAAGTAGAGGATAATTTTTTATATTTTCAGGTCAATTTATAATGGGAGATGTATGTTTTAAAGGCTACAAGTTAACCATTTTTATAAGAGAGAAAAAGTAAACTTTTGGAAACACCCTTTATATTTTAATACTGGCACAAAATTATTCCAAGTTCATTGGATCTAAATATTATAAATAATACATTTTAAGGTGTATTTTGGTCAATAAAAACTCAAAAAAGTATTTACACACATTTTTTAACATGTTATAGTGTTTTTACCATTTTTATTTTATATTTTACTCTTTTACTTTTAAACCAGGTGACTAGTTTTTAACTAAGTGATTTTATATTTTATTAAAAATATAAATAAAAAATATAAAAAAATTTGGGTGTTATGGAACTAAATTTAACCTCTATTTAATCCAATTATATTTATAAATATTATTAAATAAATTTTTAACTTAAAATAGATAATGTGTAGAAAAAATTTTTGAAAATAAAAAAAGAAATTTTGACCCTTATGGATTCCTAATCATATTTAGTATTGGTTAATAATTAAATGAGTGCTAATATATATTATTTATATGTTTATATATAGTATTATATTCATTATTTTAAGTATTTAAATTTAATTAATTCGATATAAATTCCTTGAAATTAATAAAATAATAATTTTAAATTAATTGTTTCACAATTATTGTGGTAATTAACATTAATCCTAATAATAAAAATTATATTCCAAAAAATGAAATTAATGATATTAAGTAATATGAAAATTAGTATCTTAAATATAAGAATCATTTTATCAAGTTAAATTTATATATCATTGGAAATTAATCTTAACATTAACACATATAATGTGTAAAAACCCATTTTTTAGATAAGGGAATATTTAAGAAAAAATATTTATGAATAATATATAATTATCAATTACATATATTCCAATGAATTTAAAATAATTATCATAATTAAAGGGTATTTATTTTGAAATAAAATAAATCAAAAAATTCATTTTATCATGTTATAATTAATTAAAAAAATTAATTGGAAACTGTTTTTATTAATCACTATATAAATTTTCATAATGTTGAGTATGTGTTTATAAATTAAACATAGTATTTTCAAATAATTTATTATAATTTATAATATATAATTTTATAGTAAAAACGCTTCAAAAACTTTCGATGTATTTATATAATAAAATAATTTCATAAAAGTGACAACATTAAAAAAATCGGTATTTTCACTATTCACTGAAAAATTAATAACATCCAAAAAACCAAAAAAATCATCTTAAGTTAATATGATCATGATAAATCCAAAAATGATGTTACCGTTTTTTCAAATTCACATCCAAAATTTATAAAAAAATTTAATTGAAAATAATAAAATTTAGTGAATTTTTTTATAGAAAAATGACTATTGGCATATAGAAAATATTTTTTAAACAATTACAAATTAAAATAATGTTAATATATCTTTTTATTATTAAAAAAAATTTAAAATTAGTTTCTTGAAATAAAATTCATATTTTTAAAAATATATTTTTAAGGATAAAGTGAATTTACCAAAAGTGAATTTTTGAAGAGTATATAAATTCATGATATATATATATAAATATTTTATTAGATTTTGATATAATCATTATTTCTACTTAAAAAATCCCTTATAACCTCCACATAAGACCTAATAATTGGATAAGATCTAGTTTCAAGTTTGAGTGGTGGTCTGACTTGCATTGATCTTATTGCATTCACCAGAAGCATGAATTTCTCCCATATATGGCTTCATTCAAACCATAATTACTTGTGTTTGGATTTTTCCAGGTCAAGTAAAAATTTATAAAATCCACCTACCTTACGAATTTGGGAAAATGGGAATCATAAGGAAGAGCTTTGCTTCAAAATTCTATTTCTTATTACTTTAATTTATACGAGCTAATTGAACAATTAAGTTTTAAGAGACATATTTAATATTACAAAATATATCAATATTTTTCATTTTATTTTGGTTTTTCTTGTGAAACATACTATTAAAAATATATTTATTTAAGGATAATATATAGTGAAATATCACGTTGTTACATTCTTCCCTTAAATAAATTGCATCCTCAAAATTTTAATTATAACTTATTATTGACGTTAGATAAGGGTATCTATAATATGAATTGAGATTTAATTTCTTAATTAAGTATTAAAAACATATATTAACTTATAATAAGTATAATCCTAATACTATGATTCTTCATAATAGTGTGAGTTAAATAACTCTCATAGTTTTTTGTTAAGTGCTACTTTATTTTTCTTTGAGTTCATTGTTTAGACTTATAGTGAAAAATTATCATAAATTAGTTTGAGGAAATAAATTTGATTCCCTATTTTATAATAGTTACACCACACAAACTTATCTATCCCATGGTTATTCAACATATTGGTGTAAGTGGAAAGTTTAGTTCAAATTATTAAATCAATGAAGAATTATCCTCCAACTTATAAGGCCCATTAAAACCCACATTAATACCTCACCCAACACTTTATGGAGTAGTCATCTCAAATTAATTGGAATGTTACCTCTTTGTATTATCTCTTACCTATATTACTAGCTTGAAATTATAACCACCCATATCTTTACTCACCTATTTCACCAATCCTGGCATTGATCACTCCATAAAACCATTTCAGCTAAAGGTTAAAGGGGGATGGATGCCTCACCAAATATATTTCGAGTGGAATTTCATGTGTAAAAACATGGCCTTCCAAGACCCCTACTATTTCCCACACACAATACATGGGAGCATGAATTCTAGGATATCAAAATAAATTCTCAAACTACTCCCAACACTAAGATAACTTGGTGGCCTCAATTTTCTCCAGACCAACATGTCTTTTTGTACTAGTGTCTACTAAGGGTGATTTTATTCTATATCCACCATTGGTATGGTGATTTCAACTTCTTTGGATACATCGAGGCATACACACGGTGAAAGTGCATCGATATATGTTGATGAATATGACTCATTGATGCCATATGTTATTTCCATGACATTAAGATCTCTCGAAAGTGGTTTTTGGTTGCTGTTCCCACCCCATACATTTTTAATAGTGAGAATGTTGTGGGTAATCTAGCCGAGATCAATGAATATAGAGTCTTTGTTGAAATAGTTAATCTATTACATCAAGTGCATATAAGGATCCATACTAAGATTTATATAATTATAAAATCAAATTTCTAACTGAAAAAATCATACAAATAGATATTTTATTTGATAAAAAAACATCAGGGTGGTACACTTAAAAAACAATCTGTCCAACATATAGTGGCATAGAATAAAGATCCTATATTCGAAGTTATAAAGTAGAGGATTTAGTTATCATAATAAACCTAATAAAAATTAATTGTATATTAAACACCTTATTACCTTGGGTAATTTCCAATATTTATACACTTAAGGCATTATACTCTTAGTGGTGCTTTTTGATTCATGTTTTCCACTCCCATTTTGATAACCAAACTCTTAATTTTCCTATTAGAGTTTGATACTTTATGAACCCCATTTACACAATCAAACCATCTTCTTGTCCCTTAAGGAAATTCCCTTAACACTTCTTTATACATTTTTTACATATAGAAAATTGAACATTTTTTCCTTCATAATCTTCATCACTTGATCTTTCATAAGAATCCATATTTATCTGATTTATAGTGTTTTAGACTTCAAATATGTTCACATTGTTTCTAATATTCCTGTATATCCATTTTGGAATAATCTCATGGTTTCTCATTCTATATCCCATTCTGATGGGTTGTTCATTAAGGAAATCTTCACACTATCCCTTGAACCCATGGTTCATTCTAGTTCCCGCCATTACTAAAATAAAAAGGGTTGAAGTGAGTGACGAAACATTTATAATATGTGAATATTTTCAAAATCATAAAGAGGAATTCAACCTTAAAAGGTCTTATTCTTTTACATTTTCACATTGTCTCATTATCCCTTTAGTTCAACCTATATCAATCTTAGTCTGATCTAGGTTATTTTAAGTTTATTTATCTTATACTCCCCAGAGTAACTAGTAAATTAGTCTTTCATTATTGTTTTTAAAGAGCACATGATCAACCAAATCATATATCCAAGGAGTATCAAAATAGGTGTTTATTTGGGCCTCTTTTTCATGCACCAGGTGACGATTGATTTAATAACCAGCTTTCCCTTTTCAGGGTTATTACCCCTAGGTGAAACTGTTCCAGAGCCTACATCAACCTATATTATCTAAATAGGGATAAAATTATAAATAAAACCATCTACATAAGAATTTATTAGTATTCTAAGATATCATACTATAATTAGACTCAACTATAGAGTTTTTACTAAGGTTCTCTGAACCTAATTCCAAAGGTAACAAAACTAATCTTCAAAAAAATAACTAAACTAATATAAAAAATAAATAAAACCTACTCTTATACCAAATTTAGCAACCTGATCAAACAATACTTTAATAATTCATCAATCTCAAGATTTTAACATTACACCACAAAAACAACCACATAACCAAAGACCAAAACGTTTAGTATCTTGGAAATTAGCTACGTAAACATCTCATTTTACTACACTTGTAAACATTTCTCTATAATCATGCTCTTCTAAAAACTTTTATAGATATATCACATGATATACTCATCATCATAACCCAAGGATTGGAAACATAAGAACAGGGTTAGATTAAATTCTTAGTAAAGGAAAACATATCATAACATAAAGGAAAACATGTGGAAGACACAAATATCATAATAAATGATAAAAAGACCTTAGATGATAATCATAAAAAATAATTGAGTAACATATGATACTAAATATATAATTAAACAATAATAAAATATATTAAATCCCACAAAAAAAATCTCAATAGTCATATAACATGTGTTAATGACATAAAAGTGTAGAATAGTAAAAAAAGGAATAATCTTGAAAATATGGAATTTCATGGAAATGAAATGCATATCAAAATTTTGATTAACTTAATGAAAAATATTTTAAATGTGGAATAACTTTAAAAACAACTTAAAAATTTGGAACAACCATAAGCATAAAAAAACCTATGTGAGAAAACCCATTATTCTCATACCTATGTGAACAAACTCATTATGTGCACACTTGAAAATATGAGTAAAGCCATCATTCCCATGACTATGTGAACAAATGCATTATTTCCATGCCTAAATATCTCATGAGATATAAAATTCTACTAGTGCATTAGAGGGTGATACGGGACCCCACCTTTAATTTTCTATACATATTTGTGCCACTTAAAACAATCATTATCATATCTTAAATAACCCATTGAAAAAGGATTGGGATTCTTAATCTTATCACGTAACACAATCTTAAGAAATCATAGGATATAAAAAATAATTTTAAATAGGAATCATATCATAATAATATATATATTATGATAAAAACATCACATCATAATAGATAAACCTTTGAGGAAAATAGAAGTGAAAATACATTTTTTTTCACAAAACCTTTTAAACATTGTTATACAATATGAAGTGCAAATTATATTCAAAAAAAAATTTGTGTACGGAAATAGAAGACATTTTAAAACCTTATTATAAAGAGTTCTTAAAATAATATACTTGAAAATACATAAAGGTTTTAAAAAGGATAATTGAAAATAATTTGAAAAATTTTACTTTTAAAAGAAATTTAATAATGGATACATTAAAATGACAAAAAGTTTTTAAATAGGGGAATTGAAAATACATTGAAATATTTTAATTTTAAAATTATCATTAATAATTTAATCTTGAAAAATATATAAATGTTATAAAAATAAAATTTGGAGTGGAGGATAAAGATTTTTATTTTTAGAGGATGGAAAAACATTTTGAACATTTGAAATAACCTTGTTGAAAACCCACACTGTTAAAAATTGTATTAAACATTAATTTTGAAATGGGGTAAATAGAATTATAAGAATCATAGAAAATAATCAATATTATCTATCCCAAAAATATAATATAATATTGGTGGTAAGTAAAACATGAATATGGAGGGAAAATTAATTAAAAGAAATAAGAATTACTCTTAAGAAAAATGGATTTTAATGAAATATTAGAATAATCAAGGAATAATAATATGGTATAAGAAATTATTTACCTAGAAAATAAGGTGTAAATACACCCTAAAATCATAATAGGTTATAATAAATCAATCATGAAATATAATATAAAAAGTAGAGTGATTATTACCCAAGGATGAGATTTGAGTCACTAAACCCTTATGAATTTAGTAAATTTAAAAAAAAATCACTGGAAGATTGAAATTCACATGGGTAAATAAATACCCTGAATTAAATCATTTATTATTCCAATAAGATTTCTTTTTTTAGTATATACAACAAATAAATAATAAATTGGTTCTTAACATTAAAGCATGTATCAATAAATAGAAGTTGTGACGAAAAACCCTGAAAACCTTTGTAAATTTTGTATAAAAACTCTATGATAGGTATAAAATTAAATATAAAAATAAATATCATGATTTTTAATAGTATAATTATAAAAATGGTAATATTAAAGTATTTACACCATTAAAAAGGAAACGTGGTGTATAACTTAAACATGTCTCAAGGGATTCAAATTTGAGACAAGTAAACCCTTACAAATATAAAAATATTTAAATTAACGATTCATTTGAAATGAATTAAAGGGAAAAAACAATAATAGGATAAAATAATTAAACTTATAAGAATGGGGTTCAAGAATAACCATTATAACTCAAATAACGAAAAATAGGTTATGAAATACCCTAACCTTGTTTCCTTGCTTAGTTGATCATACTCCAAACTCATGTATAATAAACAGAAATAAAATAATATCCTATTTTAGAACCCTAATAAGAAATATTACCCAAAATGCTCAGTCATAGGGAGACCTCTAACCCTTTATTAAAATAAAATAAAAGTACAGGAGAACATGTTCAAGAGTACAGGCATACCATGCATCCACATCCAGATACCAGTGCCAATCAGAAAAGGTCAGCTACATATCATAGTAGTCATAATCATCTCCACCTCCATAATAAGGCACATCCTCCGCAGAAGCCGACTCCCATTTAGAGTTCGTATCATATGGTTTTAGAATGTTAGCATACTTCTGTCTGTGCTCCAGTTGCTCCATAGTGAGTTTCTCCTTCTTGGATTGCTTGCTCTCACGACTCTTTTTAGAAATAGGAACATCCCCTTTTTCCTTCTTGGCCAAGGACCTGGTGGAAACCGGCTTCGGTAAGTAAGAATAGTCCTTTTGTGGCCTCCTCTTTGGTGGGACAGTAGCCGAACCCTCACTGCCAGACAATTTCTTCTAACTACCTTTAACTATGTCACTGTATGAGGTTCTTGCAGCCCCATAGTCATTCTCCATGTCACTGCTAGATACATTCCCCCAATTACCCATGATAGTCACCAGGATGAAGCTTGTATCTCCACCTTCTTTCCTTACGAAAACTCCTTCTAAGTTTATCAGAGACTCACCCCTAAGCATCAGATTGAGCCTATTATGATCAATTGGATCAAGAAATTGCAAATTTATCTCCTTGCCAGGGTCCTCAACAGTCCCCACAGGGGCAACAACTACATCCTTTTCCTGAGAAGTGGAACCAATTTGCATACTGAAGTATTCCATCCCCTGCAAATCAGCAGTCAGATTGGCTGGCTCCTGCAAATCAGCAGCCAGATTGGCTGGCTCCTCCTGTTCCAAGACCTCAAAGTGATTACCAGAAAGGACCTCTTGTAAAGAGGCCATTACTCCTTGATTTATGCTGCCACCAAGTCCAGTAGCACCCTCTAACACATTGGAGTCTTCCACTCCAAGCCCACACTTGATCCGCCTAAAGTCCTGCTGTAGAGATGGGTTGATTGAGTCCCGCACCACCTTCACAGCATAGTCATACAGACAAACCTCTGCATGAAAGGCTTGACGCACCTCCTGCTCCACACCTGCACCCATAACTGCCATGCCAATGCAGAGGCTTCCCACCTGTTCATCACACCCAGTAGAACCCGCCGCCCCGCTGCACTCCATAGGTCCACCCATAACTCTATTTTCACTCCCTCTCACAACCACAGTATCACCATAAACTGATTTTCCCAAGACTAAATTCAATCCTGAAGCCAGATTACCCTTGACGCTACTCCTTTAAACCATCTTTGAAGACCAATTATTCTTTCCACGACGACAAACCATTTCCAGATGACCAAATCGGGAGCAAACAATGCAATAGCGCATCCAAGACTCAAAGACGACACACTGCCTCCATCGGAACTCCTTGCTATCTGTGATCCATACACAGTCTACTGATGGTCTTGAGACGTCGACCTCCATGCAAATTCAGGGGCAAATTGGGTGACTCATAGCCTCAGTCCGTTGATCAGAACAGAGATAACAACCGATCATATTGTCGATTGTGCATAAAATTGAGGGATTTTGGAATGAAAGAGGTAAGCCAGGAAGACTCACCACGTCGCAATTGTTGCAGGATCTCATCGCATGTGGAATTAGAAGCTCCAGTGAAACATGAAGAAGGTGAAACCATTGCATCTCCGGGGAGCTCAGGACCAGGCCACAATCAAATCCACCTCAGAGCCAAAGCGAATCATGATGTGCTTCCGGTCAAGAATACCCATGACAGTCCGCTCCCGTAACTCCCAGGAATCTGAGATAAATCTCTCGAACTCATCAACTGAAGGACGTTGTGGACGAAACCTTGAAATTAGCGAATGAAAAATATAATTTAATAACAAGGTAAATAATTAATATCATATTTGGAGAACCATATACCAATAACGATTTTTTTTATATTATAATAATATTAGTTTTCAAGTTTCCATATCCATTTAAAAAAGGTTTTATAACATCATTCATGTAGGTGGTTAAAAAGATCCAAACTTGAACAAACTTTAACTTGATTGGTGAGTATGGTTAATGTAGAAAACCTAACTTCAGAACTTAGACCTAGAATTTAAATTATTACATTAGTGCAATATATAATTAATATCACCATGTAGGATCAATCAATTTAGTGGTCTTGGAAAACTAGATACATACATGGTTTACAAATTACATTTGAAACATAAAAGAAAATAGAATATAAAACATTATCGTATCCTTTATATCATTCATACTATCATTATTCAATTCATGGGGAAATTAAAAAAATAAAGGAGATCTCATTTTCTCAATAAGGGTTACATATAGTGGAAGTTATCCTGAGTAAATAAGGCATAATAAATATAGAAGAGTGGATAATCAAAACACATGTCATTCAATCAAAACATGAATTAAATTGGTGTCCATGGATAAAATTATCAAAAAAACACATGTATTAAGAAAACTAAATTCTTAATAAAGGAAATTCATAATTCTATACAATTATGATCAAGGCCTCTTAAACCAGATATTTGGAATCTTATTGTCAAGGCCACTCAAAAAATAAATCATTCTTAATAAATGGGTAAGTGTAAACCAAATAACCATATAATATGAAAATTTATATATTTTGTCTCATGATACTTGTTTCTACATTGAGGTACTATCTATAATCGAACCCCACCCATCACTACACATCCTATGCATTCATTGTGTTTTGAATGATCAATATAACTCTTTATCAAAATGCCTTATAAGTAAAAAATTATCCATATTGAATCAAGAATACATAACAACATTACATCATCATGATCATAAATCATCTATAGAAATAATAAGTATGGTGTCATTAGATAATATCCCTTGTAACATCAATGGGTGTTTTTATAGTTTAAAATATCTCTAAAATATCAGTAGAAAATTTCTCGAGGAAAATACCCTTTTCAATTTGAAATAACTGATTAAAATATAAAAATTTACCAAATATTAAAGGAATAATTTTCTTTGAAAATAAGTATAGAAATTTGTAAAGGAATATTTAAATACTTAATAAGTCTTGATAGCTATAAATTCTATTCATTCCATGTATGTTAAATCAATGATTCCTTTTACATTTTCTGTAAAAAGTCAAAAGTAACCCATTCATAAATTGAAAAGAATATTAATATTAATTTTTTTATAAAAATTAAATCATGGGTAAAAATGAATTTAAAAAATCCTTGTGAAATATTAAAAATATTCTTGATTTTTTTTAAAAAACATAGACCTGGAAGAAAAATATTCCCAACTAAAGAGAAAATAAAGTATATTTTTCTTCAAAATATTTTCTCAACAATTTTAAATAAAAATGAGAGGAAAATGGTACTAATACTCAAAATTTCCATGAATAACCATATAATAATAAAATTAAATATTTTTATTAGATAAGCATCATATAATTTTTTTCAATATAAATTTGAACATAAACAATCCTAAATTAAAATGAAATTCTAAAAGAAATCCTCTACCTCAAGTTCAACTTGCCTCATTATTGATTTTAAAATCATGTATAATAAATTTATATTTACTATAATTCTATATTAGATTCATGTATTTTATTATAATATCATATATTATCCAATTATGAAATTTTAATTACCAATTTATTAATAATTTCTTATTAAAATCATCGTTTTTGGGTATTAATTGTTTCTTTATTCATGAGAACTTCGATTCCATAGTTATGGTCCTTATAATTTGATAATGGTCACATAATATCCAAAATTTTAATTATGATATAAATATCATATATATTAAAGTCATCCATAGAAGGTAGAGATAGAAAAATGAATTATGTCGTTCATGGAGATGGTTGACCGTATGTAGGCATGAACACTATTTTCACTTTTTGATGAATAGAATGAAATAATCTTAAGTAATAATTCGAATTTAAAATATAATTATTATATCATATATATCATATATATATATTTATTAAATCTATCCCTATTACCATTCGTTTTAATCAGAAATGAAAAATGAATCACATCACTTCGTGGAGGTGGTTTTCCACACATACGCACAAGAAACATTATCGTTTTCCAATATATGAGAAGTTAAGAAGGTATATATAATATTATAACTATAGAAGAATTATTCTATCATAAATATCATATATAAAAATTAATCCCATCATAATAACCATCCTTGAAATATGGTGATGGAAAATGAATTGTATCTTTATGTAGAGGCAATTGTCCACATATACACATAAAATGATATTTTGAATTCTCATTTTACATAAAATAAGGTGATTAATGGTGGTTAAATAGTAATAATAATAAAATTTAAGTGTATTTAGGATACTAAAGTTATTATTTTATGGTGAAAACTATTAATTTATATGAGGTAGAAGAAGAGATTAATTGAAATAGGTTGGGTAGGATGATTACCTATTCTTCAATAGACCTCCTTTATATATCATCTTAAGGACCCTTGTAAGGGTCATTAAAGAATTAAAAAAAATTTAAATCACATATTTTGAAGTTTATAAGATAATTGGACTGGTGTTTTTCGATCTACATGGCTCAAAAGGGTGTAAAGAAAAGAGAGAAGTGGTGTCCTCTTATAAGTGATGGGAGGGTTACTCTTGGAAATACTTAATCAATTAAATTAATATAAATTAATTTTCACAGTATAGTGGATACAAATTGATATATTTTGAATATAGTATGAATATAAGTCTACATAATCTCATAAAATATTATTTATGCAAGTTTATTTGATGTTTTATCCCTTACCTTTTAATTTTAACCCTTCATTAACTCTTTTGACAACTACCACAATATAAAAGTTTTTTACCCTCTAACCATCAAGAATGTAACAATAAAAGGAAAAGTCAACCCTAAATAGATGATGATTTATATTTTAAATTATATCCCATTAAAGTATATGAATATATAATTTTTATAAATTTAAAATAATTTAACGATTTGTTTTCATAAAAGACCAATAATGTCATTTTTGACACTAATCATTTAATTTCACTTTAAAGGAAACTAGAAAGAGATGTAATTAGAATATAAACATTTAAAATATCACAATTATGTTATATTTTTATAAAAATTGTTTGAAACATTATAATTAAACCAAATTTTATTACTTTTAATACTTTTAAAATCATTAATTTTATTTTTCTATTAATTGAATAAATACTATGTCAGCATTTCATAAGAATTTAAGGTAATTATTCAATCCATAAAAATTAAAAATAAACTACTATGATATAATTAATTAATTAATATCTCAAATAAATAGTTAAAAATTTAACATAAACACTTTTTGTAATGCCCCAACCCTAGTTACCCAGAGTCGGTGCATTATTACATAACATTTTCATGATCACAAGAGATCAAATTCCGAAAGACCTATCAGTTTAGTAGCCTTGGAAGTACTAGATACAAACATAAGTTTTATATTACATTATAAAATGAAAAAAAATATTTTGTCTCATTTTAACACATTCATCTCCCTTATACTATCCCTAGATGTTAGTCATAATATACTTCTTCGCGTCCTGGGAAAAATAAAACATAGAAAGGGGTGAGATTAGGTTCTCGATAAATATAACAATATAGTAGAAAATTTCATAAATAAGCATAAACATTTAAGGTAATGTATAAGACTAAAACACAAGCCTTTTAAACTTAAACTTCAACATAATATGGAAAAGATAAATCAAATAATTCCATTTACTTATTCACATGGATATTCTACTAGTCAAATAACCACATGTAATATCAACAACCAATTTCATAATGATGAAATGCATAATGCTGGACATCATAACCACATAGTCAAGGCCTCATGCCAATACTACAAATAATATTGTGTCAATTCCTTATTCCAAGACACTAGTTTGTATCATGTGACCTACTGATGCATCAAGGAGCTATAGCAGGCTCCACCCATCACTTACTAAGTCCAAAGCATTCCTCATATGACATGGTTGAAACATAACATAAACATTCGTATTAAAACTAGCATATGAAATGTTAATAATTTAAACATAAACCATGAATGGTATAAAAATAACACATCTAAATTCAAACATATCAAAAAACCTTCAATATAATATGGAATATTGTATCAAAATAAATAAACTTCAAACAAGTGTAAAATCCATCAAAGGATGTTGATATAGATGAAATAAAAATTGTTTGAGAGAAATATCTCTTTCTATTTTTAAATCATTTAAAACTCATGTAATTATAAAAGAAACATTAATTTTGAAAATATTTTTATAAGCTTGTAAGGGAATCTTAAAAGGTGTTATAATGGTGGAAAATAGCCGCACCCGCCGTACAAGTTAGAAAAACATACATTCCTTAATTTTGTCGAAAAGGTCGTAAATGATATTTTTTGGAAAACATCGGAAAGAATTAATCATAAATTTTTTCTAAAATTTCTAAAAAGGGTATAAATGAATTTAACCCACATTCTAGGAAATAGTAAAACTGTTTTGAAATACATTTTTAAGAAACACGGATGTGGATGATAAAGAGGTCCTAGTAGATACTCACGTATAAACAACCTCTGATAATGAAGAGATTGTAGAATCAAGCCTGAACTTATAATTTTACATGATAAAGGGTAAATTAACCTCATGTATAATAGTTAAATAATTTTTTTTAAATTATATAGGAACCACATACATGAACATGATATCATATATGATCTTCTAATATTTCTTTGTTAATAATATTTCAGTAGTATCATTGTTTTGGGTGTTAACTAATTCATTTTACTTTATATGTTTTGTTATGTAAGTCATGTTTGATATATATATAATGTATTTTATTCATTAAATAATGATATTAAGTTCTTAAAAATTATTTTTAATCATAAAATAAAAATTATTCTTGAATGATTATGATGGGGAATGAATCTCATCGTGTTCGTGGAGATGGTAATCCATACGTACGCACGAGCGACAATATCATTCTATTGATGGTAAAATCATATGTAATTGTATGGTATATAATATATATATAATAATTAACATGTTATATTTAATATTTAAATCAATTATACACATTATTATACCCATCTAAATAATGAAGTTTTGAATAACAAACTACACCACGACATGAAGACGGTAAGCCGTATGTACACACCTATGGTGACTTTGTCATTAATAGGATGGATAGAATAATAAATATGGTTGTAACATAATTATAATAACATCAAAATATTTAGAAGTTACTGGAGTTATTATTTTTTTATGGAAACAACAAAGAAATAGGAAGTGGAAGAAGAAAAGAACTTTTAAAGAGGTGATGAAATTATTACCTCTTCTTCGAGTGCTTCCTTTTGATTTGATAAAAATGGCTCCTTAAGTTGGATTCATGATCAAATTAAGGCCTCTAGGATTAAGTGATTGTATTTGGGAGTATATTTGAGTAGGTTTTGGCCAAGACAATTGGATATGGAGGTGTGAAATTAAGAGAAGGGGAAGTAACCTTTTAGAAGTGAGGTGAGGGTCACTTTAGGAAATGTTTAAAATATTATTTTATTATACAATCATATTCAATTTATAATGGCTCCAAAAGGATTTATTTTGAGGATAAGGTGGGGATGGGTTGAAAACCTCTCAAACAATAGGTTTTAGACAGGTTTAGGTCACCGTATTAACCTTATCTTTTAGAGTTAACTCTTAGTTAAACAGTTTAACTTTTACCATGTATTCTTGTATTATTATAATAAATGGCTAATAAACTTACTATAAAAAGACAAGTGAACACCAAGTGGTTAATTATTGACATATCTAGCCTTATATAAGTCCTCTGGACAAAAATTATATTTTTAGGAATATTATATTAATTAATAATATAGTATTTGTTTTAAAAACTCATTTGTGTCAATTTTGACACTATTTAGTATTTGTTTTTTATGAAAGTCATAAAAACTTTATCATTTCAAAAACAATTATTTAATAAAATATTACATGTCATATTAAACTATAAAATTCTTGTAAAAAAGTCTCAATTTACAATTATTTTAATATTTATAATATCAATTGTTTTAATCTTTCAATAATAAGGTAATTAATGCATCATCATTGTGTCATAAATAAATTTAATTATTTAATGTCTAAAAATTATAAATAAAATTCCAATATGTTGGAAATATTTTTATATTTATAATTAATATTTATAGTTGAATTTATCTTATGTATAACCCTATATTAAAATATTTTAGTTACTAAAATTTGAATTTAACACTTTTAACTCTTCTTTAAATAAAATAATAATAAATGTCCTAATCTAATCCAAGTAGACCAAAAGGGTCATATTTTATTCCTAAGGTTTTTTGGTCAAAATACACTTATCAAATAGAATTAGGACATGTTTTAGGGTAATTATATATCATTTTTACCTTTAATTACCCTATTTACTTTTAACTGTGGTAAATAAAATTCAAATGTTACTATTCAACAAAAATTATTTTTATCCTATTGAACCACATTTTACTCACTTTTTTCAACTTCTTCTCTCGTATTTTTGAAATTCAATTCTCAAAAGTGGTAAAATTATGTTTACGCAAATTTGCAAATGTGCCTAGAAGGTGGGTAATAGACGTTAAAAGTTCAATAAAATTTTATATATATAATATTATTATAAAATGACTCTAATGAATTACATTGAAAATATATAGGTATTATGTATCTATTTTGACCAAAAATAAATTTAAATAAAATAACTAATTATTTAAATAAAAAGTCGGTTTTAAACAATAACATAGTGTTTTTCACTATTCATCAAAAAATGAATTTTTTTAGAAAAATACCAAAAAAACACCCTAATATAATTTTGATATTCCAAATCCAAAAATGAAGTCCATTTTGAAAAATAAAATTTATAAAATTTCAAAAAGTGGGTATTACTATTCATAACGGCTAGTTTGATTGGTCGTGGTGTGGTAAAATTCCAAGTTGCGTACAACGCAAGCTATTGCATTATTAAAGAGAAATATACCATTGAATCTTAGGGTGTTACATTCTTATCTCCTTCAAATAATTTCATCCTAAAAATTTCTAGAATACTACTGCATAAAAAGATTCATGTGGTTCTTCATCATAAGTTCCTCAGGTTTCCACATTGCCTCTTCCATCTTATGGTTTCTCCATAGAAATTTTACCAGATGAGTTGTCCGGTTTCTAAAAACTTGTTCTTTGGTATCAAGAATCTTCAAAGGATCTTCACAATAAGACAAATTGGGTTTGAGTTCTATTTTATCGTAGGTGAGTACATGCGTTAGGTCAGACATGTATTTTTTCAATTGTGATACGTGGAACACATCATGAACTTTGGAGAGACTTGGTAGCATTGCCAAATGGTTAGATACACCTCCAATTCATTCTAGAATTTCAAAAGGTCTGATGTACTTGGGACTTAATTTACCCTTCTTACTAAATTGTAAAACACCCTTCCATGGATATACCTTTAAGAAAACATGACCTCTTACTTGAAATTCTAAATCCTTCCTTCGGTTATCGGCATATCTCTTTTACTTACTTTGAGGTGATTTTATGTGTGTTTGGATAATTTTAACCTTTTCCATTGTTTCCTAGAAAAGTTAGGGGCCTACGAGTTTTCTTTCACCAACATCATCCCAACAAGTTGGTGTGTGACATCTCTTTCCATATAATGCTTTATACAGTTACATCTAAATACTTGAATGGAATCTATTATTATAAGAAAATTCTAACAGAAGTAAATACTGATCCCACATACCTTGAAATTCAATTGATCAAGATCTCAAAATGTATTATAAGGTTTGAATAGTCTGTTCTGATTGTCCATCAGTTTGAGGGTGGTAGGCAGTGCTAAAAAAAAGTTCAGTATCCAGGGCTTTCTGAAGACTTTTTCCAGAATCTTGATGTAAAATGGGGATCATGATCAGAAGCAATTGATATGGGTACACCATGAAGTCTTAAAAATTCATTAATATATAGTCTTACTAAACATTCAAGTGGTAAATCTTCTCTTATATCAAGAAAATGTTTTGACTTGGTAAAAAAATCAACAATGACCCATATTGCATAATTCCTTCAAGGAGTCTTTGGTAGAACTATGACAAAGTCCACTGTAATATCATCCCATTTCTACTCAGTTATGGTAAGAGGTTGAATGAATCCTCCATGATGTTGTCTTCCAGCCTTAACCTATTGACAAACCATAAATCTTGAAACATAATCATAAATATCCCTCTTTATGTTGTCCCACCAAAAATTTTCCTTCAAATATCTATACATCTTAGTGCTACCTTGGTGTATATAGAAATTAGAGCTATGAGAATCATCCAAAAATTCCCTTTTTAGATCAGGTATATCAAGAACATAAAGTCTCTTCCCAAATTTCAAAATTCCATCTTCATATACAAAGTCAATCAATATCCCATCATTCACGGCTTTAATTTTATTTTTAAACTCCCCAACATCAGTCTGAGAACATTTTATCCTTTCTAGTAAAGATGGGTTGGTAACAATTTGAAAAATTATTGATGTTTTACCTTCTATGATTATTCCCATATCCATATTTACTAGATCCATGAATATAAGATCCCTTTCAACTATCATCTTATTTAAAACTCCATGATCCTTTTTGCTCAAAGCATCTTCCACCTTATTTTCCTTCCCTGGGTGGTAGTGTATAATGCAATAATAATATTTGAGTAGTTAAATCCATCATCTTTGCCTCTTGTTGAGTTATTTTTGTGAGAAAATATACTTCAAATTCTTGTGATCAGTATATATCTCACATTTTAACCATAGAGATAGTGTATCCATATCTTCAAAGCAAAGATTACAGATTCTAACTCAATATCATGAGTGGGATAGGTTTGTTCATGAATTTTTAGCTGCCATGATGCATATGCAATAACTCTATCATTCTGCATAAGGACACAACCAAGTCCTTTCTTTGAAGCATTACTATAAATAAAAAACCCATCATTCCCTGATGGTAGAGTCAAGAAAGGAGCATTAACTAATCTTCAATTTAGTTCTTCAAAACATTCTTCACACTCTTTTATCCAAACAAATTTAACCCCTTTATGTGTGATCTTGGTTAATGGTTTTTTCAATCGAGAAAAATTCTAGACAAAACTCTGATAATAACCTGATAAACCAATAAAATTGCACACCTTAATTATAATTACCGATGCTATAAATTCTTTAATTGCCTTTGTCTTTAAAGGATTGATAGAAATTCTATCCTTAGAGAGAATATGGCCAAGAAAAGAAATTTCCTGAAGCAAGAATTCACACTTGATAAACTTCCCATATAATTAATTTCTTATAAGGGTTTTTAGAGTAGTGTGCAAGTAGTTTTCATGATATTCATAGCTTTTTGAGTATACCAAGATATAATGAATAAATACCACAATAAAGTCATCAAGATATTCCTTGAAAACTCTATTAATTAGATCCATGAAAACATAGTGTGAATTAGTCAGTCCAAAAGGCATTACTGTAAACTCATAATTCTCATACCTGGTTCGAAATACTATTTTCAAAATGTCATCCTTCTTCACACACAACTGATGATATCCAGATAGAAGGTCAATATTTGAAACATTTTGAGATCTATGAAGTTGGTCGAATAAATCATCAATGTGAGGTAGGGGATACTTGTTCTTTATTGTTATAGCATTGATCTCCTTGTAGTTAATGCACAACCTCATAGATCCATTTTTCTTCTTAACAAAAAGAACAGGGGCTCCCCATGGAGAAACAATAGGTTGAATAAATCCTTTATTACTCAATTCCTCTAGTTGTTTCTTTAGTTCCACTAATTCAACAGTGGCCATTCTATAAGGGGTATTCTATATGGGTCTTGAACCAGGAATTAAGTCAATGGAAAACTCAATTTCTCATTCTGGATGATGTTGAGGTAAATCCTATTGAAACACATCAACATATTCTTTCACAATAGGGAAATACTCTATTTGAACATTACTTTCCTCACCCATAGTTATTTCATTATCTTCCAACCTAAAAATTGAATTTAATAGAGCTATTGGGTGTGGATCTAGATTAGAATCAGGTGGTGATGTTTCTACTCTAAAGATAAGGTACTCCTTATCATCATCAAAAATTATAACCTCCTTCTTCTTTCAATGAATTTTCATATCATGGTCCAAAAGCCAATAAATATCGAGGATTATATAAAATTCAATCCTAGGTATTAAGATGAGATCAATAGATAAGGAAAATTTATATTCCCTAATGGGGACTGATTCAAAAAACTTTATTGCAATGATACTTCCCTTAGGGGTTTTGACTGAAAACTTCCTTGTTAAATAAAATTAGAAATATATAATTTTCTTAGAAAACTGAGAAGATATGAAACAATTAAATGATCAAAAATCAAATAAAGCATTGGATAAATCTGAGTAAACCATTAAATTACCTGCCACCACATCATTCGAAGCTTCAAACTCAGCAGTAGTTATTGCATAAGCTTGGCCTTTCTCCCTTGGCCTTTTTAAGGTAAGTTTCCTTGGTATTTAAAACATTTATTTGCATAATCACCCATTTCTCTAAAATTATATAATTAAACATTGACAAACTCTTTCTTTCCCTTGTAATCATGATCTTGGTGGTATTTTTCACCACACTTGTAATAGACTCCCATTCCCTTCAGGAAAGTACTAGAGCTTTTCTTCCTACATTTACTAAAGGATGGAAATTCAATTTTTCCCTTATTCCCCTTATTTATATTTCCAAAGTGTTCAATAGATTTATTCTTCTATTTCTTTGCTTCAATGTCTTAAGACTTAGAGAATTACTTTTCTGTATTGATAGCACATGAGACAATATCTTCATATGATGAGAATGATTGTGAGACTAATTATTGACATAGAAATGGTTTTAACCCATTGAAGAATCAATCAATCTTACTCCTTGGGTTACGTATATAATCTGCTGCATGCCTTGCTAACATTGTAAAGTTAGCCTCATACTTTGCAACATTCTCATCCTACCTTTTCCTCAGACTTAGAAATTGTATTTCCGTATCCGTTCGATAGTCACGAGGAAATTATTTTTCTATGAAAATCTCTTTAAACTCCCTTTATTACATATTTTATATTTCTTCATCCTCCTTTGTGTTTTGAATTAATGATCACCATTGATCTGTAACTCTGGTGAGGTGATAAACTACAATGAAAACATTTTTCCTTTTACTACTTCCCAAAGTATGGAATATTTTATCTAAGGAACTTATCCATTTCTCAATTACAAATGGATTTTTTGTCCCATTGAATATTGGTGGTTGTTTCCTCATGAAGCGGTGTAACATTGATCCTCCGTTTTGTGGATCATGGTGCTCCATACGGGTAAGTTTATTATTCGTTACCTGAGTGACTTTTCCCAATATGGTTATAAGTTTTTCAGCACCAATTGCATCACCAGTTCCACTATAACTATCTTGAGTATGTGGTAAATACCTACATGGATTACATGCATTGATACAGTTTCCATTACTTCCACTAGGAACCATTTCTAAATAATTGCATACACTAGATTAGTTTATAATTCCCAATAAATAATTCAAAACTAGTAAAATACCTAACATAAATTGAACAGTTTATACTTATATTCCAAAATCATAAAAATAAATGTTTTCTTTGAGAATGTATTTACTCATAAATCCTTCATAATGGTTTGTAAAGAAAATGTGAATTATCCTAAGCATATCCCCTCAGAGTGTCGTAACCAAGAGTGCAGAAAAGCCCATTGTCGTGCACCAGGATACCCCAGGTCAAGCCCGAAACTCCTTGTCAGAGTTTTCACTCTCAGGTACATCTGTTCCAGAGCTACCTCTACCTGCTCATATCCATACATGAATGTATTTCTTGTAATATACCTAAAATCTCTACATTACCAAAATTCTAGGATGTTTTTCTATACTAATCCTCAAAGTCTATCTTAGGGAAATGTTCTCTAGAAAGGGGTGAGCTCAGGTGCTCAGTAAGGATAACAATATAGCGGAAACTTACATAAAAATTCATAAACATTTCAGGAAATGTATAAGAGTAAAACACAAGCCTTTTAAACTTAAACTTCTGCATAATATGGCAAATATAAATCAAATAATTCCATTTACTTATTCATCTGGACATTCTACTAGTTGAATAATCACATGTAATATCAATATCCAATTTCATAGTGATGGAATACATAATGCCGGACATCATAACCACATGATCAAGGCCTCGTGCCAAGACTAAAAATAAGATTTTTTCAAGGCCTTGTGCAAAGACACTAGTTTGTCTCATGAGACCGACTAATGCATCGAGGAGCTATACGAGGCTCCACCCATCACTTATTAAGTCCAATGCATTCCTCATATGACAAGGTCGAAACAAATCATAAACATTCATATTAAAAATAGCATACAAAATGTTAATACTTTAACCTTAAACCATGAATGGTATAAAAATAACACATCCACATTCAAACATATCAAAAAACCATAAATACAATATGGAAGATTGTATCATAATAAACCAACTTCAAACAAGTGTAAAATCTATCAAACGATGTTGACATAGATAAAATCAAAACTATTTGAGAGAAGTATCTCTTTCTATTTTAAAATAATTTAAAATTAATTTAATTATAAAATAAAACATTTATTTTGAAAATATTCTTATAGTATTATAAAGGAATCTTCAAAGGTGTTATAATGGTGGAAAATAGCTGCACCCACTGTATAAGTTAAAAAAACAATTTTGCCTTAATTGTTTCGAAAAGGTCGTAAAGGACCTTGTTTGGAAAATGATGAAAATATTTATTTATAAATTTTTTATAAAACATCAAACAAGGGTATAAATGAATTTAAACTATATTATAAGAAATAGTAAAAATGTTTTGAAATACATTTTTAAGAAACACGGATGTGGGTGATAAAGATGTCTCTGTAGATACTTGTGTATAAACAACCTCGGATAATGAAGAGATTATAGAATTAACCCTTACCTTGTACTTTTACTTGATAGAGGGTACATTATCCTCCTGTATAATAGTTAAATCATTATTATTATACTATACAGAATCCACATACATAAATATGATATCATATATGATCTTCTAATATTTCATTGTTAATAATATTTCAGCAGTATCATTGTTTCGGGTGTTAACAGATTCATTTTCCTTTATATGTTTTGTTATGTAAGTCTTGTTTGTTATAGATAGGATGTATTTAATTAATATAAAGAATTATATTAAGTTCTTAAATATTATTTTTAATCATAAAATGAAAATTATTTTTGAATGACTACAATGGGGAATGAATCTCATCGTGTTTGTGGAGACGGTAATCCGTACGTACGCACGAGCGACAATATCATTATATTGATATTGAAATATTTTGTAATTGGATGGTATATCATATATATGAAATCATTAACATGTTGTATTTATTATTTACATAAATTATAATCATTATTATACCCATCCAAATAATTAAGTGTTGAAAAAAAAACTACACCACGACGTGGAGACGGTAAGCCATACGTACACATGTATGGTGACTTTGTCATTCATAAAATGGATAGAATAATGAATATGGTTGTACCATATTTATAATAACATAAAAGTATGTAGAAGGTATTGGATTTATTATATTGGTATGGAAACAACAAAGAAAGAGGAAGTGGAAGAAGAAAATAACTTTGAAAGAGGTGATGAAATTATTACCTCTTCTTCGAGTGCTTCCTTTTGATTTGATCAAAAGGACTCCTTAGGTTGTCTTTATGATCAAAGTAAGGACTCTAGGTTTAAGTGAGGTTAGTTGGGAGGATATTTGAGTAGGTTTTGGATGATCCAAATGGATTTGGAGGTGTGAAATTAAGATATGGGTAAGTACCCTTTTATAAGAGAGGTGAGGGTCACTTTAGGAAAAGCTTGATATATTATTTTATTATACAATCATATTCAGTTTATAATGGCTCCAAAAGGATTTATTTTTAGGATAAGGTGGGTATAGGTCTAAAAAATCTCAACCAATAGGTTTTATACAGGTTTAGGTTACCATATTAACATTATCTTTTAGATTTAACTCTTAGTTAAATAGTTTAACTTTTACCATGAATTCTTGTATTATTATAATAAATGGTTAATAAAATTACTATAAAAATCCAAGAAAACCCCAAGTGTTTCATTATTAATATATATAACCTTACATAATTCCTTTGGACTAACCTTATATTTTAGGAATATTATATCAATTAATAATATAGTATTTGTTTTAAAAACTCATTTATGTCATTTTTGACACTATTTAGTATTTGGTTTTTGTGAAACTCATAAAAACTTTGTCATTTTGAACAAAATTTATTTAATCAAACATAACATTTCAAATTAACCTAGAAAATTTGTGGAAAAAGTCTCAATTTACAATTATTTTAATATTTATAATATTAATTATTTTAATCTTTTAAATAATAAGGTAATTACTGCATCATCATTGTGTCATAAATAAATTTAATTATTTAATGTCTAAAAATTAAAAATAAAATACCAATATATAGGAAATATTTTTAGCTTTCTAATAAATATTTATAGTCGAATTTATCTTATGTATAACCCTATATTAAAATTTTTTAGTTATTAAAATTTGAATTTAACACTTTTAACTCTTCTTTAAATAAAATAATAATAAATGTACTAATCTAATCCAAGTGGAAGAAAAGAATAATATTTTATTTCTAATGTTTTTTTGGTCAAAATATAATTATCCAACAGAATTAGGACATGTGTTAGGGTAATTATAATATCATTTTTACCTTAAATTACCCTATTTACTTTTAACCGTGGTAAATAAAATTCAAAAGTTACTATTCACCAAAAATTATTTTCATCATATTGAACCAATTTTTACTTACTAATGTGAACCGTGTCTCTTGAATTTTTGAAATTCAATTCAAAGAAGCGGTAAAATTACATTTTATGCAAATTTGCAAATGTGCCTAGAAGGTGGGTAAAAGACATTAAAAGTTTAATAAAATTTATATATCTAATCTTATTATAAAATGACTCCAATGAATTAAATTGAACATATATAGGTATTATGTATCTATTTTGACCTAAAATAAATTTAAATAAAATAAATAATTATTTAAATAAAAAGTTGGTTTTAAACAATAGAGTAGTGTTTTCACTATTCAACAAATGTTAGGTCCACAAGGCTGAATACCCTGAGAGGGGGGGTGAATCAGGGTATGACTAATTTAAAATAAACGCACATTCTGATCTTGTTTCACTATTAAGAAAATCACTCTTCTCTCTCTTTCCTGTTGCACAAAGTAAATAGAAGGTAAAGCATGCACAGGACACACCAATTTTACTTGGTTCACCGCAAAGGGCTACGTCCAAGGAGTATACGCCGACAAGTTGTCAGTCGTACCAATTCCACTAAACTTCACTAGAAGTGGATTACAATGTTCGGGTACAGTCACTCTATCCCAGGCTCACTGCCTTTGCAAGGTTTCGGGTCAGCTCACTGCTTTCCCAAGGGTCACTCCCTATTTCTCTCACTCTGTCTCACTGTCGGTGGAGAGGACCACCTTCTTCCTCTTCCTATGCTCACTGCACTTGGAAGGGATCCACTCACAGTTTATATACATGTAGGTCTCTTCATTTTCATGAAATAATGCATCTTCAACTGTTGATAGATGCTCTGTTGAAGTCCAACTTTCATCCACTGATGAATACCAATTTTTCTCTTAACCAATGGGCAATTCACTTTGGAAACACCTTCACAAAGCACCCTACTTCGCTAGGCTCCCAATTTCGTGAAGCTCAAACAAGCCTTTGCGAAGCTCCTGCCTATTCATGAAGATCTATCATGAAGAAACCTCTCAAAGAAATCCCGCGAAGCTCAAGTCATTGCAGAGAAACTTCCCTCATGAAGCTCACTGATCCAACGCGGAGCTCACAACATTCGCGGAGCTACAATAGCCACCGCGAAGATCCTCTTTCGTGAAGCACACTGGCTCCGCGAACTACCTTCGCGAACTGAGAGCAAATGATTTTCTCTGAAAATTCTCTCTACTTCTCTCGAGGGGGTCGGCCTCTATTTATAGGCGATTCTACTGACCCTCGACCCTTCCGTACAAAGTCAACTCCACGTCATCGCCAATCGCGAAGCTCCGAAGTTTTCGCCGGAATTCTGTCCAAATTGCGAAGCACTATGAGAATTTTCCGTTTGCAGATCTCGTCGTAATCGCGAAGCATCACCATCAACATTCCTTCGCACCTTCTCCGCGAAGCTCCCTCGCAAAGCCCTTCACCGCCGCGATGCGCTTCAACTCTGCCGTTCACAAAGCTTTGACGTAATCGCTAAGCATCACCACCTCCATTCTTCTGATCTTTGCGAAATCTAATCCATGCATCCTCTCTTCGCGAAATTCATGCCTTTTGTATATTAAAATATGATCTTCAAGGATATCCTATTTTCGCGATGCTCACCAAACTCCAAATTTTGGACCCCAAAAATTTGGCAAACACTGGGAAACAGCGCCACTATGTACTGCTCTTTTGTACTGCCCCCAGATTGTCCAATGCTTTTTCATCGTTCTTTGTCAACAAGGATTGTCAAAAAATTCTCTGGAACTCGACAATTCTCCATGGAAACCTGTTTTATCAACAAACACAATCAACCCAAAAGTACTGCAATGTTACCTTGACAGATTTTTGCCCAACATCAAAAAATGAAAGTTTTCAGAAAAATAACTAAAAATCACCCTAAGCTAATTTTTATATTATGAATCCAAAAATGAAGTCCATTTTGAAAAATAAAATTTATAAAATTTCAAAAAGTGGTTATTACTATTCATAATGGTTAGTTTGATTGGTCGTGGTGTGCAAAAACTCAAAGTTGCGTAGAACACAAGCTATTGCGTTATTCAAAGAGAATCGTACCATGGAATATTGGGTGTTACACTTTTTATGCTTAATAAAAAATATATTAGAGTTATTAAATCCAAAAGAGTGAAATTTTTTATTTGTTATTTTCTTAAAATAATATAAAGATAAATATCAAAGAAAAATGGAACTAAGTGAACATATGTTTCATAATTGGATGATAATGGTATAACTACAATCATAAAATAGGATAAATAAATGTGCTATAGTAATTTTAAATCCTTATTCAAAATTTTCAACAATGTTTTACTAGTTTTTACGTTATTGAGGTAACAAGTATTTACCAAGGTTACTATTTATAATAAAAAAAATAAAAGGGTCCTATTTACCAAATTATATCATCATAATTACAAATATATTATAAAATTTATCAAATTAAATTCAAATAAGTTATAGAATACAATTTAAAATTAAACTCATGAAGTGCGATGGAAGGCGATTTTCTATAAAAATACTTTTTTAAGTATCAAAATGTTTTTATACCAAATTCATGTATAATGTTGATTCCAATAACATTTATTTTTTTATTTTTAGCCACAAGGAACTAATTAAATTTTAAAAATAACCGAAAATATAATTTTACTTTGTAAATACTTAAAAATAAAATAAAATTTTCAATAAAAAATAACATTTTAATTGTTTATTAAAAAATAAAACTATTTATAAAATTATCAAAAAATAAACCTAAGATAATTTTAATATAATAATTTCCAAAATGATATCATTTCTATAAAATTTAATTTTTTGAATTTCTATAAATTAATTAAAATATTTTCTCTCAAAAATTAATAAAAGCCATTTTTGATGCATAAAATGACTTTACTGAGGAATTTAGTGATTATTTCCTAATAATTAATCAATACATTTGTATCGATTAGGAAATTTATATCTATTTTTTATAATGTGTTTATTCCCACCACTAATTTTAAAAACTAGGTTATAATGGTATACTATATAAAGTTTTATTTAGACTTGGGGTTTCATATATTGTAAGTTATCAAAGAAATTAAATTTATTTGAAGAGAAATATATCATAAAATATTGTGTTGTTACATTCTAACCCACTATAATTATTTTACCATGAAATTCCATCACTCTAAAAACCGATGATGCTTCTACCTCATCAAATTCTTAAGTTCCTATGTTTCTTCCTCAATTTTATAAAATCACTACAAAAATTTGAAAAAGTGAGTGGTCTTGTTTCATAGAACTCTCTCTTTATGATCTAGAATATTCACCTATTGTTCCTCATATGATAGATATTAATTCAATGGTATGACATCTGAGTTCAGTATATGTGAAGGATCAGTTATGTACTTCTTGAGAAGAGATACATTGAACACATTGTGAACTTGATAGGGATTAGGTGGAAGTACGAAGTGATAAGAAACTATCCCAATACAATCATATTTTTTAAATAGAACAATGTATATATATTTAAAATTAGGTTTATTATCAAATATCATAACATTATTCAAAGTAGATATTCATAGGAATACCTAATCACCAACTTTTATCTCTATATCTCATCAATGATTCTTAATATAACTTTTTTTTTTCAACTATGAGATTCCCTTATTTTTTGTTAAATGAATCCAAGATTCTATACTATTTACTCAACTAGATTAAGTATAAATAGTTTTATTTCTACAAATTAATCCCTTAATGTTGGAGTTATGAACTTCCTTCTATATAGGGATTCATAGGGAGCCATAATAATGCTCAAGTGAAAGATATTGTTGTAAAAAAATTACACTAAAGGAAGGAGTTGATCCCAACAACCTTTGAAATCCATTTAAGAGGCTCTTATCATGTATTATAGAGTTTGACTAGTCCTATCAGACTGAACATCTATCTAATTGTGATAAATAGTACTAAAAATTATCTCTATATCTAGATCCTACTAAGGACTTCTCTAGAACTTTGAGGCAAACCTAATATGATCAGGTATGATTGTGAGTAGTACTCCATGAAATCTCATAAATTCTTTAATGAATAAGTTAGTAAGTTTATCAAGAGGAAAATATTATCTTACATTAATAAAATTCACTGATTTCATAAGGTGATCAACTACAATTGAAATATCAATGTAGCCTTTAGAAAGTTTGGGGAGTCTAATGATAAAATCCACCACAATGTTTTCCCATTTCCATTATATTATAGGTAACGGTTGAAACATACCATTATACTTTTGTCTCTCAAAATTAACTTATTAACACACTAGTCATCAAGATACATACCTATAAATATATCTTTTCTTGTTATCCCACCATAAATACACTTTAAAATCTTTATACATATTCATACTTTTAAGATGAATAGGTAATTATGAACTATAGGCTTCATACAACAGATCCTTAAAGTATGGTATTTATGGAACAAATACTTGATTATTGATCCTTATCATTCAAGTCATGGTTGAACTCAAGAAAATTTCTCACCTTCTTTTGTAATTCAAAATCTTCTTTTTGTGCTTTCTTAATCCCCTCAAAGATAGATATTAGAACATTAATCTGAGAAAGTTAAAATATATCCCCTTTAATAAATATTTAAATATCCAACTTATGAAAATACACAAATATTGGATCTATTTAAATCCTCATTATGGATAAACTAGAATAATATTTCTAACTTAGAACATTATCCACCTTGTTTACCTTCCCTGGATGGTAATTTATTTAGGATCCATAATATTTGATCAAATTTAACCATCTTTTCTGGAGAATATTCAACAATTTATGTGTACATATATACTTCAATATTTTATGATAATTATATACATAACAAGTTTTGATGTATAGATAATTACTCCACATCTTTAATGTAAAAAGTTACCACTTTCAACTCTAAATCACGAGTCAAGTAATTTTTCTCTTGTGTTTTCAATTACTGAGAGGCATAAGCTATCACTATATCATTATACATGATGACAAATCCTAGTACCTTCCTTGATGCATCAATATATATATCACAAAACCCTATCCACTATAGGTTAGTTTAATCACAC
Source organism: Viscum album (assembly GCA_963277665.1). Classification (NCBI taxonomy): domain Eukaryota; kingdom Viridiplantae; phylum Streptophyta; class Magnoliopsida; order Santalales; family Viscaceae; genus Viscum; species Viscum album. Next base: position 403,332,577 of record OY728130.1, read on the forward strand.
GCATAATGACTCACCTTCTTTTCATTTCTTTGAATTTTTTACAGTCATTTTTTATAAGAACTTAACCCTCTTACTAGTCAACTTAAAGAGTGGATTAGCTATTCAATATAAATATATTAAAAAGAATTGATAATATCCATACAACCCAAGAAAACTATAGATATCAGTTACCATGGTTGGTCTAGGCCATCATTCAAGAACTTCTACATTTTAAGGATCCACGAATATACTCTCACATGAAATTATTTTACCCAAGAATGAAACTTCTTCCATCCAAAATTCACACTTGGTAAATTTGGAACATAACTTATCCTACCCAAGGTTCAAAAAAACAATCCTCATGTTATCTTCATGGACTTACTTTCTCTTTGAATGTATAATAACATCATTTATAAAGACTACCAAAAACTAATAAAGGTAATATCTAAAGACTCTATTCATTAAATCTATGAAGAGAAAATGAGAATTCATAATTCTAAATGGTATTAATATTAATTCATAATGAAAATACATAGAATAGAAGGATGTCTTGGGCATATCATCCATCCAAACCCTTAGATGATGATATCCATATCAAAGATCACTATTGGAAAAATATTTATCTACTCATAATTGATTAAATAGACCATTGATACATGGTAGATGATACTTATTCTTAATATTGATCTTTTTAAGTTCCTGATAATCAATTTAAAGACACATCAAACCATAATTATTCTTAATAAAGAGAACAGGTAAACCCCATGGTGAATCACTAGGATAAATGAATCCCGTATCTAGATTCTCTTAGATTTTAATCATTATTTCCTCCAACTCAATAGGGTCGATTATATATGAAGTATTTCAAATATGTGTGGAACTAGGTATGATTTATATTGAAAAATCAACTTCACGATTCAAGAAAAGAATTGGAAAATATTCTATAAAGACATAAAAAAATCTCATACAATGGGAACATCTACAATTTTGAGTTTATCCCCAACCACATGAGATAAATATTACTCTTTAATAGGCATTAAAACCAATATGATGGAAGTAATATTCATTTGGATTTCATGTTCATCCTCACACCGATAGAAAATCTTAGGTTGATTCTAAATATTGAATGTAACTTTTCTTCCTTGAACATTTATATTATCACTATAATAAGAGAGAAAATACATACCTAAAATTATATCAAAATTAATTAAAAGAAAAATAAGAATATTTTTAAGAAATATGTTCCTAAAAACTTATATTGGATAGGAGATATAGACTTGAGATGCAATCATCTTATCCTTAGGAGTTTTCATTAACATCTCAACATCTAATTGCTAAGGTGGTGATGTGATACCCTTATAAAATTATTCATATATAAAATATAAGTAAATACCTAAATCAAATATAATGGTTTCAATTTCAGAGTGGATAATAATCAAACTTATCCCCACATAATCATGGACTCCCACTTTCAATGTATTAATTGAATAAGATTGGACTTACCATTTTCTTATTATATGTAAAGTTAACTTAACATTTTAGACATTTTATTGAATAATTTTCCATTTCTTTACAGTTAAAGCACTATATAATAATTTTTTATTTCTTTACTTTGTATTAAAGATCCTTATGATCCATATCTCCACACTCAAAACAAAATATTTTCTGATTAAGCAAGAACCTGAGTGTTTTTTCCAGAATTATAAAATTTTAAAAATACCATACTCTCTTTATTCTTCTTTTTCACATTTATTTTTCCTTACATATAATCTAACCTCTTATTTTCTTAAATTCCATTTAAAATATAAGACCAAGAAAATTATTTCTCTATCTTGATGCCTCTTGAAGCGATATCATTATCTGATGAAAACATTTAGGAAACTAATATTATTGATTGAATCAGTTTAGTACTATCAAATAAATGGACAATATTTTTTTTATGTTATATATTTATTACACATTATTCCTAGATGATATTTTAAAGTTATCCACATACCGTGCCACACTTCTTCTTTATTCTACTTTAAAGTGAATAACTTCCTCTCTATTTCAGCTTACTATTATTATGGGAAGTATTTATCAAAGATTATTATATTAAAATTTATATATTCCATTGTTTATATTTATTTAACCTCTTTAGTTTTTTGTATCAATGATCACTATTGATCGGAATATCCTTTCAAAAAATACATTTCCAAAATACCCTTTTCACTTTTGTTACATATCAAAGTTAGAAATATCTTTTTGAGGGAATTAATCCATTATTTAGCTAATATTAGATTAGTAGTTACATTAAAAAATAGAGGATTATGTTTCATAAATTGATCCAACATAGTTGAATCATGTTTTGGAACAACCTGTTGTTTTATATAGGAAAGGTTATTCATCATAACCTGAGTCAGCTACCTTAATATGGATATTATTTTCCTAGTTACAATACTAGTTATATTGTCTTGGCTAGTAGGAAAATAAATAAATTGTATTTGGGTGTTGATTCCATTTCTTCTATTTGGTTCTATCAATAAACAATGATAGGCAATGAGTTGTCTCCTAATCATTATGAATATTTGTCTGTCAAATAAGAAAACCTGTAATGGTAAAAGTTCTCAATTATTATAAGGGATTATCATAATTATCATGTTAGTTATGTTAATTTAAAATCTTGTTCCCAAGGTTCCCACTAAAATTTACCTGATAAAAATTATAAAAATCTAGATCAAAGACCTAGATCCAATTTTTTACTTTACCACATTAGTGCAAGATACAAGAAACATCACTATGCTGGATCGATCAGTTTAGTAGTCTAGGAAAACTATATACATACATGATTATCATATTACATTATAAATATAACAATACATAGCATAGGAAACATTATTTCATCCTTGATATCATTCATAACACCCTTCATCCAATTTTGGGGAAAGAAAAAAAAATAAAGGGTGAGCTCATATGCTCAGTAAGGGTTATATACAGTGGACTTTATAATGACTAAATAAGGCATAATCAACATGGAAGAGTGGAAATAAATTAACATTCCATTCAAAAAAAAACTTAAGTTCAATGAGTATACATGGATAATATCAACATATCAAACAAATGGATTAAGAAAAAAGAATTCCTAATAAATTAAATACATAATTATGGACATTCATGATCAAGGATTCTCAACCAAGATATCTTGAATCTTACCATCATGGTCTCTAAACAAGGGAATCATTCTTAATAAATGGGTAAGTGTAAAAAAGACACCCATATAATATGGAATGACATCTATTTTGTCTCATAATACCAATTTATGCATCGAGGGGCTATATATAACTAGGCCCTACTCGTCAGTACATGTCCTATTAATTCCTTTTATTTTTAATGATCAATACAATTTATTCTCAAAATTAATTATAAGTAAACAATTATCTACATTGAATCAAGAATGTGTAATTTTAATAATTAATAATCATATACCATCCATATATATAATAAATATAGTATAGTTGGATCATATACCCCATAACATCAATGAGTGTTGTTATAGTTGAAAAAACCTCTAAAAGATCACTAGAAAATTTATTGAGTAAATACATTTTTCACTTTGAAATCACTAATTAAAATATAAAAATTTATCAAATTTTAAAGAAAATATTTCCTTTGGAAGTAATTTTTGAAACCTATAAATGAAGCTTCAAATAATTAATTAGTCACGATGACATGAAATCCTATTCACACTGTGTACCTTAAAACAATGATTCCTTTTACATTTTTGGTAAAAATTCACATGCACCTCATTAAAAAAATTACATGAAGATTATTTTTAAATAATTTTCTAAAAATTAAATCATGGGTAAAAATGAATTTAAACAATCATAGGTAAATATCAAAAACATTCTTGAAAACCTTTTATAGAAATCATAAAAATGACGTAAAGACCCAATGTTTTATCAATGGAATTCCCTTCCTATAATCATGTAATATAATCACATGAAATCCCAACTCAATTAACTACTATGTACCATATAACCTTTAAACATAATATTTTCACTTCTATGATTTGAATTTCAAAAATATCTCATACATGATTGTGATCAGTATGATATTTGGAGTTTGATGGGAAAAACTTATTTTTGGTGAATAGTAACCTACCCTTATGAATAGTAACATACCCTTGTGAATAGTAATATGAACATTATTAATATTAAATCATCCAAATTAATAGTAACCTCACCCTTTAATGTATAAATAAAATTTAGACATCTTATAAATGATAATAATACCATAGTAAAAGTATTGGTATTTTTGTAAGTCATAAATAATTAATTAAAATTAATTAATTAATTTAAAAGAAAATATATTTTCCTAAAATGTGTTCATAAATTAAAAATTTTATTTCTTCTAATTTTAAGATAATTTTATAAGACCGTATGTAATTTTTGAAAACATTATAAAATCCATTATAGTTTTAAAATTTGTATTTTTCAAGTAAATTTTTATTTTTAATCTAAAATAAAATTAATCATATTTAGAAAATTATTTTTGAAAATGGATTTTATTTTTGTATTTTACACGTAGAAAAATTGTTAGTGATAATTTTTGGGATTTTTCTGAAATACATGAATTTTTGATGAATAATGAAATATGATAATTTACAAAACAAGCTAAATACATTAATTACTAAGTCATGGGTGATGTTTTTATAATGTAAGAACCTTTGGTTAAACCTCACATACACATATTACTATTTTGGTTCACAAGAATCATTACTATTTTTTGTCTTATGGAGAAATAATAAACTAATGATTAAAATATTAAGAAAACCCTCCTCCCCTCCACTATAAAAACCACCCATATTCCCCTCTTCTCTTCACTCCTATCAATCCTTGTACCTTGCCTAAATTCTTCTCAAATCTCTCCCCAATATCCTCCCGCACGTCCATCATCCCTTGGTCTCCTCAAAAGACCAAATATTCTCCCCTTAAGAGGAACTCAAGGAAGATTAAATCAAGAGGTAAATTCCTCTTTTCAATTATTTTAATTTCTTTTCAAGTTGCTTTGTTTTCTTTTCTACCTCTCCTCATACAAATTTTATAAAAGATCCATTACCTTATATGTACTGAAATTTTGTTTTGATAATGGAATATTTTTTTATCGTCTCCCCATTACCCTTCTTTTATACTATTAGTAAAGACACCATTCTAGGTGTGTTAATTTACCACATTCAAGGACGATGGCTTTTAAATTTCTATTAATGCCTTCAATTTTGGTCATGAAATAATTAATATGGTGGAAAAAGACTATAATATATGTATTATGTCTCATATATGGTTCTGTAATCTTTTTTTACACATGGTTTTTATTTATAAATCAAAATGTTTTTGTTTTGATAAAAAACATCCAATTAGCCTGAAGGGTTATCACTAAAGTTTTATTTAATGATTCAAATTCACTACAAGTAACCAAATTAAATTCACAACCATGTAACCTTATATTTTTTCAATAATAACATACATCTCCTATTATGGACAACCACACTCCTTTTACATGATTATTCGTTCATGTATATAAGTAAACTGATCATGAAACAAAGAGACCCGAACAATGAAATTGAACCTCATAACCAATCAAAAAGGTTATAAATGAACTAGAAAAGGTTATAATAAATCAATTAAATGTAAAATAAGTTATGGAATTATTAATTAATGAACCTAATTTTATTATTCAGGTCATTAATATCCATTGGAGTACAACATCAGACTTAAGGTTAGGGATTCTACCCGAACCTCTATTATTCCTTTGGGTTATTATTACTCTCTTTTTACCAAAATGAAATACTATAATCTATTTATATACATATTATAATTTCTATTTATATGTCCAAAATAATTTATCAAGATCCATTAATCATTCTATTTCGGGGATATACATGCTTTTAAGTGATTCCCTCCTCAATACTTCCTAACAATCAAACTATTTTTAAGGGAACTTCCCGAATTCATACCCAATTTCAAGTGAAATCCACCATATGTTTTAAGTCTCCATTGTTTTTATAAAACTATTTTTTATTATTATTAAAACCTTCTTGGATTATTTCTTGTTTTGTACAAAATATTATTTCCTTTTCTATTTTAAATTCTTGCTAGTGTTTTCCTTTAAACCACACTAAAATGTTTTAGTGATAAGAATTATTAAATACTCTTTTTACATGTAGTCACTTCTATTTGACATCACATACCACGATATATTCCTATTTTAACTTATTAATTTTCATGTATGTTCTAATTCCTTTCTTTCATGGAAATTTTTATGATATGCTCATTCATCATGCTTTGTGACATGATTATGATACCCATTTTCTTCCATGGGTGCCCTTATGTTTATTATTGATTATGTATGATTATATATGTGGAATGAATATTCATGAACATGTTAAGATGGGTGTTCATAGATATTTCTCTAATTAATTAGATAAATTTGAGTTTAGTGAGACATTATGTGCAACAGTCTTAGCGGTTAGCCTTGACGAATGCTACCATTTGCAACGATCTTAGTAGTTAACCTTGACTTGTTATCCTATATGTGCAATGATCCTTGACTCATGCACAACCAAAAACCAGGTAAAGGGAAGTGCCGTGATTTATCAGTGTTAAACAGAAAGTGATAATAAAGTCGTACCTTTATCAGTGCTTTTTTTAGCACTGTTAAAGGGGACCCTTTATCAATTCTTTTTTTAGTAGTGCTGATAAAAGGTTGTCTTTATTAGCACTTTTTTTACTAGCACCGATAAAGTGTATATTTTTAAAAAAATTATATTTCATTAAAAATAAAATAAAATATATTTATATTGATATAAATATAATATATATATTTTTAAATACATTTTTGATAGGTTTAAAAAGACATTTACACTTAATATATAAGATATGTAGTGAAAATGGATTATAAAATATTTTAATTTTTTTTATTAATTAATAATTTTCTAATTATCAATGAGTAATAGTCATTTAATAATAATTTGAGGACACAAAAAATCAAAAAATCAACAAAATAAATAAAATAATTTAAAATCACATCTCAAACTTCAAATGACCATAACTTTTGACCCAGGTGTCTGTTTGAGTTTCAAAGTTTATCAAATCAAAGCCTATGACGTGCTCTATGTGTTGCTGAAAAAATGGAACCTTTTGTCATATTTTTAAAGGAAAAAAGGCCTAAAAGAGCTCCAAAACTGAGTTTTTAGTCGGGATACACAAATATTTTGACATTCGACGAAATTTCAACCTTGTTTCCATGGCTTTTTTCCCTTTTTTAGTGGGGAATGAATTTATTCTAGGTGATTACGTTCATATTGATATTATAGATTTAAAATTTTATCATTTTTCATAATTTACTGTTATTTATAATCAAATATATAACAATATATACATATTTTTTATATATTCACGCATAAAAAATTTAATTTTATAAATAAATAATTAAACTTATTTACATATAAAATATATTTATCAATATATAAGCTTTATCTAAATAAAAAATTAATATCCATTTTATTTAAAATACAAATATATGAATATTTATATACCAATATAATGTGTGTGTGTGTATTTGTATGTGTGTATTTGTGTGTGTCTATATTAACAACTTATATATATTAATATAAAAATAAATATACGGATAAAAAAATATAACTAAATATATATAAATAGATAGATATAAATATATATTAAAATATGAATAATTATATATATATATATATATATTAATATATAAATATAACTATACATGTATATATATATATATTAATATATATATTAATATATTAATATATGAATAAATAAATAAATATATTAATATAACTAAATATATTTTTTAATATAAATATATATATGTTAATATAAAAATATATATGTTAATATAAAATATATTTCTCAATATATAAGCTTTATCTAAATAAAAAATTGATATCCATTTTATTTAAAATAAAAATATATGAATATTTATATACCTATATAATGTGTGTGTGTGTGTGTGTATTTGTGCGTGTCTGTATTAACAACTGATATATATTAATATATGAATAAATATAAAGATAAAAATATATAACTAAATATATATAAATAGATAGATATAAATATATATTAATATATGAATAAATATATAGATATAAAATTATATGAATATAACTATGCATATATATATATATTAATATAACTTAATATATATTTTAATATATATATATGTTAATATAAATAGATATTAATATATGAATAAATATAACTATATATATATATATAAATAGATATATCATTAAATAGATAGTAAAGCAATATAGAGGGCTGATAAAGGGTCCAGACGCATAGTGGGAGGTCTTGAGTTCGAATCCTGGGGGAGGTAGGGGTACACGTGGTGGTGAAGGACTATGCTAGCACCATTAAAGGGGGGGGGGGTGCTAGCACTGTTAAAGGGTTGGGGGTGGGTGGGTCATGCTGGTGTGGTAGGGATGTGCTAGTGCGGGCGAGGTTACTTCATAGCGTTGTTGGGGGGGGGGGGGGGTCAAGCGTTGTTAAAACACACCTCCAATCTGCAATTTTTTTAACTTTTATCAGCCCTTTTAAAAAAGCGCTGATAAAGTGGTTTTTTAACAGTGCTAAAAAGAAGTGCTGATAAAGGAACCTTTTATCAGCGCTTTTTTTAACACACATAAAAAATCCATTTTATCAACATTTTTTATCACTGTTAAAAGGGGTCTTTATCAGCGCTATTTTTAGCACTGATAAATTAGATCCCCTTTATCTTTGATGAGATTAACAATGCTTGTTTTAACACTATAAATGACATTTTTTAGTGATTTTAATGGCCACATCTATAGTAGTGGTGCTAAAGTCATGTTTTATGTTGATACCACATTATTATGACTCCATGTTTATATGATCCCATTTTTATATGTTATGATTTCACATGTTACATGCCTTTTTATATTATTATTCCATGCCTTCTAACCCATGTGCTAAAGATTTATTACTATGATTTTTCCCTTACTAGGCTTTCAACTCATCCCTTTTTTCATGTTGTCCTCAGGTATGAGGATGTATGAGTACAATGGAAGTTAGAAGATCTTATCAAGATTATATGAAAAAATGTTTCATTTAGTCCCATGTTTTCAATTTTATGTACCTAGTCTTCCAAGACAGTAGACTTCATGATCCTTGGCTTGTAATATGATGTTTTATTATGCTTAAAATTATGTAATGATATGTGTAAAAGGCTAGGGTATCTATAGTTGGTATCAGAGGATGGTCTAGTTATTTTTGGGGATTAGGAATAGAGCACTTTAGCGATAACCTTAGGAATGAGACTAAGTATAAGAAAACATCCCTAAATTTTGGTAAGTATAGATTAAGTGGTTTATCAAGAAAATAGGTTCCTATCTGGATACAAAGAGGTAGAGGTGGCTCTGGGATAGATGTATCTAGGGTTAAAACCCCCAAACACCACTTTGAGATAGAATCGAACGAGAACTGGTGAATGAAAACGGGCATTGTTGCACTCTTGGTTTGATACTCCCAGGGGATATGCTTTGGTAAATTCCTGAGCTTAGTAAAAACCATTATTAAGGGAATAAAAAAATATCCCATAAGAATATAAGTTAAGAAATAGATCAAGGATAACCTAAATTTAAACCTAGGGAATCACAGGTTAGGTTGTACTTATCCTTTACAAGTTTATCCTTTTATGTTCAAAGTTTCATTTTTTATGCTCAATAGCTAAGTATTCAAGCCCACTAATTGTACTTTATTTTTCTTAGTTAATAATGATAAATATACGAACACGTTATAACAATCCAAGTGATAGGAAATTTGAATATTTTCCTAATGATATGCCAAATATGATGGTAATAGGTGATCAAAACATCATGAGAGTACTTGCTCAGCTGGATCAAGTTATGAATAATAACTTGAATCATGTGGAACACCCTACTCTTCCAAAGAAAGATAAAGTTGCTTTAGAATATTTTATGCAGAAAATGCCTCCCATGTTTAGTAGATATTCTGATCCCCTTTTTTTAGAAAAGTGGATTAACTCCATTGAAAATATATTCCCTGTCCTCCAATTTTTAGAAGAAGAGAAAGTTGTACTCGTAGTCTATCATTTTGATGGGGAAGTTAATTAGTGGTGGACACTGATAAAAAATATGATGTCCATGGAAGAAATTGATTCTATGTACTGAGAGGAATTCAAGAGAATAATTTTCAATAAATATTTTCCTTAAACCCTTTGTCTCAATTTGGAAAAGGATTTCCTCAGACTCAAATAGAAGGAAGACGAGTCCATCAGGGAATATGAAGCAAACTTCACAAGGATTGCAAGATATTCCCCTGCTTTTTCCTGAACACCGAAAGAAAGGTGGATCACTTCTATAATAGACTAAATCTATGTCTACGAAAATAATTGGTGATTTGATACTTTGATAGTTATAAAGAGATTTTCCATTGTGTCCTTAAGGTTGAAATTGATATCGGAGACTCCCAGTGGTTTCATGGGACCGATGACAAAAAGTATAAAAAGGAGTCTAATATGGATGGTTCAACAAATAAATACTATGATGGAAAGAAGATCGAACATCCTAAATATCAAAATTATGGGAATAAATATTCTAGGAACTATCTAAAGGGAACCAAGAATTACATTAAATATGGAAATATGGGACATCTAGCAAAGAACTATCGAAGAGATATGAATAATCCCACTAAGATGGAAGAAAAAATGATGGTATACATCAATGCTCATCATATAGTAGAGTGTTATGACTGCAAGGAACATGGAAATTATGTGAACAAATCCCCTAATCCAAGGGTTGTTGGAGGTAATCAAAAAAAAAACTTTATGGAAAAATGGAAGGGCTTATTCTATCACTACTACTGAGGTGGAGCCGGACAAAGATGTGGTGAAAGGTACACTAGTTATTCATTCAAGAATAGTGAACATACTATTTTATTCTGGTTTTATGAATTCTTTCATATCTTGAAAGTTTAGTATAACTATTCAAACACCACCTCAAAATTTCGAGGATAAGTTATATGTGATAATAGAAAATGGGAAAATTATTGCATCCAAGTTTTATAACTCCTACTCAGTAAATGTTTGTGGACTGAACATCTGAACAAATATCATCATACTTCCTTTAGTGGAGTTAGATGCTATATTGGGCATGGATTTGATATCTTTAAACAAAGAAAACACCAACTATTGGGAAAAGTAGATCACTCTTCACACCCTGAAGAATCCTCCAATTATTTACAAGTGTAAGGAGGAAGATGAATCTCTTTTAGAATCATTGTCTCAAGTGGGAATATTACTACCTTATGAGAAATCATGTCTAGCTCAAATGATTAAGACAAAGGATATGATAGTTCTCTAAGATATTCCCACTATGTATTCCCTAAATATTTACATGGTATTCCTCATGATCAATAGATTGAGTTCTCAATTGAACTTATTCCTAGATCCCTAACTATATCCAAGACACCGTATAAAATGGCTACCGTAGAGCTGGAACTGAAGAAGCAATTACTGGAGAATCTGGAGAAGGGTTTTATATGCCCGAGTTCTTCACCATGGGGTGGACTAGTCCTTTTCGTTGAGAATAAGGATGGTTCAATGCACCTATACATTGATTATCGTGAGCTAAATAAAATCATGATAAAGAAAAAGTATCCCCTACCTCAGATATATGACTTGTTCAATCATCTTTGTGGGGCAAGTTATTTCTCTATGGCAGACCTTCATTCAGGATATCACCAATTAAAGGTGAGGAAAGAAGATATTTCCAAGACTACCTTTTAAAAGAGGTATGGAAACTATGAGTTTAAAGTGATTCCCTTCAGACTAACTAATGCTCCAACAATTTTCATGGATTTAATGAATAGAGTCTTTATATATTATCTTGAAAATTCGTGGTAGTCTTTATCGACAATATTATGATATACTCCAAGAGAAAGGAAGAATATGAGGAGCATTTGAATACTGTGTAAAATACTTTACAAAGGGAAAAAATATAGTAAAATTATAGTAAATGTGAGTTCTGGATGAAGGAAGTATCATTATTGGGGCATGTTATCACCAACAAAAGGATATCTGTAGACCCTTCCAAGATAAAGGCAGTTGAAAAATGGCCTAAGACAACATATATAACAAAATTCCGTAACTTTCTAGGTCTATCCAAGTATTATCAATGATTTGTGAAGAAATTATCATGATGGAAAAACTCAATGAACAATATGATATGGAAGGGAGTGAAGTTCATCTGGAATCAAGAATGTGAATAATTATATAAGGAGTTAAAAAAGAGGCTTATTACTATGCCAATACTCACACTCCCAATGAGTGGAGAACACTTTGTGGTGTACAATGATGCTTCAAAGAAATTATTAGGCTATGTAATAGTTAAAAATGATAAATTGATAGCCTACACCTCAAGACAGTTTAAAATCCATGAGAAAAACTATCCCACGCATGATCTGGAGTTGGCAGCTGTGATCTTTGTGTTAAAAATCTAGAGGCCTTATTTCTATGGTGAGAAGTGTGAGATATATACTGATCACAAGAGTCTCAAATATATATTCACACAAAATATATTAATATTCACCAATGAATATGGTTAGATATCATCAAGGATTATGACTGCTCAATCCACTACCACCCTGGTAAGGCAAATAAGGTGGCAGATGCTCTAAGTAGAAAGGATCTTGCATATTTATCGATGATGAGAATTGAAAAGGATCCAATATTCTTTGATTTACAGAGGATGGAAATGGGAATTATTAAAGGAAAAACATCATAAATCCTTTCTCAAATTATTGTTCAACTATCCCTCAAGAAGAAAATAAAGGATTCTCAAAAAAGATTTGGAAGTTTAGAAAAGGGTAGAAGCTACTAGAAATGGGAAATCCTCTGAGTTCAAGATTGATAAGGAAGGAGCTATAAGATTTGGGTCATGATTATGTATACCATATGATCTAGATATAAAGAAGGATATTTTGAATAAAAAACATAGCTCAACCTTCTCTATTCTCCCATGGATCAGGAAAATGTATTGAGATCTCTGAGAGAACTTTTGGTTGGACAATATGAAGAAGAAGTTGCTGAGTATACATCAAAGTGCCTGGTATGTTCGCAAGTGAAGTTTGAAAGGAAAAAGTCTAAGGGTATGATTTAATCACTACCCATACCAACATGGAAGTGGGAGAAAATCATCATGGGCTTTGTCACTGGACTTCCAAGGACATCCATAGGAAAAAATGCTATATGGGTCATTGTGGATCGTCTTACAAAGATAGCTCACTTTATCGCAATTCGAGAGGACTTCTCATTGGATAAAATTTCAAGGATATATATCAAAGCGATTTCAATGAAATATGGAGTACCAATATCTATTGTGTCTGATAGAAATATGATATTCACCAAAAAGTTCTGGAAAAGTCTCCAACATGCTATAAGTACTGAACTGAACTTCAGTACCACCTATTATCATAAAACTAATGGCTAATATGAAAAATCTATTAAGAAACTAGAATACATGTTGAGACCATGTTGTATGTACTTCAGAGGATGGTGGGACTAACATATTCCTCTAGTTGAATTCTCCTATAAAAATAGTTTCCATTTGAGCATTTGAATGGCAACATAAAAATCCCTTTATGGGGAAAGGTGAAAAACATCGACATGTTGGGATGATGTCAGTGAGATTAATTTGTTAGGACCTGAAATGTTTGATGAAATGAGAGAGAAGGTGAAAACCATTCAACAAAACATCAAGTAATCCCAAAGTTGACAAAATAGTTATGTAGACAATCGTCGATGAGACCTTGAGTTCAAATTTGGAGACAGGGTATTTCTACACATATCTCTATAGAAGAAGGTCACGAGGTTTGGGAATAAAAGAAAGCCAAGTCCTAGGTACATCAACCCCTTCATGATTATTGATCATGTCAGGGATGTGGCCTATCTACTGACACTTCCACTTACCATGTCTAAAGTACATGATGTCTTCCATATATCCCTATTAAGGAAGTACATACCAGATCTTTCACATGTACTCTTTTAAGAGGCGGTCCTGTTGGATAATGATATTTCTTAAGAAGAGCAGCCAGTGAAGATCTTGGATCATAGAGATAAAGTTCTACACAATGAGACAAATCATCTGGTCAAGGTACTATGATGGAACCGTAAGTACAAATAGAAAACATGGGAATTGGAGGAAGCAATGAAGGAAAAGTACCCACACCTATTTATAGATTAGAATATAAAACAAAATTTCAAGGGTGAAATTTCATAAGGGGGGAAGAATGTAATGATCCAATGTTTTATCAATGAAATTACCTTCTTATAATTATGTTATATAACCATATGAAATCACAACTCAATGAACTAATAAGTACTATATGACTTTTAAACATAATATTTTCAGTTCTGTTATTTGAATTTTGAAAATTTGACATACACAATTGTAATCAATAAGATGTTTGGAGTCTGATGGAACAAACTTAATTTTTGGTGAATAGTAACCTACCATTATGAATAGTAATATGAATATTATAAATAATAAATCATTCAAAATAATAGTAACCTCACCCTTGAATATATAAATAAAATTTAGCCATATTATAATTGATAATATGACCATAGTAAAAGTATTTTTATTTTTTTATGTTATAAATTATTAATTACAATTATTTAATTAATTTAAAAAAAATTTATTTCCTTAAATTTTTTTCATAAATTAAATTTTTTATGTCTTTTAGTTTTAAGATAATTTTATAAGACCTTATTTAATTTTTGAAAACCTTATAAAATTAGTTATAGTTTTAAAATATATATTTTTGAAGTAAATTATGATTTTAATCTAAAGTTAAAGTAAAAATATTTAGAAAAATATTTTTACAAAATGGATTGCATTGTTGTATTCTACACATTTAAAAATGGTTAGGGTGAATTTTTGGGATTTTTTTGAAATACATGAAGTTTTGATGACTAGGGTAATATGATAATTTACAAAATAAGCTAAATACATTAATTACTGAGTCATGGGTGATGTACTACTGATGTAAGCACCTTTGGTTCAAACTCACATGAATATATTACTATTTTTGTTCAAAATAATCATTACTATTTCTTTTCTTATGGAGAAATTATAAACTAATGATTAAACTATTAAGAAAACCCACCTCCACTCCACTATAAAACCACCCACACTCCCCTCTTCTATTCACTCCTTTAAATAGTTGTACCCTACCTAAATTATTATCCAATATCTCCCCAATATCCTCCCCCATATCCATAATCCCTTGGTCTCTTCAAAATACCAAATCCTCTCCCCTTAAGAGGCTCTCAAGGAAGATTAATTCAAGTGATAAATTCACCTTTTCAATTATTTTACTTTATTTTCAATTTCCATTGTTTTATTTTCTATCCTTACATCTCCTCATCCAAATTTTATCCAAAATACATTTACTTATATATAATATAATGTTTTTCTGATAATGTAATAAGTTATTATAATCTCCCCTTTATGCTTATTTTACACTAGTAGTAAAAACACCGTCCGAGATGTGTTAATTTGCCACATTCAAGGATGATAGATTTTCAATTTCCATTACCATATTCAATTCTGGTCATGAAACCACTCATATGGTGGAACCGAACTTTAATATATGTATTATGTAACATCTATTATTATGGAGTCTTTTTTACACATGGTTTTTATTTATAAATAAAAATGTGTTCATTGTGATAAAAAACCGCCAATTTTTTTTTTGAGAGAAGACAGATATCATTAATGAAGAAGATCATCAGACATACATATGCAAATCCACGAAGAGAAATTGTCCAACCAGAGCTGGTTGGCATCAAAGGGGCCTGATGCCGCCAACTGATGGGCCACATTGTTTCCTTCCCTTATGGTAAAGGAAAAGGTTTAGAATGAAAAGAATTGGCAGAGTGAGAGAATTCTCTTGATGATGAGGCCAAAAGACTGGAGTCCACCGTCATTGTGGTTAATGTCATCGATCACGATGAGGCAGTCAGAATCCATGTTGATATCAAGGCATCCATGTTCCCAAGCCAGCATCATACCTGCCAGGATAACATTATCCTCAGCTATAGAAGGTTCCCAAAAGACATGATGTGATTCATATTTTGCAGAAATGGTTTTACCCAGATGATTTCGGGCTAGGAGGCCGAGGGATACAAATCCATCCTTGGGGAGAGACGCATCCACGTTGATCTTAAGAGTTCCAGCCGTTGGGGGGTACCAATGAGGAGGACAGGAGGGAGGAATATCTGGCCTGTGATGTCCGTTGTGGTGTTTCCAGCCCTCAATCCATGAAGTGGACTGTTTAGTCCAGAATTCAGGAGGTTTATGAACATGATGGAAAACAAAATCGTTATGCCAGACCCAGATGGTAGTTAAATAATAACATACAACTCAAATTTTGGACAACCATCCTCATTTTTCATGATTATATATTCATGTATATAAGTAAATTTACAACCATGTGACCTTATGGTTGTTAAATAAAAACATACAACTCAAATTTTGGACAACCATCCCCATTTTAAATGATTATTCATTCATGTATATAAGTAAACCCGTCATGAAACAAACAGACCCAAACAATGAAATTGAACCTCATAACAAATCAAAAATGTTATGAATGAACTCAAAAAGGTTATAATAAATCAATTAAATGTAAAATATGTTATAGAATTATTAATTTATGAACTTAATTTTATTATTCAGGTCATTAATATCAAGTAGAGAACACCATCAGACTAAAGGTAAGGGATTATACACAAACCTCTATGATTCCATCAGGTAATTCTTACTCTCTTTTTACCAAAATAAAATAATATATTCTATTTATGTAAATATTATAATTTATGTTTATATTTTTAAACTCATGTATCAAGATCAATTAATAACTCTATTTTGGGGATATATATGATTTTTAGTGATTCCCTCCTCAATACTTCTTGATAAGAAAACCCATTCTAGAGAACTTCTTGAATTCATACCCAATTTCAAGTTCCCTATACCATATTATTTAATCCACCATTGTTTTTATAAAACTAGTGTTTTTATTATGAAAACCTTCTTGGATCACTTTTCTTTTTGTAAACAAGATTATTCCCTTATCTATTTTAAATGCTTGTTAGCGTTTTCTCTAAAACCGCATTAAAATGTTTTAATGATAAAAATTATTAAATACATTTTTACATGTTTTCACTTATATTTGAAATCACTTACCATTATATATTCCTATTTTACCTTATAAATGTTATATATTTTTTAATTCATTTATTTCATGGACACTTTTGTGATACACTCATTCATTATGCTTTGTGACATGACTATGATACCCATTTCTTTCCACGGGTGCCCTTATGTTTATGATTGATCATGTATGATTCTATTTATGGAAAAAATTTTCATGAACATGTTAAGATGGGTTCTCCCAGATAGAAATCCAATGCATTGGGTAAAGTTTAGTCTCATGAGATGTTATGTGCAACGGTCTTGGCAGTTAGCCTTGACTCGTGCTACCATGTGCAACTGCCTTGGTGGTTAACCATGGATTTCGATACTCCATGTGCAAAGAGCCTTGAATTATGATAAAGTAATGTTTTATGTTTCTTGAACATTATTATAACTCTGTGTTTATATGATCCCATGTTTATATGTTATGATTTCACGTGTTCTATGCCTTTTTATATCATTATACCATGCCTTGTAACCCATATGCTAAAGCTTCATTACTATGATTTTTCCCTTACTAGGATTTCAGCTAATACCTTTATTGTTGTTATCCCCAGGTTATCCTATGAGGATGTATGAGCACAATAGAAGTGAGGATCTCCTTAGGAAAATTAAAGAAAGAAATGTTTTATTTAGTCCCATGTTTTCAGTTTTATGTACCCAATCTTCCAAGACACTAGACTTAATGATCCTTGGCTTGCAATATGATGTTTTATTATGCTTAAAATAATGTAATGATATGTGTAAAAGTCTAGGATCTCTATACATGAAATAAAAAGTTCCTTGACTAGTGATAAAATAAAGTATATTTTTATTAAAAACATTTTCTTGATATTTTTAACAACCCAAGAGAGGAGAATGGTACTATTACTTGAAAGTTACCAGAATTATCATAGAATAATAAAATAAAATGGTTTTATTAGGTAACCATGAATAGAAATTTAAAAATAAATAACCCTAAAATAAAATGATATTATCAAAGAAATCCATTACCTTATGTTTGAATTACCTCCTAAGTGATTTTAACGTCCGATATAATAAATTTAGACTTATTATAATTTTATAATATACTCATTTAAAATCTTATGATATCATATACTATTGGTTTATGACATTTAAATTACCTATTTATTAATAATTTCTTATTAAAATCATCATTTCTGGGTACTAATCGTTTTTTTCATGAGAACTTTAGTTTGGTGGTTTTTGCTATTATAATTTTATCATGATTCTATTATCTTCAAAATATAAATTATGATATGAATATAATATATAATAATTATATATATTTTTATATTCATCCATAAAAATTATAGATAAAAAAATTAATTTCACCGTTTATGGAAACGATAGGCCGTACATACACATGAATGTTGTTTTCACTATTTTACAGATGATATAAAATAAATGAAAATAATAATTCACCTTTAAATAATAATAATTATATCATATATTTTAAATAAATTTATCTTTATTACCATCCCTGTAAAGAGGAAATGAAAAACAAATCACATCACTTCTTGGAGGTAGTAGTCCACACTTAAACATGAGCAACATTATCATTTTCCAGTAGATGAAAGGGAAATAGGGTAGTTATGATATTATAGTTAAATAAGAATTATTATTTCATAAATATAATATATAAACAATAAACTCATCATAATATCCATCCATTAAATATGTCAATTGAAAATGAATTGTATCTCTATGTGGAGGCAGTAGTCCACACATTCGCAAGAGTGATACTTTCACTTCTCATTTGATGGAAAAGAGGGTGAATATTGGTGGTTAAATAATAATAAAAAAATATAATTATATATGGGATTCTTAATTTATTATTTTATAATTAATACCATGGATTTAGGGGAGGTATAATAATAAATAACTGAAATATATTGGGTTGGATGGCTACCTCTTCTTCGGTAGATCTTCTTTATATCCCTTCATAAGGGCCCTTGGAATGGCATTTAAAGAAGACCATATTTTCTAATTAATTTTTAGGGAATTTTATAATATAATTTTGGATAGTTTAGTCAATTTAAACGTATGAAATATTTGTAAACAAAAGAGGGAAGTGATGTACTTTTATATATGCTGGGAAGGGTACTCTTGGAAATACTTAAAGTATTAAATTAATATAAATTAATTTTCAAAATAAAGTGTCTCAAAATTGTTAAATTTTGAATATAGGATGAATATAAGTTTAAATTATCACATACAATAATATTTATACTATTTTAGGTGATGTTTTAACCCTTACCTATTAGTTTTAACCCCCTGCTAACCCTTTTGATAATTGCAACATATCAAAGTTTTTGTCACTTTATGGGCCAAGCGTGTTACCATAAATGGAAAATTGACCCATAAATAGACCATGGATGGTATTTTAAACAATATCTCATTAAAGTGTCTGAATATATGATTTTTATATATTTTATGTAATTTAATAAAATATTCATTTTCATAAAATACCATTAGTTCCATTTCTGACACTTAATTTAATTTGACTTTAAATACATCAAGATAAAGATATAATTAGAATATAAACTTTTAAAACATCACTATAATGTTATATTTATCTAAAAAATTCATGTAAAACAATAATTCATCCAATTTATATTACTATTAATATTTTTAAAATCATTTATTTTATTTTTCTATTAATTGAATAAATATCATGTCTGTATTGCATAAGTATTTAAGGTAAATATTCAATAACAAAAAATTAAAAATAAATTACTGTAATAAAAAAATTTAATTCATATCTAAAATAAAAATTTAAAACCTTAGATAATTTTTTTTCATTCTAATGAAAAAACATTAGAGATATTAAAGTCAAGAGAGTGACATTTTGTTTTTTTTAAATATTATAATGGTCAATATAAAAAAAAAGCAAAAAGTGGCCATAATAAAGATACTTGGATGATAATGGTCAGACCACACTCATACAATAGGGTAAATTTAAGTTTTATAGTGATTTTAATGCCTTATTTCAAAGTTTGGACCCATTTTTCCAGTTTTACCCTCCCTGAGGTGACAAATATTTACCATAGTTACTATTCACAATGTTAAAAAATAAAAGGGAATTATTTACCAAATTTTATTCTCATGATTATAAATATATAATTAATTTTATTAAATTAAATTGAAATAAGTAAAAAAATTTAATTTAAAATTGAACATGTGAAAAGTCATAAAAAGAGATTTTCTAGAAAAATGCCTTTTTGTGTATAAAAATGTCTTCATTTTAAATTAAAGTATAATGTTGACTACAACAAAATTTATTGTATTATGTTTAATCACAAGTAACTAATTAAATTTTAAAAATAATGAAAAATTTAATGTGACTTTTTAAATACTATAAAATAAAAAAAAGATTCAATAAAAATCTGTATTTTCTATATTCATTGAAAAATCAAAATTTTCAAAAAATTCTCAAAAAATCATCCTTAGATAATTTTTATACGACGATTTAAAAAGTGATATTATTTTTATCAAATAAAATTTTATAATTTTAAGAAATTAATAATAATATTTTCTCCCAAAAGTAAATAAAAACATTTTCAAATAAAGCTTATTTTTGAAGCATAAAATTACATTACTAAAAAATTCAATTCTTATTTCCTAATAATTGATTAATACATTTGTATTGTGAAGGAACTTTATATATATATATATATATATTCATAATGTGGTTATTCCTATTCATATTACCAATTTTAATGACTATTTTATAATGGTGTACTATACAACAGTTCATTTAGACTTAGGGTTTTGTGTATCACAAGCTATTGAATAAATTAAATTTATTTGAAGATAAATATATCATAAAATATTAGGGTGTTAGAGTTTAAGAGGTGATTATTTTGAATTTTTTTCATTATAACATAATAATAATAAAGATATTATTATTATTTTTGTGATGTTATTCCATATTTGAATATGTTTGAATAAATAATGAAATAATATGAAGAAAAACTAAACAAACAATTCTTCGTGGAGGCGGAAGTCCACAAAAATGCATGATTAATGTTCCTTTGTTTATATAGGTGGATGAAAATTACTAAATAATGTGTTTACTATTAATATAAAAACATATCATTTTACTAATTATACCTAAATCATCATATTATTATGTTGATATGATATTTGGAAGAGTATGATTAAAAATAAAAACTAAAGATGGAGATAATACTTACATTGGAGACTTGATCTTTCCTTGGTACACTCCTTGGAATTGAAGGGATTAGGATAAACTAGTGTGATAATGGGACTTATAAGTTTTGGGGGAATTATAGCATAAGATATTTGGGAAAATTTTCAAGTAAATTTATATAAGGAGGTTTATTCTTGAAAAGGTTTAAGTAACCCCCTTTTATTAGAGAGGAAAATGGAACTTTTAAAAACACGCTTTATATTTTAATAATTCCAGGAAACTATTCCAAGGTCAATGGATCCAAATTTCCTAAGTAATGCATTTTTAGTATATTTGGGTCAATAAATATTCAAAAAATTATTTCCACACACGTTTTAAACACATTATAGGGTTTGTACCATTATATTTTTATATTTTACTCTTTTACTTTTAAACTAGGTAACTATTTTTTCACTAAGTGAATTTATGTTTTATTAAAAATATAAATTAACCCAAATAATTTTTTAGTGTTATGTAACTAAATTTAACCTCTATTTAATTCAATTAAATTTCTAAATACAATAAAATTAAATTTTAACATAAAATAGTTAATGTGTAGAAAATCTATTTTAATAGAAAAAATACATTTTGACTGTTATGGACTTATAATTTTATTTAGTATTGATTACCAATTAAATGAGTTTTTATATATTTAATTATATGTTCATAAATCATATATATTCATTATATAAAGTATTTGAATATAATTTATTTGATATAAATTCATTGATATTAATAAAACAATGATATTAAAATACCTACTTCACCATTAATGTGGTTAATATCATTATTCCTTATGATTTAAATTTTATAACTAAAAATAAAATTGATAATATTAAATAATATGGAAATAATTATCACAAATATAATCATAATTTATCAAATTAACCTTCAATGTGTAGGGAACTTCATATTAACATTAGAGCATGTAACGCGTAAAAACTCATTTATTAGAAAAGTGTATTTTAAAGAAAAAAGATTTATGAATAAGTTAGCATTATAAATTACATTGATAAAAATGAATTTCAAATAATTATTATAATTAATAAGGTATTTTTAATAATAAAAGAAACTAAAAACTTTATTTCAACTTTTTATAATTAATTAAATAAAAATTTTGAAAAACAGTTTTCAATTGGTGCTATATAAATTTTCAAATTGTTGAGAAATGGTTTATAAATTCAACATAGTTTCTTAAAATAATTATTATAATTTATAATTAATATTTTTAAATTAATTTTTTTTTAAAAATGTATAATGTACTTATATAATAAAATAATTTCATAAAAGTGATGACATTAAAAAAATCAATATTTTCACTATTCACCTAAAGTTCATTACTTCTGAAAAATAAAAAAAAATCATCTTATGTTAATATGATCTTGATAAATCCAAAAAAGATATCAATTTTTTTAAATTCACATCCTAAAATTTTTAATTTTTATTTTTAAGTAAAAAATAAAATTTTACGAAAAATATTTTTATAAAAAATGAGTTTTGGTAAATTGACTATATATTTTTTTAAATTACTAATTTATCTAGTTTTAATATGTCTCAGTATTGTTAAATCAATGAAAGATTAGTTTATTAAAATACGATTCCTATTTATGAAAATAATCTCTTAAGCATAATGTGAATTTAGAAAAAAATGACTTTTCAAAGTGTATATAAATCCATGATATATATATATATATATATTTTATTAAATTTTTATTTAAACCTACTTTCAACTTACATAACCCACTATGACCTCTACATATGGAATAATCATTAGATAAGCTCTGGTTGTAGTTTCAGGTGGTGTTTTAACTAGCATAGATAATGTGGAAATCTCCACGGGCATGAACTTTTCCCATATACGTTTTGTCTCAAAATGTAATGCTCAAATTTGGGTTGGGATTGGACAAGGGAAAATACTAGAGAATCCACCTCCCTTCTAGTTTCAGAAAAATAGGATTCAGAAGTAAGACTTTTCTTCCCAATTCCATTCCTTCTTACTTTATTTATTGATTTTGTGATATGGTTACTTCAACTTATACCGGATAATTTAATGAATAAGTTTTAACATTCATATTTAATATTAAAAAACATATCAATTTTTTTAATTTTAGTTTTATTGTTCATACGAAACACATTATTATCAAAATATTTATTTTAGGATTATATATAGTGAAATCTCCGTTTGTTAAACCGAGAAAGCCTGTTTGACTATAAAGGCTGGAAGCCTTGGTTCTAGGCCCTAATCACCCTATTAACTATTTATATTTTACTTTATACCATGTATTTTTTCTTTGGATGAGGATCATTTCTATGTGACATGATGTGAGTGTGGTATGGATGATGGTTTGGTGACACAACTAAAAAAATGACCTATATCCACGATTAAAAACTATTTCCATATCTTATAGCCATAGTTTATTGAACTATGGATCATAATGGCATGGATATATAGAAAATATATAGAAATATATATATATTTGTATATTTACATGGATTTCTACCATGGAAACAGTTTCTATAAACATTATTTTTTTAACCATGGCAATAGCCCACCCGACTGTCCGCCGTGGTAGTTGGGTTAAATAAAAATGAGTCTACCGAGATTTGTTCTCTATACCTCAACTATACGAGATAAGGAAACTAACTACTACACTATAAAAACATTATGATATATATATATATATATATTGTTATATATATCTTTATAAACCATTGTAATAGGATCTAAACTGTTGAAATAGATTTTACCACCATCTTCCTGCAAGATTTTTTTCCCACACTCGTGTGGGAAACCTATAATGACAGTTTACCAGAACCATGGATATAAGTACACTTAATAGACATGGTTTACTAAATCTATGTATATATCCTTAAAAAAAGACACATATCCACAATTTTTGAAAAACTTTGGCGATAGGTCTCCCATATAGCCATAGTTTTTTGAAAACTATTTTTATAGGGTTGTTTTATTGTAGTGTGAGATATGGGAATTGGTGATCAAGTTTTTGGACATATTTGAAACCTATGATTGTGGGATGAATGGTGGTATATATTTTAGTGTTGGGTATGGAACCAAGAGTGATGGAAGGATTTCAAGCCGAGGTTTTCCATTTTTTTGTGCTGAAATATTAGATTCTTACTTGTTAATGAATCTACTTTGAAGGCTGAATAACCAAGTTTCTTTTTTTCTTCATTAATTTACATAATACTTGATACAAATAGTTTTAATTTGTTTATTCAAAATTTATGGTAGCTTATTATATGTCCTAGAGCACCTAGAATTATGGAATTATAATGAATAATAAATGTTTTAACCCTTGGGGTTGGGTCTTGAAGGAATTCTGAATAATAATAATTATTGAAAAACCTTGGAAGAGGTTTTATTATTCTCTAATGGCATGTAAATTGATTTTTAATTTATGTAATTATGAAATATATGATGAAATAATTTAATGAAACTCTTTTGAATTATTTTTGTGCTTATAGGATATCTAGTCCTTAGCATTGACAGCTGGGTGTCTGAGAGGTGATAACAACAGTTGAGATTAAGGCTAGGCTATTTCTATTATTGTGGTTTTAAGATATATATATATATATTCATATTTTATGTGATTTAATATGCTACACCACCCATATTGATAGAGAAACAGACACTCAGTTGTCTTGGGGAGGGTTTGTCCTCAACATCCAGGTTATCAAGGAACAGATGACAAACCCCTCTTTCTCTACTCTCTTTTACTGAGAGTATTATGTTCTAGTATGAATGATGATTACCTTTCCCATATATGTTTATAGAGGACTATAATGTCATCTGGTTATTTCACATACATGTGTATCTATATATAGTGTCTGAAGGAATATTGTAGGTATATTTTGTATGTACTGTGATGGATTGAGGCATACTAAACATTGTAGGGGTTTTGGTGGCTTTTAGAAACTAATAAATTTATATTTTGACTTGTTGATGTTGATGATGTGATTATTTGATTCCTGGGGTACATAGAATGACATAGTTTCTCAAGCGTTTTTGAGTAGGCATGTTTATTTTGGATAGTGATGGATTTGGATGTATGATGTTTTGGAAGAGAAGAAAAATAGTGGAGAAGTGGTAGTGGGGTACCTTCATTTGATAATATGTTGGATATTATATTATTTATTTTTTGAAATACTTGGTGAGATATCCATGGTGACTTTGGGGAACTTAGTATACCTATTTAGGTGACGAGTTAGCTTCACTTGTTTATTCATTGGGCTTTATTATTCTTTCTTCATATTTTTCAAAAGAGTCCCTGGGGAGGGTCCTATTGATTAAACCTATTATTCTAACCTTATATATATATAAAATATTTTTTAGGACTGTGGGAGCTGGTTGGTGATCATTATATACATTATTTTCTTCTAAAGTTTTCCAAGAGTTGTTTGGGCTTCAAAATCATTACCAAGGATTTTATTTTGGGACATGTTATTTCTTTTTCAGTTTTTCAATTGTATGTACTTAAATTCATATATTGGTATCTTTTATTTCTAATTAAAAGTTGATTTTTGTTCTTTTATTATCTCTCATTACTTATGTTTTTCTTAGAGGGAAATTCCTTCCATTTGTGTGTATGATATACCCTAATTGTTTTTCACCAACCCATGTATTATTGAAGGTGGGATCCAAGCATCATTATATCCCATATATAATTACCGGCCCTAAAGGGGTACCTTTGGTGGGAGGGAATCATGAAAAAACTTCACTGCCAATCTAAAGGGAACCTTCTCTTATATTTTTTCTCACCGATCAAAGATAAGTATTAGGCAATTTATAGACTTGTGACTCTTTAATAGTTTAAGGACATGATTGTTGGTCTCTATTCAATGTGACACTCTACTTTCATCATTGCTCCTGATTTGATGCTTCTTTTTACTTTACTTCACTGCCCTCTCCTTCATCAATAACTGATGAGATTAACACCACAATATAATAGTTTAATCTTTGTCTTTCACTACACCAAAATAGTAACAATTCCTTATTCCAAATAAGGTTAATTAAAAATTAAGCTTACCATATTGTTATCTATCTCTTCCAGTTGTATGTAGTTGTGTGTTTCTTTTCTCTTATATCAATATCATATAGAGAAATATGATATGGATCACTTCTTTTCCTCTTCAAAATTTAGATATTAAATTTTTTTAATATTTTTTTATCAAAAACTAAAACAACTAGTTTTATATTCTTCCTACAACTGACCTTGGTGATCCTAAAGGTTTGAGGTGTGCTTCAGAAGTGGTTTGTACATCTCCCAACAATGGTTTATCATTGTATTCTTTGAATACATCCTTAAAACTTGGAAAAAACAACCATAAAAGTTTAGAAGTGAGGATATTTTCACATATAATTTATAATTAATTTTTATAAACAAGAATTACCTTTTCTTGATACTCTATATTTATTATCAAATTGGTTGAACATTATTTTCTTACCATCATTTTGATTAAGGATCCAAGGATATATTCCCTCTATTAGTGTCCACACATGTTATATGAACCTTATAACATTACTTTTGGATCTTTAGGTTCTAGTATGGAAGAACTAAACCACTTCTGACATTCATCGTTGATCACAATAAGAATTCCTTTCAGACATGAAGGATTTCTTCAAGTTCTCTAGGTATTGAGAGGGGGGATGATGATGATCACTATCTATTATTAGAAATGTTCTTGAGAAGTTATCTCGATGGATTGATAGAATTCTATAAAAAATCCAATATGCTCACAATTATCTATATTCTCTAAAATGATATAGGTGGGTTTATATATCTAGGTCAGAGAATATATTGTTGTACAAATTCCAACAACCAATATATTAATCTTAAATAAATCCCCACATTGAATAATAATATTCTTAATATTTATTTGACATCATCTAACTAATATATATTTAGATATCATTTTTTAAAAAAATTAATTAATATTTATTTAAATGATAATAAATAAAATATATCATTTTTATTCAGACCCTTAACTTAGCTTGTCAATCCTCCTTGACATTTATCGAACCTTGAATAATTATTATCTATTTAAATAAGTAAATATTGCTATATTATTCATTCAATAAATATTTATACAATCAACATAACCTAACTAATTATTATTTCTTGTAACTTGATAATAATATTTATTATAATATAAAATTCAAATAAAATTTAACAAAGGTTACAAATACCCTTAGTGTGTGACCCTTTAAGTCTATTTGTAAATGACATTAGGTTAACATTCCTAAATTCCAAGATCAATGTTTAGAAACACATCAAGATACCCATATAATAAACATTAATTTCACAATGAAAAAAACCTTCTATGAATGTTCATAGTGTAATTTAATCACTTTTCCTTGATATCTCATCAAATAAGTTTTATACTTGAGTCATAAACCTATATGCTAAATATATATTTCTTTTAATTTTCTGAAATGAACTCACTAAAAAACCTTCATGACCATGGACTTAATCAGAAATATTTATTCCAACCAAAGGGAATG
Source organism: Viscum album (assembly GCA_963277665.1). Taxonomy (NCBI): domain Eukaryota; kingdom Viridiplantae; phylum Streptophyta; class Magnoliopsida; order Santalales; family Viscaceae; genus Viscum; species Viscum album. The sequence continues at coordinate 403,360,579 of OY728130.1, forward strand.
AGATATCTACTTACATTAAAATAGAAGACACAAATCCTTTTTTGACTCATTCATTCATATTATATCACATATAACACACCCAACATATCCTACCTCATAACCATATTATTTAATCATGATTTTTATAAATATATATAATTATGGGATTAATTATATACATTTATAATAATCTAAATCCCAGGGAAAAATACTCACATTTCTAGATAGGACTATCCAATGACATATATAACATGTGGAATTTCTATTGGAGGGTTTTTTCTCATGACTACCCTCTTGGAGATTACCAAGTATGAACTTCATGAGAAGAAAAAAAAATTATTATAAACCCTAACACCTAATAGCTAAAACTAATCTATGTCCCTTTATATAGATATCATTCGACTATAGAACATTTATTTAATAATATCATTATAGCACTTTAAGGTTCCCATCATAGGAGGGATCTATTATGAACTTTTGATGTGATGGATAATCTAATTAAATTATTACATTAATTTTAGGTATAAAAATACTCATCATGTAGTAATATATTTATTAATATTCACATCTTTGAATATATAAGTAATAGAAAGTAAAAAGTAGTTGGTGTTAGGGAACCAAATCTAACAGACTCCCACATTCACTAAATACAATTACTAACAACTTTCAATCCAATAGATCTCATACAATATTCATAATTCTAGTGATATAATTCTTTATTCAATGGTTCCTTCATATTTTCCTCTATAGGAAATCTTCTTATTTCAATATCACCCTTTTAAGAAAGAATCTTCAAGAGGTGATACTTTTAAAGTATATACTTCATCCATTGAGATGATCTTGTATCCTTGGTGAGGCACACCACTTTAGTATTATAACAATACAATGTGATAGGATATTTAATTTTTGGAACCACATCAAGCTCTTGGATAAAGTTTCATATCCAATCTACTTCTTTAGCTGCATTAGAAGTATAAATATACTCAGATTATGATATAGAATTGGTGTCTGTTGTCTTCCTTGAGGTCTTCTAGATTACATCTCTTTCATTAGGAGAAATTAAATATCCCTAATATGATTTTAAATAAATTTTTTCTGTTTGAAAACTATAATCTATCTATATATTGATGACTAGTTTCTCATATCCTCTATAATCTAGGAACATATCTTTAGTATTCATTAGATACTTTAGGATATTCTTCACTAGAATCCAATGTTGGTCTCCTAAGAATTATTGATATCTTACTACCATGCTCTATGGGTAGTAGAAATAAATACATGTGTAACAACCCTGACCCCAGTAATATTAGAGTTAGTGCCTGCTACCATTAAATTGGCATAAGATACAAGGAAATTGTGACCTAAAAGACTGAATAGTTTATTAGTCTTGGTAAACTAGATATATACACGAGTATTATATTACAAATTAATAAAAATATTACAACATAATTGTTTTAATAATAAATTTATTCCATCTTAAATATCATTTCATATCTTTCTTAGTACACTTAATGGAATCCTGGGGAAAGAAAAAAAATAAGGGTGATCTTAAATTCTCAATAAGGGTTAAGTACAATAGATGAAATTATGAATCAATAATGAATAATCAATATGTAAAGGTAAATAACTAAACACACATGATATTTAAATCAATGGATATAAGGAATGAACAATATAAAAAGGTATATAACTGAAAAAATATGCTATATAATTAATATAATGAAAAAGAATGCATCCGTATATTTTTTCATAGTGAGAATCCTCTAGATAATAATAATTGAATACTGAATGAAGGCAATCCTTAAAAATTGGATGTTATGTATCAATCACATGAACCACTATACGATCAAGATCTATTCTCAATAAAGTTTAAACTACTCTGATTTTCCAAATGACTCACCTCATTAGAATACTGATGCATCAAGGGGATATTTATAACTAATCCAAAACCATGTTCACCAGTCCATTATTCATGGAAACACATATGAAGGGTTTTTTCCAACTGATTTTATCCCATAATACTACTGATTCATCGAGGTGCTGGAATTAACCAATCCCAAACATGTCACTTACATGTCCAAATAATTCCTTATATATCGAATAATCAATTTATTTCATAAACATTGTGCCTTATCAAATATCCATATTGAGAAAAGAATAAAAATTTAGAAAATTCCTCCAAATAATCAAACTACTATCAAAGTAAACACTATTTGTAAAAATGGATTATGTTTCAATAAATAATCACATCTATGATAAATAATGTGGATATTTGGGGAAAATTTAATGTTCAATGGTCACTAGAAAGTGAATAATTCAATTAGAAGTTAATAGCTAAAAAATTGATTAAAGGAAGTGAATGTGAATACTATCCTTGTTCAAAATAATCATAATAAATCCATAGGAAGAATAAGGATGGTATCAATATGACATATACGCATTGGATTAAGAATATGGGTTATAGTCATTGATGAAATAAAAATGATCTTAAAAAACATTCTTGGGGAAAATATCATTTTAATTTTGAAATTTTTATGAAAATAATTTTCTTTAAAAATATATTTTTAAACTTTCAAAGGAAGATTTAATGTAATGATATCGGTTAATTCAATAAAAGGTTAAAATAACATTCCTTTTGTATTGTAAATGGTTATAAAAGTGATTTGTTCAGAAAGAGATAAGAAGATTCCTTTGAATTTTTTTATGGAAAGAAAAAAGGGTAAACATTCATTTTAATAAATCATTTTAAAAAATTTAAAGAAAAAAATATTTAAAAGATTTTCATAAAACCTTGTTTTGTAAGAAAACATATTTCCGACCGAAGAGAGAAATGAAGTTGGATTTAATTACCTCATCTTATCAATAATTTTAAGTACCAAAGTGTATAAATATGGAACTATAACTTGAAAAAGGTCATGAATAACCATATGAGAAGAAAATGAAAGGTTTTATTAAAAAATTATCGTGCAATTTCCTTTATTGAAAATTCATGAATAAACAATCTCTATTTGAATAAGATTGTGAAATAAACCCCTAGAATGATTATAACATTGAAGTGATAATAAATCAATGAATTGATTGTTTGTATAACTGAAGATATAGATACAAAAGTGGAAATACATAAATTTATATTCAAAATTAGTTACACACATAATCATATAATATTAACAATAATGAAGAAGTAATATAACTAAGTGAAAAGAAATTTAGTTATGAAATTATTTACCACTTGGTTACTCTTAATTAAAATCCCATTAAATGAAATGATTCAAATTAAAACGTCAAATAAATTTAATAATGTTTTATTTAATGATATTACATATAAAATGTGTAGTGTAAATACTATATAAAAAAGTTAGGTGTATAATATTACAATATGCCTCAATGAAATGAAATTGAGACAGAACTCCTTACTACTTGAGTAACTTTTTAATCATAGGATACATGAGAGAATAACATAAATTTAAAATTTTCATGTCATTAAATAATGTAAATACATTATATAACATTTAATAGGGTAGTATATACACCACACAAAATAAATGAGTGGTGAATCTGACATATGTGTCACATAAATAAAAGTGAGACAAGAAATCCACTTACCTCACACTTCCCTTTGGTATAATGTTATTTAAACTATTTTATAATGGTTTTAATAGAATTAATAAATTATTAAATAATCATATTCATTTTTATAATATCATATATTATTCTTTTATAACATATTATCATTCATTTTTTATTAATGCTTTATTATTTTCATTGTTTAAGGTGTTAATCGCCTTGTTTTTTGAGTATGTTTTGACGTGTTATTTTTTGTTCCTATAACTTAGATAATAATTTCATTATCTATATAATTTAAACCATGATTTTAATGTCATATATATTCTATATATATGTATTCATAGTAATCCAAAATATTTGGAGATAGTAAATGATATACACCGCTCATGGAGATGGTTGGATGTACATACACATGAACACTATTTCCATTTTATTGTTCTATTAAAATAATGTAAAGTAAATGAAATATATGTATATTATAATTAAAATATAATATTGTGATATATATATATCAAATATTTTTGTTTAAACCATCATTAATACATTCCATGTAAATCATGAATGAAACACATCGCTTTGAGGAGGCGATAGTCTACACGTCCAGAAACGATGTTATCGTATTCTAAAAAAATGGAAAGCATGAAGGTATGTATTATATAAAACTTATATAGTCATAAGTACATCATAAATATCATAAATATTATATAAAAATATTATGTCCATCATTATTCCCAACCTTGAAAGATGGAAATAGAAGAACGAGCGACATCAGTTTGAGAGGCGGTAGTCCGCCGTACACACGAACGATGATTGCGAATCACATTTGATATAAGTGTGTGTAGAAACTTATTTTACCCCTAATATAAAAATATCTAAAAATATTGAGTATAATTATAGGTAATTATATAAAAAATATATAAGGGGTGTAGAAATAAATAAAACTAAGTGCTCATGGAAGAACGTTACCTCTTCTCCAGGTAACTCCTTTTGGTTAATATCAAACCCTTATTTGGTTATATTTATGCAAAAAATGAGTCTTATAGAATTATTTTAGGTAATTTGATACCTTATTTGGTCTGAGTTTGGATTATCTAAAAGGCTTGAGATGTGTGAATAAGAAAGGGGGTGAGTGCATTTTTATAGTGGAGGAGCAACATTCTTGTAAATAAAAAAAGGTAAACACTATTGGGAGGTCTCCCTTACACCATGAGATTAGAAAATAAAAAAATAATGTATTTTAGGGAAATTATGGTCAATCCAAACATACACCACATAAAAACAAAATCATTTTTATGATTTTTTTCCTTAGTCTTTAAGTTTACCCAATTTTATCTTTATAGTTTTTCTAAGGTAACTTATATCGTTTTATTTACCTAGGAAATTTATCCTTTAAGGATATAATTAAAAAATGTTTATTAAATAATTTATACCTAATGATGTTAATTATTAAGATCAATTCATTAAATAAAGATCCTATTTTTTTGTAAAATTAGTTTTAACATAAACACCTGTAATGATCAAAACTCTATTTTAACATTAAGCGTGTTAATTAATTTTAACTGCATTTGCTAATATTTTTGGTCAAAAACTAATTTGATCTTATTAGACTAAAAATATTTTGACTATTCCTAATATTTATACCAATTTTTACAAATTCAATTAACGTAATTTTCAAAATTACATTTAAAGCTAATTCCGCAGACGTGGATAGAGAGCAAGTTTTTAAAGTGGAAATGTTCAGAATTTTAGTATGTTTTTATATATAAATTCAGTATAAAAATTATTTTAATGGCATAAAAAAGATTAATATATTTAGAATTTATCTAATTTTACCTTAAAACCAATTTAATATATAATTTAACATTAATAATTATTTATACAAAAATTCAGCATTCAATTAAAAATTGGTATTTTTCACCATTCATTAAAAAATAAAAATTCTTATAAAAATACCTAAAATTATCCATAATCTAATTTTTATATTATTATTTCAAAAATAAATTTTATTTTTTCATATGAAATTTATTAAAGTTTAAAATGTATTTTACAAATTGGTGCACCATTAAAAGATGAAAAAACCACTTTTAGAAAAAAATAGCTTTTTATAATTAAATTTGGATTTGTTCTTATCTCATGTCCATCAAACCAATTCTATTAATGTAAAAATATTTTTTTGAATATATAATATATAAATCTTATGAAAACCATCCAATAATAGTAATTAATTTAATTTATTAATATAAAACAGATTTTTTCACATAAAAATAGTTTTTTATAAAAAAAATTTCATTATAGTTAATTAGTTTATATATTTATTTCTTATTAATTGGTCACTAAATAATTATATAAACATATTAGATTTTTTTCCAAATTTATTTAATACTTTGCATACATTTAATTAAAATTTATAGATTATAGCTTTCATTTTAAATAATAATATTAATAGTATATTATAGTCAAGTAAAACTCGGTCTTGTGTGTAACACAAGATATTGACGGAATTCATTATTGCGTATAACACAAGTAAACTTTAAGTTTCTTATTCTTTAATCTAATCTCAATGTTTTTTATTTTCTATGATTAAATTGGTGTTTCAATTAAAGCATGCTAGAAACAAAATTAAATTTACTCTAAAAGGAAAATATTATAAAGTCTTGGGGTGTAACATTACCCCCACCATAAAAGAATTTCATCCTCGCAATTTGAACCTTTTCTTGGTAGGGTTTTGAAAGTTGAAAATTACTTCATTGAAATTCCACATCATGATAAGGGTTGGTAAAAAATATATCTTAATAATAGGGAGTTGGAAGTACCAAAGTCACATGGAATAATATATAATTAAGTTTCAAAGTAGGAGAACATTAGTGGAAAGTAAAGATATGAACATGGGGAAAAAGTGTAAATATTTATATAGTGTTATAGAGGTCATTGATCCAAAATAGGTGAATAATCAGTGGAAAGTTGATGGCCTCAAATTGATAAATCTGTGATGATTTAAAAGACCATTTATTCAATAAAAAAAGGTATTAGGATAACATTTTATTTCAAGATCATTTTTCTAATTTTGAGTAATTATTTTACTACTTAAGAATATAAAAAATATAATTACTTTTTGTATTTATATTACTTAAATTTAATTTTTTCCTTTGGTTGTGCCTTGATCAATTTCAAATTTATGTCTTTAATATAGGAAATATATATCAAAAAAATGTTTTCTTTAATACCAGAAGCACTAAAATTCACTTTTAACAGATCGTATGATCCTTAAAACACTTCATATATGTCTATAATTATTTTAAAAACTCAATATGGTTATAGTAAGTTATCCAATATAATTAATTAATCTCTAAACCTAAAAAAGTATTGCCACTAGTTAATCATTATTATTTATCCACTAAATTGTTTATCTAAAAATAGTGAAATATTAACTAGGACATCATGTCAACTAGTGGTAGGTGTGAAACCCTTATCATCCTTTGTTCATGGTTTCAAACCCCACTTCATCACTAGATGTGATGGGTTTTCACCCCACACATGGGTTGTAATTTTTAAGAACTACATTAATATAAATCCTACAACTTTCTCAAAAAGAGAGATGGACATTCCTTGAAATAAGGTTAATCATTAAATAACCTTTTTACTATGGTTTTCAATACAACCTATTTTTTTTAAAGAGTATAATAATATTATTTTTATATCGACCCAAAAATTTATCAATACCTTTAAACTTATGTATATATAATATAAAGGAAATGTTCCTCAAATAACACTTCCACGAAAACATATAATTTCTAGAAATTTCTCTAAAACTTCATTAATATTGGTAGAATCCCATCACATGAAACCTAAAAATAGGTTCTTAAGTCTTAGAACTTATGATCAACCTTAATATCATAATATTATTATGGTATCAACCCTAAAATTTATCAATACTTTTAAACTTATGTATATATAATATAAAGGATCGGCCTGTTGCTCTTGGCCTCCTAGCTCGAAATCATCTGGGGCATATCATTGTAGCAAAATATGAACCACATCATGCCTTCTAGGAACCTGCAGTTGCTGAGGCCTATGCCATTCTGGTAGGAATGATGCTCACTGTGGAACGTGGATGGGATGATATCATCATCGAGTCTGACTGCCTTTCGATTATCAATGCTATTAACCACGATAATGCCGGACTCCAGGCCTTTGGCTTTATCATCAGAAGGATCTGCTCGCTGCGCCAAGGCTTCTCTTGCTGCACCTTCTCGTTTAACAAAAGGGAAGGAAAAAATGCGGCCCATCAGTTGGAGGCCTCAGACCCCTTTGATGTCAACCAAATATGTCTCAACAATCTCCCTTATTGGCTCTGCTTTTGTATGACTGCTGATATTTTCCATTAATATAATCTTTATTTCCTCAAAAAAAATATTTATCTCAATGTGATGTTCTAGAATCTATGTTTTCCTAAATGCAGTTCTTAATATTTCTACTAAACTTGATATGATACCAAATGTAATGACCCCAAACCCAGTAAGCCCAGAGTTAGTTCTTGGTACCATTACATTGGTATAAGGTACTAGGAAACATTTTCCTAAAGGAACTAACAATTTAATAGTCTTGGTAAAATATATACATACACAAGTCTTGTATTACAAATGAATGCAAAAATTAAAATATAATTTTTTTGATAATAAATTTATTCTATCTAGGATATCCTTGCATATATTCTATACTACACTTCATGGAATCCTAGGGAAAAGAAAAAAATTAGGGTGAGCTCAAATGCAAAGGGTTAAGTACAACGAAAACTTTTATGAATCAATAATGAATAATTAATATGGTAAGGTAAGTAAATAAAAAAACATGCCATTTAAATAAATGAATAAGGTATAAACAATAAGGAAAGGTAGATAACTATAAATACATTCCATTTAATCAACATATTGTAAAAGTAAAGCATCAATATATTTTTTCATAGTGAAAATTCTGTAGATTATAATAACTGAATACTGAATAAAGGCAATGATTAAATATTGGACATCATATATCTAGCATGTGAACCACTATACTATCAAGATATATTCTGAAGATATTTTAAACTAATTTGATTTGTCCAAATGATTTGTCTTATAAGACTACCGATGCATTGAGGGCTATCTATAATCAGGCCCTACCCATGTTTTCTAGTCCATTCTGCAAGGAAACAAATGAAAAGTGTTTTTTTTCTAGAAAATTTCATCCGAGGAGACTACCGATTCATGTAGGGGATTTCATTAAACAACCCACTAACTTGTGTATTGCATTTCCAAAGCAGTCCTCATATACTGAATAATCAATTTAATCCATAAAAAATGTTCCTTATTAAATATACATACCGATTAAAGAATATAGATTTATCAATATTTCCATATATAATAAAATGACTATAAAAGTAATCATCATATGTAAAAATGGTATATGGTTCAATCAGTAATCATATCCATCATAAATAATATAGATATTTGGAGGAAATTTAATGTTTATTGGTCACTAGAAACTGAATAATTCAAGGGGAAGTTAATGACTACAAAAATGATTCAAGGAAGTGAGTTTCAATACTATACTTGGTTAAAATAATCACAATACATCTAGAGAAATAATAAGGATGGTATCAATATGACATATACCCATTAGAGTAATAATAAGGGTTATTGTCATTGATGAAATAAAAATATCTTAAAAAAATTCTTTAGGAAAATATCATTTTCATTTTGAAAAAAAATTGAAAATCCTTTTCTTTTAAAATTAATTTTTGAAAATTTCATTAAAACTATATTCGTAAACATGAAATGAAAGATTCAAAGGAATAACATTGGGTAATTACATACAATGTAAAAAGAACATTCCTTTTGTATTGTAAAAGTTTATAAAAGTGCCTTATTTGGAATTCGAGAAGTGGATTACATTAAAAAAAATTGGTAAAAAGAAAAAATGAGTGATTTTATTTTAATAAATCATTTTAAAATTTTATTGAAATCATTTTTTAATTTTTTTTAGAAATCATGGTTTGTAAGAAAATAGATTTTTGAATGAAGAGTGAAATGAAGTCAGATTTTATTACCACATTTTCTCAATAATTTTAAGTACCAAAGAGTATAAATATGGTACTATAATTTGAAAAAAGTCATGAATAACCTACTGGAGGAGAATAAAATGAAATGTTTTATTTAAAAATGATCAAATAATTTCCTTTATTGAAAATTCAGGAATAAACAATCCCAATTAGAATGATATTTTGAAATAAACCATTAAAATTATAATAAAATTGAAGTGAGAATTAATCAATGTATTGGTTATGTGTGTAAAATGTAAATCCATATAAAAAAAGTAGAAGTACATAAATAGATATTCAAAATTAGCTATACACATAATCATATAATATTAATGATAATTAGGAAGTAATATAACCCAATGAAAAGAAATTGAGTTATGAATTTATTTCCCACTTGATCACTTTTAATTTAAATCCCCTAAGATGAAATAATTAAAAATGAAACTTAAAATACAATTAATAATGTAGTATTTCATGATATTACATTTCAAATGGGCAATTTTTACACCATATAAAAGAAGTTACATTCATAACATTATAATATGCCTCAATGAAATTAAATTGTGACCAAATCCATTACTACTTGAGTAAATTTTGAATCATGGTATCCAAGAAAGAATAACATAAATTTAAAGTTTTAAAATCATTAAATAAATTAAATTCATAATATAAAATTTCACAAGGAATTATATAAACCTCATAAAATAAATGAGTTGTGGATATAGCATAAGTCTCATAGAAATAAAAGTAAGACGAAAAATACCCTTACCTTACGCTTCCCATTAGTTTAAAGTTATTTAAACTCATTTAGAATGGTTTTAAGAATGTTAATAAGTTATTATAGAAACATATTCATGTGTATAATATCATATATTATCCTTTTATAACATCTTATCATCCATTTGTTAATTATCTTTCATTATTTTTATTATTTTGGATGTTAACCACCTTGTTTTTTGAGTATGTTTTGAATTGTTAGTTTTTTTCTTATTAATTTGATAATAATTTAATAATATTCGTGATTTATAACATGATTTTAATATAATATTTATTAATTATATATGTATTTATAGTAATCCATAATATTTGGATATAGTAAATGAAATACACCGTTTATGGAGACGTTAAGTTGTACGTGCCCATGAACACTATATCCATTTTCTTGTCATACTAAAAGAGTGAAAATTAAATGATTTATATGTATATTATAATTACAATATCATAATATATATATATATCACATATTTTTATTAAAACCATCCATAATACATTCAATGTAAATCATGAACGAATCACATCTCTTGGAGGAGGTGATCGTCCACACATCAACAAATGATGTTATCTTATTCCCACAAAATGGAAAGAATGAAGATATGTGTTATATAAAAATTAACTAAGAATAATTACATCATTAATATCATATATATCATATAAAAATATCATTTAAACCATTATTACATACCTTTAAAGGTTGAAATGGAAGAATGAACGACATCGGTTCACGAGACGACAATCTGCCGTACACACGAATGATGATTGCGTATTCCATTTGATGAAAGTGTGTGTAGGTGTAGTAATTAAACTTAATATAAAAAAATATTATTATATTTATTATACTTAGGTTATTATATAAACGATATATAATAACAATTTAGGTGGTTGATAAACCAATAAAACTAAAGTGCTCATTGAAGAATGTTACCACTTCTTTGGGGAACTCATGTAGGTTTATACCAAAAGCCTTATTTGGTTGGATTTATTTCCAAATAAAGTATTCTAGGATCAAGGGATAAAGTTTTGGAGATTATTTTGGTATATTTTGGATGACCCAAAATTCTAGATAGGTGTGAATAAGTGATAAGGTTAATGTCTTTTTATTGGAGACGAATAGTGGCATTCTTGTAAATATAAAAAGGTAAACCCTATTAGGAGGTCTCCCTTACATAATTTTGTTGGAAAATTTTTAAATAATTAATTTTAGGGAAATTATGGTTGATAGAAACTTACACTAAAAAAAATGAAATCATTTTTATCATTTTTCCCTTAGTCTTTAAGTTTAATCAATCTTATCTTTACAGTTCCTACTAAGGTAACTTGTATATTTTTATTTACCTAGGTAATTTATACATTAATACTAAATTTAAAAAGAGATTTATTAGATAATTTATATCTAATTATTCTAAATATTAATTCCAATTCATTAAACACAAATCCTATGTGTGTTTAAAATTAATTTTAATACCAACACTTGTAATACGCAAAACCCTACTTTAACCGTAATCGTGTTAATTAGTTTTAGTTACTTTTGGTAATATTTTTTGTAAAAAAATAGTTTAAATTATTATAGTATAAATATTATTGTAATTCCAAATAAATTTTCCATTTTTCTAAATTCCATTCACAGAAGTGACAAAGTTAAATTTAAAGTTAATCCCGCAAATATGGTGAGAGAGCGAATTTTTGAAGTGAAAATGTTCAAAAGTTTAGTAAGTTTTTATATCTAAATTCAATTTAATAATTATTAAAATAGAATAAATTGTATTAATATATGTATAATTGATCTAATTTTACCTTAAAAAAATTTAAAATATAATTTAATATTATAAAATATTTAGATGAAAAGTTATTTTTCAATTAGAAGTCTGTATTTTTCACTATTTATAAAAAAATAATCTTAGTTAAAAAATAATAAAAATTCACCCAAATATAATTTTTAAATTTCTCTTTAAAAAATGATGTTAATTTTTTTTCAAAATTTAATTTTAAAATAAGTTCTCTATTAATAGATGGAAAAACTCCATTTAGAAAAATTTACTTTTTGAAGCATAAAATTAGATTTATTATTATATTATGTATATAAAACCTAATTGGTGAATGTATAAGAATTTTATGGAATATATAATATATAAATTTCATTTAAATCGTCCACTAATAGTAATTAATTTAATTTATTATTATAAAATGACTTTTGTGTATAAAAATAGTTGTTTTATAAAAACTTTCCTTTATATTCAATTGGTTTCTATGTTTATTTATAATTAATTGGTGACCAAGGAATTATATAAAAATATTTTTTTTTAAATTTAGTTAATCCTTTTCATACATGTCATTACAATGGCTAGATGATAAATATAATATTAAATAATAATATTAATAGCATATTGTAGTTTGAAAAAACTCAGTCTTGCATGTAATAAAAGATATTGAAGGAACTCAGTCTAGTGTGTAACACAATACAACCTATTATTTCATGTTTTGAAAGATAATCTCAATGTTTTTCATTGTGTTAGCTTAACTTGGTGTTTTGTATAAATCATTATAGCAACCAAATTAAATTTATTTTAAAAGGAAAATATTATAAAGTTATGGGGGGTGTTACACCTAGCACAAAGAATGACACAAATGATAGAACCTATCATAGATACGTAAGGTATTGTAATCATCCTCTCTCTATTATTTCATATACGAGGATAACTTTTCTTGGAGATATGTATACCATGTGACACTTTCAACAATCACCTATTATATTTTTCAATACTGAATCTCTTTAGTACCTTGTTATTGTATTCACCTTGAATTAGTCTAAGAAACCTCTTAGATATATCAAAAATGATCTAGATCCCTAGAATATAGGATAATTCATCTATGTTTTCCATAGACAAGAACTTTTTCTACTGTACCATAACTGATTATATGACATTTATTTCATTTTTAATTAGTAATATGTTATTTATATACACTATTAGGAAAATTATTACACTCTTACTAAAACTTTTATATACATAGGTCTCACATTAATTCATTATAAAAACAATTTCACTTATGGATTCATCTAAGTTAATTATCCATAATTTGGCTGATTTCTTCAACCCATAAATGGAACTATATAAATTGTACACCTTATTAGTATCACTTGGAGTCATAAAACCTTCTAGTTTTGTTATATATTAATCTTTCATATGGTTCCCATTGAGTAAATTTGTTTTGACATCAATTTTTAAAAATATCATAATCATGGTAAGATTCTATTGAAAGCATAATTTTGATGGATTTCAGTATAAAAACTAGTGAAAAGGTTTTAGAATAGTACATGACTCGATGATTTTGAAACCCTTTGAAAACTTGTCATGATTTTTGGGTACTAACTTTTTCTTCCAAGTAAAGTTTATTCTTGAATATTCATTTGTAGCCAACATGGTTTACTTATACCAGAGGATCTATATAAATATAGAATTGGTTCTAGAACATGGAATCCATCTCGTAATTCCTGGATTCTTTTCATCTTGTAAATTTTGAGCTGATTAATACCTCATTAGAGGATAAAAATTCATCATTATCAACTAATAATGATCCACCATCCTAGATGATTAGAAAACCATATCTATCTAGTTTTATAACTTCTTTGGTGATCTTATTAAATACTTGTGTCATGACAACTACCACTTCCATGGGCCATGTGGATTTTTATGGTTCCAAATATTGTGTATCATGTCCATTAACTTTATCAAAGTTGATCTTGTTCCCACAATCTATTTTAGATATGTTCTCCCTCTCATAGAATATGGACAATATTTCCACTATTACCTTTTTTTATAATGGTTATTATATATAATATCACCATATTTTCATAGTATATCTTATAAAGATACACTTTTTGCCTTATGGTATAATTTTTTTCCTAGATATGGTCTTAGCTAACACTCCATATCCCTATACACATGTATGTGATAATACAAGTTTCTTTCCACTCTAAAACTCGAATGTAATATTATTTCCACATTATAGGGAATATGGTTCAGTGCATATGATGCAGTATATAATTCATTTTAGTAAAATAATAATTTATGGTTTTTATGAATCACTATAAATCTCACCATTTATAATAAGGTGAAGTTACTCCTCTCATATACATCATTCGGTATTTTGTATAAGGATGATTTTGTTAAGATAGAGTCCCAAACTCCCCATGATAATCAATGAACTCTTGGATAAGATATTCCATTCTTAGATCTAAGTCAAGTTTATTTATATTTATACTCACCTAATTCTATACTACATTTTAGTGTTCCTTAAATTCATCAAAGGAACCTGAATTATACCTCATTAAGTTGAGATATCCATATATACTCAAGTCATTGGTAAAAGTTATGAATTAATAAAATCCACCTCTAGATTTAAATAGAAAAGGTCCACACACATCTATGTGAACTAATTTAAGAATCTCTATGACCTTTCACCCATTTCACTAAATAGAGTTTTTATTATTTTTCCTTGAAAAAAAGTGTGACACATATCAATTGGTTTTGGTTCAAAAAGATCTAAATTCCCTTCCTGATATAGCTTTGTTAATAGATTTAAATTTATACAACTAAGTCGGTGATGACAAAATTGGGTGGGATATGAGTCATGTAAAATTTATTTTTATCAAATTACTACACTTTTTTTCATGTTCTAGTGAAAAAACAATTATTAAGGTATTCCATACCATAAAAAATTCTATTTTAAAGAAATTATCCACTTTTATTCCCCAACATGAATACAATGTTGGATATGCACTTAATATGAGGCTGAATTCATTATAATTTACCACTAGATTACAATACTACATGAGTGTGATACATTCAATTTATTCAATATTCTCATGCTATTTTTATCTATTATTAATCAATTTGGAATGGATTAAAATATTTTTATGATTTCATTTAATTATTTCAATGGTTATATCAATTGAATATAAATCATAGATAGTATTTTATGTCGTTCGTTATAACTAACACATTCTTCAAAAATTGAATATGTTGTGGAGGCCTATAAAAGGGAATGCACACCCTCATTCCTTGGTGTGTGATAGTTGGTGGTTGTGATCATCTATTTCATGAAAAGTTTTTTATTTCTCCATTTGATCTCAAAATGTCATTCATCACATCTCTATGAAAGTGCTAGCATTGCTTCAACATTTTATAGTCCTATAATTAAGAACTAGGATTATTTATCCATATAATCCATCACAAGTAGGAGGATTTAGTCTATTACTTAATGATCATTATCAGGAATGATCCAATGAAGATGGAGGTCACTGTTTTCATGTCATGGGAACATAGTTCTTTGATTTTCAGGAAAATGTAACCCTAGTTATATTGATTTCATATTTTTGGGTTTGTTTTCACAAAGTTAGATCATATAATGATCCCTTAAAACCCATAAGTGGATCTAAATCCTTGTTCTTCATGGACTAAACACGTTTAATTTACTATTTTTTTCAGATAATTTATATCATAATTCATATGAATTTATATCATTATATATGATACATTATATTTATTCAGTTTTGATCTACCATTACATATGATAAATTAAAATCATAAAGCATGATATAACACAAGCCTTAATTTTCTTCAATATGATAGATTACAATATGAGTTATAATAATGTGAGATACATTTAGGGTTTTCATTAAAATAGAGTATCATAATGTAATTTCAATACCCACTATATCGCTAAATATAATTGGCGCTATATAATACCACAGATAATAGGAAACAATATGAGTCATATTTTACGATTGAATATTAAATCATAAAATATTATTTATATGTGGTTCAGCTTCACCCTACTAACATTTATATTTTACAACTTATAATTTGATTATCAATCATAAATTATGACATGTACAAAAATTTCAAAAAAATTATATTTTGATAATTTGTGTTATAATTTTTAATTATTTTATAAATTATAATTTTTATTAATTATAAAAAGTCTTTTTTACATGACTAAATTAAATATGGAATGTTCATATTTGATTCTCATGTTTTGAAAAATAAATAAAATATTTATTCATTATTTTATTTATTTTATATTTTTGTTTCATAATTTTTTTAAGAATTATGAATATTGTGTAGGCCTAAATTTATATGATAAATTGCTTTTAGGAAATATATCCTTGCATTTCATGATAAGGGAGACTCTATAAAATTTAGTTTTCATAGACCTTAACTTTAGTTTGTCTTTAGACTTATTATCTCGAGGTTAATTATCGAATATAGTTTATTCATATTAGGTGATAGAGATATTATAAATTTAATTATCTCTTGAGGAAAACATCCCCAGGTAGAGGGTATTTGGGTTGAACATTCCATGCTTCTGGAGGTGTATTCCTTTTTTACAGTGGTGTGGTTGCCTATCTATGGTTCCAAGCATACTCATTTGGAGATTTTCAATTTCATATAACTCTATTCTTAAAAATGAAAAGTTTATATACCTTATGAATGAAATGCATTTTGTTATATATAAATATACATGGATTCTATTTTAGGTAAATAACATGAACTTATGGGTTGTATAAAGAGTTACACATTAATGTGGTGAAAAGGCGTTAATTTGGTGGATGAAATAGGTATTCCAAAAATTAAATATTTAGAAGTATTTATATATAATGAAATAAATCATGATATTATAATGATTTTAAAAGATGAAATAGTTATTAATTTAATTTGAATATGATGTATATTAAATTTGTGAGACTTTTGAAATGAAAACCCCTCAAATAATAAGTGTGAGATTCATTCCAAAATGAAACTTATAAAGAACTGAATTGTTCAAATGATTGTGCTCTTCCAAAGTTGGGTTAATTTTTATTATCTTGTTTATAAAAAATGGGTAATGGGTGACACTGGATCATCCTCTGAAAGGTTCTTCCAAATTAGGGTGCACCTATATTGTCTTTTATTAGCATGTTCTTGGTGTTTTATTTAGGCTACACTTAACTGATAAGCTTTTAGTTAGGATACCAGAGGAATATATTTGAGTTTATCCATATGATGAATATCTGGAAAGATTTTTTTACTCAAATATCCAAGAATCATAACTGTTAATAGTTGGATGATTACCTACCTAAATAACTAAGCAGTGAGAGTAATTTCAAAGAAGAATAATTATTTAGTTAAATATAGATCTTGGATCACAAAATAGATTTGATGTATGAGACCATAAATTTTAGGGGGAGAACTTTCATTAAAATCTTTTTATGAAAATATATAAAATATGATAGTCACCCACTAATATATCTTTATTTTATATTATATAATACTACATAATAATCATGTTGATATCAATTATAATTATGACCTATAAAATACTTAAATATTGGTATCTAGGGATGATAAGCATTATCAAGGAGAGTAATTTATAGCATCTAAATGTGAATGTTATAAAGATAAATTCCACAACCAATAACTCATTAGTATAAGATACTGGGTGTATATCACACAATTTTTCTAAGAGGTAAAAACTCATAGATATAGGGGAATTAAAAAAGGGTGAATTAGATCTTTGTGTCGTTAATAGAGAAATATTTTATGTATTTAAATTTGAAACCTATAATCTAAATTTAATAAGTGGATTAATATTTGAATTAAAGAACTATTTTTATGTTCCCACAATAAATAGTAATTTGATTCCTATATCTTTTTTTGGAAAATAATGGATTTTCATTCTCTCTAAAGAACAAAAGTTTCTCTATATATAAGAATGAAATATTTAATAGTACTGGGAATATAATATATGGTTTATAAAATATAGATATGGATTATATTTTTTATAGAATTTAGAAAAATAATATAAGGGCATTTTATTCTCACCTACCTCTGGAATTGTCTCCTTGGACATATAAAAAAGAAATTCATTGAAACCTCTATAAAGATATATTATTGGAGTCATTAAATTATAAATCATTGGAGAATTTTGAATATTTTTTGTTAGGTAATATGAACAAAGAGCCTTTTAATAGAAAATGAGAATGTGATATATGACTACTGGATGTCATACATAATGATGTTTGTAGACTAATGAACACACAATAAAGTGGTGGTTTTAGGTAATTCAATATCTTTTTTTGATGATTTTAGTAAATATGGTTATATTTTTTTAATGAAACACAATTATGAAACTTTTGAAAATCTAAAAGAGTTTCATAATGAAGTGTATAATCAACTGGGTAAGATTAGTAAAATTCCTTTATTAGATTGGGGTGGTGAATAATTGATCCATGAATACATTGATCATTTATGATATTGTGGAATTGTTTCAAAAATCACTCCTACTAGAACACCAAAATTGAATAGTGGGTTATGGAGGTGGAATCATACCCTATTAGAACTAGTTTGATCAATGACGAGTTAATTTGAACTTCCTATTATATTTTGGGGTTATAATCTGGAGGATTATTTTTAATACTAAACCATGTTCCATATAAAGTAGTCATAAATACACCATATGAGATATAGATTCGTAATTATATAATTATATATTTTATGTAAATTTGGGTTTGTGAATCATATGTATGGAATTTGGATTCTAATAAAATTGAACCTATGTTTGAAAAATGCTTATTTTTTAGTTATCATAAGGAAACTATGGGATGTCATTTCTATAACCTTATTGAGTACAAAGTGTTTTAGGAGAAATTTTCAACATTCCTTGAGAATAAATTTATCCATAGAGGTTTCATTGGGAGGTATGTTGTACTGGGAGAATTTCAAGACCCACAAGAAGGAAATTTTACTGAGATGGATGTTGAGCTAGTTCCATAAATAATTATGAAAAAAGAACTCTATGAAGATACAAAATAAGCTCAAAGTTATGTTAGGATTGATTAGGGACCTAAGATATATGGATTTATCATGGAAAACAACAATGAATTAAAGTTTCTAGGTGATGAACCTACCACCTAATGGGTAGATATCAAGAGTAATGATTTTGAGAATTGGTAAAAAGTCAAGGAATTTAAAATGTAATCCATGTACACTAACTATGTTTGGAACTTGGGGGATACAATTGAAAGGGTAATACATATAGGGTGAAATTAGAGTTTCCATAAGAAAATTGGAATGGATGGTAGAGTTTATACCAATAAATAACATCTAGTGGAAAAAGGTTGCAAAAAAATTCATTATATTGAATATAAAGAGGCCTTTTCACTTGTTGTGATGATAAAATCTATTTAGATATCACTTCATATAACATATCACATTGATTATGATATATATCAAATGGATGTAAAAACTTATTTCATTAATGGGAATTTAGTCGAGGTAATATATATGATATAACCTATGGGTTTTGAAATAACAAGTGAGACTATTAAGGTATGAAAGCTACAATATTCCATTTATGGATTGAAGAAATATTCTCAGAGTTGGAATATCTTTTTAATAATGAAGTACAAGAGTTTTGTTTTATCGAGAATTTGGATTATTCTTATGTATATAAATGGATTAGTGTTATTATAGTAATATTTGTGATATTTTATGTAGATGGAATACTACTTATCAAAAATGAAATGCTAACACTTCAATATATGAAGATGTGGTTGAGAAAATGCTTCTTGATGAAATACATTGGTGAATAACCTATATACCAGGTATGATGATCTATAGAGATATATATAAAAGGTTACTTGGAATTAGTAATGATACTTACATTTTAAAAGTGCTAAAATGGTTTATCATGGAGAACTCCAAGAATGGGTCTATACCTTTATTACTTGGAACAAATCATATAAATATTTAGAATCCTTCTAAAAGAGTTAGAAAATATGGATAAAATTCCCCATGAATCCACTACTAGATCTATTATATACACCATATTGGTACTCAACCTGATATTTCCTATTATTTAATAATATATATATATATATATACCAATCTAATTATATTGAGAGTCATTGGATTACTTTGAATAAATTCTTGATGTACATGATAAGGGATAAGGATAGGTTCTTGGTCTTTGAAGGGGAATATGACCTCTGTGTTAATTGTTACATTGGTTCTGGTTTCCAAACCAATAAATATAACCTGAGATCTCAATTTGGTTTTGTGTTTTTCTTAAATGGAGGATCTATTTCTTATAAGTGTTCCAAATAAGACAACATGGTAGACTCAACAACAAAGGAAAATTAAATTATTTTATCAGATTCTTTAAAAGAATATATTGGGATTAGGAAGTTCATCTCCAAACTTGGGGTGGTTCCCAACACTAAATGAGTGATTGAGCTTTATTGTGACCACAATTGAGGCATCACTTGGGAAAAAGAACCCCAATATTACCAAAGGAACAAAAACATCCTTCAAATATACAATATCATATGAGTGATCATTAAGAGAGGTGTTGTAAATATCTTCTAGATGGCTATAGATGATAATGTTGAACATCTATTAATGAAACCATTACCGCATCGACAACTTGAGGGTTATGTATATTCTATGTTTGTTAAAAACATGAGAAATTTTTTATAAATGTATCATGATTTTATAATAAATGTTATCTCCATTTATCATTCATTCATTTGTGTTATGATTTTACTTTACACTAATGATAAAGTAATGACATCCCATCAAATTATGACTTTGAGTTGTCCCTAATTGATGATCACCACATAGTATAATGGGTTATGGTGATATATTAACATCAACATTAATATATTGTATTACTCATTACAAAGGGTTTTATATGAGATAATAAGAATATATTCATGACTAAATAAGTAGATACTTATTACTTGGACTGACCCGCCAAAGAATATCTCACGGAATTTCATACAACCATCAATATACATAGGGATGTATGCTTATTATCAATCATCATTACCTGGATTTGTGAGATACCTATCCCAAGAAACTTAATATTTTAATACCTTATTTATTCAATTCAAAAAAATCATAGCTAATTATTGGGTGGTTTTGTTTTTTTCTAATCATATAATCATTTGGAGTGCGACTAGGATTGGATTTTTTCACTTGTGTGATGATTAAAGACATATGACCCTTGATTGAATTAAACTAAAGAAAGGAATGGACATTATTAATTGATCCAAATATAATGTTTTCAGATATTAGGATGAGGGATATGTGATGTGACCATATGTTAGATGAATGTCATGTGATGTATTCATCAACCTGATCTGTTTAGAAGAATCAAGAAAATATGAATTGGACTATACTATATTGACATGTTCCATGTATAGTGGTCACTAAATTTCATGGAAAAAGAGATTCTATAGGTGTACATACAATGTATTTAATACATATTTTGGTAAATATATATAGAGATATGTTTATGTTTAATATAGACCACACCAGGTCCCTTAGTAGATTGAGTATCATAATTGTTTTCTAGATATTAGTCCTTGATTATAGGTATGAAAAAGTATTTCATATTTGTTTTCAATATTATTAAGGCTCAAATGGTCACATAGATTGGCCCTTTGACTATGATAAATGTTTTGGAGAATGTTTTTATTTCAAAATGAAGAGCGTTCAATGAAATTGTATCCAATTATTAGTTCTAGATGGATTCACAAAGATTTTTAATGTTTTTTATTGAGTAATTATGTGATTTAAGTACAAGTGTGATATTGTTGGATATGCACTTAAAATAATTTTAAATCATGTTTTATGATATCCTAGGTTATATATTATGATTTGAATGAGATGCATATCATACTTTACGATATGTGTGAGTCATATATAAGCATAAGATTCTTACGGCTGTATCATAATCTATGATTGACTTATGATACTACATGCATGTGATACATTCATTTTGAATGATCTTATCACTTATTTTACATATTTTATTAATCTATTTTGAATAGATTTATGGATTTACCTGATTTCATTGTACTAATTCAATGGTTACATTAATCAGATGTAAACCATAAATGTCATTTGATGACATGAATTATTTCCAACACATTCTTCATTCATGAAATGTGTTGTGGAGGCCTATAAAAGGTATGGGTTACCTATTTCATTAGGGGTGTGTGAACTTATTATTATAATCAGAAGTTTCACAAAACGTTTTCAATATATTCCTTAAATATGAAAATTCTATTCATCACTTTGTGATGGTACCAGAACCCTTTTTTTTATTAGAGTCCTTCAGTTATGAACTAAAATACTTTTAATGGTGTAATACCTCAGAGGTAGGAGGCTTTAATCATTAATTCGTAATCATTATGAATCATTCTCCAAGGAATATGGATTCCACTACTTTCTTGTTATAGGTAAATTGTTATTTTATTTTCATTCATGTTTTATTCCCTAAAGATAAATTACCTATTTTTTGGGTTTTTTCTATTACATTAAATCATATGAAGATCCCTCAAAGACCATTACAAAAATTCATCCATGTCTAAAATGGAAAGAGATAAAATTTTCATGGTAACACTAGGAACATAATAAAAATTCTTCAAAACCCAAATCATTCCAGTTGTAAAATTAAGGTGGTAGTTTCTTATAATCAGTGCAACCAGTCTTTCTTTATTAGTATCTTGAAGATCCACTTCACCTATTGTAAAATTTCTAAATATACTTGGTTCCTATATCTGGATAAGAATTTGAGCCCCATAATATGTATCTATTACCCAAATAGTGGAAATATATAGGTTTCACTCGATAACAAATACACCTGAGGATTCCTTATGCTTATAAACTAAGGTATAGTTCTTCTTCTAGTGACTCTTCTTTACACAAGAAAAATGTTATGTATCTTATTCTTTACCATGAATTTGGATATCTCTCCACATGGTGTTGTGGTGTAAACAAGAAATATACCATGAATTAAGCATAATTCCATTTGCATTTCCCTCCATTTTTCCACCAAAAGGACCATTAATCATGATCTTATCCACTTAGTGAATTAGAGTAAGAAGTTATAGTAGAAATGTCCCTTTATTATTTATAATAATTTTTTAATAAATCTATATAAGCACTAAGGTAGTAAGAAAATCACAAGATCGGTGAAATACTTATTAGGAATTTTAAAACCCAAAATGTCCAAATTATCAATATAGATAATCACTTTCACTACATAGGGTCTAGCTAGAATATTCTCTCTAAGATTATTTGTGAAAAGTGAATTGGTGATCTTAAACCTATCATGTATAGCTTTTTTATGATAAATATTATAGAGATGGTATAATTTCACGAATGAATCCATGGTTTCCTAAAGCTTTTAGAGCTCACAAGATATAGATGACAATATGAGGCACTTTATATCTAATTAATCATCCAAATGTTTCTAGAATACATCCTGTTACTCTTCACTATCATCCTCAAAATTATCTTTCTGTATAATAGGGGACTCCATCATGTAGAACATCCTCCCCTGGTGTAATGTAATGAAAAAACACTTGTACTAATACTGGAAGTTCATTGAAGTGAGGATATTATATTTCTATAATATCACTCATAGTTATAATTTTGAGATCATATATGTTTTAATTTTATACAAGAAATAATATCATATTTTACAAATTTTTTTTAATTATCGAAATGTGACATAATAAATATTTTCTTATTATTCTCCTAATATTTTATCAAATATCGATACCCCTCACCATTGGATTCATAATATCCTATCATGTGTATATTTTGGTATAAAGGATCCATAATTACCTTATCATAATATAGACTTAGGTCTAAAATATTGTTTGAAGGAATTTAAGTAGTCACTCTTTTCAGAAGTATTAATTATTAGTTCCTTGATCAGTTGAGTGGAATCCCAAATCTTGAAATATTATCTTGGATTTCTTCAAAAATTTCCCCCAAGGCACACCAAGTATTTATTAAGAAATTAACCATGTATTCTAACTTGATTATGTCATCAAAAAAAAAATATAGTTAGAACTTCCCAAAAATTAAAATTTCTCTGACTTGGGTCAAATATTTACTTTGAAAAATAATTTCATTATTAATCAAGTAATGGAAGGCTTTACCACCTTAACATTTCCTTATGGGATTTGATATTTTGAAAAAATATTCTTTATTTTATCCTTTATCATGTGTGTTCATATTATGTGGATTTTAAATAATTAAATTAATAATTTCTTGATAAAATAATTTATTCATAATCCATTTATTTTATTTCATATTTAATGCTCATTAATTGATTTTCTTTATGTGATTGTGTTTAATTATCCAAAAAATATGCATTAAATTAATAAATTAATAACTGTGAACAATAAAAAATAAAATAAATATATTACATAATAAGGAGATTTACTACTGGTTGGTTGATTAAGTGGATGATAAACTAACGCTTGATCCTAGGGGAATAACCCTTTGAATTTGGATTAGCTTGAGTTGCATCATTTTAACTTTAACTTGTACATCACCTTAGTTGGTTTCACCTTAGCTTCATCTTGAACCACGTTAACTCACATGAGAGTTCTTTACTTTATATATGTTTACTCACACACATGTTAGGGGGACCAAGGGCGGGGGTTACGTAAAATAAACCATTAACACACATGTCTATACATAATAAAAGGAGGGGATGATTCATATTTCATCATTATAATTTAATAATAATTTACCCAAAAAAACCCATGAAATAAAAATTGAATTTAGAAAAATCAACACATACATAGATCAATCATGTTCATGATCATCCTCACATGCAATGATTTCACATTTAAAATTGGATACCATTTATTAAATCAATTATTTATTACGATAAATTTAAAAAATTAATAAATTGGTTATAATATTAATTAATTCATACATTTATCTTAATTTTTCATCCAAATAGTCTTGGAGATTCACATACAATGTTATTTTAAATAAATTAATTTAATTTAAAATTAATTAAGTACATGATGTGTATTGTAATAAACATAATGTTTAACCTTATTATTATTCTTTAAAACCACTTATTAAGTTTAACTATAGCATGACATGTTCTATCACTTGACATAATATGTGACTAACATTGTGTATGGTCCTTATCATATATAGTGTATTTACATGATATATATGCTTGAATGATGTGTCATGATATACATGACATGTTGTTCCATGAGTCAAGAGGTGTAGTCTATTAAATATTTATGACTACACAATATAACTTTAATATATGTGGTGTGTAGTTATTGAAAATTTTGATAAGTACACAATGTGTACGATGAATATACACTTCATGTATCTACATAATTAAAAAATAATAATTAATTAATACAAAAGTTTTTATCACATAGCCCACCATAATATTCATTATGCAATAAATGTGGTAAACCCTATCGCACATAATGTATATCTAGCTACACATAATGTAGTTTGGGTTTCTTTAATTAATTTCTATGTGCATTGAACAAAACTACACCCCTAGGTACTTAGTGTGTTTTTCTATATGGGTTATTAATTGTTACTTGATATAGCAGCAGTGGGTACTGTGCAGTACTGTAGCAGCGTGGGTAGTGTAGAATTACTATTCACAGAATGGTATTTGGGCCAAAAAAATGGGTCTACAGGCCATGTAATGGGCTAAATGCCCACTGGGCCTTTGGCCTATCTAATGGGTCTCCCTCTACCCAGTTAAAGAGGTATTTGGTTTGCTTTAATAATAAATGAGGCTTCGGCCCTAACCTTTAAAAAAATGTTACCTGATATGAAAAACTACCTACATATTATGCACTTAACATATTGTCATGTTGTTCAAATATGATTTATTATAAGGTGTGTATTAATTAATTTCTATATAATTTAACCACATGGATTCTGTGATTCCCATGGGGCCAAACCATGTGCAGTTACATGGTGTGTGCACTATATACATGTTGTGTAAACCCCTTCAAACCTCATGCTAACTATCGATCAATACACGGTGTGTAATGATGGTATGTACTATTCTCCCACATGACATTTCATGATTTTCTTAGATTCTCTTGGTTTGGTTGACGATGGGTACGTAACGTGTACATTTCCATTACACAATATGTATATGTGTTATCTATTTAGAATCCTCAGCACCTCTAGATAAGATTTTGGATAATTATTTATTTTTTTTAACCTGTTCTTGGTCATATGAAATCTTAAAATAAATAACTAATAAATAAATTCATATTTTATAAATGATTAATAAATAATTATAAATTAACATGTGAATTTTTTGATATAACTTGAAGGTTCCAGGGGTGAAATGGAAGTGGTTAGGCTCGTGACCAACAATGGTTTATCATTAGTTTATTTTGATAAATCCTTATAAATTAACAAAAACAACCCTATAAGGTTTGAATAGATGATATTTTCATATATAATTTTTGATCAATTTATATAAATAATAATTACCTTCATTTGTAATTTCTTCTTCATTGCCAAATCATTTGACCATTCTTGTTGTACCATTATTTTGATGAAGTATCCAAGGATATAATATCTATAGTGATATCCATATGTTCTCCATAATCCCTGAAATACAACCATTATATCTCTAGGAGCTATTTTTGAAGAACTGAACAACTTTCATTATTCACTATTGATCATAATAATAATTCCTTCGAAACTTGAATGATTTATTATAGTTCTCTCAATATTATGAGGGAGGAGGAGGATGATCACTCCTTATTCTTAAAATATTTCTTAATAACTTCTCTCTAGGGATTAAGAGAATTCTATAAATAATCTATAGTGCCCCAAATTATCTATCTTCTCTAAAATTATATAAGTGGGCTTATATGTTTAGGTCATATAATTAGTTATTATACAAAGGACCTTTACCGATATATTGATCCTAAATAAACCCCACATCTAATAACAGTAATAAAAATAAAAATAGTATTATTATTGTTATTATTGTTTACTTGATGTGTGCGCACTCATGGATATTTAGATTTCATGTCTTAAGAAAATAAATTAATATTTATTTAAATTTTATTAAATAAAATATATCATTTTTATCTAAACCCTTAATTTGACTCATCAATCCTTCTCAAAATTTATCGAACCTTGAATTAAAACTATTTATTTAAATAAATAAATATCATTGTATTATTAATTCAATAAATATTTATGGAATAAACATAACCTAGATTATTATTATTCCTTAGAACTTGAGAATAATACTTATTCTAACATAAAACTCAAATATAATTTAACCAAGATCTTGGATACACATAATTTGTGACCCTCTAGGAACAATATTCTATGACATTAGTCTAACTGGACTTAGGTCTAAGATCATCATCTAAAAACATGTCAAGTCACCCATAAAGAAATATTTTAATGTTTCAATGACAACAACCTTCCATGAATGTTATTTGTGTAATATAATCTATTTATATTTATATTTTCATCAATAATGTTCATAATTGTGTCATCAACCAATATGATTGATATATATTTCTTTAACTTTACTAAAATGAACTCATTAAAAAATATCCATGGTTATTGAATTAATCAGAGAGTTCCATTCAAATCAAAGGGCCTAAGATTTATACTTCCATTAAAATGGTATGGAAATTTTTTTATTAACTTATTCATTAATTTTATATTACTTATGATGCACCCTAGGTATCCTACCTCACCATGGGAATATGTTATCCTGGTTCTTATGATTACATCTAAGTATGTGATTCATGATATATATTAATAATAATATCAAGTATAAGGGAAAATAATAACATCCACCCATAGTAATATCTAATGACACATATAACATATACAATTCATATTGAATGGTCTATTCTATTAACCTCATCTCTTGGAGATTACCAAGTGTGAAATTCAAGATATGAAGTATCAGTGTCTTATGATCCCCCAAAATTTTATAGAAAAGAATCATCTATTTCACATCAGATAAATGTCATTTGTTTATAGAAAATATATTTAAGAATATCATAATTTCACTTCATAGTTATCATTATAGAGTGAAACTAATATGACCTTTCGATGCGACACATAATATAAGGAGAAGCACGATCCGTGCATTGTTCTACACCCAAAGATTCGATGTTTCACCCTTAAGGTAGGCAGATTTTAGTTCTAATATCGATCCACTTTTTTATACATTGTTTTAAGGTGTTAGATCCCTATTTTAATTTCTATAAATCCCTCCTAGTTCGATCTTATGGTTTTGGGGGAAACTGGGGTGAATCTGGTGAATCTCAAGGTAATTACCATATGGAATTACTGTCTACATGGTGTGTAGTCCATTGGGTCATGACACATGTTCTTCCTATTTGGGGAAGATGGTTTTTGGGGACTATATTTCATGTACCAAGGTTACATTCCATGTAGTGACCCCATGTCGTGTGGCTATAGTAGACATGTAAACATACATGGATGTGTAAAGCTATATGAAAAAAGTGCATAGTCATGGGGTGCCGAGACTTGGGCATGGGTAAATGACATGGACAAGTGGCCATTTGGCTTGGACACATTGTGTAACCAGTGGTACACAATGTGTATGAAACAAGGATGATCGAACCATATTAAGAAAGAACATGACCTGGGGCTGGGTGAAGTGGGATACACCATGTATGCCTATATGGCCAAGCCAGGCTATGAGAACAGGAGACACGACCAAGTGATCGGGTGGATCCAGACACTATGTGGTATCCAATGCACCCCATTTATTTTATTATAGATGTTATTTATATCTTATTCCTTATGTATATCCTTTTATAGTAATTGGATTTGGGTTTTTGAGAAGCCTATCCTAATAAGTTTTCTATGTATAATGTGATGGTGGAGTTTGTTTCAGCTTATGAGATACAATATGGTGTAGTTTGATAATGGAGGTGTTGTAGTAGTGCTTAACCTTGGGTAGCGATCAAGGTGGATCACTGGATTGATGTGGGGGTTGGTACCCATCCTTTTCTCTTTAAGATAGGGGTCTTTTATACTTTTTATGATGGTAGAGAAATGATCCCTTGGTGTACCAGGGAATAGGTCCCCTAATCAAGGCCGTGTTTCGATGTGAGGTAAGATAAGTGTGACCCTCCTTTCAGTGGTGCTTGGTGGATGATAGAGATAGATGCAATTCTTAAAGAGAGATGATAGTACTAGTACTCCCCTATAGAATCAGGTCGTGGGTTTTCCCTTTCCCCTATTCTTATTTAGAGATGGTACTCCCCAGGTTGTGGGTGCCTATTATCTACCCATGTGGTAGTTCTTCTGGTGTTGGTACTCCCCTATCAGATCAGGGTGCAGGTTCCTTGAATCATTTGTATAGTTAGAGATAGTGATCCCCTACCGTGATAGGGTGTGGAACCTCCATAATTTTTAGTTAGATAGATTAGTTACTCCCTTATTAGAACAGGGTGTGTTTCCTCTATCACTACATCAAACAGGTTTTTATCAGTGCTAAAAAAGAATTTATCAGCACTAAAAAATCACTGATAATATAAACACTATTAGGGGGGGTACACTTTATCAGTGCTAAAAAAGTGCTGATAAAGGGGGTTCTTTATCAGCACTCTAAAAATAACTGATAAAGGTTCTCCTTTATCAGCTCTATTAGAAGCAATGATAAAGTCCCCATTTATCAAGGTGGATCACTGGGTTGATGTTGGGGTTGGTGCCCTTCACTTTCTCCTTAGGATATGGGTTTTCTATACTTTTTATGATAGTAGAGAAATGATCCCTTAGTGTACTAGGGCACGAGTCCCCTAATCATGGCAGTGCTGCAATGAGAGGTAGGATAAGTGTGACACTCCTTTAAATAGTGCTTTGCGGATGTTGGAGAATGATTTAGTTCTTAAAGAGAGATGTTTGGACTGGTACTCCCCTATGGAATTAGGTGGAAGGTTTTCCCTTTCCCCTATGATTTTTTAGAGATGGTACTCCCCATGTTGTGGGTCCATGTTATCTACCCACGTGGTAGTTCTTCTTGGGTCGGTACCCCCTGTCAGACTAGGGCGCAGGTTCCCCAAATCATTCATATAGTTGAAGATAGTAATCCCCTACTATGATAGGGTCTTGTCCCTCTATACTTGTTAGTCAGATATAGTAGTTACTCCCCTATTAGACCAGGGTGTGTTTCCTCTATCACTACCACAAAATAATATTTTTTCAGTGCTAAAAAGGCATTCATCAGCGCTAAAAAGGTGATGATAATAGAGTCTATTGGTGGGGATCTTTATCATCACTTAAAATAGCATTGATAAGGGGTTCCTTTATCTGTGCTATTTGAAGAACTGATAAAGACTTCCCTTCCTAGGTGTTCTATTTATATAATAGCCCACCCAACCAACTTACAAAAAATAAAAAACACCCAAACAGTAGACCAAAATAACCAAACTAGCAAAAATAACCTCCAAAAACAAGAAAAAACTTGCTAAAAAATAACTACCCATAGTATATACAAAAGAACCAGATACACAATGAAAATGTTGAAAAAAAAAGTAGTGCACACAAAGGTTTGGAAAATAATTCTATATAAATTTAATTGAAATCATGAATAAAAAATATTCACTTATATTATATACCAAAAAAGCACTTCAATATACATTTTGAACAATGTTTTATAAAATTACATTTACAATTATCTAACAAACAGTTGAAAAAATTAATGTTTTCTCTTTTGACGTCAGTGTTCCCCTCTAAAAAATGTCCTCCAATGGTAATAGTCATTGAAAAAATAATCCTAATTTGAGAAAAAGGTTCCACATATATAAGAATACAAATATGACTTTAGTAATACTATAAAGAAATATATTAAACATTAATATGAATAATACATTAAAAAATGTCAATTTTTAATAAAAATGAAACATTTGGAGTTATACCCATCACACCGTGCATCTTATTGAGGTGGGGTTAGATTCCTATATGTCACAAATTAATAACGGACCATTTTCCTAAAATATAAAATAATCTGAATGTGTTTTCTTACTAAAATATCATTTTAAACTGAAAACACACAATTTAAGCCATACATGTCGTATCGTGTGTCAGTTTTATTAGAAACTACTTCATAAACATCAGAAATGACTTATGAATTTATTTCCTTAATTTTGTAGACAATCAGTGTGAATTTTCTTATTTTTCAGTGAGTGACAAGTTTTGAGCTAAAATGTCAATTTTAAATTGATAGCGAACAATTTTAGTCATACCGGTCACATCGTTCATCATATTGAGGTGGGGTTATTCCATACACATCATAACTAACTCATGGACCATTTTCCTAAAGTATCAAAACAATATGAATTTGTTTTCTCGGTTTTTAGTATATTAGCAGTGTTTTTATAGTTGAATTAATGTCAATTTTAAATAACAAGACACATTTTATGTCATACTAGTGACACCGTGCATCAGAATGAGGTTCAGTTGATTGTTCAATGTCCAAAATGACTGATATATTGTTTTCCAAAAGTATCAAAAAAATCAGAATGCATTTACTCAGTTTTTAGTATATCAGGTGTGTTTTTTTACTAAAATGTCTTTTCCAACCAAAAAACATACAATTTGAGTCATATCGGTCGTATCGTGCATCGGTTTAACGTGAGACTGCTTCATACATGTCACAAAGGAATAACAAATTTCTATTCTTAATTTTTAAGAAATTCAGAGTGCCTTTTCTTGGTTTTTAGTGAGTGACACGTTTTGAGCTAAAATGTCAAATTTAAACAGATATCAAACACTTTTAGTCATACTGATCACACCATTCATTAGATTGATGTGGTGTTGATTCTTACACTTCAAAACTAACTCATGGATATTTTTCCTAAAGTATCAAAATAATTTGAATGTTTTTTCTCAGTTTTTTGTTTTCTAATTTTGTTTTTATACTTGAATTAATGTCAATTTTAAATAACAAGACACATTTGGAGTCATACCGATGACACCATGTGTAGGATTTAGGTGCTATTAATTCCTACACATCAAAAATGACTAATATATTATTTTACTAAAGTATCAAAATGACCAGAATGAATTTCCTCAGTTTTTAGTATGTCAGTTGTGTTTTTTTACAGAAATGTCATTTCAAACCAAAAAAATGCAATTTGAGTTATATCAGTTGCATCGTGCATCAGTTTGACGTGAGACTACTTCATACACTTTAAAATGGATTAATGAATCACTATCCTTAATTTTGAATAAAATCAGAGTGTGTTTTCTTGTTTTTCCGTGAGTGACACGTTTTGAGCTACAATTTCAATTTTAAACTAATAATGGACATTTTTAGTCATACTGGTCACACCATTTGTCAGATTGATATGGGGTTGATTCATACACATCAAAACTGAATCATGTATTGTTTTCCTAAAGTATCAAAAAAATCCGAATGCATTTTATTGGTGTTTATTATGTCATTTTTGTTTTTTACTTTAATTAATGTAAATTTTAAATAACAAGACACATTTGGAGTCATAACGGTGACATCATGCGTCAGATTGAGGTGTGGTTGATTCCTAAACATACCAAATGACTTATAGATCGTTGTCCTAAAGTATCAAAATAATCAGAATGAATTTCATCTATTTCTAGTATGTCAGATTTATTTTTCTACTAAAATGTCATTTTAAACAGAAGACATGCAATTTGAGTCATACCAATCACATCGTGCGTCGGTTTGATCCCTGTATAGTTGAAACATAATAACATCCTCCTTCTATAGTATAGCTTTAGTCAACTCAGTGAAGAACAAAATGCCATATATTTATGACCTCTGAATGAATATATGATAGTTGGTTCTTCACTATGTCGACTAAAGAGAGGAACTTCCAATGTTGCAGATTGAATCAATGTTTTTTGGAAAAAAACCCTTCTCGTTGTTGAAAACGAGAAGAGTGGAGTAAGCTCCTATATCTGTTATATATCAAGATGTGGAAAAAAACTGAAGTGATGGGGAAAAACCTTCTATATACTCGTTATATTTTGTGGTATATCAACAACACACATACCCTGTAAATGAGGACTACCAATTTCTTTTAAAAAACCAATCAATAAGAAATTCATTTATTGTACAAACAAGGACCATCAATGACCATGATTTTAATTGAGGTGTTTTGATCATAAAAATAAAAAAATTACAATAAAAAGAATGAAAGATAAGTCATCCAATATTATTAAAGTTTAAATTATTTGAGAAGTTTACCATCTTCATTCTATATTTGTACATTCTTCCATCAGGTATGTTGCCCATTCGTTTCTAAGCATATTTATACCATCTTGTGAATATGACTATTTTCGATAGTCATGGTGGTACTAAAAAAATATAAATACACAAAGGGATTAATAAGTATTTTAAATTAAATAGAGATTATCTTTTAAAATACCTCTTTAGGGATGCTGGTTTGTTCATGGAATATGATATCTTTCATAAATTTACAAACATAATAACCA
Source organism: Viscum album (assembly GCA_963277665.1). NCBI lineage: Eukaryota > Viridiplantae > Streptophyta > Magnoliopsida > Santalales > Viscaceae > Viscum > Viscum album. The sequence continues at coordinate 403,394,323 of OY728130.1, forward strand.
TAGTATTTACCGTTTGTTTGTTTTAGCCATTACAGAAACCTTGAAAAAATAAGGAATTTCTTATATATTTTTGGATAGTGAAATCTTATTATATATCCCTGATACTTATCCAATCATAGTACTTTTCTGGTTTCCTGTTTTTTCCCTAGCCTCATTGCATGATGTAGAATATATTCATGCACTACCCTATCATAATAGAATACTCATTAAAAGATAATATAAATTATATAACTAGATGTTTAGTTATAAAATTATGGTTGTAGTGTATTAAAAATTTAAAAATTCCATCATCTATGGTTGGTTTGTTGGATATCCATGCATTAAATCCATAAAATAAATATTTGGAGTATCCAAATTGACTGTAATGAGAATCTAATGCTACCTAAGAACACAAAAAAGAATAATTAATGAAATAAATTAAAATATATTATATATAATTAAATTTTAGAGTTTTACCCCTGCATCATTGGTATTAAGAGGAGTCTATCATCCATAATTTTTTTAAACAATTTGAGTAGTCCTGCCACTATTTCACCCTCTTTCTTGTAAGTTATGTCTTTATATTTTTTAGAGGTGATGTGATGACTAACGAGTGAAAATTTTTGTTCATGGGGAAATCCATTCAATTGTTTTTCATATATATTCCTGTGAAAAATATGAAATGTATTTATTCATAATTAACACAATATATTATCTTTTCGAAAATAAAATAATGAAAACATACCCGATGTATACATTTACAACTGAGACGCCTAACCATTCATAGTCGATGATTTCAATTTCACTCTCAACACCAATGAAGTCTGGATCTTCCCCTCCATAAATATTTTCTTCAATCTCAATTATGTGAGTACAACCATCTTTCAACATCATATCCACATGATCGTTCAATGATAATAAATGTGGATATAGAACCAGAGGGGGGGGGGGGGTTAAGGTACTTCTAGTTGATAGTTTTGATAAGTTGGTTGATCCTTGAGATGGTTTTGACCAGTATTTTATTTCACCCCATTCCATTTATCTATATGGAATAACATGCATCAGTTCAGACCTTTTTTCATTAAATGTTTAAGTTTTATCTTGAAAATTAAATTTTAATTTAATACCTTATTGTCGAAATGCTTTTTTACAAGATGTGATGGCCATGCAATGAATATTCAAATAACTTGTTCAACCGTATGAATATCTGTATCATCAATTGGAATATGTAGCTCGACATTCAGACCTAGGGCTATAGTAATTGAAACTTTGACATGAGCTTTCAGAAGTGGTCTATTGTGTAGCATGTTTTTCTGGATATTGAACACTGTAGGACTCACTACAAGGTGATGGGTGGGTGTTGATAGATATAAATCACAATAATTTTCACCCTATAAAATATCAATACAGGAAAGGTATTAGTGTCTAGTTTCTATATGATTCACATTTCACAGAAACAATTACTAGAAAAATGACTACCTTAGTTAAGAATTGTTTTTGAGGGGAATTACTTGCCTCAAAACTGGTGGGGTGTGGGGTAGGATCTTCACGCGTGGTTTATTCTTGAGTTTTTTCTTCTCTTTTGTCTCCCCCATCAAAATTTATTTTGACTCTACATGGAATTTTAATTCTTCTTCAAACATATATAATTTTTCTCTTATCTTTTTCATTTCCTTATTTTGATCCTTCAGTTGTTTTTTTTCTAAAAATATGTTCGAGGTGTCACCCCAAAACCCGAACCTCTGATGTGGACATACATTTCTAGCTTCTTCAATGCCATTGAAAGTATGTCTGCATCCAAAGTGGGTGTTTTTGATTCTTGGGACTATATATGATAGAAAATATTAGAGAATAAGTAATCATTATTATGTAATATATATTTAAATAAATATTTTTTTTATTATGTCATACTTATAAATGTTTTCCACACTTTTTGTGTGTTTTCATCTATTAGTTTCCCATCTTTAGTTACACGCACCTACTTTCATATAACATGGAATGGGATGGAAGTGGATTTGGATTTGGACTGTTCAAGATGAATATAAACAAAAGAATATAGTTATTGTGCTGTTTTATGTCCCATAAAATCATTGTGGTAGATTTAAAATATGTACCAATTTTTTTTCAAGGATGCGTACCCCATCAGTGCTTTACGATAGGGATATACAGGTTTTGATGCCCATTGTTTATTTTTAGCACTCAGTTTCTGTTTCAAAAATAAAACAATGTCAATCAAAGTGAAGAATACACCTACTGATAAAAAACTAATTACCAGATACAATATACCTGAAAATACTACTTTGCACGACAATTAGTAAACGAATCCCATGATGCTTGGGTTTTTAGGTGTGCCTAAATAAGAGGTGGGTGCAGATTTATTTTCCATGAAATATCTTTAAGATTATTTTTCATTAAAAGTGTGATAAAACCCCTGTGAATCATTCCATCAACCCTTAAGAAATTTTATTTTTGAGAGTCATCTACTATAAATACACTCTGCAAGAGATGATGAATTGTAATTCAATGTTTCATTATTTAATTTTTAATAAATTAAAAAAATTATTTCATAATGTTACCATAATATCTCCCCACATTAGTGTCTTAAAGTCATCCTCAACATGGTGCCAAAATGTTACATTAATCGTCATGTGTTTTTGATTGATGAGTCCAATGTAACTACTGAACATGGCCTTTTTGGGGTTAACATGTTTGCCATGCTTATTCCATGAAATCCCATATTTAATTCCTTTCTCTTTAGCCATAATGATTTTTTCTAATAATTTCAAACTACGATGCTCCTATTTTTTATGCACCACTGATGTTTCATCACCTTTAATTTCCTTGGATCCATCATCATCAATATGTTCCTCCATCTCTAGAGGGATAGCATTGACATGTGCATATGGTGGTTGTACCTATGCACTGAGAGCAACAATAGGTTGAGAAACCCATTGTTCGTCTGCACTGCGAGCATCAGAAGGTTGAGAAAACTGTTGTGCTTTGGGATTGGAAGAATCATCATGTGCCTAAGTCACTTTCTGTAAAAGTGATTTAACATTTAATTTAGATAATATAAAAGAATAAGTGAACATATATTAACATAAGGCAACAGTTTGAGAAACCTATTGTTCGTCTACACTGTGAGCAACATCAGGTTGAGAATCCTGTTCTGGCTGCATATTGGGAGAATTATCTCTTGTAGAAGTTATTATCTACAAAATTGGTTTAACATTTAATTTAGATAACATAAAAGAATCAGTGAACATATATTAACATAAATTAACATGATGTATATTAGAAAAAAATATAAACTAATTATTGAACTCTTTTTTCTAAAGGTTGAAGGGATTTGACCCCTCTATTGACTATCCAAATACCTTCGTTATGGTCTCATATGACATAAAAAATTCTTCCTACCCCGAGACCAATGAGAAATTATTTTGATGTCCCAATTAAAGGGTCATCCTATATTGAATTTACATCGAATATTCATTGGTTTTTGTCGATAACAGAATAATTGACCAGTTTTGGTTTGCGGGATCTGGAACATAAAATACTTGTACTGCCTGTGATGACCTTATAAATTTTTTTTCTTTGTAACCTTCCTTACTGAAATAAACTTTCACAAATCCAAAATCGTCTATATTAACAACACTTCTGTTATCAACCCACTTTCATAAAAAATCAGTACTCAGAATGTCATATAATCCAACTCCCATATTTTTTTGATGATACCAAAGTATGACATATTCACGTAAATTGGATTTATGTCCTTATGACCAGAAACCTGCATCTCTTAAACCATAAGGATAAATCCACTATTCTTTCTAGTACTAACTTCATCATGTTCATTATTATAGAATTTATAACCATTAATTACATAAGCATTGTAAGATAATACGTACACACTTGGTCCTCTAACTTTCCGTTGAAGTTGTTCTAAAATTGATTCTAGATTTTCACCTAAATCCTTAAAAATATGGCCTTGAAACCATCATATAAACCATTGATTATGTTTATTTGATATCCATTTTTTAGCCCTTGATGAATTCGAATTCCTAAGAATTTATTTGTTGGTTTCAACATATGGGCCAACATCCAAACTGTTAGAAACAATGTAAAGGTGGTTCTGCTCTTGATCTATAATATTGATTGTGATACCCTCCTTTATAGAAATTCCTTCACCCTTAAGTCTCCCAATGTGACAATATTTTGTTAGATCGATAATTTGAACAACAGACAGGTATTCAGTACATAATTCAATGGCTTCCTCAACAATATATCGCTTCGCAATACAACCCTCTGGAAAACTTCGATTTTTGACATACCTTTTATAAATCTTCATATATCGTTCAGTGGGGTACATCCATCTATAGTGAACATGACCACATATCCTAATCTCTCTCACCAAGTGAACCATCATATCAAAGAATATTAACATGAAAAACAATTCCAATTCACATAATATGACATCAATTTCTCTTTCCATAGTCGGAAATTACTCTGGGTCTATAACGTTGATACATAGAGATTTGGAGAAAAAACAGAGCTTCGTTAATGTATGGTGAACATTCTTAAAAAAAATACAACATAAATATATAGGAATTAGATCTTGCGTCAAAACATGGCAGTCATGTGATTTCAGACCTTTTAACTTTAAATCGTGCATTGAAACGATGTTCTTGATATTCTATGAATACCCATATGGAACCTTTATATCATTCAAGAAGTTGTAAAACTAATATCTCTCCAGCCTGGAAAGAGTGTAAGAAGCAGGAGGAAGAAATGTTCATTTTTCACCCTTCCTTGGTGCCAACTCTTCTCATATTCCCAGGTCAACCATGTCCAGCCTAGCCTTAATTCCATCCTTTGCTTTTCTGGGTTCATTTATCACCATGAGGATGACACTATAACATAAATTTTTTTCAACATGCAGAACATCAAGAATTTTTTTTGACATACAGACATTTTCAGTATGCTAATTAAAAAAAAGCTGATTTCATTTTCCAACTGGTTTTTGTGGGGTTTTTGGAAAATGGTTTACCAAAATAAGTGTCCACATTTTTAACTTTCTAAAATAGTTGATCACCAGTTAGTAGAGACAGTGATGCACATTCTACCGAACTTCCATTGAATGATTTTGTCCAAGACCGGTACTTGTTTCATTGGGGGAGAAATCTGTGATGTCCTAGAAACACGGTTTTTGATGAATGTTTCAACATAATTGATTGTGTAACTTTTTTTCTGCAAATGGGACACCCAAGAGTTCCTTTAATGCTATATCATGACAAATTTTCATAAGAAAAAAATCCATTTACCATCCTTTACATCATGGATCTCAACATGAAATTTTATTTGTGTAAGCATCATACATCGAAACACCTGAATCCAAAAATAATTTAAAATCATCAATCCATAGAGCCAAATAAACATCAATATCATTACTCTGTTGTTTTGGTCCAAATATAAGCATAGATAACAGGATTTGTTTTCATTTCATGCATAAACACAGTGGGAAGTTATTATTTACCAACATAACTGACCATGTACTATGAGTGATGCTTTGAAAACCAAATGGATTCACTCCATCTATAGATAACGCAAGATGATGGTTTCTCTTCTCATTTCTAAAGTTAGGATACTCATGATATATTCTCTTCCACTGAGTAGAGTCTTATGAGTGACAAAGTTTTCCATATTTATTTCTTCTGTCTGCATGCCACGTTAATTTCCCTACAGTCTCTTCACTTCTATATAGGCTCCAAAACCTTGGAATGATTTGAAAGTACCATGAAGCCTTTTTTGGACCAAATTAATCTTTATTTTATAGTGAAACATCACAATTTGGAAATTCTCTATGTGATTCCTAGTCCTTTTGAAAAATTATACAGTCATTTGGGTAGGCGTGTATTCATTCAGAGATCATACCCATCGAGTGTAGCATTCATTTGGTTTCGTATGTTCGCCTTGGGAGCTCATCATATTTTTTGATCTTGTCATTCAAGAGAGTAAGTAATTCTATAAAACTAGAATCACTCCATCTGTAGACTGATTTTAAATTATACAGCTTCAGAACGGCTGAAAATGCTCTATATTTAGTGCAACCATCATACAATGGCATCTTTTCAGAACTCTTTAACTACTCAAATAATTTTTGGAAATCATGAAGTTCATATTCAATTGTCCTTATCATTTACTTAATAACATCTTCATCATCATGAACATCTATAATCACCTCCTCGATACAATCTTCTTCTTTTTCCACACTTTTAATCATATCAAATGATCCATAAAATGAAGTGTTATCCCAGTCACTAGCTACATTCTCTTTTTCCCCATGTTTATTACAACATTTATAACTTTGATCTATTCCATGACTGATCAAGTGATCTTACAATTACATTGGACTAACTTTCCATTAATAAAAACATTGTAAACACGAACAAAGGTTTTGAGAAGGATCATATGCATGATATTTTGAAAACTTGATGAACTCATTCACTCCATCTTTATAATATTTTGTCATATGATTGGTATCCATCCATTCTTTATTCATATCCATCCTATTTTATTCAGTGATATTAATATTTAACAAAATAAATACACAAAACGTTGATATAAAATTTAACCAATGATAAAAAGTTATAAACTTTAAATCTCATTTGAAAACTATTTATAAAATCACAGTAGAAATCCTATTAAAAAACCATCCATTTACACAAATTCCTCTTTAAAATTAAAAAATCTTTATAAAATTAACCAATTAGTTCCAAATATCCTTTCTCAAAACCCCAATTATATTTTTAAACATTTTTAAATAATTTTAAACCAAAAGGGTATGTTGAACCCATATAATTTTTTAAGAAATATTTCAAAACACTTGAATCATTTTAAAAGTGGACCCCTAATAAAATCATTAGATATCATTGTCACCTCACTTTGTCTATCCAATTTAAATCATTGATGGAATTATTCCTTATATGTCTCATGAAACCCCCTATCTATCTCTGATCACTAGTTTTCAGTGTTCCTCCCATCAACCTTATGGACTAGCCAACCCATCATTGGTTGGTGAACTCATTTTCTAGTGTTTTGATCCCCCCAATGGCTACTCAAACACATATTCACATTTAAATTTATGATTAGAGATTAACACCATCACACTCACCCATGAACATAGAAACTTACTAACTTATTCACATGTATTAATATGAGTAGAGCTTTACAAAATCAAAGTCACCCTTTTTGAACCTATAGACTTTCTAACCTATTCACATAAAACTTATATATCCTCACATATAATATTTTACCCAATGCATTAGTGGTAAATATATGTACTACCTCTCTCATAATACATAAATTTGTTTTCCATTTGAAAATAAAACATTCATTATCTCTTAAAAACCCATATAAACTAGAGAAAATAAATTCACAATGAAGAAGGGAACCATGTTATCAGGGAATAATATAATAGTAAAGAAAAAATATATTAATAGTTACACTAATAAAACAAGCATAAGCGGGATGCAATCAATATAATAATTTAATCCTCTATATAGAACCACTGATCAAGGTACAAAATTTCATGGTATATACCCTAAGTACTAGTGTGTGACAATCAAAAACGAAAATATAACTACATGGACCAATATATGATATATGTTTCATCCAACAATAAAATGTTCCACCTAATTAAACCATACGTAACTCATCATAATGTAACCTTCCCACTAGACTTTTCTTAAACACAACTAGGGAGACTATAGATTTGTGTGTACCAACTAGGGTAGCATGAATTAAGATATCCCACCTAGACACCCATGTTACCATAAACAAACAACTATAGAGGTGAGAAATAAATCAAGATAATTACCAAAAAAATTCTCGCACCTCACCTCGAACACCATCACATATAACATCCCCTTTTCACATCATACATCCATCATATAAATAATCAATAACCCATAACTGGTGAAACAAGTATAGGGGAAATCATTGAGCGTCACATGAGAAAAAACCCCTTAAGTTTTAAAGTAAAAAATGGGTCTTCACATGAAAACCAACTTAGTATATAGACTCTCACTCCCCTTCTTTAAATTCTAATCATTTCAATGATTTTGGAAGCACTTGAAAAAAATAACTTTTTCTTTCCAAAACATTCTCCAAGCATATAGAAAATTATTTTGAAAAACTTGAAAAGGAATAAGACCTAAATTTACTATAAAATAAATTTAAATGACCATATGAACATTTTTAAATATGAATTTCATGAGAATTAATCTAATTTAAAAATAGTACATGAAATTCTTATGAAAACCCACTTATACCATGCCCAGAATTTAAGAAATAGATTTATAATTTCACCCAAGAACCCATACATTACTATAATTTAATTGAAAATAAATTTACAAAGTATAAACATTCCATAAATTGTAAAATAAAAGAAGAGAAAAGAAACACCTACTTTAGACCGAATGGTAACCAATACACAACATGTCACATTCGATGGAAAACAATCAGAAAACCAAAGGCCATAAATCCTCATAAAAAATGAATTCCATTTCCTAGGAGAAGGAGAAACCTATGGGAAATATAGATGAGAATAGGGATGGTGGAGATAAAATATAAAGAGTATTAAAAATTCTTTAAATGAAAAAATAATTATTTTCCTAAATAATTCAAAAACAAAATCACAAGAAATAAACGTAAGAAACAATAGAATATTATAATTCTCATTTTCCAAAATAAATTATATCATAATAACATATAAATTGTGACTAAAATATAAATACATGAAAATCAATCCTAAGATGATAAATATAAGTGAAAATAATAACATTTTCACAACAAAATTTTAAAACATTGAAGTGAAAATTATATTTAATTTTTTTGAATGGAAATGGGTTAATTTTGAAATAATTATTATAAATATTTCCTAATAAAAAGTTGTTAAATAGACACAAAGGTTTTAAAAATTAGAAGTAAAAATGCTTTTAAAAATGTTTACTTTTAATATAATCCTTAATAATTCAAACTTGGAAATTTCATAACGTATTAAATAAATGAAGTAAAAATACATTGATAAATTTTACATTTAAAAACATTTATAGATAATGGAAACTTGAGAAATGTATAAATTTTTTAGTAAATAAAGTTGAAATTCTTTGAAGACTTTTACTTTTAAAAAATATTTTTTATAATAGAAATATAAAAAATAAATAATTTTTTCTATAAAATATGTGGAAACAATTTAAAGAAATTTCATTTTCAAATGAATATTTAATAATATAATCATGAAAAATACATAATACTAATAAAATAATACAAGTGGTTGATTAAAATTTTATTTTTGAATGTATGGAAAAACATTTTAAATTTTTTGAAATAACAATGATGAAAACCCACATTGCATTGAAGATTTTTAAAACAAACATTTCAAAATATGGTATAGGAATATTGAATTTTACCAATTATAACTAGAGGAGAAGATAATTATAGAGTATTTATAATTAAAGAGATATCTAATTCCCTATATTGAATACCACATTTTAGAGGTCTTACTTTTTGGAATGATGTTGAAAATAAATCATTAAGGGTCATAAAACATATAAATCAAAATTCTTGAAGGATAATAGTCATGAAACATAACATAGAATACCATGAACAAGGAATTAATTAATGATATAATATATCATATTGTCATTTAGTATACAAACAGGGACCACCAATGACCATGATTTTTAGCGGGGCATTTAACCTGTACAATTCACAACATCACCATCAATATCAAACTGTAATATGTGAACCCATTGAGAAAGAAAAGAAAAATAATCGCAAAGGTGTGGTTCAACATGCTGTAGAGGTGCGTTCACGGTGTAGGAGAGACATGATGGAGGAGAGGAGCAATGAAGGAGAGTCAAGGGTGGAGGAGAGCCATGACGAAGTAGAGGCATGATGGGGGAGATCCACTGGTGGAGGAGAGGCGCGGAGGAGGAGAGATGCGTGTTGAATATTGGTTCGCAGCGGAAGAGGAGTTGGAAGCAGAGGAGGAGGAGGAGGTAAGATGGGAGGGATTAAAGGAGGGTAGAGTGGAGGGAGGAGAGGAGTCGACGACGTTGATAGGGATTTGCTTCCATGAGAGCTTGAGGGGTACGAGGACGGAGGAGAACGTTATGATTTATTTATAAAACCCAATGACACTTTTATCAGTGCTAGTTAAAAAATGATGAAAAAAGTATGTTTTATCAATGTTAAAATTGAAAACGCTGACAAAACATGCCTTTATCAGCGTTGATAAAGGCCCATATTTATAAGTGCAAAAAAAGTGCTGATAAATGTTTGTTTTATCATCACTACAATTGAAAACACTGATAAAGGCTCATCTTTATCAACGATAAAATAGTCCTGATAAATGTATGTTTTATCAGCGCTGAAAAAACATACCATTTATTCATAATAATAAAATTATAACCAATATATTTATTACATTTATAATTTTATAAATATATGTAATTAAGAAATTTATTATTATTTAGTAATTTAAATTATAATTAATACTTATATATATGATTGTGTAGAAATTACAACTAAATATATATAATTCTATAATTTAAATTATAATTAAATATCTAAATATATAAATTTAAATTGATATATTAATTTTAATTTTAATTTCATAAGTATTTAAAAATATATATATACACACATATATGTCTGTGTCTGTGCATATGTTCATTAAGGACATATATTTAAAAATAAATATATTCAAAAGGTATTCATAAATATATATTTATCATTTTAAAAAATATTTTGTAATTTTATAATTATTTAAACATATTTATATTTATTTAGTTATATATAATTATAATTATATATAATATATTTAATACGTATATAATTATATATAACTAAATATTAATTTTTTAAAATATAATAAATAAATTTATTATTTATTTAAATATATTTATCATGATTGTAAGTATTTATGAGAAGACAGAGCTTCATATATATATATGAAATGAATGAATACACCAAGTATAGTACTATAGTATATATGTCCAACATTAGGGTAAACAATGAACACATTCATGAGAATATGAACATACGCATCAATTGAAACATTCATTTGGAAACATAAATTTATTTATATATATATATAATTATTTGTGTGTATATATATACTAAAATGTATTAATATATAATATTATAAAAATATAATATAATAAATATATAATAAAGATATAACTAAAACTAATAAACATAATAAACATAGATAAAACATAAACATAATAAACATAATAAACATATGTTTTTATTTAATGTATACATATAAAAATTATTTTTGAGTATAATTAAAATATTTTTATATAAATTGATAATATTTTCTATTAATTTTTTTATCAGTGCTAATATTAGCGCTAATAAAGGGTAAATTTATCAGTTCTTTTTTCTAGCATTGATAAAAGTTCCCCTTTTATCAGCGCTTTCTGATTAGTGCTGATAAACCCAAGCACTTCCATTTCCCACATTTGTGGTAGTGTATACATGGAGTTGGTACTCCCCTACCATGTCAGGGTGAAGGTCCTCCAGAAATGACGTATAAATAGAGTGGGTACTCCCCTATCATGTTAGGGTATAGGTCATCTATCCTTGGATTCAGAGCTCCTCTATCATACCAGGGTGTGGTTCCTCCATAAGTTTAGTCTTCTTGTAGAGTTGGTACTCCCCTATGGTAATGGGGTGCGGTTCCTCTAGCCTAGGGTCGGTACTCCCCTATTGTGTTAGGGTGTAGGTCCCCCATAGTAATCGAGCTAGTTGAGTGCTACTCTACTGTCATACCAGGGTGTAAGTCCTCTAACCACAAAGTGGTACTACCCTTTCGTACCAAGGTGAAGGTCCTCACCAACATATTTATACTCCCCCATTTCGAGTAGTAGTGAGGAGCGGGTCCACCTTTGGAGTTGGAGTTCCCTCAACTCTTGAGAAAAATTATGAGGATTAGGACCCTCCACTAGTTACGAGGAATAAATAGTTGTATTTAGTTCTCCATCGATGGATTGAGGTGTGGGGCACTCCATACAAAAGTGAAAAAGGTTCCACAGTTTAGTTAGGAGCTAGTACTCCCTCGACTTCTAGGAAGTTGTGAGGTAAAGGTCCATCCATTCTCTCTCGCTAGAGAGGATTCGTGCATTACACAGTCCATAGTAGTTTCCCCTCAAATTTGGATAGGGGTGAGGGGAGGTGCTTCCCACTTGGGTTCTTAAAACCTTATGTATGGAACAAGTTTACAATGGCAGGACCTCTGATACTAGGCACTAGAGTTGAACCTAGTAAGTTGTTCCTGGTAGAGTGCATTCTCTTGGGAATATGATCAGAAATGGTAGAGTTGTTCCTTATGGAGTATATCTCTTGGACAAGTTCCATATGGTATGGATGATATTGTGGAGTGTGTTCTCCTAGTTTTGTGCTACTTTTAGAGCCTCAAGTAGAATCCTATCACTAGCTATGAGGTCAAAACCTCATGAGACTTGGATTCTGAGGCAAGTATATATGGGTGATTTTTGGGATTACTTGTAGTGTTTTCATGTGTCTTGGTTGAAACCCCTTTTGGACTAAGCTGAATAGGAATTTATAGACAAGGATGGTTCGGGATGAAGTTTCTCTCTTGATTGGATTCCCTATGGCTAGGTCGAGCTGACTATTGCCTTTCAATTTATCCATTTTATTTTAGGTTTTTGGGGATCCTATTGAGTATTATTATACTCACCCTTGAAAAGTATTTTCCCATATGTGTTGTGTCTTGTGCAGATCCCATGCCTTTTGATGAAGTCCCCATAGGACTCGAGGTAGGTGAAGCTTAGTGAACTAGACCGACCAAGGTGTTTACAAGATATGGTCCAAGGAGATTTCTGGCAGTTTCATTTGATAGTGATCCCCTCCTTCTATGCAGGTTAGATACTTTTATAGTTCATGGTGGGTGTGTGTTTTCCCTTTTTTACACTTTTAGTACTTCTTTTGTACTCTGATTTTGGAACGTTGTATGCATGCATTTTATTTTCCATCTTTTAATATCTCTTCATTGTTACATGGAGGTGTTTTTGGGTGAATTCATGTAATTAATATAGGAAAATTCCCCACATATGTGTGGTATGTCTACTCATCTCTAGTCTCTAGACCATAGCCTATTGGAGGTAGGCTTGGGGAGTTTTAGCATGAGCCTCGATGGTCTTGGTCGTGACATAGTGGTATACGAGGGGGTTTCAACTTTGGGAACACATTATCATGATCTTGATTTGGGTTTCATAGAGACAGTGTTTGGGTTTCTTGCGTTTGGATCTCAGGCTAGAGGTTCTAGTGTTGGTGCAGCGGTTGATGTATCCATTCACTGGGACTCTGATAACTGGCTTTTCAACTCAGAACATTAGGGCACCAGTCACAGGAAAAAAATGATACATGTATCACATAGGTCTGGGTTTTGGTTTCTTTCATGTACTTGAGTATTCTCCCCAGATATAATCTTTGAACATGGTGCGTATTGATTCTATTTCAGGATTCCACCATGATGATAGCCAAAAAGGGTTCCCAAGAGGGATTGTGGTGAAGATCCAACCTATGGAGAGGCTTTAGTGAAAGGAAATGGTTATGAGGAGTTACGTCCATGTGGTTCTCTAGTCGATCCACCACCCGTTGCGCAGCTGGTTTTGCCTGTAGTTTTGGATGAGGATGATCATAGGCTAATTGTGTTGTATGAGTTCCAAAGGCATCTTCTATGAGGTATCGGGGTGATCTAGACCCCTTGGGAGATGATGATTGGTTCTAGGTAGTCATGTGTGTTTTCCACCTAGTGGGTAAACCTTTTGATCATATGGTGGTCCTAGTGGAAAGCCTTCTATAGGGTTCATCTGGGAGATGGTGGAGTTTAGTGACATAATCCCACTATGAGGAAACTCTCACTTGGGTAGAGTTCGAGTTACTCTTCATGGAATATATTTATCCACACATGTTGAGATTATTTCACATCTTTGAGATTTAGTAGCTTCAATAGGGTAGCATGAATATGGTGGTGTCCTTGGAATAGTTCACAAAACTATTATGTTACTCTAAAGATATGGTTCAAAACCCATTTTTCAAATATTGGACCTTTGAGTAGGGCCTCCGTAGATACTTTAGGGTAGGTATGGTCTCCTTGTTCCTTCTCTCTTATATAGGTATACAAGAGGAAACTATGGTAGTATAGAGTTTCCTGGAAGAAATATGGGTGGATGTGGTACGTAGTGGTGGTCATTAGGATTAGGAATCTAAAGCAGTTGGTAGACGAAAGATAATAAGATCATAACATAGGATGCATACCCATGGTTAAACTCAGGCATGTCAGCCTATAGCGCAGGAGACATGCTAGGATTAGGTCAGCTATAGAATATTCTGTGTTATAATTACGTTGGTCGAGTTTATATTTTTATATTTTTCCCAACACACCATGTTTATGAGAGGGAGTTAGTCAATAGGTTGTCCTAGTAGAGGCAACATTTGGAGTAGGGAGTTCCACAAGATGGTTGGTGTGGAGGAGGATATGGGAGAGTATCAGGAGGTGGCATGCAGTTTGATGTGTTGCCACTACCACCCCCAGGTGGTCCACGCCAGGCATAGGGAGTTAGAGAATGTGGGTTAGGATAGATGTAGGTTGTGGAAGCCTTTGACCCAGAAGATCTGAGGATAAATAGAGGCATGCTCTGTGTCCTTTCTACTTTATGTAGTAGGAATTTTTAGACACTATTATGAGGTATTGTTTTCTTTCCTCTTCTTTATTGATGTTTAATTAGGGTGATGCAGGGCATCATTAGAACCCTTTGTTGGTTGTTTTTAACATATCTTTGAATTCAAGAGGAAGAGGGTACCTTACACCACTAAGAAATATTTTTTTATTCGAGTAAAACCATGGAGGCAATTTAGTGCCACCCAAAGTGGATAGTGTCAAGGTGTGGTTGATGAGTATCTCTGACTTGTGTGTTTAGGTCTTGGTTTCATGTTGGTGGTTTATAGACAGAGGGCCTGGTAAGAACCAATTTTAGTATTTGGGAAGCCCTTTGTTGTTCTTTATTACCCTCATTAGCTTGGAATCACTTTGAACATAAGACTCTCGAGGATGACATGACATGGTTTAGTGTAGATTTTGACTTATTAGAAAGATGAACACTTTTCCCACTGAGACATATTTTTTGTGACATGATCAAAACCATATAGGTGAGTCAGTGTCGACCAAAGAAAATAGTATCGAAGTGTAGAGGACAAGTTCAATAGACTTGTGTGTTTAGGGAGAGGTTATGCGATGGAGTGTCAGAGCTGGTCCTGAACTTTTTATTTGAGTTTTTCTACAAGGCCCTTTAGCTTTGCATCCTTAGTGGAGGGAGATCATTGATTAGAACTTTTACATATTATTATAGTTAGACCCTATGATTTTTTATCAGTTTGTATTAGTTTCCTACAATCCATAATCAGCTGGGATTCCACTAGTGTGTGTGTCCATGTTTCTGTTTTGGTGAGCTATGTTACGGTTGGAGGTTCACAGATGAAGCACCCAGTAAGACCCAATGTTTACACTTGGGTAGCATTATTTTTTTCTTGGTACCCTCACTTTCTCAAAATAAACCTTGAATTAAATATGCTTGATGTGGTCAAAGTTCAGTTTATCTATGTGTGTATGTGAATTGTGGGTCTATATCGGTATTTTCATCAGGTTAGCGAGGTGGTTTACTACTAGACCCTATGACTGTAGATGGACTATGGTTCTTGATTTTTCTTCACCTATTGCAGATGAGGATACATGTTCCCACTTGTTGCATTATTTTGATGTAAATACCCAACCTTAAACATTACACAATATAGGACCTTTTACCATTCTTGGTTTTAGATAATTAGATACAAGATTTCAATTTATAAGAGTTGTAATAAAATTAAACCGTCAAAATCCAACTCCACTTCCATGTGAGTAAAAAATATGATTTCTAACCTTTCAATTCAAAATGACCTCTAAAAATAGTTTTAAAACAAGGGGTGAGCATTAAATTTCTCAGTAAGGGGTTTAAAAACCTTTGATAAATCCTTTTAAGATATTAATTTGAAAATACTTTTGAATTTTTTTTAGAAATATCATTATTGAAAAAATTATTTTAAATTACTTACAACTTAAAAATATTAGATCATTTTAGAAAATACATACTTTTAAAAATATCTTAAACATAGTCCAGTGTTTTTCTAAAAATAATATGCAAGATCCTAAAAACAAAACACTATTTTTGAGGTCACTTGAAATGTTAAAGGTTGTCTTGGGCCTACCCAATTAGAGAAGGATGAGTTCACTCCCCAATGACCATCCATATTTATAGTTTACAAGTGCCAAATTTTCTGAAAACATTTCAAGGTTTCTATACTTATATGTATATATACTTTCACTAGAGTTTTATTTTAAAACATAAACATACATTAATTTCACATGAACTTATTTTTATGTATAAATATAAGCCTTCATGGTAATTCACTTTTAAACTTTCCACCACCAAATATATAGATACATACACTTTACATAAATACATAGAAGATTAATCATCATCCATGTGCTTAAGAATTTCGTTCATAAACCCATAAATATTCATTTGAAGGTTTGTTCAGATAAATGTAAAATGAATACAATACTTATGCATATATATCTATATATATACATATATATAATTATTCATTTTTTAATGTATGAAATTTCATGATAAATCATAGATGTATAGACATAATTCATTATTTGTGTAAGATAATTATATGCCATGATAAATTTATGATATTATTAACTGCTAATAAAACATGGATAAGTTTAATTTATTTAGAATAGTTAAAGACTCCAATGTTAGAAAAGTTTATATATATAAACATCAAAGTGACATATATATATATATATACATATTCATATATGAATCTTTTTCATATGAAATGATAGATTTTTATATATATACACTCACTTGTTTTGAAAGAAAAACGTTAATTTGAAAGTTCAGTAACCTTGATTGAACTCATTAGGTTATAATTAAAATTTGAGTATCATTAAGTTAATAAAATTTTAAAAGATAAGTGTTAGTAATTTATTAAATTGATATATGACATATGAAAACACTGAAATCCATTAAACTAGTTGAGCATAATAAATTTAAACGAATTTATTTACTCGAAACTACCTCAGAATAGATTAATTTTTCAATGGGACACATAAATTGGAATAGAGGCGTTAATAGTGCCCTTGTTTAGTTGGTTATTTCATTATTTTATGATGAGGAAAAAAATTTCACAGTAGAAAATATTATCAAATAAATTGGTAATAAATTTGAAAATGCAAGAGTAATTTTATTTTCTTAAACGTATTCCTTGAAAAAAAATCCTCTTACTAATCAGATGACTACACTACTTCGCAATAGGGAAAATTTTCCTTGAAAGGAGGATTGTTCAACACTGCAAATCTATTGGGAGAAAATTTAAAAGAAACAAGAACAATTGTTTTCGTGCTATGAAAAGTAGAATTTCCATTACTTGAAAAGATGGAACAAAACAAAAACATAACGGACTCCCCTATCTGGACACCAAAATGGGTTTTCCCCAAAAAAATATTTTCATACAGATGTATGGTCTTCATATCCATATCCCTTGATGGAAAATTTAGCTTTCAAAAAAATCTAATAGTTTATATGTTGAAAAAAATTTGATCATTTATATATTTACACATTCATTATAAGATTAGAAAATAGGGAAAACAGAATGAGACTAGATGTTTATTTGTGGGATTGATTAAAAAATTCAGTGAGCCATAAAAAATATATCGAATCAAGGAATTTATGTGGAAATAGGACAAAAGAGATCAAGAGAGATCTTAAAACAATGATAGATACATAAAATCATTGTTTTACAATTATAATAAATCGAGATTGATGCATATAGTATTAACAACATGTCAAACATATCCAAAAAGATAATAGTAGGGTAACGAGAAAACCAAATTAGAGAAAGAAAAACAAGTATATCAATGAAAGAGGAAGATTCAGATGCCTACAAAAGAAACAAAACACCTACATTGGTAGGATGCAGAAAATTAAGGGTTCATCTATCCAGATCTTGCTCGGATCAAAACTCTAACCATGGATGAAACACTTAAACACTGCCTTTGACTCCAAACATAGTGCCACATCCCATAGATGAAACCCTCTAATCGAGGTTGCTGCATGACTAAGACTTGGCCTAAGCCCCTCCTGGTGGTGCGACATCGCGCGATGACCTCTCCCACTCGCAGCTGACCTCATGTACCAAAATCCTCTCGATCGGTCCCCTTCTCCCCAAATGAGACCTGTGAAACCCTAGGTCAATGCCCATGAACCCCTATATGTGATTCCCTTTTTATTATTATTAGCATATCAATCTTATTAATTTTTTAATTTCTTTATTAAATATTACAATAATATATATATATAATTTTATAAGTTTATCTTTAAAATTAAAAATTTATAATTTCTCATTAAACAAAACACTTTTTTATAATCTAATAATATTTTTTTATAATTTCATAAATACATATATATCCATATCATATTTTAAAAAAAAAAGCAAATAAATTTTTATAAAACCAAATTAATTATATTTGTATTTGTAACAAACCATTAAAAATTTATTAATTAATATTAAAATGGTTCCACTAAAAACACTTGATATTATTGAAAATAGTAATTTATTTAATGTACTTATATTTATTTATTACATAACATATTAATATACAATTAATAATTTTTCTTATCATAAACAACAAATAATTTGATAAAATGAAATACTTATAAATTTTCTCAAAATGATAGAATATTTTCAAAAACAATGAAACTTTTGTTTTAAGAAAATAAAAACTTTTTCTTGAAATTAAAAAAAAATTATGAGGTTTTTAAAACACAAATAGTATAATCTCAAATTTTTTATTATATAATTTTAATTATTAAACTTAACCAAATTTTATAAAAACTTTATTCATTTATTACTCTTTTATCTTCAGGATGTTACATTATCCCACCCTAAAAATAATTTCATTCTCACAATTCGTTTCATTGGACTAAAAAGAATTCTAAATTTCTGTATTCAGAATTGAGATACACTAGGACCGACAAATTCTAATACTCTACTATTAATAAGAAAACATCTAATCTCCAAAGTTAACTATTCCATTCCTTTGATAAAAATTATAAAGACCCAAACTTAAACATTTCACAAAAGAGGAACTTTTACGGGTTTAGGTTCTAAATAATTTGACACAAGGATAAAATTTATCAGAGTTACAATAACATTAAAAAAAAATCCAACTCGGCTTCCACAAGTGAAAATACAATGAAGTCCAACTTTAGACTCCAAAGTGACCTATGAATATAATATTAAAACTAGGGGTGAGTGTTAAATTACCTAGTAAGGGATTTTAAAACCATTGATAAATCCTTTTAAGATATTGATTTGAAAATAATTTTAAAAACACATTTTGAAATATCCTTATTGAAAAAATTATTTGAAATTACTTACGGATGAAAAATACTAGATAATTTTAAAAAATAACTACATTTGAAAATTTCTTAAACAAAATCTAGTGTTTTCCTAAAAACAGTATGCATGATCATAAAAACAAAACAATATTTTCGAGGTCACTTGAAACATTGAGGGCTATCTTGGGCCTACCCACTTAGTAAAAGATGGGTTCAGTCCCTAATGGCCTTCCTTATTTACAAAGTAAAATCACCGGATTTTCTGAAAACATTTAAAGCTTTTTTTACTTATATATATATATATACTTTCACTGGAGTTTTATTTTAAAACATAAACATACTTTAAATGCACATTCACTTATTTTTATGTAAAAATATAAACCTTCATGGTAATTCACTTTTTAGACTTTCCACCACCAAATTTCTTGATACATACACTTTTCATAAATAAATATAAGATTAATCTTCATCCATGTACTTAAGCATTTCATTAATAAACCCATAAATATCAATTTTAAGGTTTGTTATGATAAATGTAAAATTAATACAATTCTTGTGCATATATGTGTATATATATATATATATAAATATACATTTTTTAATGTATGAAATGTCACGATAAATTATCTATGTATGTAAATAATTCATGATTTGTGTAAGACATGTATATTCCATGATAAATTTAAGATATTATTAACAGCTAGTTAAACTTAGATAATCATAATTTATTTAGAATAGTTATAAACTTCAAAGTTATACAAGTATATATATATATATATAAACATCAATAGTGATATATATATATATATTTATATATTTATACATATGCATATATGAATCTGTTTCATATGAAATGATAGATTTATAAATATATATATACTAACTTGTTTTGAAAGAAAAACATTAATTTGAAAGTTCGGTAACATTTTATGGCACTCATTAGATCCTAATTAAAATTTGAGTATCATTAAGTTGATTCCATTAAAAAGAGATCCATGGGAATATGTTTTTTCAAACATCCCATGATATATATATATATATCTATATATGTGACTATAAACATGGAAGAATTTGAGAATATTGTATCACATGAACACTTTAATTGTTTAAACATACAAATGGAAAATAATTATACCACATGAGGTATATTCACATTAGTACAATTTGGTTGATGAAAAATGTAGTGACATGCATGTATATCATAGTTTTACATTCTAAAACATGGACATAAAGAAATTGGAAATCATGAATATATTATATATATATGTGTGTGTGTGTTTGGAATCAAGAAATTATAAATAGTATATGTATATTTATATGTGTCCTTATATATAAAAAATAAAATTCAGAAAGGTCGTATAATCATAAACGAGTAACTAAAAAAACTTGAAAATTGAAATATAAATTTTCATATGCATGATAAAAATAATATCCGTATACATGAAAATGTATATGAATAGAATCTTAATATAATTTTAGAAGATAAGTGTTAGTAATTTATTAAATTGTCGTATGACTTCTGAAAACACCGAAACCCATTAATCCTCTTGAGCATATTCACCTAAGATGAATTTATTTACTCAAAAATAGACTCAAAATAGATTAGGTTTGTAGTAGGGAACATGAATTGAAATAAATAATACCCTTGTTTAGCGGATGATTCCACTATTTTGTGATTGGGAAAAACATTTTCATAGTATAATTGATTACTAAATAAATTGGGAATCAATTTGAAAATTCAAGTGTAATTTGATTTTCTTAAACGTATTCCACAAAAAAAATACTATTACTATACAGATTGATCCACTGCTTTACAATAGGGGAAATTTTCATTGCAAGGAGGATTTTTCAACACTATAAATCTATTGGTAGAAATTTTAAAAGAAATAGGAACATCTTTTTTATGCTATAAAAATCATAATTTCCCTTACTTGAAAAGCTAGAACAAAAAAAACCTACATCAGAATCCCCTATATGGACACCAAAACGTTTTCCCCCTAAGCCTATATTTTTTCATTGATGTGTGGTCTTTATATCCATGTCCTTCAATGTAAAACTTCAGCTTGCAAAGAAAGCTAATAGTTTAGATGTAGACAAAAAATTGATCATTTATATATTTACACATTCACTATAAGAGTTGAAAATAGGGAAAGTTGATTGAGACTAGATGTTTATTAGTGGGATTGATTAAAAAATTCAGCGAGACAAAAAAATATCAAATCAAAGTCTTGGTAAGGAAATAGGACCAAAGATATTAAGAGAGATATTAAAACAATTACATACAAATAAAATAATTGTCTAAAAACTGTAATTAACCAGGATTGATGCTTATAGTATTAACAGTGTGTCAAACCCTGCCAAAAATATTATAGTTGGGTAACCCGACAATGAAATTAAAGAAATAAATAAAATACAACAATGAAGGTGGAATATTTAGACACTTACTAAAGAAACAAAACACCTACCTAGGTAGATTAAAGAAAATCGAGGGTTCATCTATTCAGATCTTACTCGGATCAAAACCCTAACCATTGATGAAACACTTTGATGAAGCTTGGACCACAAACCTCACACTCTTGCCTTTGACTCCGACCATAGCATGACCTACTACAAACGACTCCCTCTGCTCGATGTCACTCCGGTACTCCGACTCTGCCTCGACCCCTCCTTGTCATGCGACACCATGTGATGACCTCTCCTACTTGTAGATGACCTCACGAACTGAAGCCCCTAGATTAATCCCCTTCACCCCAAAAAGACTCATGAAACCCTAGGTCGACGCCCACAGAACCCTATACGTGATTCCCTTTTATTATTATTATTATCATATCACTTTTATTAATTGTTTAATTTCCTTGATAAATATTATCATAATATATATAGATAATATTATAAGTTTATCTTTATAATTTTAAATTTTAAATTTCTCGTTAAAGAAATTTCATTTATATTCTAATCATATTTTATTATAATTTTATAAATACATATATATTAATATAAAATTATAAAAAACAAATAAATTTTTATGAAACCAAATTAATTATATTTGTATTTATAACAAACCATTCAACATTTATTAATTAATATGAAAATGGATCCACTAAAAATTCTTGATATTCCTAAAAATAGTAATTTATTTAATGTACTTCTATTTATGTATTACATAACACATTAATATACTAATATTATTTTTTTATCATCACAAAATAAATAATTTTATAAAATTAAATACTTATAATTTTTCTCAAAATGATAGAATATTTTCAAAAGAAAAGAACCTTATGTTTTAAGAAAATAAATACTTTTTCTTGAAATTAAAAAATATTATAAGGTTCTTAAAACATAAATAATACAATCTCAGAGTTTTATTATATAATTTTAATTATTAAACTTAACCAAATTTTATAATAACTTAATTCGTTTTTTACTCTTTTATCTTTCAGATGCAACAAATGATCTAGTTAGAGTTAGAAATAATTGTGGTTTGGCCCTTTTGGTTCCCTTAAGTATGTACTTGGAAGAAGCATGGGAACCCCAGGTGAGCTCACTGGCATGGGAGTTCTAGTAGAGCTATGTTTCTTTACCTTTTTCCTAGGATTTCACTTTTTGGGTATTAAAATTCTTTAGGTGGGGAGAATTTAGTGAATCGGGTTTTGAACCATAATACTTTTAAATATTTCCAAATCTGGACACTGAGTCATCATGGGATTCTGGGGCTCAGAGATCCTCATAAAGGTGATCTTAAAAATATTAAAAATATTTTTCCACACACACATAGTTTCTCTTAAAACATAGAATAACTCTCAGTCTGAGTCTCAGATAGGAAATCTAAGGTCATGGTTGAGTTTAGAACATCTTGTTTATCATATACATGTCATAAATTTGTCTACACTGGGAGTTTGTTCAGATGAGTGTTAGGCATCGAGTGGTTAAATTATTAATTAAATGATAATTTAATTAATAAAATTAACCTAAAACCTCTCCACTCCCGTGTTGGGTGTGAAAAACACGAAGTCAAGGTGATTCTCCTCTCCCTCTTCATATGATGGATGAACCAAGGCTGAATCTAAGTGAAAAATCACTATTGATCTCCATTCCCAGAATCAATCATCATTAGATCAAGGAGTTGCATGATCCAGGTGTTTTTTTAACCCGAATCTTCATAATTCCTCCCTCAAGGTAGAAAGATTTTAGTTTTAGTTCTAATCCCATTCGATTTTCATTGATTCAAGGATGTAGATACCTATTTCAATTGCTAGAGATCCCTCCTAGTTTGATCTTTAGGTTTTGGAAAAAACTGAGGTGTATCAAAAGAATCTCAAGGTAATTCCCATAAGGAATTATCGTCTACACAGTGTATAGTCTAGTGGGACACACCGTGTGTTCTTCCTATTTGAGGAAGATGTGTTTTGGGTACTCCATGCCAAGTACCGGGATTACATATCGTGTAGTGACCCCATGTCATGAGGCTTGAGGACATGGCTAGGGTAGATATGTACATGGTCATTTAAAGATACCTGAACAAAGTACACAAAAACGGGGTGCTGGATATTGGAATGGGTAATTGAGATGGCCATGTGACTGGTTGTCTTAGACACATAGTGTGCTTGATGGTACACGTAGTGTGTGTGTCATAGATAGACAAACCATGTGGAGGAAGAACACGGCCTGAGGCCAAGTGAAGTAAGAAACACTATGTAAGCCTACATGTCCAATATAGGCTGTGTGAATGGGAGACACAACCAAGTGCTTGGGTGGGTCCACACACCGTGTGGGATTCAGTGCACTCCATATACTTTCTTGGATATCTTCTTGAGTTCTTCCACCTTATGTATCTATTTCTCTAGAACTCATATTTGGGCTTGTAAGTAGCCTACCCTAAAAATGTTTCCACATAGAACTTTAAAATGTCCTATATTTCATCCTATGAGATACGATGTGGTGTAGTTCAAGCATGGTGTTTTTGTTTCAGTGATTAACCTTGGTTAGTGATCAAGGAGGATCAATGATTTGGCATCAGGGTCAATACCCTTTCTTTTGACCTTAGGATGTGGGTCCCCTGGAATCTTTATCCCAGTAGAGTTGTGCTCCCCTGGTGTACCTGGGTGTGGGTCCCCTACTCATGGTAGTGTTGCTATGTGAGATATAATAAGTGTGATGCACCATTCAATGGTGTTTAGTCGATGCTAGAGATTAGTGTGGTACTTAGAGAGAGACTCTAGGGATGGTACTCCCCTATGGCATCGGGGTGAGGGTTTTCCCTTACCTCTATGCTTTGGTAGAGACAAGACTTCCCACATAGTGAGTGAGAGTTCTCTACCAATGTGGTAGTTCTTATAGGGTCGGTACTCCCCTGTCAGACCAGGGCACGAGTTCCTCATATCGTTCTTATAGTTGGAGACAACACTCACCAACCGTTCCAGCATGCGACCCCTCCATAATTTTAGGCTAGATAGAGTAGGTACCCCCCTTTTGGACTAGGGTTTGAGTAATCTATTAGTGGAGTTTCTACTCCCCTACCATGTCAGTGTACTAGTCCTCTAGACATGAAGTATAGATATAGTGGGTACTCCCCTATCATGTTAGGGTATGGGTCCTCTATCCTTGGAGTCAAAATTTCCCTATCATATCGGGGGGTAGGTCCTCTATACATTTTGTGTTTCTATAGAGTTGGTACTCCCCTATCGTACCCAAGAGCTGGTCCTCTAGCCTGGGGTCAATACCCCCCTATCGTGTTGGGGTTTGAGTCCCCCATAGTAATAAAATTGGTAGAGTGGTATTCCACTATCATACTAGGGTGCAAGTCCTCTTTCCATAGAGTGGTAATATCGTATTGTACTAGGGTGTGGGTCCTGGACTACTAAGTAGTACTCCCCTGTCTTCAAATAGCAATGATGAACGGGTCCTCCTTTGGAGTTTCATCTCCCTCAGCTATTGTTTATAGTTGCAAGTAGAAGACTCCTCTACTAGTTACGAGCGATACCTAGTTATGAGTTAGTTCTCCCTCAATGAATTGAGGTAAATTCCACTCCATACAGAGGAAAAATAGATTCCATTGTTTATTTAGAAGCTAGTGATCCCTTGACTATAGGATAGTGGAAAGGTGTAGGTCCCTCTGTTCTATCTTGCTAGAGAGGAGGCACGCGGTGCATAGCCTAGAGCTGTTCTCCCTCAACTGTGTGTAATAGTGAGTATAGCGACCCAACCATTTTTTTACTTTACTATTAAATCATTTTAAAGATAAAAAAACAATATAATTACACATAGAGGATCCAAAGTTTTAGTTTCTTGGGAAAACTAGGACCATACATAACAATTAAAACATCAAGCATAAACATTTATTTAATTTATTATTCTCTAGATTCTTATTGGCACTTGTCCTCTCCTCAGTAAATGTAGCCACCTGAGGATATACATCAAAAGGCATGAGATAGAAGCCTAATAAGAGGATAGATAAGAACAATATATCATGGGGTGAGCATAATCATAACATGGGAAAAAGATCATGAACATGAGAGGAATCAAAAATATAAGACTTGAAATGTGGAAATGCATAAAAATGAAACATCATGTCTTAGTGGTTAAGTACCACACATACTTGTGAACCGATATAGAATATTGTTCACACATAATTTCACATTTAGTCATGAGATTCATCACTTTACCCAATGCATTGGAGCACTGTATAATTCCAGGCGCACCCGTCACTTTGAAATATTCATATTGCGCTATATAAATCCAGGCGCACCCATCACATCATAACATTATCATCATCATTCTTGCCACATAGAACACATATAAAAAATGTAAATAACTATCCCATGGAATGGAATGGGTTTAATCTCATAATAACACATTCATAAGCTTTGTATTACCAAAAGAAAGAGGGAATAAAATAAATGTTACAAGAACCGTCCACTTTGAGTGAGAAGTAAAAGGGGTGTTCTTAAAAGAGGATTTATTTTGGAAAACATTTGGTTTGACATAAAAACTAGTGAAAAACATGTATATCCCAGAAAAGTAAAGAAAATTATGAAAAAATGATCTTTAAGGAGTAACCATATCAACAATAGAGTGAAAGAGGGAGAACCCCGAAGGAAGAAAATTGGGTTTGAGATTTCCCCTTACCTTGTATCTGAATGATTCCTTCTCTTTAATGTACTATATAATGAAATTATATTCATTAATTATAAATAAATAGCCTTGTGTATATTAATATGGTTAATTATTATTTCATTAAGTGATTTTATGTGCCTTTGATGAGTTATATAGTTTTAAAACATTGTTCGTGAATGTTGTTTTCATGGTTTTCTTGAGTGGTTCACTTGTATTCTTAAATTAAAGTTTGAGTAGAACATGAGTAAACATCCAGAAATGATATTACATGTTATTAATGATATTACAGGAGTTGTAATGATCTTATAATGAATCATATTATATCTATGTGGATGAATCATTAGATAATGATTAACTGATGATTGTTTGGGTTAATTTGGGTGGTTTTTTGATCACAACGAACTTGTTTTAATTTATCACTTAGTAATATGGACATATGTTATCTAAATAACTTTAAATAGGAGATAATACATATAAAATATCCTGTTTCAACCATAAAAATGGTTTCATGACTAGATCTGAAGGAAGAAATGGAAGAAGAAATCATTTCGTTCTTGAAGGTGGTAAATTAACACCTCACGAACACCGTTCTCTATAATAAAATAAAAGGATGAGGGAAAAAGGGGTTGGATAATATTATGTCCAATTAGAATCATAAAATTATAGTATATGTATAATAATGGAGTTAAAATACCATTTGGATGAATATAGGTGGGGAGAGATTAATAAATGAACTTGAACTTGAAAGGAAATTAAAGGAGAAGATGGAGAGAAATTACCTCTTGAATCCTTCTCTTGAGAACCTCCTTAAGAACCTAAGCTTGGTCTTTTGATGAGACCAGAAGATATTGGACGTGGGGTAGGGGCTAGGGAAGGTGTTTAGTCTGAGTTTAGAGAAGTCTTGGAGCTAGAGAGGTGTGAGGAAATGAGGGAGTGAAGGGTGGTATTTATAGTGGCGTGGAGAGGGGTTTCCTTAATATAAAATTCACTAGTTTATTATTTCTTCACAAGACAAGGAATAGTGAGTATTCCATGACCATGAGTAGTAAATAAGGCATGTGATTTCGAGATTTGGGTGCTTACATCACTTGTGATTTCATGAATAGTGGGTTTAAATTATAATGTATTTATACGGTGAATTAATGTATTTTACTATTCACCAAAAATTCAAGTATCTTAGAAAAATCCCAAAAATTTAAACCTACCATTTTCAACTTGTAGAATCCAAAAATGAAGTTAATTTTTAAAAAATAATTTTCTAAATATTATTAATTTAATGTTTAATTAAAATCATAATTTACTTAAAAAACAGTTTTTTAGATTAAAACTGATTTTATAGTGCTTTCAAAAATTACGTAAGGTCTTATAAAATTATATAAAAACTAAAATATATTTATTTGATAATTATTGAACCCATTTTAAGAAAATTCATTTTATTTTAAATTAATTAATTAATAATAATTAATTATTTATGACTTACAAAATACCAAAACGTTTACTAAGGTCAAATTGTCACTATCTAGGATGTATAAATTTTATTTAATTATTCATGGGTAAGGTTACTCTTATGTTGGATGATTTACTATTCATAAGGGTCATATTACTATTCATAAGGGTAGGTTACTGATAAAACACTATTTTATTGAATACTTTATTGATAATAAATGATATAATTTCCTCACATTGTGTTAAATATGTTTATTTATAAAATATTTGGGATTTGATCATTCATTTGAAAATTTGGTGAAAATTCCAGTTTTACCCTTAATAGTGCACTGTAGTATTTCGAAGATAAATATTTTTATATTTATTATTTGAATTTGAAATTTTGTAACAGTGTTACTAACTTAATTATAGACAACTCTTATTCAGGATACTAAAGATAAAGAGTTCATTTGGGTGTTGAAATTGGGCCATGAAGTCAAAGTTGGGCTGGGCTCGCCAGAATGGAGAAGGTTCTGTATTTGGGCCATATCCTCTACATCCGGGCTTGGATGGAGCCCAAATTTTGAGGAACGCTCGGGGACATGATGTGGCACAAATAATCCTTCTGGAAGGCCGGTCAATCCACGCGTTTTTGAGGTCAAATTAGCGGTGCAAGTTGGAATAAAATATTTAGCCGAGATTTTAATTTCACACTTAAAAAGTTATGTATCCCTAGCCCTCACAAACTCTATTTAAAGGGGGTTTTAGCTCTTTGAGAGGGATGGTAGAGGCTTTGGGAAGGTGTGGCCGAAAGGGTTTCTCTTGGTAGCCCCTCACAACTCTTGTAGGAAGTAAGCCTTTGTGCAAACCTCTCTTCCAAAAAGGCTCTCCTCTCTCACCTCTTCTTTGTATTTCTTTTCTTTCATGTTTGTTTCTTGAATTTTTCTTCAAATAATATTCTTTGTTCATCCCTCTTCTTCTTATCTTAATCTTCTTAATTGGGTTGGAATCAAGAGTGGAGACAAGATTGGGTTCTACCCTTTCAATCCGTTGCTTATGCAAAACGTCTCCACGATGACTACACCACCCATGGAAGAGTAGTTCTTTTTAGTAATCGATCGACCTCTATCCTTCTTCATTCATTTATTTTGAATCAATGACCTACTGTAATTCACATATTATGATCTACTAATTGATTTTTTAATTTAAATGAAACTAAGAAAGCAATTTAATAGTTAACACAAAACACGCGAGGTCGGGAATTGTGTGAACTGTGAGAGCGCAACCTTAACCGGTAATTCAAAAACCATATGGGATCAATTTGTAGAGTTCAAATATAATCCCTAAACTCAATTAATCCTCATTTCCAGAGTGGTTATGTGCCTTAATTTACCACTGACCATAAGCTAATTTTAGAACATCAATCAAAGTAGGGTGTTGCGATTGCATGTTCCGAAGTTAGCCTAAGGTTAAAAATTCACTTCAATCTTCGTGGTAAAGTTAATTCTCGTAGGGTTCGGGATTTAACAAATTAAGGGATCATAATTAAGTGAATATTAATTTAAATGATAATGATTAATAAATGATTGAAGAGGTAGAGTTATATCGATTACGTCTTTTAAATATTGTCTAAACAAACATCTTTTTGTTGTGTCATTTTAATCAAACTTCATTTCAAAACTAAAAACAAAAAAAAATACAATCTTCTTCCAGAAAACTTCTTCTAGATTCATAAACTATAAAAAAACACCCCCATCCTTTCAAGTAGTGTTTTTATTCTCTTTTATTTTACTTCTAGAATACCTCTAAAAATTGTTTTAATTCACTTCCTCCTTTGAGAGACGACCTTGGTCAGCCACTATGCTGCACCTAAGTACCCCAAATCACATTAATCATTTGAGGGCACCCACGACAGCGCTCTTTCAAATTGGCACCATTTCCGGGGAGACAAGTAATTATTTCAACCAATTAGAGGTATTTATTTTATTTTAAATTTTATTCTCTTCCTCTCTTCTTTCTTTCTTCTTTACCCAATCTGAATTTTCTTCTTCTTCTTTTATTTTCTTCTACTTCTTTTTGGACCATCAACTCAAACTTTTCATTTTTATTTTACTATGGTCCACTTTCTTTCTTTTCATTTTTATTTGATCTATGACACGAACTAATCCCAAAGATCTCTTAGATCTTGACCCTGAGATTGAACGTAGCCTTAGGGCACGAATCAGACATTCTCAATCTACGGGAAGTTTCAACATTCAACCAGTTGGAGAATTACTCCAATATCAGAACATTGAAATTGGAAGCAATTCAAATTCAACCATAAAACAATAACCAATGGCTGGAAACAATGGAAATGAACTTAATAGAACCATTCGAGAATTGGCTGCACCTGATATTAACTATCAACCAAATTGTATTGCATACCCAAATCTCGAATCGGACTTTGAACTAAAATCTGGGTTAATTCACTTACTTCCAAAGTTTCATGGCCTTTCTGGTGAGGATCCAAATAAACATTTGAAAGAATTTAATGTGGTTTGCTCAACCCTAAAACCTAGAAATGTATCTGAAGATCAAATCAAACTAAGAGCATTCCCATTCTCACTTGATGAAGCTGCGAAAGATTGGATGTATTATTTACAACCCGAAGATGTAACTTGTTGGAATGATTTGAAACGTCTTTTCTTGCAGAGATTTTTTCCAGCATCAAGGACCACATCCATTCGAAAGGAGATATCGGGGATCAAGCAAGCCCAAGGGGAGTCAATGTATGAGTACTGGGAGCGATTCAAGAAGTTGTGTGCAAGCTGCCCACATCACCAAATCAGTGAGCAACTCCTCATCCAATACTTCTACGAAGGACTCACACCCATGGAGAGGAGCATGGTGGATGCTGCAGATGGAGGAGCATTGGTGGACAAGACACCAGTAGCTGCACGTGCGTTGATTGACAAGATGGCCCAAAACTCCCAACAATTTGGTGATAGAGGTACACCACATGTCAGGGGAGTACATCAGGTAAGTCCTTCTTCTCTTGAAAGTCATTTGATTGATACTAATTTGGAAGAATTGTCCACTATGGTGAGGCAGATTGCATTGGCACAAAAGACATCTCTACCCCCTCCTTCAAGGCCATGTGACATTTTCACTGAGACAAGCCACCCAACTGACTGTTTCCCACAACTACAAGAGACAGAAGATTGTGCAGCAGTGTTCCCTGGGAGACCATTTCAGCAGCAACAACAACAACCATATCCCCAAAAGAAGTTTGATCCAACATACAACCAAGGGTGGAAAGATCTAGCGGACATGAGGTATGGCTCTGGACAACAACAAAGGCCCCCTTTTCAACCAAACTTCCAGCAGCCTCCACCTTACCAACAGGGTTTCCAACAACCCCAAAGGAGATTCGAAGCTCAAACATCAACGAGTCAGCAACAAGGGAATATCCAACACAAGGTAGACTCTAACACTGATGATCTTTTGAAACAAATTGTTCTTAATCAACAAAATGAGCTGAAGAGTCAAGGTTCGGAGCTGAGAGAGTTGAAGACTCAAATGAGTCAGATTGCCACCGCCCTCCATGAACTTGTGAGTAAGAATTCTGGAAATCTACCTTCCCAACCCACTCCAAATCCAAAGGGGAATGTTAGTGCCATCACATTGAGAAGTGGGAAGCAAATGAACGATACATCTGCACCTACCATTCCACCAGGATTCACCTCAACTTCAGAGAAGCCGCATTCCATACCAACTGATGAGCAATCCAAGGAGAAAGATAAAGGTAAGAAAAAGATTGATGATGTTCCTCCTAAACCCCTTCCTTTTCCAAACAGGGTTGTTCAAACCAAGAAGATGGCTGAAGAAGCAATGCAAAAGGAGGTTTTGGACACATTCAAGCGTGTGGAGATCAACATTCCTCTACTTGAAGCCATTAAGCAAATTCCAAGGTATGCAAAATTCTTAAAAGAACTTTGTACCAATCGAAGAGGGCTCAAGGGGAGTGAGAGGATCAACCTTGGAAGGAATGTCTCGGCACTCATTATACCAACTCTGGCAATGCCAACAAAGTGCAAGGATCCTGGGACATTCACCATCCCATGTACCATAGGGGAGTTGCACTTCTCTGATGCTCTTTGTGATTTAGGAGCTTCAATAAATGTGATGCCTCACTCTGTATTCTCTTCCTTGCAGGTTGGTGAGTTGAAGCCAACAGGAGTAGTGGTGAAATTGGCGAATAGAGCTACGGCATATCCAGCGGGAGTTTTTGAGGATGTACTTGTTCGGGTAAGAGACATGATCTTTCCAGCAGACTTCTATGTGCTTAACATGGAGGATGATCAAGTAAGTTCTCATGCCCCCATTATCTTAGGTAGGCCCTTCCTCAAAACTGCAAAAAACTATCATAAATGTCAATGAGGGTACACTTTCCATGGAGTTTGGAGATGAAGTTGTGATATTTAATGTTATGGATTCCATGAAGTACCCCTCAGAGGACCATTCTGCTTTTGTTATCTCCCATTTTGAACCACCAAGTAAAAACATCATGGAATTGGATTGTCCTATGCTTAGGGAGATTATGAGTATTGGTTCTAGTTTGATGTCTAAGAATACTTCTACACCCATTTTTAAGGAACATGACTCTCTAAGATTTGATTTTGAAATGGAATCATATTCTGATTTTGATCATGTGAACTCTGATTATGACATGGCTATTGAGTATGCTGATGGATTTGGTGATTTATTCTCTGATTGTGATGATTTTTATTCTGATACTGATGTTCATTGTGTAGATATGTCTGTTGCATCAATTTCTCCATCCATACATCACCCACCTACATTGGAACTCAATCCATTGCCCCCAAATCTCAAATATGCATACTTGGTCAGTGGTGATAGATTACCTGTCATAATTGCTAACAATCTCTATTTTGAACATGAAGAAAAACTTTTGAATCTTTTGAGGGATAACATTAGGGCAATTGGTTGGACATTGGCAGACATATCAGGTATTAGCCCCTCCATTTGTATTCATAGGATTCTCTTGGAGGATGGGGCAAAACCAGTGAGACATCCACAAAGGAGACTTAATCCCACACTCCTAGAAGTTGTTAAGAAAGAAGTTGAAAAATTACTTGAGGCGGGTATCATTTACCCTATTTCTGACTCACAATGGGTTAGCCCTGTTCAGGTTGTACCAAAGAAAACTGGTTTCACTGTTATAAAAAATGAAAATGATGAGTTAGTTCCTGTGAGAGTACAAAACAGTTGGTGAGTGTGTATCGATTATAGGAAACTAAATCAATCCACTCGTAAGGACCATTTCCCACTTCCATTCATTGACCAGATGCTTGAGAGACTAGCTGGGAAGACACACTATTGTTTCTTGGATGGATTTTCTGGCTATTTTCAGGTTCCCATTGCAGCAGAGGACCAGGAGAAGACAACATTCACCTGCCCATTCGGTACCTTTGCTTACCGGAGGATGCCATTTGGACTTTGCAACGCCCCAGGTACCTTCCAGAGATGCATGGTGAGTATTTTCTCAGATTTCATTGAGACCTGTATGGAGGTATTTATGGACGATTTTATAGTTTATGGGTCCTCATTTGATGAATGTCTCTCTAGTTTGGGTGATGTGTTGCATCGTTGTATTGAGAAGAATCTGGTCTTAAATTTTGAAAAATGTCATTTCATGGTCGAAAAGGGAATTGTCTTAGGTCATATAGTCTCACAACATGGAATTGAAGTTGATAAATCTAAGGTAGACATTATTTCATCCCTCCCATATCCTACATGTGTGCGTGATGTTCGATCATTCCTTGGGCATGCTGGATTTTATCGACGCTTCATCAGAGATTTTAGTAAGATCGCTCTACCCTTATCTCGATTGCTTCAAAAAGATATTGACTTCAATTTTGATGATTCATGCAGGGTATTATTTGATGAGCTGAAGAAGTGTCTGACCACTCCACCAATCATACAGCCCCCACGGTGGGACCTTCCATTTGAGCTTATGTGTGACGCCTCCAACTTCGCGGTTGGAGCTGTCTTATCTCAGAGGGTGGACGGGACGTTCACATGTGATCGCCTATGCATCGAGGACGCTAGATTCAGCCCAATCAAACTACACTACCACAGAAAAGGAGTTTCTTGCTGTCATATTTGCTTTAGATAAATTCCGTTCATATTTATTGGGCTCTAAAGTAGTTGTTTTTTCTGACCATGCAGCTTTGAGGTACCTCCTAAAGAAGCCATATGCAAAGCCACGACTTATCCGTTGGATGCTCCTTCTTCAAGAATTTGATATTGAGATAAAGGACAAGAAGGGATCAGAGAATTTGGTGGCGGACCACATGAGTAGGCTTACTCGCACACTAGAGGATGGCACCTTGGATCAGGTACCACTTCGGGACACTTTCCCCGATGAGCATCTCTATACCATCTCAGGTAAGCATCCTTGGTATGATGATTTAGTTAATTAAATTGTTGGCTCTGAAATCCCAGTAAATTTGAAGAAGCATCAAGTCCAAAAATTAAAAAGTGAGTCTAGGTATTATGTGTGGGATGATCCGTACCTCTGGCGCATGTGTAGTGACCAAGTCATTAGGAGGTGTATTCCTGATCATGAGTTTGAGTCTGTTTTGCAATTCTTTCATACACTTGCATGTGGTGGACACTTTGGACCCCAACGGACAGCTAGGAAGGTTTTAGACTCTGGATTATATTGGCCTAGCTTGTTCCATGATGCCCATTTGTTTTGTAAGTCATGCTCTCGTTGCCAACACACTGAGAACATTTCTAGGAGACATGAGATGCCCCAACAACCCATACTATTTTGTGAGATTTTTGATGTATGGGGCATCGACTTTATGGGTCCTTTTCCTAGTTCATTTGGATTTTTGTATATTTTGGTTGTTGTTGATTATGTGAGTAAATGGATGGAGGCCAAGGCCACCAGGACTGACGATTCTCATGTTGTTCTGGACTTTGTCAAAGCACATATTTTTTGCAGGTTTGGAGTACCAAAGGCCATCATCAGTGACCAAGGGACACACTTTTGCAATAGGAATTTTGGTTCCCTCCTTCGAAAGTATGGGGTGACACACAAAACATCAACACCATACCACCCCCAAACAAATGGCCAGGCTGAGGTTTCAAATCGTGAGTTGAAACAAATCTTGGAGAAAACCGTGTAGCCAAATAGGAAGGATTGGAGCAAGCGCTTGGATGATGCATTGTGGGCCTATAGGACAGCATACAAGACCCCCATTGGTATGTCCCCATTTCGGATTGTTTTTGGGAAAGCGTGTCATCTCCCCGTGGAAGTCGAGCATCGGGCATATTGGGCTATAAAGAAATGTAACATGGATTTGGCCCAAGCTGGAATTCAAAGGAAGTTGCAAATTCAAGAGCTTGAGGAGATTCGACTGTCATCATATGAGAACTCAAGGCTCTACAAGGAAAGATCAAAAGCAGCTCATGACAAAATGATCCAACAAAGGGAGTTTCATGTTGGAGAGAAAGTCCTTCTCTATAGTTCAAGACTGAAGTTGATGCCTGGTAAGTTGCGTTCCAGATGGTTAGGTCCTTATATTGTGTCTAATGTTTTTCCTTATGGTGCAGTGGAGATCACACAAGAGGACACTGGAAGGAGCTTTACAGTCAATGGGCAACGTTTGAAGAGATACATTGAGGGACATCCTACTGA
This sequence comes from Viscum album, assembly GCA_963277665.1. Taxonomy (NCBI): domain Eukaryota; kingdom Viridiplantae; phylum Streptophyta; class Magnoliopsida; order Santalales; family Viscaceae; genus Viscum; species Viscum album. The sequence goes on from OY728130.1 coordinate 403,430,092, forward strand.
TGCAGTGGATTTTATCACACTGCATGACCCCATCATCACTTGATCACATCAGGCTGTTCCTAACCCTTTCACTTTTATATTATTTGTCCTATTTAAAAATTCTGAATTTCATGTGCATATATCATCTCACGGGTTCACATTGAGGACACTGCAATATTTTAAGTGTGGGGGAGAGAACCTTTTAGTTTAGTAATTTCAATTGTTTTCCTGTTTAAAAAAAAAACCAAAAAAAAAATTGTGTGTTTTTCAAATTTTGTGTGTTTATTTTACAATTTTCTGTGTGTTTTTGGAACTTTTGAGCTGAAATGATTCTCATCACCATTTTTAAATCCATATCAATAAGTGAAACAATTTACCCCTTGAAACTAAGCTTAAATTAATGCTGAAATGACTTTGTTTCAAGTTCAAATATTTAGTAATTTCATGCAAAGTACGCTGAATTTTGAATCCCATGCCAATCTCACTGTCTTTATATTTGAAATCACTTTCCTGTGAGGCTTCTAAACCATTATTTTCATATTCTTTACATTCACCTCACTTCTTGAGAGAACCAAACCATACTTTATTTAACCAGAATTTGATCTATTGCTGTCAAAACTTGAGGGTTTGAGGTACTTGTGTTTAAATGATTGAGGCATTTGTTTGGTATTAAAGCCCCTATTTCAAAGAATCCTTTTTTATAATGGCCTACCTTGAATATTTAATCCTTCTAGCCCTTATAATCCATGCACAACCTGTTAGGTTAAGCCACATTACAATCCATTTTTCCCTATCCAACCAACTCTTGAAGTGAAATTGCATAATCTAGTTGAGCTTAAGTGTGGGGGAAGTTGTCTTGTGTTGTGCCACCACATTATGTGATACTTTGGGTGGAAAATTAAATTCTGAAGAGATGTGTTTGCTGCTAAATAAAGTCATTATATTGAAAGCTCTGCCTTTTCTGGAGCTTTCATGACAAGTGAAGCTGTGCCTTTTCTGGAGCTTCTAATTGAGGTGGAAAGCTGTGCCCATCTGGAGCTTTCAAGAAAATCATGTTTGAGAAGATTGACATTTTTATGCTGAAATGATGAATGGTGTAAACCTTTCATGACTTTTCATGATGATGGAGCTGAATTGATACTATGGGGATTGAAGAGAAGACCATATTTAAGTGAAAATTAGATTAATGCAATTTTGCTTCAAAAGAGTCAAGCCCTCCTCATTCAGCCTCAGAGTTTTTCACATCTTAATCCTACCAACCGAAAGCCACAGAACAACCCTGAAAAGTCCTCATGATAAACATATGTCCTTGACTCACATCGGGTAGCGATGTAGGAATCTATCAAGCTTATGGTGACCCTTGTATGAGTTTGGATGAGAAAGACATTGCAAAAACAATTGATATTTGAGTGATGAGAGAAAATTCAAGCGAGGTAAGTGTTTTGTGCATGGGCGGATAAATGAATTGGAAATATATTGAATGATATAAATGGAGAACTTGAAATAAGGTTTTTTATGAGGCATGATATCTTTTTTATTCTTGGTGTGAAATTGATTGATCTTAAAGATATGTGTTTTAAAATTGGTTTTGATTTGATATTGATGTTTACTTGATATGAGGTTTTGCCTAGGTGTGCAAAAGGGTAAGTGTGGGGGAGTTGATAAAACACTATTTTATTGAATACTTTATTGATAATAAATGATATAATTTCCTCACATTGTGTTAAATATGTTTATTTATAAAATATTTGGGATTTGATCATTCATTTGAAAATTTGGTGAAAATTCCAGTTTTACCCTTAATAGTGCACTGTAGTATTTCGAAGATAAATATTTTTATATTTATTATTTGAATTTGAAAATTTGTAATAGTGTTACTAAATTAATTATCTACAACTCTTATTCAGGACACTAAAGCTAAAGAGTTCATTTGGTTGTTGAAATTGGGCCATGCAGGCAAAGTTGGGATGGGCTCTCCAGAATGGAGAAGGTTCTGTATTTGGGCCATATACTCTACATACGGGCTTGGATTGAGCCCAAATTTTGAGGAAAGCTCGGGGAAATGATGTGGAACAAATAATCCTTCTGGAAGGCCGGTCAATTCACGCGTTTTGGAGGTCAAATTGGCGGTGCAAGTTGGAATAAAATATTTATCCGAGATTTTCATTTCACACTTAAAAAGTTATGTATCCCTAGCCCTCACAAACTCTATTTAAAGAGGGTTTTAACTCTTTGAGAGGGCTGGTAGAGGCTTTGGGAAGGTGTGGCCGAAAGGGTGTCTCTTGGGAGCCCATCAAATCTCTTGGAGGAAGTAAGCCTTTGTGCAAACCTCTCTTCCAAAAAGGCTCTCCTCTCTCACCTCTTCTTTGTATTTCTTTTCTTTCATGTTTGTTTCTTGAATTTTTCTTCAAATAATATTCTGTGTTCATCCCTCTTCTTCTTATCTTAATATTCTTAATTGGGTTGGAATCAATAGTGGAGACAAGATTGGGTTCTACCCTTTCAATCCGTTGCTTATGCAAAACGTCTCCACGATGACTACACCACGCATGGAAGAGTAGTTCTTTTTAGTAATCGATCGACCTCTATCCTTCTTCATTCATTTATTTTGAATCAATGAGCTACTGTAATTCACATATTATGATCTATTAATTGAGTTTTTAATTTAAATGAAACTAATCAAGCAATTGAATAGTTAACACAAAACACGCGAGGTCGGGAATTGTGTGAACTGTGAGAGCGCAACCTTAACCGGTAATTCAAAAACCACATGGGATCAATTTGTAGAGTTCAAATATAATCCCTAAACTCAATTAATCTTCATTTCCAGAGTGGTTATGTGCCTTAATTTACCACTGACCATAAGCTAATTTTAGAACATCAATCAAAGCAGGGTGTTGCGATTGCATGTTCCGAAGTTAGCCTAAGGTTAAAAATTCACTTCAATCTTCGTGGTAAAGTTAATTCTCGTAGGGTTCGGGATTTAACAAATTAAGGGATCATAATTAAGTGAATATTAATTTAAATGATAATGATTAATAAATGATTGAAGAGGTAGAGTTATATCGATTACGTCTTTTAAATATTGTCTAAACAAACATCTTTTTGTTGTGTCATTTTAATCAAACTTCATTTCAAAACTAAAAACAAAAAAAAAATACAATCTTCTTCCAGCAAAATTCTTCTAGATTCATAAACTATAAACAAACACCCCCATCCTTTCAAGTAGTGTTTTTATTCTCTTTTATTTTACTTCTAGAATACCTCTAAAAATTGTTTTAATTCACTTCCTCCTTTGAGAGACGACCTTGGTCAGCCACTCTGCTGCACCTAAGTACCCCAAATCACATTAATCATTTGAGGGCTCCCACGACAGCGCTCTTTCAGTTACTATTCACAAGGGTACGTTACAATTCACTGAGAATTAATTTTGTTTCATTAGACTCCAAAAATCATCTTGAACACAACCGTGTTTCTCAGATTTTCAAAATTCAAAACACAAAAGTGACAAAATTATGTTTAAAGGTCACTTAAAACTTAGTAGTTCATTATGTTGTGCTTTCAAGTGACATATTTATAAGAAGGAAATTTCTATTGAAAAACTTTGGGTGGTTACATTCTTCCCCCCGTAAGAAATTTCGCCCCCGAAATTTCACTTTACACAAACAGGTGAGGGTGTTTCTCCTTCATTGCCTCTTATGGTTCCCAAGTTTCTTCCTCAAACTAATGGTTCCTCCACAAAAATTTGACTAGATGGGTTATCTTGTTGTGTAGAACCTTATCTCACTGATCCAGAATCTTTACAGGCTGATCCTCATAGGAGAGATCATCTTCCAGGTGCACCACCTCTAAAATTTAGTACATGTGAGTGGTCTGGTATGTACTTCCTCAGTAGTGATACATGAAACACATCATGAACTTGAGCCATATTTGGTGGAAGGGAAAGACGATAGGCTACAACTCCTACATGGTCAAGGATCTCAAAGGGGAAAATATAACATGGGCTTAGCTTCCATTTCTTCCCAAATCGCGCGACTCTCTTCCATGGAGATATTCGAAGGAAGACTTTATCTCCAACGTTGAACTCCAAGTCCCTTTGATAGTTGTCAGCATAGCTCTTTTTCCGAATTCGAGTAGCTTTGATGTGTTTCTGGATGAATTGAACCTTCTATGTCATCTCTTGAACAGGATCAAGTCCAAGTAGCTTTCTTTCCCCAACTTCATCCCAACAGGTTGGAGTTCTACATTAATTTACATAAAGAGCTTCGTACGGAGCCATCTGAATACTCAAGTGGAAGCTATTGTTGTATGAGAACTCAACCAATGGGAGATTCTGATCCCATCAACCTTTTAATTCTAGAGAGCAGGCTCTTAGCATATCTTCAAGAGTCTGAATAATTCTTTCAGACTAGCCATCAGTTTGGGGGTGATAGGCCATGCTGAAATTTAATTCAGTACTCAAAGCATGTTGAAGGCTCCTCTAGAATTTAGATGTGAACCTTGGATCACGTTCAGAGACAATTGAGAGTGGAACACCGTCCAGTCTCACCACTTCCTTCACTTATATCTTTTCAAGTTGTTCAAGTGAGTGATCTTCTCGAATAATGATAAAATGGGAAGTCTTGGTGAGTTGGTCAACCACAAACCGTATCGCATTATTTCCCTTTGACATCTTCAGGAGACCCATGACAAAGCCCATAGTAACATTTTCCCATTTCCACATGGGTATAGGCAATGACTTTATCATGCCTTTGGACTTTTGTCGCTCAGCTTTAACTTTCTGGCATACCAAACACCTTGATATATATTCCGCAATCTCCTTCTTCATGTTATCCCACCGGAAGTGTTCTCGAAGATCACGATACATCTTGGTACTCCTAGGACGGATAGAGAATTTTGGGCTATGTGCATTGTCCAATTGCTCCTTCTTTATCCCAGGTGATTAAGGCACATAAAGATGTGTTCCAAACCAAATCACACCATCACCATCGATATAGAATTCTGGAATCTTCCCTTCATTTACTGCATTCACTATCTTTTGTGTCTCCACATCATCCCTTTGTGCTTCCTTAATCTTCTCCTGGATGGATGGTTTCACAATCATTTGGGCAAGGTGGGATATATCCCCTGCCCTTATAATTTCCAAATCCATCCTTTTCATATCTAAGAAGATAGTGTCTTTCTCAATACACCACATGGATTGAGTAGCAGGTTCTTTCCTTCTTAGAGCATCAGCTACCTTGTTCGCCTTTCGAGGATGATAGTGAATAGAGCAATCGTAATCCTTGATTAGCTCTAACCATCTCCTTTGACTCATGTTGATATCCTTTTGTGTGAATATATAATTTAGTCTCTTGTGGTCGGTGTATATGTCACACTTCTCGCCATAAAGGTAGTGTCACCGGATTTTCAAGGAAAAAATCGCGGCTGCCAGCTCTAGATCATGCGTCGGGTAGTTCAGCTCATGGATCTTCAACTGTCGCAAGGCGTAGGATATCACATTTTCATTTTTCATGAGTACACAACCCAAGACATTCTTTGAAGAATCACTATATATCACAAAAATTTCTACACTTTTTGGTAGTGTGAGTACAGGTGCAGTGATCAGCCTTCTCTTTAGCTCCTTGAAGCTTCCCTCACATTCTTTCATCCAGACATAGTTTACCCCTTTCCTTATTAACTTAGTTAGCGAGCTTGACAATCGTGAGAAGTTTCTTACAAAACGTCGTTAGTACCTAGCTAATCCAAGAAAACTATGGATTTTTGTGACACTAGAGGGCCTGGGCCATTCCTCAATCGCCTTTGTCTTTGAAGGATCCAAAAAAATTCCCTCACATGTGATCACATGTCCCAAGAACATGACTTGCTTCATCCAAAATTCACACTTGCTGAACTTGGCATACAACTTCTGTTTTCTTAATGTCGCAAATAAAAGTATTATATGTTCTTCATGTTACTCCTTTATCTTGGAGTAGATGATAATATCATCAATAAACACTACCACAGATTTGTCGAGGTAATGTCTAAAGACACTATTCATCAAATTCATGAAGATTACAGGGGAAGTAGTAAGTCCAAAGGGAATCACCAAAAACTCATAGTGCCCATACCTTGTACGGAAGGCAGTCTTATGAATATCTTCCTTCTTCACCATTACCTGATGATATCCAGAATGAAGATCCACCTTTGAGAAGTATTGATCTCCTCTTAACTGATCGAACAAGTCATCAATCCTTGGAAGAGGATACTTGTTCTTTATGGTGATCTTGTTGAGTTCCTGATAATCGATACACAACTGCATTGTTCCATCCTTTTTCTTCACAAAGAGTTCTAGAGCACCCCAAGCTGATGCACTAGGGAGTATGAACCCTTTGTCCAGATTCTCTTGTAGCTACTTCTTTAACTCCTCTATTTCGATAGGATCCATCCTATAGGGACACTTCGAGATAGGAGTTTCTCCAAGAATGAGTTCAATTGAGAACTCTACCTCACAATCCGGGGGAATTCCGGTTAACTCTTCAGGAAATACATCGCTGTATTCCCTAACGATGGGCATTTCTTCTATGTTGGCACTTTTCTTCGACTCAACCATTTGGGCGAGGTATGATTCTTTATAGATAATCATCACCCACACCATTAAAGGATTTTTCAAAGGATATTGATGATCTTCCTTGAATTTGTAGTGGAGCATGGGATGGTTTGGAAATTGTAAAAGATATTTCCTTTTCTCGATAGTTGATATGTGCTCTATATAACGAGAGCCAATCCATTTCCATTATAGCGTCGAATTCCACCAAGGGAAGTATTATGAGATTTTCCGGAAGAATCTTCCCACATACATCCATAAGAGAAGAGTAAAACACTTGGGTTGAAATGATTTCACCACTTGGTGTTTTTACAGATATCTCTACTTCAAGGTTTTGGGGATTTGGTTTTATAGTTATAGCAAACTTACAAGATATAAAGGAATGCGTAGAACCAGAATCAAATAAGACTTTTGACATTCTTGAGTGAATAGTAAGTGTACCTTGTACAACTTCATTATCATGATCCACCTCTACAGTAGTGATGGCATAATCCTTCCCTTGTTCCTTTGGCTTTGGTGGCTACTGACGCTGATTACCCTTGAGAACTCGAGGTTTAGTGCACTAGTTTGCATAGTTCCCTAGCTCCTTACAGTTGTAGCATTGAACCATGAGTAGTTCTCTTCATTCATCGAGTACATTCTCTTTCCTTTTTATGTCTTTTAGACACTCTTGAGAATGGTGTCCTTCTTTCCCACACTTGAAGCATTTCCCTGTCCCTTTGAGGAAGTTCCCATGGTGAAACTTCCCACATTTTTGGCATGTGGATCGTTGATTTTTTATCCCACCTTTGTCATTAGGTCCACCAGCTTGAAACTCCATCTTTATTTTCTTATCACCATATCCATGGGACCATTCTACAAACTCCATCTCCACTTTGAGAGCACACCGAACAACTTCTTCATTACTACCAAACTCTCAAATTGCAAGATCCTTTTGAAGGTATGGATTTAATCCACTAAAGAATATATCATTTTTTCTATAATTATTGATAACAAAACCCGAAGCGTACCTTACAAGCCTTGTGAAATTCGGTTCATAGGTTGTGGTAGATTCTCCTTCTTTTTTCTTGAGCTCTATGAATTCTATCTCCATCTTCGTGCGAAGAGTTCTTGGGAAATACTTGTTAATAAACATTATCTTAACGTCTTCCCATTCCATCTTTTCAATTTCCTCCCTTGGCTTGGTGTTCTTAATCAAATCCCACTATTGATCAGCTTCTCCATCTAGACAATAAATAGATAGGGTCACCTTCTCCATCTCGGAACAGTGAAGAACAGAAAAGATCTTCTCTATGGAGTTGACCCACTGTTCCATAACTATTGGATCAGAAGATCCACAAAACGTCGGTGGTCGTTGCCGCATAAAATATTTGATAGCTAGGTTCTCCCTCTTTGGTGAAAGAGGACGTGCCCCATTATTATGGTTATTGTTCATAACCTATGATAATTGGGTAAGCATCTCCATGAAGTTCTAAACTCCACCTCCCAAATCATTGGAGATGTCGTTCGGGAAATCGTTGCATTTGCCCTCACACGAGTTGTTGGCCTGATTTCTCCTGGTTCCCACCATTTTATAGAATAGAAAAGGTTAGAACAAAACATAAGTAAACAAGTCATGAATAACTTATTCATTTAAACAATTTATACCAAAAACATAACATATTGGATCCCTATGTAAATATTCTTGTGTGCATATTTTTACTTAGTCTTATGCTAGAGGTTTTCTCTAGGGTTCACTAATCCGAATTCCAAAATTAACTAAACCTTTCCTCTGACACCAAATATAGTGACCCGACCTTTTTTTTAACTTTACTATTACATCATTTTAAATATAAACAACATAATAGAATTACACATAGAGGATCCAATGGTTTAGTGTCTTGGGAAAACTAGGACCATACATAACAATTACAACATCAAGCATAAACATTTATTTAATTTCTTATTCTCTATCTTCTTATTGGATTTTTTCCTCTTCTCAGTACATGTATCTGCCTGAGGATATACATCAAAAGGGGTTATCTAGAAGCCCAGTAAGGGGATAGATAAGAAAAATATATCACGGGGTGAGAAAAATCATAACATGGGAAAAAGATCATGAACATGAGAGGAATCATAAATATAAGACTTGAAATGTGGCAATGCATAAAAATAAAACATCATGTCTTAGTGGTTAACTACCACAAATACTTGTGAACCAAGATAACATATTTTTCACACATCATTTCACATTTACTAATGATATTCATCACTTTACCCAATGCATTGGAGCGTTGTATAATTCCGGGCACACCCGTCACTTTGAAACATTCATATTGCGCTATATAATTCCGGGTGCACCCGTCACATCATAACATTATCATCATCATGATTTCAACATAGAACACATATAGAAATGTACATAACTAACCCATGTAATGGAATGGGTTTCATATCATAATAACACATTCATAAGATTTGGGTTTCCAAAAGAAATAGGGAACAACATACATGTTACAAGAACCGTCCACATTGAGTGAGATGTAAAAGGGGTGTTCTTAAAAGAGGAGTTCTTTTGGAAAACATTTTATTTGACATAAAAACCAGTGAAAAACATGTATATCCCAGAAAATTAAAGATAATTATGAAAAATTTATCTTTAAGGAGTAACCGTATCAAAAATGGAGTGAAAGAGGGAGAACACAAAGGAAGAAAATTGGGTTCGAGATTTCCCCTTACCTTGTATCCGAATGCTTCCTTCTCTTTAATGTCTTATATAATGACATTATATTCCTTAATTAGAAATATATAACCTTTTTTATATTAATATGGTTAATTATGGTTTCATTAAGTGATAATATGATCCTTTGGATGAGTTATATAGGTTTAAAACATTGTTCGAGAATGTTTGTTTTCATGGTTTTCTTGAGTGGTTCACTTGTATTCTTAAATTAAAGTTCAGGTAGAACATGAGTAAAAATCCAGAAATGATATTACATGTTATTAATGATATTAAATAAGTTTTAATGATCTTATAATGAATCATATTATATCCATGTGGATGAATCAATAGATAATAATTAAATGATGATTGTTTGGGTTAATTTGGGCGGTTTTTCGATCACAACAAACTTGTTTTAATTTATCACTTAGTAATATGGACAAAAGTTATCTCCAGAAATCTAAATAGGAGATAATACATATAAAATATTCTAGTTCAACCATAAAAATGGTTTCATGAACAGATCTGAAGGAAGAAATTGAAGAAGAAATCATTTCATTCTTGAAGGTGGTAAATTAACACCTCACGAACAATGTTCTCTTTAATAAAATAAAAGGAAGAGGGAAAAGGGGGTTGGATGATATTATGTCCCATTAGAATCATAAAATTATATTATATTTATAATAGTGGAGTTAAAATACCATTTGGATGAAGATAGGTTGGGAGAGATCAACAAATGAACTTGAACTTGAAAGGAAATTAAAGGAGAAGAGGGAGAGAAATTACCTTTTGAATCCTTCTCTTGAGAACCTCATTAAGGGCCTAAGCTTGGTCTTTTGATGAGACCAGAAGATCTTTGACGTGGGTGAGGGGCTAGGAAAGGTGTTTGTGTAGTGTTTAGAGAAGTCTTGGAGCTTTATATGTGTGAGGAAATGAGTGAGTTAATGGTGGTATTTATAGTGGAGGGGAGAGGGGATTCTTTAATATAAAATTCATTAGTTTATTATTTATTCACAAGACAATTAATAGAGAGTATTCCATGACTAAGAATAGTAAATAAGGCATGTGAGTTAGAGATTTGGGTGCTTACATCACTTGTGATGTCAGTAATAGTGGGTTTTAATTATAATGTATTCATACGGTGAATTATTGTATTTTACTATTCACCAAAAATTCAAGTATCTCTGAAAAATCCCAAAAATTTATCCCTACCATTTTTAGACACGTAGAATCACAAAATGAATTAAATTTTTAGAAATAATTATCAAAATATTATTAATTTAATATTTAATTAAATTATAATTTACTTAAAAAAAGTTGTTTAGATTAAAACTGATTTTATAGTGCTTTCAAAAATTATGTAAGGTCTTATAAAATTATCTAAAAACTAAAAGATATTGTTTTGATAATTATTGAACACATTTTAAGAAAATTAAATTTATTTTAAATTAATTAATTAAATATAATTAATTATTTATGACTTACAAAATACCAAACGTTTACTAAGGTCAAATTGTCACTATCTAAGATGTCTAAATTTTATTTAATTATTCATGGGTAAGGTTAATCTTGTGTTGGGTGACTTACTATTCATAAGGGTCATGTTACTATTCATAAGCGTAGGTTACTATTCACAAGGGTACGCTAATTTTCACTGAAAATTATTTTTGTTTCATTAGACTCCAAAAATCATCTTGAACATAACCGTGTTTGTCAGATTTTCGAAATTCAAAACACAAAAGTGAAAAAATTATGTTTAAAGGTCATTTAACACTTAGTAGTTCATTATGTCATGCTTTCAAGTGACATATTTATAATAAGGGAATTTCCATTGAAAAGCTTTGGGTCGTTACAGTGAGGGGAGGGCCTTTCCACTTGTGTTTTTACAACCTTCCTTATGGCATAAGTTAGCGACGGCAAGACCTCTGGTGCTGGGCACTAGAGCTGGACCAAGTGAGTTATTCCCAAAATAGAATTTTCTCTAATATGTACTATTATAAATGGTAGAGTTTTTCTCAATGGAGTTTATATCTTGTATGGGTATCATCAAGGATGAATGAAATCATAAAATGTGTCCTCCTGGTTTTGTGCTACTATTAGAGCCTCAAGTAGAATACTATCACTGTTTATGAGTTCAAAACCTCACGAGACCTGGAGTTTGAGTTGATTATATTGGGTGATTTATGGGATTCTTTTTGGTGTTTTCACATATCTAGGTCTAATCCCCTTTTAGACTGAGCTGACTAACCGTGTATTGCCAAGGATGGTTTGAGATAGAGTTTCTCTCTCGATTGGATTCCCTCTAGCAAGGTTGAGTGTAATTTTAACTTTTAGTTTATCTATTTTAGTTTTTATTTTGGGGTTCCTACTGATTATTCTTATACTCACCCCCACATGTGCTTTGACCAAACATTTTGTGACTTGTACATATCACAGGCCTTTCGAAAAAGTCCCCAGAGTACCCAAGACATATATAGCTTAGTTAGCTAGATTGACTAAAGTGTTTTCCAATGTTGGGATGAGGAGATTCCTGATAATTTAATTTGACAACGATCCCATCCTTATGATCAGGTTGTACGCTTTTATAGTTTTTGGGAGCCATTCATTTTTTACTTTTTATGATTTTAGTGCTTCTATTGTATTCTGGTTTAGGATAGTTGTATGCATGCATTTTAGTTTCCAGTATTTTTTAATCTTTGCACTATTGCATGGAGGTATTTGTGGATGAGTGCATATATATAATTTAGGAAAATTCCTCTCATCTGTGTGATAGGCCTACTTGGGGATATTTTCTAGCCCCTGACCTATTGGAGGTGGGCTTGGGGAGTTACGACCTGAGCCCTATTGTGTCGGGTCATGATAATGTTGTACCACTTGACATCCATTATCTTATAAACTCATTGGTATTATTTAATTTATATAAGGATAAGTATCATTTGAGTGCTCATCAGCAAAACTCCCCTAAATATATTCATCTATTGACACCATATCCTGAGATAATTTTTAGAATGGGGAACCAATTGTTGGTTATAAAATCCCCCTTCCAACAACTTTTGGTATCCAAAAAAATAGTCAGATGATACCATTTGTTAGTATATTAATATATAAACATGTTTTTCATAAACATAGTTACTTCATCTATCAAGTTGTATTATATTAATAAATGGTCATATACCACTTGAACAATAATCAGATATCACCCGTTGATCTTTATAGATGGATTGACAGCACTATAAATTTCAAATATGTATTAACACATCTAAAACTTCATATTAGGCTATTGATAATTTTTTCTTCCACATCACATCATGCAACTTCAAGATTATACCTCTGAAATCCTAACTGGTTTCTCAATATAACTTGTTGAGTTAGTTCATGAAAATGATACCATGATCAATTTTTTTTGGTTAGGCATGATACTAATTTGGAACTAAAATCTCTTTGACTCTTCTGATTTCTTTTATTTCTTTTTAGCTCATATTCACATTTTATTTCAGTATAATAAAATGTATAAATATACTTTAAACACATATAACCTCATTGATTTTATCTTCCCCTTAAGCCTATACCACTTTCTATGGATATTATAAATATTTTTGTATATAGAGAGAGGTGTATAACACACCTTTCATGGGTTATGAAATAATATATTATTTATTTTCCTAGTGTTGCAACATGTCTAAACATGGCCATCTCTCTTGAGAATCTTTCATATCTAAACATACACTACTACTAATCACTTTATTATATTTTTGGTATTTTTTATTTTTTATGAAAGAAGTAGAAATATATGGGGGTTGATATTGTAAACACAAGGTAGGAAATATGAAATGCAGAAACAATTAATGAGTTAGTAAGAAAAAACTTGGTCCTAGGGTTGGATACTTGGGTTCCTTTGTAAGATCCCGTATTTTTTATAGGTATGTACCTCCTTGAGTTTTTCATTGAACCTATTTCATTTGGGTTTTACTTGTCTTAAAATATTATTGGTTTAGTCTCGTTTGGAGATGGAGATCTTTATTGGAAGAAATAACTTAAATTTACAAGATATATATTTGTTTGACTTAATGAATCCTAGGTATAAATGTTTTAAATGGTCTTATGAGGGTTTCACATTTGTTTGGAAGGCTTATGAGGTAGTTTGGGTGCTTTTGATGATACTGGGATTAAATCTATCGACAAGGAAATTACACACCATGTAAATGAATTACACAACCTGTAACTGTCTCCCAACACAATCCATGAACCATGTTGATGATGTTAAAATAATACACATTTTAAAGAAACTACACATATTTTAATTCTCTATACATTTTAATTTAACCCGAGGTGACGATTTTTTTAGCGTAACTCTTAAATAGAACATACACAATGTGAAATAGGGTTAAACGCTATGTATTTCTTAGGCTGGGTGGTTTTAAGGCCAAAATGAAATTATATTTTCTATTCCCTCTATATACATCTTTCCTCTCTTAATCCCTAGATGAATCAAAGATATTTAATATCCATTCCATCCATTCTAGACATCTTGTTAAAATAATAAATTCCTGGTAAGGGGTTCTACTTAGTTTTTCACTTATATTTTATTGGACTCCTATTGTGGTGGTGGAATCTCTTGAACAAAGTTGTTTTTGATGTTTATCTAGATCTTTTGTGACCTAAGTTTCTTATTTTTATCTTCTAATCCTTTGTTCTTATTAGATTTACCCATTTTAATCATTGCGCTGATCATCTATTAAAGGTCTGTGGTCTAAAACCTAACCCTATAGTCTGATTAATTATTAACTACGTGAAATATTGAGAATTAAACTAACATAATGAAAACATAAACTAATTTAATGATTAATGATGATAAATCATAGTTCATATTATTTCGTGAATGCCTTTATATTCAATGGTGTTTCAACCAAGATTGAGGCTACCTGTTGGGTGAGTGAACACTTAAATAATATTGAATTTGATAATTTCTTAAATTGTGTTTAGCTTAAAATGGGAATTTTGGTTATTTATTGATATAGATTCAACTTGGTAATGCATTTATTTATTTAATTTGATGGTGATAACTTGATAAATACAAATTTTATTTTCTATACAAATTGTAATTTGCAGAATTAACCATTGTGGCTTATGATGTGATATTGTGATATCTGTATTGTTATGAATTGTATTGTGATTCATTCTAAAATGATTATATAGAAGGGGTTGACCAGTATCATGATATAATGCTTATATAAATGGATATGTCTAGATGCTGAATTACTTATATAGTGGGATTGGACTAGTTTTATGTTTTAATTCTTATATAGTGGGCTTGACCCAGTTTTATGTTTTAATTCTTATATAGTGGGATTAACCATATTTTATGCTACAATTCTTATATAGAGGGTTTAGCCTGGGATTCTAAAATGCATATATATAGGGTTATTCCCATATACTTAAATTATTATATAGTAAGATTGTCCCATTTTTATGATGAAATTATTATATAGAGGGTTATTCTTGGGATGCTAAAATGATTATATAAAGGGATATTCCTGGATGTTGAAATACATATATAGATAAATTTTCCCAATTATGTGATTATTTCTTGGTTTGTGGTTATGGTTGGCATGGTTGTTTTATATTCTCATAGATATTACATAATAGTGTAAAAGTAGGTTAATTGTTGTATTATATTTATTAGATTAATTAATACACCTGCTATATCATTATTTCATGCACTTATTATATGGATAGTAATATTTAGACATGGTGGTGGAAATATACTGAATTTTACTCACACTCTATTCAGGCTTCTATTTGGTACCCAATTAGATTACATGGATACAAGTTTAGACACAGGAAATGTACCTTGTTGCTTATTATTTCTTACTAGATGGGATGGATATTGGAGATGGGTCTGAAATTGGGTTCGAGAGTGGGGTATTTTGAGTTTATTTATGTTAGATGATTCTTTTAAGTGTTTTGTTTTTAGTTTGGCATTTAGTTACATTTTAGACTATCATTATATGATTCATTATTATTTTTTTATTTATTCTTCTTTCATTTCCTAGTTGTATGTTGTACTGTTTACACTATGTTTCCATTACTCAAATATTTATTATTATTTTTTATTTTCCACTATGTTGTAATTATATACTAAGAGGTATTGTATCCCCACTAAAGTAATCTCAATCCTTCTTCTAGTTTTCAACCTCTAGAATACATGGATTCATAGTTGAGGTCCCATAAGTCACTTGATTTGGAAACATGAGAGAGGCCTGGAATGGGGGATGTCACATATTAGTATTAGAGGAGCATTTTTTATTTTTTTTGATTTTCCAATTGGGAAATGAGGAAAGGATACTAGGATGTGTCAGGATTGAGTAATGAGCTTGTTCATGGGGGTATCCAACCCATGTTTGGGGGGGGGGGTGGAATCTGAGTACCTATAGATGTGATTATTGTTCATGTTGTTCTTTGTTACATTTTATGTTATTTCACCCAAGGTGACTCACATATTTTGTGATGTTATTATTTCTTGATATTTATACACATGTCTCAGTATGGAACTAGATTAGTATGCATGCGTCATGATAGGAACATAGGGATATGTCTTCACATGAATTGTTCATAATAGGGACATATTTATTTCATGTGATATATTCATCTATATGAACTATGAAATGAGATTCCTATTATATATGATAAATTAATTTAAATAACTTTTATTTCATGATAAACAATTATAATCCATGTTTAGAGAGACAATGATCCAATGGTTAATTGGTTGTCACTTATTTATGTTAAACTTATTTTTATCCAGAGTTATAAGGAGTGTGTGTCTTAAAAATTAAATGGCTCCTCTCTGTCTTTGAGTTAAGCTTCAGGAGATTGGAAATCTGTAGGCCCCTAAAACAGTTGAATTAAATATTCCTATAACTCTTGATTATTAGATTAATGTTTATCTTCACAACAGATTCTTGAGGGTCATGTGAGATCTATGGAAAGGAATACTATTCTCATTGTGACTTCAATTTCTATGATGATGAGAGAGTTTTAGCTATAGCATCTACGAACATTAACTTGGGATGGAGGCCCCTAGACATATAAGTTATGTATTGAGTTAGCCCAGATGATCTTTAAGCTCCTTAATACACCTGAGGATAGGAGGCTGATGCTTGCTTCATATATTCTCCATGGACCAACCAAGTATTGGTGAGAAATTTTAGAGAAATTTGGGTAGAAAAAGGAGTTATCCTAGAATAACTTTGAGGTGAAGTTTATAATACACTTCTATAAAGATAAATTGAGGGTTTATAAGGCTCACGAGTTTATCCATTCATCATAGGAGCGAATATCAGTGATGGACTACATTGGACACTTCTCCAACCTATCACACTTTGCACCATATTTAGCAGCTGATGATATCTCCCAGGCAAGACATTTTTGGAATGGGATTTACTATGAGATCATGTCATAGGTAAACATCTTTAATTAAAGTAGTTTTTGGGTTGTGATAAACCATTCACTCATAATGGAAGATAATCCGAGAGAAACCCCGCACAACAATGTGAAAATTTTAGGGGAGAGAACTGGGATATCTTCTTCTGGTGGAAAGAAGATCCTCTATGATAGTTATTTCCGAGGAAGCATTGTTCAGAGCATTTAGGTAATGGGAAGTCATCTCAGGATCATGTTCCCTTATAGTGCTATCGGTGTGGAATGTTCTACTATAAACAACCTCAATTTCCAAACCCCACTTTTGAGTTTCATGATCGCAGTCATCTGGGTCATCATCAAAAGTTTTTAAAGAACTTATTACAATAGAGAAGTGGTAGGGGATCCGTATAGGTTAAAAAGTTTGTGAATAAATCAACTACCCCTCAGCATGAAGGCATCTAGAGTTCTACTGGATGTTCATGTTGAGAAATGGGATAAGGTACTCGAGTGCCAGAGTTGTAGTACCCGGTAGAGGAAATAACTCATGGGAGTCAGACTGAAGTCCAGGGTAGAAGGGAATGTTAGATGCACATTATGAAGAATACTCAAACTAGTGTGGATGCATGACCTCCTACCATCATAGGTACAATTATTGTATAATCCACCATTTCTTCTGTTTTTTTGATATAGGAGCATAAAATTTCTTTTTATGTACTCATTTTTTTAAATGTCATGGGCTTGAATGTGGAAATCTTGGATAGTATTTTGACTATAAATACACCATTGGGAGTGCAATCAGAGAATGTAAAATTTTGTAAAGTGTGTTCTATAGAGATTGGTGGTTACCATTTCTTTTGGTAATCATTCATTCCAATAATGATAGGTTTCAATTTGATTATTAGTATGGATTGTATAATTCTATACCAGTATCATATCGGCTATTAGTTAATGAGAGTTACCTTTCCATATCCAGAAGGAGGTATCTTTTCCCACCATGGTGAGTGAAATATTAAGGCTGGTCATGCAGGACTAATTTAGTATAGATTGGTTTGTCTCCCTGCTCATATATCTAGCCTTATTCTAGATGGTGGATGAATGTATTAGGATAATTTCCCTCCAGTGGTAGATCATTTTCAAGATGTATTTTCTAATGAGTTATATGTATTAACACCTAAGAAATTGATAAATTTCATGATCGAGTTGGTGTTAGGAGTAGAAACAATTTCTATCCCACCTTATAGAATAGAACCAATAGAGATTCGAGAGTTGAAGGTTTAGTTGAAAGATCTATAATTTAATGTTTTTATATGGACTAGTAAATCTCTATGGTGTTTTTCAATTCTTATAACCAAGAAGGATGATGGTACTTTATGGTTATGTGTGGATTATTGAGTATTGAACCAAATGAAAGTCATGAACTGGAATCCACTACCCTATATCGATGATCTCCTTGTCTAGTTGATAGGTGCCAAGATATTCTCTAAGATTTAATTGAGATTAGTATAACAACAGTTGAAGGTGATAACATTATACATACCTCAAATTGATTTTAGGAGCTGGAATGACTTTTATGAATTCATAGTGATGCCATTTGGTTTGATGAATTCACCATAGGTATTCATGGACTTGATGAATTGGATTATTCTTCTGTTTTTTTGGATCAGTTGTGGTGATTTTTGTCGATGAAATCTTAGTATACTCCCAATTAGTTGATGATCATTCCCAACATTTTAACATCATCTTGAGTACATTGAGACAGAATCATCTTTATAAAAAGCTAAAAAAATATAGTTTCTAGATTGATAAAGTGCTCTTATTGGGAGTTGTCATCTCAAAGGAATCAATGTCCATATACCAAAATAAAGTTGTATCCATGGTATCTTGGTAGCATCCTAAGAATTTATTTGAGATTATGAGTTTTCTGGGTTTAGTAGGTTATTATTAGTGCTTCATCGAAGACTTATACCATTTGGAAACACCTATGTTTAGGATGATCAAGAAATGGGTGATGTTTGTTTGGTTGGATTCTTGAAAGAGATATTTTTAGGAGCTGAAATATAGGATGAAATTAGCACTTCTAGGTACAATATATACCATGCACTGTGACACATCTTGAGTTAGACTCAGAGTAGTTTTGATGCAAAAGGGTTGAGTGGTTTCTTATGGATCCATAAATATAAGAATTTATGATAGGAATTATCCTAATCATGATATTGATTTGTCAATGTCGTACATACCCTAATACACTGAAGACACTATAATCTGGGTGAGAGGTTTGTAGGGTACACAGACTACAAGATCCATAGGTACATATTTTCTAAGTAAGTGTTGAACATTCATCATAGTAGGTTGGTTGAGTATCTGTAGTCTTTAGACTTTGAGTTATCTTATACACCAAGAAAGGGTGACATCATTGCTGATTACTTGAGAAAAAAAGACATAGACAAAGGTAGTGCATGAGTCTTATGACATGTGATGGACAATGGAACACTTTGAAGACATGCATATATATGTTCAGAAGTCCCACTGATGAGTAGCTCTAACTTCGTTATCAGTTATACCTATGAATTTGGACTTGATCAGGACAAAGTGATTATCTAATCTATATGGCTTGGTTATGAGAGACAACTTATATAGTGAGGAGAAACCATTAGGGTGGTGTCTTGTAAGTGAAAATTATCTTCATTTCTATGGTTGAGTATGGGTTCCTATGGACTTATGTGAGGAGTTTATAAGATAGTTTCATGCTTTTATAAGGGTGGTATATCCATGTTTGAAAAAGATGTATTGTGATCTCCCTAGATAGTACTGGTGGATAGGGATGAAGAAGGAGGTAATGAGTTTTGTGGTAAGATGTGTCACCTGTCCGCAGGTGAAATATGAGCATTAGAGGCCAGCTATGATTTTTCAACCTTTAACCATTATTATATGGGAATGGGATGATTTCACTGTTGATATTTTGATAATATTACCTAGGACAGCTCATAAGAACAATGCAGTATGGGTGATCATGGATTTACTGATGATGGTATCACACTTCTTGCTTATTAGGGAGACCTTCACTGTTGATGATTTAGGTAGTCTATACATGTGTAAGGTATTTTGAATGCATGGTATTCTAAGGAGTATCATTTATAATAGAGATGCTCATTTCTTTCCTCAGTTCTTTTAGGGTCTTCAGAAGGCTCTAGGATCATAGGTTCTTCTAATCACATCCTATCATCCTACGACTAATGGTCAATATGAGAGGACTATTCAGATTCTATTGGATATTTTATGAGAATGTGTTTTGGAATTTGATGGTTCTTTGGAGCAGTTTTTGGTGCTCATGGGGTTTTCCTATAATAATAGCTACCGGACATTGATTCAAATGGAAATATTCAAGGAATTTCACGGTAGTTCTTATCATTATCCTATTTGTTGGCTAGAGGTAGGTGATTCAATTCTTATTGGACTTAGTCTCACGTAATTGATGTTTGATCAGGTTTAGTTGACTAGGAGGTGGTTGGTGACCATGAAAAGCATGAAAAAATATTAAACTGACCATCAGAGATGACCTATGGAGTTTGAGGTTAGACATCATGTTTTCCATCATGTGTCACCTTGGTTGGGTAAATGTTGTATAAGTAAATAGGGAAAGATTGTAACCAGGTTTGTCAGGAAATTTGAGAAAGTTTAAAGGGTCAGTCCAGTGGAAAACCGATTAACCCTTTAATATCTCTTAGTTTTATGCATGATTTGTTTAACGTATTCCATTTTTAGAGATATCATCCTTACTCTTCTAATGTGTTAGATGTAAAGGATGTTGTGCTTTGTGTAAATGAATCCTTTGAGGATCATATGATATAGAATGATGACCATAGGGATAAATATCATTGGGGTATGACTATACATCTAGTTTGAGTGTAGTGGTAGTATGGGATTGTTCAAGATGAGACTTGAGATAGGGTGTCTGATATGCGAGCATAGTGGTTATACTAGTTCATCAAGACACCATAGAGATTCTTCTAGTAACATGAGGATGATATGTATATGATGAGGAGGCTGTAAGATCCCATATTTTTCTGAGTACATCACTCCTTGAATTTTCAATGAACCACTTTCCTTCGGGTTTTCCTTGTCTTACAACCTTGTTGGCTGACTCTCTTTTAGAGATGGAGATATTTTCTTGAAAAATGAACTAATATTTGGGTATGAATTTTTGTTTTAATTAATGTAGTATAATTATAAATGTGTTAAATCATCTTATTAGGTTTTCTCATGAGTTTGGAGGGCTTCAAAGGTAGTTCAGGCACATTGACAGAAGTTAGGATTAAAACTTTCTACAGGGAAATTATATGACGTATAAATGAGTTACAATATGTGTAAATATAAACTAATATAATAAATGAACTAGGTTCATTATGTGAAATGAATACTTGTCATGAAGTCATTACATGATGTGTAATGTTTGAGATGGGTTATTTTCACCCAAGGTGATGGGGTTTTTGGTATAACTCTTAAATAGAAAATATAAGACTTGAAATTGGGTTTCACACCATGTATTTATCAGGATGGAAAGTTTTATGGCCATGGTGGACTCATATTTTTTATTAACTTCACATGAATCCCCCATATCTTGAGCCTTATATGTCTCTAAGTGATTTTGGATCCTTTCCATCCATTCTAGATACCCCGTTTAAGTGATCTATTTCTAGTGATGGGGTTTTCTAAGGTTTTCCCTTCTCTTCCACTATTATCCTATTGTGGTGGTGGAATCTCTTGACCACTATTGGTGTGGGTGTTTATTTGGAACTATTTGGATCTATTTTTCTTATTTTAAACTTCTGGGCCTTAATTCTTATTGGAGTTACCCATTGGAAGTGTTTCTTTGATTATGAGTTAATGGTTGGTGGTCTAAACCCTAACCTTATGGATTTTTAATTTTTAAGTATGTGAAATAATATGAATTGCATAGACATAACATGCACATAAATTAATTTAATAATGATAAATTATGGTTTATATTTTTCCTTTCATCCCTTCAAATTCATTGGTGTTTTAACCTTGAATGAGGGTTTCTCATGTTGTAATTATTATATAGAGGGCCATGCCCAGATTTTGAAATGATTATATGGAGATATTGTTCTAGTTTTATTTTGGTAATTCTTATATAGAATTCTTGAAAAAGTTGTATGATCAAATTCTTATATAAAGGTCTTGGATTATGATGTTGAAATGATTATAAAGAGGGATATTCCTAGATATTTAACTAATTATATATCGGGCTTGTCTCAGCTTTATGTTGAAATGCTTATATAAAGGGCTATACACTGGATACTGAAATGATTATATAGCGGGCTATGCCCAAATGCTGAAATGATTATATAGATGGATTTTTCTCGTAATGTGATTATACCCTGGTTTATGGTTTTGGTTGGAATGTTTGTGTTACATGATAAGAGATATTTCAGATTGGTGCTAAAGCAGGTTGATTGTTGTATTATATTAAGTTGATTATTTAATACACATGTTATTACTTTATTACATGAAATTATTATCAGGATATTTGTGTTTAGACATGGTGTTTTTGAACTAATGAGTTTTACTCACACCCTATTAGGGCCTCAATTTGGTAACTGAGCATATTACTGGGTTATAGGTTTGGAAAAGGGTGAGGGACCTTTTCTGATGACTGTTTCTTGCTAGATGGGATATAGATTGGAGACATGAGAAACCTGGGGTTTACAACTGGGGTCTTTTGAGTTTATTTGTGTCAAATGATTCTTTTATTTGTTTTGTTTATAATTTTACATTTAGTTACATTTTATCTTGACATTACATGATTCATTATTATTTGATTCATTATTCTTCTTTTATTTCCCAGTTTTATGTTGTACTATTTCTTCTATCTGTCTATTACTCTGCTTTTATTTGTATTTTTTATTTTCCACTATGTTATAACTCTATACGAGGGGGTATAGTCTCCCCACCATATTCAGCTCACAACCACTTCTAGTCAACAACCTCTATCATATGTGGAGTTGTTCTTTAGGTCCCATAACTAATCTGATTTGGCCATGTGATAGAGTGTTGGATCAGGGGACATTACATCCTTCGTTATTAATTATTTTTGTCTAAATTATATTTGATAGTACATCCCACCATATAAGGAATACAGTTCTCTATCATGAGTGTGAAAGTTATCATTCTTATAATCATTTTTTCAACACACCTAATCCCATCTTCTATAATGGTCAAGTAAGATAAAAACACCACATCGAGAGTGTGACACCTTCCAAAACCTAGATCCATAGTGTACCATTTCAACCCATAAACATACTTAACTATACTATATTAATTTGATATTCATTATAATGTGTAGTGGATAAACTCCACACCAAATCCAAACTCTCTCTATCCATTATCACAAATAGAGTAAAAACATTAAGAATTAAAGAGAAAGAATTCAGGAACACCATATAAGCCTCCCCCAATTCCAAACCTTGGGTTAGTCAGTCACTATTGTGAGTGTAAGCGGTAATGGTGGAGATATATAGAGAGAAATACATAGTGATAAACGATGAAATAAGAGTGATAAAGAGAAATAGTTTATTAAAACTATTAATATGAAATTATAGAATTAAAGAAGAATAAACTAAAGAAAAATATTACTCGAACTCTTGAAAAAAATATATTCTAGTGAACTCCTTAATCTAATCCCCCATATAAAGGTGGATGATAGAAATTTATAGATCAAAGAGGAGGACAAGATTACAAATGTTATAAAAAAGAAAAGTAAAAATCATGTCAAAAAAAAATCTAATTTTGTGCCACATATTTGATGACAAAAATCATTTAAATAAATGATTCTATATTTGAAGGAAATATTTTATTTTAGGTCCTGTACATTTTTTAAAACATTCATCCAAATCTAAGAACAGTTTAAAAATTTATATCCCTAATGGTGAGGTGAGGTCCAATATATCGAATCAAGTTCAACATTGGCTTATGGGCCCATGTTCTCCAAAAAAATGTGATATAGCTCAAGATATTCAAATAAAATATATATCCCAACATGTGTAAAATATTATGAAAAAATTACACATTAAAATTCTATATATATAAAACATTTAGCATAAAAATAATAAAGTTCACTTGAAAGTGAAGAACTAGAATTTCTATGAAATTTACAAATTCATTCTCTAATTAAAAATTATTATTAAATAATAAATTTAAAAAACAAGACATTTTAAATTAATTTCAATGATGAATAAAAAAATTATAAATTAATAAATAATTCAAATTTTAAATTCAACCCATATTATTATTAAAATATAAAAATTTAATAATAACCCTTAAATTTAAAAATTGGTGGGATTTAAAACAATAAAATTTAAAGTGAAATATATGAACATATTGAATTTTTCTATCCCCCCACACATAAACCTTTCAATTTCAGAAAATCCGATGAATTTTACTAATAAAAAAATTTATCTACATAGGCACAAATACACAAAATAGTAAAGAAGAAAAACAAATATTCCTTTGTTATTGAAAATATCAGGACTCCTTAATAAGTCATATCCAATGTCACACTTAAATTCAAGAAAAATTTCAAGTTCCAAAAATGTGAAAAGAATATAATTTAGTGGAAGTAATATTTTTACTAGTGGTACTATAATAAATTACTCTTTTCTAAGTTTATTATACTAAATATCCATTCCTGATTTCATTAGTACAACCAAAATAAAATTCTCATAGGTTAATTACTCGTTCTCTATCTAGTTTTCAATATTTTCTTTAACTAAAACCATTCATTTTCATAATTATGCACTACATTATTTAATTTTATTTTTTATTTTTGTGTTTTTTATTTTTTTCCTTTTTTTGAGTTGCAAATATTTCTGAAATTCATTGGGATACCAATTTCCCATTTAACTATAGTTTCAAAGGACTTATATGGATGTATTTTGAGTTGTATCCCTAGGGTTTTGTTTTTCACAATGGAAAGTTACCTAATATGGAGTTAAAAATTTTAGTTTCTTCATGTTATAATTTTGATTCTGCTTAATGATTTTTCATTCACAAGTCTTTTCCTGATTCAAGAACAAAAAGTTTCATTAAATTAATTGAAAATTATCTCATTAATCATATAAATAAAACCTTTTCAAAATCAATAAATACCTTAAATATATCATGCAATTATTTACTAGTTAGAACAAATATTATGCTTAAATTCCTAATATAAAAATTCTCTAAAATTTATAAAGAAGAAAGAAAAACAAGAAAACCTAAAAAAATTGGTATCTCTCCCTAAAACATAAATTTTCACCACACCCTTTTTAATTGAAAAATGATTTCATCATCTTTTAATGAAGAATTAAATTTGGTAGAAAAAAATTAATTATAAAAGAGAAATAGAACATTAATTATTGTTTGGGAATCCTTGATTTAATATCCTAATTTTTAGAAAGTAAAAAACTACAAGTAAAATAAAAAAATGAAGGGATAATAATTTTTTTATAGAAAAAAAGTAAAATAGAAATGAAAAGAAAGATAAATCATGGCTTAAACCCAAAGTGGGAACTAGATTTTGACTACCTCAAGGTGGGCAATATTAGTGGTCACCCAGACTAGGATGGTAGGTGGATATCCGTTGATTTAAACCTGAAAAACTTCTTTCTATACATTATACTAGTTTAATTATCTCATAAAAATCAATTCCATATACTTGAGAATACAACTTACACACAAGTCTTAATTTGTTTCTCATAACTTCACTCTTTTCATTAAACTTTTTCTAGGATACCAATTTAGTTCCAATGATTTTTTTGGATTGGGTAACAACACCTGATTTTTAATATTCTTAATATGATATAATTCTTCAATAATTGAATTGAACCACTCTTGATTCTCCAATTCTTATTCAGAAACTTTTGGTTTAACCATAAAAAATAATGAGGTGTGTATTGTTGTCATCACAGTTCTCCTAGGTTAGAATAATTTTCCTTGATCTTCAATAATTTTTGGACCTCTACCTTTATTCTCATCCTTTGATGAGATGAACATGGTTGTTTCTCATTATATGAAATGAATGAATATTCTCATTTATCCTACACATCTTCCACACTTTCATCATATTTAGAAACTTCTTATTGATATTTGAAAAAGATAACTTCATCATAACTTATAGAACTTTATTATTGATGTATATATTTTTCTTTTTATATTCCAGAACCTTCACATTAGTGTTTTTAGAAATATTTCCTTTCAATTTTTTGTAACACCAAAATCTTTTTATATTTATAATATAACCAAGAATAATCCCATCAACACCTTTTTACTCAAACTTCCAAAGATTTTATCATTTAACTTTGTTCAAACAGGGAATTAAAAATACCCTCAAATAATTCAAAATTTGAGACCAATTGTAATAATTATCCTTTGGGGAAATATTAAATATTTTCATAAATAATAATCAATTTAAAATATAAATTTATAATCCAATGTCTTGTCTCCAAAAATAAGTAAATGTGTCATGCTCTGTCAATATAGTCTGGGCCATCTCCACTGGGCTTGTTTTATTCCATTCTGCCACACTATTCTAATGTGGTGTGTATGGTTCATTGATTTAATGGTGAATACCATGCTTTTAAATATAATAATAAAACCTTCTAATTATGTATTTATTACCATTATCTATTCAAATATTCTTTAAATTAAAACAACACTCCTTTTCTGAACATCTTATGAAATTATTAAACATTCCTAAAACCTATGATTTATGATTTTTAAACATAATATAAGTAATATAAGAAAAGTTTTCAATAAAGGAAATAAAATAACTATCTTAAATTTGTTTATTTTATCCTTATATGCTGACAAATATCTGAATGAATGATCTCTAGTGGGAGAGTTTATTGAATCTATACCTTCTTATGCAGAGTATTAATAATATTTCCTTTTAGTTATTTTGAGAGAATCCAATTCCTCTTACATTTCAATGTAGCCACAACATGAACATTATCTCCCTGAGTGAGTTTATTCATTTTCTTTTGACCATGATGAAAAATCATTTTATGCCAAAATTGTGTTTCTTATTTAATTCCTATGTAGAAAAAATTTCCATCATTAGAAACTTTAAACATATATCCCATTATTTGTTGACCTCCTATAATAATAAATCCATATTTAAATATCTATGAAAAACTAGTAATATTTTGTTTTAATCCTCCAATAAATAGAGTTTTCTTAGATTTCACTTGATCCTCCCTAGTCACAATTGATCCAACACCTTTTATTTTTAGTGACCCAAAAATTGAAAAGGTCACTAAGCCTTCATTAAACAATTCAACTCCTTTTAGGAGTTTTAAATATAATTTAATATGAGAGGAACATAAACTATCTAGAATCCATGGATTATCCTTTTTTTATTATTTAACTACCACTTCAACAACCAAAGATCCATCCTTACCTTTAATCTTTATTTTTCAAGGATTTTGAGAATTTTCACTCATATTTTTATGGGATATTAAAAGGATAATATAATAATTTTCATGATTACTAGGCTGGTAAAATATTACACTAAATTATTCAATATATTCGAACATTTTATATGTTTTCTGTGAATAATTTTCAACCAGTTTTAGAACATCTTTATTTTGTAAGAGAAATTGAAACATGTTCAATATATTCTGTAAATAATTTGTAATTAGTTTTAGAACATTATTGTTTTGAGAGAGATGAATCACCATCATAATTTTCATTCCAACCCTCTCATGAAATTTATGATATTGTTAATAAGATAAAAATATCTTTTCCATATTCTCAAAGTATCCAAAATACTATCAAAATCCATAAAACTTTCTTTGTAACCAGCATGTTTTCCAGAATATGATACTTGTATTGAAACCTTAATTAATTCACCAAAATTAGATCCATTTTTTGAATAAAAATTAGTTTTAAATATCAAAAACTTCAACTTAAATATAAGATTTTTTTATCACTTTTGGATTAACCATTTGTTACAATATTTGGCTTCAATATGGAGTGCCCAGAATTTCTAGATTTCTGATATTCAACAAATTTTTCTAAAAACATGTTATTATTAACTTTATTCTTCATATCAACCTTTTCACTAACTTTTTCATAATTCTATTCACTCTTAAATAATAATTTTTTTGGTCTTGGAAAGCCTCATTCTTCTTTGAACATTCTATATCCTATGAAATATAATCATATAAGATGTATTTAGAATTGTTTTTTTTCTTCTTTTACCTTAACCATTTTATATAGAATATAGTTAAGATATTTATCATTATCTTTTAACTTTTATTCTATCTTTTATACTAATGTCTTCTCATCATCAATTTATTTCTTCAAATAATCAATTTCTTTCAATAACTATGATTTTTCATCTTCATAGAGAGATTCCTTACTGAAATGCGATTGGTTGTAATTCCTCTAAATTATAACATCTTTATCCACATTTGAGATATTTTAAATTCATTAATTCAATTATATCTTCATCAGAAGCTCCATCTGAGTTTCTTCTTATTCAGTTCCAAAATTAGAATTTCCATCACGAGTAAATTCTTCTTTATTCACCATAATAATTAGAATATTTTCATCAATGTCACTATAGGTTTCAATTTTATCTTTTTTATAAAAACATTCAATATCTTCACAATTATAGAAGAAGTTTTTATATTTATATTTATAAAAAAATCCCTTATTTTCATAATAAAACGTGGGATTTTTTTTCCTTTATATCTTTATTCTTGAAAATTCTTCTTGGCCCTTTTTATTTATCTTTACTGGGTTTATCTGCTTTTAATCTTGGACAATTTATAGAAAAATGTATAATAGTTCCATACTTGAAAAATTTTAGTTGAATATTTTTGTTAATCATTTCATTTCATGTTTTCACATTTCTAGAGATAAGAGACATCATTTTATCAAACTTCATATCCACATTTGATTCTAAATATGAATCTGAACAACCAGATTCAACTTCATTAACCTTATTTTTATATTTCTTCTACTTAGAGTCTTAAAAATTGATTTACCTTTTATCATAAAAATTGTTTCTCAAAAAAATTGTCTTTTCTCATCTCATAAGAAATTATTATTCTATGTAATCCATCAAGAGGGAGTTTTTCTAGATATTTGTCTTCCAAAGTTGAGACTTTAGTACCAAACATATCTGATAGGATGTGAAGTTTATTTTCAACCACTGTTGCATCTTCCAAATTCTCACCAAAGTCTCTAAGTGTACTTAAAATATCATTTACCCTTGTGAAGAGTCTATATACAATTTTATTATCCTAAATTTTCATATTTTTATATTCTTTTCCCTAAATTTTCAGTTTTTATAGCTTCACTTTAGTATTGCCTTCATAAATTCTTTCAATATTGTCCAATTTTCCTTTTTCTACTTTTATTCCTTTGAATTTCAAAAATTCACTCACTAAATGAGAAGATAATATATAATTTCCAACACATCGATCATTTTAAATATTCTTAATATCTTCAATTATCATAGAAAAGACTTAACCATAGGTTAAAAGTCATGTTTTTGAAACTTCTTAGACTTCTTAACTAAAAGATAATAGTTGGGGAAACATTATATACTTCTATATATAATAACCCTTCCTTTTATAAATAGTAATCCCTTTATTGTTCAATAAATTTATATTATCCATTGTAGAAAAAAAATAAGTGACTTTAAATTCTACTAGAGAGAAACTCCAATACATAAAACTCTGAATGAAATATCACAAATGAGCAGAAGTGGGATCTAATGCTACTTGAAAAGGCCCTCACAAGATTAGTGAAATTACCAAGAGGAGGGAAGGGATAATAAATTAGTGGCTATAAAATTTTTATATTTATTCATAACATATCCTTTTCCACCTATTAATTATTTAAGTATTTTTTTGTCCACGCATCCAATAAAATACAAAAAGAGCACAATAAATTTACAATTTTCAACTTTAAAAACAAAAGGGAAATCCTTTTCCTAGTCTGGATTTATTTAAGACCGTACAACCCACTAGTATCAACATGTAGGTAAAAAATCAGTGTATATCCTTCAACTTGTGTGACACATCTCTCTAAAATGTTGAGTTCTTCCAAAATTATTACAGACATAAATGATTTTTTAAACAATAATATATCCATAGAGTTTTTGTTGTGAAACTTCTTCTTTTTCCACTTGAACATGTATTGTTGTGGGTTTGTTTCCTTCTCATTGTGAGAACTACACAACCTCTTCTATTTATTATTTCTCTAAAAAATATCCATGATTAATTCTATATGGAAAACACTCTATTTCTGCTTTTATAATGCTTGTATATTTCTCAAACGCATGCATGATACAATGTATATCAAAAAACATCACCAAAACTCATTTGAATTTGAATTTGAAAGTCAAATTCAAATGAATAACCTCTTCTAAACTTATTATATTTATTCCTATTTCTTTTGTTATCTTTACTTTTATTACAGGGTATTGTAACACAGTATCAAATGTTAAAGTATCTCTAGGTGGTTACACTGCAAATGATTCTTATTCCTGGACATCAATAATTTCTTAAAAGTGTGAATCTTTCTTTACCTTTTTTTTGGATAAAAGATACCATTTTGTGATGTTTAAAATTTGATCTAACAGCTTAGTAATCTCCTTAAAAACCATTTCTAAAGGTGATATTCTCTAAATCCTTAGGTGTGTGTGTGTGTGTCTATATATATATATTACACGGTCTCCCCTATGGTCGGCTGGGGTGGTGGGGGTGGGTTGGAGTTTTGGGTGAGGCCGCAAGGTATTTTCCCCTAGTTAGTTATTTATTTGAAAGTGTCTTTGTAGTGTAATGTTCCACAATGACATTTGAACCAAACCTTTTATATATTACACAGTTTTTATGAAAATTATAATTTTCATACATAGATGTTATATTATTTTATGATACCAACGATAAAAATTATAAAAGTAAAATGATAAATAGTTACCATTCATATAATCATCCCACATTTTCTATCATTAAAATATTAGTTTCATAAGATGAAACTGTTTCATGATTATTTATTAATGAAATATTTTCATGAGTTTGGTAAACAATTTACTAACGCATAGAAATAGATGATTAGATGAAAAAATCCCAAGGACCATCCTTGTGGATTTATAAACCCAATCCATGTGATATCTAGTTAGAAATTACATGATTCATGATTAATACTCCCTAATTTCAAGCTCCCTTTATCCTACTGCATTTGCATTATGAGATGCTAACACATTGTGGAGGTTGGGGATTCTTTAATGTATGAAATTTGATTAATTTGTCTTATGGATACCTATAGAGGTTGAACGTCTTTATCCACCACACTATGATCTTTATAAAACACATTTAAAGGCATTTGATGATGATGAAGATGTTCCATATGTTCTATGGTGTATAGTACACCCACATATTTATAGCTCTTCTTAATTTCTTTATTAAAGAAATTTTCATATATCATGCATGATAGATACTTGGAAATGGGATTTTATAAACTTTCACTTTATCTAACATAAGTTATTAGTATATTTTGAATCCCAAAAGTGGTATCAAATTAGTCACCATGTTTAGATTTATAAAATCTTGCATTGAAATGAACAAGAAATGAAAAAAGTGTATCTCATTTTATTTTTGGTTTAAATCACTTTACCTTTATGTTATTGTTTGTGAAAATTTATTCTAGTAGTTACATTTATGAAAAATGGGCTACATAAAGGTAGCTAAGATTGATTTACCTTTATAAAAGGGTTCCAGATGACCTACATACAATCATAAAACTAGTTACCCTTATGTCGAATGTCTATGTAAGGTAGAACAAGGATAACCATATCAATAAAATGTATTTTGTGTATGGATAATAAGAATTGTTTTTTAAATTTGTTTTTAAAACTTTTAATGATTTAAATGGTTTTAAGGGTTTGTAGAATTTTTTTAAATCATGTTAATAGGTATTTTGGGAATATTTAATTTATAAGAATTTTATTTATTAATTATTTAGTTATAAAACTTTTATAATTAAGTAAATAAATGTTTATGAAACATTTATTTTCCTAAATATAAAATTTTAATATGTCAAAAAACTATTTAGAAAAGTATATATATTATTTTATGATTTTTAAATAAATTTTTTCTTTATAAATCATAAGAACGAATTATAGTGTTTATAAATTACATAAATAAGTCAAAAATATTGAATGTTTATATTTTTAATTATGAATTGTTCATAATTAATTAATTTTAAGTATTAAAAGGCCTTATTTTTGATATAATATTACCCAAATTAAAATGGTTTTGATTATTTATTTGATCAAGGTTTAAATAATGAAAAATATATGATATTTAGTGTATCACTCTAAGATTTTAAAGGTGGAACCTCATGTTAAAAAGAAAATATCACACGAAAAAACTAATCTTAGAAATAAATTTTGCAACCCAAGTCATTATGATATATTTATTTTTATTAAATTAAAATTCTTTTGAAAGATTTTACACAACACATAGTTTTAACAAACCGTAATATACAATTAATATTATTGTTGAAACAAGGCCATTATAACCTAAACATTAAGTTGGAGGGTATGAATGTGAATAAATAAATTATGAAAATTATATGTATTAAAAATATTTAAAATAAATTCAATGGTTAGACATTTTTTAGAAATAAAATAAGGACTATTTGAAATAAAAAATAAATGTTTTCTGAAAAACTGTATTTTTCTAATTGGAGGTTTAATCACACTTTGTGAACATTATTTTAATTAATGTTTACCAATTATATAAAATTTATTTGAAAAAAATAAACATAAAATTTTAAATATATATGTCAAAATAATATATTGGTTATTTTTTTATAATTTTTTGAAAAGTTTATTTTTTTTCATGAATAGTGAAAAATACCGATTTTTCTTGAAAACTGCCTTTTCGTTTAAATTATTTATGAAGTTAAATTATATTTTATATTGGTTTTAGAGTAAAATTATCTCAATTATATTAAAATTTAAAAATATTTTTTCACTTTAATTAATTTCATATTTAATTTTTATATAAAAACATTTTATACTTTTGAAATATTTCTTTAAAAAATCTGTTTTTTCGACGCAATTATGGGTTTAATTTTAAATTGAATTATTCCACTTCTGTGAGTTGAGTTTTGAAAAAAGGATTCCATATTTGGAATAATAATAATATTTATTATCTAATAAGTTCAAATTATTATATTTTCCATAATTAATAGTAATATGAGAAAAACTTAATTACATAAGGTAAGGTAAAATTGGGTTTACCGGGGGGATTGAACTAATAAGATAAAATTTAAAATGACCAAGAAAATTATTCATTTAAAAATTTAAAAACATATTTAAACCTTATAAAAGATTATTTTTTTATAATGAACCATTTGAGAGGATTTTGGAATGATAGAAACATGGATATCTCTTTATTATTTCAATGATTTCCTATATGAGGTACATGAATTGATATGGTTTTCGTTCCTTTTACAAGACACAATTTCTAAACAATGTTTTACACTATATTATATCATGAAATTATGAAAAATATTGTATAATATCAAAACCAATGAAATAATTAACATAAATTGAAAATTTTATGCATAACTAATCACATAACCATAAACATGATTTCTTTTGGAAATATTTAAAATCATAAAATTATTTACAAAAAAATCATAGTGGTTTATAAAGAAAATGTGAATTAACCCAATAATATACCCCATTAGTGTCAAACTATGTGTATAGTAAGGAATGTTGTCATGTACAAGGTAACACTCAAGTTAAACCCGATACATATTTTTTAGAGTTATTACGCCTAGTTATATCTTTTTCAGAGCTACATCTACTTATAGTATCCAAATAGGGATGTATTTATATGAAAATACTCATATTCTCTACCTTAAAAAAAACTTTAGGATGTTATTTTTCACTTATACTCAATTTATATCATAGGGTTATGTTCCCCAATCTATGTTTTCCTAAATCTAGTTCTCAAGTTCTCTACTAAAATTCCTATAATAGAAAATGTAAAGACCCTTACCCTAGTGTCCCAAAGTCGGTGGTTAGTT
Organism: Viscum album; assembly: GCA_963277665.1. Taxonomy (NCBI): domain Eukaryota; kingdom Viridiplantae; phylum Streptophyta; class Magnoliopsida; order Santalales; family Viscaceae; genus Viscum; species Viscum album. The sequence continues at coordinate 403,463,895 of OY728130.1, forward strand.
TATTCCATTGCCATGATATACAAGGAATCACATCCCAAATGACTGAATAGTTTAGTATTCTTGGTAAACTATAAACATAATTTAATCTCACATTACAATTAAAAACACCAAATACATAAAGTGTTTTCTTTGATAATTCCATATTTCCCCTTAGCACATCCCTATATATCAGTCATAAAACACTTCCCTATATACTAGGGAAAATAAAACATAATAAAGGGGTGATCTCATATGCTTAGTAATTTATGCATACAATGGATTCAAAATTGAATAAATAATAATAATCGATATGGAAAGGTTAATAACTGAAAACACATTCCATTTAAATAATAACTTAAGCATAATATGGTAGGAATAAATGATAATAAAATCAATCCATATAAATAGTAACATGATATTGAAACTTGTCCATAAATATTATAACTAATAGAATAATAACATCTACATCAATAACTAATCTCATAATATGGTGATGTATAATTCTCGAAATCAGAAACATACTTTCAAGACCTGTCACATAATATTTTAAATCTATGGGTAAAAACCCATTTAATTAGGCCAACTGATTTTTTTACATGAGACCTATTAGTGAATTCAGGTGATTTTATAATTTTTGGCCCCACTCATCACTTAATAGGTCCAATAAATTCCTTATATGAAAGGGGTAAAACTTTATTAATATAAACAATCATATTGAAAATATAACATATTAAATGTTAATACTTACCCTATTCAATAAACATAATCATAAACCATCTAGAGTAATATGGTGAATGGTAATGAAATAGTACATCCACAATAAAACTGATCATAAACCACCTAGAGAAATAATAAGGATGCTATCATTACAACATATCCATATTGGATCATATGTAAAATAATGGGTTGATGTCATTGATGAATAGAAATACCAAAAAAATGAAATTAATATTATTCTTGAAGAAAATTACCTGTTCACTTTAAAAATAGTTTTTAAACTAAAAATTCACAAAATATTTTAAACAATTATTTTAGAATAACCATTAAAATTTATAAATTATTATTTAAAACATTAAGTGTTTATGATGGTGGGAAATTATATTCATGTTGTGCATGTTAAAACAAATATTCCTTTCACATTTTGGGTAAAATACAAACACTCCATGTTTTGAAAATGACATAAATATTCCTTTAAAAAAAATTCAAAAATTCCAAAATGGGTATTTTTTTTATATCTTATATATAATGTTAAAAACATATTTTCAAACATTTATAGATAACATGTATTTTGATGAAAAAGTATTTTTTACTGAAGAGAGAAATAAAGTTGGATTTTCTAAAAAAACATTTTCTGAATAATTTTATTAAAACATGTAAAATTAAAATAAAAAGTTCATTAATAAACATAGAATAAAAAAATATATTTATTTTAATTAATATCAAATAATTCTCCCAAGGGATACTTAAACATAAACAATCTTGAATAATGATGAGACTGTGAAACACACCCTTACCACTTTGGTAACATTTGAATCATAATCACCATGAAGAAAATGACTTCAAATGAAACCTTAAATACCATGAATAGAAATATATTCAGCATAAAATGTATTGAAATTTTCATTATATACACCACACAAAGTAATAAGTGGTTAATATGGTATCTATATCACGGAAATAAAAGTGAGATGAGAAACCCTTACCTCAGGTTTGAATTCCTTCGTATGTGTTTGAAACTTCTATATAATAAATATTTTGTTATTATACCTTTAATATATAACTATATTTATATATTTTTTACCATATATTATTTACTTATAATCTTTCATGACCCATTTATTAACAATTATTTGTTAAAATCAATGTTTCAGGTGATAATTGCTTTGTTTTTCATGTATGTTTTGGTTTGGAAATTTAAGTTATTTAACATTAGTCATGGTTAATAATATAAAATTTTTTAAACATGATATAAGTATAATATATAATCAATATATAATTATTTATAGTAATATATAAAAGTTAGGGATAAAAAATGGATTACACCATTCATAGAGATGATAGGTCGTATGTATGCATGAATGTTATTTCCATTTTTCTTGATGAATGGAATGAAAGGAAAATAAATATTAATTAACAACTAAAGACTCATTATTATGTCATATATATCATTTTTATTAATCAATTAAATTATTATTACCATCCATGTAAAAATAAAATGAAAAACATTCCACATCGTTATGTGGAAGCGACACCACACGTACACACAAACGACGTTATATTTTCCAATGGATTTGAAGGTAAAACTTTTAGATGTGATATTATATTTATAGAAGTATTTTAAGGTCCTAAATATTAAGTATATTAATTAATTTTAACCTTACTACATTCCATGTAATGTGTAATTGAAAAATGATTCACATCGCTTCACGAGGCGGTATTCTGCCGTACATAGGGGTGACGTTATCGTATCCCACACATAATTGAAAGTAAAAATTTATATGAGATATAATAATTGTATAAGTATAATAATGTAATAAATATCATATAAATAAGTTATATACATCATTATATCCATTATTTAAAGGTGGTGATGGAAAAATGAATTACATTGGTTCGCGATGTGATAGTCCAACGTACACATGATTGGCAATTTTGTTTCAAATTTAATGGAAGTAGAGATGGTTATGGGTTATTATATTAACATAATAACATATAATTATATATTTTATACTTATTTTACTATATTATCAAAATCTAAGATGTTTTGAAGAAGGTTTAAGAATAAATAAAACAAATAAGGTCATTTAATAATTTTAACTCTTCTTCGGGGAGCCTCTTTAGGTTTATAGATAAAGACTTATTAGAATGGATTCATAATAAAACTAAGTAATATGTTATTTTTTAAGAAATAAATTAAGATAAATGTTTAGGTATTTTCTGAACCAAATTGTTTTAGAAGTGTGAAGAGGAAAGGAGAGTGAGTGGCCTTTTAAAAGTGAGGTAGAGGAAACACATGGATCTACCTCCTATAAAAGATAATGAAGTTGGAGATGGATATATAGCTGGAACTAAAAAAATTATAACTATATTAGATAATATGGATATGGTTATGAGAAATAAATTTTCCCGTATGGAACAACCTGCTGACCCACGACATCATGTAATAATTTTAGACATTTTTATGTGTTATAAACCTCCATAATGCAACGAGAATAAAAATCCATTAATTTTTGAGAAATCTATATGTCTCTTTGAAAATATATTTCTTTCATTGGGAAGAAATGAAAGGGGGAAAGTTTTCATTGAAGCTTATCATCTTTCTATAGATTTTAATCAGTGGTGTTTATCGATTTAAACCACAAAGGATGAAAAATAAATAAAAAATAGTATGGAGATATTTTAAGTGAATATTATCAGAAAATTAATTTCCTCATGAGAAATGAGTGGATATATAGAGATGATTTTTGATTCTAGGATAAAATAAAGATAAAAATGTTCCTATGTATAGAGAAAACTTTACAAGTTTAGAAAGATATTCTACAGACTATATACAAAATCCATAGTGTAAGATTGACTATTTATTTGATGTGATTAATCCAAATATTATAAGGGAACTAGTCTCCCAAACTGTATCATCATATAGGGACACAGTATCATGTGGTATGAAGATAAATAAATAATTACCTAAGTATTATGGATTTGAAGGGAAGAAATAGAATAATAGGAAAGTTGAGAAAAATATAGATAAGGGTAAATATGGACATATGGATTTTCCCACCAATGATAATCATGGAAGGAATGTCCCTAGTACATACTTGAAGAAAATGGTAGTTTTCTAAAATTTTGGAGAGAATGAAAACCTTTCTCACAATCTTCATGGAATGAAAAACCTTCCAAAGTTCAATGCTTTAACTATAAGGAGACGAGGCACTATGCTAATGAATTCCCCAAATGTCAGTGGAATATATGTCAAAAAAAGCTTAGACTATTACTATAGAAGAAGATTAATGATTATATTTCTTATGTTTGGATTCAATAATTATGTTATAGGATTATTTTTATCAATTATATTACAGTTATAAGAATCATGAAACATTTTAGGATTGTATTTCAATACTTTTTCTTTATGGATTTGAGAGCATATGTTGAGCAGTACAGATGACCATAAATAATGATTTATTAGAAAGTTGATCTTTTTTGAAAACGTATTATTGAGGGAATATAACCCTTAATATGTAACCAATTTTGAGATAATAATGATAAATATATCTTTATGGGACAATATTTGTGACTATGAAATTGGTTAGTGATTTGATGGGTTATGTTATCTTTTCTTGTGTTTACTTTATTTTTGTAATTATGGAATAAATTCAATAATTTGATATTTTATTTAAGGAATAAGGATAAAATAATTTTTTTAAGAATGAATGTTTTCATTAAGGTTTTATAGTGATCAATGTATTCACATATTTGAAATGTGACACTAAGAGCCACTTTTTGTTGTTTGGGTAATATAATGTTATGTTTATGAGTGACCTCCCCTATAAATATTTCGACATTGAATTTGGTCATACATATTTTGGATGGGTCTTAAGGTTAAATATTTATGGAATCGATGAAGTTGATTTTTTTTGTTTTTGTATAAATTTTTCTATCCATTTTGGTTTTGTGAAATATTAGATGAAGGACCCGTCATTATTTTATAGATCTTATAAACTAATGAAAGTTAATTTTAGTGCTTCATGGATGAAAAATTAAATTTCAATACTAACTTTTTGAAAAAAAAAATGAGATTGTGGTGTAAATTTATTAAACGATAAAACTATACATATAAATTAAGTATATTTATTTATATTATTATTTTATGTAGCAAAGTAATTCCTCAACTCCAGGAAACGTATCTAAAAAAAGGTTATCTTAATAACTTTATTTATGAAGAACCTATAGCCTTTTAAACCTTTATATATTTATATTTTTGAGTTTATTAAAATTATTTTAATCACCCAATTTCTTATGATCAATGATCTTTATCACTTTCCATAATTTGTTTCACCTTTATTTCATGTCCATATCTTCAATTCCCACCAATGTTCTCTTATTTGGAAACCTAGTTATGTATAATTCTAGATGACCTTCACATTTACCTTTATATTTTATCAATAAGTAGTTTTATTAACATTTTTACAATGTGGTTTTTTCAATAATGTTTTGTCCAAATGTCAAACCCTTGATTTCCAAGACCAGGTTTAAATTATGAGGACTCAATTTATTAAAGGCAAGTATAATGTAACACACTGAGATTTTAAAAGAGGAACCTCATGTTTGATTGAATGTCTGTAACAAAACACTAATATTTGAAAATAATTAATTTCACTTAGAATTAATGACATATTTATTTTTAATAAATTCAATCTCTTTAATAGCATGCATAACACAAAACACCAGGTTTTAATAATTCATGATATACTATTATATTATTATTTAAGAAATACCATTATAACATATCCATTCAGTAGGAAGGTATAAATAAGAGTAAATAAATTCTATAAATTATATTCTGTTTACATATAGAAAATAAATTCAACGATTATATATTGATTAGAAATAATATTTGAACCATTTTAAATAAAAATAAATGTTTTCTGAAAAAATGTTTTTCTCTAAAAAATCATCAGTCGTACTTTGCACACATAATTTAAAATTAATTCTTAAATTTTTTATAAAATATATTTGAAAATAAAAACATAATTTTTCAAATTTATATTTGAAAATTTTCTTTGGGTGAATTTTTTATAATCTTTTAAAAAGGTTATTTTTTTGATGAATTGTGAAAAATGATAATTTTTAATGAAATATAACTTTTTGTTAAATTTATTTAAAAAGTTAAATTATATTTTAAATTGTTTTTAAAGATAAATTATTTCAATTATATAAAAATTTAACTAATTTAGTCATTGGAATAAATTTTATTTTTATTTATAATTTAAAACTTTTAAAACATTTGTATGTTTTCTTTGAAAGAACCATTTTTTCGATGCATCCGTGGGTTTAATTTTAAGTATAATTCTAAAAATTATCTGAATTTAATCTTTAAAATGGATTTAATATTTTTATCATCATTATTTTTATTATAAAATAATTTTTACTTAATTTTTTACCATTATGAATAGTAAAACCAGTAAATTTTAATTACTACGATTAAGGTTAAAACGATTTTACTAGTGTTAAAATAAGAATATAATGGTCAAAATGACCTAGGAACTTATAAAATTCTGATTTTCTATACATATTTTTACCCTATTACCTATAAGTTTCTATAATTACCCATTTTGAGGCTTTTTGAAGGACAAAATCATGGGTATCACTTTATCTTTTCAAAAATTCTATGTGTGTCCTCTCTCCCACTTATAAATAGTCACCCCATATCCTATTATATTCACACATCCAAAACCATTTGGTTCAAAAAATACCTACCAAAATATCTTAATTAATTATCTCCCGAAATCATTGAATTATTGTTTTGATTAGAAATCCCTCCTATGAAGGCTTTTGGTATAAAGCTAAAGAGGCTCACCAAGGAAGAGGTAAAATTATTAAACATGCGTATTTGTTATCTTATTCTTCCACCTACTTAAAGTTAAATTCAAATTAAATAATATAATAAAAAAATTATCAACTATATAATCAGATATTATTATGTATATATCATAATTCCTATATATCTCCAGTTCCACTAAACGAGAAATGAAATTGTTGATCGTGTGTACGACAGACTACTGCCCCACGAACAGATGTATTTCATTTTCTATAACCACCTTTCGAGATTGGATATAATGATAAATTTATCTTATTTATCTGAAATTTATATACTTATTATACATATGTAATTATGTTATCATATATACATTCTTAATATCTATTCAGTGTGGGATACAATAACATCGATCACATGTATGGCGGACTACCGCCTCACGAAGCGACTTGATTCATTTTTCATTTAAGATTTACATAGAAGGTCGTAAGTTTAAAATAAATGAATATGTGGGATATTTATGAACTAAAAATACTTCTAAAAATATATCATCATATATAACATCTTACCTTACAATATGTTGGAAAATATTAACATTACTCGTGCATAGATGTGGACAACCACCTCTACACAGCGTTGTGAAATATTTTTCATTTTATTTCTACATGTATAGTATTAAGGATTTATTTTATTAATATAAATTATATATTTTACATAATAATTTTTTTAATGGTTAATTAATATTTATTTTCCTTTCATTCCATCCATCAATAAAAATGGAAACAACATTCATGCGTACGAAGGACCAATCATCTCCATGAACGGTGTAATCCATCTTCTATCTCTAGAATTTATATATTACTATAAATAAATATATAAGGAATATATATAATATTTATATAATGGTTAAATTTTTATATATTAAGTTACCATGATCAATATAAAATTACCAACATTACCAAATCAAAACATTCATTTAAACCGAAACAATTATAACCTGAAACAATGATTTTTACAAAGAATTTTTAATAAATGTTTTGTAAAAGTCTATAATTAAATATTGTATGTTATGAAATATATTATTATGGCTCTATAATATTCATATAATAAATATGTATTTATTATATAGGAGGTTCACACACATGTGAAGGAATTCAAACCTAAGGTAAGAGTTTCCCATCTCACTTTTACTTCCTTGAGACATATGAAATATTCACCATGTATTCCATTAGGTGGTGTATATAATACCCCTTTTGATATGTTATGTCATGAATCTATTTCTTTTCATGGTATTTAAAGTTTCATTTAATTTTATATCTTTCATGGAGCATATGACTCAAATGTTACCAAAGTGGTAAGGTTGTATTTCACAATCTTACCATTAATCGGTATTGTTTATGTTTAAGTATCCCTTGGGGGAATTATTTTATATTTATCAAACTCAACATATTTTATTCTATTATGTCTATTCATGAATTCTTTCATGTAATAGTTCTATTTTTCATTTCTTTGGTACCTAAAATGATTGAAAAAACCTTTTTAAGAAAATTTTACTTTATTTCTCTCTTCATTCGAAAATCATTTTTATCCAAATCTATGTTTTCTAAAAATGTTTCCAAAAAATGTTTTTATATTATATAAAAAATTAATTAAATTTATTTACCTAGGTTTGACTCATTACAAATTCTTTGGAAAGGAATCTTCATGTTATTTTCTAAAAAAGGACTGTTTGGATTTTACCAAAAATATGAAAAGAATTATTGTTTTCAGATATATGACATGAAGATAATTTACCTCTACCATGAACACTAAATGTTTTAAATATTAAATCATAGGAATCAAAGGTTATTTTAAAATAAATGTATTTTAAAAACATTTTTTGAACTTTTAGTTTTAATTTTTTTTTCAAAGTGAAAATATTATTTTCCTCAAGAATGACTTTAATGTCATTTTTATCTTATTTATATTCATCTAAAAAATAAACCCATTATTTTACATATGATCCATTGAGGTTATCTTATAATAATACTATCCTTATTATTTATCTAGTTGTTTTATGACCAGTTTTACTAGGGATGTACTATTTTATTACCATTCACCATATTACTATGGATGGTTTATGATTATGTTTATTTATAGGGGTAAGTATTAACATTTCATATGTTAGATATTCAATATTAATATTTATTTTGATTATTTTTTACTACCTTAATATGAGAAATTCATAAGAATAGTTAAGTGATATATGGGGTTTGAAATTACATAGGCCATTGATGCATCTGCAAGTCTAATGTGACAAATCAGTTGCCCAAATTAAATCTGGTTTTTACCCATAGGTTTAAATTGTCTTGAGAAGGGTATTGATAATCTATTTCATATGTCTGAAATTTCAAATTCATTAATTATGAGATTATTTATTGATTTCAATGTGATTATTCAATTAGTTATAATATCTATGGATAAGTTTCAATCTCATGTGATTATTTATATGGATTTATTTGACCATAATTTTTCTTTCCATATTATGCTCAATTTATTGTTTAAATTGATTGTATTTTATGTTATTTACATTGACATACTAATTATGATTTTTTACTCATGATATTTTATAGTATACAAATACCCTTAATGAGCATATTAGATAACTCATTTCTTATGTTTTATTTTTACCAGGATACAAAGAAGTGTTTTATGATTGACATGCAAGGATATTCTAAGGAGAAATTTGGAGTTCTAAAAGAAAAAACTTTGTGTATTTTATGTTTTCAATTATAATGTGATATTAAAGAATTTATCTATTTTACCCAGACTAATAAACTATTTGATCCTTTAGGATGTGATTACCTGTTTCTTATGACAATGTAACAAAGTAACCACCGAATCTAGGATACTGGGGTCAGAGTATTTATATTTAGATTATCTAATATTTTTACATAATAAATTTTATTATAATTTTATTATAATTAATAAAATTTTATATATTTAAAATAAAATAGAATATAGTAAATAATATGGAAGAGTTCATATTGAACGTGAATATAAAATTTTTATATTCAGATTTATAGAATATAAAAAATATAAATCTATTATTATAAAATTTTTATAGTTATATTTTATTTATGAATTATTCATAAATGGCTATCTCATGTTTAAATAATTGAATTTTTCATTTATTTATATATTATTCTCTATTTTATTCATAGTTATAAATTGTTTATGTGATAAAATTTTATGATTTAGTTTAAATTTTAAATTGATTCTAATAAATAGAGCTATGCATTACATGCTAAGAATGAAAGTGAATTTTGTTTTTCATCTACCTTGACCTAGATTTTTAATTGAAGTTATGATATTGCATTTAGTTGTTGGGCACAGTTTGTGCATATTGTGTATTAGAGTAATTTTTAATTGAATTCTCTCTTGAGTATAGTATCCCCAAGTAGAGGTACTTGGGGATAAACTACCTATTATCCTGGAGGATTATTCCTTGTATAGAAAGGAGAATGAGGTTGCATATCTTCTGCTTCAGGGTTACTCATATAGATATTGTCAATATCATATATCTCCAAACCATTACATGAATACTTCATGTAATTTATTCATATGATGGATATGGATATGTATGAATATACTTGAATTATAATTTTAGGTTAGAAACATAAACTTGTGGGTTGTGAAAATAGTTACACATTAATATGATTTAAATAGGAATACAAACTAATTCACTAGTACCTTGAATACATAAAGGGAATAACATGAGATAATATGAGGAGATTAAATTCTATCAAATACTAAGTTTTAGATTCCTTCTAAATTTTTACTTTTCAGGACTTTAATCATTCAACTAGGTTTGATCTCACCTATTAGGGTACTCTTTAATGATCTTTTGTAAGGACATAAAGTGATAGATAACACTACATCATCCTTGGGTGGGTTAGACCCGATAAGAGAGACACTATATTATCTTGTGTTAGCCTTTTATCAGTGTTTTGTTTGGTTAAACTAATATGTGAAACCCCTAAGAAGGATAGCAGGGGAATAAAGTTGAGTGAATCTATATGATGGATTTATATAAATAGTTATCCTCTCAATTATCCAAGAGTCACAATTGTTATGATTGGGATGATTCATTACCTAAATAATTATGTGATGAGAGAAATGTTCTATTAAACTTATTACCTAGTGAAATATATATCTTATCCCACTAATGAGTATAGTGTATTTTAAAATGGATCATTATTTTAGTGGGATCTCATTTGATAAATGTCTTTAAGAAATGGTAATAAAACATAATACTCATCTGATAAAATATTTGTTTTGTAGATAAATTCTATAATAATAATCATCATCAAACATTAATATTTTTCATTGGAATGAGAAGCTTAATCAAAGTTATTTATAAAACTAATAAATGAAGAAAATTCCTTAATCATGATTGTTAATTTCATAAAATTTATTAAGGAAAATTTTATGTGTCAAAAAAATTCCTTCCTGGGTTGCCAAATGTTAAAATATTTCAACAATTGAATCTGGTTACTTATTGAAGCATATAATGATTGATTTATGATTTCAAATGCATTGTATGGAAAATGACCAAAGTAATCTTAGTCTCCATGCATGTACTCAATATGATTGGTTATCTAAAATTATATTCAATACAATTGAATTTGTAAATGACTCTATGAGACTAAGGTCATCCTTAAAATATTTATTAGTTATAGAATTAAATTCTATTATTCTAATATTTATATGATATCAACTATATTTTTTACAAAATTTATAAATATACATAAGGGTTTGAAGATGAGAAATAATTTATGTTTAAATCTCGAAGGTTACTTTCAAGTAATAGAGAGAAGGAGTTACTGCATCGATAACTTAGATTATTTATGATTATATTAACTTATCATAATATGTGTGCTGTTAATCACATTTCTTTCTTGACAAGAGAATGTAAAAAAATTTTGTTTGAATGAAATGAAATAGGTAATTTTGGCTCACATAGTTACGATTTGTTGAATTCTATAGCATTCTTTAAGGGAGACTAAAAAATGAATTTTTCTCATTAGAGAATTCAAAATTTTTAATTTATGGAAATGATCTAAAGATATTATTTAATTCAAAAAAAAAACTTGATATTCTCAAAGTGTTAAGGATAAATGAACTAGGTGTGTGAAGTCCAAGTTTTAGTACTATATGGATAGTGTTAAAGGGTAAAATTTTAAATAAGAAGATGAAAAGTTAACTAAAGGGTTTATTAATGTTTCTTAAAGATTCTAGTCAAGGTCATTAAAGTATAGGGTTGTATGGAAGGAGGAAGAATAATTATATATGATAAGATTATTCATACAACCTAAATGAGTTTAGAAAACTCTATGGATTTTCCATATTAGGTATGGATGTTATATTAATTAATTATTAAAATTTTAAAGGTATGTGATACTATATGTATATTTTACGAGTGTTTTGAATATACAAGATTTCAAAATTAAAGTAAGAATTGATAATAACTTGTAGTTTACATTAAAATATTGAAAAATATAGTTCATACAAAAATAATTTGATTATAAAAGATTTTATCACATGAAGATGAATCTAAGTAAATGATGTGAATTTTCATCTTATGTATCTTCTATGATAAGAGAAGATGTTAGGTAAAAAAGGGGTTTTATGAATGAAATAATATGACACACATAATTTATAATTAATCAATTTATATAACATGTTTGGAGAAAAAGATAAACATAAAAATGTTTTATGCAGTATAAAGTGTTTATCCATATATCTATTAAAATTTGATAAAATTTGATTCCTACCCATGAGTGAAATATTTTAATGAATAATGTATTATTTTCACGGAAAAATAATCCAAATACATAGAATATCATATATGATATGGATATAATAGTTTATTTATTAATATTCTCACTACCAAGAAAATAAATGTTATTTTATAAATAAAAGTAGTTTGTGTATCTTAGTAAGATATTTTGATAGGAATATAGTGAATAAGAGGCTAGTGGGAGTACATTTGGGCTTAAAGAAGTTCAAACCTATAAAATAAAATACAATATCAGTCTAATATTTAATCAATATTCCATTTAATATCAAAAAATGTTTTAAATATATGAGGGTAAATAAAAATATAAATAATTTCATTTAGTTGGCATGAATTTTGAATATCATTATTTCATAAAGGACTACACCAATAAAATTACAAAGTGAATTACACTTCACATCTTAAAATATTTTAGGGTATGTTGATAAATATAAATTTAAAGAGTTATATTAATTACCATAACAAAGTAGATATCACTTTATCCTAAAAGAGCTTAAGATGTATTGGAATACAAAAATGTATGTAGTTACATTATTTTATGTAAAGAGTTTGATAAAAGTGTTCCAAGGATGATGATGATACACTTTGAAAGAGTTTTAATTATTCTATTGGATTAGTCCAACACCAACATATTATTATGATCCCAAATCATGTTTACAATTTTATTATTTAATTTCATGTTTTCTATATTTAAATTATTTTTTGGAAAAACTGAAAAAATGGATAAGTTTGGAACGTATCATAGTAACCTACCGTATGTGTAATGTGCATATCGTGTGAAAATTTTAAACTAACCATGATGGTCAAGTGACCATGTAGAACCTATAATATATTGTACTTCATATTATCACATGTAAAACCTAACTACCATTTGTTAGATGAAAAATTTAATCAAAGTCAAGAATTGATCGCGCATTGAAATTGAGCTTACTGTGTGTTGAGAATTACCACACCACATTTAAAATCAACCAACCATGCAATATAGATATAGTTATCATGAGTAAAAATGACCCGCTCGTGTGAATAAGTGAAGTAACTAGATAAAGGAAAATACCTACCATATAAAGAAATCATGTTACCATGTTAAAATAAGTAAAATATCCATTATGTAATATAATTACAACATCTGTTATTAAATTTTCCACATGAAGAGGAATTCATACGATAGATCAAATGAATAAAACTACATGAAGGAATGAATCGACCGTGACAACTTTTTGTATCAAACTACCATGGTATCTGACCATGAAAAGTTATCAAGTAGACTAACTATATTTTATGTGAAGATATCTTACTAGGTCTAAGTAGTGGAGCATTTAAAATCCTCAACAGTTAGTTTTTAGAGCATTAATTGAAGAATCAGTTAATTTAAGACTACATTGACTGTTCTCGAAAAATTAATTAAGGATAAAGATATTTGTATGAATAAAATATGATCATAGAAAGGAATTATGGTCATATTATCTTATAGAGAATACAAAAGGATACTACATGTGAACCAATACTATATAGACGACTCATTCAAAACCCCTTATGATACCTTTTTTTCTTGAACCTGTTGTGAACTTTTTATGAGCTCCTTTCAATGAAGAATCAAAGGAATCCTAGAAAACTAAAGCTATTCAGATTGAGGTGCACCAAATTTTATTATTTTTTATCTCATGATCTTTCTATTTACTCTTTACATTTGAGTTGTGTTTTTTCTTACTATGTTTATCTGTATAATATAGTCTCCTCTACTAAAGTAGAGAGTTATTGACATTATATTTTATATCTTTTCATTTTTATTCACACGTACAATTGTGGAAGAGTTCCTATGTGACATGTAATGTTGTTTTATCCCATACATAACTATAGAAGAGGATATGTACCTAAACAACCTTGTGTTCTGTTATTTGTAAAACTATATCCAGGCCTCAGATCAATTTATTTAATAATAAACTTCTTAGTAGTAGGGTATTTCCAAGTAAAGGAGATTAATTATCATATTGAGACCAAACCCTTGTTAAAATTTTGAACTGATTTAATTGTTTTGATTACTTCATATTCAAATTAAGTTATTTTATTTTTATCATTTATTAAAAAATTACTCTGATATTTAACTTAAACTAGTGTTTTATATACTTTTTTATATGAGTAGATTAGTTTTAAAATGTAAAGTATTTTCAAAGGTTTTTTAATTGAGTTATAATTGATCTTTTGATAATCTTATCAAAATATTAAATTATATATTCTTACTATTTTGTTAACTTAGTGATTTTATCAAATTGGATGATTTACGTTTTAAATTATTTTTCAAATAGAAATTTTAATTTGTAACTCTATTAAACACACTCTTGAGATTTCCACTAGGAACAACCTTTGGTATCAATCCAACCTCAAATTAATTTTTACTATTATTTAGTTACATTTAAAGATATTAAATTTATATTCTATCTAAATTTATATATTTATGAATAATCATAGATAAGAAGAAACTAACACTAATTGGATGCCTTATTTTAACGAAACAAATTGTTCCCAATGGAAGATTAAGATTAAAATACATTTAAAAAGTATGTTATTTATTATCTGGACTGTTGTGAAAGATAAATACAAAAAAACTCAAGCTGCTAGAGCGGTTTGGAGTGATACCACTAAGGAAAAATTTGATTTTAATTGTAAAGCTATGAATGGTTTTCATTATACTTTAAGTGAAGACAAATTTAATAGAATATCTGTTTGTGATACTACGTTTTGGATTTGGGATAATCTTACTATATCTTATGAAGGAACATTGAATATAAAAGAAATAAATTTAAATAACTATACTATTAAATATGATAGTTTTAATATGAATCCCAATGAATCTATCTTTGATATATATTAGCTTCAATGAGATTTATAACATGATGAATTCACTGGGAAAAATTTTTACTAACAAGGATTAATTCATGTGACTTCTTATATTTATAGGATATAGATGAAGAGAAACATCTTTGTTCACAAGAGATTCCTACAACATTAGTACACTACCAGTAAAAGAACACCTTATAAATATTTTGATGTATGAATTATAATTACAAGTGAAAGAAGTTGATGTAGATTAACAAAGGATGAATTTAGAATCATTCAATACTTTTGACTCAAAGAAAAAAATAAGATCAAAGATGAATGTTTAAGTGATTAGGAATCACCTGCAAACAATGTTGAATAAACGAATCACCTAGCTAGAAACTTTATAAAGTTACACAGGAAGAACAAGGTTTCCAATAAATAAGACTATAAACGTAAATATGACAGTAAATGAAATTAGATAAAATAATGAAATAAGGATAATTCTTCCAATTTAGTAATCTTTTATGAGTGAAAAAAGGAAAAGAAATATCAAGGAAGACTGTCCTAAGTTGCAATACAAGAATAAGTGTGAAGAAAAAGGCATCAACTATAAAAAAGTTTATAAAATACACATGGAGTGCCTATGAGGATAGTTCGAGTGATTTAGACATGATCAAAGAAGAGATAAATGATAAATCCAATATATGTTTTATGAAAAACACATCTGACGTACTGATTTTTTTCCTGAATCTTCTTATCACATTTTAAATCATTCTAAAAATTAAAATAATAAATAAATTATGTCCAGTGATGAATTATTTGAATATTTTAATATGTTGGAAGATAAAGTTTTTGAATTGAAATATTAATATAAAAGTTAAAAGAAAAATCATTTTGTTTATGCTCACTTTAAAACTAGTCTTACGGTATATAAAGATAAGAATTCTCAACTTCTTAAAGAAAAAATGAGCTAAAATTGGTTAATGAAAAATTAAATAAGGACATGGAGAGATTTAGTAATGGAAGAAAAACTCTAACCCAGATTCTTGGTAAATATAAAAATCCTAAATATATTACTGTAATTGAATACCAATCTGGAAAGATAAAAATTTATAAGAATAGGTTTGTACCTAGATCTAGTTCTGCTAGTTATATTAATAATTCTTATTCTAATTGACCTAATAAAGTGTTTATTTATAAAATTATGAGGTCTTATAGAGGAAATGAGTAAAAAATTATGGATTCCTAAATCTATTATTACTAAATTTTATAGACCTAAGAAAATATGGGTACCAAAATCAATTTTAGTTTTAATCACTTTTGTAGGAAAGCTTCTTGAAATGTTATAGTAATAAATTATGGTATTTGTATAGTGTATGATCCCGAAATATGATTGGGGACTACTAAATATTCAATAAATTTGTCAAAGTGTACGGTGGTCATGTCTCTTTTGGTGACATTTTAAAATGAAATATCATAAGAATTGACAAAATCAGTAACTCTCATACTATTTTAATTTCTAAAGTTTTATTTTTAGATGGATTGAAATGCAACTTTCTTATAATTTCATAATTTTGTGATGATTTATTTCATGTAAAGTTTGAAAATAATTCATATATAGTTTTTTATTATAAGTATTATTTATTTTTTACTATTATGAGAAATGAAAATGTTAATACTGTAGATTTGAATTCTTTATTTTCTTAAAATGTTTCATGTCTGACTTTCTTTTAAAAAGAATCATGGATATGTAATTGAAGACTATGACATTGTAATATAAACTCAATTATAAAGATAACTAGGAAAGGATTAGTCATGGATCAACCTAAACTAAAATTACCAATATATAAACTCTGCAATCCTTATCAAAAGGAAAAGCAACACAAAATAAATTTCAAACCAAAGAAATAAGTTTCAACTTCCCAAAATTTAGAGTTGGTTTTCTTGGATTTGTTTAGAATTTATTGAGTTTCTAGTTTATCAGGAAAACATTATTCTTATGTTATAGTTGATTATTATTCAAAATATACATGGGTTTTTTCCCTTTCTCATAAAGGTTATGGTCTTTCCTATTTTAAAATATATGCTAGATCCATAGAAAACCTTAGTGAACTTAAAAATTAATTCCTGGAGGAGTGATCATAGATGTGAGTTTGAAAACCAAGAGTTTGATTCGTTATGATCACAACAAGAATACAATAAAACTTTTATTCTCCTATAACACTACAAAAAAAATGGTGTAGTAGAGAGAAGAAATAGAACCCTTCAAGAAATTTCCCAGACCATGCTCAATGAGTATGATTTTCCTATATACTTTCAAGAAGAAAATCTAAATACAAATTTCTATATAATTAACATAGTTTTAATTAGGACACCTTTAAAGAAAAACCCTTATAAATTATGGAATGGTAGAAAGACAAAGGTTAATTACTATAGATTTTTTTGTTATAAAATCTATATACTCAACAAAAAAGAAAATTAAGAAAACATTTATTCCAAAAGTGATGAATGTATTTTCCTTGGATATACTATAACTATTAGATAATACATGGTATTTAATAGAAGAACTAATATTACGTAAGAATCTATACAAGTCAAGTTTGATGAGACATATGCACATGATATTAATATCCAATTAGAAAATATGGAGGAAGATCTTTAAAATCTAGATTCTGATGATAAATCTAGTGAAAATTTTATGAATCGTGTAGAAAAATCACCAAATTCATATGAACATCATGAAACAAAACATGTAGATGAGAATAAAGTGTCAAAAAATTCTTTTCCTAACTCTATTAGGATTCATAAATATCATCCCTTATATGTTGTCGTAGGTGACCTAGATAAAGAAACTCAGACTAAATATTCTCTTAGAAACCAATTTGAACATAAATTTTTCTTGTCATAGCTTAAAACTAAGATCATGAGTGATTCAATTAATAATGAATTCGAGGTAATGAAAATGTAAGTAGAATTAAATATTTTTAAAATAAATAGAGTATAGGAACCAATTAAAATAACCAAGACTACCTAAACACTGGCACTAAATGCGTGTTTAGAAACAAGGTTGATGCATCAGGTTCTATAATTAGAAACAATGAAATACTAGTTGCCTAAGGTCATAGAAAAGAAGAAGGTATTTACTATGAGGAAAAATTTTATCCAATCGAAATACCCGTTGACTACCTAAATATTGGAACTGAATGGGTGTTTAGAAACAAGGTTTATGAGTCACATACTATAATTAGAGACAAAAAAAACTATTTGAACATGGGTATAGTCAAAAAGAAGGTATTAACTATGAGTAGACCTTTTCTTTAGTATCTACACATGAAGTCATTAGAAGTTTTATTACTTATAAAGCACATTTTAACTTCAAATTATATCAAATTGATTTTAAGAGTTCGTTCGTAAATGGTTATATTGTTGAGGATGTTATTTTTTGAAAAACCCCTGCATTTCAAAACCTTCAATTTCAGTTTTTAATCTAAAAAAAGATTTATATTATTTAAAATAACATCCTAGATCTTGATATGATGTCTTAGACTGTTTTGGATTTCAAAATGTTTTACTAAAGGGATAGATGAACCTAATTTATTTATTAAAATAATTTCAATAGATGTTTTAGTTAAACAAATATAAGTTGATGATATTATTTTTGGATCTTTAAGAAATTATTTGTGCAATTAATTTTCCAAAATTATGAAAATTGAGTTTGAAATGTGTTTTATTGGTGAACTTAAATTATCAATTGGATTTTAGATTTTTCAAAATAAATAATAAATTATTTTAAATTAAATAAATTACAGTAAAGATATTTTAAAAAATTTCGACATGGATAGTACTAAAGTTAGTGATACTACCATGTGTACTAGCTATAAACTGGATATTGATGAAACAAGAGCTATAAACTGGATATTGCTGAAACAATGATACCATTTGATCAAACCCCTTATAGAGGTTTGATGGAGGCCTTCTATAGTAAAATACTATCCTAGAAAATATAATGTTCAAAGTGTGTATGGATTCCTATTTTCAAGAAAATCTAAAAGAGTCTCATTTACTTGTGAAAATAATTTTCAAATACCTTAAAAATACAACCAACTTAGGATTGTTTTATTCTAGAGGGAAAAAAAGTTTATTTAGTTAGACTTTTAAATACTAATTTTGATGGTTGTTAGTTACATAGAAAATAACTTATGGAACCTCTCACTTTTTGGGAATGTCTATATTGTCATGGTTTAGTAAGAAATAGAACTTTATTTCATTATCCACTACTGAAGAAGAGTACATATCTATAGGTTGTTTTTGTGCGCAGATTCTGTAGATTAAACCTACATTACTAGACTATTGATATAGATTCCAACATGTCCCTATAAAATGTGATAATACAAGTGTGATAAATACTTCTTGGAATCATGTATCACATTCTATAACAAAACACATAAATATAAGACATCACTTTATAAGAGATCATTTTCAAAAAGGTTATATAACTCTTGAATACATTGGTTCTGAAAATTGGATTAATGATGTATTTACAAAACCTATGAATGTTTAGAGAATCTATTACATTAGGATTGAGTTGGGTATAATAAACTATATATAATTGTTCATATTTAGTTACTTAATTCTTGTTTAAAAATATTTACCTTATAATATTTTATTGAAATAACTATGAAGTACGGTTCACATGGTCAATATACCAACCATTAATATTTGGTCATATGGTTAGTATACCTACCATAAACACTTACTAATGTGATCATTATACTTACCATGATTATTTAATCACATGGTCACTATAATTACCATGAAAATTTTCTCAAAAGGTCAGTTCTTAGTTACCGTTAACATTTTATTCATAAGTTTGACATACCAACCATGAGATCAGAGTCTGTATGCCTATTATTCACTTGTTATTATGGATCCACAGTCTGAAGACCAACCATGTTTATTTAAAGACTTATAATTTTTTCAATAAAATACTATGGTGTGATTTCACTTAAGTTTATTATTATTTTACTCTATAAATGATTAAATTTGATTTAGAATCCTAATCTAAATCGATTCCTATCTTTTCCCCAAAATATATTCCTCTCTTTCAAATTCATACCTTCAATCAAAATCCCTCTCTCTTGACTCTCTCTATCTCTCTTCAACTAGAACCTTCTAGTTTTGAACTACTCTATCCATACCAAACCTTTCAATAAATCAAATAAAATTGAAATTTCCAAGGATCAAGTACATTTTGGAAACTAAATTTCTTGGTCAGTTTCCTCCTTCTAATAAGTTGAAGAAATTGAAGGCCAACTTGAGAGTAACAGTGAAACTGAATAATCCACACCTGTTTGATTGCACATTTTATATTTAAATGGAATTCAACACATAATGGTTTAAATCTAGTAAATCACTATTCTAAGATGAGATTTAGTATCAAGGTTGGATCAATTGTTTTAAGGAGAACACTAATCCATTCTACTCAAAGAATTTCAAGGAATTTTATGTGCACCAGGAATTTGTTCCTAGAGTGAAAATGGATTTTGTTAAGAGAATGGTTAATGGGGAAGCTCTGTAATTCTCATAAAAGTGAGGGGAAAAGTTCTTGGTTGTGCCAAAAAAGGGGAAAATTATGATTATCAAAGATCATATCCAATTAATCATAATATCTTTGAGTTTCAAAGTGTTTTTGAAGAGAAAATTGGTAATATAAATCCACAATGTCCATTGTCCATTGAGTTGAGTGGTGAATGTTGGATGCTAGTCATGTTTATATAATAAATAATTTGTAAAAGGAATGATGATTTTCGTATTTTTGAGGCATCAATATTAGTTTTTATTATTTATTATGAAGAATGGTTTTTAGATTAATCTATGAAGATATTTCATGAGACATATGTTTTAGTTGTGTAAGTTTACTTCTCAGTTTAGTTTACTACCCTATCCTAATATTATTTCAGAATTCTTTGAGTAAAAAGGGTTATTTAATTAGTGTGAGGAAAGAATTACTTCATTATATGTTATCTTCCTTACATAGAATATTTTAAGTAGATGAAAGTAAACTAGAACCCTTGGAAAAGATAATGGGTGGCTGACCCATAGAAAATATATAAAATGTTATTCTAGTGAAGTATCCTATAAGACCATAGGGTTTGTGGATACAAGTGTTGAATATGATGAAATTGTTCAATATTCATTTTATGTGGTGGTTATTAGTGAGAAAGATGAAGAAAAAGAGGATGAAATAGTAGATTTGGATGAATAAGGAAGATATAACCATAAGGATAACATAGAAGCCACTCGTACCATATCCTTTGGACCTCCTGCTTCTCCCTTACATTTTCCATCACAGGAAGAAGAGATTTAATATGAGGATTTAGTTAAAATAGATGTATCTGTTAGTGGTAATAGTCTAAAGTTGGATGAATCTTCTGAGGCTGATGAAAGTAGTTCAGGTGGATCACTTATGATTTGAATTACACCTAGGCAGCCTATAACAGAAGCACCTTTCTTAGGAAATAAGTCCCTTGGATCTCTTTTTTGGGGATTATTATCTAGATTATAATAATGAAGATGGGGGTAGTTCACCTATACATGGTGGAACTTCCACCCCTTATACTCATATAATTATATGGGTCTCTTATTTCTACTGTAGATTCTCAAGAAAGACTTGATATATCATTTATAAGAACCTCATTTGACTAGAATCTCCATGATATATTTGGTCCCACTCCAACCAAGGAAGGTGAAGAATATAAGAAACGAAATTATCACGGTGAATATGTTTATAATGGTACTCCTACTATTCATGAGGAATAAATGGATATTGATGCTATAATTTTAGATTATATAGTTATAGATGAATCAATGGAGGATGTTCTTGTGTTAGATGGTAGTGAATCGGCTTATGATCCATCTACTTATATCTCTTCTATATCATATGTTACCAAGGATGATTTCAATGAATTAAAATATGATATTATGGGTGTTTCCAATGAATAGATTCCACATTTTTGAATTTCTATGGATCCTACTAGAGAAGAAAACATCAGAAGGACTATGATTCTTGTGATTTCTCGTCTTTATCCAAAATTTAATATTGATATAATTTTCTAAGAAATGAGATTTATGATCTAAAAGATCAGTTGGGTGCTCTACAAGTTATTCTTTATGATATGAAAGTTTAGAAAGACTAGAGATTTATGAGATCATAATTTCTTAATCCTTCTCCAGCTCCTCCAATTTGGTATTTATTTGATGAAGAAAAGATCAGATAAATCATAATGGAAGAGTTCAAGATTTTTTTATGAGTTCAAAGAGACCTAAGAAGCTTTGTTTGATGGTTTTCAAACATATTCTACCAAAACCTTGGTAGTTTTTAAGAGGATATCATGAAAGAAGGTAATTATAGGGAAACCATTAATAAGGATATATATTACTACAATTTCTGAATCTTTACTAAGTACAATTTAAAGGTAATGTTCAGAACCATTATCATGGATCTAAATATGCCACCTTTTACCTAAGAGTTAAAGTCACAAGTTTAAAGGATTAAGGGTTTGAATCTAGTTTTGGAAGTTTTCATGGTGAATATAGATGATTTTCATCAGGATTTGGATCACAGTTCTCAGGCTATGAGATACTTTACCAGATCGATGGAACCTTTCTTTTACATTACTCATTCTACTATGTTATCTCCTCTAGTTATCTTTATATGACTAGATCCAGCGAATACCACATCTACCATCAATATTTTTTGTCTAAATCCTTTGTAAAATATCTAATAAATTATTCCTATGTCTACATGTGTAGTCATTAGTGGAACTTATTCCACTTCTTCACCTCAGACCACCTCTTCCCCTTCTTATACTTTCAAAGGAATGAATCCTATAATTCCTTCAGATATGAGAGATATCCCAACTTGGTTATCATTTTTATTTTAACTTATTGCTTGTTCTTTTATTTTTAATCACTTTTGATATTCCCAAAAGGGGGAGTAAGTGATTAATTTAAATAAATTTATTTCACTGGAAAACATTTCATAATTTTTTGGAGTTTCTAAATTTTTAATTCAATCCTATACAAATATAATTTTATTATATTTAATTCAATTCACTTTAAATTTCATGATTTGTGATCATCAAAAGGGGTATATAGTTGGATTAGTGTATAAACTTCTCATTTTAATGATACCAAATCATGTTTACAATGTTATTAATGATTTTTATGTTTTTTGTTAGTAAATGATTTTATGGACAAAACTATAAAAAATGACCAAGTTGGGAACTTACCATGACAACCTAACACATATCTTACGTAATTACTATGTGAAGAATTTTAACAGACCTTAATGGTCAAGTGATCATGAAGAACCTATCGTATATTATACTTCACCTTACTACATGTAAAAACTACCTATCATCCGTCAGATAGAAAAATTGTGTCAAATTATTTACATGACTATTTATTGAATTTTTTCTTACCATGCATTGAGAATGAGCTTACCACATGTACAATCAACATACCCTGTGATAGAGATGTACCTTCCATGAATACATATGACCTAGCCATGTGAATCAATGAAGTAGCCACAAAAAGGAAACTACCTATCGAATGAATCAATCTGGTTATGATTCCAAGTTAAGTAAAATTTTCATTTAGCAATATACCAACTGTGTCTTTTATTATAATAACGACGTAAAGAGTAATTCTTTCCCCAAGATCAAATAAAATAACCACATGAAGGAATGAAATGACCATGAAAACTTTCCACATTAATGGACTTTTCCAAAAAAACATGAAATGTTTTCATTCTAACTAACCATGTTTTAATTGAAGATAGATTTCCATGTATAACTTAATAGTGGATAATTTCAAATCATCAATGGATAGTTTTTTGAGAATTAATTGAAGTGTCAGTTCATTTAAAATGACATTTATTGTTCTCCAATGACAACTTTTGGATGACAGTATTTTTATGAAGAAAATTCAATCGTGTGAAGTAATGATGGAAAAATACTTTTATAGTGAATAATTGAGGATACTACACATTCACCTATTCTATACATAAGAATCATCCAGAACTTCTTATGACACTCTTTTATCCTAAACCTACTCTAAAACTTATCTGAACTCTTTCAAAATAAAAATTCAATGAATCCGAGACAAATAAAGCTATTCGGATTGAGCTTCACCAAATTTTCTTATCTTTTATATCATTCTCTTTTAGTTTAAAAATTAATTTAGAATTATGTTTTGTATTAATTTTTTTATCTATAAAACATAATGTCCTATACTAAATTGGAGAGTGGTATAAAGTATCTTTCAAATATTTTCATTTGTATTACCACGTACAACTGTGGAAGAGGTCTCATGTGAATAGAAGTTTTCGCCATGAATGACTATGTATGAGGATCTATGACTAAACAAACTTATGAGATATTTTTTATAAAACATGATCCAGGTTTTGGATCAGTTTATTTAATAATAAACTACTCAGTAGTAGGTTATTTACAAGTTGATTTGATTAATTATCATCTTGATACTGAACCCCTTGTTAAAATTCTGTTATGTTTTATGGGTTTTGTTTTCTTTATATTCATATTTAATTAGTTTCTATTTGTGATTTATTAAACAAAATCATGCTATGATAGTTAACTTATAATAGTGTTTCATATATACTATTTTTGATATGAGTAGATTAGTTTCAAAAGTTAAAGTATTTTGGAAAGTATTTTAAATGATATATGATCATGTTTTTGATAATCTTTTCAAAATATTAAATTATATTATCCTGATATTTTTTAAGAGGGTTATTTTATAAATTGGAGGATTTAAGTTTTAATTTTTTTTGAAACAAAATTTTTAATTAGAAACTTAATTCACCCCCTCTTGAGTTTTCCACTGGGACCAACATAGACAACATAAGTTAACGACCTAACATTTTATGTTGTAGACTTATAGAGTTTGAATATTTTCAAGACATTGAACATTGAAAATTGGATTCCAAAATTTCACCATTATTCATATTGTTTTACTTCATAGATGTTACACACTAAAGATTTAGTGGGTGAGTTTTATTAGATGGGAATATAGAGAATTTTCATGAATTCTATAAGATGTAATGACTTAAAGAAACCCTAAAAGTTAAACACACATAAGAATGGTTTGGTTTCCTATTTTATATTATATGATAAAATGATGATTATGTTGGTTTTGTTAAATATTCTAAAAGAGTTTAATATTATTACATGTGTCATATTTTAGAAAATCTAAATTTTATCATTCTTTCACACGGGTTTTATAAATGTATATATAGATATACATTTCATGATGTGTAATGATAAATAACTTCTCGAAGTATGAATTTGAGTAATCTTTGACTGATGGTTGTCAGGGATTATTATATGTTATAAAGAAAGTTTTTGGCTAACATGAGTATGGTTATCATATAGAGATAAAAAAATATGACTATGAGGATTAATAAAAAGAATATGATTCTTTGTGTGCACTGGATGACACATGAAGTATACCACATGGAGTGTCATACATAATGGATTTGGTATACTAGGGGTGTATAGATCATATTTAAGTACCCAATACATGAGGTAGGTGAGATACCTATCATCGAAACCTTCATACTTTGATATCTTACTTACAAAAGTATACATATTGATTTGTCTAATATGGGGGTGGTTGGGTACACTGCTAATCCTGTCATTGGCTGGAAGTTAACAAAGATTTTATTGGTACTCTCATATGAAAAGTATGACATTTGGGATCTCTATTGAGATAGATCAGGGAGCATGTGACCAAACCTAGATAGTACATACGATGTTCTTATATATTTAGATAAAGGGAATATGATGTACTTATCCATAAGGGGGAGTGATATGTGATGTGTTCACTAACCAGTTTAGTCTGTACTCCAAGAATTGAGAATGAATATGTTGGCTATATGGGATTGAAATGCTCTATGTCCTATGGTAATTCAATGTCTTAGACAAAGGTAAAGTACGAGAATGAAAATTTTCTTATGATGTAGATTGGTGGACACATGTATATAGATACATGTGTTTGATGGAGATGATAACAGATCACTTTGTAGCTTGAGTATAATTAATGACTTTCTAGAGGCCCCTCTTTTCTTAAATTTATAAATATACATATTTATATTTATTATCAATGCTATAAATTCCCATGGGGTCACTCTTTGTGGTTAACATAATGGGGATTGAGTTTAACTCATATAGGTACTCAAAACTTATTTTAGAGTTAATTCAAAAAAATTTTGGATTATAATTCACAAGGCATTGCATATTATGTGATACAAGGTGAAGTTAATGATTGATTTATAAAAATGTTTTGGAAGATATACAAAAGGACTCTTGGATATGGGTTTGGAAGTTATTATATATGATACAATATAAGGTGAAATGACAAGAATTATTTTAGGATTTAGTTAAAGTGGTATATTGAAGGAGATATTCCACAAATCACATATATATATATATTACATGGTTTTCGTGAAAATTAATTTTTCCATGCATAAAATGGTATATTATTTAATGCTACATGTGATAATAGTTATGGAATCTGAATGATAGAAAATTATCATTCATGTAATCACCCACAATATATATCTTTAAAATAATCGTTTCATAAGATGGAATAGTTATGTGGTTCATCTATTTATGAAAGATTTGGATGAGTTGGTCAAACCATTTACTCATGTATTGCAACACATGATTAAATACAAAAATAGACCAAGGATCTTCCTTTTGTATTTATAAATTCAAGCCCTATACTGGCTAGTTAGTGTTTTTGTGATTCTTGATTGATACTCCCTGACTTGAAGCTCTATTTCTCCAACCTACTTTGCATCATGATATGATTGCACATCAAGGAGGATGGGTATTCCTACATGTATGAAATGTTATTTAGTTGGTCATTGGATACCAATGGAGATGGTGGGCCATTTTTTACACTATATGATCTTTTTCAAACACATTACAAGGTGTTTGACGATGATGAAGAAGTTGTAGATTCTATATGGTGTATGGTATACACATGTATCTGTAGTATTTTTTCATTTTACTCTTGTAAAAAAAGTATTAATAACATCAATGTTTTAACATCGATTTTTTTAACCGATGTTAAAAATATATTTATAGTTTTTATTTAATAAAAAATATTAAAACTACCATGTGTCTATTTTTAACATTGGTTATTTAAATAAATTATGTTAAAAATACTCTATAAAACATTTTTAACATTGGATATTTCAATAACCTATGTTAAAAATCAAACCCAGATTCAAATATTTACTATTTTCACATCATGCCAATGTAACTTTACCTTCTCTCCTATAAATTCACCCTCTGACTGAAAATCCATTTTTATTAAATATGAAGTGACCAAGGGAACAGTACGAGGAAGTCCTCAAGGAGGGAAAAAGTGATGAAAACCAACGGAACCCCCTTGTTTCACCATCTTACATTTAATTGGGACCGAGCCTAAGCTATCATAGATGATTAGCTGATCAGCCACACTCTCCATCCGAGCAAGTGAGTCCACCGCAAAGTTGGCCTCTCTCCAAATGTAATGAATTTTCTTCACAAAGATGGTCCCCACAAAACACCTTCGAATCAGATACACCAATCTCTAGGGAATATCATGACACTCCTATATATACCTCACAAGAAACTCAGAATCAGACTCAAATTTTGCAACCTCAAAACTGTATTCTCTACAGACTGTTATACCAGAAAAAAGAGCCTTAACATCTGCACCTAAAGAAGATCCTGGACTGTAGAAGGCACTGAACCCCAGAAGAACTGATCCCTGGGAGTCACAAAGGACACCTCCACCCCTCATCATCCCCCCATGAGGGAACCATCCACATTCATCTTCAGGCCACCCCGATGTAGAGTACACTTAATCCAGCGGCCCTCCTTCCTGGAAGATGCAAGAGGTATGTTAAATAGGGTGCATGACATAGCCGAAAGTTTATTCTCTTTCATCAATGTCCCAAGCTCAAAAATCAGAGATTTATATCGCATATTAAGGAACAAATATGATCTCTTGTTTCCCAACCTAATGTGGTTGCGATCCTCCCATAATGTCCATCACAATGAAGTGAATACAATAGAACGAACCCTATACACTATGGCCCTCCCATCAACTCTGTGAAATTGGGATCCCAAGAATCCCTGTAGTGAGGGATGATCAGTATCAAGGCAGGGATGTGGAGAAAATAAGGACCATAGGGAACGATCCCAGCTTCTATGGAAGAATAAATGAAGGGTTGTTTCATTCTGTAGATTCTCTCAATAAAAGCATCGTGCCACCATGAGGATCTTCTTACGCTTAACATTTTCATGTGTTTGTAGCACCCTGTTTCTTATTCGCCACAAGAGAAAATTATTATTTTTGGGTATCCCCTTACACCAAAATTTGGATTCCCACTCATCAAAAGGTCTCACTGCATGTATGAGGTCCCTGTAGTCTTTCATGATAAACTTCTCAGAAGAGGATCGTGTGAAGCAACATTTATCTGGTTCATCATTCATTATAATATCTTCATAAAACGAAACCTACTCAAGGGAGAGAAATAACTGATTGAAGCCAGGGTGCCCATAGGATTCCTTGTAGGAGATCTCCGAGTGAGGACAATGGGGATAATCTAACACCATGCCCACCCATTTAACCTTCCAAAAGATAACCTCCCCTTTGCCAATGATCCACCTAGCTGAACCAGAGTGAACCTCGAGGTGGGAGGCCATGCATCTTTCCAATCGTGAAGGCTGAGAACCATGCCCAATTGATATCCCCCATTTCATAACATAAATCTTCCTGAAAAAACACCATCCACAAGGATTCAACAACAGTAATATCCCAACCCAGATGGCCTTGTATGCCATGAATTGATTCATTGATGTTTCAGAGACCCACACCTCCCCTCGGAACAGGTCTAGCCATGCGCCGCCAGGAGGCCCAATGGCTACAACCCACCTGATTTTCATCCCACAAAAATGAGGTAATGGTTTTTTCAATATGATTGATAACCCATTTAGACGGTTTGATCAGTGAAAATACATGCATCGGTATGGACGTTAACACACTATTGACAAGTGTTATCCTCCCACCGTACGAAAGAATCTTGATTTTACAATTGTTGATTCTTCCCACCAGCCGATTGATGATACTATCAAAGTGATACTTCCAAATATGGCCATAAGAGAGTGGGAAACCTAGATAAAGCACCGAAATCTGTTTTTGGTGACACCCCAGTATGTCTTTGATTCCCCTGAAATTCCCACGAGAACATCTGTTAGAGATGAAGACATGACTTTTAGAGGTATTAATGCACTGTCCACTCAAATGCCCATAAGTAATGAGGAGTTCCATGAGGTTAAGAAATGATATCTACCTTCCATTGGTGAAGATTAAGATGTCATCCGCAAACATTAAATGTGAGATGCTCTCCCTTCCTCACTTGTTGTGATATAATTCCAGCATACCATTCTCAGCACCCTTGCATGTATTCCAAGATAAAAATTCTTGAGCTAAGATAAAGAGGCTCGGGGATAAGTGATCCCCTGCCAAACCCCACGTACTGATTTGAAGAAGTCGAAACACCTCCCCAACATTGAAATGGAGATCCATGGTGAGGAGAAGCACATGAAACAAAGGTCGCAAAACAACTCTTGAAAACCATACCTGCGTAGTACGTGAATGGTGAAGCCCCATTCCATTTTATTGTATGATTTGTCCATGTCCACTTGAAATATCACATTGGATCTAACTGACCTTCTATTGATGTCATTAACCAGCTCACTGGCAATTCCTACCGCCCCCTGGATGCTTCGTCCTTTGATAAAACTATGTTTCTTTCGTGAGACTAACCGTGGGATAACTCTGATCAACCGTGATGCAATGAGGGTTGAAAAAATCTAGTAAAGGAAATTACATAGGAAAATAGGTTGATAGTTTCCAATTTTCGTGGGATCCCATTTTTTGGGAATGAGGAAAATTCAAGAGGAAAAAACCATTCTATTCAAGGGGCCACTAGAAAATAGTCCTGAACCGATTCCACTACATGTGAGCCAACCACCTCCCATGCTGCCACAAAGAATTCCCTCAGGAACCCATCCAGCCTAGGAGCCCTATCACATGGTATTTTGAACACTATTTCCTTAATCTCCTCTTCTAGGGGGATAGATAAAAAAGGGTATTGTCCAAGACCTCCACTAGGTTAGGCATGCATCCCAGAAAGTCCTCCTCTTCCATTTCCCCCAGAGTACCTTCATATCTTGATAGAACCGACCCAACTAAAGTACCTTGTAAGTGTTCAAGATCCATATACCCCACCACTTTCATGTCTGAAGTAAAGATTCCATTCCCCAGGATGATGTTAATTTTCGAGCAACTCCTCTCCTTCATGTATGCATGGATGTAAGAACTGTTTCAATCTCCCTCCCTCATCCATCTAACCTGCAATCTCTCCTTGTGTTCCTTCTCAATCTCCAGAAGCTTCTCCACCAAAAGCACACACTTATCACATAAAAGAATGAAGTTATCCTCATCCCACTTGTCCTAAAGGTCTGTTTCTAAACCATTAATATCCACCTATAGTCACTCCATCCTAATATTTTAATTGGGTTTATCTACCATATAGTGTTGGATGTCCTCCCTGAGCCGCTTGAGATGATTAGTCATGCCACACCAAGCTCTCCCAGCCCCCTCTTGGTTCCATGAATCTTTAACCATAGGTATGAAGCTCATCTCCTAATGCCACAAATTGTTGTAATGAAAATAGAGGGTTTGTGGGGCCTCCCTCTTGACCTCCAAGAGTATAGTGGCATGGTTTGATAGAGAACGAGGAATATCAATTACCATAATTTTTTAGGAGGCTAGACATTGAATATTGGTAAGAAACCTGTCCAGATGACTCTATATACGATTTAGACCCTTCCTGTTATTACACCAGGTAAACATGGGGCTAGTGAACCCCAAATCAAACAGTCCTACCGATATCATGAAATTCCTGAAGTTCAGCATGTCATTGTTTAAAGTGGTCACACCCCCTTTCTTCTCTAAAGCATGCATGATTGAATTGAAATCTCCTCCCACAACCCACAAGAGTGTGCCGATTTGTAAGGACTCTAAATGATGCCACAAGTTCATACGCTTTTAGGATTAGTGCTCACATAGATAATGGAAAACAAAACCACCATGCTATTAAAGGTAACCTTGACATCAAAGCATTGTGATAAGAGACTCTCCAGATCAACTGAGATTCAATTTTTTCCAAAAAATCCAAATATGCAAATTATTTGGATTCCTGGGCATGTACAGAGGGTAAACCATTTTCCTCACCATAATCAGAAGCTTACATGGACTCTGTTTTGGTTCCAGGATGAGCACAAGATATGATTGATGAATTCGAGATTCATTGGCCACAAAGGCACATTTTTCTTGTTCCTTTATTCCATCTGCATTCTAGAAGAGTAGAGAGAACATTGGTGTAACCCCATTCGTCCCTTCTGGATAGATCAATTAGATAAAAAGTGAAATGATATCGCACCTGTTTCCTTTGACTGAGAGCAAGTAAGGGGTCTCGAAGAACTATCTGCAAGGATGTTCCTCTTTGGAGTAAGGATATTATTATTGAATGATCCATCAGAAACCTCAAGCAGAGACAATATGTTGGTCATAGTGGTGTGAGGGGGAATCACCTCCAATTATCCCTGCAATAGAGAAACCAAGAGGGTCTGTTGTGGAGAGGTCTAGGAAATGAAGTGTGGATCTGTAGGGTGAATTAGGAGAGGAGACCGCTGGTTTCCCAGGATAACCGAAGGTCCCCTATGGGAGAAGCCAAAGGATCCTTAGAATGAGACTTTGGGGTGGGCATGGGAAAAAAGAGAAGATGATCTGCCTGCTCTGATCTCGTATCTGACATGAGGACATTCGACACAAGATGCTCAGTAGGGGACGAAACCGTCTTTGACACCTAGGGACCACCGAAGGAATTTGAAAATAGAGCATCCTTCCTAATGGTAACAAAGGGAAGAAGATATGACTGCTCTGATCTTGTTGATTCTACAAGACAACTATGTGTAAGGTTTTATGGTGTCAAATATTTTTTTCAAAACATAATTTTCATGTTGGGTTTTAAAAAAATGATATGAAAAATCATAAAAAATTTAATTTTTTTTAAAATTCCTGACATTATAAATTTATTTACTCTGTCACTTTAAAATAATTCATCGCAAAAAAAATATGTTAAAAATATATAAAAAGAACATTAAAAACTTATTTTTGTACAAGTGTTGGAATATTTATAGTTTTCATATACTATGAATGATAAATCCTTGGAAAGTGTATCTTATATGATTCTTCATGATCTAATAATAGTATCATTTTAATCCAAATGATTTATTTAGAATTTATAAATTTTAGAAAACATTGATTTTTAGTGTGCAAAAATGTCAAAATTATTCTAAGTGTCGAATTTTATGAGATCATCTAGAACCTTGAGGGAAATAGAACCAACCCTACAATGATAGTGTGTTAACATCCAAATGATATTTCAGAACCTCATTATTACATTTCTTAACCTTATTACCTGGTTGTACCAACCTTACGGGGTGTTTTAATGAACCTTACAGTAGACTATTCTAGACTATTCTAACACGTTGAGATGTTTTCCTGAACTGTATGAACAACTCCTCCAAACTACCCCAACCATAAAAACTCTAGATGTAACAAAATTATGAGGTGTTTTTATAAGCCTTATAGTTGAAAGTACCAATCAGACAAGGTTTTTTTTTCTGAACCTAAAAACTAATTGTCCCAAACTTACGAAGACTAAATAACAAAGCGATTTTTTAGATAGAAACTCCACTTTTTAGATATACATCCAATGAACACATAACCTCTTTTAAAATTTCCCATAAGTCTTAACCTCACATTTTATACTTTAAATTAATTTATTTTAATCATGATATATATATTGATAAAAAAATATGACACAACCATGATATTTACTTTAAAATTTTCAAAAACTTCTTCTATAGATAATTTCTATCTCCTAAAGGGAACTTATTATGTCAACAATCACCCCAAGTACCTAACAACTTCCAAAAAATATCTTGGGATTGACACGTTGTTCTTAAAATCTTATAAAACGTTTAATGTGTTGTATCATGAGGTTCTAAATCATAACATGTATTGCTATTTCAATGCTAAACAGACCTACTCTCAACATTCACGGACCTATAAATTTTTACATAATCAATCATCAAGGAAAATTCCCATTTAATCATATATTATGATAGAATCTATCACGGTGCGACATTTCCTCTATGGTGTGAGAACCATATATCCATAACAACGGAATGCACCTAATCCTCCCTTGTGACATGACCAAATCTCTCACAACATGAATAATTATTTCCAAAAATACTAATGTTTTCTTGATTACCTTCACAGTGTGGAACCTATGTCATGACATGTAACATGAAACTCCAAATTTGATAAACTAAGAATTTTTATGATTTTCTAGATGACTTATGGATTTTCAAATTGACTCTTATGAAAAATTCATTTTCCATTTTTCAATTTCTACTCATGTTGTGGCATGATGCATGATGTGATGATTCACTTCATTATGGGTTGTAGAAATCAGGGGATAATTGAATTTTTGTTCCCATAAGTGTTTTAGGGAAAACATGGTAATTTATACTATAATATGATCTCAGCTAACTTTTTTGACCACTCTATTGGTCCCGAAATAGAATGTTTACCATAGTATAAGTGCCTCATAGAATTTTGAGCCATTCAAATTTTTAAAGAATATTTATTATTTAATTAGTTAAATATTAATTTATTTATTTATGTTTGTTTGGTGCTATGTCTTAAATGGACCATCATTTTGATATTTTTATCTATAATGTTGATTCTAGAATGGGTGGTTTTTCTTGGGTGATGCATTACCTTGAGTTAGGCACCGGGATCGGGCCTGGGCCCCTTTTCTTTTCTTTTTGTATCTCTTTTCTCTTCCCTTTTCCTTTTTTCCTTATTATTTCCCCCTTTTCAGATTTTTATTCCCATTTATTCCCTTGGGGGATTATTTTCAAGTGTTTGAGAGAGGTATAGGGAAAGAAGTGGGAAAGGGAAAGGGAGGAGTCATCTTCATGGATTTGTCTGAGGCTTAGATCATAGTGCGACGACTATGGGAGGAGAATTCAGTTTGAAGTATCAATGATTTCTACCCTAAGGTAGGAATATTTTATGTTTCTTCTATAAAATCCAAATATATTAGTATTTTAAAAATTTTAATTCCTTGAATTGGTTTTTGGAGACCCTATGGGGGTAAATCTGGGATTAATCAAGGAGAAACAAGGGTTTTAGGACGTTTTGAGTGGTTTACATTGGGGAAAACCCATGTACACAACATGTGGTTTAGAGAATGCATGTTTTGTGTTCTTCCTATTACATGAAGATGAAGGTTTTGGGAATATATACCATATAATTGGGATTAAACACTATGTAGTGGGCCGTGGCTGAGTACTCGTCCAGAGACCTCGAGCATGGGTTCTTGGTTATGTAGGGTATATGTCCAGACCCTGTGTAGGTTTAATGACATGTAGGACTACATGGATAGGTGGGTGACATGTCGAATACATGAGTTGTATGTGGCTAGGCACCCCATGTTGGAGTACACATCATTCACCAGGGGAACTCTCTATGTACTCAGGAAAGGTACATGCCAAGTGTAAGATCTGGTACACAGGAAGGTAACCATGCAGTGGTACATGCCATGTATGAGGCCAATATACCATTTAGTTTAGAAAATTACTTGCATAGTGGCTATGGAAATATGGATTGGTGGGGACTTTGCACTTACACATCATGTATCTCAAGTACACACCGTGTACTTTTCCTCTACGGCTCATTTTGACTTATTTTCACTATGGTATTAGAATACTACTTGTGAGTGGTTTATTTTTAGTATTTGTTTTTTTCTTATATCATGATGGTGGAATCCTTTTGGAATTTATAATATTTTTAGACGGTGTTTTGGATGGGTGATCATTTACAAGATGATTTCTTCAAGGTTTGTATCTAGAATCTCTAAAGGTGTTGGGTTATGAGCTGCAAGGCCTGAGTGAGGGTTGCGATCCTAATTAGTTTACTAGATCGAGTGCTCTATGGAAAAATGTTTGAGGTTATTTGGATATGTTCTAGAAGGAGATATCATGTAGTACCTATGAGGAGATCTTAGTTTTTACCTATATTTTAGGACCAGCTGTTTGACGTTAGAGTAGTTGAGGTTAGCTCTTGGGTTTGAGGAGACTAGATCTATTAGAGCAATTGGGCTAGGTTGATGTCATGGGATGGTGGTTACGTCCATGTGCCATTATCGTGCTAAGATGATTCTGAAATACTCTTGAGGATTCCCTAGTGTCCTGGTTACAGATCAAGGTATTAGTGGTTATTGTAGTGGGCTCTAGATAATTCCCATGTGACATGGTTTGGATTGTGCAGATGAACCCTTATGAAGGGTCCTACTTTTATAGTGTTCAAGAGGGAAATTTTTAATGGTTGGAGTGATTTGGTTTTGGATTCCCCTTTTGAGTGTATTGTTTACTGAGGATCATTTGGAGGCTATTAAGGGAAGTTTAGGATGTTTCTTCGCTAGGCAGAACCAGTGATTTTGGATGATCTAGAGAAACCCATCATAGGTTGTATTGCTCATTCTATGGCCTTTGGAAATTTTTTAGATCTTTTTATGGGTTTGGCATGAAATATTTGGTGTATTAGGGTATTCCCTTGTTGGATGTTTCAATTGTGCTGTGACCCTAGGGACTGTGGGAGCCCTAAGTTTTGGTATGGGCTAGAGGTGGGTTGTTGAGAGCCCATGGTAGCTACATTATTGGATGCTGGAATATGGGGCGTCCTTAGAGAGAACATGCTTTATTGGCCAAGATTAGATTGGAACTTCCAGTTCAGCTATTTTGATGGTGGGTTAGATGTTGGATGATCCCGTGTTCGGTTTGACTTTGGCCATGAAAGTTGATGCAGTTTCTACTCAATACTTTAGTTTGAGGAGAAGAGTATTTGGATATCTTGGATTGGGCATTGAATCTAAGTTGGGATGTAGTTATCTCCTCCATTTTATATTTTTGGTTATACATGGTTAGGGAGATAATAGAAAACCTGGATGTGTGAAACTCTCCTCTAGTTAAGGGTGCACCCAGGCTAGAGTGACTTCAAGCTCGTGAGGTTCCAAGGAACTTATAGAGTGGATTTAGTTGATTGTGGTTGTACACATGCTCTCGGGACCCATGGATGTGGTGATTATCCTAGGGTTATGTATGGAACCCTCATTGTTATGTCTATATCCAGTGCCCAATTAATTTTGTAGGAAGTTTGGGACTGACAGGTTCTCTAGTTGTTTTGGTCTAGATGTTTCTATCACTAGTTCAGATCATGCGATTAGAGTCATAAAGCCTGGTAAATTTCCTTTTTCAAGTGAACACCTATGGTTATTCCCTAGGGTCTATAATTTTTTCCGGTATCATTTATATTTCTTAGATATCCTTTGTAGATCTGTAAGATGTGTCTGCTTTCATGTGGATGGGTGATCCCCATGCTGTAAATCCTCTAGCGGGTGGCCAAAGTAGGGTTTGATTTACCTCGGGTGTCAGGATAGAACTTTTAGTTGATGTTTTTATTTATTTTTGTTTACCCCCTTTGTTTTATTTTGTTTTTTGTCTTTATGAAATCTATTTTTAGACTTTATCTAGGATAGTAATATCACATGATCATGCACTTTTTATGACAATATATTATATGTTCACCCTTTGGGGTGGCCTATTGAGATTTATTTCTCACCCTTGTATGTGCACCTCAGTGTGCATATAGACCTGATGTATTCTTTTAGGTCTCTAACCAAGTTTCAGGATGGATGGGGTCAAGGTCCAGTATTTTTGGATCGAGCGAAGCCACTCATGTTGAGTCCGATGATTAATCTGGCGTAAATTTAGCATCATAGAGACCGTGTATGTGGTTTGGTTCAGCGTTGATAGGAAAGCCTAATATTTTTATTTTCATTTTTTTTGTATATATGGTTGGCCTAGTGGAAAACTAGAAAATTTATATTATGAATGTATTGGTTTTGTATGATTTTATGCTACATTTCAGTTATTATAGCAATCTTCTTATTCAATTATTTATTATGTGTTATATGATGTTTATCACTGTGTATGGGTTTTGTTATTTTCCACTGCTATTACACTATGATCAAAGGGTATAGTCTTTACAAGGTATCTTTTAGACCCTCATTACTAGTCAAAATCCTATGGAATTTGGGGAGGAATTCTTGAGGCCTTATGGTGAGCCAGATCAGGTCACATGTCATGTCAAACCAGACTAGTTCATTACAAAATGGTATTAGAGGCAATTTGGTTTTATGATTTAGGTAGTTGGTAGATAGGTATTTTAGTAATTTTTCAGTGTTTGTGATGCATATCAGACTAGTGTGTCACAAACACCTTTTATGATAGGATGTCTAAGTTTCCAGGTCATGGTATTATTTTTCTTGGATTCTATTTACATGGTTGTGTGATTTCACTTAGTATGATAAACTTGTGTTTGTGGATTTATATTTTATTCTTGTTTTTTATTTTGTCCTATAGGAAAGAGTCTAGTGTTCATGTATCATTTTAGGAAAGTAGGGTTTACAGGATATAAATTTTTGTGTGGTATTTTTACTGATGATGGAGGTTTAGTTTTTTAATGGGTTAATAACTATTCATATGGTGTTTTCTTGCATAAGTACTTAGTAGAATTCTACTCAACTAGACCACAAGTTTATTTATTATCTTCTAATGACTGGTCATGTGGATCTTGTGGAAAGATGTCCTTCGATGATGGAGATGCAGTCCCATCATTGAGGGATGCCTGGAGACACTTGTGTGTTGGTAATGAGCTCTGAGTTCCTTTTTTGTGGCTATATGGGAGAAAATATGCCTAAGGGATCTTTGGAATAAGATCAAGTTGACCTAAGGTGGTGGTTTTCATGAATTCCTAGGTTCGTGTTTTTGGGAGGGGTTTTTTCTTTTGATGAGTTGTCTCTCATTTTCTTGCAGTGAGGCCCATGTGCTTGATATCATTGATGGCTTGGGTGAGTGTGTTTATTCATCCTTGGTGGGGTAGTTGAGGTCTACTATCACCAGGACGTGGTTAGAAACGAGAATTCCTAGTGTTTGAGAAGTGGAGTGTTGGGAGTTCTCCTTGTCACGTGGATGGCTTGAGAGGTTAGGTTAGGTTGGTTTCATGGCCATGTTCATTTTGGTTGCACTTTGGGTAGCGAAGTTTACGCATGGTTGGACACTTTTTGGATTTGGATCAATATTTAAATGGAGGGTGGTCATGTGGTTGATATTAAAATGATGGAGATTCGTTATTATTGAAGAGGAGTTCCTAGGGTGCTCTGTTTTTTTGGATCTGACTTGTGTGAGGAGCATGGTTGTTGGTTTTAGGTGCATTATCCTAGTTTTATTAGGACTTAGACCATGTGAGTGTGAGTCCTATTACACTTTTGGGAGAGGTTTAGGGAAATCCTTGTGGTGGGGAGTGTAACATAGGTTTTTAGAGGTTTTGAACATCATTTTAAGTGGTTTTTTCATTGTGGAGGTTATGTTTATTTGTATAGGTACTCAGGTTTGAGAATTTTGGCCACATTCAACCATTGTGTTTGGTGATAGATGTAGCATGGGCCATCTGGTTTTCCATTAGTAAGTGAGGTGATGACAATGATAATCTTATAGTGGGAAGCATCAGAGTGGTCACAGTATGATGTCTCTCGTTTTGGGAGAGAGAGTTTGGGATGTTGTAATACCTATTGTAGGATGGTCTAGATAGCATTAGTTACACTAGTATATGAGTAATTTCATCACTACCGGTTTCCCTCTATGGATTATCGAGGGGAGAGATGCATTTTAGGCATCAAATTTTTAATGATATGCATCATCACGAGTTGGGAAAATTATGGTAAATTTGATTTCTTATTCCTAAAAGTATTTTTAGGGAAAATTGTAATTTATCTTATAATATGATCTCAGATTCATTTTCTTACCACCCCGTTGGCCCCAAAATATTATTGTTACCCTGGGATAAGAGTTTGGTGGAAATCCGAGACGTTTGAATTTTCCTGAAATATTTAATATTTATTTAATTAAATATTAATTTAATCACGAATGTTTGTTCAATGATATATTTTAAATGGAGAAATTTATTTAGATTACATCTGTGTGGTGAAATCTAGAATGGGTGGTTTTTTCTAGGTGAGAGGTAACCTTGCATCGGGCGATGGGCTCGGTTCGGGTACCTTTTCTTCTCTTTTAATTTTTCATTTTTCTTTACATTTTTTCCATTTTTTCAAATTTTCAATTTATATTCTTGTTAGATTCATTGGATTCTTGGTGTCACACTGTTGGGTGATGGATAGGGAGAGAATATGGAGAGGAAAAGGTAGGAGGCACCGCTATGAGTTCATTCGAGACTCGGATCAGAGTGTGGTAGCTGCAAGTGGTGGATTCCATGTGAAACATCACCAATTTCCACCCAAAGGCTGGACTATTTCATGTTTGTTCCATAAAATCCCCATAGTTGAGTTGTTTTTAATTTTTAATTCCATTAATGGGTTGTTGGGGACCCCATGGGGGTTGATCTTAGCTTAATTGGAGAGAAACGCTGGTTTTAGGCCCTTTTGAGGGGGTTTTGTTGGAGAAAACCTATATACATGACATGTGGTTTATAGAACACATGTCGTGTGTTCTTATTATTTGGTGAAGGTGATACTTTCAGGACTACATTCCATGTAGTGGGATTGGGGTGTGTACGAGTACTTGGCCCGACACCCTGTGTGGGGATTTTTGGCTGTGTAGGGCACATAGTCAGACCCCTTGTGGGCTGTATATCGTGTTTGTGTACATAGATTGGGCATGTGTAGTATATGGTTAGGAACCCTATGTGGGATTAAATTCCATGTACTTAGGAGGGGTACAAGTTGAGTGGAGGTTGAGGTTCATGGGTAGGTACCCATGTGGGGGTACACACCGTGTATGGGGTCGACACATCATGTACTTTGGAAAGGTAAATTCCAAGTGGAAATGGGAAGACGACTAGGGAGGCCATTTGGGGTATATATCTTGTACCCTGAGTACACTCAGTGTACTTTTCCTATCTTGGCTTGTTTTTCCTATTTTTCACCCCTTACACCCGAATTGGACTTGTAAACAGTCCATTTTGGTCATTTTTTTACATAGATAATGATTGTGGAATCTTTTCATAATTTAGAGGGATTTTAGAAGTTTTTTGGATGAGAGGGGGTATGAAGGATGATTTCATCGAGGTTTGGATCTAGAATCCTCTTGGGGGTTGGGTTGTGATCCACGAGGCCCGAGTGATAGTTGTGAGCTCAATGATCATCCTGGATCGAGTGTTCCTTAGATATCTATTAGAATTTGTTTGGATAGATTCTAGATGTTGGGATCATTTAGTTCCTATAAGTATATCTTGGTTTTTCCATTCATGTCAGTACCACTTCCTCTAGGTTAGATCATTTGAGGTTAGCTCTTGGGTTTGAGTATACCAAAGCTATTAGAGCCTTTGGATTTGGTTGACATCGTGGGATGTAGATTATGGGTAATTGTTTTTATGGTGCTGAGATGAGTTGAGGGACAATTTAGGTTTCCTCAATGAGATTTTAACTTATTAATTGTTCATTGGTTGGTGTAGTATGTGGTTAAGAATGCCTGTGTGGCATGGTTTTCCATGTGTGAAGGGGCCCTTGTGGAGGGTCTTGATTTTGAGGTGGTCACCAAGACCACTATGAATGCCTTATTTTAGAATGCTTTGCATTTGGATTCCACTTTTGGGAGAATTTTTCATATAGGATTTGTTGGAACCACTTTGAAACATTTTTGGATCTATTGAACGGAATGGAACAGGAGATTGGGTGAAGCAGGCAAGTACCTTGTGGGACATCACATTTGTGTTGAGAGGCTAAGGACCATGGAGACCCAAGCATTGGTTTGGACCTATGGTTTGTCATCGAAATCTTGTAGTGACTACATTGTTGTATGCTATAACAT
Source organism: Viscum album (assembly GCA_963277665.1). NCBI lineage: Eukaryota > Viridiplantae > Streptophyta > Magnoliopsida > Santalales > Viscaceae > Viscum > Viscum album. The sequence goes on from OY728130.1 coordinate 403,505,230, forward strand.
GAGGTGTTATGAGAGAACCTATGCTTTGTTGGCCAAGATTTTATTGGCGATTCTACTTTAGCTCTTTGGATGGTGGGTTCTAGGTTGGATCAACCCTTGATTCGTTGACCTTTTTTCATGATGTTTGAGGGAGTTTCTGCTCAGGACTTTGGTTTGAGGATGAGACCCTTGGGATATCTTTGACCATATGTTTACCTTTAGTGGTGATCTAGTTCTCTTATACATTGGATGGTCATTGTTAGATGAAATTATGGAGTAAATGGATGATCTGGATGAGTAAATCCCCCCTCTAGTTGAGTGTTCACCATGGCTAGAGTGGCTTTTGGCTTGTGATGTGTTGAGGCACTCAAAGACTGGTTTTAGTTTATAATGGATGCCTGAAAACTCATGGGGATTGTGGATGCAGTGTTTCTCCATGGGTTATGTATAGAGCCCTCCATGATGGGTCCATATCTCATGCTCAATTCATTCTGAAAAACTTTTAGGACTAAAATGTTCTCTAATTGTGTCATCTTATATGTTCATGTTGTTAGTTCGGATCATGCGATTTGAGTCCTAGAGCCTAAAAAATTGGAAATTGAACCATTAGTTATGAGATAATTGCGATGGGATGCTGTCACAAAAGGTCATTTGCAATGGGGTCCCGTCGCAATTACCCCATTGCTAAAAATAGTGGCACAAATACCTTTTTTGTGATGATCTATTGTAAATAAATCTATTTGCGATGGGAATATGTCCCATCACAAATATTTTATCTTGGTTTTTTAAATCCTTTTTGTGATAGGCCCATTACATGTTTTTTGCAACGGGCCGCTCACAAATAAGTATTTACAATGGGCCTGACACAAAAAATAATAAAAATAATAAAAATAATAAAAATAATAAAAACTAATAGTAATAAAAGTTAATGAAATAATAAAATAATAATAATATTATTAAAAAATATATATATGGAATAATAATAATAATAAAATAATAATAATACTACTAATAATAAAAACTAATAAAATTATTAAAAATAAAAATAAAATAATAAAATTTTATAAAGCACAATATTCGCAACAATATAAAATAAAAATAATGACGGTGAAATAATAAATAATAGACTATAATAATAAAAATATTAAATAATATAATATAATATAATAATAATAATAAATAATATAATATAATAATAATAATAATAAACAAATTAATAAATAATAAATAATAAATAATATAATATAATATAATATGTCACTAAGGGGGAGGGTTATTTAGAGGAGTTGGAGGAGGGAACTGAATCCATAAACCATGAGTCAGACTTCACATGTACTCCATCGTTTGCTCGTGATACTACTACTGCCATCAACACATCTCTTCCTACTACTGTTGTTGTTGTTGGCAGAGCTCTTCCTGGTCCCTATGGATACTCTCTATAGGCCCACCCTGAGCTCACAACTGCTCATGATACTATTCAGTAGATGATGAAGACTCTCCAAGCGATCCTCTCGAGCTTCATGATGATATCACAATAGTACCATAATAACTGTCACGCGCCAATCGAGAGTTGATACCAACAACTTGGCCCTTTTTGAAGGAATATCGGGTCACCTGCCACTACTACAAATATGGATTTTATCAGTGCTAAAAATGGCCATTAACAGTGCTATAAAAAGCGCTATTAATGCCGGAGAAGATAAAGGGGGGTCCCCTTTATCAGCGCTCCAAAAAGCGCTGATAAAGACCACTTTTATCAGCGCTGATAAAAGTGGTTTTTTATCAGCGCTAAAACGAAGCACTGATAAAAGGGTCTTTTATCAGTGCTGATAAAATTTAAAAAAAAATACTACCAATCTCGGGGGGGGGGGGGGGCTTTGTACAGCGCTTGAGCCCCCCTTTATCAGCTCTTTCCTGCACCTCCAGTGCCCACCCGCACCACTGACACCCTTTATCAGCACTAGCCCTTTAAATCAAAATTGTGTGCGCACCCGTGCCTCCGCCTGGATTTGATCTCGAGACCTCCCCCCTGCGCACCTAAAGCCTTTGCCACTACCCTATATTGATTTGTTCTCTTATTCATGATATATCTATATATATATATATATTTAGTTATATTTATTCGTATAGTAATATATATTTATATTAATATAAATAGTTATATTAATATATATAAAGTTATATTAATATATATATATAGTTATATTAATATATATATATATAGTTATATTAATATATACATATAGTTATATTAATATATATATAGTTATATTAATATATGTATAGTTATATTAATATATAGTAGTTATATAAATATTCATATATTGGTATTTTAAATAAAATGGATATTAGTTATGATCTAGATAAATCTAATATATTTTATATGTAAATATGTTTAATTACTTATTTAAAAAATTTAATTTTTAGGTCTGAATATATAAAAAATATGTACATATAGTTATATATTTGATTATAAATAGTATTTCATTATAAAAAAAGGATGAAATTTCAAAGACATAATATCAATATAAATGTAATACCTTGGAATAAATTCAGTCCCCACCAAAAAAAGCCAATAATATCCCCTTAAACGAGGCTAAAAATCCACAAAATCTTAAAAAATCTGGGTACCCCGACTAAAAACTCAGTTTTTGAGGCCTTCTGGGCCTCTTTTGGCCATGAAAAACGCTTGATTGGGGTCCCCTAGTAATAGTGACGTAGAGATCATCGCAGTCTTCGATTTGATATGTGGTAGAGCTCAAATGGACACCCGGATCAAAAGTTATGGCCGTTTGAAGTTCGAGTTGTGTTTTCAACATATTTTGGATCTTTTTTTAATTTTTTTAATGTTTTTAGTCTTCAAATTGTTATTAAATGACTATTAATCCATAATAATTAGAAAATTATTAATTAAAAATATTTTTTAAATTTTTTAAGAAGCCATTTTCACTAAATATCTTATATATTAAGTATAATAAGTGTAAAAGTACATTTATACTTATCTAAAATATATTTAAAAATTATATATTATATTTATATCAATATAACTATATAAATATATTTATATATTAATTTTTTTAATTTTTTTTGAAGTCGACCCTTTATCAGCGCTTTTAAAAAAAGCGCTGATAAAGGGGTACTTTTATCAACACTTTTTTAGCGCTGATAAAGGCACCCTTTATCAGCGCTTGCTTAGTATCACTGATAGGGGGGGGGGGTCTTTATCAGCGCTTTTTCGTTAGTGCTGATAAAGGGGTGGTGCTAGTCTTTCCTAGTTTTGTGGTAGTGTGCATCCATTCTACCTTGTAAAATCTTGTTGCATTGGTCCAATCCTCTAACTCAGCTTTACTATCAGTCTGTTTTTGAGACGTTGCAGCCTCATATGACTCCTTCAATTGAAATTTAAAATTAAAATAATTAAAATACTACTTTCCGTTAATTTTAAAACTCAAAAATAAAATATACTAACCCTAATCTGATGTTGGCGATAACCTCTAATCTCCCCAGTTAAAGGATCATTGTACATCCTCCTATAAACATTGAACTCTGTACGATCATGTTGTTCAACTACCTATATGAATGTAAAATAAATGGTTTACATTTAATGTTATATAAATTATTCTAAAAGAGGTACTTACCATATATTCCCTATGGATACTGAATTTACAACTAATAGCTCATTGTGTAACCTTCTATCTCCTCTAGTTTTATCAACTTACTGATGATCTCCTCTAAAAATGACCACCCATATAGTGTGAACATAATCCATCCCAAATATGAGATGAAATGTAATCACGTTGGTGGGCACAACAAGACTAATCACACTTTGTGACTCCCACTTTTCTCATTGATATCCTCCTCATATTGTGAAACAAATGATGGAAATACTCATGCATAAAACCCTCCCATTCCTCCCAGATAGCATCACACATGCTATCATTGACGGGATCTATAAACCCTACAAATAATTAATAATATTAAGTTATTAATTAAAAAAATTTCAAAATAAATATTATTTATTTACATATTATCAAATGATAGAACATGTGATGCTGAACATCAATGGGAATCTCATCTCATGTAACACATGCTCCAGGAAAATAATTCAACAATATGACACTCCGTTTTCCAACAACTATATGAAAAAATATATGAAAAATAAGAAAAGATAATCAAACAATTAATATATAAATAAATTATTTAAAATTAATGAAAACTAACCAAAATACACGAGTAAACATACATATATATGTATGGATCTAATAAAATACATGGACATCCCCTGGGATAGGTACATGAATCAAAAATCTCGCAAGACCATGAACCCTCTAAGTTGTCATTGAACCGCCAGCAGTCTGAGGGTCAAATGATCCAACATCATTCTCGTCACCCGGTATATCACCCCCTCCAACTCACGAAATAGATCCGTGTCCACCTAAAACATTGAAGGACTATTTTTAACAAATAATTAATTATTGTTAGAAAATAGTTAAAAACAAATATTATATATAAATATATATTTTATATGATTATAACCGGAATTTAACTATTTCAATCTTTATCTTCATCCTAATATTTATATATGACAATGTCAATATTTTCATATTCATCCTCAGTATCATCAATTTCCATTGGAGTTTCATTTTTATCACCTCTTATCATTTAAAATTCATTTTTTACATCAATAACAACATCATCACTATCAACCATTAATTGTGGGGTGTCATCATCGATATTACAGTCTCTTCATGGAAAAGATGGATTTAGATTACTCTCTTTAAAAATTTCAATTCCTTTCATTTCAATGGAACCATATTCACTTTGAATAAACTTATTTTCCTAAGATTTCATTTTTATTATGCTCCACTAATCACCCAACTCTCTTAAAGTAGAAGAATAATTTTGGTAATAAATTTTATGTGCCTGATGAGATAATAAAAATGATTCATTTAATACAAGAAGGATTTTATATTCAATATCATTGATTCCATGCCTTGAATGAACATGAAATCCTCTATTAGTATCCAACTACTAACATTTAAATAAAATTATTTATTTCTATCCTAGATAACACAGTTCAATTATTTCTTCCAGCCTAATGTAAAAGTTAACTTCAATTTCTATATGATGAGATAATCTCAAGTAAACACCACTATTCATACCTTTTTTTGATTCCCCATATGTACTTTTTTGAAATTGAAAATTATTTATCACATATTCATTATAATATTTAACCATTTTGGATGGTGGGTTACTCAATACACATAATCGATTATCAATGTTATCAGTATGTTAAGATAACTGGAAATTTATTAAACAATTATCAACATAATAAGTAATAAATTTATTTTATATGTTAAACTGTATATAATTTATGTTATTAAATTTTGAAACTGGTATGAAAAATTAATTTGTTGATGTTCTTCAAGAGAAACTACTATAATTTGTGGAACATGTTTATTCATAGGATTATCATATAATCTAAAAATAAAATAATATTAATTTATTTTAATAAATATTGTAGATAAATTGATAGAAGAACTCAAAATATAGATGGTTTCATTTCTACACAGTTGAGGAGAACATATGTATGATCTTTGGGATATTCATCATCTGAAAGCAATTGTTCATGAACTCCACAAAATCCATGTTCGTACTGAATAAAAATTGATAATTGATTGTTCATTTCATCATTAAAAGTTTCCTCATTAAGGCACATGCAATTATGTTTTGAGAAATATTCATATTGAAAATAATGAGATTATAAAAAATAAATTTCCTCCTACAAATAAGCTTCTGCAATTGATCCTTCAACCGATGCTTTGTTATATACTTGTTTCTTCAATTTCTACATGCACCTATCAGATGGGTACATCCATCAGAACTGTATTAGACTTCCGCATTTTTTTTCATGTGGAAAATGCAATATAAAATGTTCTATCGAGTCAAAGAAAGCTGGTAGGAATATTTTTTCCAGTTTACATAAAATGAATACAACATCTTCTTGTAGTCTACTTAGTGCATCGTAGTGCATTTTCATCCCAAATATAACTCAAAAAATATTAAATTTTTGTTAAAACATACCAAATAATATAATTCAACAAACCTCTTAATATAATAGGTATAATTCCATCCATTATAACATGATAGTTATGACTTTTTAATCCAGTAATATGACAATTTTTGACACATCTGGACAAATTGGAAACATAACAACTAGGAAGTATCAAATCTTCAATCCACTAACAAAATAATAATTGTTTTTCTTTGTAAAATTTATAAGATAATTTTGGATTCATTAACTTTTGTGATTTGAAAATTTCAAACAGTTTATGTTCTGGCTACCTGCAAATTTTTGGAAAAATCTAACAAAGAATTTATATTATCTTTTGTCTTACCTGATGTATCCAAAACTATATAAAATATATTATCAAAATAATTCTTCTAAATATGTAAGACATCCAACATGTGACAGACCAAAAAATTAGACTAATATGGCAGATCCCAAAAAATTCTCTATTTTATCCAATTGTATTTTTTCCCAAAGCCATCAATATTTTTTTGGTTTATAGTTGGTACAAATTTAATGGAAGATAATACATAGATAAATTATTTTAACTCCATATATGAGATCATTATTGATGGTCTATCTCTTTCAATAGTGTCTTTTTTGAAATGATATCTTTTCCCTGAAAAGGATGATCGATCAGAATAAATCTGTGATAAAAGTCAAAAAAATAAAGTTCTCTTCCATTAACAAGCATAAATGTTTTTCTGTCTCTGATACAGTAGAGACATGATTTTGGACCATGTGTACTTTATCCAGATAACTTGTCATATGCGGGGAAGTCACTAATTGTGTGCATCAATGCATCTTTTAGTAGGAAATTTTGTTTTACGAAAATTTATTACAATTCATTACAATTTATTAAAATTTATTACAATTTATTACTAATTATTACAATTTAGTACTAGTTATTACAATTTATTACAATTTATTAAGAATTATTATAGTTTATTGCTAATTATTACTAATTATAACTATTTATTACTATTAATTACTAGTTATTACTAATTATTACTAACTATTACTACATATTACTACTTATTACTACTTATTACTACTTATTACTACTTATTACTACTTATTATTACTTATTATTACTTATAACTACTTATTACTACTTATTACTAATTACTAATTATTACTAATTATTACTAATTATTACTAATTATTACTACTTTTTAATAATTGCTACTAATTATTACAATTTATTACAATTTATTACTATTTAATACTAATTAATACTAATTATTAATATATGTTACTATTTATTACTATTTATTAATAATTATTACTATTTATTACTAATTATTTAAATTTATAACTATTTAGAACTATTTATTACTAATTATTACAAATTATTACTGATAATTACAAATAATTGTTACTAATTATTACTAATTATTACTATTTATTACTAATAACCACTAATTATTACTAATTATTACAATTTCTTACTATTAATACCAATTATTGCTAATTATTACTAATTACCACTATTTATTTCTACTTACTACAAATTAACACTATTTATTGGTTGTAATTAGGAATAATTAGTAGTAATTAGTAATAAATAACAGTAATTATTACTAATTATTACTATTTATTACTAATTACCACAAATTATTACTATTTATTACAAATTACCGCTAATTATTACTAATTAACGTTATTTTTTTACATACTACTAATTACCGCTATTTATTACTAATTACCACTATTTATTAGTGGCAATTAAGAATAATTAGCCATAATTAGTAATAAATAACTAAAATTATTACTAATTATTACTACTTATTAATAATTATTACTAATTATTACTAACTATTACTATTTATTACTATTTATTACTATTTATTTCGAATTATTACTAATTAGTACTAATTATAACTAATTAGTACAATTTATTACTCTTTATTACTAATTATTAATAATTATGACTATTTGTTACTAATCTTTACAATTTATTACAAATTATTACTATTTATTTCTAATTATTACTAATTGCCGATATTTATTCCTAATTATTACAATATAAAATATTTATTACTATTTATTGCTAATTATTATTAATTTGCGTTAATTACTACTAATTTTCTATTAATTATTACAATTTATTACTTTTTATTTCTAATTAATACTAATTAATACTAATTAATACTAAATAATACTAAATAATACTAATTAATAATAATTTATACTAATTTATACTAATTTATACTAATTACATGTTCTTATTATTAATTAATGATAATTGAACCAAATTATTACAAATTAATACTATTTACTTTTAAATAAAAACATTAAATCTTATTGAAACAACATATATGTACAAATAAATAATTCAAAAATAAAACTATATAATTCTAATTTAATTTAATTACCACTAATTAATAATAATTATTACTAATATAAATTAAAATGAATTAACTAAAAAATAAAAGTAACCAATAAATACCTTAAAACTGGATCTTTCGTTTGATGCAAGTCTTGAAAATTAGTCTAATGTAAAATTTAAAAGTTTGAAAAAACTAAAGAGTGAAATATGATAGAATTGAATGAGAGAGGACTTGAGAGAATTGTGAAATGGGTAAAAATCATATGGGGGTATATATAGGTTAGATCATTTGCGATGACACCAATTGCAAAAGCTAACCCCTATTAATTAGGTGCGGTGGTTAAAAAATTATTTGTGATGGGGCCCGTCACAAGTTTTCTGGTGACTTATTATTTGCAACGTGAATCCCCCCCATCACAAATTACAGAAACCCAGTAATAGTATTTGTGATTGTCCGTCGAAAATACTCTTCCTGTGCTAACACGTGAAAAACATGCCCAAAGTATTTGCGACGGATCGTCACAAATACCTCTTTTTTATAGACTATTTATGATTGGTAAAAATTCACATCGCAATAAGTCATTTTTTTATAGTACTGGTAGACGCACTTTGTAAAGTGGATGCCTATGGTTATGCCCAAGGGTTTGGAATTTGTGCTTACTATGTTTAGATGTCATGGAGATCTTATGTAGATCCGATGGATGTGCCGGTTTTCTTGTGACTGGATTATCCATGCGCTGTAAATCCTTTAGCGGGGGCAAAGTAGGGGTAGATTCACCTCAAGTGTTAGGCTAGAACATGTAGTTTTTTTCTTTGCTTTTGTTTCCCCCCCTCTGTTTTATGAATATTTTTTATCTTAATTCTAGTTGTTATTAATATTTATATAGGATGGAAGTATCATGTACACATGATCTTATTATGACAGTAGATTATAGTTTCACCACTGGGGTGACCAACTGAGATTTATTTTAACCCCCTGTACATGCACCTTAGTGTGCATGCATTCCAAATGTCTACTTTCAGATTAGAGCACAAGTTATGCGATGGGTGGGGCCGAGGTCCATTGTTTCTTAATTGAGTAGAGATGTTTGCGTGGAGTCTCAATATCAGGTTGGTACAACTCGAGAATCGTGGAGACTGAGTACGTGTTATGACACGGTGTTGACAATAGATCCTGTTGTATTTATTTTCAGCTGTTTTTTATATGAGGTCAGCCTAGTGGGTTCCAACGGTTTTATATTATGAACTTTTCAGGTCAGTATTATGGTATACTAAATTTCATTTATTAAAGAAATATTTTATTTTAAATATTTATTATGAATTCTATGATGTTTATACCTATGTTGGAGTTTGGTTATTTTCCACTGCTATTCCACCATGACCTAAGAATATAGTCCCCACGTGGTATCTTTTAGACCCTCACTGTTTGTCGACAACCTCTGGCATTCAGGAAGGCATGATTGAGGCCTTGTGGTGAGATAGATTGGGTGACTTGTTAGGTCGACCCGATTTGGTTCGTTATACATCAGGTCATCAGATGAATGTGTAACACACCGAGATTTTATGAGAAATATTCTTTTTAATTTTTTTAATGTCTTGTGTTGTATACTACACCAAGATTATATTACTCTATACGCAACAACGTATTAGCTTGAATTATAGGCAAACACTATTCTTGGCTTGTGTTGCATGCAAGAGCGACCGTCCTCAATAGCGTTTTTTGTACGCAATACCGAGTTTCACTAAACAACGATATATTGTTATAATAATATTATGTACTTGAAGTTATGAATAGTATTAACTGCATTTTGAATTTTATAACATTATAATTCATCTTAATCATTTTCTAGAACAAGTTATGAGAACAAAATCAATTTTTCATATAAAGGAAATATTTTTCCAAAAATACAGTTTTTCCACCTTTTGATGGCAAACCCACTTTAAATCTCATTTTGACACGTTTAAGAGTTTAATTTGACAAAATAAACTTATTCATTGCAATAAGTTTATAAAAATTTACTTTTCATAATTTTTTAATATTTTTCTGTTAACTTTCATATTTTGATGAATAGTAAAAATACACAATATTTTAATTAAAAAAAACTTTTTTCATCAATATAATTTATATGGTTAAATTATAATATTTAATTGTTTTAAAGTATAAATATAATATTGTTTTACGATTAAATATAATGTATGTCATTATAATTAATTTTACATTGAATTCATAAGTAAAAACATTTCAATCTTTTGCAATGTTTTAACTTTTAAAACCCATTTTCCCAACAGCAGGATTAATTTTAAATTAAATACTAAAACTTCTATGTTTCGAATTTGGAAAAATGGGTTCCATATTTGGAATTAGTATGTTCAAATTATGTTAATAGACTACTTTTAATTTTTAGGAATTGTGAATAGTAACTACAATAAATTTTATTTACCATAGTGAAAGGTAAATCAGGTAATTAATGGTAAAAATAATATTATAAAATTACCCTAACACTTGTATTAATATAATTGGATGATTATATTTCTATCTAAAACATGCTTGGGTTGAAATGGAATCTATTGGAACCCACTTGGATGTGATTAAGACAATTAATTTATTATATTTAAAGAATTTGAAATATGTCTCACTCAAACTTTAATAATTAAAGTATTTTTAATATAAAGTTATACAGAATATAAATTCAATTATAAAAAATAATTTGAATTATAATTTTTTTTTCTTTAATATGGTAATTTATTTTTAATTTTTAAGAAATATATAATTACCTTTTTAGCTTATACATTAATGATGTAGAAATTATTTATTTAGTGAAAAATCAATAATATAGTTTTTATTAAAATAATAATACCCATCAAAAGGTCCATAAACTTGACCAAACCTTATTGGTAGAGTATATATATACCCTAATCATCCAAGGGTCGACTTGTGTACCATTTGGAGCCTTATAAAACAGATTATGACATTTATATTTTTTTATTTTAAATGATGTCAAAGTTGTCATCTTCATACTTTAATAAATATAAAATTTTAATAGTTGGGTGTTTTAAAAGATATATTCGACTAAATGTATTCTTATAAAACCTATTTGATTTATATTCATCATATTATTTTATTTTTAATCTTAATGAAACAAATAAGTTTATTAAATAATTATACAAAAATGTTGTAATAATTATTTTATTAAGAGAAATATCGAATAAATGATTTTAAAAGTATTAAAATAAATATTATATAAACTAATTAATGTGATCAAAGAATTTTCTAGATGAATATTACTTGTTATCAATATATTAAATAGTTTTTTTTGGAAAATATATTCTTTTTGTATTTTATTTAAATTCAAATAAATGAATTGTGTCAAAATTCACACTGTTGATATTTTATAAAAATAACATATTATGAAATTTTTTAAAAATCACAAATTTTTTTAAAAATTAAAAATTAAAATTTATATGGCTAATATGTCATAAAGTATCAAATTATGTACAATTTAAAACACATAAGTAAGTATTTATAACCATTTCAAATTTATAACATTATTACCACAAATAAAATTAAATAGATTAAATAAGGATAAATCAAAATGATAAGGTTTAAAATAAAATAAAAACATGTCTAAATTTTATTTGTTGATGATATTCAAAACCTATCTTATATCATATCCGAATTTGAGTCACTTTGGAAGATTTTATGTGGGGTTTGAGTTTTTTATATATTAATATTCTTGAGGATTCCAAAAATGCCCTTCTCCTATCCTATATAAGGGCACCTCCTTCCCTCTTCTATTCTCTCAATTTTGATCCTTCAAGATCGGACAACCCCTACTAATTCAGCTTTTAAGCCTCTCTAGTTACCTTATAGAGGTGCTGGGTTTCTCAAAAGACTAACTCTAGTTCCCTAAGAGGATGTTTAAAAGAGGCACGCTGAGGAATAAGTAATCTCTTGTACCAATTCTTTCAAGTTTCTTTCTTCCTCTACATCATCTTCTTTTGTTGTTTCATCATAAAGTAATAACATAAGTATCAATAATACACTGATATTTTATTATAAATATGAAAAAACCCTATTTCACCTTATATCCATCCAAAGAAAAATGAAATCACCACGTTTGCAGATGTACGACCTACCGTCTCCACACTGTGGTGTAATCTGTTTTTCATAACCAACCTAATTGGATGGGTATAATAATAAAATAAATAACTATATATGATTATTATGACATCATACTAATTTTGAGATTTTATATCATCCACTCCAATTCCATTCAATGATTATGGGAATGATATCATCGCTTGTGCGTACGTACAGATTACCGTATCCACAATGCGATAAGATTCATTCTCCATGTCAACTATTCCAGAATGATTATAAAGTATATTTAATAAATAATCTTGAAATATATGAAATAATAAGGATACTAGATTTATTTATATGTTATTTACTTACTTTCATTCAATTTAATAAGGAAACAAAAACAATGTTCATGTTTATTCGTAAGTATTATTCCAATCTCATTCTTACCCAGGATTGTTTATTTATAAGTATTTACTGGGGTTATGTTTATCATCCATGTCCACATTTTCTAAAAATGTTTTCATAAAACGTTTACTATTCTTCCATGTATGTTTAAAGTCAATTTTACCCTTTTTTGACTTTTTCCACAAGCTATGGAAGGAATCTTTATTTTGTTTACCATACGAGGTACTTTTTGAATTTTCCAGAAAAAGTATGAGGAGAATGTTTTTTTAACTTATACGGAATGAACAGAGTTTTACGGTTTCATAACACCTTATTTTTATGAAGCTTAACCTAAAAGATTTCATGATTATTTTCAATAAAATCATTTTCATTTAAAATTGCGTGGAATTTTGTGAAAAGAAAATGATTTTGAAGAAAAAATGATATTTTCCTCAAGAATTCATTTTAGGTGTTTTATCAAAACTATTTCCCATCTAAGATGACATTATTTAGAATGTTTATGTTTCGATTATAATGTATCTGTTATTTACATGGTTTGATTTTTCTTATTATGAAATGATATCTATTTGATTTTTATGGATTATGTTATGATGAGATGATGTTTATAAAACCCATTTTATTCCATGGGTTTTGATGAATGATTTATGATTGTTTTGTAGCACAAGTAATAATGATTTAAATATGAGATGTGTGAGACCTATATCTCCCTCTAATGCATTGGGTAAAGATTTATATCTCATGATATAGACATCTTTTGAATGAAAAGTAAATTCAGTTCAGTTATACAGGGCTAAAACGGTAAGTAAACCCGGTTCAGTAATGGACTTTGTCCACTATGATGGTCTTGGCAGCAATTCCTTGGATACTATGGAAATAATATCATGTGCTTAATGGTTTTACATAATTACATGTTTTATTCCAATACTATTTTATCATGATTAATGTTTCTTTGTGATATATGCCTTATGTACTGCCAAGATTTATGTCATTACTCATGATTTTGATGTTTTATGTTCATATTTTTATGTTGAAATGTTTATGGATTGTTTTTTGTTCTCCATGTTTACCCTTACTGAGCATTTAATCTCACCCTTTTTATGTTTCATTTTCCCCAATATATAAATAAAGGTTTTAGGTAAGAAAACAAATGGGGAATATCTTTATGGGATATGTTGAAGATCTTTCAGGATGATTAGAATATTATGTCTCGAGTTTCCAAAGACACTAAACTAATACGGTCTTTGGGCATCTATTTTTTGTCATGTATTATGTATTCCGCAAAATTAATGTAATGTCGATGTACATCATGGTTTGGGTCTCTATAGTTTGTATTAGAGCGAATGTTTAGTTAACCATTGGAAACTAGGATGTGAAAATTTTAGTGAGATCCCTAGAGATATATCCAAGGTATGTCTAGGGATATCTATAAGGTTAATTATAAAGTATTGGTTAAAATCTTATAATTATGATAAATATCATGAATTACCTATTATTAAACCTATGATGTTAGATATTGAAGGTACTCACCCCTTATTATGTTGTTCTCATAGCATGATTTTCGCCTCTCACACTATTCTTTTTTTGGGTTTTAGAAAATGGCTGGAAACAGGAAGATTCATGTTAATGGAGAATATGATGGATAATGGAATGATATTCTTCATGAGAAACCAAATAAAACAGGATTTGGAAGGTGAAACATCGTTATTATGCCTAATCAGCAATCTCATAACATGATTAATAATCTAAACATTGGTAAGTTTCCCGACTCAGCTAATAAAAGAAAGATTGAGTTTCATGATGATCATAGAATAACGAAAGTTCAATTTCCCTCATGAAAATCATGTGGGAAGAGGAATCAAGGAGAATGTTTCAAAGGAACTGGAAGATGATTTGGGTGTGGAAAATTTGGACACAAATCCAGTAATTGAAAAGTAAAAGGTTCAGTTAACACAATGGACAAGGATAATGGTATTGCTAAGACATCAACAATAGTTAAATGTTTTAAATGTAGAATGTACGAGCATTATACAAAGAAATTCCCTAATCGAAAATCTCATGAAGAGAATCATCATGGTCATATGGGTAACATTTATGTTGATGATGATGAAGAGACAACAAATGATATATAAGATAAAAGAAGAGTCGAGGAATAAAAATATGAAGCTCGACCAATGGTTTAAGAAGGTAGTAGAATAATTGCTTGTTTATCAAGAATAATGTACGGTACTATGGAATAAAGAAAAATATAAGGATTGTTACACTATTGTTTTTCCTTGAGTATTTGAAAGTATATGTTGAATGGTACCAGTAACCATGAAAAGTGATTGAAATATTTTTGGAAAGTAGATGATATGCTCATAATTAAGGGATTGGGAGAAAATAACATTTTGGATATTATTAATGAGCTCATGACTAATATAAGGAGAATGTGATATCATGGTTTGAGTATATAGAATTTTTGGGATTTTGGTATGTGGAAAGAGTTAACTTTTGACAGC
The DNA here is from genome assembly GCA_963277665.1 of Viscum album. NCBI lineage: Eukaryota > Viridiplantae > Streptophyta > Magnoliopsida > Santalales > Viscaceae > Viscum > Viscum album. Next base: position 403,520,598 of record OY728130.1, read on the forward strand.
ATTCATGTTTTCACTAAGGTTCTATGGTAATTCATTTTTCAAGAATACATGAATAAGGTATTTACATGTTTGGAATGTGACCAAAAAGATATATCTTATGATATATGGGGGATAAATGATGGTATCCACATTCTTGGAAGGTGACCTCTCTAGTAATATTTTTCATTATACAATAAGATTGGAAAAAAGTATTATGGATAAGCCTAAAGATTGGAATGGATTAAGTTACACATCAGATATTATTGTTTAAGGATATAACTTTTTGATAATATTTCTGAAATGTTATAATAGTATTGTTTTAGAAAAAGGACAACCTGTAGGACAGGCGAGAACCCGTTGCCTCGGACAAGGCTGCGAGAATCAAACCCACAACCGAAGTGCGGCATGCCTTTATCACCTACCACTGGCCAATAAAAAGTCTCTGGTTTGTAGAAATTAGTTTGGTTTTATTAAATGGTATGATAAATAAAGTATAATTACATTTTTGGAACCATATACGATAAACCTTTCCATAGATGGACTTATGTATATTTAATATCTCGTGCTAACATTTTTTTTGATAGAGATAGATGGAATGACCTATCATTATATTGCATGATATGCTAATATTTCAAGAATGAAAAATTCAAATTCACTTCTTTAAATAAGATATGAAGTGGACATTGTTCATGGAATGACCAACTATGATATTACAATGAAATCAAGTAAGTATTTATCCTTATGTAAAAATTTATAAACTTTAGGGAAATGATCTTGAAAACCAAAAATGTTGTCCTAGTACCCTCATATCTGATTAATCAGATGGTACCTTAGATTATCACAAATTTATGGTTTTGCAATTTTTAGATTTTTTATAGACATATTCTCTACTAATCTTCATTAGAACATGATGGTTAGATTACTCTTCCATATCTATATTTTCACCTATATTCTCCTATGCGGAAACCCAATGCTGAGTTACATTGGGTGACCGTTATGTTTCTAACTTTCCTTTTTAAAATTACGTTTTAGTATTACTTTTTATGATGTGGGTTTCTAGAAAGAAACTTTCAAGTAGTATATTATTTATAACCTCGACGAATTTCGAGGGCGAAATTTATTTTAAGGGGGTATAATGTAACACCCCAAGATTTTTTGAGAAATATTAATTTTAATTTCTTTAATGTATTGTGTTTTACACTACACCAAGATTATCTTGCACTATACGCAACACCATATTAGCTTTTAGTATATGAAAACACTATTCTTGGCTTGTGTTGCACGCAAGAGAGACCTTCCTCAATAGCGTGTGTTGTACGAAATATCGAGTTTCACTAAACAATGATATATTGATATAATAATATTATGAACTAGTCGTGAAGAATATTATTAACTACATTTTTAATTTTATAACATTATAATTCATCTTAATCATTTTATAGAACAAGTTATGAGAAAAAAAATCAATTTTTTTTATAAAGGAAATATTTTTCCAAAAATACAGTTTGCTGCCTTTTAGTGGCACACCAACTTTAAATCTATTTTGGACATGATTATGAGCTCAATTTGATCAAATAAAATTATTCATTGCAATAAGTATATAAAAATTTACTTTGGATAATTTTTTAATATTTTTCTGTTAACTTTCATATTTTGATGAATAGTAAAAATACGCTAAATTTTAATTAAAAACAACTTTTTTCATCAAGATAATTTATATGGTTAAATTATAATTTTGAATGGTTTTAAAGTATTAATAGAATATATTTTTACCATTTAATATAGTTTAATTTATTATCAGTAATTTTACATTGAATTCATACGTAAAAACATTTCAATCTTTTGCAATGTTTTAACTTTTAAAACCTATTTTCGCAATAGCGGGATTAATTTTAAATTAAATACTGCAACTTCTCTGTTTTGAATTTGGAAAAATGGATTTGATATTTTGAATCAATAGGTCCAAATTATGTTAATATGATACTTTTTATTTTGTAAAAATCTAGATCTTCTTTTCAGGTATGTTTTTCATTTTTCTGGAGTTTTTGAAAAACGAGGAGTTTCTAGAAATTTTTGAAGTACACACCGTGTACTTTCTAAGTACACGCCATGTACTTTTTTCCACTCGAGGCTATGTTCTGGCCATGTTAAGGGAACACACACGGTCATGTAGGGGTGACATGAAGGCCGCCTAAATCAGAGTACAGAAAAGCCTAGTACACGCCGTGTACTCTAAAAGTACACGCCGTGTACTTTTTTTTTCATTAAACGGACCGGGGTCGTGTCTTAACCCAAGAACCGTCTTCTTCTCCAGCTTCTTCGACAGAAGGAATCCCGTATAGCCACAAATCTCCTCCGAGCCCCCCAGCCTCCATCCATTCTCCGAATCAACCGCTGCCGATTGCATTGGAATCGCAGCGGTAATCTCTTCCTACTGCTAGAGTTTCATCTTCCAATTCCTCCTCTTTGTCAAGTTATCATGTGTTGAATGTTTTAGATGTTTTTTAGATCTACTCCATACTAGGCCGATTCACGGGACAAGGTTCAAGTTTATCGATCTCCTAGGATCGAGGTAGGTGGTTTGTTGCCTTACGTTGAATGTCTTTGAGTTTTTGTGAAAAAGTACCATATTCCCATGTATCGAGTGTATCCGGTTGGGGTTTTTGATCCTGTATTAGTATCTACCTTAGATTTCTTGTATTCTTGAGGCTATTAAATGAATAATGATTTCTTGTTAGCATGTTTGAGGATCACCCATGGGTGTTTCCCTTGTTTTGACTGTTTATTGTCGTTTGGCTAAGGTTGCCCGTGAGGCAGACCTTGTTAAATTGTTTTCCTACATTGATATAATTGATTGAATATCTTGCCCACTGTTTATATGCTTTTGATGAATTGTATCTATTAGAAAAGTAGTTTTTTGAACTTACATAGGGCTAGTGAGAGTCGATTATGAATGACAGGACTTCTCAGGGATGTGTGAACTTGGTGCGGTAGACTAAAGAGGGAATTGACGATTAAGGGATTCCATAGAGAGTCTGTTATACATTAGTATCATTCACATAACCTATGGGAATTGGACTTTGTGCTTCCTCAGAGTTTCCTTTGTTATGTATCGAGACTACAGAGGGAATTATACATAAGTGCTTCCTCAGAGAGTCTATAGCTATCGTTGCAAGACCGTAGGGGAATTTACGGTGAGAGCTTCCCAGATTGTCTATGCCTTTGTATGCTTATTTGACTAGAGGGGTCTTCCATTATGATCCACCAATAGAGTCAGTGTGGATATTGTTTGGTTGGTTGTGACGAGTCCACCAAGCCAAAGAACAAGCTTGGTTTTGTACTGCTTCTTGTTTAGGTAGTCTGCTGAGATACCTGTTGGGTTACATGCTATGATTTGGGATTATATTTCTATTGGAAGATTCCTTGGTTGATAAATAAATGATTTAATTAAATTAATAAATAAATATGAATGGAGATTTGTAGGATTGTTTACTTTAGTGCACTCTTGTTTCTCTGCTGCATTCATTTCCATTACATTTTCTATATTGCTCACTGACAGTAGGGCATAGATCTTGTGGTGGTTGCCATTTGGGATTAGTATCACACCCTATTTGGATCCATATTTTTGGCCAAAAAAGGTTATATGATTGCAGGTGTGGATAGGGACTATGGACCCTCTACTTCAGGTACATGATTGCTGGTTGGAGCTGGAGAGAATAGGACCGAGCTTAGGCTTGCGATGCTGCTGGAGTTTCTGCTTACTTTTCAAACCTTGTTTCTCAGTTGTATTTCATTACATTGTTGTGTTTGCTACTTTTTTTAGACACTTGTACCTACTACATCCTTATCATCATTACTTTATATTCACTGCTTCCACTGTTTAGTTTCAGTTATTGTATACTGTTTAATGTTTCCACTGTTGACTGTTATTTCATTTTCCTTGTATACCTTACCAAATGAGGGAATAGTTTACCTAATGACTCCCCAAGGCCCCCGCTGCTAGTCGGAAGACTCTGGAATTTGGGGAAATGTGCTTGAGGTCATTTGGCGAACCAGGTATGGGGCACTAGTTGAGTGGATTTGGATTCGGGCCATTATAAAGTGATATTAGAGGAAGGTTCTTTTCTTTTCTTTCTATTGACTTACTATTTAGCGAAGGAATAGGTAAATGGTAAATAGCTATGCCTGGGAGTTCTAGAACCTGTGTATAGGGAAAAAATCCAAGTTACCTCGAATATTACAATTTTTGAGTTTTTCAAATGTTACAGTTTAATTGATTTCACTATTGGGTGGTGCACTTGTTTTGTGCTCTTACTGTTTATATGATTGTGGTTCTATTTTGTTGCAACCTGATGAGATGAGGGTATTCCATCTCATGCATCATATAGGCACTTGTTAGAAAAATCACATGTCATGCATTTTTCCATGCCATCTAGATTTAATTATAAGTTTTATGCTGCTGTGATAGAAATTGTGATAGACTATGCATGCTGTTGTGATAACTGCTGTGATAGAATACCTGCTATGTTGATAGGAAATCTTTTGATTAGAGATTCTTTATCATGGATGCCAAACTTTGGTCTTAGTGGTGTTATGGTCCCTCAAGGATCAGAATTTGGTGGATCGTGAGTTTGTTATACTGTTTACTTGTTATGTGCATTGTTATGGTTCCAAGCTTTGATTCGCAGGGAGTATGGTCCCCCACAGATTGGAAATTGGAACCTTAATGCTTGTTTTTCTGTATTTTCTGGGTTCCGGTGTTGTTCTAAGGCTACTATAGGGAAAAAACTAGAATAGACAGTGTGTTCTTTATAAATACACATCGTATAGTCTTTAGCCGTGTCACTGACCGTGCGAGCAAGGACACCGAGTTGTGAAAAACCTTATAGGAACACGCTGTGTACTAGTTTAGCACACCGTGTAGTATGAAATAGGTACCTGACCGTGTCATGAACAACACGGGTCATGTTATCTTTTCACATACACGCCATGTTTGAATTTTACACGCAGTGTTGTTAATCTAGGTACCCGACCATGTCACGAACTACATGGGTCGGTGTTATCCTTTCTCATACACATTGTGTTCTCCTAAAACACACTGTGTAGTGTCAGCCGTGTAGCCGACCATGTAGCTAACCACACGGTCTGTTAGGACATCTAAGTATATGCTATGTCATTCTAGAACATGCCATGTATTGGGACCTGGGCACACATGCCATGTCACTAACAACACGGGCCATGCGAAGCTTGTTGAGTACACACCGTGTGTTCCTTGAACACGCTGTGTAGTTTTTTCTTAAGGGAGCCGTGTGGATTAATCATGTAGAAGGACTCAGGCAGGGAAGAGAATTCATGTAAACTCCATGTGTTGGGACAACACACCATATATTTGGGGTGTTACAAGACCAGTTAGGTAGGAGAACACGCCCATGTAAAATGACATAAGGGAACACACCATGTAGTCTTTGTACACGCCGTGTAGTCATGTTTTGTCATTTTTTTAATGCTTCATTTCCCCTGTTCCCTTCTTACACTCCTAGTTTTTAGTACCTAGTAATGTGATCTAAGGGGTGATTTTGACTTTGTAGAGTCATGGCACCAAGATGTCCTCCCATTGCACGTTTGGAACCAGGCAGTGACCGTAAGCCTGATACAGTAGAGCAGGAACTACCAGTAGTTCCGCCTATCATTCCAAACATAGAACCTGTAGTAATTCCAAATGCTGGTGCCAACACTTAGTTCGAATAGGGTTTCATGAGATTCATGCATACCTTCTAGGGAGCTCAGCATCCTTCTGCATCTATGGCAGAGTTGACGCAGGTTTTTTAGTAGCAGCATCCTCCCATGTTCACAGGGGATAGAGGACCGCAGGCTGCGGAGTCACGACTAGAAGCTATGCTATCCATTTTCAAGCACCTGGAGACACCTCCGAAGAGGAGAGTGAAGCTAACGACTTATATGCTGCGAGATTCCACCAAAAGATGGTGGGATATGGTTTTGCAGGAAGGGTGCCAACATGCTATGGCTTGGGATGAGTTTCAGCATAAATTCTATGACTACTTCTACCTGACGACGCTGATAGCTGATAGAGATAGAGAGTTCATGAACTTGCAGCAGGGTACTCTCAAAGTAATGGATTATTCCTATCGCTTCATGGAGTTACAGTGTCTCACTCCTATTATGCTGAATGACGATCTGTTTTTAGCAAGGAAGTTTAAGGAAGGCCTCAGACCGGACATTAGGTCATAGGTGAACGTATTTCAGTTGACTTCTATTACTCTGATAGTCATCCAGGTGCTTATCATGGAAATAAATCTGTGGGAGATTAGATCTATAGACCAGTTCGGTTCAACACCCAGGGATGATTCATTTCAGATAGACAGCAGGAAGCACCACTGAGAGTCTATATGAGGTGACTCAAGGAAGAGAGATATTTCTTTTGGTATGCGAGATCTTCCTTCTGGAAACCAAGTGGTGTGCTATAAGTGTAGAAGAAGAGGGAATAAGAAGACTCAGTTCCTGAGAGACCCAGTGGGGTGCCGATCTTGTGGAAAGATGGGCCATCTGCAACGTTTCTGAATGGTTATCCTTCCAGCGTCTAGTAAAGGAGGATCAAATTCGACTCCACGTACAAGAGAAGGATTACCAGTTCCGCAGCAGCCTGGGGGATGGAGTTCGTCAAGTTGTTCAGGCCATGGTAGAGGCCATGGAAGTAGTGGTCAGGATCAGGGAGGGTCAGCTCAGGGATCTCAGGCTGCTACACAGGGTCACGGTGCAGGCCATACTTTTGCGGTAGAGCAGATTCATCAGGAGCAGGATCCTGTACCTTCTATAGTTCGAGGTACAATTTTTTTAGCCTCAGTTTTATCCTCTGATATTTTTGATACAGGATATTCTCATAGCTTTATTTCTGTGCATACTGTGGAAAGCCTTAGACTTACAGTTTTCACTTCTGAGGATAAGATGATGCTAGACACTCCCTTGGGTATTAGAACTGCTAGCGTACGTCAATGCTTAGACTTCCCCTTGAGGCTGGTGGGTGTCGTTTTTCATGAAATCTCTATGTTTTGGAGATGATAGGATATGATGCCATTCTCGGGATGGACCGGTTAGTTCCCTTCTAGGCCTTTGTTGATTGCTATCGTTGTAGGGTGAGTTTCACATCACTGGAGGGAAGATCTTTTCTTCACAATGGAGAATGGTATGTCCTGGAAAGTAGAGCTGGACTAGAGCATCATGGGTTGGGTTGTGTTACGGACCAGATTTATAGCTTATATCTGGATGACCAGTGGACTTCTCAGATAGATTTTCCTTCAGTGGTTGATCGCTTTCGGGATGTCTTTCTAGAAAACTTTTCATGTTTGCCTCCAGAGCGAGAGGTAGACTTCTCTTTTGATCTTGTTCCTAGAGCAACACTGGTATCCATAACTCCTTATAGGATAGCTACACCTAAGTTACAGGAGCTGAAGATGTAGTTGGAGTAGTTGCAGGCAAAGGGTTTTATCTGACCTAGTACCTTTCCTTGGGGTTCGCCTGTTCTGTTTGCAAAGAAAGAAGATGGTACTTTACGTCTTTATGTGGATTATCGGAAGCTAAACCAGTTGACGGTCAAGAACTGCTATCCATTTCCATGGATAGATGATCTCTTTGATCAGCTTCAAGGAGCCAAAGTGTTCTCGAAGATCGACTTGAGATTCAGCTATCATCATTTGCATGTCAGACCATCTAATATACCTCTTACAGCCTTCCGGAGCAGGTATGGTCTGTATGAGTATTTGGTTATGCCGTTCGGTCTCATGAACACACCATCATTTTTCATGATGCATATGAATAACGTTTCCCATCCTTACTTGGATTCATTCATAGTGGTTTTCGTGGATGATATATTGGTGTACTCTCACACTTGACACGACCATGCTACCCATCTTGAGATTGTTTTGAGTACACTGAGGGAGCATCAGTTATATGCTAAGCTCTCAAAGTGCCACTTTTGGATGGATGATATTCACTTCTTGGGTCATGTCATCTCAGACACAGGAGTATCAGTAGACTCGGAGAAGGTGAGAGCAGTAGTTACCTGAGAGCAGCCGAAAAATTTCTTTGAGGTACGAAGTTTCTTATTTCTGTCTGGTTACTAAAGGTGGTTTATACACGACTTCTCAATCTTAGCAGCACTGTTTATGGGCTTGACTAAGAAGGGGTTGAATTATGTTTGGTTAGAATCCTACTATTTAGCTTTTCAAGAGCTGAATGAGAGATTGACTTCAGCAATGATTCTAGTTTTTCCAAAACTGGGAAAGATTTATACAATTTTCTATGACGCATCTAGCATTAGGCTTGGAGTAGAGCTTATGCAGGAGGATTGTGTTGTTGTATATGGATCTCGGTAGTTGAGGCCACATGAGAGGAACTATCCTATGCACGACCTGGAGTTGGCTGCAATTGTTCATGCCTTGCGTTGTTAGAGACATTATCTTCCAGGAGAGCATATTGTGGTATATACTGACCACAAGAGCCTCAAGTATATCTTCACGCAACATGACTTGAATCTGAGATAGCGGAGGTGGATTGAGTACCTACAATATTTTGATTTCGAGCTTTCTTATACACTTGGGAAAGGAAATGTTGTGGCAGATGTACTGAGCAGGAGGACACATATACATGCTATTCAGAAGGCCAACAACGAGTGTCAATTTATGTATCTGTTCTCTGAAATGCATTTGGAGGTGCACGACAGATAGGGTCAGACTTTTCTTTCTTTTATAGCTGTTACCTCTACCCTTATTGACCGAGTTCGAATGAGACAACTATCAAATTTTGAAGGACTAGTACTATGGGAAAGCGTGTCAGGAGAGGACCCTCTTCCTAGATGGATCATAGGCGAGGGTGGGATCTTGCGTTTCTAGGGACGCATATGGGTTCCAGCAGATATACGTGAGGAGATGATGCAAGACTTTCATTCCTCAGTTTGGGCAGTTCATCCTAGCATCACCAAGATGTATCATGATCTACACCACTAGTATTGATGGCCAGGTATGAAGAGAGATGTTGCTGGTTTTTTTATGAGGTGTTCCACCTTCCAGCAGGTGAGGGTGGAGCACCAGCGACCAATATGGATTTTACAGCAGCTACCCATTTACGAGTGTAAGTCGAATGATGTCACGATGGACTTCGTGACAGGGTTACCGAGATATCCTCGAGGAAATGATGCGGTGTGGGTTCTCATTAACAGGCTCACGAAGGTTGCTCACTTCTTTCCAATTAAGGAGACCTTAAATTTTGATGAGATTGTATGGTTGTACATATGTGAGATTATACGCTTGCATAGGGTTCCGAGTACTATCATTTCAGATCGGGACAACCGCTTTATGTCGCATTTCTGGAAAGGGCTACAGAGGGCTTTGGGTACACAGGTACTTCAGAGTACGGATTACCATCCCCAGATAGATGGCCTGTCAGAGTGCATGATTCAAGTGGTAGAGGAAGTGATACAAGCATGTGTCCTTGATTTTGGAGGTTCTTGGGATTAACATATAACTCTAGTGGAGTTTTCCTATAATAATAGCTTTCAAGAAACAATTCAGATGGAGCCTTATGAGGCTCTGTATGGTAGGCCGTGCCGATCACCATTGTGTTGCCTGGAGGTAGGAGAGGCAGCTATGTTGGGACCTTGTCTTGTTTAGGAGACCACTGAACAGGTGGAGTTGATTTAGAAAAGGATGGATACTGCACAATCTCAGCAGAAATATTATGATGATCAGTGGAGATGACCATTGGAGTTCAAGGTCGGAGATCAGTTTTTCCTATGTGTTACCACGAGGTTGGGATGCAAGAGGATTAAGAGACAGGGTAAGCATTCACCGAGAAACGTCGGGCCATTTGAGGTTCTAGAGAGAGCCAGACTGGTTCCTTATAGGTTTCAGTTACCTTAGAGGTACTAGGCTATGCATGACGTCTTCCATGTTTCTCAGCTTCGATGCTATTTCTCAGACTCGTCTCATTTTTTTCAACCCGAGGAGGCTGATCTGGAGCAGGATGAATCATTCGAAGAGTATCTTATCAGGATCGTTGATCGAAGTGAAAAGGTACTCCATGGATGGTCTATTCCTATGGTGCATGTGCTATGGTATCATGACCGTGTACAAGACGAGACTTGGGAGAGGGAGGCCGATATGCGATCACAGTGGCCAGAGTTGTTCGAGGTTTCTTCTTTTCCACCTTGTTATGGAAATTTAGAGACAAATTCTTTTAAGGGGGGAAGTTTTTAAGAACCTGAATCTTGTTTTCAGTTATTTTTTTCCTTTTTCTGGAGTTTTTGATAAAAGAGGAGTTTTTGGAAATTTTTGAAGTACACGCCTTGTACTTTCTCAGTACATGCCGTGTACTTTGTTTCTACTCGAGGCCGTGTGATGGCCGTGTTATGGCCACACACATGGCCATATAGGGGTGACATGGAGGCCGCCTAAATATGAGTACAGAAAAGACTAGTACACGTCGTTTACTCTAAAAGTATAGGCAGTGTACTTTCTTTTTTTCATTAAACGGACCGGGGTCGCATCTTAACCCCAAAAACATCTTTTTCTCCAGATTCTTCAACTGAAGGAATCCCATACGGTTGTGAATCTCCTCCGAGCCCCTGAGCCTCTGTCCATTCTATGAATCGACCGTCATCTATTGCGTTGGAACTGCAACGGTAAGCTCTTCCTACTCCAAGATATTCATTTTCCAATACCTTCTCTTTCACAAGTTATCATGGGTTGAATGTTTTAGACATTTTTGTAGATCTACTCCGTACTAGGCCAATTCACAGGATGTGGTTTAAGTTTATCAATCTCCTAGTAAAGAGGTTGGTGGTTTGTTTCCTTACGTTGAATGTATTTGAGTTTTTGTGCAAAAGTACCAGATTCCCATGTATCGGGTGTCACGAGTTAGGGTTTTTGATCCTGTATTAATATCTGCCTTATATTTATTATATGCTTGAGGCTATTAGATGAATAATGATTTCTTGTTAGCATGTTTGAGGATCAACCATGGGTGTTTCCCTTGTTTTGATTGTTTATTCCTGTTTGGCTTAGGTTTCCTGTGAGGGAGACCTTGTTGCATTGTTTTCCTTCCATGATATAATTGATTGCATGTCTTGACCTCTGTTTATATGATTTTGATGCATTTTAGCTATTATCCAAGTAGTTTTTTGAACTTACGTAGGGATGCTGACAGTCGATTACGCACTACGGGACTGCTCAGGACTGTGTGAACCTGGTGCGTTAGAATAAAGAGGGAATTGGCGATTAAGGGATTCTGTAAAGAGTCTGTTATAATTTAGTATCGTTCGCAGGACCTACGTGAATTAGACTTTGTTCTTCCTTAGAGTGTCCTTAGTTATATATCGATACTACATGGGGAATTATATGTAAGTGTTTCCTTATAGAGTCTATAACTATCGTTGCAATACCGTAGGGGAATTGACGATGAGAGCTTCCCAGAGTGTCTGTGCCTTTGTATGATTATTTGACTAGAGGTGTCTGTCAGTATGAGCCACCCAGAGAGTCAGTGTGAATATTTTTTGGTTGGTTGTGAAGAGTCCACCAAACCAAATAACAAGTTTGGTTTTGTACTGCTTGTTGTTTAAGTAGTCTGTTGAGATACCTGTTGTGTTACTTGCTATGCTTTGGGATTATAGAGCTGTTGCTAGATTCCTTGGTTGACAACTAAATGATTGTATTAAATTAATAAATAAATGTGAATGAAGATTTGCGGTATTTTTTAATTTAGTGTACTCATGTTTCATTGCAATATTCATTTCCATTACTTTTTCTATTTTTCTCACTGACAGTAGGGCCCAAATCTTGTGGTGGTTGCCTACTGAGATTAGTCTCACACCCTGTTTGGGTCTAGCTTTTCAGCCCAAATAAGTTATATGGTTGCAGGTGTGGATAGGGACTGTGGCCCCTCTACTTTAAGTACATGATTGATGGTTGGAGCTGGAGAGAATATGACCGAGCTTAGGCTTGCGATGCTGCTGGAGTTACTACTTACTTTTCGTACCTTGTTTCACAGTTGTATTTCAGCACGTTTTTGTGTTTGCTGCTTTCCTTAGAAACTTGTACCTGCTGCATCATTATCATCATTACTATATATTCATTGCTTCCACTCTTTAGTTTCAATTATTTTATGATGTTTACTGTTTCTGCTATTGATTGTTATTTCCTTTTCCTTGTATACCTTACCAAAGGAGGGCATAGTTTCCCCAATGACTCACCATGGCCCTCGCTGCTAGTCGGCAGCCTTTGGCATTTTTGGGAAATGCGCTTGAGGTCATTTGGAAAACCAGGTATGGGGAACCAGTTGAGTGGCTCCAGATTTGGGTCATTACATATTTTTAGGCATTATGAATAGAACTACGGTAAATTTTATTTACCATAGTTAAAGGTAAATCAGGTAATTTAGGCTAAAAATAAAATTATAAAATCACCCCAACACTTGTATTAATATAATTGGATGATAATATTTCTCTCTAAAACATACTTGGGTTGAAATGGAATCTATTGGAACCCATTTGTATGTGATTAGGACCATTAATTTATTTTATTTAAAGAAAGTTAAATTTGTCTCACTCAAACTTTAATAATTAAAGTATTTTTAAAATTAGGTTATACAGAATATAAATTAGATTATAAATACTCATTTGAAAGATAAAATGTTTTTCTTTATTATGGTAATTTATTTTTAATTTTTAATAAATATACAATTACCTTATTATCTTATATATTAATGATGCAGAAATTATTTATTTAGTGAAAAAATAATAACATAGCATTTATTAAAATAATAATACCCATCAAAAGACCCGAAACTTGCCCAAACCTTATTGTTCGAGTATATCTATACCGTAATCATCCAAGGGATGACTTGTGTACCATTTGGAGACTTATAAAATAGATTATGACATTTATATTATTTTATTTTATATGATATCAAAGTTTCCACCTTCATACTTTAATAAAGATAAAATTTTAATAGTTGGGAGTTTTAAAAGAAAAATTTAACTAAAAGTATTCTCATGAAACCTATTTGATTTATATTCATCATATAATTTTATTTTTGATTTTTATGCAACAAATAAGTATATTAAATAAATATAAAAAAATGTTGTAGTAATTATTTTATTAAGAGAAATATCAAATAAAATGATTTTAAAAGTATTTAAATAATTATTATATGAACTAATTAATGCGATACATGAATTTTCTAGATTAATATGACTTGTTAGGAATCTATTATATAGTTTTTTTGAAAATATATTCTATGTGTATTTTATTTAAATTCAAATAAATAAATTGGGTCAAAATTAACAATATTGATATTTTATGAAAATAACATATTATTAAATTGTTTAAAAATCACAAAAATATTTAAGAATTACAAATTAAAATTTATATGGTCTACCATTTCATAAATTATAAAATTATATACAATTAACAACAAATAAGCAAGTATTTATAACCTTTTAATATTTATAACATTATTACCAGAAATAAAATTAAATAGATTAAATAAGGATAAATCAAAATAAAAAGGTTTAAAATAAAATAAAAACATGCCTAAATTTGATTGGTTTATGAGATTACAACCATATATTATATCATATCCTAATTTTTGTCACTTTGGATGTTTTTATGTGGGGTATGATTTTATTATAAATTAATATTTTTGAGGATTCCAAAAGTTCCCCTCTCCTCTATTATAAAGGGGACCTCCTTCCCTCTCCTATTATATCAATTTTGAGCCTTCAAGCTCAGAAAAATGCTGCTAATTCCTCTTCTTAACCTCTATATTTACATTATAGAGGTGCTTGTCTTCTCAAAAGACCAACTCTAGTACCCTAAGAGAAGTTTTAAAGAGACACGTCGGGGAAGAGGTAATCTCTTCTACCGATTCTTTCAAGTTTCTTTCTTCTTCTACGTCCTCTTCCTTAGTTGTTTCATTATAAAGTAATAATATCAGTATCACTACTGATGTGTTATTATAAATATGAAATAACCCTATTTCACTTTATATCTATTCAACAGAAAATGAAATCACCGCGTGTGCATACGTACGACCTACCATCTCCACGCCGTGGTGTAATCTATTTTTCATAACCAACCTAGTTGGATGGGTATAATAATGGAAGAAATAACTATAGATGATTATTATAACATCATACTGATTCTGGGATATTATATCATCCACTCTGTTGGACTCACCTATTTTGATAATCCCAAATCATGTTTAAATATTGATCATGATATATTAAGTCAGTTACTAATCTTTGTAATCTACATTTATAATTATCCTATCCTGAACAATGTATACTCTTAAGTCTCATGACTTTGCTGCATCAGCTTACAGTTTATACTTATCTAACTATATGTTCACTGTTTAAGGCTACTGGTAAGAGCTTTCTGTTAAAATTCACCATTATAGCTTACTATCACCTTAAGTCACTGATGCTAGATGATCACTGTTAAAGATTTACAGTCACTGTTGGAAGATAATGGTGCACGGTTATAGTCACAAACCTAGTGATGATCTACTTATCAAAACTCACAGACAAAGAGTTACTGTCACAAGGTCACTGCTGTAACAAGGCTTCTGTTAGAAGTCCACTTTCAGACTCTTTATCAAGTCTTATGTTGAGAACCTCTCTGTTCAATCCTGTAGTTGGACAAGTTTTGTAGAAGGCTACCGCTAGAAAACTCCTACTGTCGAGATATTCAACTATTGCTGAAAGTCTAATGATGAGGATCTACTGTTACATAGAGTAAAATCTACCGTTACAAGACATCCACTAACAGAAAGTCCACCGTTACAAGCCTACAGTTGAAGAACCTATCGTTGGAGCTCATAGTTGAATAGTCTACCGATGAATTCCACAGTTGTAGAGATTAAAGTCTACTGTGTGACATGCATCTGCTACCAATCTAATGATATTCTATTATATTCTTTACCAATTTTATTAATACTATTATAATGGTCATGCCTAGACAAATTAATACATCTGACATTATTTAATGTTAATTGTAGGTATATCAGGAAACAGTACGCTGTACGTGGAAGAACACACGTGGTTGAAACATTTTTCTTATCGGCCCCTAGTAAACCAAATGAAAAAAAGATGAATTGGAAAGGAGTATATATAAGAGAGAGACATTCAGAAACACTAATAAGAGATACTCATACACAATATGAAGAAGAGAATTCAAGCACTCATTTGGAAAACATAGAGCTTCACAAAGATCTATTGAAAGAACCTTATACAATCTATAGTGGTGTGCTACAAAGAGTTTTTAAATCCTAGAAGATGATCATCTCTAAATTTTGGAAGTCATAACCTGGAAGTTGCGACACTCTGTTTTGGTGTCAACTTGCAGAGAAGGACCAAAACATCATCTCATTCATTCCAACGAGTCCAAAGCTGATCTGCCGACACATCAGAGAATTCTAAATTCATCCCTACTATCTTCAGCTCTACTATGTTAAAATACTTTACATTTTTGAGCAATGTGTATGTGTTACACACACTGACTCTTGTACTTGAACTGAGGGATACTTAAAATCCCCATTCTAAAATCTCTTTATTTTTGTTTCCCACGTATAACTGTGGAAGAAGCCTGGTGTGGATTGGTAGTTTATTTCTTTCCCACGTAGAACTGTGGTAGAGGTTGCAAAACCTGGACAGGTTATGAAAGCTGTTGTAAAGGCCGATACAGGCTGTGTATCACTTTTTAATATAACTTCTTGGTGGAAGGTGATTACCAAGTGGAGAGGACTAGGTCTTGACTTAAGACTGAACCTCTTGTTTAAGTTTGTTGTGTTCATCTTTGCTTTACTCTGTTTAACATCTATCCGCTGTGCTTATATTAGCAAAAACATAAATCTGTTTTTACATTCACACTGATAGTTAGTTCTAGTTAGTGTGTATATCTGATTTATTTAGTAAACTTTTTTCAAAAGTCGAATTAGTTCTCATACTGATTCAACTGAATAGTAATCAACATTTGAGAAACCTGTTGAATAATAACTCACTTATAACTCTACTGCCTTAATTGACTTGGTTGTTCTAATTTGGGGGATTTTAATACTAAAAGTTTTAAATAGAAATTTAAAATTGGAACTCAATTTTCCCCCCTCTTGAGTATCCACTCCGACCAACATTTGGTATTAGAGGCTTCATTTTTATTTATAAAAAGGGTTTTCAAACCCTCTATTTTTCAAACTTTGATTTTAGTTTTATCTTAAAGATCTTAAATTTATGTTAGTTCTAAATTTTATCTCTTTAATATATTTTTATAAAATCTAGTTATGGATAATTGAATAGAAGGAGATGCTACTAACATGCCGCCTTTCTTTAATGGTGTGAATTATGCTCAATGGAAAATCAAAATGAAAATTCATTTGGAAAGTATTGGTTTTGATATTTGGTCTGCTATAGAATCAGAATATGAGATCCCTAAAACTTCTAGATCTACCTGGGATGATGCTAAATTTTTTGACTATAACAATAATGGTAAATCTATAAATTCCCTTTACTTATTTTTAAGAGATGAGGAATTTAACTAAATTTATGCAAGTAAAACAGCTGATGAAATCTGGGACACCTTGGCTATTTCTCATGATGGAACAACCAACGTGAAGGAAATGAGATTAAATACTTATACTATAAAATATGATAATTTTAAGATGAGACCTAATGAACCCATTTCTGATATGTATCTTAGGTTTAATGAGATTGTCAACACCATGAGTTCACTGGGAAAAGCTGTTCCAGAAAAGGAGCAGATCATGAGAATATTGAGATGTTTTCTTGACAGATGGAGAGGCACTTCTGTGTCTATCCGAGAGTTATGTGACATTGGAAATCTACCTGTTAAGGAGTTGATTGGTAAACTAATGATGTATGAAGAGGAACTGAAGGTGAATAGGGAAGAAGATGATGAACCCAAGAGAAAGTCCTTGGCATTCAAGTCTACCACTTCAAAGGGCAAAGACAATGAGAAAATACATGTACCTATTGAATGTTCAGCTAGTGAAAATTCCGATTCAGACAGTGATGAACAAATGGCTCAAATAGCTAGTAGATTTAAGAAGTTCTATAGGAAGAAGAAGTTTTTCAGAAAAACAAACCACAAGGGTAAGTATGATCAACAAGGTAAGTGGAAGAAGGATTGGAAGAAATATGATAAGGAAGATGATATAGTCTTCTATGAATGTAAGAGGAAATGACACATCAAGGATGACTGTCCGAAGTTAAAATTTAAAAATAAATATTATTATAAGGACAAGAAGTAAAAGAAATCCATGAAAGCAACCTGGAGTTCTTTGGAAGATAACACAAGTGAATTAGAAGCCACTGATTCTGAAAAGAATCATGCCAACATGTGCTTCATGACTAACATATCCGAGGTAACCGTTTCCCCTATTCTAAATGATTATTATTATGGAAATAATAGTGATTCAAATAATGATTAAAATATATATAAGGATGAACTGTTTGAATATTGAAATATACTGGAAGATAACCGCAATGAACTAAAAGATAAATATAAATCTTTAAAGAAACAACATGCCTTGAAGAGCAATATTAGAACAAATCTATGTGTAGAAAAAGAACAGAATGCTCAATTGTTGAAATAGAACACTCAAATCAAATTATCTAATGAACAATTAAGAAAGGATATTGAGAAGTTCACTGTTAGTAGGGATAAACTGACATAGTTTCTAGGAAGACATATTGCTCCAAAATAGACAACTGGTCTAGGATATTAGTCTGGACAGAGACAAATTAGCAAAACCAAATTTGTTCCAAAATCTGGACAGTTCACTACTAATTCTGGATCATCTTTTGAGAAAACATTTTCTAAAGGACCGAACAAAGTATTTATGTCTCAAATTTTTTTTGTTGATTTCAGAAAATCTATAAAGCAAATATGGGTTCCCAAAGTTTTATTGGCTCACCTTTTTGGTCCCAAGAAGATCTGTGCACCAAAATTATCCTATGTTTAATCTGTTTTGCAGGGAAGTTTCTTAAAGAGTTCCTGTAAGAGCCTATGGTACTTGGACAGTGGATTTTCAAGACATATGACATGAGACTATTCTTGCTTCAAGAGTCTAATTAAAGTTGATGGTGGGAATGTCACCTTTAGTGAAAATGCAAGAGGAAAAATCATCATCTTAGGCCAGATTGGTAACCCCTATACAATATTAATTTCTAAAGTACTTTTTGTTGATGGATTAAAATATAATTTACTAAGCATATCTTAGTTATGTGATGATGGCCTTAATGTTAATTTTGAAAATGATTCATGCAATGTTTTTAATTCAAAAAATGATGTAGTTTTCACTACATATGGAAATGAGAATGTATATGCTGTTGATTTAAACTCCTTATCCAAACAAAATGTTTCCTGCTTAAATGCTTTTCATAAAGAATCTTGGTTGTGGCATAGAAGATTAGGAAACTGTAATGTGCACTCACTTAGGAAGCTATCTAAGAAATGTTTAGTTAGAGACTTACCTAAATTAGAGTTCCCAAATGATAAAGTGTGTAATCCCTGTCAAAAGGGAAAACAACACAAAGTTTCTTTCAAACCAAAGAAAGAAGTTTCAACTTCTCAACCACTTGAGTTGGTTCACATGGATTTGTTTGGACCATCAAGTGTTTCAAGTCTAAATGGGAAGCACTATGTTTATGTTCTTGTAGATGACTTTTCTATGTATACTTGGGTATACTTTATAGCTCACAAAATTGAAGCTTATTCCTACTTTTTCAAATATTCCAAGTCTGTAGAAAACCTTAGTGGACTTAAAATTAAGACCCTGAGAAGTTATCATGGTAGTGAGTTTGAGAATCATGAGTTTGAATCTTACTGCTCACACAATGGATATAGTCACAACTTTTCTGCCCCTAGGACACCTCAGAAAAATGGAGTTGTAGAAAGAAGAAATAATACCCTTCAAGAAATTGCAAGGACTATGATTAATGAGTATGACTTACCCATTTATTTTTGGGCTGAAGCTGTAAATACAGCCTGTTATGTTATCAATAGAGTTTTAATTAGACCTATTCTAAAAAGAACCCCTTATGAAATTTGGAATAATAGGAAGCCTAATTTTAATTACTTTAGAGTTTTTGGTTAAAAATTCTTTATTCTTAATACTAAATATAATCTTGAAAAATTTTCTCCCAAAAGTGATGAAGGAATTTTCCTAGGTTATTCTTTTTCAAGTAAAGCGTATAGAGTGTTCAATAAAAAAACCAAATGTGTGGAAGAATTAGTTCATATCAAATTCGATGAGACTGATCCACATGATCCTAAAGCTTCTCTTGAAAATATTGAGGAAGATTTATCAAATTTTAACTTTAATGATAAAAATATTGAATCCTCTGTAAAAGTATCCAGTTCTGGAAATTTTCCAGAATCTGCTCCTACTGATTCTGAACCAACAGACAACTATGAAGAATCTAGTTCAACCCTTCCTAGAGTTACTAGGACTCTTAAGAATCATCCTCTAGATGCTGTTGTAGGCGATTTGATTAGAGGAACACAAACTAGAGCTTCTCTAAGAAACCAGTTTAAACATAAAGCTTTTCTTTCCCACCATGAACCCAAAAATATTAATGATGCAATCAATAATGAATTTTGGGTAATGGATATGCAAGAAGAACTAAATCAGTTTAAAAGAAACAAAGTTTGGGAATTAGTGGAAAGACCCAAGGACACCTTAACCATAGGCACTAAATGAGTGTTTAGAAACAAAGTAGATGAGTCTGGGAATATAGTTAGAAATGAAGCTAGGCTAGTTGCATAAGGATATAGTCAAGAAGAAGGAATAGACTATGAGGAGACCTTTGCACCTGTAGCTAGACTAGAAGCCATTAGGATACTACTTGCCTATGCAGCTCATCTGAATTTCAAACTTTATCCTATGGATGTTAAAAGTGCTTTTCTAAATGGGTACATAGTTGAGGATGTGTTTGTTGAACAACCCCTTGGTTTTACGATTCCCCATTTTTCCAATAATGTTTTCAAACTCTCTAAAGCTTTGTATGGCTTAAAACAAGCTCCAAGATCATGGTATGATAGGATCAACTCTTTTCTTATTTCAAAAGGTTTTACCAAAGGGATAGATGATCCTACTCTTTTCATTAAATGGATTTCTAAAGATGTTTTGATAGTGAAAATTTATGTGGATGATATTATTTTAGGATCTTCCAAAAATTCATTATGTGTTGATTTTTCAAAAATGATGCAAAATGAGTTTGAAATGAGTTTAATGGGAGAACATAAATTTTTCCTTGGATTTCAGATCTTTCAAAATAAAAATGGCATTGTTTTAAATCAAATTAAATATATTAAGGATCTTTTAAAACATTTTTCTTTGGATGGTAGTTAAGGTAGTGACACTCCTATGAGTACCACTTGTAAGTTGGATGCTGATGAAGATGGAGAACTAGTGGATCAAACCAACTAGAGAGGTATGATAGGAAGTGTACTCTATCTTACTGCTAGTAGACCTAAAAACATGTTTAGTGTATGCATGTGTGGTCACTTTCAAGACAATCCAAAAGAATCTCATTTAACTGCTGTAAAAAGAATTTTTAAATATCTCAAACATACTCCTAACTTAGGATTATTTTATCCAAAAGGACAATCGTTTGATTTGTTGAGTTATTCTGATGCTTATTTTGATGGTTGCAAGTTAGATAGAAAAAGCACCTCTGGGACATGTCACATTTTAGGAAAGTCACTAGTATCTTGGTGTAGTAAGAAGCATAATTCTACTGCATTGTCTACTGCTGAAACTGAGTACATAGCTTCTGGTTTTTGCTGTGCTCAAATTCTATGGATGAAACACACTTTACTGGACTATGGATATCGGTTCAAACATGTCTCTATAATGTGTGACAATACAAGTTCTATTAACATTTCCAAAAATCCTATATCTCATGTTAGGACAAAGCATATTAATGTGAGAAATCACTTTTTGAGGGATCATTATCAAAAGGGTTATATCACTCTTGAATTCATTGGCACTAAACATCAATTGGCTGATATATTCACAAATCCTTTGAATTCTGAGAGGTTAAATTACATCAAACATGAGTTAAGTATGATTAATCACTTCACAGTTTAACCTCACAGTTAGACTTCACAGTCAAACCTCATAGTTAGACCTCACAGTTAGATCTCACAGTCGAACCTCATAGTTAGAGCTCACAGTTGGACCTTACTGTTATACCTCACTGTTGCATCTCACCTGTGTACCTCACTGATACATCTCACTATTGGATACCTCACTGTTTGTTTTTATTTTTTTGTATGAATTCGAACCGTTTTTATTCCATTTTATTATTTCTATTTTATTGTGTTTTAATCCCTAAATGATAAAATCAAATGAAAAGAACATATTTCAACCCACCTTTCTCTCCCAATCTTGAACCTTTCTCTCAAAATTCCTAAACCGTAACCCTTCACCTGAGCTCTCGAACCTCTCTCAATCTCTATGCCCAGAACCAAGCGACCCATGACTATCAATGAGGATGTGCCAAGGCCTAAGAGAACTCGAGCTGAATCCAGTGGCACTAGTAACACCCTATCGGGACCTGTAAACCCGCATCTGACCAAGGGACAAATCTTTGCTGAGAAGGAGTTAAGTGAAGAATGGCTGCTGTCGAGAAATTCATTAGTACTTAAAGTACTAGATGCCCAAGGATGGACCGAATGATTTGACAACAATAATGGACCTTACTAACCGAAGCTTGTGAAAGAATTCTATGAATATCTGACGTTCGAAGAGGAAGAGGATGTGCATAAGCTAATGTCCAGATTCAATATAAATGAAGTTAGTTTCTCGTCTGCTGAGTGGGCTGCCTGTTTGAGAGTTCCTCATGAAGGAATATTTTATTACTAATATGGAGTGGCTCCTCCAGAAAGTGTTGTTTTTGAGTATGAAAAAGATCCAGAAGAACTGACAGGAGATGGAAAATCAAGAAGGATTATTGCAACTGAGATTAATGCAGAAGACAGGGTCTTATTCAAGTTTATTCAGCATGTAATTAGTCCAAGGAGAGGGTACTTTGCAGTACTGAAGTACCAGGACATATTCCTTATGTACTTACTGAAGCATGGAAAGAGGATTAACCTATGTAGGTTACTGATGGCACAATTGGAGGATATGACCAAGGCAAGCTCAAAGTCCAATGCCTTATTCCATGCCAAGCTTATTTCAGTTATGATAAAGGTAAAGGGTGTGGCTGGAAATCAAGAAGAGATGATAGTGGCCAAGAACAGTGTATGTATCTCCAAGGTGATTTGAAAATTCATGAAAATTAGCTGGAATACCTAGAAGAAGGATTGGGTAAATGATTAAGGAAAGGTGTATGAAAAGTTTGACCCTACTACTCACCCATCTAGGTTAAAAGACAAGAGAGATCCAGGCCTGAAGCTTGATGAGCCAGAAATGGTTTATTCTGATGAGGAAGAGGCTGAAGGAGCTGTGGACCCTCAAAGAGAGAACACCCCCATTGATGATGGGAGTGATCCTGATTTACCTCACAGTATTGTAAGGACAATAGCTTTTGGATCAGCTAGCCCTCTAAATGAACTACCAAGGAGAGAGACTGTTCGGAAGGAAAATGTTATTGAGACCACTGAAGAAGAAGAAGAATAAGCATATCAAAATGTTGTCAAGGACACCTATGAAGAGGATGCGGCTACCGAGTCAGATCATTTTGTTCATGAAGAAATGGAGGCTGTTGCTGAAGCCGATGATGAGGACAATGAAGAAGAAGAGATCAGTTTGAGCCCTTTGATAGATAGTACAGTCAAGATAGTCCCTGATCAGGAAGTAGGAGTGGCATATACTGCCATTGATGAGGGAGTCATTGGTGACTCAGAAAAGGATAGGATTAACCCTACCGTTGAACTAACAGATCAAATGGTTGTTGAATCTACTGAAGTTGCAGAGGAGGTTGTGGAGTTACCTAGAGCAGAACAGTTAGAGGAGATTCCTCTGGAGAATGCTCTAAGTGAGGGGGAGCATCTTGGTTCAGTTTCTATGTTGTATGACATCGAATATTGGTCATCAGATCCAGGATATGTGGTACTTGGACTCAATTATGGATATTTTGATGAATAAAACCATCCCCAAAGGGATTCAGTTATCTTACCTGTTGTGGCTGAAAATTTGGAAACCAAAGAGGACCTTGAGTCCTTAAAGGCTGAAATGAAAGAAGCACTGAGAGAATGAGTGGTAGATTTGAAGAAAATCCTGGTTGAAGAGATGAGGAGTGTGGAGCAATCCCTTTGAGAAGATCTACACCAAAAATCAAGAGGAGGAAGCATTATAAGGTATATTCTTACTTTGAGAAGATCTACACCAAGCATCAAATGACAAACCACTTCAAGCTCTTGATTGAGAATATGAAGTTGCCTCCAGTGACTCAGGCTTTCAGGGAGCAGGTCAGCAAGCTGAGAGATTTGACCCCAGCTTTGGATATGTTTTTGGAAAATAAATATGATTTCTTATTTGCTATGGAAAGAGGAGGAAGCATTATTATGGATTTCAGAAACCTATTTTACCCTTTCTCCATGTGGACTGCACCCCTGTCATTATCCCTCCTGCCTTACCTGCATCTCAACCCAGTGGTTCTTCTACGATGTCTTCTACTAATGCTATCAGAAGCCTTAATCCACTGATACCTCAACGAGCTACCCATTACAGACCCACAAGAGCTTCTATTGCTACCCCTCCGGGCATTCCTGCGGCCATTCCTAAACCTGCTGATCCACCAGCTCATCCTCCCTCTTCTTCCTCCAAAGAGAAAGATCCCTTGCCTAAGGCTAATGTGGATTGATTCTGTTTCTATCTTTTTATAGGGACTATGTATTCTTTTTGGTCATGTACTGAACTGTTTATTAATAAAAGCTTTCTATGTTCTCTCATTTATCTTTCTTTTTTCTGATAATCACAAAGGGGGAGAAATACTTTGCTAATTTGATAAATATTGTGCTAATTTGAGAAATACTGTGCTAATTCTAGACTGGTCATATGATTGGGTATAAATATTCTACTATGATACTATAATTCTAAGTTGAATCTTATCTGCCTTTCTCTTTGATAAAATGTACTAATATTTTCTGGTTTTACACTCTTATTAATCTCTGATACTTATCTTTAATACATACTAACATAATTTGTGATTATCAAAAAGGGGGATATTGTTGGACTCACCTGTTTTGATAATCCCAAATCATGTTTAAATATTGATCATGATATATTAAGTCAGTTACTAATCTTTGTAATCTACATTTATAATTATCCTATCCTGAACAATGTATACTCTTAAGTCTCATGACTTTGCGGCATCAGCTTACAGTTTATACTTATCTAAATATAAGTTCACTATTGAAGGCTACTGGTAAGAGCTTTCTGTTCAAAGTCACCGTTATATTTTATTATCACCTTAAGTCACTGATGCTAGATGATCACTGTTGAAGATTTACAGTCACTGTTGGAAGCTACTGGTGCACAGTTACAGCCACAAACCTACTGATGATCTACTTATCAAAACTCACAGACAAAGAGTTACTGTCACAAGGTCACTGCTATAACAAGGCTTCTGTTATAAGTCCACTTTCAGACTCTTTCTCAAGTATTCTGTTGAGAACCTCTCTGTCCAAGCCTGCAGTGGGACAAGTTTAGTAGAAGTCTACTACTGGACAACACCTACTGTCGAGATAGTAGACTATTGCCCAAAGTCTACTGATGAGGAGCTATTGTTACACAGAGTAAAAGCTACTATTACAAGACATCCACTAACAAAAAGTCCACCGTTACATGCCTCTAGTTGAAGAACCTACCGTTGGAGCTCACAGTTGAATAGTCTACCGATGAAGTCCACAGTTGTAGAGATTAAAGTCTACCGTGTGACATGCATCTGCTACCAGTCTAATGATATTCTATTCTATCCTTTAACAATTTTATTAATAATATTATAACGGTCATTTCTGGACAAATTAATACATTTGACATTATTTAATGTTAATTTCAGCTATATCAAGAAACGGTATGATGTACGAGGAAGACCACACGTGGTTGAAACATTTTTCTTGTCGGCCCCTACTGAACCAAATGAAAAAAAGATGATTTGGAAAGGTGTATATATAAGAGAGAGACATTTAGAAACAATAATAAGAGAGACTCATACACAATCTG
The DNA here is from genome assembly GCA_963277665.1 of Viscum album. Lineage (NCBI taxonomy): Eukaryota > Viridiplantae > Streptophyta > Magnoliopsida > Santalales > Viscaceae > Viscum > Viscum album. The sequence continues at coordinate 403,545,837 of OY728130.1, forward strand.
ATGAAGATCCTTCAAGCACTCATTCAGAAAACATAGAGATTCACGAAGATCTATTGAAAGAACCTTATACAATCTGTAGTGGTGTGCTGCAAAGAGTTTTTAAATCCTATAAGATGATCATCTATACATTTGGGAAGTCATAACATGGAAGTTTTGACACTCTGTTTTGGATTTAACTTGCAGAGTAGGACCAAAATTTCATCTCATTCATTCCAACGAGTCCAGAGTTGATCTGCCAACACATAAGAGCATTCTAAATTCATCCCTACTATCTTTAGCTCTACTGTGTTTAAATACTTTACATTTGTGAGCTGTGTGTATGTGTTACACACACCGACTCTTGTACTTGAACTGATGGATACTTAAAATCCCCATTCTAAACTCTCTTTATTTTTGTTTCCCACATATAACTATGGAAGAATCCTAGTGTGTCTTGGTAGTTTATTTCTTTCCCACATAGAACTGTGGTAGAGGTTGGAAAACCTGGACAGTTTGTGAAAGCTATTGTAAAGCCCGATACAGGCTATGTATCAATTTTTAATATAACTTCTTGGTGGTAGGTGATTACCAAGTAGAGAGGACTAGGTCTTGACTTACGACTGAACCTCTTGTTTAAATTTATTGTGTTCATCTTTTCTTTACTCTGTTTAACATCTATCCGCTGTACTTGTATTAGCAAAAACATATATATGTTTTTACATTCACTCTGATAGTTAGTTCTGGTTAGTGAGTATATCTGATTTTTTTAGTAAACTTGTTTTAAAAGTCAAATTAGTTCTCATACTGATTCAACTGAGGAGTAATCAACCTTTGAGAAACCTGTTGAACAATAACTCACTTATATCTGTACTGCCTTAATTGACTAGGTTGTTCTAATTTGGGGGATTTTAATACTAAAAGTTTTTAATATAAATTTAAAATTGGAACTTAATTCACCCCCTCTATAGTATCCACTCCGACCAACACACTCCAATTCCATTCAATAATTATGGGAATGATATCATAACTTGTGCGTACGTAAAATTACTGTCTCCACGACGCGTTGAGAGTCATTCTCTATGTTAACCATTCCAGAATGATTATAAAGTATATACAATAAATAATCTTGAAATATATGACATAATAATGATACTTTATTTATGTATTTGTTATTTTCTTACTTATATTCAATTTAATAAGGAAACAAAAACAATGTTCATGCGTACGTACGACCTACCGTCTCCATGAACGGTGTATTTCATTGCATTTATCAAACTATTATATATATATATATTTATATTCTGAATATATATTATATATAAATCATTTTTTACATTCTAGATGTAATTAATCATGATCTAAGTAATCATATGAATAATTTAAAGTCAAAACATGTATGATAAATGAAATAATTTTACCCAAAACGCTGCTTTAACATGAAATTGACAAATAAACAGGTAATATAAAGTCATAAGTGAATCATATATGAAATAATAAATATTATTATGGTTCTAATATAAGTTAATAATATGTTTAAACCCACTCTACAAGAGTCTTAAACACGTACAGATGAAATTGGACATAAGGTAAGGGATTATTTCGTCTCACTTTTATTTCTGGGAGACATATGACTTAATCAGAATCTATTTTTTATATGCTGTTTATGATTCCCATGAATGCTTGATGATTTTTATTATGAAGGATATGATATTTAAATATGCATGTAATTTTCTTTATTTTATTACATGTATGATTCCACCGATCATAAATGGTAAGAGATAATTATTCCAATCTCGTTCTTATATGAGATTGTTTATTTGTAAGTATTTACTGGGGTTATGTTTATCATCCATGTCCATGTTTTCTCAAAATGTTTTCATAAAATGTTTAATATTATTCCATGTATGTTTAAAGTCATTATTACCATTTTTTTACTTTTACTACAAGGAATGTAAGTAATCTTTTTTTACCATACGAGGTACTTTTTGACATTTCTAGCAAAAGTACTAGGAGAATGTTTTTTTAACTTATACGGCATGAACAGATTTTTATGGTTTCATAACACCTTATTTTCATGAATCTTACTCTACATTATTTCATGAATATTTTCAATAAAACCCCTTTATTTTAAAATTTCATGTAATTTTGTGAAAAGAAAATGATTTTGAAGAAGAAAAGATATTTTCCTCTTTATCAAAAGTATTTTCCATCTAAGATGAAATTATTTAGTATGTTTATGATTCAAGTATAATGCCTCTATTATTTACATGGTTTGATTTTTATTATGATGAAATGATATCCATTTTTTATATGGATTATGTTATTATGGGATGATGTTTATGAAACCCATTTTATTCCTTGGGTTATGATGAATGATTTGTGATTGTTTTGTGGCACACATAAGAATGATTTCAATATGAGATGGGTGGGACCTATATCTCCCTCCAATGCATTGGGTAAAGATTTATATCTCATGAGATAGTCATGGCTAGAATAGAAAGTAAATCAAGTTCAGTAATACAGGGCTTGAATGGCAAGTAAACCCGGTTCAGTAATGGACTTTGTCCACTATGATGGTCTTAGAAGCAATGCCTTGGCTACTATGGAAATCATATCATGTGATTAATGGTTTTCCACAATTACATGTTTTATTACCATGCTAGTTTTATCAATATTAATGTTTATTTGTGATATATGCCTTATGTACTGCCAAAATTTATGTCATTACTCATGATTTTGATGTTTTATGTTCATGTTTTTACGTTCAAATGTTTATAGATTGTTTTATGTTCTCCATATTTACCCTTACTGAGCATTTGAGCTCCCCCTTTTTATGTTTTCTTTCCCCCATAATATAAATAATGGTTTTAGGTGAGAAAACAAAAGGTGAATATCTTTATGGGAGATGTTGAAGATCTTTTAGCATGATGAGAAGATTATGTCTCGAGTTTCCGAAGACACTAAACTAATACGGTCTTTGGGCATCTGTTTTTTGTCATGTATTAAGTATTTTGAAAAAGTAATGTAATGTCTATATATGTCAAGCATTGGGTCTCTACAGAATGTCTCTTATAATTTTCCCTTAATAGATCTTATTATTTTCATTGTTTTTCTTCACTTAGTTGATTTTTAGTCATGTACTTTCTGATGCGGCCATATCTTTCCCGAAACAACCATCTCCTTCACTCCAATTTTGATAAAGGAGAAAACCATTAGAACTTGAATATAACCTAACACATCCCAAATTAAAACCTTATAAAAAATATATCCATTTTAAAAACTTCAACACTTGGAACGACATGACACATAATCAAACAACATGATCAGTCCTTTTTGAACTACTTCTAGAACCAAAGATACCAGCATATATTTATCCTTTTCCAAATGACTTCATCTAGTCTTACAACTTCAACCATCATTTTAGCATCATTATTTCCAATACCCTGATGTTGATATATAGAGATAAAAAAGTGTCTGCTTTCATTTCATCACTAGTTCATCCATTTTCACTTCTTCTCCATATCTATCATGAACATGCTACTCATTTTCAAATATACCTTTTTTTCTTCGGTGCTTAACAAAAAAGACAACGATTAACAGAAAATACAACATAAAACACCTTTTGTTACAATATTATCTCTAACACTAATGATATATTCCATATTTATAATAATAATAATCAGTTTTTAAAAACAATAATGGTTTTTAAAACATGATTTTTTTGATAATTTTGAGTTCATATATGTTTTTTAAGGGAAACTAATGTTTGAAAATTAATTTTTAAAGAACATAACGCATGACACACATAATATGTTTTAAATTATATTTATATTATTTTAACATTTTAAAAAACAAATTTCAACTTTTAAATCCCACAAAATAAGTTTCTTATTTTGTTTTTGTTTTTTATATATTTTCTAATAAATTAAAAATTATTTATGTTTTTCTAAAAATAATAAAAATTTATTTTAAAAAAAAATTATACACATAATATATTTTTTTATGCTTGAAACACAAAATATTTGGATTTTTGATATACCTATCTTTTTTTCAAATATATAATATATTTTTTTATTGATTTTTTATTATAATTATTTTTAGTAATTTATAATTTAATTGACGAAGTCATATGTTTAAAATATATTGATTTAAAAACACCAAACATATGTTATTTGTTTGAAAAACTGAATATCTAATTTTTTAAACATGTTTTATGTTTTTTAAGACACAAAACATACATCACATAATTTTTTTATTAATTTTTATAGTTTTTATTTTATATATTTTTTTTAGAAATAAAATAATTTTTGTATTTTTTTAAAAATCTGACATAAATTTTGTGTTTAAAAACCCATGAATTAAATTTTTTTTAAAAAATTAACTATTTTTAAAGTATGAATTTAAAATTTTCACATTTGTTTTTTATTTACATTTTTATATAATTTTGAGTTTATATATAGTAAAAATAAAAATAAATTGATCTTCTTTAAAAAAAAAATATATCTTAGTTTTTAATAATTTTATTTTATTTTAATGATTACCATTACAATATGTTTAGGTATGGGGGTTTAAAGGAAACAAATTTCAAACTTCTACTCTCGAAACTAAATCCTTATTAATATATTGATATTGGTGGAGCAGGGAAAAACCCACTAAACTACACTCCATGGGACTTTAATATGATTTTTTTTTGTAAATCACATAAGGCATTATGTAAATTGTCTTTTTTAGAGATGATGTTTTGTTAAAATCCATGACTTCATTTATGTTTATTGAAATAAAAAAACATTTTAAAAATATGTTTTTTGACATAAAAACACACATTTAATAGTTTTAAAACAACCATTCTATTTTATTAAATAATGTTTTAAAACAAACAATATATGATGTTTTATTTTTATCTTAGTTTCATTATTTTTTTTATATTATTGAATTTATATATATATTTAAAATATATTTAAAAAATCAATTTTTGAACACATTTAAAACTTTTTTTTAATCTAAAAATGAATGATTATATTAAATCATTAAAATATTGAATGCACCACTCTACACCGAAAAATTATGATTCTAGTAACTGGGACATCGAATGTAATTTTTTAGACCAAGTTTTATTATAACTTTGACTCTAGTGGAACTTGGACTATACAATTACGTTGGATGATCCAACCACTGAGGATTATTTTGGAGAATATTTTTTTCAAATGAATATCCTTTATTAAGGTTCCTTAAATGAATTTGTTATGTATGAGCTAAGTGGATGGCTTGTAATTCATCATTTGATATTTCTTAATGTTAAAAATTATTAATGAAATATTCATGACACTTACGTCACATTAACCAATCCATTCATGACCTAATTAGGTTGGTTCTAAAGGTTAAACATTATTAATAACTAAAATGAAATAAAGGAAAGTTTAACCTATGTATTTAAACCAATTTTGAGTCATTAATAGTGACCATAGTCATATTTATTGAATCTTCTTCTCTCTCAAGTTTTTTCAAATGTTTTAGTTCGAGAAAGTGAATGAAGTAAAAGTCTTGATTGATTACACTTCATGAATCGATCAATAATTCTCCATGAAAGGGACATCATAATGCTTGATCCACTACTGGAAATAAAATCTATACCAATGGTTTCGGGAAAACCATTGATATAGTTCACTTGTATGGACCTATACCAACGGTTTGGCCAAAACCGTTGGTATTGGTCACTAATTTGGACATATACCAATGGTTTTTGACAAACTGTTGGTATAGGGGGGGTCTTATACCAACGGTTTGGGGAAAACTGTTGGTATAGTTCATGCGAAGGGTTTTGTCCAAACCGTTGGTATAGGTCCATAATAGAGACCCTATACCAATAGATTTCCCAAAACTATTGGTATATGTCTTCCCTATACCAATGGTTTGTCCAAAACCATTGGTATAGGTCCCAAAATCAAAAAATCTATATCAACGATTCTCAAAACCATTAGTATAGGTCTATACCAACAGTTTTGAGAACCGTTGGTATAGTTACATGTATTTTTTATGGAATATTCTTACATAGAACTTTAAATAAATAAAAATTTAAAATTTTTATGATAAAACATATATATATATTTTTATGAAATTATGTTAAAAAAAGTCAAGTTAGGTTAGTGGTTAGGTCTTTCAATCATAAACTGGAGGTACTGGGATCAAAACCCACTTGATGCTTCTTTTTTGAAATACATATACCAACGGTTTTATGGAACCATTGGTATAGATTTTTCATATTACTTATACCAAAAGTATTCGGAAAAATGTTGGTATAGACCTATCCCCATGGCTTACTTGGCCACGTTTCTCCAAACTGTTGGTATTGGATATACCAACGATTTGGAGGCCTATACCAACAGTTTCAAACCGTTGGTATATGGTATTTTTCTACTAGTGATCCATTCATGTTAGGACATGGAGATCATAAAATAGATACTCAAGGATGTGATACACTTATGGATGATTTAAAGGGTTCATTTCTTTGTTCCTTGACTGGTGTCTTTGAGTGGTTGAACTCAATATAATTCAATCAATTCAATTAAATTGTTTATGAATACATAAAGAGGGGTTCAATACAGTCTTTAAAAGAAAATAAAATTTTCAAATCATATGTTGAGTGGTCGAGATATGATCATCTTAATTTTTGGTAGTTAGATGAAGATATAGGGGAGAGGAGGCACATGAAATTTTTTTGATGATGCCATATGCTAGAGGAAAACACTCTAAACATGTTTTTCAATTAAAAAAACAATTTCTGAGCGGTTCTGTATGGTCACGTGCCATGAATCCCACCACCAGCTGACAAGGGGGAGTGATGCTACCAATGAATTATTTTTTTATTATTTTTTATATGATAAAAATTAAGGATAACACACCGGGGTGACAACTCACAGAAAGTGCAAACACTACACATCCGACTAGAAATCTGCATCCTTTAGTGGGAAACCCGATCACCCAGTTAAGCACCCAAATTGATTCAATGGGGCCTTTTAAGCCTCATAATGACCCAAATAACCTATAAAAAATACAGAAAAACCCATTTTATAAATTTTCAATATAAATAATTTTATAAAATTATTTCAAGGATGGTTGGACTTGTAACTTATAAATTATAATCATTTTATTTTCAAAATAATTCATTAATGACCGCCGATATAATTTGTTGTAAAGGATAATTTTTTTCTAGGTGCGCTATCACTCGAATATGTAGAGGATTTTAAGTCAAGATCATTATTCTTAACATTCGTATTCTAGGACAACACATTATCTATTTTAAAGTTCCATCTTAGAACCAATTTGCTTTAGGATGGAACCCCAGAAGGGCTTATGTGTTAGGACTAGAAGACTTGAGCTCAGAGGAATGATGTTGATGAGTGGTATGGGATCCATTTTGATTCCTAGGTGCGAGTTTAGTGGAATATTCCCAAATAAGTTTGAGAATAATAAAATGGGATCAATTGATTCATGTGTATCAACGATGGTAACTTATATACAAAGTATTCTTAATAGAAATCATGTCAAAAACCAACCTGAACCATCCATCTGATGAACACCCGAGTAGGCCCATGATATACCTAAGGGGAATCCCCAATCCTTCAGGATGAGGAAAATCATCATGAGTATCAAATATAGTCATTAGGGATAATATCATCCTTGAATCAGAGTTAAAGCACAACATATCTTCCCCCAAAAATCATACATGACCCATTTATAAGTCAGATATCCACACTTATAAAATTAATAGAAAAAGATAAACAATAGATATAATAATTTAAACAATTTAAAGTAAAGGAAAAATAAAAGTCTATTTTCTCACCTTCAAAACACCATCTTCTATATCCATATACGAGTCCTACAATGACGTCTACAATACAATCTGCCACCCATAATTATAACTAAAAGTAGTAACAAACTCATTTAAAGGGAACACTTGTCTTGTAATTCTATGAAATAAATTGTGTAGAGATCCAACCAAATTATTTAAAAGGGACACTTGGCTGATGAAATAGATAAAATAGAATAATCAATAACCTAAAATCCCCAAATCCATCAACACTCCAAGAGTAGTCAAGAGATGAATAAGGGCCTAAAACTGAATAGTGATAATATAATCATGGGCATGAAAATACTCAAAAGTTCACCACCCACCCTACCACATGGAAAGCCTTTAATTAATGATATATTTCAAGTTAGTTTGAAATAAAATAATTAAATATAGTTTTAATACATAAGTACATAAAAACCAACATCACATATAATAACAATTAATGATACCTATTCTTTTTATTTTTAAATGAAAACAAACATTTTGAAAACTATTATTTTAAAGAACACATTCCTTATAAAGTAACTAATTTCCATTTATAAACCACATTTTTAGTCAAGTCACCCATTTTTCAAAATGTTACCAAAATAATTTTTAATAACAACTCACACTACATGAATAAAAAAATAAACAATGGAACCATAAAAAAAATGAAAAATAAATAAATAAAATAATACTATCATAAGTGCCATGCACATAAATAAATAGATTAATATAAAAGAATAATAAGAGAAAACCCTATGTTGAACCACCAACCAATGAACAATTGTCATGGGACCTACCCTAGGACCTAGAGTGAGATAATGAGAGACTTTACCCAAATACTAACCAAATTGTAGACCTATAATGTATCCTATAAACCATATGACTGGCCTCTACCAAACATCATCAGGGGTCACCTCCCCATCAGCTCAAACTTGAGCACAACTTGTGGGAATACACTAGTAGTGTGCGTCTACCTATTGTTAAATAAATTTAGACTTTCCACACATCCTTAATTTTCCATGGAAAACATAATGTGAGGGTGAAAAGAAAGAAATACACACATCCAATATCAAGTATAAACAACAGTCTCACTCTCACATCCAGATCCATATCAAGAAAATCCTCATCTATATAACTATAATTGATCACCACATCCATCAAACACTACTCATTAAGGGAAAACAATAAAAGGAGATTATGAGGGTATCTCTATTTCTCTCTCTCTCTCTCTCTCACACAAAATAAATTTATAAAATCCATTGAAAGTTACAAACCTGACTTTTTAAATACACTTACACTATATAGTCCTTTTTATACTAATGAAAAAAAATTTATAAAACCATTTCACTTGAAATAACCCATTGAAATCAATTTAACAAATCAACTCCACTTCTTAGGAAACTCATTAAAAAACCCTTAAATGCTATTACTTTAATTCCACCCAAGATCCAAATGAGTCCAAAACATTAATAAACTCCAAATTTTATTTGAACATAATTTTTAAATAATTTATTAATACTTTTAATTTAATGTGTGACTTGAAATTCCAAGTAAAATATTTGAAAATACCTTCAAAAACCAAAAGAATCCTTATATATCAGAACATAACCCTTTAATTTCACCCATAACCAAAATGGTGTTTAAATAATTTTAAACCCCAAATTTAGTTTTAAATATGTCATGAAACATTTTTACAATACTTGAAATTTCAATTATCATTAGAAATACCAAGTAAACCCTTAGATTAATCCATTTAATTACATACAACATTTTAAAAATATTAATATAACTTCAAAGGTCCATTAATGTTATAAAACAAAAAATTATCATACATACTTAAACAAAACTAGATTTAAATGAATGTTAAAAATTTAAAATTATTCTTCTTTGGATGGAAACCCTGATAAAATCAAATAAAAATTTATAATACAATCATAAAAAACTGAAACATAAATTTTATTAAGCATCCAATAAAGGTGTTGGATTAGTCTAACTTTTTATTATTTTAATGATCAAAAATCATATTTAGGTTATTTTGAATTATCTATGTATTGAATTATAGAGCTTCATAATTTGGGAATTTACATAATTTTTTTCTACATACAAGCTTCTCCCGCTAGTTTATGCTTGGTATTTCTAGTGGATGTTTTATATTACAAATAAAACTTACTAACAACAATTGTGGCGACTACCATCGGTTAAAGTATGATACTTCTAGAATAGTTTTACTACTGAAAAGTCAGGTATATTACCACTGAATATGATATAATACTTTTGGTTGACATCTACTACCTCTAGTTTATTTCTTCTACCCTTATGAAATCCCTAAAACCATGAAGCATTTTTTCTACCCTGAAAGTCTAATACCAATGATTTTTTCTTCTTTTGAGGTTTTTTTTCCATGAAAACTTGATATTAAATTGAAATTAAATTACAATGGATAGTTTATGTAATTTAAAGAAATTTTAAAGAGTTGGTCAGTACAAGGATTTAAGAATGATTATTTTTAAACATCCACTCAGAAGTATCGAAGATAATAAAACCCTTTTATGATATTATTCTTAGTAAACTGATTTATTTTCTTATTATTTTTAAATTTATAATTATAATTTAGAAAACTATAATTCTGTAGAAAACCATGTGAACCTAGGCTGGTTGTATGGTTGGATATATACAGGTTTGTTGGTTGGATGGATAGTTATAATTAAGTGTACCTACTAAAAATGAAGAGTATTGTCTAGTTCTATATACAACACTCATTTTTATTAAGAAAAAATGAACATTGTGATAATAGTTTGAAGTAGCATCAAGGAAAGATTAAAATAAAATACAAAATAGGAAGATCATTTCTAATCAACTCAAGAAGATCATAGAAAAAAAAACTTTACAAACTCTTCTACATTATTTCTCCATTCATCAATATTTTATTTACTTTTGATTTTTCCATGTATTATTTTTTTAAACTTTTATCACAATATACTATATTGTATTGGAGAGTACTCATTTACTATCTTTACACTTATTTTACATCTTATATCCCATGAATAATTATAGAAGACTCTGGGTGTAGTCTAGACTACCTTTTGTGTAGTTTTTTATTCAAAACCTTGTCTTGGTTGTGGATATACTATTGTAAAATAAATGTTCCTGGTAGTAGGTGACTCTCAAGAGTATAAGATTAAGTTTCATCTTGAGACTGAATCTATTGTATTTATTTCAAATGTGTGTTATTTAGTTTGTTACTTTGTTTTAAAAATAGTTTATTTTTTAAAAACCATTTTAAAAACTATAATCTAATAGTTATCCTTAATTAGTGTTTTATATATTGGGTTTGATCTGAATAGAATTTTTTTTTAAAAGTAAAATTTATTTTTAATTTTTTTAACTAGGTGGTGTTCGAGTCTTTGAAAAAACTTTTGATAATATAAAATTATATATTTAAAAAATTTTAGTTGACTAGAATATTTTATATACTATTGGATTTTGGATTTAATTGTTTTTTAAATAGAAATTTTTATAAGGATCACAATTCACCCCTCCCCCCTTTGGATATTTCAACTAGAACCAACATTTGGTATCTGAGAAATTTATTTCATTTTTATTTTTAAATAGTTTTAACTTTGATAAAGTTTTTACCAAAAGATCTAAATGTATATTTATTCAAAAAAATTATCTTTTTAGATAATACTAGATTTGATAGAACCTCTACAAATAGACCTCTATATTTTAATGACATTAATTATTCTTAATGGAATATTAAAAATGAAAATACCTCATGAATGTATTTGATTCAACATTTGGATCACTATTAAAGGTCAATATATATAACCAAAGGATTATAGAGCTAAATGGAGTGATAAAACTAAGGTTTCTTATGATTATAATAATAAATAAACGAATGCTTTATATTTTTCAATAAGATAATATGAATTTAATATAATATATTCATGTGAAAAAACTAGTGAAATTTGGGATACATTATCCGTGTCTCATGAAAAAAATTCTAATGTAAAAAAATGCGTATAGATACTTATAATATTATGTATGATACATTTATGATGAATCTTAATGAGTCTATTTATATTATGTATCTTAGTTTTATTGAGATTAAAAACACGATTCATGCATTGGGTAAAACTATTGATGATAAGTCTCAAGTATCAATGATTATATGATGCCTACCTGGCATATTGAGAGGTATTACCATATACCAATCATGAATCATGTGATGTGAATAAGATATAAATAAAAAACATAATAAGAAAACTAATGATGTTTGAGAAAGATCTTAAAGTAAATGATGAACATACTGAACCTAAAAATTAAATAACTTTCAAATAATCTCACTCAAAATATAAAGAAATAACCAAAGAATAAATCACTAGTAGAAGTGATAGAAACCTTGAAATTAATGATAAAATGACCTATTTGGAAGAAATATTGAAGAAATTTTACAAGAAGAATAATATATTTAGGAGATAAAATTTTGAAGGCAAATATGAATGAAAAGGAAACTGAAAGAAAGATGAACCCTCTAATGAGATTACCTATCATGAGTTTAAGAGAAAAGGAAACATCCAATATGATTGTACAAAATTAAAGTATAAAAATAAATATAAGAATAGATAAATGAAACATAAGAAAGGAATAAATGAAACATTGACTACATCCAAGTATAGATTCATTTAATTATATAATATCTAGAAAGATATAAATGAAAAAGAAAATATATGATTTATGGATACTGTTCTATATGAATAGTAGATTTATTCTCTTAATATTTCTGATCTCTCTGAACAAGAAAACCATGATGAAAATAATATGTCCAGGGAAGATCAATTTTAATATTGTAATATGTTGGAAGAAAATTTTAATGATATAAATATAAATATAATAATTTAAAGAAATAATATGCTTTATCTACTAATATTGAACCTAATTTCTCTATTGAAAAGGATAAGAAAAACATGATACTCAAGGAAAATAATGACTTAAAATTAGTAAATGATAAACTAAAGAAATATTTTGAAGGTATTTTAGTGAGAACTAAAACCCTTAAAATAATTCTAGAAAGTCATTATATACATAACCTATTAGATATTTTTGGTTATCAGACTAGACAAAAAATAAAATCTATTAGAATTATTTTATTCCTAGTTCAATTACTATTTATAAATTTATAGAAAACTCTTTTTCTTGAACATTTAAATATGAATAAACAAATTTTGGATTAAAAATGGATTATTTTCCTAATTATTTCAAGTATTTTATTAAATTTGGAAATAAATTCATCAAACAGATGTGGATCCCAAAAATTTTAATTGCTAATACTTCTAGACCCAAACAGATTTGGGTACGAAAATTAGTGTATATTTGATTGATTATAGGAAACATACTTGAAAAGTTATTGTATGAATATATGGAATCTGGATAGTGGGTTATCTCAATACATGGAATCACTCTTATCAAGATTACAATGTATTACTAGAGTGGATGGTGGTCATGTGACCTTTAGTGATAATAAAAAGGGATATTTTTTTGTATTTGGCCAAGTTGGTAATGCTAAAACCTGTTTAATTTTAAAAACATTATTTGTTTATGTTTTATAATATTATCATATATATATATATATTATATGATTTTGGTTTCCACGTCATGTCTGAGAATAATTCATGTAATATTTAGGATTATAAGTTTAATTTGGTATTTAATACTTTCAAAAATGGTAATGTTTATGTAACTGATTTAAATTCCTTATTTTACAAAAATGTTCCTTTTTAAAATTCATTTCATCAAAAATTTTGGTTGTGGAATAGAATATTAGGCCACTATGATATATACTCTCTTAAAATATTGTAAAAAAGATATATTCAAGGCTCAACCTAAAATATATTTCATAAAATAAAAATTTAGAAATGCATTTCAAAAGGGAAATCAACATTAAGTATCCATTAATCCAAGGAAATAGGTTTCCACCACTCAATAATGATAACTTGTTCACATGGACTTGTTTAGACCATCTATAGTATCATGTTCAGTCTTAAAAAATTATTATTTCGTAATTATTGATGATTATTCAAGGTTTACATAGGTATATTTCCTAGATCACGAAAGTGATTCTTATAGTTTTTTTAATGTGTAATTTTTTTGTTAATCTCAGTGGAATTACCATTAAGAGTTTGAGAAGTGATCATGACCGTGAGTTTGAAAATGAAGATTTTGAATCCTTATACTGAAAACATGGGTGTAATCATAACTTCTCTTATCCTCAAACATTTCAATACAAAAAGGTATTTGAAAGAATAAAAATGAATCTTTAAGAAATTGAATGGACCATGCTTAGTAAATATGACTTACCGGTCTATTTTCGGGTTGAATATATAAGAACAAGTTATTATGTAATTAAGAGAGTCTTAATAAGAACCCTTTTAAATAAATATCTATATGAATTATGGAATGAGATAAATCTCAATGTAAATTATTTCAATGTTTTTTGGATGAAAAGTTTACATCCTAAATATAATGGATGATCTGGAAAAGTTTGAATACAAGAGAGATGAGAGAATTTTTCTTGGTTATTTTATATCTAGTAAATCATATAGAGTATTTAATAAGAGAACAAAGTTGGTTGAATAATCTATTCATAAAAATTTTTATGAGATAGATCCAAATGAGTCTTATTTTTCTCAGAAAACCTGGAGGATGATATGTCACATTTAAATATCAATAGCACCACCAAGACCAATGATCATACTACTGATTTACATGAAATTTATCCTAATAAATTCCATTCAGAGGAACTAGACACTGAAAAAGGCTAAAATAAAATAGAATACTTAGAACCATTAAAACCTCCTAAGAATATCCTATTGATGACGTTATAGGTGATATAGGAAAAGGAGCTCAAACTCTAGCATCACATAGAAAGAAAATTAAAAATTAATCCTTCTTGTCACAAATTGAACATAAAAACATTAATGAGATAGTAAATGTTGAAAATTTTGTGATATCGATGAAAGAAAAAATAAATAATTTTGAAAGGACTAGATTATAAGAAGTAGTTTAAAGACCCAAAGACTGTTTGACTATTGGATCTAAATGGGTATATCTGATCATTGTTGATGAATTTTGAAATATTATTAGAAATATAGATTGTTTGGTGGAACAAAGTTATAATTAATAATAAATTATTTATTATGATGTTACCTTTCCCCTTATATCTATACTTAAAGCTACTAGGATACGACTTTCTTATGCATCACATCTGAATTTTAAATTATATAAAATGGATTTCAAGAGATTTTTTCTTAATGATTATATTGTTGAGGTTGTTTTTGTTAAAAAACAAAATGAATTTTAAAATCCTTATTTTAAAAATCATATTTTTAAATTTACAAAATCACTTTATGTTTTAAAACAAACTTTCATAAGATGGTATGATATGATCAAAATTTTTCCTATGTAAAATGGTTTTAAAAAAGGTGGTGTGGATCTTACCTTATTTTTCAAAATAACTTCTAAATATGTTTTGGTTGTATAAATATTTATTCATGATATTAAATTTGTTTCTTCCAGAAAGTCATTATTTACTGAATTTTCAAAAGAAGTGTAAAATGAATTTTAAATGAGTTTGATAGGTGAACTAAAATTATTTCCTAATTTTAAAATATTTCAAAATAAATGAGGAATTATTTTAAAACAAATTAAGTACACTAAATGTATTTTAACGTTTTGGCATTGATAGCTCAAAATTAAGTGATTATCCAATAATACCACCTACAAATTAGACCTTGATGAAACTGGATGAACAGTTGACCAAACTATTTATAGAGGAATTATTGGTAGGTTACTTTATTTAACATCAAGATAGCCCAAAACTGTGTTTAGTGTCTATATGTGTGGTCGTTTTCAAGAAAACCCCATGGAATCTCATTTTAATGCTATTAAAAATAATTTCAAATACCTAAAATGTACAACCTAATTAGGATTATTATACTATATAGGACATGATATTGATTTAATTATCTATTAAGATATATATTTTAGTAGATTTAAGTTAGATGTACATCTAGAACATATGAATTTTTAGGTAAGACTCTAGTATCATGGTGTAATAAAAAGAATAACTATGTTGCATTATCCACCACTGAAGATGTTTATATAGATATAGGTAGTTTCAGTACACATAATCTATAGATGACACACAGTTTGGAAGACTATGGATACCAATCTATGCCTTTCTAATAAAATTAGGAAAATAAAAGTGTTATAAAAATTTCTAAGAATCATGTATCTCATTCAAGGGAAAAACACATTGATATAAGACATCACTTTTTGAAAGATCATTTTCAAAAGGGTAATATAACCTTGGAATTAATTGGCATTGAAAATTATCTTACCGAAATATTTTCAAATCCTCTGAACATTTAGAAATTAAGAACTATTAAACATGAAAATAATATGATATATTCTTCTTAATCTCATATTCCATTAATTATTTTGAATCTAGTAGAGTTTAGTCTTGAGTTATATTTTATAGATGGATTACTACTTTTGTATTTGATACTATTGTATTATTCCATCATATTATACCATTCCTATGATACCATTTAGATGTTACTATCCAATTTTATCGCTCAGGTGATACCATTAGTGTCATATATTAGGTGCTAATTCTCTGGTTCATCCACTAGGTGACACCATCAGGTGATACTAGTGGGTGTCACTAGTGGTTTATACCATTAGATGGTACTATTAGGGGATATCATATTAGTAATTCAATTAATTTCACTATTATTTCTATTTTCTTACTATTTAACTCTTCAATTTTTAGTTTTGATCAAAACTTAATTAAATTTATATTGTAAATTAGTTTTTTTCCCTAAATGATAGAAATCCATTATTTAGAGTTCGAATACAATATTTTCTCTGACTTAACATTTAAGCATAATCTCCCTTTCTCTCATGAACCCCAAACATCAACATTCAAACTTCGAGTCTATAATAAAATGGTGAAGATGAAATGTGCTCCCATTTTTTATTCTTCAGATGAACCGTGACCATGAAATAAATTTAAAGGTGAATCTTTTAAACTATCAATCCATAGAATTATCCTCTCTTGTACTATGAATTTGTTATTTAGAAAGAGATAAATGATTCCTGGTTGGATTATATGAAGTCAAAGGTTTGTAAATTATTCCAAGATCAAGGGTGGGAAACCTGGTTATCTAGGAATGACATACCATTCAATCTGAGATTGTTTCATGAATTTTATCTAAAGGCTATGTCTGAGTTTATAGAAAAGAGTAATGTTATAAAAACATTTATAGATGGAAATGATTTCAATTTATCTTCAAGGAAATGGGATAAAAATTAGTAGTTTCAAGTAAAAGAATCATTGAGGTTTACCATGTTTTTTATCCCATCAGTCGAACTTAGTTAATTTTTTAGGATGCACTTTAGGAGCTTATAGGGGATGGAAAACCAAGAAGTCCTATTACTATAGAACTCGATAGAGAGTGTAAGACTCTATTTAGGTTTGTCTAATATATTATATGACCCGGGAAGGGGGAATTTAGTATTACAAAATTCCAAGATATTTTATTTATATACCTATTTTAGAAAGTGGATAAGGTAAATTTTTTGATATATCTATTGGTTCATATAATGGGGTTGTGTAGGCCCGCATCTAGATCAAATTATTTAACATATAACAAGATAATATCTTCTATGTTGGTTGTGAGGGGATTGTTTACTGAAAGAGAATAATGGATCCTTCAATGTGGTGGTTTCTGTATAAGCCAATATACCAATAAGAGGATGGAAGTAAATTCGAACCCTTGGATAAAGAAATGGGTTATATATTGTGAATAGATTTATGAAAGCTCCAATCTAGTGAAGAACCCCACTAGTACTAGGGATTTGGCTGATCTATGTTTAGGAATAGATGTGGTGGGGGAATATTCTTATAATAAAGAAGTATTTGGAAAAAATAATGAAGAAAAGGAAGCATTGATAGTTATGGTTGAGGAATAAGAATCTGTTGTAGTATCTGTTAAAGTAGGGAGTGACCCTGAGATATTGAGAAGTAAAAAATTTATCTTATGGAACTCCTACTTATCATATTTCCATAACTTTCAAGGACATATTTTATGGAAGAAGATTATATTTTAGATACTGAGGTTTCCAATGTTTCTCACTCTGAGTGTTCTGATTCTGAATGTTTAGAGGATTTCATTATGCATTATAATGATTATTTATATGATATAGATTTTAAATATGAGGATAAAGAGACTAATACATTCACATATATATTTTTGAGTCTGAAAAAACTATTTGTAGTGACTAGGAAAGTGACTCTCAAGGTTACTCAATTCGATAGTCCATTGAGATTCCATTGAGATCAGATATAGGGGATGTGATAACTAAGGGGGAGAATTCCATAGTATTTGTTGTTCTTGGCTTTTATTATTCATCCATACATTATGATTCCAATGATGATGATTATAATATATTCAATACACCTGAGCATGTTATACTTACCATATTTGATTCTCATAGGGATCCTATGGGATTTTGGTTGAGATAATAGACATGTCTAAGCTTCTAAATCATTTTTTGATTTAGTTGTACATGATAGATATGTGGAAGATACTACCACTTCATTGCATGATAAGGAATGAATTAATGAGTATAGAGGTTAGGGATATTCTCTTGTCCATGTTTTACATTCACCTTGGATGGGGAGGTCTTCACCTCCTCCTCCTCATCAGACTAGTTCTTTGACCTGAGTTGATATGGATGCCTTTAAGGAGAATATTATGAATATAATTTATGATTTATCCAAACCTTCTTCCTCATAATATAAAGTTCTTATCCAATATTATATATACCTAATTGTGTCTTTGGTTGTGGTACAACTTTAGCCCAAAGTTTTTCAGATAATTGGGAATTTGGAATTGGAGAAAAATGTAACATCCCTTCCAAAATGACCATTAAACCGAAACAGGACCAATCACCACATAGCCTCACGCACCCCTGCCCATACTCTAGTGGCTACCGACTAGAAGTGAGGGTCAAATGGTGGTACAGTAGGAAAACTATACCCTCATCGTACGATTCTCACAATAATATATCAAGTGTAAATTAGTGGAAAATTGTGGATGCTATAATAATAAATGGAAAAGTTGCATAAGAAAAATATAATGACTGAATAATAGTAAATGGAAAATGTCAATATGTATAAAACAAATGCATTTCAATATGATTCTACAAGATACAATAATGAGGTACAATAGGTAGTAAAAATTAATAAAAAGAAAAGAATCCCAAGGTCTAACTATATGATCATCATGAGTACTAGCTCAGTCCTATTCTCCCTATCTCCCATGCACACATAACAACACAAGAAATAAAACCATAGACCTATAAACATGAAGATCTTACTAGGTACCCTAGTGAAATGGTGACCCGTATAGGGTGTGAGATATAATCCCAATAGGCCACCACCACTAGTGTCTAGATCAATTTAGCTCATGCACTATAAAATGAAAAATGTGCCAACAGTAGTGAATACATGGAGATAAATAAATAAATGAATAACACTTCAGTCTGGGTTCCTAATTGGATACTCAACTGATTATAAAAACTTTTGAATAATCTAGATTTCTGAACCAAGGGAACCTGAAAAGGTAATATGGTATAAATATGGCATCATAAATTAAGTAATAAAATTGTGTCAACACCAAGATTGTGATTTGGATCAGAGGCCACACCCCGAGGACATAATTCAAACATTCTCATACTATAATAATAACAAAAAATAATAATAAGTCACCATAAGAAATCTATGAAAACCATCCATCATATCCATTAATGGAATACTGATCCTATCCAAGAAGATCTATAATGGATTCCCAAGGGTTACTATAAGAGCCCTTGATATAACGAAAGGCATAGAGTCCACACAAGGATATCCATAATGGCATCCCTTATATCACTCTCATCATGGTAAATTCTGAGTCCGTAATAGGTATCTCACATATGTAACTGAGTATCATAGGAGGAATGGTGTAGCCAGCATTCCATTGATTACATCCATGGTTCTCACCCTAGGGAACTGTTGTTAACAAAGAGTATGAATAATTATCTTGGATATCATATACATGTAAAGAAAAATTTCTCTCTTGTTGTGTCATGTAGTACCAAGACATGCACGATGATTCCATCCACGATGTATTTATGTCAGGACCCATGCTCTCTCTCGGCCTAAAACCAGATGAGGCATAGCATTCTCAAACACATATCATAAAAATGAAGATGCATTTACCACAAGATAAATAGGCTAGCCCAAGAAATTTATTCAATACAACAAACATGGAATATGAAATCACGCACACACAATAAGTAACAAGACATGATGTGAAATACCAAGGAATTAAGATGTAGGAAATGTATAATGGACAACACATAATCATTTAACAACCTTTATAAGATATATGTCACATGGAATAGGGCATCACTAAACTTGTGAGAAATAAACCATAATCACAATGAAAATTTTATAAGACATAAGCATTAATCACAAGTCATTGCATATGAATCGTTCAACCAATTTAACCTAATTCATTTCAATGAAGGAGCTCAACTATAGCATGAATTATAAGATAAAATGGAAATTCGTGGCCTAACATTCATCTTAAGTCAATTCATTATGTATGACATTTATTATAAGTAAAATTCATGAACACACATTGTTGTTAACATCTAAAAGAATGGGATATAGTCTATTCAAGGTGGGAACACATAACATGGGGGATCTTGACAAGTTGAACACCCCAGGGATGGGTTTTTTTCAAAATATAAGGACATAATCGATAAGTTTAGCAATTTATATTAAATTATTTAGTATCTTTGTGGAATCACCAGAAGGTTTTGGTGTGTGGTGTAATGGTGCACCATATAAAATGAAAAAAAACTTCAGGAAAGAAGCTAGAGAACCTACCTTAGACCAAGGATTCTTCACTCATCGAAAATAAAGGTATGATTTGGTCAAGTTCAAGGGAAATTTATGAAATGGATAAAATTCCATGAGAATAGGGAGAATTAGTCCACACTAAAAGAATAGCATAGAGGGAGAGAATATAAATGAATAACAAGATCAAGAGGAGTCCTAGACATACCGAGGGCTCTTAAAGGAACTTGAAAACACTCAAATCAGAGGCCAGATGAGGGATATCATTTTGAAACCTAGAAGAGGAGTGGAGGAGGAGCTCGAGCAAGAGGGATTGTGCACATGGAGAAAGAGAAATAATGAATGGAATAACTATTTGAGTCATTAAGAGAAAAAATGTAATTCCACATTTTAAAGAGGGGTCAGACAGGTTGGTTTCATGGTTTGGAAATATCTTGAACCAATCTTACAACCCCTACTACTTAAGAACTATGACCTGCGTGGTTTTTCTATACATTTTGACCAACTGTATGCCAAATATACTCTAAATAGTTCACACATACTGCCTAAATGACGCAAAACACGTGGGCTTAGCCGCATAGTTTTGAAAATCATGCGCAACCTGTGTGGACCCTCTACTAAAAACCATAGTCACCATGCATAGTCATACACTTCCTTATTCATGGTTTGATCAAACCACACCACACCTCATACTCTATTGGACTAGGCTGCACAATTTCTTTTAAGGGTTTCATATTTTTAGAAAAATTGTTCGACCTACCTACTTCTTCCTTAAGGAGGGATTTTAGGCCCCGAAACTCCAAAAACATGATGAAATATCCAAGGGACACAAAAAAACTTAAACCAAGTCTAAAAAAAACTCATTGAGGTGATAAAACTCTCATAATTTCATTCCAAATCTCAGTTTACAAAATGGTTCATCCACCAAAAAAAAATTCAAAATCCCTTGGAATTTCATCCGGTCAAAAAACACAGAATGCTGAAACCTCCCCACCTTAGAACATTCCATCCCTAAGAATCCTTGAAAAAAAAAATTTAAACCTAATATAACCTACAAGTGTCATGAATTCATACTCAAATGACCACGTTTCATTTCCATATGCCCAATGTACCTCCAAGAACCACTTAAGTATACAGTGCATAAGTCATAGAAACTCAAGTAAACTCTTTCTTTTATGAACTAAAACACCGAGGTGGTGCCTAATAGAGTCTGTCTTATCCAATAAATGATAAAATCATCATCTCATTCACCACTAGGTTTTAAATTTGTAATACCAAAGTTGATTCATGGTATTCCACTGATGGTACTACCGATTTAATCATTCCCTTAGCACTCCAACAATGCACATGGAATGATTCTGAGCTTAAACAATCGATCAAATCCCAATTGGCCCTAGGGGCCTAGTTGCGCTGAATGTTCATGATAAATCCCATTCAACACTCAACACACTTTCCACAACCTCACAACATTCCATTAAGAAGTTCCCCACCAACCACATATGATAAGAAATAGTGGTAACAAGTCGAATCATATCCGGTCTACTACCCTAAAAAATATTGGCTTAGACATCGAGTGCATTATAAAAACTAAACCTGGTGCCTTTAGGTGAAGGAACCCAGATATTCCTATGGGAATGCTCACCGAATCCCATAACTAGCTTCCAGTGATGTATCAAGACATAACACCCACATTAAGCTGTCTTTACCCATCATTATCATGGGTAAACACTTGATCAATCTCACTTGGATCTCTATCGTTCTCAAACATACCTTATGATCCTGATTATAGTCTAAGAATAATCAACCTCTGTGTTTACAGGTGATATGTCTGTATAATCTGAATGTTCACCTATCAAGGATGTTAATTGATCCCAAATTGGAGTCATTTTGGTGATGATGTCAAAGGGGAAAAAATGGTGTCCATGAGTCCATCCATGGCATTCCTACATGGGAACCCAGGGGTTACTCAAGACCAATCATGCCTCTAAGGACAACCACACTTACATAGTGCACTCTAATGGGGAGCACTCATTAATTAAAATGGAATTAAAATTTAGTGTTGTGTATAGTTGACACTCTCTCAGTGTACCCATACAATGTCAAGATAATTAACTTGATCTTTTCTTAACTGATGGTACACTAACAAGATTTGAACAGTTTCCGAAAATGACCTATATAGTCCCACTATATAGACGATAAAGTGCTCAGTACAGCTTTAAACCAACCTTCCCAACTATATAGGGAAATGTTAGTGAAACCTCTCAAGATAATTTTATTTAAAAATGTCCGACTTCACCCACCAACGCATCACCATTAACAGACCATAAAGCCTTTACCACCCATGGAATCCTATAATCTCTCCAATATAACCACCAATGCCCCTGCCTGACTAATGGTGTCTTTAAAAGTTGTGCGTACAACCGAAAACAACATAATTATTCTCTCTTCCAAGAACTTACTTAAAAAAGAAATTATTTCCAACCACAGGGCATTGTAAGAAATATTTACCATTTATAAATGGTATTTACATGGTTGTGATCCCTTAACTTAGAGGAAATGCTACAAAACTTCGACACAACATTCCACACCTTAGAAGGGTCATATTCTTTAGATCTGTTGATGAAGGGATCTCGTCCCATTATGGAATCTCTATCGACCACTGAATGTAGGTCCAAGATGTGACCATAATGATTTAGAAAGATTTAAAATAGAGATATTGAAAACCAACTACTTAATATCACTAGATTATATTCACATTTATATTTACACATGAATCTTCTTTGTGGTTATGTCCACGTGCAGCATAACATTAGGTGTAAAATTCGAATTGACCGAACTGTGCGTCAAACAACTATTTTTTAGTCATAATCCCCAATATTGGGGTGAGTTTTATTTTCCACACACAATTAGTTCATAATAATCCAGAGATGATCCGTGATTGACTCTTCACATCTCAAGGATTGAACATATTCCATAGACCCTATATAGTTCATTTTACCATCCATAAACTCAATGGTATCCCACATGCCGATGAATACAACACCAAGATCACAAGAATAATTGGTACATACTTTATACTATATATAATATTATAATACCTATGAATTTGAGTATCTTATTTCCCTTGAAAAAAAACTTACCCAAAGCTAGATTACTCTATACAATTTTAGAAGAAGCCGACGATGTACCAAATCATTTAACACTGAAAAGGAAGGAAAAGAAAGATCCAACGACAATATCAGTGGCTAACCATGCCCTTGGCATGCCTTACCCTCTAGAATAAAGCTTTTATTAATGCTTATACTCATATAAAAAGTCAGACAACACACAACTACCCATAAAACACTAAACAACACCATTAGCTAGAAAGATCATCACATTTAGCAACATTTTTAAGGATCTGAGGGCATTTATTACAGTAGGATAGACCCTTATCGATGCTCCAATTTTCAAACCAAAATAAGGTCACACCTAGAAAACATCTATAGGATTAAGATACAATCATTTAGGATCAAGAGATAAGAAAACAATCCTACAAGTAAAGATCACATTCCCATTTCTAGGTCTCTACTCAATGAAAAATACAAAAAAGATTTAAACTATCCTTATACAATAGTTAAAGCTAAAAAAAAACTTCAAGGTTTCATTGATCCACTTCATATATTTAAATTTTAACTATTTTTTTTAAAATTTTTGGTTTTAAAAAATCATATACTGGTAATTAGATAATGTAAGTTGGTACCCTATTTAGCTATGGACACAAGAAAAAATAAGCATGTTATATTCAATTCCTTTTAAACATTTTCATTTATTTATTGAAATCACATTATAATCAGGTAATTCATTATATAAACCCCATTTTAAACACAATTCATTAATTTAAAAGCTTTCACTATTGTATTAGCTAAAGAAAATGTCAATTGTAATTTAAGCTGTAATTTGATTCTTAATTAACTAACACCACATATAAAAATACAACTCAAAATCATATGGAAGATATATTTTTAATTAAAGAGGTTTGGATAAAAGTATGACACCTTATGTTTATGTTCAAAACCATATAGGTACTACATGGACTTTAAAATTTCCCTTAGCACATTGCACAAGAACACCTCCATGAGGTTAAGCACTGAGGCATGCCAAAAGAAAAGGAAACCTATGAGGGTTCTTTCAAGCCATCTTGGATTCAACAAAAACAACCAGATCAATTTATGCATTTAGATTTTTGAAAACACCCTTAGTTGGTTCATTACATAAGCAATATGCCCCAAAAAATCTATTTAGGTCTCTTTGTGCATTTAACAATTTTAGCCATATGGGTCATTATGAACAAGTAGTAGAGGTACACGCCTTTATAAGGAATCTGATTCATTTAAATGGAAAAAAATTTCATATTATTCAAAAGTATATAAGTACAGAAGTCTCATAAAGGATGGCCCAGTTATATGGGTCACCACTTATCAATTGGTAAAGCACCTAAACACTTTACAAATTTTAGGTAGGCTCCCATTTAACCACACACAATTTGTTTAGGATAAAATTTATACAATTGTAATTAAGTTTGTAATATATTAATTATGTATATAAATTGAATCTATAATTGTTTGATTACACAAGTTTCCATTTTCAAATTAATAAAGCACTAACACACTTTAAAAATTGGAAATTAGCTACCATTTAACTGAAACCAAAAATGTTTCTGTCCATTATAAACAAGCATAGAATCATGTAATTGGGAAATAGATCCCAATAATTAGTTACATTACATGATAATAAATTATACATGCTAAATTGATCACAAGTCATAATAAATGAGAATCGATAGCTGCTACATAACTAGAAAAACACAAACAACATTGAAATCATAACACTAATATCATGAAAGCATGGCATAAAATTCAAGGAAAGAAAACTAATTAAACACTTAAAGTTTTTATTTAGAAGTATAAAATGAAATACCTAATTAGTTAAAATATAACAACCCTGCTCTTTATTTCACAATTGAACATGATTTATTACATAAGCATGCACTTAATACAACCCATAAGATCGATAGTTCTAGTGTATTTGGGGATTAGGAACATTACATGACAACTTACACATAAAAATGCCATATCTTTATTGAAAACATCTTTTAAATGACCACAAAATTCATTTGTACTTAGCATTTCATGGGATAACTTGAAGACATGCATAAGAAAAGGGAGATCTATAAATCCCAGTAATGGAGTTAACAAGGAATAACATGAAGAATAAAATAAATGTTAGGAAATTGGAATATAAATAGAGCATAAGAGAAACATGAACATAAAGACATGACATAACATGATTATAATAATATGTAGATGTGGCAACAACATTTAACATGATATTATCATGAGCCAAGGTTCATTGCACATGGTGCATTAGTAAACCCTAATTGAACATGAATTATCATTATTAAACCCTCATTTCACTTCAATTAGAATGAGTAAAATGTTCATTTCAGATGGCGTATCATGAAACTATTTTTTACCCAATGCATTGGAGTGCTATCTGGGCTCACCCTTCTTAATCATTTATTTCATGCATAAGTGTCCCACATAGATCGTACAACATGTATTCATTAAACAACATAATTTATTCCAATAATAAGATATGTAGAATAAATAAATGTAAGTCTTCAATCAACAAGTACACGTGCATAAAGGTTAATACCCTTGATAGAGAAATGGGTAAGGTATTCACTTACATGATGATTTGGCATGGGGAATTTTGGTGTAACTTTGACAACATAACGACTTCAAATAGTAATCATAAAATGGCTTGATAAGAGATAAAGGGGTATCTCATCATTTAAACATTAAATGGAAAGTAAGGGGTTAATGGAACATAATATCCCAACATATTTAATTGAATTCATATGCATAATATAAAATAAATTCTTGAATTTAAATGATAATAGAGAAACCCCTTATGGAATTTCGGTATAATAACAGGTGTACATGAGAGGCATTAATAATATATAAAGGGGTCTATAATCATTCAAACATAAAGAGTGAAGTATAGAGGAGGTGTGAAATCTTACCCCAACATTTTAATTGAAAATAGAAGGGCATAACAATATAAGTAAACTTGGAGATTAATAAAGAAGGAAGTAATGTAAGGATCCCTTACTTGGAAGTGCGATTCAAAAGGCTTGGGAGAGGCTTGAGAGAGGCTTATTAAGAGATTGGGGAGCCTTAAGATGATTATAGAGAGTGGAGGTAATAGTTTGTTTGAGATCCAAATGGTTTTAGTGAAAATGAATGGGATATTGAGTGGGTTTGTATAGGAAAGGAGAGATAATTCTTTATTATTTAGGTTTTGGACACTACACATTAAACTAATCAAAACCACAAACAATCAAATGTTTTTTTCCCATGGTGTTTGAAAAAGTGGAGTGTAAAAAATTATTTTATAAGTTCAATGGACTAATATAATAAAATATTAGGATTCCTTATGTGGAGGTGAGTCACACTCTCAAGAAAATCATTTTAAAATTTTAAAATATTATATAAGTATTGGAGGGTCTACTAAGGCATTGTAAAATAAATAAAACAAATATAAAATAACATTATTTTAAAGGTAAAAAACTATATTGTCCAAATATCCCTTTTATAATATTTTGTTACATCACTATTGAGTTATTAGGATGTCATAAAACACATTATATATTTAAAGGTATTTAATTTGTACCCAAAAATTCGATTGTCTCAGAAAGTTATTAAAAATTCACCATTGGATAATTTCGATGTCCTGATTAAAAAAATAATATTCATTTTATCTAAATAATTTTATAAATATTTTAATGTTTACTTTTAAAATAAAAACCAATATTTATCGAAAATTCATGGGTTTTGACATTAACAACTTTCAAACCTTAATAAAACATACAATTGTATTCATAAAAATTATATGATCATTTATATTTAATAAAAAGTAAGTTGGTAATAATATTTTATTAAAATATTATTTAATTCAAAAATATATTAATTCATCAAAATATACTTCTTATTGAATTTTAATATTAACTAAAATACTATTTTTGATTTTAAAAAATATTTATAATGTAACAATAATAAAAAAAATGTATATTATTTATAAAAAGATAATGAACATAATCATAGTGATAGGGTCTTATTACATAAACCCTTATAACACCGATATAAGACCTAAGGGTAAGGTGTGTGATGGTAACAAGGTCTTGGGGTGAATTAAATAACATCGCTCTGGTGGTAATCTCTATTAACTTCCACTTCCCCCGTAAGTGATTCCACTCAAGATAAATGTGTTGAAGAATGGATTGGGCTTGGTCTAAAGAAAAGAACAGTGTTGCTACCTCCTTCCTGAGCTCTGAAAAATGGGCTTCGTATGGAGAAATTCTACTAGATAATTCCATCACTTCCTTTTTCTGAGTAAATTGGATTTGTTAAATCCCTATATTTATACTAATCATGTGATCACTATTTAACGACTATATTATGAATGGTAAAAAATCTTAATGTTATTTTAAAATCCAAAAACATAAAACCAAGGAAGTGCATATGTTTTATATAACCATTTTGCATAATATTTAATTTAATTAGATAAAATGGAATTTTCATTAATAAATGTTTGGGTCATTATAATCTTCCCCCCTTAAGAAATTTTTCCCTAGAAATTTCCTTTTCCAACACTAAAACAGGTGAGGGTAATGATGCTTTATCACTTCCTCCAATTCCAAGATTTCCACTTCCAACTTGTGGTTTCTCCATAACACTTTGATGAGGGGAATTGCCTTATTTCATAGAACTTTTTCCCTATAATCTAAGACTTCACAAACTTCTCTTAATATGATATGTCATTCTCCAATGGTGACACCTTTGGATTGAGTACATGCAATGGGTCAGGTATGTACTTCCTCAAGAGTGATATATGGAATTCGTCATGCACTTGAGATAGGTTCAGTGGGAGTGCTAGTTGATAGTCCAATGTTCCAATGCAATCAAGGATCTCAAAAGGGACGATGTACCTCATACTAAGCTTTCCATTCTTCATAAATATCATAACTTTATTCCACAGTGATATGTAGAGGAATACCATGCCCCCAACATCAAACTCTAGGTATCGTCGATGACTATTAGCATATCTATTTCATTTACTCTGAGCATATTTAATGTGCTGTTGGATGGTCTTAACCTTATACACCATTTCTTCAACCTTTTATGGACCTAATATTTTTTTCTCCCCAACATCATCCAAACATGCCGGTGTTTTTCACCTCTTCCCATAGAGGGCTTCATAAGGAGCCATTTATATTCTTGAGTGGAAACAGTTATTCTAAGAAAACTCAACCAGAAGAAGATATTGATCCCATCATCCTTTGAAGTCCATTGAGCATGATCTCAAAATGTCCTCAAGTGATTAGATAGTATGCTTAGATTGGCCATCAGTTTGAGGATGATAAGTCGTATTGATGTTCAACTCAGTATTCAAAGCGTGTTTGAGACTCTTCCAGAACATAGAGGTGAATATTGGATCTCGATCAGATAAAATCAATAGGGGTACTCCATAAAGCCTTAAAACATATCTAATGTATACTTGTGACAATTGATCCAATGAGAAATCCTCTTGAAATTTAATGAAGTGTACAGGCTTTGCAAGACAATCCACAACAAACCAGATAGAATTGTTTCTTTTGGATGTCTTCAGAAGTCCAGTGACAAAGTCCATCATGACGTTTTCCCATTTCCTTATTTGTATGGGTAATGTTTGCATCGCCCACTTAGACTTATTCCTCTCATACTTCACTTGATGACATACCTAGCACTTTGATGTATACTTAGTGATATCCTTCTTATTGTTCTCCCACTAATAATGCTCTCAGATATATCAATACATCTTTGTCTTTCCTGAGTGAATGGATAAATTCGAACTATGTGCATTATTCAAAAGTTCATTCTTTAACTTCATATTTGATGAAACACATATTTATGACCCGAATGTCACAATTATTTCTTCATTAACATTTAAATTTGAGGATTTCCCTTTTATGATAGTTTCCACTTTATTCTGAATTCCAACATCATTATTTTGAGTATCCTTTAACCTTTCTAAAAGGGACAGTTGAACAATCATTTGTGAAAGGATTGATTATGTTCCCTTATTAATGATTCCTATTTCCAGCTTCTTAAAATCTAAGAAGATTTTATCCTTTTCAATTATCATCATTGAAAGAGTTGTTGTATCCTTTATACTTAGATCATCTTCCACATTGTTCTCTTTCTCGAGGTGGTAATAGATTGAGCAATCATAGTCTTTTATTAGATCTAACCATCTTATTTTATTCATGTTGAAATCTTTATATGTGAATATATACTTGAGTATTTTAGATACGTATATATTTCATACTTCTCCCCAAAGAGGTAATGTTGCTAAATTTTTAAAGATAAGATTACTGCAGCAAAATATAGATCATGTGTTGGATAGTTTTTCTTAGGAACATTCAATTTACTTGATGCATAGGAAATGAATTTTTCATTTTTCATCAACAAAAAACCTATGCTCATCTTCGAAGCATCACTAAATGTCCCAAAACGTTCTCCACTTGTGGGTAGTGTGATAATGAGAACAATGATAATCCTCTTTTTCAACTCCTTGAAGTTATCTTAACATTAATCAATCAAAGAAAAATAAACTCCCTTCCGAGTTATCTTGGTAAGAGGGTTTGAAAATCATGAGAAATTTCTCACAAATCGGCGATAATATCTAGCTAACTGAAGGAAGTTATAGAAATCCATCAGAGATATTGGCCACAAATATCTCTGAATTTCATTTGTCTTAGAGGGATCCATATATATCCCATTTCTTGTGATGATATGAACCAATTATGAGACTTCTTTCAAACAGAACTAACACTTGTTGTACTTTTCGTATAGCTTTTACTTTTGAAAGGTCTCTAATACATTGCTTAGATAATCCTCATTCTCCTCCTTGGTATTGGAGTATATTAGAATATCATCTATAAAGACTACCAAAAATATTTCGAGGTAATCTCTAAATAATCTATTCATCAATTCCATGATGATTTATGAAGAATTATTGAGTCCAAACAGAATTTCTATGAATTCATATTGCCTGTACCTTATATGAAAAGAACTCTTGGTGATATCTTCCTTATTCACCCTTACTTGGTAATATCATGACCATAGATTCACCTTGGAGAAGTATTTTTCTCAATGTAATTGATTGAACAAGTCATAAATTCATGGAAAATGATACTTATTCTTTATCATGATTTTGCTGAGCTCACGATAATCAATGCAACGGTGCATTGACCCATTATTATTCTTGACGAAAGGGACTAGTTCACCCCATGGTGAAGCACTTGGGAATATAAACCATTTATCTAGATTCTCCTGTAGTTGTTTCTTTTTCTCATTATTCTCCAAAAATCCCATTCTATATGTAGTCTTGGATATTGGAAAATCCCTAGGTATAAGATCAATCTAGAATTTAACATATCTTCAAGGATGAAGACTAGGCAATTCCCCGGGAAACACTTCAGTGAATTCCATCACAATAGGAATGTCTTTAAGGATGGTTTCTTCTTTAGAGTCAATCATCTAAGCAAGATACACGTGCTCATAGTAAAGTAATATCCATGCTTTATTTGATGGTTCTAAAGAAGATTAATCCTCCTCTTTTTACTTGTACCGAATCAGGGGTTAATTCTCTATATGGAGAGTGATTTATCTCTCATGGAAATTTATGTTGGCTCTATATAGGGAAAGCCAATCCATGGAAATAATTGCATCTAATTACATTAGAGGGTGTATGATGAGGTTCTCCAGGATGTTCAATCCATAAATTGTGACAGGGGAGGAGTTATATTACGGGGATGCAATGATTTCCCCATTTTCTGTTATCACCGATATCTCTACTTCCTTGATTTTTGGTGGTGTTGGGTTATTCTAATAAACTTTTGGAAAATAAAATAATTCATAGAACCAAAATCAAAATGTAATTTCTCTATTCTTGAATGAATAAATAGTATACCTATCACCACTTCATTTTCCTTTTTTTATTCAGCTGTAGTGATGGAAAAAGCCTTCCCTTGCTGCCCAGGATGTTGTTGGTTTCCTCCGAAAACCCTTGTATTTGGGAAATGGTTTTCAAATTTCCCTAGTTCTTTGTAGTTGAAGAAATGAAAAATGCATTGAGGGATAAATGGAGTGTTCCTATCCTCTTTTTCAGCAGTGGGTTTTTCTTGTCGACAATTAATGTCTAGGTACCCTTCTCATCCACACCTAAAGCATTTCCTCGTCTCCTTTAGGAAATTTTTAGGTCGCTTCTTTCCGTAACTTTGGAAAATGAGGTACTAAATTTTTTTATCACCGTTGGATTTATCTATCAAACCGCCAAAATTAAAGTCTAATTTTCCCCTTATTATCCCCTTTATACCCCTGATATTA
The DNA here is from genome assembly GCA_963277665.1 of Viscum album. Lineage (NCBI taxonomy): Eukaryota > Viridiplantae > Streptophyta > Magnoliopsida > Santalales > Viscaceae > Viscum > Viscum album. The sequence continues at coordinate 403,578,097 of OY728130.1, forward strand.
TCCAATCTCCATTTCGACTTTGAGGGAACATCAGAAAATTTTCTCTTTTATATCAAAGTCATATATTGCTAGGGATTTATATAGGCTAGGTTTTTTCTCACCAAAGAAGTGGTAAACCATGCATTTTGGGGTAAGCACAAAGCCAGAGGTGTATCGTGAAATCCTTGCGAATTTTTCCTCACGCACTCTGATGGATTTGTCATATTTTTTATTGGGGGAAAGTAAGTCCCTTTACATATTAAGTTGGAGGGTCCATGGAAAATATTTTTGAAAAACATTTTATGGAAATCCATCCATTATAATGACTCGATCTCTTCCCCAGGATTCTTATTTTTGATCAATGTACACTATTGATCAGATTCACCCTCCAAACAATAGGAATATATAAGAATCTTCTATTGTTCGTAACATTTAAGGATGGATAAGATCTTCTCAATGGAGTTGATCCATTGCTTGTCGATTGGGGGATTAGATGATCCAATGAATGTAGGAGGCCTTTGTCTCATGAAGCTCTCAACTGTGGCTTGTTCATTCTTTGTGTGTGGGGATGGGGGGTTGAAAATTCCTATTGACTCAAATATATATTCAAAACATGAGTTAACTGAAAGAGTATCATGACAAAGATTGTGATTCCTACTCCCATCAGATTGGGAATCTCATTAGAACTGTCTTCACATTGATCTTCACATCAGTTTTTAGCTTGATTACTCTTATTACCGACCATTGGCTGGAATAAAAGGAAAGTTAGGGGTATCACATAAAGGGTAATCCAATGAAAAAATGTATAACTTATAAATTAAATTTATTTCCTTAACATATTAATTTATAGGCTTCAATCTACATTATCAATGATCTACTTCCCAACATATATTCTAAGGGGAACTTTTTTATTCCTTTAATAATGATTCAAACTATGCTTTTGAATTTAACAAAGAGTATCCCTTAGTAGTGTCGAACCAAGATTGCAGCAAGTCCCATTGTCGCATACTAGTTTTCATTAAATTCCAGCTCAATGCAGTGTTTTCAGGTTTCACCCCTAGATACATCTTTTCGAGAGCCACATCTAATTGTTCGTATCTAGACAAGGATGTATTTTCTTGATAAACCAATTACTCTGTACTCACCAAAATTTAGGTATGTTTTTATTATAATTATTCTCAACCCTAAGGGTCTCACTAGGGTTTTCTAATCCTAATCCCAAAAATAACTAAACCAATCATCTGATACCAACTATAACAACCCTGTTCTTTATTACACACTTAAACATGGTTTATTACATAAACATGAAATTTATAAAACCCATAATATAGAGAGGTCTAGTGTATTTGGGTCTTAGGAACCTTACATGAAAATGTAATACAAAAAAACATCTCTATTGAAAACTTCTATACATGACCACAACATTACTTAGTACTTAGCATTGCATGGGATAACTTGAAGACATGCATAAGAAAAAGGTGATCTATAAAGCTCAGTAAGGAAGTAAAAAAGGAATAATATGAAGAATATATTAAATGTTAAAAAATAGTCATATCAATGGATAATAAAAGAAACATGAACAAAAAGGAATGATAGAGAATGATTATCATAACATGGAAATTTAACAACAACATTTAACATGATATTAGCATGAGCCAAGGCTCATTGCACATAGAGAATGAGCAAACCCACATTGTAGTTGAATTAGCATGAGAAAATCACTATTTCACTTGAATTATCATTAGTAAAACCCTAAATGCACATGGTGTATCATGATACTATTCTTCACCTAAAGCATTGGAGCTCTATCAGGGTGCACCCTTATTAATCATTTCATTTCATACATAAGTGTGCCACATAGATCATACAATCTAGATTCATTAAAAATCATAATTTATTACAATATTAAGAGATTTATAATACCTAAATGTAAGTAATAAATCAACTAGTACATGTTCATAAAGTTGAATACCCTTGATAGATAAATGGGTATAATATTCACTTACATGATGATTGGGCATGGGAAAGTTTGGTGTAACCTCGGCAACATAACGACACAAAGTAGAAATTGTAAAATGGGTTGATGAGAGAAAGGTGTATCTCATCATTTATAAATGGAATGGATAGTAAGGGGGTCATGGAACATAATATCCCAACATATGTTATGGAATTTAAATGCATAATATAAAATAATTTTTTGAAAGTAAATGAGGAGAGAGAAATCCCTTATTGAATTTCTGTATGGTAATATGTGTACATGTGAGGCATTAATGAGAGAGAAAGGGGTATATAATAATTCAAACATAAGGAGTAAAGTATAGGAGAGGTTTGAAATCATAACCTAACATTTTTAATTGAAAATATAAGGAAATACTTGTATAAGAAAACATGACCATAAATAGGGAAGGAAGGAAAGTGAGGATCCCTTACTTGGAAGTGTGATCCAAAAGGCTTGGGAGAGGCTTGAGAGAGACTTCTTGGGAGATTAGGGTACCTCAGGAGGATTCTAGAGAGATTAGGGTAGAGTTTGCTCGAGTTCCAAATGGTTTTTGTGAAGAGTAGTGAGATATTGGGTGGGTTTATATAGAAATATAGGGAATTCTGTATTATTTCGGTTTTGAACACTACAAATTAAACTAATAAAAAAAAAACCAACCAATGGTTTTTGCCAATGGTTTTTTCCGAATTGGAGTGTAAATTTTTTATAAGGAAAATTTATGAACATAATAAAATATTAGGCTTTCTTATATGGAGGTGAGTCATACTCTCAAAGAAATCATTTTAAAATGTTAAAATATTTTATAAGTCTTGGACTGTCCACTAAAGAATTGTAAAATAAATAAAAAACAAATCTAAAAACAAATTATTTTAAAGGTAAAAAATATATTGTCAAAATATTCATTTTATAGTATTTTATTACATCACTATTGAGTCTTTATGATTTCATAAAACGCATCATATATTTAAATGATATTTAATTTTTACCTAAAAATTTGACTATCTCAAACAATTATAAAAAATACACCATTGGATAATTTAGACATCTTGATTACAAAAATTGTATTCATTTTATCTAAATAATTTTTTAAATAAGTGAATTTTTACTTTTAAAATAAAAATCGATATTTATCGAAAATTCATGGGTTTTGACAAAAATAGCTTTCAAACCTTAATAAAAATTACAATTTTATTCATAAAAATTATACGATCATTTATATTTAATAAATAGAAATTTAGGAATAATAATTTTTTTGAAATATTATTTAATTCAAAAATCTATTAATTCATCAAAATAGATTTCTTAATTGAGTTTTAATATTAACTAAAAATACTATTTGTTCTTTAAAAAAACATTTACAAACTAACAATAATAAAATGAATGTATATTATTTATACAAAAATAATGCACATAATCGTAGTTCTAGGGTTTTGTTACATAACCCCTTATTACACGTGCATAATACTTAAGGGCAAGGTGTTCGATGGTGATAGAATCTTCGGGTGGCTCAGATAACATCGCTCGGGTGGTAATCTCTATAAGGTTCCACTTCTCTCATAGGCGATTCCATTCAAACTTAACGTGTTAAAACTCAGCTCGGGATTGGTCCAGAGCGAAACCCAGTGATGCTAGCTCCTTCCCGAGCTCAAAAAAATGGGCTCCATATGGATAAATTCTACTAGATGAGGCCATCACTTCCTTTTTCTGAGTAAATAGGATTTGTTAAAGCCCTATATTTATACAAATTATGTGATCACTATTCAATAGCTATATTATCAACAGTAAAAACTCTTAATGGTATTATAAAATATGAAAACAAAAAACAAAGTGCATATGTTTTATATAACAATTTTACATAATAAGACATTTAATTAGATGAAGATTAATTTTCTTTAATAAAAGTTTGGATCGTTACATAAAACATAATCATGTTACTAAAAAAACATAGCATGGAATATAACATGTAGGAAAATAACACACAAGGCACATTAAAAATTTCAAATATCCAAAGAATGAAATATACATGGAATGGAATGTGTATGACATGTGAATCTCTATGTTATTATATTGATGCATGAAATGATAGTTCCCTACCCTACAGAACCAAGGGTAAATATTAAAAATCTCATAAACCAGTAAGTAGTGAAAATTACTCCAATGAGACAAAGTGAAATCATAATTAACTGAAATAACGAACAATCCAAAAAATAGTCTCATCCCTGTCCACTTAGACTTTTCCCCACAAATGGGTTGATCACTCCTAGGAATGTCTATTTACCATGTTCTGAAACATTCATAATCTCCTATCTAACAACCCCATATAGTAATATAAAGGTAAAAAGAGTATATATTCTGCTTTATAACATCCTATATTGACTGACCATTAAACCAGAAGTCAGACTGATTTGCACATGGAATCAATAACACCTCCCCATATGCCATAGGATACCGACTAGTAGAATGGGTCTAATGGTGGTATGGTGGGAATAATTTATCCTCATGGTCAGATTCTCACATTGGAATATCAGGTTTAAATCAATTGATAGTAGTGTATGAAGTAATAATAAATTCCAAATCACTGGATAGAAAAAAAAAGACTAAATAAAAGTAAATGGTAATGCCAATATGTATAAAATGAATGCATGTACAAATGATGCTACAAGATACAAGCTAAAGGTATAATAGGACATATAAAACAATGAAAAAAAAGATCCCAAGGGATAACTCTATGACCATCCTGAGTACTAGATTATTCCTATGCTATATAGCTCTAAATTACATCATACAACACAAGAAATAAAACCATAGAACTGAAATCATGAAGATCTGCTTTGGTAGCCCTCTACAATGCATGGCTAAACAGGGTGTGAGATATAATCTCAGTAGCCCACCAAAAATGGTGTCTAGAGAGATCTAGTTTATGAAATATAAAACTAATAGTTTTACAACATAGGCGAATAAAATGTGATAAATGAATAAATAATAATCACTTTGGTCTAAGATCATAAATGGATACCTGACCAATTCTACTTGCTTCAGCCTTAGACAATTTTCTAAACCATGGAAACCTGCAAAGGTAATATGGTATAAACATGGAATCATATATGAAGAAACAAAAGTGGGACTACCCCAAGCTTTCCCTTTGTCTTGGAAGACAAACCCTCAAGGCATAATTAAAGCATTATCATACAATAATCAAAATAAAAATAATTATATGGAACTAAAAGTAATCTATGAAAAGAACCCATCAAATCCAGCAGCGGCATCCGAATCCTGTCAAAGGAAGTCCCTAATGGACTCCCAAGGGTCTCCAGATGAGTCATCTATATAACTAATACCACATATTCTATCCCAGGTAATCCGTAATAGTAACCCTTATATCACTCTTGGCATGGTAAAATTTGAGTCAATACAAGGTGTCTCTCACAGGGGACTGAGTATCCCCCAAGGCATGATGTAGCCATCTTGCCAACAATTTCATCCACAACTACTCCCCTATGGAACCAGTGTCACCCAATAGTATTAATAATCCTCCTAAAGATCCAATACAAGTCAAGACAAGTATCTCTTTTACCATGTTAAGTAGTACCAAGCCAAGCACGATGATTCCATCCAAGGTTTCCTTAAGTCAAGACCTGTTTTCTCTCCTGAACTGTAAGTAGATGATGTAGTGGTCTGGAATTAATTCCAGTGGAATAAAATTGATACCTATCAGGGCACTCCATGGGTGGCTACACCCCCTGGGTGGGACACATCACCATCCCCAGTGGCAACAATTTCCTTATGAAGCCCTTGGGTGGAGAGCCATGCTTCGTCCAAAGCTCGCATGTGAGAGTTCCCAAAGATCAGATAAATTCCTACCTCCTTTTCCTCTGATACCAAATGTAGAGACCCAAAGATTGATATACATGGAAATTACATTACTTTTTCAGAATACCTAATACATAACAAAAATAGACACCAAAGGACGGTAATTGTTTAGTGTCTTTGGAAACTCAGAATATAATCTTCTAATCTTGGTGAAATATCTTCAATATCTCCCAAAAAGATCTTACCTTTTTTTTCTTACCTAAATAATTTATTTATATCCTGGGGAAAAGAAAACATATAAAGGGTGAGATAAAACTCTCAATAAGGGTAAGCTTGGAGAAAATAAAACAAACCATATACATTTGAACTTCAAAACATGAACATAAAGTTTAAACTTCAAAATCTTGAGTTGTGAAATAAATCTTGGTAGTACGTAAGACATAAATCATAAAGGAACATTAATCATGATAAAATAGCATGAGAATAAAACATGTAATTGTGGAAAACCATTAAAAACATGATATGATTTCCATATTATCCAAGGAATTACTCCCAAGACCATCTTAGTGGACAAAGTCCCTTTCTGAATCAATTTCACTCCTCGTTCCAGTCCTATATCACTGAACTAGATTAACATACTGTTCTAGGAAAGTCTATCTCACGAGATATAATTCTTTAACCCATGAATTGGAGGGACATATAGTTCCCACCCATCTCATAGTTAAATCATTCTTACTTGTGCCACAACATAAACATAAACCATTCATCATAACCCAAAGAATAAAAATGGGTTTCATAAACATCCTCCCATCATAACATAATCCATATAAAACAAATGGATATCATTTCATTATAAGAAAAGTGAAAAAATGTAAATCATAGAGATATTATACTTGAAGCATACACATATTAAATAATGTCATCTAAGATGGGAAATGGTTTTGATAAAACACTTGAAAAGAATTATTGAGGAAAATATCCTTTCTTCTTAAAAATCATTTTATTTTCACAAAATGCCACACAATTTTAAAAGAAAATAATTTTATTGAAAATAACCATGAAATATTATAGATCAAACTTCATGAAAATAAGGCATTGTGAAACTGTAAAAATCCATTCATGGTGTATAAGTTAAAAAAAACATTCTCCTCGTACTTTTGTCAGAAAAGTCAAAAAGTTCCTCCTATGGTAAAAAAAAGAAAGATTCTTTCCATAACACTATGTAAAAGTCAAATAGGGGTAAAAATGACATTAAAAATACATGGAATAATATTAAACACTTTATGAAAAGTATTTTTATGGATATGGATGAAAAATATAACCCCAGTAAATACTTACATATAAGTAATCCCGGATAAAAATGAGATTGCAAAATTTTCCCTTACCTTATGTCCAATTTCTTCCGTATGTGTCCAAGAATCCTGTATAGTGGGTTAAACAAATTATTAACTTGTAACATAACCATAATAATATTTATGATATCATATATTATTCACTTACGACTTTATATTATCCGTTCATTTTTCAATTCCATGTTAAAGCAGCGTTTTGTGTAAAATCGTTTCATTTATTGTCCATGTTTTGACTTGTAATTATTAATATGATTACTTAGATCATGATTAATTAATTCCAGAATTCAAAAAATGATTTATATATAATATATATTCAGAATATACATATATATAATATATTAATAAATGGAAATACATACATCGGTCATGGAGACAGTAGGCCGTACGTTTGCATGAACCCTGTTTTTCATTTCCTTATTAAATTGAATGGAATTAAGTAGATGACATACATATATATATAAATAAATCCAGTATCATTATTATGTCATATATTTCATGATTACTTATTATATATACTTTATAATCATTCTTGAATTGTTAACATGGAAAATGAATCTCATCGCGTCGTGGAGACGGTAATCCGTATGTACGCACGAGCGATGATATCATTAGTAAATTTATTGAATGGAATTGGAGTGAACGATATAATATCATAGAATTATTATGATGTTATAATAATAATATATATTTATTATTTACACCATTATACCCTTCCAAGTAAGGTGGTGGTTGAAAAACTGATTACACTACGACGTGGAGACAGTATTCCGTACGTTTGCACGTGCGGTGATTTCATTTTCCGTAGGATGGATAGAAGGTGAAATAGGGTTGTTTAATATTTATAATAACATATCAGTATATAAGTAATACTGATGTTATTAATCTATAATTAAACAACTAAAAAAGAGGAAGTAGAAGAAGAAATAAACTTGAAAGAATCGGTAGAAGAGACCACCTCTTCCTCGACACACCTCCTTTAAACTTCTTCTTAGGGCACTAGAGTTGGTCTTTTGAGAAGACCAGAACTTCTATGATATAACTAGAGAGGTTGATAAGATTAATTTATAGGGTTTGGCTGAGCTTAATGGCTCAAAAGGGTGTTAAGAGAATAAGGAAGTGGTGCCCTTTTTATAAGGGAGGAGAGGGGTACCTTTGGAAAAACATAAAATATTATTTTATAATAAAGTCAAATTTGGTTTATAATAGATCCAAATTGATTTATTTAGAAGATAAAGTGGGGATGGGTCGAAAACCTCTCAAAAAATAGTTTTTATAGAAGTTTAGGTTACTATTTTAAGCTTATCATTTATATTTATCTCTAAGTTAAATAATTTAACTTTTACCGTGACTTCTTATTTTCTTACACTATATGGTTAATAAACTTACTATAACAAGCCCAAATAAACCCAAGGGGTTCATTATTAATATATATAACCTTATATAAGTCATTTTGATGAAACTTATATTTTTAGGATTATAATAACAATTAATAATATAATATTTGTTTTAAAAACTATTTTATGTCAATTTTGACACTATTTGGTAATTGATTTTTTGTGAAAATCATAACAGAATTATTAGTTCGAAAAAAGTTAATTAAATATATACTAACATGTCATAATAACCAATAAAATTAGTTTAATTCATAAAAAGTTTCAATTTACATTTATTTGGGTATTTATAATTTCAATTATGTTAATATTTCGTTAATAAGGTAATTACTGCATCATCATTGTGTCATAGATAAATTAAATTATTTAATGTCTTAAAATTATAAGTAAAATATTTTTATTTATATAATCCTTTTATCTTTCTAATACATATTTATAGTCCAATTTATCTTATGTATATCCCTATATTAAAAATGTTTTAGTTATTAAACTTTGATTTTAACTCTTTTAACTCTTCTTTAAAAAAAAATAATAGGTGTCCTAATCTAATCCAAGTGGACCTAAAGGGTAATATTTTATTCCTAAAGTTGTTTTTGGTTGAATTAAACTTATGAAATATAATTATTACATGTGTTAGGGTAATAATAATATCATTTTTACCCTTAATCACCCTATTTACTTTTAACTGTGGTAAATAAAAGTAAAAAGTTACTATTCACCAAAAAATATTTTTATCTTATTGAACCACATTTTACTCCTTGATATTAACCGTGTCTCTCAGATTTTCGAAATTCCACTCACAGAAACAGTAAAATTAAGTTTTATGTAAATTTTCAAATTCTCCTAGGAGGTGGGTAAAAGACCATTAAAAGTTCAATAAAATTTTTATATATCTAAAATTATTTTAAAATAACTCAAATGTATTACATTGAAATTACATAAGTATTATGTATCTATTTTGACCAAAAATTAATTTAAATAAAATAAATAATTATTTAAATAAAAATTCGGTTTTTAAATAGTAACCCAGTGTTTTCACTATTCATCAAAAATTGAAAGTTTTCAGAAAAATTCCAAAACTTCACCCTAGGCTAATTTTGATATTCTGAATCCAAAAATGAAGTACATTTTAAAAGATAAAATTTATAAAATTTCAAAAAGTGGGTATTACTATTCATAACTACAATTTAATATAATATTTTAATTACATATCATTGTTTAGTGAAACTCTGTATTGCGTACAACACACACTATCATAGAAGGTCGAGATTGCATGTAAAGAAAGCCAATTTAGGGTTGCATGTAGTGCAAGATTCCTTTTTTTGTTGTGTATAATAGAATTCAACCATATTTCATTTATACATTGAATATATCTATATATATACACTCAATGTTGCGTATAATAACTTCTATCAAACGAACTTGAAATTTTGTATAACACGATCCAAGAATAGTGTTGCGTATACTACAAGCTAATACGGTGTTGTGTATAGCACAAGATAATCTTGGTGCAACATAAAACACAAGACATCAAATAAATTAAAAAGAATACATCTCATAAAATCTCGGGGTGTTACATTATACACCCCTTAAAATGAATTTCGCCCTCGAAATTCATCGGGGTTATAAATGGTTTACTACTTGAATGTTTCTTTGATAGAAACCCACATCGTAAAAAGGACAACCAAAACTTAACATTGAAAATTAAATTATGAAATGTAACAGTTACCCAAATTAACTAATCACTGGGTTTCTATATAGAAGAAAATAGGTGAAAATATGGATATGGAAGATAAATCTAACCATCAAGTTCTGATGGAGAGTGGTAAGGAACATGGATATGAAAAAGCCAAAAATCACAAAGCCAAAAATTTGTTATGATCTAAGGTGCCATCTGATTAATCAGATACGAGGGCAATATGACAACATTTTTGGTTTTCAAGATCATTTCCCTAAAGTTGAAAAAAATTGTAATTAGAATAAATAATTTCTTGATTTTGGTACAATATCACCGTTGGTCATTCCATAAGAAATTTATACTTCATCTATTAAAGAAATGAAGTTGAATTTTTCATTTGTGAAGTGTTAGCTAATCATGAGATAGAATGATAGGTCTTTCCATATGTCTGAAACAAAAGGTTAGAAAAAGTTATTAAATGTACATAAGTACATCTATAGTGAGATTAATCGTATATGGTTCCTAAAATGGACTTATACTTCATATATCATACCACTTAATAAATTAAAACTATTTTATACTAACCAGGGACTTCCTGTAGGCCAGTGGTATGCGATAAAGGCCTATCACACTTTAGTTGTGGGTTCAATTCCAACAGCCTTGTCTGACGCGATGGGTTGTCGCTCGTCCTATGGGTTGTCATTTTTATAAAATTATACTATTATAACATTCCCGAAATAATATCAAAAAACAAGTTTTATCCTTAAATAATACTACCTGATGTCCAACATAATCCATTCCAATCTTTAGGCTTCTCCAAAATACATCTGTCCGATCTCGTAGTATAAGGATAATGATTACTGGAAAGGACACATAACAAGAACATGAATACCATCATTTATCTCCCATATATCATAAGATATATCTTGTTGATCACATTCCAAACATGTGAATACCTTAATCATGTATTCTTTTGAAACATGAATTACCATAGAACTTTATTGAAAACATGAATGTTGTCAAAAGTTAACTCTTTCCACATACCAAAATCCCAAAATTTCTATATACTCAAACCATGATATCACTTTTTCCTTATATCAATCATGGGTTCATGAATACTATCATACATATTATTTTCCCTTTATCCCTTCATTATGCACATATCATCTACTTTCCAAAAATATCTGAATAACCTTTTATGGTTACCAGTACCATTCAACATATACTTTCAAATACTTTTGGAAAAAAATAGTGTAACAATCCTTAGATGTGTCTTTATTCCATAGTACCATTAACTATACAACATAACTCTTTATAAACATAAATAATTCCACTACCTTATTAAACCATTGACTAAGATTCAACAATTCTTTCATCTCACATATCATTTATAGTCTCTTCATCATCATCAATATAAATACTACCCATACGAGCATGATGATTCTCTTCACGAGACTTTACCTTAGGGAATTGGTTTTCATAATTCTCATATATTCCACATTTAAAACATTTAACCACTGTTGATGTCTTAGAAATACCATTATCCTTATCCATGGTGTTAACTAAACCTTTTCCTTTTCAATTACTGGATTTGTGTCCTTCTTTTCCACACCCAAAGCATCTTCTAGTTGCTTTGAAACATTATCCCTGATGCCACTTCCCACATGATTTACATTATGGGAATTGAACATTCTTTCCTCTATGATCATCATGAAAATCCATCTTTCTCTTATTAGCTGAGTTGGGATACTTACCAAAGTTGAGATTATTGATCATATTATGAGATTACTGATTAGGAATAATTACGATGTTTGGACTTCAAAATCCCATTTAATTTGGTTTCTCAAGAATAATATCATTCCATTGTCCATCATATCCTCCATTATCACGAATCTTCTGGTTTCCAGCCATTTTCTAAAACCCAGAAATAATAGTGTGAGGGGAAAAATCATGTTAGGAAAACAACATAATAAAGGGGGAGTACCTTCAATATATAACATCTTAGGTTTATTTCTATGATCGTTACCATAATTCTAGGACTATAACCTATATGTATACATAACCTTAGAGACATCCCTAGACATACCTTAGAAATATCTCTAGGGATTTCAGTAAAGTTTTCGCATCCTAGTTTCAAAGGTTAACTAAACCTTTCTATTGATACCAACTATAGCAGTCTGGAATTACTTCTAGTGGACAAAAATTGATACCTATCAAGGCACTCCATGGGCGGCTACACCCTCTAGGTGGGACGCACCATCATCCCTAGTGGAAACCATTTCCTCATGAAGCCCTTGGGCAGAGAGCCATGCTTCATCCAAAGTTCACATGTGAGAGTTCCCAAGGATCAGATACATTTCTACCTCCTTTGCCTCTGATATCAATTGTAGAGACCCAAAGAGTGACGTACATGGACATTACATTACTTTTTTTTAATACCTAATACATAACAAAAAACAGACACCAAAGGACAGTAATATTTTAGTGTCTTTGGAAACTCGGAATATAATCTTCTAATCTTGGTGAAAGATATTCAACATCTCCCATAAAGATCTTTCCTTTTTTTCTTAAATAAATATTTTATTTATATCCTGGGGAAAATAAAAAATATAAAGGGTGAGCTCAAATTCTCAGTAAGGGTAATAATGGAGAAAATAAAACAAACCATATACATTTGAACTTCAAAACATGAACATAAAGATTATACTTCAAAATCTCGAGTTGTGAAATAAATCTTGGTAGTACGTAAGGAATAAATCATAAAGGAACATTAATAATGATAAAATAACATGGGAATAAAAAATATAATTGTGTCAAACCATTAACCAAATGATATGATTTCCATATTATCCAAGGAATTGCTACCAAGACCATCTTAGTGGACAAAGTCCCTTTCTGAATCAAGTTCACTCCTCGTTCCAGTCCTGTATCACTGAACCAGATTAACGTACTATTCAATCCATGTCTATATCATGAGATATAATTGTTTACCCAATGAATTGGAGGGAGATATAGGTCCCACCCATCTCATAATTAAATCATTCTTACTTGTGCCACAACATAAACATAAATCTTTCATCATAACCCAAAGAATAAAAATGGGTTTCATAAACATCCTCCCATCATAATATAATCCAAATAAAACAAATGGATATCATTTCATAATAAGAAAAGTGAAACCATGTAAATCATAGATATATTATACTTGAAACACAAAAATATAAAATAATTTCATCTTATATTGAAAATGGTTTTGATAAAACACTTGAAAATAATTATTGAGGAAAATATACTTTCTTCTTAAAAATCATTTTCTTTTCACAAAATTACACAAAATTTTAAAATAAAAGGATTTTATTGAAAATAACCATGAAATATTGTAGAGTAAACTTCATGAAAATAAGGCGTTATGAAACCGTACAAATCTGTTCATGCCTTATAAGTTAAAAAAAACTTTCTCCTCGTACTTTTGTCGGAAAAGTAAAAAAGTTCCTCGTATGAAAAAAAAGAAAGATTCTTTCCATAACAATATGTAAAAGTAAAAGAGGGGTAAAAATGACTTTAAACATACATGGAAGAATAATATACACTTTATGAAAAATATTTTTATGGACATGGATGAAAAATATAACCCCAGTAAATACTTATATATAAGAAATCTCGGATAAAAATGAGATTGTAAAATTTCCCCTTACCTTATGTACAATTTCTTCCGTATGTGTCCGAGACTCCTGTATAGTGGGTTAAACATATTATTAAATTGTAACAGACCCGTAATAATATTTAATATTTCATATATTATTCACTTACGACTTTATATTATCCGTAAATTTGTCAATTCCATGTTAAAGCAGCATTTTGGGTAAAATCGTTTCATTTATCGTCCGTGTTTTGACTTGTAATTTTTAATATGATTACTTGGATCATGATTACTTAATTACAGAATATAAAAAATGATTTATATATAATATATATTCATAATATAAATATATATAATAGATCGATAAATGGAAAGAAATACACCGTTCATAGAGTGGGTAGGCCGTACGTACGCATGAACGCTGTTTTTTGTTTCCTTATTGAATTGAATGGAATTAAGTAGATGACATATATACATATATATACATAAATACAGTAGAATTATTATGTCATATATTTCATGATTACTTATTATATATACTTTATAATCATTCTTGAATTGTTAACATAGAAAATGAATCTCATCGCGTCGTGGAGACGATAATCCGTATGTACGCACGAGCGATGATATCGTTACCATATTTATTGAATGGAATTGCAGTGGATGATAAAATATATTATAATTATTATAGTTTTATAATAATCATATATAGTTATTCATTACACCATTACACCCATCCAAGTAAGGTGGTGGTGGAAAAAATGATTACACCACGACGTGGAGACGGCATTCCGTACTTACGCACGCGTAGTGATTTCATTTTCCATAGGATGGATAGAAGGTGAAATAGGGTTGTTTAATATTTATAATAAAATATCATTCTCTAAGTAATACTGATGTTATTACTTTATAATTAAACAACTAAATAAGTGGAAGTAGAAGAAGAATGAAACCTGAAAGAGTCGGTAGAAGAGGTCACCTCTTCCTCGACGCACCTCCTTTAAACTTCTTCTTAGGGCACTAGAGTTGGTCTTTTGAGAAGACCAGAACCTCTATTATATAAATAGAGAGGTTGAGAAGAGTAATTGTCAGGATTTGGTCGAGATTTAAGGCTCAAATGGGTATGAAGATAAGAGGGAAGGGGTGCCCTTTTTATAAGGGAGGAGAGGGGCACCTTTGGAAAAACTTAAAATATTATTTTATAATAAAGTTATATTCAGTTTATAATAGCTCCAAATTGATTTATATATAATCTAAAGTGGGTATGGGTTGAAAGACTCTCAACCAATAGGTTTTATACAAGTTATAGGTTACTATTTTATCCTTATCAATTAGATTTAACTCTAAGTTAAATAATTTAACTTTTACCGTGTCTTCTTGTTTTCTTACACTATATGGTTAATAAACTTACTATAACAAGACAAAG
Source organism: Viscum album (assembly GCA_963277665.1). Classification (NCBI taxonomy): domain Eukaryota; kingdom Viridiplantae; phylum Streptophyta; class Magnoliopsida; order Santalales; family Viscaceae; genus Viscum; species Viscum album. Next base: position 403,593,372 of record OY728130.1, read on the forward strand.
ATACCCCAAGGGGTTCATTATTAATATATATAACCTTATATAAGTTATTTTTCCAAACCGTATATTTTTATGAATATAATAAAAATTAATAATATAATATTTGTTTTAAAAAATATTTTATGTCAATTTTGACACTATTTGGTAATTGATATTTGATAAAATTTTAACAGAATGATTAGTTCGAAAAAAGTTAATTAAATCAATACTAACATGTCATATTAACCTATAAAATTAGTGTAATTCATAAAAAGTCTAAAATTACATTTATTTGGGTATTTATAATATCAATTATGTTAATATTTCATTAATAAGGTAATTACTGCATCCTCATTATGTCATAAATAAATTAAATTATTTTATTTCTAAAAATTATACATAAAATACCATTATGTAGGAAATATTTTTAGTTTTTTAATGAATATTTATAGTCCAATTTATCTTATGTATATCCCTATATTAAAAATGTTTTAGTTATTAAACTTTGATTTTAACTCTTTTAACTCTTCTTTAAATAAAATAAAAATAAGTGTCCTAATCATATCCAAGTGGACCTAAAGGTTAATATTTTATTCCTAAGGTTGTTTTTGGTCGAATTACACTTATCCAATAGAATTAGGACATGTGTTAGGGTAATAATAATATCATTTTTACCCTTAATTACTCTATTTACTTTTAACCGTGGTAAATAAAATTAAAAAGTTACTATTCACCAAAAAAATATTTTTATCTTATTGAACAACATTTTACTCCTTGATATTAACTTTGTCTCTCAGATTTTCGAAATTCCACTTATAGAAGCTGTAAAATTAAGTTCTATGTAAATTTTCAAATTCTCTTAGGAGGTGGGTAGAAGATGGTGAAAAGTTCAATAAAATTTTTATATATCTAAAATTATTTTAAAATAACTCGAATGAATTACATTGAACTTATATAAGTATTATGTATATATTTTTACCTAAAATAAATTTAAATAAAAAAAATAATTATTTAAATAAAAAGTCGGTTTTTAAATTGTTACCCATTGTTTTCACTATTCATCAAAAAAAATGAAAGTTTTCATAAAAATAACAAAAATTCACCCTAGGATAATTTTGTTATTCCGTATCCAAAAATGAAGTCCATTTTGAAAGATAAAATTTATTAAATTTCAAAAAGTGGGTATTACTATTCATAATGGCTAGTTTATATAATATTTTAATTACATATCATTGTTTAGTGAAACTCGGTATTGCGTACAACACACACTATCGTGGAAGGTCGCGATTGCGTGTAAAGAATACCACGTCAGGGTTGGGTGTAGTGCAAGATTCCTTTGTTGTTATGTATAATATAATTCAACCATATTTCATTTATACATTGACTATATATATATACACACACTCAATGTTGTATAGATTAACTTCTATCAAACGAACTTGAAAGTTTGTGTAACGCGATCCAAGAATAGTGTTGCATATACTGCAAGCTAATACGGTGTTTCGTATAGTGCAAGATAATCTTGGTGTAGCATACAACACAAGACATCAAATAAATTAAAAAGAATACTTCTCATAAAATCTCGGGGTGTTACAGATCAGGCATAGAATTATCAAACACATATCATAATAGGGATGTTTCATGCACCATAAGATAAGCATGCTAGAAAAATCATTTTATTAAATCCAAAAAACACGGTATATACTATAAGGTATAATCAATAAGAAATGAGACATGATGTTTAAGCACAAGTTATTAAGATGTAAGCAATTCATAAAGCATAATTCTTAAGAATTTAACAACTTGCCTAAGATATATAGATTGTGGAATAAGGAATAAACTGTAAGCATGTGCAATGAATCATAATAACAAGTCAAATGGTATAAGACATAAACATTAAGCATAAGGCAATTCATATTTATCTTTCAACCAATTATATCCAATTCATTTCAATCAAGGAGTTCAGCTATAACATGCGGCATATTATAAAAGAAAATTCATGTCCTATCATTCATCTTAAGTAAATTCGTTAATTGCGAAATTTATTAAAAGTGAAACTTATTAAAACACTTGGTGGTTAACATATCAATTCATGGGAAATAGTGAAATCAAGGTAGTAACACCCAAAGCGGTAGATCCCGACAAGGCGTACACCCCAAGGATGCGTTCTTTCATAATCTAATGACACCATCAATAAGAAAAAATTTAGATTAAATTATTTAGCATGTCTGAGTCATTGTCAAAAGGTTCTAGCATGCAACACAACAACACACCATATACAATGATACAAAAAATTAAGAAAGAAGATATATCACCTAAATTATGCCATAAAAGCTTCACTAATCCAAAATTGAGGCATCATTTCATCTGGTTTGAGCAAAATCAATGAAATGGATGAACGCCCAGAAAATAGGTTGGATTAGGTTGCACCAAAGAAATAGCATAATGGGAGAGAAGATAAATGAATAAATGAAGAAAGAGGATTTATAAACATACAGAGGGATCTCCAAAGCACATGATGCCACTCAAATCAGAGGCTTGGTGAAAAATATATTTTCAAACCTAAAAGAGGAGTGGATGAAGCACTCATGTGGGAGGGGATGTACATGTGGAGAAGAAGAAAAGAAGGGGAATATGTATTTGTGTCATTAAGGAAAAAATGTAGTTTACCATTCAAAAGAGGGGTTGCCTGCACTAGTTCATAAATAAATTTTCACATCAGTTATTAAGCGAAGTTATTAGAGGGGACATTGTAAATAACGTTTTCAAATTGGTTAAATAAATCCAAAATTATTATTAATATCTGTTATCGGTTTTCCACATCATTTTTTTGATAATCGATAAGGAAAATTGTTTTTTAGGTCAGTTATTAGATAAACGACATAAAAAAAAAATATTTTTTTAAAAAATAGTGGTCATTGATTCATCCTCCACCACAATAGAATCCAAAAGAAATAGAAAAATATAAAATGCAGCAAAAAACTAGTAAAATACACTTACAATTGGACATTCAAATTTATAATGTATATTACAAATAAACTAAAAATCAATCAAACCTGTAAAATGATTATCCCATTAAATTTGTAAATTTATAAAATCCTCTAAACTATATAGATGTGGGTCATAAAAAAGATACAAAATAATATAAAAAACAGTTGAATTTAATTTTTAATGATACATATGAAATATTAAGTAAATCTTTAAATAGAAATCTAAAATTACGAAACATTATAACGGTCCCAGTTAAATTTATTTCATACATAAATCGCAAAACAAAATTCCCTCATTCTTTTATAACTTCTTGTTTATAACACTTTTTAAAAGAAAATTTAATTCAAAATATCATTTTTAAGTAATATATCCAAAATATTTTAATTGTAAATTAAAATTGAACTTATCTTTTATAAATTTGATCTTGGAGATCTTTCTTATTGTCATATATCTAAAGAAATTACATTCCTTGTTTGAAAATAATATAAATAAAATAAAATTTATCCATTATAATATAAAAATTTATTAAAATAATAAAACTTATGTGTTCAATAATTTCTAAAAATTTACTCTCACTTCACCATGTATAAAGAATTGCTTGTATATTGTCTTCACTCCTAGGGAAAAAAATCCCAAGATCCAATGAACACTGATATAAGAGAAAATAAAATATGAGTTAATAATATGTTAAGTAATAGATAACTTTTTGTGAGAAAAAAAAGTTTTCTATGATTCAAGATATGGAAACATCAAACACTAGATGATGACATTCTTCTGAAATATTTCAGGTATATGAACTATTATTTCTACATCGGTCATTGTCAAAGCTATAGGATAAATAAACTGTGGGTCCATAAATCCATATACACATGTCATTTCATGCTCTATATAAATTTTATATTGATACCAAATATAATGATTATAAATTTTCAATAAAGTAAAGGAATACATTTTTTTGTTAATTGACTTACAAGGAAAAAATTTTCATCCTGTTGATTCTGAATTGATCTCCAGATAAATGCTCTATTAAATCATTTTTCAAAAGTTACATAGTAATTTCAAGACCAAAAACTATATAATCAATGGGAATCTCACCTCATCTATAGGACATGGTATTTTTTCTTATCTTTTATATTATATGTTACAATAACCTTATGATGTACTGTCTCAATATGCTAACAGTGAATGTTAACTTTGATATAATATATCATCCCATATGCAATAATATGATGAGGATCATTAACATATAAATCATAGTAACTTGGAAGCTTTGAAGGAGGGGTGTAGGGGTAGGATAAGAAGGAGTGGGGTCTAGAAACAAAGATGTGTGAGTAGGATAAGAAGGAGGAGTGAGATCTGCTTGAAGAGGTGGAGAAGTCAAATTAGTATGCCAAAATTGTCCGTAAATGTCTACAAACATCAATTGTATTGAAGATCTAATCCTTACCTACATCATCACATTAATATCTTGAACTTTGGGTTCCGAAGATTCTATTTTTTTATAAAAATTATCCTTGGAAGAATCTTTCGAATATTGAAACACTTTTATTACCAATACAAATGTCGGGTATCCTCGTACATGACCTGAGTGTTCAGGTTTTCCCAATAAACACCCCACGTGAGCTCTGATCCTCAAGAGAATCCTATATGGAATATTTGAAAAAAATTTCAATGAATCAAAATATATAAAGAGTTGTTTTAAATTCAATAAATAATTAATATAAACATCTTAAAATTTTATCAACTTTAACACTTGACTGTTTCGTAAGATATTTTTCATTTTTACTAATTCAATCGCTCTTCCATTTCTCATGTCTAGCAGGGGGGATCTCTACAAACCTTGAAAACATAGCTCCATATTTTGAAAATTTTCTACTAGCATGTGTTCTTCCAATAACATATACCCTCCCTGAGATAACATGTGAGGCTATACATTTATATATTTAATCTCTTGATGAGATCTCTTCAATTTTTGTTAATTAAGAATTAAGAAGTGTGAAATCATTAAAATTGTAAGTAATATAAAAATAGTTCTATGAAGGTAACATTTCACTTACCAAAAACATTTCTCGTCATCTACTTTCCAAGAATTTCTTTAATGTATCTTCATCTATAAATGGATTTTTATTTCACATGGATTTTCATATTTTCTATTTTGAAAAATGAACTATGATGTGAGGGATGATTTAAAATCTCTTTATCTTCTAGCATTCAATGATAAATATTTCCTCCAACATCCTCCAGTATTAAGTATATCATATGTCATTTTATAAGAAGGGGAAAACATATATTACAATAAAAATTTAGAGATAAGAAAAATAATAATAAAAAATATTACCAAAACGATCTCGCAGAATTATGATAATATTCATTTTTAACACTTTTCCAACCATTAAAAAGAATAATAACTTTAATTTTAGCCTATACCGATAAAAAATCCTCAATTGTTTTTTGAATTTGGGCCTCTTGGAATACCTTTACCATCAAATTCTATAAGTATGATATTTTCCAGGATATGGGGAACTGATAATTTTTGTAAACATGGGGTGCCATGTTTACCAATCCTCAAACTATTTACACCCATTTGAAGTAGACGTCTCATGTAAAGAATAGTGATGAGGAACATCAATAGGAGCATGTGTATGTTCTTTCCCAGAGGTATGGGTATGATCATCTCAAAAATATTTAGTGGATCAGAGGATTGATCAGTCATTACCCTACAAATCAAAGCAACATCAATTAGTAAAAGATATACAAATCCATCAATTATATAAAAATATAAATAAAAAATTAACAATTATCAACCAAGATGTAAAATAAAGTAAATGTAACACATATTTATTCATATTTTCTAAAATTAACTAAAATGAAAAAAATATTAATGAGATATGAATTGACATAAATGAATGAAAACTAAAAACTATTAATGTGATTTGAAAGGACATAGTAGAAATTCACCAAGATGATAAATAATTTTCACAATTTTTTTATAATATACTGTTATATAATATATTTTGTTTTTATTTAAAAGGTTAAATTTAAAATAATTTAGTTTCAACAAAATTATTTAATAGATAAGTTACATAAGGGAAAACATGTAAAACTAGACAAAACTAAACTAATAAAAACAAAAAATTTAACTTGTTAGTTATAATACATGTTTCAATAAAAAAATAAAAATAAAATATATAACTTATGAAATTTAAAAAATTAAACCATAATTAAACATATGTTACTTATCGTATTAGAAATGTACTAAATATTGTTTTCCCAAATTCCTTTATCATGATCGTTACGTATGGAACAAATGATGTCTACGACGTTCTTGACAATATTATTTTTTAATTACTCTATGAAAGTAGGGATATCACATAAATCAGAATATTCATCAAGTTTATCATCCCCAAAATACTATTTTTTCCTTGTAAAATAATATACCACTGTATATCAGATTGATCAAGAACATAGAATTTTTTATGTGTTTCCATGATAAAAGAATCATTGTGTATTCCAATTTATCCATATTAACTAGTGTCATTCCAAATTCATCATGTAAGACACTAGTTATACCGATAAACCATTTAAACATAAATAATGGAACTTTAAATTTAATATAATTATCCTCCCATATTTTTTCAACGAATCCATAAAATACAGTTGATACAGATATTGGGTTTTTTTCTTTGGAACTTGAAAAATGAATTTATTCTATAAACACCAAAACACTACTATTCTAAACAATACTTCTTATTTCCTAATCTTTATAAAAAAAAGTATAGCCATTATTGTCATACCCAGACCATATTATTAAATTTAAACTTGGCCTGCACACTAAACATCTCAAATTTTTTATGCATCCAGTTTACCAAGAATGATCTATTTAAACTATAGAAAAAAAGTTTTTTTATGCTCATTCAAAATCCACATATCATGCTTATTTGGATAACTTTTTTTCACCACATAAAAATTTGATGTTATATATGGTTTAGTATAATCTATGTTATTCAAGATGTATAAATGCACCTTCTTTATGTATTCACCTGTTAACAGTTAGAATTTCAAGCCATGTATCCCCTTTTCCCAATAATTAACTCATTAATGGAGAGATGTAACTGATGTGCTCCACTACAAAAAATAGGTTGTACAATTCTTTGCAACCTCCATATAAATATACTTATAAAAAAGCACCAACACCATCCTCATATTCATCACCTATTCAAGGTGAATTATCCCAACTTTGATTCATTATTATATATAAAAAATATGAAAAATAAATATAAAAGGGAGTAATTTATAAAATATTCAGAGAAGAAATGACATCAAAAAATAGAAAAAAACCAAGAATGGAAATAATATAAGGGAAATAGAAAATTTTGATGAAAAAATTCATTCATACGGAAGGAATCAAAAAATGGATTCATTTAAAAAAAATTCAAGTAAAAATAAATGAATATAACGTTATGAAATTATTAAAAAAAATGCACAATGATATCCATAAAACAATATCCATAAAAAAAAATATATAATGAGAACAACTAATTCATAGTTTATTATTTATAATAATAAATAATTTAATCTATTTTTTAATTAAAAATATATTCAAAACATAAATTGAGTATTAGTTTAAAAAAAATATCACCTTAAATATTTCTTAATGTTACTTTATATGGTATATATTATTCTCTTACTGGGTACCCCGTTGGTCTACTACTTTAAAAAGTATACCCATCACCCACTAAACCCTTTTCCAATGCCCAAGAGTACCATTAAAACACATGAAAATTCATAAAGGCACCACCTAAAGATGGTCATAGTCTCAAAATTTTCATATGAGTCCCATTTATCAAATCACCCTTACTTCCATACAATGAATTCAACCTCACACTAAATCGATTAACCTGTAATTACTTTCCTTATAATAATATCTTCACCATAGCTATTCTCATCAATAATAAGAATCCTTAACGATCCCCTTACTCTTGATAATCCATTAGAAATGATTTTCCTTACTAATTACCAATTTCAAACTCTTCACAGCTCCATCAAACCCGTGATTAGTCCATCCCAACTATTTTTTACCAAAACGACCCACTCTATTCTATAATACACACATTAAACCTCTTAAAAAAATCCATTAGAAAAAACATTTGAAAACCAATCTCGTGAACTCTCCCATGCTCTAAATTTATCATAATAGAAATGAACCAAATATAATATCAACAACTAAATAATTTAAAACCCAACTCACAACCTGAATGACAGTGTAAAAACACACATGATCGACCTATCTTATCTCCTAAATAACACTCCTTATCAGGACATATTATATAAAATAATATTGATGTAATACAAAAAAGGAAAAATATATCGAATAATAAAAATAATTTATTCTAGAAATAAAATCAAGAACTACTAATTAACTCATTATAAAATATAGTAAAAAATTTAGGTGATCTAGTTGGAGATGAGAAAATATATAATCAAATTTGCAATGGTAAAGCTGAAAAAACCCAAGTGTATGTAGATGGTACTGTGATAATTAATTTCTTCAGATCAAACAATTGTCGATTAAAGATTCCACACCAAAGAACGATAAAAAAGAGAGAAACGAAAATGTGTGAGGCTTACTTCAGATCTATATTTGATGCGTAATGTGATGCCGATGAAACACGAGGATTGGTTAATATTTTAATGTGATATTGGACCACCAAATCCAAGAAATGAGAGGGTTAAGGCTTGTGAAAGAGAGAATCGAGACCTGCATCGTGACAATGGAAGACCACGAAATGAACCCTCCATTGATTCATAATTTTTTAAATGATTTTTTATGATGGTTATAATTTAATTAATGTGAATATATAGTTTTTTTCAAATCAGTTATATTGTAACCAATGTAAAAAATCACTCTTTCATGTTTGTTAAATGATAGAACCGATGTTAAAGAGTGGAGAATAAGCATTTTTTCACATCGTTTTTATATATCCAATATGAAAAATGAATTTTCTATGTCGGTTAGTGGAAATATAATGTAAAAAATTAATATTCATAGATTTTTCCATCAGTTCTAAATAACTGACATGAAAGCTACAACTTTATAAACTATTTTTCTACTAGTGACTATTTTCTGCATGGTTTGGCCAAACTGTGTGCCAAACTTATGACCCAAATTTCTTAAGAACCATAAACTAAATGGTTTTTCCACACATTTTGACTAACAATATGACAAACATGATCCAAGAAATGCACACATACTTTCTAAATGGAACTAAGCATGCATGATTAACCACACAGTTTGAAAAACCCTGCACAACCCATGAACACCATCTGATAAAAACTATAGACACCCCGAACGTCTATGCAACACCATAAAAATGGTTAGATCAAACCCAACAACATCTCCAACTCCACTAGACTAGGCTACACAATTTCTTCTAAAGCCTGTATGGTTTTAGAAAAACCATGCACCCTGCCTGCTTCTTCGTTAAAACATGATTTCAGGCCTCCACACTCCCGAAACATGAAGAAGAAATCGACGTACCCTTATGGACTTAAAAAAAAAATTCAAAAAACAACACATTTTAGTTTTAAAACTTTTAGAACATTATTCCATAGCTTGTTTTAAAAAATGGACCATCCACCAAAGGAAAAAATTCAAAATTCGTTAGAATCTCATATGGTTCAAAAAAAGGGATTCTAAAAACAAGATGTTGGTTGAGAAAATTAGTTCTCTTCTATATAATTTATTAGATATTAGGATGAACCTGACTGAGAGAATCTGACCTTTCATAGGAAAATTAAGTCCCTTTATAATAATACTAGTTCCTCCTCTTCTAAAGATCCTCCTTCTACTATGTCTTCTATTTTTTATGCTGATTTAGTTTAGTTCGTTGTTTGAGAAATGTTACAGAAGGTGTTGATATATTTTTATGCTTATCATTAGAAAGAGATTCAATAGAACAAGTATCAAAGTAATCACATCTATAATCTTGTAATAAAATGTCTTAATGAAGATAGGATTGATAGAGAAACCATCACCAAAGCAATAAAATATAATTTTTTTAATATTTTTACAAATAATGATCCCAATTCTCATTTAAGTGTATGGATGAAAACCTTAGAATATATCCTATCACGAGGGACTTCAAGGACTATGTGAAACAAGAAGAAAAGGGTCTTCAACATTATAATTTTACCATCAATTCATTGTTATCAACATTAAAAGACTTCCATAAGAAAATTTAAAGTTAGTTATTCTAGAAATGATGTTAAAATATCCCTTTTATCATTTTTTTGAGAAAATCTGTCGTGATATGTCCTCATCGAAGAATTTTAATGTTGGTTTTTTAGGAACCAATGTTAAAAGTCACTTTTTTGGAATATGTTTTTCAAATAACTAACAATAAAAATAATTTCCATGTTTTAACTCATTTCTCAAGCTTCTTTTTTACTAGTCATCAAGCTAAAATGGACTTAAGAATGAAAATTCTTGGATGTCAGATGTTGAACATATAACACTTAACTTATAACATAGTTTTTTTAGGAACCTACATTTAATGTCACTTTTTGGAATATTTTTTTCAAATAAAAGATGTTAGAAGTAATTATGAAGTTGTTGATCATTTATGAAGATTTTATTTGACAATATGTGGGCTTAAAACAAAATTATGGATCAAAAGTTATGAATGTTGTCCATTGAACATTATAAGACTTGACTTTTAACGTTAGTTTTTTCAGGAGCAGATGTTAAATGTTACTTTTTAGTGTCAGTTTTTCTCTTGAATGATGTTAAAAATTATTAAGAAGTTATAGATCATTTTCTAATATTCTATTTTACTGGTCATATAGTTAAAATAGAATTATGTGTCAAAAGTTATGGATGTCAGAGGTTGAACATTATAAGACTTTTAACATCAGTTTTCTTCAGTAACCAACGTTGAAATTAAAATCTCAAATACGTAGGATTGGTATTTAAATTAGTTTCACAACACACATTTCATGTTTTACAATCACACATAAATTTTAATATAACTTTGTGGAAAATATTTTCATTTACTATATATAAATCCATAATCTATTTCTTTCAACATTTTTGACCTATTCGATTCAATATTCTTTTCAACGTGTATTCAATTGATGATTTAAACAACATATATATTATAATCATTTAATTTGTTTATAATTATTTTCAATAATTTCTAAAAAAAATTATAATTATCCTTATAATGAAGAATTATTCTTATGATCGAGTTATGAAGATAAAAAGTTTTGATGAGATTTAGTAACCATGGTGAAAAATTCATTATCTATCACCGTTTTCATTATTGATTGAGTTCTACCGTAACAACAAGATAAACTATGATAAAAAACATATCATTTTTAAGGAAACTCCTAAAATAATTGAAATATGTTCAAATTATTATGTTTATTTTTTCATTTGGTGTGTGTAATTTTTATTCAGGTTTATCATGTTTTATTTAAAATGAGTGGTATAAATCCAAAACATAGAGAAGTCCAACTTCTAATAGCCATAAATTTTGATCTATAACTACATTATAGCTACATGACCTATTAAAAAAATCATAAAAAAAAATATAATTTAATAATATTTAAAACATCAGTTATTGGAAATTACGACATAAAAAATGACTTTTAACATCAGTTCCTGAAAAAAACCGATGCTAAAAATTTTCTATGATGGATTTTAGCATCGATTTTTCATGAATTGGAATTAAAACAAGGTTTTTAACATCATTTAATGAATGAAAAACATTAAAATAATTCCATGAGTACTTTTAACATTAGTTTATAAAAATAGTGATGTTAAAAACCACATGTAATAAGACTTTCAACTTCATTTTTTTTGGAAAACTAAAGTTGAAAGGTAAAATATTTTACTTTTTGATGATGGTTTATAAAAACTAACATTAAAAGTCTCATTTTTAACATCAACAGCTTCGATTTTGGTTAAAAATGATGTTAAAATTTAAAAAAACTAACATTAAATACCTTTTTTCTACTAGTGTGAGTTAGTTGAGGGTTATAGCTCTTTTGTGGAAGCTGTTTAATAAAAATTAAAGAAATTATTTCAATTAATAGACCACTGAAGTAGAGTGATCAACCATATTGTTAATATAATTTAACCCTATATCTACACTACGTGAACATATATGATTTACCTTGCTACTGTGGCTATAATTTCCTCTATCTAAAATCCTCTTCCAGCTCTTGTTTATACAACTTCCAACGTCACAAACCATTTTGGTCATACTCTCATAAAGGCAACATAGCAGCTCGGGCCAGTTTCATCAAGCATAGTATTCAAGCCTCTGTAAACTCCCACTGCCTCTACTATACTCCTTCTCTAGCTGAGGGAAAACATAAACCCAACATTGGTCTTTCCACCTTTGAAGATAAGGATTCTACAGACTTTGATTATTATTAGATAAGGCTCTTTTTATTTTGTATTTTGATGATGTGAACCTTTGATTATTCTATGAATAGATATTCAATACTCATTTATCACTTCTATTTTTTATGATATTTTTATTATATGTTATTCAATCCCTTTATACCCTTTTGATAGTCCCCAAATGGGGAGAACATGTATGTTATTTTTTTCTTTTATTATTTTTGAATCATTAGTGGTATGTTTATTCTTTTAAAAAAAGGAGGCTAAGTATAACATAATTCTTATTTATTTATATATTGAAAATTATTTTAATTCAACTATTGTAAATTTATTTTGAACCATGATTTTGTGATCATAAAAAGTGGGGATATTTTTGGCTTAATTAAGAAATTACTTGTTTTAATGAACACCAATAATTTTTTATTTTTTAAAAACTCTCTATATGTTGAATGATAGAGCATCAGAATTCCATAATTTACATAAAATTTTTACATGTACATGATTCTACCTCTATTTCACCCTTTCTAAAACCAATGGACATATACTTCTGTCAGAAAAAATGTCTACCACAAGTTGATCATGCTACCGCCTGTTGAGACTACTACCACTAGTTGAAGTATGCTACAACCAAAATATTTTTTCATCTTGAAAGCCTATTATGCTACCTAAAATTCATATCTACTAATTAAAAATCAGATATTCTACCATCAGTTAATATATTCTATTTTCAAAAAGATTTTACTACCACTAGTAGATTTTTGCTACCATCAGGTAAACCCTCCAACGGTGAAACATGTTTTACTACCATTAAGGTATGCTACCATTAAATTTTAATTTTTTTTGAGGTTTCTTCTTCTATTCCTATATAATATTAAATTCAAATGTATAGTTTATTGAATTTAATGCAAGTCATAATAATTGTTCAGTGTGTGGATTTTAGAATGATTATTCTTAAAAAACTACTCAGAATAATTGAATAAAAAGTAAATCATTTTTGATCTGTCACTCACTACAAGGATTTACATTATTATTATACTAAAACAGATAATTAGAATAAAAAAATATAAATTTGAGGAACCCCTCATGCACTTGGTCTAGTTGTCTGGTTGGCTATTCTCGGGTTGGTTGACTGACTAGTTGGTTGTGCTTAAAATTTCTTACTAAAACAAAGACGATAGTCTATTTCTGTATATAAAAATCTATTTTTTTATGAAAAAATAGAAACCTTGTGAATAAAATTTTATTTAACATCAAGGAAATTTCTAAAAAAATAAAAAATAATAAGATCACTAGTGATCATCTCCAACTAATCATTGAAAGAGAAATATACAAACCCTTCTATATTCTTTCTCTCTTCCTCCCTATTTTATTTATCATCAAGATGTGTTTATATTATTTATTTATAATTTTATCACAATATCTTAAAATATATTATAGATTAATCAGATAATTTCTTTAAATTTATTTTAAAAATTCTATCCCATGAATAACTACGAAAGATGTTGGGTGTAGCTAGGAATTCCATATGTGTAGTTGTTTATATAAAACATGACCCATGTCTTGGATCTATTTATTGTAAAATATACATGATTATAAGTAGGTTACTATCAAGTGTATAGGACTGAGTATTGTCTTATTATGAAAACTATCATATTAATTTATTTTGTGGGTTATTTAGTTTTTTGTTAATTTTAAATATAAAATATCATTCAAAACTTGTTCGCAGAACTATATTCTAATAGTTATCTTTAATTATTCTTTTATATATTTTATTTGATGTGATTTAGTTTGTTTAAATATTTAAATTTATTTATTTTTTAACTAGGTTATGATTATTCCATTGATAAACCTTTCAAAAATATGAAATTATAAAATTATAAAATTTTAGTTAACTGGGCCATTTTCTAAACTGGGGAATTTTGTTTTAATTTTTTTTAAACATAAATTTTTATCTGGAGATCAATTCACCCCCTCTTGAGTTTTACATTGGTACCAACATAACGATTCTTAAATTAAAATCTACAATATGGGAAAACATAACTCAAATAATTGGTGAATGGTCCAGAATGCATCACATTTAATAATAAATCATCTAACAAGAAAGAGAAATACCCTCTAAGAAATAGAATCCTGAAAAATAAAAAACTAGTCAATCATGTAACCCCTAGTGTTTGACCAAACCAAAAAATGATGAGGGGAAAGAGAAACCATGAGGAAAATAAGGAAGGATGAGAGAGGATCCCTTAAATAGGATAATCAACCAAAAATTGTAAAGTAATTTTGTGAAATCTATATGAGAATAAGAGTCCAGAGGAGGGAGGTGTGTGCAAGTAAGGGGATGTTTCCTAGGAATGTGATGTAGGAGGAGGGGGGGGGGGGAGAAAATAAAAAATTAATATTAAAAAATAAATAAATAAAATTTAAATATTGGTAAACCCTCCTGATTTAATAAACAATGTGTTATAAATGTGGCCCACCCTGGATGCCCAAAAACACTACACATGATTACTCTTAGGGCCTTGCAAATGATTGCATGGCCATGAATTGACTGTGGAAACAGAACACCCCAAGAGATACACACAAATGTAAATCCAGATTAATGGTTTACTAACCATGTAAGAAAACCATGTTCCCCTCTAAAATTCTTAAAAGTTTAAAAATTTCAAGGGCCAAATTACTGATAATAAAAAAAATCAAAATAATATTTTGAAAAATAAAATAATATAAGGGATAAAAAGTTAGGTAGAGATAGAACTCCCCACCATAACTCTTTCTACCCACCCTAAATCCATTGAAAAAGGATAGAAGATAATGATGTACTAAAACTATAAAACCTTGAGGAAGAGGATTAAGTAATGGAGGAACTAGGAAGGATATTGATGGAAAAAAATCAATGTAAACTATTCCTCAAATCTAACAGAACACATACTTATATGATATCCAATGTATCCAAGTAGAATTTACCTCACCAATAAGGGATACAAGGCCTAAAAAATACAGTGACCTATTAAGGCCTCCCTTCCATTTATACTTTCTCAAAATTGGTGGATCGATGGTACCCACACTCTCTAGAAGACACAATGCCCAGAAAAAAGTACTTCCCCAAAACAGTGAATGAAGATAACAATTCATCTGTCCACCATACAAAAATAAAGTATCAAAATAACAACCAAATATTAGGAACTTAAAGAATTTGTAAACCAACATAATGATCTATGTCTATCACAGAACTGAAATATAAACCCCAAAGAAGGCTCATCCCACAAACCAATCTCAAAATAAAATATACTAAAAAGAAAATATTATTAAAAACAACATGATTATTATATCCAGGTCACCATGCTCTATAAAAAAAACTAGCATCTCAACTACACATGAAATTTATAATGAAAACCCTCAAAAGAATCAACACTCCTAGTTTCTCATCGAATGTAACGCTGGTCCTTGTTATCCAAGAAATGGTCCCTAGGTCTCAAATGTTCAAACAATCAAAAAAAGACTTAAATTTACTATCTTGAAAGAAAAATCACTGTAAACATGATTATCATAAATTCAAAAGCACCCCCAATAACTTATATCCCTTAATAATCCACATATAATTTTTCAAATCACAAAAAAATACCTCAAAATATCTTAACGAATTCAAATACACCATAAATATAATCACCAAATCAAAAAATATATCCCCCAAAAAATTCACCAAATACTATGATGTACTAGTAAAACCATAGAAAAGAATAGAAAAATACCATTTAAACCTTGAATGAGTCCAAGGGAAATAAAAAATTCATCCTTACCACTGAATTATGATTTTTGTGTAGGGATTCTAACCACTGTAACTACACCTAATAACGAAGAGAATCACCCAAAGGTTAATCCCTTTAAATAGAAAATCTATCCTTTCCAAAAACTTTTAGAGCGGAAAACTTCACATAACAAGAAACAAAAACTCTACTAGTTCATGTAACACACATCAAACCAAAGAGTCCCACCATAACTAAGGGGAAAAACCAAAAGAATAAATCCAATAAAACATGGAAAATCAACCATATATCACAGAAACCAATTTTCTTTTAAACTCCCAAAATCCCATTAAGGGATTTTAAAACCAATTTTTATCAAAATCATACACTGGAAATAACTTTATATATTAAATGGATTTAATATAAATAATTTATACAAAAACCCACTTTCTATACCAACATTTGTTTTCTAAAACCCATAATAAAACCAACCATTTACCAAAAAATTTAAAAAAGAATTCACTAATAAAAACCCATTTTAAATAAAATAAAATATCTTATCTTTTAATAATTATCCGAAAACTTTTTTACAATCCAAAATTTTAGGAAATAAATTTTAAAAAAATACAACCAAAATCAGACAAAAAACCCAATCACAACTCAAACTCAACATTCTCAACATATCATAAGGCCCACTTTATTAATTTATGATTGATAGGAATACCTTAATATTATCCATTAAAAAAACCAAAATGGGATTAATTAATATGATTGAACAAACCACATGGTTTTATGTGATATAAACTTCTTACACAAAAATTCCTAAATATTTTTCAGAATCGAGCATTTGGTTGTTGCTTGGTTTATGGGGGGATAAAAACCAACCAGAAACCACTAATCCAGTTTATATTTTCATCCCAAAATCCATCAAAGACCACCAATAAATTCATCATGGTAATTAGGGTTAACATACTATCAACAATAATCAAAATTAAATCTTGAATTCAAAATTCCAATCACAATTTTCCTTGAAAACTTAGGCATCAACACAGTGGGTGGTGATCAAGCACCCACTCAAAACCAAATTACTATTCCCTAAAATGGTTTTAATAGAATTATAACATGAAACACAAAATAACACAAGGGATTTTAAAGAATCTTGGTTCCCACTAATGAACCAAAACATCTTATACAAATTTTTCAAAAACCAACCAGAGCTATCCATTTAAAGCACACTGAAGCTAGCCCATAACATACCCTAGGGGAATCCCCAACCCCATAAGATGATTAAAAGCATCATGAGTAAAAAATATAGTAATTTAGATTAGTTTTTTCCTTTAATCAAAGTTATGTCACAACATATTTTTTTCTTTAAAATCCAGCATGGCACGTATGTAAGTAGTGCGTCCCAGCTAAATCAGATCAAATAAAAAAAATATAGATATAATAATTTAAAAACATTGAAGTAAATGATAAATAAAAATTACCCCACCCATCCTCCAAATCCACCCATCCTCCAAATCCACCCACCTACAGCCCAATTTGATTCATACTATGACCTGCACAAATATAATTTTCCACCCATAATGATAACTGAAAGTGGTAAAGAACTTATTTAAAGGGTACACCGGGCTGAACATTCTATGATAGATATAGGTATGAACATCCTATCAAAAAATTAAAAAGGGACAATAATCTAATACTATGAATGAATTATAATAATTACTAACCTAAAATCCCCAAATATATAACACCCTAAGATTTATTGAATTTTTTTCAAATTAATTTAATATTTTAATTTTTTTATTTCACTCGATTCTGAATATAGCTTTTGTTATAAAAAATAAACAACTGTGGATTGTGTCATAAGAAAAAAAAATTCAATATTAAACTACACACAACAATTATATTATCTTGTGATACATGCAACACTCTGTCTAGATTTCATTACACAAAATACTGAGTCCCTATGAAAGATTATGTTACACTCAACGTCGATTTTTACCAAACTACAGGATATTATTAATAATAATATTATAATATTATTATAGATAACACATAGATGTAGGAATTGAACTTATGAATAAGATTAACTAAATTATGATAATATTATTTACACACATATATAAAATTAATACTTTGGTTATCAATTATTAGAATTAAATGTAAGAACTATTGGAAAATAATGAAATTACTTTTCTAAGAAAACTATATTTCTATGTATAAAAACAATTTTTATTAATAAATTAAAAAAACACTTTTCATTAATATTTTCAACAATATATGTATATTATACATTCAACAAATATTTTTTTATACTCATCAAATAGATTTTATTGGTAAAAGGTAAGAATAAATCCAATTTTATGAATAAAAATATGTATTTTTCTAAAAGGTAATTTTATAGCCTTTTAACGGAGAAACCAATTTAAATATGATTTTTGAAACTTTTATAATAATTATTTTAAAAAATAAACTTCTTTTTTTAAAGTGTATCATATAAATTATATTAGTGTGATTTGTTTAGTATTTTTTTGTGAAGATTTATTTTTTTATGAATAGTGAATACCACTGAATTTTAATTTAAAAATAATTTTTAAAATAATTAATTTATATAGTTAATTTATTTTTTAATTTTTTTAGAGTTTAATTAGATAAAATTTACATCAATTAATCCAGTTTAGGACATTGGAATAAATTTCATTTTTAAATTGAATTTAAAAACTTACTTATCTGTTGAGATTTTTACTTAAAAAACCAATTGTGTCTTCCCTTCCATGAGATTAAATATAATTTAATTTCTGAGAATTCTGTGATTATAATTTGAAAAAAAGGATTTCATATTTGATATCGAAATAATTTATAATATATAATTAGTTTAACTTAGTTCTTTTATAAAAAAAATATCAGTGAAAGTGATTAAAATTTATTACTGTGATTAATAAAAACATTAGCAAAACAAGGGACTAAACCTTACACTTAAGGGCCAAAATGACCTATAATCTTGTCTAAAATTCATTATATAACAATATTTATACCCTATCCTACCTTTTAAATAATTGTTTATTGGATCTACTTTTCATAGGAATAACATGGGTGGCATTTCCTTTTCAAAAATGTAGAATAATGCCCCTCCTCCTCCACTATAAAAAGGTACTCACCCACCCCACTTATGCACACCCCGAAGGAACTTTTTATCTCCAAATTTATGCTAAAATAATCTCTAAACATGATTAAACTCATCCTAGTATCCTCACTTTGGGAAGAAATGGATCCATAGAAGTCTTTTGGTGAAAACCTTACAGAGTTACCCGAAAAGAGGTAACCTTCTTCAAAAATAACTTTAGTTTTATTTCATTCTCCACTCGTTAGATTTTACTTATTCCATGATAAAATAATAAAACCAGTATCCTTATATATATATATTTTTTAATTCTAAGGGTTTGAACTTTACTTACACACAATTACATTTCATGGGTGACAAACTTACTATTCTTGTGTACAACGAACTACTACCCCACAAAATGATATTGTTCGTTTATCCTTTACCACCTCTATTGGTTAGGAATTTTTATGAGAAATATATTTTTATATTATATATATGATATTTATGATGAAATTTATTTTTTAATTATTTTATAAAACAAACCTCCATGTTTTCCATTTTGTGTAAACATGATAACTTTGTTTTTGGACGTGTGGACTACCACCTCCTCAAAGCGAGGTGATTCGTTCACAATTTACATGGAATGTATTAAGGGTTTAGTGAAATTATATGATATAAATTATATAATAATTCTATTATAAATATGATATATATATATATATATATGTGTGTGTGTGTTTGTGTCACTTCATTTCTTACTTTCAATACTGTAATAACATAGAAGAAACGTTTATACGTACGTACGTACGACCTACCGTCTCAATGAACAGTGTATTCCATGTCACCTTTATATATTTTATAGGTTATTATAAATACAAATATACCAAAAAAATATTATATTTATATAATTTTTTTAATTTTTTTAAATTTTTAAATCATGATCCGGGTAAGACAATAAAAAATATTAAGTGAAAACTTGTATGAAGAACGAAATGGATATTACCTAAACGAAACATTAACATGGAATTATTAATAAATGGGTATTTATAATGTAATAAAAAAACAAATATGGTATTAGATTTAATAATATGGTTATGTGGTTTATTTATATTGAAATTACATTTATTATTCTGGTGTTTTGAATGAATAAAAATAGATTCAAGACTTAAGATAAAGGCTTTCTCATCTCACTTTTATTTTCCATGAGACACCAGCCATGTTCACAAACTATTTCTTAAACATGATTTTTTTAATTCAAATGGATATATTCTATGATTATAATACTTAAATTTATGGTTATTTACATATCCATTTTATGATTTTTATTTCATGGGGTTTATGTTTCAAAATTTACCAAATCGGTAATGTAATTTTGTCTCAATTTTCCTTTTCTGAGACACATGCCATATTATGCCACTATATTTTTATGAGGTTTATATACTTTAATTTGAAATGTTACATCATGAACATATTTATTGTCATGATATTTTAAAATTAATTTATTTTCATTTTCTTACTTTGGTTGTATAATTCAATGTTAGAAAGTTGTAAGAGTTTATTGAAACAATATCATCGTTTATTGATATTGTTTATAATTATACATCAATTGATGAAATTTTATATTAAATATATAAAGAGAACTCATTAATTTTATTACTATATAAATATTCATGATATATTACTATATTAATACCATTTCCCAAAAATTTTTACTTAAGATAATTAAGAAAATGATTTCATGAAATCTAACTTTATTTATCCTTTAAGTCCAAAATCTCTGTTCTTTCAAAACCATGTTTTCAAAAAATGTTTTACTATTATCCCTTATGTTTAAATAAAATTTTGACCAATGTTATACCTTTTTAAGAAATTTCTTTAAAAGGAATATTCTTATAATTTTTCGATCAAGGAAGTTTTCTAAGATTTTAAGGTGAAAAGGAATGTTTTCCATGTACAAACTTACCCACCATCATGACCATAATTTCATTGAATCATACTATGTAAGTTTACAACATTATTTTTAAATAAAATATTTTCATAATATTTAGGTATTTTTTTGAATTTAATGTTATTTTCAAAGAAAAAGGTATTCAGAAATGTTTTATATTTAAAAACTGTTTTAAATGATTTTAAAATCATCTTTTATATGTTTTAAAAAGGTCATTTTTATAAGAAAATGATTTAAATTATTTCAAGATTCATTTATAAGTATTTGAAGTGTTTTTAATGAAGTGGGTTTCAAAACGTTTTCAAGATTTATTTATAAGTTTTCAATGTTTTTTTAAAATAAATGGGTTTTAGAACTTTTTCAATCTTTATTAATAAGTTTTGAAAGGCTTTTTAAAGAAATTGTTTTCAAAACATTTTAAAGATTTGTTTATAATATTTCTTGTTTATTTTGAAAAAAATGGTTTCAAAAGGTTTTATATTTTAAAAATTATTTTTCAAAGAAGGAAATATATTTTCCTCCTCAAATGTTTTTAAAATACATTTCAAAATTATTTTACATATAAGATAACATTTTTTCGTGTTACTAATGACTTTTTAGGGGGATGATATGAAAAATTCATTAATATTATTTCTTTGAATGGTTTATGTATCGATGGAATGATGATTATTAAACTCATTTCTCTTTTATGGGTTAAATATTTATAAAAACCATTTATTTTTCATTGGTTATATGTTTATGAAACCTCCTTCTTTTCAACTGTTATGATTCTGATGAAATGATTATGAAAACTTTATGTTTTTCCATTGGTTATAATAGGACTACATGTTCATGATTCCAATTTCATTTCTTGGGTTATGATATGATTGTTTAAAATATTTTGGAACACATATACATAATTTCATTATGAGATGGGTGGGACCTATATATCTCTCCAATGGATTGGGTAAATATTTATATCTCATAAGTTAATGATGAGAAACATGTCAACAGGATTGATCCAAAATAGAAAATTGGTGTGTACGGATCCACTTTGGGAAGACGAAGAAACCCGATCCACTATAGGAAGATAGGGAAAATCGATCCACTGGATAATATGGAGAAACCTGATCCACTATGGGAAGATGGAGAAACCAGATCCCTTATTTGGAAAGGACTATGACTAGGGATGGTGGTGTGTCCCTCTCTATAGGTTTAGTCATCATGAAGTGCCCAGATAAGTTTTAGTAATCTCACTTGACTTATAAGGAATATTTTTATATGCTTATGTGTTTCCAAAAAAAATTATGTCTCATGCCTAATATATGCTCACATGGTTCAGGTTACTGATTATCTTAAGATTTATGTCTTATGACCTTCCAATATTTATGCAATGTCACATGATTATGATGTTTTTATGAAGTGTGTGATCTTAAAATGTTATTCTCATATTATGATACCCTTATGTTCCTGTTATTTTTACATATTTCCTTTATTTACACTTACCAATCATTCAATGTCACCTTTTCCTTGTGTTT
Organism: Viscum album; assembly: GCA_963277665.1. Taxonomy (NCBI): domain Eukaryota; kingdom Viridiplantae; phylum Streptophyta; class Magnoliopsida; order Santalales; family Viscaceae; genus Viscum; species Viscum album. The sequence goes on from OY728130.1 coordinate 403,616,062, forward strand.
AATTTCCCTAGTTTATAAATAATGGTTTGAAGATGGATTACTAAAGGGGAAGATCTTTTAAGAAGATGTTGAATATATTTCACCAAAGTAGAATAATTTGTTCAATGTTTCCAAAGGTACTAAACTATTATGGTCATGAGGCATGTAATTTTGTAAGGTGATGAATATTTATCTAAAATGATTTAATATCCATGTATGTTAGTCCTGGGTCACTATAGTTGGTATCAAAGGAAATGTTTTTTAGACCATTGAAAACTAGGATGAAAAATCTTTAGAGAGGCTCATAGGGATATTTATAAGAATAAATTTATGGTTTTCTCTAAGGATAAGTCTAAGGATGGGTTAATGTTTATAAAAATGTATTTTAATTTTTATAATGGATAGAGCGAGTGGTTTCCAATAAATATATCCTTGTATAGAAACTATAAGTTTATGTGGTTCTCGAACAGATGTACCTAGGAGTAACAACTCTGACAAGGTGCATCAGGGCTAACTTGAGTGTAACCTGGTAAAAAATAATGGGCCTTACAGCACACCTAATTTGATACTCCTAAGGGATATGCTTTCAGAATCCACAAAATCCATTTGAACCATCATGAAGGATTTAAATAGAATATGACTATGAATAACCTAGGATAAAAAAAGGTTTCATATTTTAAATAATTATGATTCATTATTTATAAATCCTATAATTATATTTTCATGATTATGTGATTTTCTGTCATGATAAGTGTTTCTCACCCTATGGTTTATGGAATTAGTCAATAGTAAGAACTAGAAGGAATTGGGATAACATTGAATATTTTTGATGTGTAAAGTATGGTCATTATAAAAATATATGTCCTAGGTGGAATCCTCGTGAAGATAATCAAGAATTTGGTATGAGTATTGGATATACTTATGAAGATAAAGAGACTGAAAATGACATGTCAAAGGAATGGAATTTTCTTCTAGTATTGTTTAAATTAAACGTAACAAGCTTGATTAGATTAATGTTTAGGAAACTTAATACATGATTCATATTTTATATTCTAATAAAGAGGTATTAAGGAATAAGTTTATGAAGTATGAGTAATGGTTTAAGAATAATGTTGGATGATTGAAGTGTATTTGTTTTGTAATTCAATGATTTTGTTATATAAATCTAGTGGTATATAAGGATTGTTTGTAGAATTTTTTATCTAAGTAGTTTCACGAATGTTTTAAATGATACTAATTACCTAGAAAATTTATTTAATGGAAAAGTTATACTAAGAAAAGGTAACACTTAACATGTTTCTAAGGATGAGAAAATGATATTTTATAAGGATAAAAAGGTAATGATATGTATAATGTAAATACGATAGTATTTTTGACATCATAACTTATAAAGGATTTATTGAAAACATGTTCTATGTTTTCATGGATGAATTTTACAACTTCTTGGATTCAAGTAATATATGCAATAATATTTGAAAAAGTAAAGCATGCATGTTTTTTAAAAGGATTTTTGGTAATTTAGGCCATTAACTTATTTCAAGATAATATACATTGAGGGTATTCACAGGTTTTAAATGTAACTACCAAGATATAATTTTTGATCAATGTGGGATCAATGTTACGCTAATCTATTGAAATTATTTCTAAATTTTTGTATCTTCATATTTCAGAAGGGTTATAATTTTAACCATTTATGTAAAGTTTAAGTTAAAATTTAGAAGAAGTTTATATTGTCTCACCACATGAGGATTTCTGCATGTTGGATAACCCATTATAACAACCTTGTGTTGATTATAACTGATGACACATTGGAAGGATTTTTAGGGATCTCATGATCATTTAGTGCTTTAGGAATGTAAAAATTCCCCATCCTTTTTTCAGAAAGATGTTAAGTGGAAATTGATTAAGGAACTAAAAAGGGAGAGGTTGTCCTAAAATAATGCAAGTATATCTTCCATGAAAATTATTCAACTTTTATAAAATGATCTATAAATAAAATTTTTCCTAATAACTTAATTTTCTTTGAACTGGTGGAATTTTAAATCATTATAGATTTATAAATTTGAGGCCCTGAAATTTCCATTAATCATTCACTTGTTTGTGATTGACGACCACATTCACTCCCTATAAATATTTATGCTTTTCCTTCAAGACCATATTTTCACTTTCCTCTAACGTTCTCCCATGTTTAAACCCACTTATGAGTTAACTATAATGTTTCAAACATTCAATTTTTAAAGGCAGTTTTACTATTAATTTCTATGATGTGGGTCTTTATAAAAGGAACTTTCAAGTATTACAAATTTTTTAATTAAGATCAATATCAATGGAGAAATTCATTTTATGGGTGGTGGAATGTAACACTATGAGATTTTGTGAATTATTTTTTCAAATTAATTTAATCTTTTGTTTTTTCATTTCACACAACACTAAATATAGATTTTGTTATATGAAAGTGTGGCTTGTGTATACACCACACCATGTCAAGCATGCATAAAAAACAACACTTATATTTTCTTTAAGTACAATCAACACTTTCTTTGACTTGTATTACACATAGTATCAAGTCCCTTTGATATATTTTTTTACATGCAAGGTCGATTTTTAATGAACTACAAGATAATGTTAATATTATTATTAAAATATTACTATAACTATCACCTAGTAATTATATTAGAAGTTAAAAATAATATTAAATAAATTAGGAAAATATGATATACACACATATATAAAATTAATCATTTCGTTATCAATTTGGAGAAGTGAATGCAAGAACTATTTGAAAGTAATGATATTACTTTTCTAAGAAAACTATTTTTCTATGTATAAACACAATATTGTCTCAATAAATTAAACAAAAGACTTTTGAATAATTTTTTAAATAAAATTTATATAATATATATTAAATAAATATTTTTGATACTCATCCAATAGATTGGATTGGTATACAGTATAAATAAATCCAATATTATGAATAAAAAATATATATTTTTCTAAAAGGTAATTTTACCGACTTTTAATAGAGTACCCTTTTTAAATATGATTTCTGAGACTTTTATAAATTCTATTGGAAAAAATAAAATTAAGTTTTTAAATAAGAACATAAAAAATTTAAAATGGTGATTTTTTTGGTATTTTTCTATGAATATTTAATTTTTGATAAATAGTGAATAACACTTAATTTTAATTAAAAACTTATTTTCATATAATTTATTTACATAGTTAAATTATATTTTAGTTTGTTTTTGGAGTTTAATTATATAAATTTTATAAAAGTTAATCCAATTTCAGTCATTGTAATTAAATTTAATTTGAAATTGAATTTAAAACCATATCAAACTTTTGAACAATTTTACTTTAAAAACCTGATGTGTTGTCCTGTCTGGGGGATTAAATTTAAACTAATTTCTGAAACATCAGTGAATGTAATTTTTATAAAAGGATTATATATTTTTATATTAATAATTTATAATTTAAAATAATGTCAACATATTTTTTATAAAAAAATATTTGTGAAATTGATTAAATTTAATTACAGTGATTACAAAAAAATTAACTTTTCAAGTAATTAAACCTTGCATTTAAGGGCCAAATTGACCAATAAACTTTTCAAAAATAAAATTTTTGTCTATATTTATACCATATTATCCCTTTTATATAATTAGGTTTATTATTGTATCCACTTGTCATTGGTAAAACATGGGTGGAATTCCCTTTTCAAAAATTTACAAGAATGCCACTCCTCCACTATAAAAAGGAACTCACCGCTCCCTCTTTTTAGAAACTTTTAAGACATTTTTATCACCAATAATATTCTCAAATAGTCTCATAACATCCCTAAACTCATCTTAGAATCTTAAAATTTGGCATAAAGGTATCCAATAAAGTCTTTTAGTGAATGCCAAAAGTAGTTACCCGAAAGAGAGGTAACCTTTTTCAACGACCACTTTAGTTTTATTTCTTTCTCCACTCCATAATATCTCCCTATTGCATGATAAAATAATAAAATAAGTATAATTAATATACTTATGTGTTTTTATTTAATGGTTTATACTTACACTTACACACACTTCCATCTAATGGGTAACAAACTTTTCGTTCTTGTGTATGACGAACTACCGCATCACAAAATGATGTTGCTCGTTTTTCTTATAGAACCTATCATGGTTGGGAATTATGATAGAAACTATATTTTTTATTATATATATTATATATATGATTAAATTATGTTTTTATAATTATTATATAAAACATACCTTCATTCTTTCCATTTTATGTAAACATGATAACTTTGTCTGTGGATGTGTGGACTAATGCCTCCTCAAGGCGATGTGATTCGTTAAACCTTTATATGGAATGTATTAAGGAAGGGTTTAGTGAAGTTATATGATATATTTGATATATTAATTATACTATAATTATGATATATATACATATATTTCACTTTATTATTTATAACACATTAATAAAATAGAAACAACATTCATGTCTACGTACGACCTACCATCTCCATGAACTGTGTATTCCATGTCACATATATACATTTTATAGATTATAAAAAATACAAATAAAATAAATATATGTTATATTTATATAATTTTTTACAGTTTGGAAATAATAAAATCATGATCAATGTAAGATGACCAAGAATAATAGGTCAAAACATATATAAAGAAAAAACAGATATTACCCGAAGTGAAACCTTAAAATGGAATTTTTAATAAGAGGGTAATATAATTTCATAATAGAATCATATATGGTTTTATATATAAGAATATGTATATTTTTAAAATTGATAAAAAACTTATATTTATTTTAAAGGAGTTTTTAATGAGTACAAAGAGAGTTAAGACTAAAGGTAAGGGGTTTCTCATCTCACTTTTATTTTCCTTGAGACAGAAGCAATGTTCACCACCTATTTCTTATATGTGGTTTATTTAATTACAATTTATTTATGATATTATTATTATAATTAAAATTTTGGGAATTTATATATTAATTTTATTATAATTATTTTATAGGTTTTATTTTTAAAAAATTACCAAATCGGTAAAGTAATTTTGTCTCAATTTTCCTTCTTTGAGACACATGACATGTTATGCCTCTATATCCTTTTACAAGGTGTATATACTTCCATTATACATTTTATACCATGAACATAATTCTTTTAATGATATTTTACACTTCAAGTAAATAAATTTCCTACATAGGGAGTATAATTCAAAGTTACTAAGAGGTAAGAGTTTATTCAAACAATCTCATCATTTATCTCGATTTTTTATGATTATTCTTCCATTGATGAAATATTATAATACATATCCAATGAGAAATCATTAATTTTATTCAAATTTATATATTAATAATTTATTCCTATATTAGTTCCATTTTATCACTCTTTGGTTCTTAGATGATTAGGAAAATGATTTTTTGAAAATACTACTTTATTTAACCTTCTAATTAGAAATATGTCTTTTTCAGAACTATGTTTTATAAAATTGTTTTAAAAAATAATTTAATATTATCCTACGATGTTTAAATAAATTATTTACACATTTTGTTATATATTTACACAATGGCTTTAAAATTAATCTTCTTATCATTTTCTGATCAAGGAACATTTTTAAACTTTTAAGGTGAAAAAGTAATGTTTAGAATATACGAAATTACCCACTATCACAACCATCATTTACTTGAAGATTAATTTTTAATTTTTAAAGGTTATTTTTAAATAATTTTTTTACAAATATTCTGTATTTTTTTAATTTAAAGTGGTTTTCCCAGAAAACTGTTTTCAAAAAGTTTTATGTTTAAAAAGTGTTTTAAATTACTTTCAAAGCTTAATTTATATGTTTTTAAAAGTTTATCTTTGAAGAAAATTATTTCAAGGATTAAAATATTTATTTATTAGTATTCATGGTTTTTTTAATGAAATTATTTTCAAAACGTTTTCAAGATTTCTTTATAAGTTTTCAAAGTGTTTTCTATGATTTTTTTTTTCAAAATGTTCTCATGAATTCATTGTATGTTTTCAAAATGTTTTCAAGGTTTATTTATATGTTTTCAAGATTATTTTCAAATAAAATGGTTTTAAAAAGTTTTTATGTATTAAAAATAAAATTTCAAAGAAAAAATGATATTTTTCTCAAAAAATGTTTCGAAAGGATATTTCAAAATGATTTTTCATCTAAGATAACATCCGTTGGTGTTACTCAAGTCTTTCTGGGAAAATGATCCAACAGTTCCATTAATATTATTTATCTAAATAGTTTATGTTTTTGATGGAATGAGTTTTATGAAACCCATTTATATTTCATTGGTTATACATTTATGAAACCCATTTATTTTTCATTGATTTTTTGTTTATGAAACCTGATTATTTTCTCAGGTTATGCTTTTGATGAGATGGATATGAAATATGTCTCTCTTTCCACAGGTTATGACATGATTACATATTTATGACACCCATTTAATTTCATGGGATATTATAAAATTTTTTATAATCCTATAGAATAAATTTTTATGATTTTCTTATGATATGGATGGGAAATATATCTCCCTCTAATAAATTGGGTAAAGAATTATATCTCATGAGATAATAATGGGAAACAAGTCGATGAGATTGATCCAAAATGGGAAACATGTGTATCCTGATCCACTATAAGAAGAAGGGGGAACTAAATCCACTATGGGAAGATATGTAAACCTGATATACTATGGGAAAATGGGGAAAACTAATCTAATCTAGGAATATAGGGAAAACTGATCTAGTATGAGAAGATAGGGAAACCTGATCCCTTACAAGGAAATGATTGTGACTGGTGATAGTGGTGTGTTTTACCCAGTAGGTATAGTCCCCTTGAAGTATCATGATATGCTCTAGAAATGAGCCTGTACTTATAGGTAATGTTATTATATTCTTATGTGTTCACAAAAAATCTATGTATTATGACTAAGATATGTTCATATAACTCGTGTTCTTGATTATCTTATGATTCATGTCTTATGAGTAGATAATATTTATACAATGTCCAATGATTATTATCTTTTTATGCATGGTATGATCTTCAAATGTTATTCTCATGTTCTCATACCCTTATGTTCATGTAATTCTTATGAATTTCCTTTATTTTTTATTATTGATAATTCGATCTCACCCATTTATTATGTTTCATTTCCACATGTTTTGAAGAATGGTTTTAAGTAGGAGTAATAAAGGGGAAGATCTTTAAGAAAGATGTTGAAGATGTTTCACCAAAATATAATTCTTTCTTCTATGTTTCTAAAGAAACTAATCTATTATGGTCATTAGGATTTTATTTTTTAAATGTTATTAATATTAATATAAAAAGATATAAAATAAATGTATGTTAAGACCAAGTCACTATAAAATCCCTCAACACTCCTAATGAGTTCAAGATCTGAATAATGGATTGAACCTAAAACATGATAATATAAGCGTGGGAATAAAAATACATAGTGTTCCACCATTTACCTTTCCAAAAGCCAAAATTTTAATTAAATATCTATTACAAGATAGTTTTAAATAAAATAATAAAATAAAGCTTTATTACACAAGTGCATACACCCCAACATCACATATAATACTATTTAAAGATTCCTCTTAATTTTTTTTAAATGAAAATAAATAAATTTAAAACATTTAAATAATATTACACACACCGTATAAAGGAACTTCTTTCCTTTTAAAAATACCATTTTTAGTCAAGAAACCCCTTTTAGTCAACAAACCCTTTTTCCAAACATTCCTAAAATCCTTTTTAAAATAAACTCACACTGCATGAATAAAATACCAAACAATTACACCATGTTATAAATGAATTAAAATAAATAGAAAACCCCAAAAAAGGTGACATGAAAATCAATAATTAGTGTAATGTAAATGACTTTAAATAGAAACCCTTATATGAAACCACTAACCAACGAAAAAGTTTGATGGGATATACCCTTGGTCCTAATGTGAGATAATGAAAGATTTTTCCAAAACAAAAACCAACCTAAAGGCCTATAGTGTGTCCTATAACCCATACAGATAGCCCACCCCCAACCTCATCAAGGCCAATTCCTAGTATCCTATACTCATAACATAACTATGGGAACATATTACTAGTGTTACGCCTCGATCCCCCACTCTTGACTATGGTTCCATAAATCGATAATTTATATACTAAATTTTGTACCCAATATTGATTCCATGATATAAATATCCTATAATTACATGAATTATATAAAATATTTCATTACATACATTCCCAATACTTTTTAGGCTTATAGATTTAAATAATTTATAAAAAACATAAAATAAAAAATCCCATATCTTTCTCAACCAATGTACATTTTTTCACTATATAAGAAATTAATTAAGATATAATAAGTCTTAAAAATATCACAAAGATCCCCAAACATGATATTATTTTATTTATATCATGTATAATACTTTTATTTATAACTAGGGGAAATGGAAACATATTAATTGGCGAGATAAAACACTCAATAAGGTAAACATATAACTGAAGATTTAAAATAACTAAGCAAGGTATACATAATGTGTCCGAAATCAATATTATGAACAATTCCATAATCAACTAGAAATAAGAGAATTCTATATCTAGGAAAATAATTAAAAATGTTGATATCAATAATTACTGATTCTATACTGATGGAAACTATAATTCTTGACATAAAATAAATCTTATCAAGGAATTGTTTAAAAACCTATATTAATATGGGTAGATTTATACACCAAAACCCAATCCATTTTGTTTTATTAGACTTATAGATGATTTTATGGGATATATAACACTGATTCCCACCCATCACTAATGCATTCACCAAAAGATTGTACAATGATTTTTATTCCATTCCTTTAGGAACCTCTAGTTGAATAAAAATATAGACATCCCTATAATGAGGAATATAGATTTCCAATACATAATCATCCTTTTTTAGAAGTTAATAATAATCAATAATATCAATAATTTTCACCATGTATGTAAAAGGGATAAAATGAACATAAACAATCCAAATAAGGAAGGTGTATTGTCAGAAAATACATAGTCAAATTACCAAATTTCATCTATATTGGATTAACAATAAACAAAATATCAATAATTTTCCCCATGCCAATAAAAGAGATAAAATGACCATAATCCATCTAGAGTAAGAAGTTTTATGGTTAAAAAATACATAATAAACTTTTAAAAAATCATCCATATTGGAATAACATATTAAATACCGATAATTTTCCCTTATACCAATAAAATGGATATTGTGATCATAAATGATTAGGGGAAGAAGGTTGGTGGTTTTGGATTGGTATTCTAAAAACAATTTTTTTTAATTTTGATGAAATATATATTCAATGAAGTGAATATTAATTAATCATATTATTCTGTAATATTTATTATTATTCATGAATTTAATGTAATAATTTTCTGGAGTATTTGTCACATTGAAAAGGGTATAAAAGTTCCCCACTATGATGATAACCTTGAAATTCAAAGATGATATTCTTAAACCTCTGTGGTCAAATAATATTCTATAATGGGGAATATATTATGATTAATGTTAGTTACGAGTAATCATAAGAAGATGAGAATTCATCTCATGAATTTTTCACTTGGTAATATCATAGACAAGAGATTTTGAGAATGGACCAGTAAGTTAGAATTCCACATGTTTACATGTCATTAGATATTATTGTTGGAGAGCATGTTTAAGGGTCCTTAGACTTTAATATTATTATTAATTAATGTAATGAATCATGTTCTTATATTTACTATCCAAAATTGTGATGAAATATGTTCATATTAAGTAGGGTATGTTGGTATCATCACAAATGAAATGTTATTAATGAATAAGTTGATGAAGTATTTGTTGCTTCCATATTTATAGAAGTTGATGTCTCGACCCTTTGATTAAAATAAAATGATCACATTAAATTATATGTCCATGGTGTAATTAAGAGTTTATTTTAGGTATTTACAGAAATAAGTATCAATCTTATAGTTTGATTACATGGTTGTGAAACTTGTATGATACGATATTACGACAAAGGGGTTATATTACATAGTGAACACTCATATTTGGTTATCATTATTATGATATTAAATTCTTTCTCTTGGATTCCTTTACCCATTAATAGATAATAATCTTGGAATTTAAGAAATACTACTTAATTCCAATGAGAAATAAGCCTAGAGATTCACATACTAATTGTTTCTATTTATCTCAATTCCATTCTATTTGAATTCAATTAATGGAATAAATATTATTCTAAAAATATAGGAATAATTATATTTCGAATTAACAAGTACATAAATTCAATAAATATTTATTCATAAGGTAACTATAAATATACAAAAATATATAATATTATTGTATTTATTGAATGCATAAAAATCAAATTTTTTGGGGGTATTAAATAAATTCCAAGGAGGATGAGCAAAACAAGTCTGTGTCCATTGATAAATATGAATTTGAAAGTTTGAAAAAATAAAATTTATCATTATGATAGTTAGTGGATTCCATATGAAAATAATAATAATAATAATATTGTTATATCACATGGGGTCATATATGATTCAAAATATTATTTAAGTTCCATTATGAAATTAAATAATATTTTAACCCTTACCCTACCTCTATATACCGATGATTATGTCTATTGTGTAGAGATTGATTGAAATTAAGATTCATTGTGTATAAAGAAATCTAGAGCTCTCTCTCCATACAAAATAATTCTGTAGAGATTATCCTACCTTTTTTACCCTATAAATAATTAGAATTAAAGGACAATTATTTAATCCCAAAAGATTTTTTTACTAACTCAGAAGAACACTGCATGAAAATTGATTCATCATGCTAGCGTGCGAGAAATCCCTTGGGGTTGTTATGAGATCAATTAAGAATATGTGAATCACTACTATAGTGATTCTATACTTTGACCCTAAGATAATCATGATATAAAACCAAATTTTTTTTTATATGATAAAAAACAACATCTATGAAATATCCTATGACTGAGGTATTCCTTTTTCTGGTCTAATTAAATTTATTATAAATTTAACATGAAAAGATCTATTAAAGGTTCCAACGTACTTAATTTTAAATATTCTTTGTAATAATTTCATGGGATATGAAATTCACATCATGTAAAATATGTGAATGATATATAAAATATAACATTATTTATGTTTGGATCAGCCCCAAAAAGCACTTATACTACGGCCATAACTAACTGGTGATATTAGAGCGACCACATTCAAATTTATAATTATTTATTTGATTGTTTATCATTACAAATTTAAAAGTTAGAATTAATTTCATATTTTAAATCATTATTGATCCATTGTTGAAATAAATTCTTCCCATTTTTTTATCACCAATATATCTAAGATCTAAAAATAATTAATGAAGATCAATTTTGAATATCCTATTCAAAAGTGACAATAATTATGGATGTATAATAAAATAATACACAATGTGTACTACTTTGTCAAATATAATGCATCCTTGTTCATTTCACAAGGATTCCGTCATAGTTTCTAAGTCCTCATGGAATTAAGACACATTTCATGAAATAAATGTGCCATGTGTAAACCAGCCATAGTGGCACACAAATTTTCTGGAGTACACGTTGTGTTGTCTTTATATTCAATGCGAAACACATGGGGTCTAACTGTTCCATAGAATTAAAATACCACAATTATTTAACACATGATGCATACAGAATTAAAGACATATAATTTTAAGTGCAAAACATATATCGTTTATAAATTCCATATACTTCATAAACATCCCCGACAAGTACACGTTGAGACCCAAGGTGTGTACTATGAATATCTGGTGATGAAAAGTACACACCACATGGCTATCCTTTAGAATATGTGTACTTGAAATATTTATAATAAAATACTAAATATAATTAATTACTGAATTAAACCTCATCTTCCATAGTTCTGTGGGTCATTAAGTTGAAATTAAACTTTGGTCATTAATTTTTATATTATATTAAATTATTAATCAATTTCATGTACTATTAAAAACCATGAATCATATATGATTATTATATACTAACGACTTAATGCATTAAATTATATAGGAAACATAATTTTACTATGTTCTGTGTGGAATTAAATTTTCCATACACACCATGAAATATTACCCATGCCATGTACATAATATTTTGTATGAGGGTATTGTTTATAATTAATACCATACTAAGTAGTTCAGGTAGTTAATCGACACGTTGCTTCCAAGTAAAATCCATGTACTATTTTATTGAGTTTTAAATAATTTTAAAAAATCTCTTTTATTTAAAATATCATTTGATTTAAATTTCAGGATGATTATATATAATAACATTAAATGAATTAATTTATTAATATGATAATTTATCATATTAAATCATTCATGTTTTATCTTATTAAAGAATAAATTTAAATGAATGATGGATAACTATTTTAAATCTATAATCATTGAATGTGTATGACTGATCCTGATCTTTACCAGACCAATGTATGTGTTGGATTTATTTTATTTTATTTTATTGAATTGTTTATCAATTAATTATTATTAAATAAACTATGATGGTCCATGAGTCATCAATCATTTTATTACATAGTACCTATGTGTCTAAAGTTGTTTTATGTAATTACCCTTAACCAAATCCATTGCTTCCCCTCACCTTCAGGTTATTTATAAAATATAATTAGTAAAAGGAATATTCAAAGTCAATTGGATTTGGTTCAAAGTGAATTTGACATGGAGGTGATTTAGGATGAAGCAAAGATGAAACCAATAAGGGATATACACAGGTGGATACGTGGGATGATTCAACTCATGCCAAGACTAGAATAAAGAGTTTATCCCTAGGGCTATAGGTTTATTTTTTTACACTCAATAAATCAATAATTATATAAGATTAGGATTAGTCCATTCATTTATATACTTATTTCTGTCATATGCATGAATTATTTTATGGATGCAATACCATGATCACATAAATAAATGGATTAATATAAAGAGATAGAATTTAAATAAATAGATAATATATGAATGTTTAATCATATCATGGTTAATTACTTAATTAAAATCCAATTAATATTAACATGACATGTTAATGATAAAAAATAAAATTTATGTATAATAAAACAAAATCCCTCAAGTTAATCTTAATTCATATAAAACATTCAATTACTTTATTAAGATTAAAACCATAGAACTAAGTGTTTTACCAACCCTAGTAGGGATAATTAATTTTATAAGTTATTTGTTATGAATGTTTTCTGTTGAATTAACCAATTTAATTCAAGAAAACTATCCCTCCCCATAATTGATGTAACTTGGAGGCAAGTGTTAAAAAAATAAAAGTAAGGGTTTTCAGATTTGGGAATCTACTCAACAGAATAAGGAGTTTCAAGACCATAGATGGTAGACCTTCTAACCTAAATACCTTTGAGGGTTATGATAAAGGAAATATGGATCTTTTGGAACTCTATTTTGAGTCAAGACATTACATTTTAATTTAAAACATTTAAAACATATGAAGTGAAAGATGAAAAAAGAAGAGGCAACACACATCCCCTTTAACTTTTAATGTGCAGGCACATGGTACTTGAGAGAACCACCTTTGTGGACTACCACCCAATGTAGGTAAAATCTATATGAACCACTTAAATGAACAACCCAATTACACATGTCCAATATCTGTCATCCACTTGCGTGAGCTCACTACATTACCCAGGGTCCCAGATTTACCTATAAATGACCTCTTGGGATCCTTATTTGAGATGTTTGGATGAACCTGAACATAGTCTATGAATTACTCACCCAAGTCTCTTTTCAAAGTATCCAAACTCTTAAGTAACTTGTTTAATCTTTCAAATAAGAGAGAATTAATATAAAGGGAGGGTATTTGAGTTACCAAAGGACATGAACACCAAGATCCTTTACATTGAACCAAATCCCCATTAGCCCGACTACACTAGGGAAAAGAGCCCTTCCTTAACACAAAAATTTCACACCATTATTCCAAAAGTGTATAAAGGAACCCATCATTCTTGATATATGTAATTTCTCAAGTTTCATTAATATATCCACATATTTAAAAAATTCTACTTGAGAAAAGCCATTCCCTCACCCATATCTTATTTGAAAAAACCCCCTTCTCTCACCCAATTTATTCTGGAGAAAATCCCCTTCATCCCACTTTACCCTTACCTAGGTGATTTGAACCACCTTTACCAATATAATATTTCTATCTTGATGGCCTCCCCCATAACTGCTAGATCCATGTGGTTAGGGAATGGACAAACCAGTGTTTCCTCTAGATCAAACATTTCCATGGTAAAAAAAATCCTATATTTAGAATCCCTAGAATTTAGGTTCCTCATAATGTTCATAATCATGAATTATCATGGTAATGATGATCCTAGAACTTGGGATGGTGGAATTGGTTCGGGAAATGAAATTCATCCCCATATGCTACATAAAATGTGAAGCAAATTTGGTAGTATCTGCACATTCAACGGATCTATAAGCCCCAATATGGGGTTTTTAAATATCTTGAAAGATGAGAATGGGTAAATAATATATTTCTTCTTGACTACCACACTGTATAATCATACTCATAAACCATAAGACAAGGATAAAATATCAATTATGGGAATCCCTCTTAGAATAACTGCAAGCCTTTTTTAATGGATGCCATAATTTTCATACCTTACATATCCCCAACCTCATCCACTAATGTTCATTGAAGAGAAAATCAAATGGGATTATAATTCAGGTGTAATCCCATAGAAGTCATGATTTTTCAACATAATGATCCTATACTATATCTTGTTTCTCACACCAAGAATTAATCACACGGTCTTAGAGATCAATGGTGTTAATGACACTAGCATGATAAAACACATATTTTGGGCCTCCAATTTAGGTGTAATATTGATAACTTTTTAGACTATTTGGGATTTGATTCCTATCTCAATGAGATACATAGGAATCCTCTATGAGGTTCAAACACAACACCTTTGTCCCACCTTCATCCTCATTGGGACATTTTATCATCAGGATCATATCCTACTTGGAAAGGGATATTCATTATGGGACCCATTTTGTAATCCTCAATAGTCCATAATCCTATAGAGATGTATCTTTATAGGGCCATATTCCTTATAATAATAATATTCCATTCCAATCAAGAAATATTACCCATAGGGTTAACTAAAAAGGTCCGCTCATACGTAATCCCCACACCAACATTTTTTAGGAACCTTTTTCCATGACTTCCTAATCACACGATGAACTAAATGGTATGATCCCTATTTCATGAGCTTAAAATGTATGATGTTTCCCCATTAAGTGGAACTAAACTACATGGTTTTTTATTCCTTTCATAAGGATACATAAGAAGACCCTCTCATGTGATCGATTCAGATATCAAAACTCCCCTAACCCCCTGGATGATAATAAATACCAAAGTACCCAATTATGAGTCTTTAAATCAAAATTTCTTAAAATAAATCATTAATATGTAAATAAAAAGATGATATAGATGGATCTATAAATATAGAACCTCATATATACGCAGTCGGTTCAATTTATGGAGAAACTATAATAAGTACAAATGGATACTCATATATGTACACATGAATAATTATACATGTGAAGAATGAGTAGTATTATATAAGGGTTTATAAACAATTCACATATATGAACTAAATCTATAAAAGAGTCCCAAAGTATAAAAAATTCCCCTCTAAAAGGGCGAGATGATCATGACCTCCCATCCCCCTGACCAATGCGAGTCCATTAGAATCGTTGAAAAAATGCCCAGTGATCACCTGCCTTTGGAAAGTAGGTCCATATCATGGATTCAATAATAATTAGGTGTTTTTGGTTCTATGAATTAACCCCTTTGAAAATCACCTGAAATGGGAATGAAATAAAAATGATAAACCCGATGTGAATACCTTCATTAAAAAAAATCCCTATCACCCTTGTTTTAGGATATTTCAACCTATGCATTCATCCAATGTGAAAGTGGTCCGAACAAGGATAATTCAAATCAATCAATGAAAATGTGTTTTTATACTTGTGATCTTAATTCGATGAGTTACTTGGTTTTTTCATGTATACTTCACTTAGACACTTTCATATGAACCCCCTTAAATCCAAAATAACTTCATATCAATCAAAATAGACTTGTCCAATAGCAGTCAAATGAGATGATTCCTTATCAAGTAAGATGAGTTTATTACCCACTCAATAACTTTATCACTGAGTGGTGAATGCATCGATCATGGAGTATCACTTTAATGGTATCATCTTAACATTGGTGGTTGCACATCAAGTACTATGATACATGAATTCCCACTAAAAATACACTCAATAATGACTGTGTGGAAATAAACAAGTGGTTCCTATCATCATTTAAAATCATTTCAGGAGCCTCTCCCTAGAATTTAACAACACGTTCCTCCTTTATTTGAGATAGGTGTATCTAAAGCTCAACATCAGCCTCATCACCCCAGCATAGGGGTCCCGCTGAAGGGATCCTTCCAGCATTTATCATCTCCAACACCAAACACCATTAATTCATCACCATTATGAGGATGAACCCCCCAAATTTGTTTATATTAGGTCACTCGGGCATGGGTGTATAGGACATGCCCCCACAGACATCAGACAATCAAATAGGAGAGGGAACATATCCCCATTTCTTCTAGGGAATCCCACCAACATTCTAAAATGAAAATTTGTGAGTTGGACTGTATACCTACTCGTATTAAATATGTCTTCCAACATTTTTTGGTAGAACCTGGGGAAACATTTCCATAGATCGCAATAACAATAAGGGGGTAAACCCATATATTTTCTCCCTCACATGATGATTTTTGTTTTATACCATCAGTAATTTGATGACATGATACAAAATATATCCCTACTATAACCAAGAAGTGTTCATATATTATCATTATAGCTACGAAGATCACCCACCATATCCTTATGGAAATGGAGGGGGATTAATCTATCCTTGACCACATTCTACAAACATAGTAATATATAATGATATAAAAAATTGTGGTTAGGGGTTGGGCCAGAAAACCCACCCCCGTAATTGGAGTATCTCATCAACATAGTGTAAATTATACTCAATAGAAGATACATATTCTTGCTCTCATCCATGAGGGTCATTAGAAAAATAATTTCATAAATGGACAACATGATCAGGCATATATCTACATTCCATATAGAGATCCTTATTCCATTCCAGTGGTCACTTTAGGGAATACATATATACTTTTCATAACCCAAGAAGCTTGTCAAGATATCCCAAAAATTTAACAAGAGTTTATTAGGGACACACCTTTGTATGAAAATCACTATGTATAGTATGTGACTCCATTTTCCCATAGGACATCACTTAAAATGAAGTCCCACCAATTAAAATTAAAAATTCAAGAGATGGCCAATAATCTTGGTATACTCAATGATGGTGTTCATAAGGTTCTTAAAAATTTATTAATGTTAGCTCAAGTCCCATTTCAAAGAAGCATTAGTTTTAGTGAAAAAGTTTCTCCCCATGACTTTGCTGCAAATTGCTCGTAAGGTACTCAAAAATATTGACACTATGGTATCCTACATGGCCACACTAATACCGATAATGAGAACCCATATCTTGATGAGTTTCATGAAAAACCTATCAAGGTCATAAGATCAAACATCCAGAAATTCCTCCCCTTTATAATATCCAACTTGAAATTAGTCCCCAGGGTTTGAGCCATGATAATTCTCCATATGGTGAGATATTAAGCTTTGATGATTGTCCTCCATATGATGTTGTTCATTATGAAGGTCCTCCCCATAGTGATGTTTCATTTCAATTGGATGACCCTCCCCTTAAAGAATCAATTATGTAAAATCCCTTATTTCATGTGGTGATTTATAAGATAAGGATAATCATGACTGATTCCTTATTGTTGATAAGTGATGTTATCTCTCAATGAGAAGATTTCCCAAATAAACAATCATTCTATAAACCAACCATGGATCACATGGATTCTAGTAAACAATAAGATATTTATACCAATCCTTCCACTTGTATTAAGATAGCTGAGAAGAACCCACTTTGGTCGTGTCAAGTGGACAAATATCCCACAAAATATGTATATAATGTGTTTCTAATGAGGAAAAGACTAGTTAACGATAATGTACCAGTCATATTTTGGCCCATAGACACTCATCAATAATATATACCAAAATTATTATCATAAATATGAATATATCAAATACTTGATAATCTTTAGATGACTATTTGTCATTTGAAAACAAGATTCTCACCAGATGAAGGATATAATGATCATGTTAAGGCAAAAAATAACATCATCATTATATTGAATCTGTGGCCCCTTCAACTGTGTGACACCCAAAATTAGAAAATAAGTATGAGATCCATAAATTCACATGTATTAATTCCTTAAATATTCTATGTAAATTAACCACATATACCCCATCTAGGGTCAATATTAGAGGATAGGGCAAGCACAAAGCACTGCATTTCACTTCTCTCTATGGTTGAAAAATCTAACTAGAAGTGGCTTCATGAAATGTCATTGATTTAAGAAAACTCTAATAAGTAGGCTCTACCCATAACAGAGGGATTGATTAGTAGTATTTATCAATGACAAAAACCCAAAATCATTACTCTCAGTGAGAGCATGCCATCGAGAGACTCTTGTACAAGGAATCTGAAAAGATTGAGATGAATTCCCTCTTGAGAAAATCCCCTCATCAAGTATTAATGATCTCTTTGTAAAAAAATTTCTCATGTGCATATCTTAAATTTAACCCATATCATTCTTCAACAATGGTTATTAAATTCAAGAGAGTATTCGTGATAAGAATAACCACGATAGTATAGGGTAAGCCTCAACCCATGTGGAAGGTGTAATTTTTACCACAATAACCTCCTTCAAGATTTATAAATCTTGTTTGAAGTAATATAAATGTGGATTAGGGGAAACATAATCTCAAAGGGATATGGGAATTATTATCCCAATCAACTCCCACAAAGAGGTCAGCCTTCTCTTAGTTAGGTTGAATGTCACAAACTAGGTCCTCATGATGTTATTAATCAATTACTCCAAAGTCCTATAAGCAAATTATTACAATGAGGTTCTCTAGGGACTCTCTTTGGGTCACCCATAATAATATCGCCTCACTATAATACTCATGAGAAATGAGGGGGCCCCAAAAAGGCTACGATTCAAAGCAATTTTACAAGGGAATAACCACTTCTAAAGATCATGACCACTCCTATGGATATCCCAAATTCAATTTATGCTCACATTATCTTGGTAGTTATTCAATACCCTTAATGAATTATGTGTCAGTAAACATCATTATCACCAGCCCTATAGATTCTATAAAACATAAAACCATGAAAGGATAATAAGTGGAGAATGTATCTATTCAAAAAAAATACCTACATTGGAATTCTCGAGGAAGGAGTGCATTTTAAAAATCAAAAAGTTGTAAAAAATTTGTGGTCTCTCATGGATACCCCATTATCTATCCCTCGATTCACTTAAACCAAGTAAAAGGACAAGCGAATGAATATATACCACCTTTTCATGAATAAGTTAAAGTAATTATTCTTAAGGAATTATTAACTCATTATAAGGTATATATAATGTAGTTGAAAATAATTAACACAGAACTACTCAACAAAAATATCCTCGTTTGATATGTTCTTCAAGCAGAGCCTAATCTTACACCCTATCTGAAATACCTCAACAAGTGGAGTTCATCATGGTAATAATAGTAGATCCATAATATCTGCTCAACCTTGAGACTAGAAAAAAAATTTCTTTAGACCCAATAACAGTGATATATTAGGAGATTCCTCCATTAAGAAAATAACTGGACCTCTGTAAAATCAATTATCAAAGGCTAGACCATGTATCTTGTGAAACCTTAGGTATAGGAAGAGTTAACACATCAGGCCCTACCTATCACTACCCCTATTCAAGATCTTTTTTTGGACAGTATTCCCCCTAGAGCTAGTTTACACTATTGAGTCATTGATAACTCAATTGGAATCTATCAAATGATAGCATGCACTGATAAATATATAGAGGAATAATTCTCCCAAATGGGTAGATGAAACTATTCCTTGAATAAATTCATAAATTATATATTTACAACCTTCAATGATTTGAGGATTCTAAATAGCATCTGATGCATGTGTCCTATTGTGGTCCTATTATGGGGACCCTTGAATAGAAAAAAGTGGCTAAAATTAGGTGCTTCATAGAACCCTTGGAAGTACTAGCCTTTATATGGTATACCATTTTATAATTCTGGTTGATCAAAGGATGCAAAGATATCAATCAAAAATTTATCTATCAACTCAGCTCAAAAATATGAAAGAAAACAAACCTTGATATCTCAAATTGAAAATAGCAATAGAATGGGTGAGTATCAGATTTTGTCGCTAGGTATATGGGTTTGAATTACTGTCAATTTTTTCTACCTTTGGAATATTTATTATGCCTTTTGAGAGAGAAAATTTATAACTAGTTATAGACACCACTCATTCCTTTGTAATATACAAGTGGATTATGGGAAGTTTCCATAGTTTCAAAAAGATTGAAAGAATCCATCTTGTGAGCGAAAGACAAGTCTCGGTGAATCTTGAATTCTCAAGGAAAGATAACGTGTAAAGTAGAATCTATGATCATCACTTTTAATCCAAATCCTACATTGAATATAGATCTAATTTCCATATACTATCATTAAAAAACTCATATCAAATTGAAATAATAAAAACATCACCATCAGAATGAGTGAATGTTGTAGAGATGAAATCAATTTTTGGCATAGAATAATAAGGTTTACTCATTTCAAGATGAATAAATATCCAAATACTCTATACTTTTCATGGAGTTGTTTTAAATTACTAGGGCCTAATAGGCTTGATCAGGTTGGCCATAATGAATGCTCAAATTATTGACTCTTTTTTAGAATACTGGGTCATACCATCTGGGATTGATTTTTTTAAATTTATTCTACAAAATATGGTCGATTCAAGGAAGGTAAAATTAAAAAAACCACTTGAACAATTAGAATTATTTTCAACAAATATCCTAGAGGAAGAAGGTGAGTGGTGATAAGTTTCAATAATGGTTATAAAAAAGTTGAATTATTGGGTGAATAGAAATATGATGAGTCATACTTATTCTTTTTTAATGTCACAATTAAACCATCCAATTATTCCCCCATTCTATTATTCCATGGTGCAACAATCCTCATTGGAAATCCATTCCCCTATAACCCAATATTCTAAGAAATTAAATAACAAGTAATACAAAATCATAGCATAAGAAGATGAACCTGAATTAGGGATAAAGTCAGTCTTGACCCTCTAAGACATCATTCATTCACCTTTGAAAGCATGAGCATTGCACCATCAAATTGAATCATAATCAGATAAAGAATTTCTCTTCATTTCCATTAAAACCATTAATATAGTGGAATAATTCACCAATGATGAGTGTTTTTATGAATTTGAGTTACCTATTTATGATTTGGGAACTATAGGCAGACACTACAACAACTAAGGAATCAAGGGAACATGCATTCATGAAAAGACCAAATTTTCTGGCCACATCCCCACTAGATCTATTTAATACACTAACCCATGGAAAAGAAATTCATTAAGAACATAAAGAGCAGGAAAATACATCCATATACAATAAGGTTCCTCCAGAATTGATAATTTTGGAAGACTGATTGGAGGGTTTACATCAGTCCCATCAGCCTATATAGGTAAAAAAACCAAGTTGTCCAAATTTACTATTGATGGGGGTTACTTCAACTTATGTTAAAGGGTTACACATAACTAACCCGAGCACTTAATCTTCTAAATCATCTTCTAAGGAGTAAACCCACACATGGAAATGTTTGCCTTTGTCTCACAATTATGACATCATGAAATAATTGACCATGGTTTTGTCCAATTTTTTAAAATTAGAGTCTCTCAATTTATCAAAAGTCCTTTGGGAAGATCTAATGAAGTCCTTGATAATACCTCAAGAGTTTGAAGCTGGGTTCACCTTTGTTGAAGTTTATCTTGAAGATATTGATCCTATGGAATGTCACATGATTATTTTTTCATAGATATGGACAACTATGTTTCTATACAGGGGTATGTCAGATTCGTGTATGTTTATAACAAGATAAAAAACATTTAAATAAGATGTGATTTCATTGATAATGGATTAAAAATTCAACTTCATTCTAGTCTGATGACTTAATTAATTGGGTTACAATGAAGCTAGTTTTCCCTATCCAGCTTAGTACTTTGGGGTGATGAAACGACAGAACAAATGTACCCCAGTTGGTCATGATTATAACTTGATTCCGAAACCTATTATCTAACTCCAAATTCCTAGTATTTTAATAGGATACAAGTTTTAACATCATGATAGGAAGGACTTGGTTCCACAAACATATAGACGTAACTTTTTCATAATAGGGAAAAATTTCCTAGATTAATCCCCAAAGCTCTAGCATGACCCTACGTCATCAACTAAATTAAATGTAACTCTAATATTACTAATTAAGAGTGAGAATGTCCCCAATAAACATCTCAAATTTCATAATTATGAATTCTATTCTAACAGTAGAGAATCGACTTTATCATGAATCCTTTAGGATGTGGTTATAAAAGAAGAGGAAAAGGAAGAGGAAGTGGAAGTGGAAGTGGAAAGGGAATAGGGCCTCAAGTATAGCCCTCTAGCATTTGAGGAAGGCATCTCAATTAGCATTGATGAACTTCAGAAGATTAATTTGGGAACAAGGGAGAATCCACGACCAATTATGATTAGCACATCCATAAAACCTGATAAAAAATAGGTATAGACCTATTTTATAAATCAATAATGGTATTTTTTTTCATTGAACTACAAAAAAAATAATGGGACTTGATTTTGAAGTATCTACCCACCACCTGGGTTTTTAGGAAGACCACTTTGGTTGAAATCATGCTTCTAGAAGAATGTGTGTAACCCATGTCGCTAAATTTGAAGCTAAAGATGATAAGAACATGAAAAAAACCTTATTGGGAAGGTCTATTACCTAAAGTGAATCTCTAATATTTTCCTAGTTAAGAGAAAAAATAATAAAATTAGCGTTTGTATTGATTTTAGGGATCTTAACTGAAATTCTCTAAATTATAATTTCCCAACTCCACTACAGAACCTCTCATTGATACAATGATTGGATAAAAATAAATCTCTTTAATGGATGGATATTTTGGGTATAAACACATCTGTATGATCGTTGAGGATATATAATCCATTAATTTTAGTTTATCCCAAGGGATATAGTATTATCAAATTATTATGTTTAGTTTTAATAAAGTTAGCACCACATACCAACATTTTATGCATAAAATTTTCAACCCCTTCATTGGAAAGTCATTTGAACGCTAAGTCGATGATTTAGTGGTTAAATATTGGTAGATATATTTTCATCTCACCAATCATGATTTTTTTAATAATCAATGATAGGATAAATTAAAAATAAATCTTTTGAAATCTTATTTCTGTATTACCTTAGAGAATATTATCATATTCTTGGTACACCATCAAAACATTGAAGTTGACCATTAGAAGACTAAGGATATCCTTGATATGTCACCTATTAAAAAACATAAATCTTTGAGAGGATTTTTGGGGTACCTAGCCCACATATAATGAATTATATAAAATATGGTAGGAAAATTTGTACCATTCACCAAACTAATAAATAAATGAATCGCTTATCAATGGAATAATGACTATAAAAAATCCTTTAACAGTCTTAATAAGTATATTTTTAGTCCACTGTTGTTAATTCCTAATATCAAAGGAAATATAATAATTATGTATATTAATGAAATAGAAATACCACTGGGTGATTTTATCACATAGAAAAATGATTCCATAAGTTGGAGAAAACTCTATTATCTTAGTAGAAGAATGATCGATAACAATAATTTATATTCAAACATCAAGAAGAGTTTCCTTACACTATTTTTTGGGCATAGAAACTCAAACAATGCCTGAAACATCATAAGATCCATTTTTATTCATGTGAAAATCTACTGAAATAAATCTCAAACCGACCTATGTTTACCAGGTTCTTAGCATGGTGGGAAGTCATATTTCAGTAATTTGACAGTCAGGTCATACCCTAATAATTATTAAAAGTCCAACCACTAGAATATTTCCTTGTATAACATCCCTTTACTGAAACAACAACATTAAATACTAAATTTGTTGATGAATATATTTTATCTATTTATGGTGTCCCCCATACACGTGAGATTCATTTTGACGGTGCATCCAAAATCTTAATAAAAAGAGAATGTAAGAACCCAAGTTCAATTAATCTAGGTTGGGAGTTATTCTTATCTCTCCAGAAATGGTTTTCCTACCTTATTACATCATATTGTTAGAGGTTTTTACCAATAATAATTTAGAGTGACAAGAACTCATCATATGTATAGAGCTATAATTGTATATTCTAGTGGAGAACCTGAGGGTCAATGAAAATTTAGAGTTGGTGACCAAATAGATTAATGGTGATTATGATACTAGAAAATAATAGATGATCCCCTGTTTGAATATGTGTGGGGGTTGAAGGTGTAATTACCTTTATAGACAATATTAAATCATGTACCATTCTAAAAAAATTACCAATAAGATGCATTAGAAAATATAGCTACATCTTTGGCTGATTTAGACTGGAAAAAAATAGTCATCAACATTTTACATCGTGGAATTGTATCACTATTTTTTTATGACAACATGGAAGGGATAAATGAGTTCAATTCCATCCCCAAACCAAAAAATATTATAAATTTACGAATGATTCCAATATTGGAATATATCCAAAATGGATTTCTTTCATTGAATATAGTCCGAAGAGAGAAAATCTGGTGACATGTAGTCAACTTTACTCTGTATGACAACCTGAATCCCCAGAATATCCTCTACAAACACGACTTTAATGGATTCATAATTATGTTTATTGATAGTGAAGAGACTATTGTATTTATATAAGATATATATACTGGTGCCTGTGGTTCCCACTAGTCATGGATCTAGATTTCACAACATGTTAGAAGTCTTGGGTATTTTTGGCATTCAATGTCATTGGATTGCAAAAATTTACAAAGTTGTTCCATTCCTGTCAAATAAATGCCAACTTCATCTATCAGTACATAAAGTTTTTTAACACTACAAAATAAATCTATCTATTTACCATATATGGGATGGATGTAGTGGCACTATATCCTCATGCTACAACTAAGAAATTCAAGTACATCCTTACCTCTACCAAACTATTTTCCAAGTGGTATGAGGAAATAACCCTCAAAGAATTCGTTTAAAAAAGCATCATCAATTCATAAAATCCAACATCATCACCAAATTTGGTTTCCCATAAAAAATAGTTCTAGACAATGGAACAAATTTCTACTCTTATTAATTTAATTGTTTGTATTGGGAGTATAACATGAGTCTATCCATTATTCTTACTATCTTGCAATAATGAACTGATAGATATAGGCTTTCAATAAAACTATATAAAATATACTCTATAAAATGGTGGAAAATGAAAATAAAACATGGACCAATAAACATTGACATACCTTGTGGTATTATCCTGTTACAACCCTTACGACCACACATGTAACCTTGTATTCACTACTATATAGGAAAAAAGCATTTCTACCCATTGATGTCCAATTTACCTCACTTCAAATCACTATTTTCGATCATCTATCCATAGAAGAGAAATCCCAACTAAAATTGGATGAATTAGAATTACTCAATCACAAAAGACTAATTACCTTTCACCAATTATAGGTTCAACAAAACCTAGTATCAAAATCATTTAACAAGAAAAGTTTCCTCCGTTCATTCCACCAAAGAGAACTCGTTTTTCCTCTCAATCCTCTAATGATACTTGGGAAGAAACCTCAAAATATTGAACCAAAATGGGTGTGAACTTTCATTATACAAAAAATCTATGCCAATGGTTTATATTCACATGTTTTTAAATTATAGGAAAACATCATAGTCACATGACATTAAACTTCTGGAAAACAACCAAGCCACAAAACGCTAAACAATAAGAAAATGTACTCGTCTCATGTCCTTAAACTATAGGAAAACTTCATAGTACCATGAAGTTAAAATGTTTTAAAACATCTTAGTGGAATGACATAAAATTAATGAAAAAATATATTTCATTAGAATTTAAACTATATGATACCTCATACTTAAAAAAAATTAAACTACATGGTTGACATCCTTTGTTCATGATATAAAACTACACGCTGTTATGACCCTCATCTAAGAGGACCACTATTCTGGGTATTTTTATCCTAAATAACCTTATCTGAGAACTAAGAATGGATTCATTATCGCTCTTATGAGATACATAGTGAAATATAGATTTCTCATTGTATTCCAAGATATGAAAAAAATTACCATTCTGAATATAAACCCGAACAGTGTAGTGGATTCCAAAATAGGTTCCCTTATCTATGAATGAAAATTTCAGTCCATGAACGATGAAGATAAAAATTATTCCCTCACATTCATAAATCTACCTTTCACTAATCACAATCTATATTTTTGATATTCGAGTCCCCATAAATCTTCTATGGTTATTGGAAATAAGGCTATATGAATATGAAGGACACCTTTGTTTTGACTATGCATACTACTCCCAATATTG
Source organism: Viscum album (assembly GCA_963277665.1). NCBI lineage: Eukaryota > Viridiplantae > Streptophyta > Magnoliopsida > Santalales > Viscaceae > Viscum > Viscum album. Next base: position 403,642,861 of record OY728130.1, read on the forward strand.
CTCTGTATAATGTGTGAACCCAATGAGGCTTATCAACTAGTGGCATCTTCATCCTCAAAATAATATCCTCTTACCTCCATATTACCTGATAACATCATATCAGAAACCATTTTTTTACATGGTGTGTTTCCATTCCTTACATAATTGTATCATGTAAATTTATTAGATTTTGGAGCCTGGAGTTAATGGCCAACAAACATCCCTCTTAACATCCTAAAAATACAAAAAACATTTTTTTCTAGAACAACATGAAATTAAAAATCTTGTGGTATGCACTAGGAACAACCATTGATTTACATTTGTAGTAAAATTTGGATACCTCTATAACTTCTCTTGTTTCTAAAACTGAGAATGACTTGCATGGGCTTATATATTTTGGGAAACTATTCTAGTTTTCATGGTTAAGTTATGACACAAAAAGAATTTATTATTAGTCCTTATCTGATGGCCTTAAAGGGCATAAATGGTGCTCGATGAAATACCTTACAAGGTACATTCTTGGTTAAATCTATATGACCTTAAAATCTAGCTTCATGTTTTTCTAAGCTCTATGACATTAAAATATGTGTACATATCTACGAGATTTTCAATATTAGAATTTGGGCTCCCTATTCATGTCTATTTTCTCCTTTCCCATGCTATATAGACTACCTCACCAACCAATTTGTGTCAAATACATATGAGTTTAAATTTTATTAATTTTATGTCTTAGTCACATGATGTTAAAATATAAGATAACATCCATTTAATAAGATGTTAAACCATATGAAACATAATCCTTATCAAATTGTGTTAAACTGTGTTTTTCACATACTATCTATAAGACATTAAATTTCTTATTTCATGTCTCCATCATACAACATTAAACTATGTGATACTTTTTCCCTCACATGAATGGACCCATACACTTAGTAAAGTTATCCTAGTACACTTTTTTTCTTTTCAATAACTATGTATTCATTGATTATTTATCCAACAATATATGTAGTGATGACTAGATTTCTCATTCTAAGAACTACTGTAAAATAAAAAAACCAACTCATCCGCACACATCCTCGACTAGTTAAAGATATTCCAACATGAGTTACTTTATTTACAAACACATTATTTAGGAAAATTCCCCTTCTTTACATATTAATTAGATTTAGGTTTGTAATTTATCATCCATGTCCAGACCCATCTTTAAATTTTTCCTTCAAATTCTTTGGACAAGACAAATTTCACAAATCACACTCCGTATCTTAGGATATTATAGTCCCCATATACATTCGTTGGTTATCAGAAATAGGAATATATTAATTCCAAGGAAACCTTTATTTTGAATATTTATATTATTCCTAATATGGATCTGTATCAAACACCCCCAATGTGGCCTGTTAATGATAGGTATCACTATCCTTAAGAGAAAATCTTCTTTTCTCTTTGCACGCTGACAACATCACAACAAAATTATTTTTTCGAACATGATACATGACCATTACCAAGATAATTATCTTATATCTTATTTTTATTAGTTTTAGGAGAACATATATCGTATCTTTAAAACTCCCATACTCATGTATAAAAAATGTTAGCATATTCTAGTCCAGACAACATTCCCTTAACGGGACAACAAATCTGGTGGTGTGAGCCACAAAAAACCCTTGATTGGAATTCATTGTAAAAGTTGGATAATACTAAATTTTTTATTGTTTATCACATTGAGCATGACTCGCATGAGAAAAGAATTTTGGTAGATTATTTCAATCTATAAGACAAGACCTTTAAATAAGTCAAGGGGTGATCAGTCCATCCTACATGAATGTAAACTTCTTAGAGTGGTCTCCCTCATGTGTCCTACCCATTTGTACATGTGAGATATATTTTTTTAAGGAAAATTATTAGAACTACATGTGGATTAATTCTCTATCCAATCAGATATGTAGTAATGGACACATCCCACATCCTGGACCAACCATGATGTAATTAAAATTACCCCTTTACTTTGCATATGAGATGGACTCATGCAAGAAAATATTTATGTGAACCATGATTTTTTCTCTCAAGATCCCAATGGGAGTAAAAACACCTTATGATAATAGACTTGAGTCAAAATGATTTCACTATGATTTTTTTATAAAAGAGATGACATGAATTGGTCAGCCAATTTATGCCCCAAGTGAATTTATTGAAAGCATCGATTATAATACAAACATGAGGTGTAAATATCTTACACAAATTATGTTATGAGGGGAATACAATCTAAGGTTTTGAAAAAAAATAAACAAAATCTTGGATTGCATTAGGAAAGTCCAGGAATCCTTGTTATTGATCTATCAAAGACATTAACCATAAAGGGTTGTGGCAGAAACACGCAAAGGAAAAAAAAACTAATCTGATGTTGAATAACAGTGGTCACCCGCATTTCATCATCTTTTCCAAAGGTTAAAAAACTAAAAAAACTACAATCTCAAGTAAGGAAGAAGCAGGATGAAAAATAGAATTATTAAAAAGGATCCTTATTTGTTTAGATCACAAAGAGTAAGGAACCAGAAGGCCAAATTGAAAGCATAACAAACTTTTAGAAAACTAGAATGACACATCAAGCTTATTAGGAGCAGAAAACATTAGTGTGTGATCAAAGTTGTGGTGAGAAAATTAAAAATACTTGTTTCATAGGTACATGAACAAGTAGACATGCACGAATAAAGATCTTACAACTACCACTCTATGAAAAAAAAACACACCAATTGGACAATAAAAATCCTGAGATTCAAGCACCCTTCACACTTATAGAACTCTGATCATTAGTTTAAGCCTTAGTCCAATAAGGAAAAAGAACCTTCAAGGACAAACAGCTCCCATCCCAAAATAAACAACACAAGTCACCTGCCTCAAGCATCAAAGCAAGGAAATCACAAGATAATTCATTACCATGGAATTTCCTTGAAAATAAAATCGGGATGTTTCTTAAATTCCTCTACTATCTTCATTTAAATTCTCTTTATAATTTTTAGGTAAGTATCCGTAGAGATTTCACCATCCCTGTATCTTTATAGGTAGGTTTCTGAAGATATTTCACCAATTTTATCACCACATCAATAATATTACTTTTAAATTAATTCTATACAATTATATTTTTTGAATTTTAAAGAATAGATTATATATTTGGAATTAAAAGTTAAAAATTTAGTAAATACGCCCCTTTATTTTTGGACAATATGAATAGTAACCTTTGTATTTTATATTACCATGGTTAAGGGTAAAGCAGGTAATTAACAGTAAAAATAATACTATAAATATTATAAAATAACCCTGAAACTTGTCATAATATTGTTATATGATTGAATTTTGATAAAGCAGCATACTTTTTAAGGTTTTATAGCCCCTTTGAATCACTCAGATGATTGTAATATTTTTAGAAAATTTTATTTTAATAAAAGTTAAATATGTCATACTCATACTTTTAAAAAGTATTATACTTTAAATATGTTTTTATTAAGAACATATCTTCAGATATAAATTGTAATTTGAAATATATTTTTTTATCTTCATCATGATAATTTATTTTTAATTTTTATGAAATAAATTATTAACTTAAAGTCTTCCAGTATAATCATGCCATAATGGTTTAATTAATGGAAGAATAAAATAAATCATATTAAAAAAATAAAAATAAAAATAATTTTACATAATTAATGTCAAAAATATGTATAAATTTGAAATTATAGTGACATTTTTAATTTTTTTAAGGTATCATATTTTTATTATATTTTTAAAAATTCGATTAATGAATAGTATCAAAAGTGACATTAATGATATTTTAAAATAAATAATATTTTATTAAATGATATAAAATTCAAAAAAAATACAAACATAGGAAAGTATTTGTGATAAAGTTTTAAATTTAATATATTATCCATTTATGCTTCGTTTGGAATTTTATATTAACTATATTAACCCTTAAAGAGTAAAAACATATGTTATTATAGTAAGAGTTAAAGAGGTTAAATAAGGGCTAAATCCAAAATATTAGGGTAATAATATAACCTAAAATTGTCTAAAAATTATTATTTTTTTAATTATTTAGCCCCATTATCAATTTATATTCTAGATAAATCTCATTAGATACATTTTTTATTAAAAATTAATTTATATTAATTTACTATTTTGATTGTTTCCAAAAGTATCCATCACTTCAATTGCAAAAGGGAACCTGCTCCCTCGCTTCTTTACACCACTTTGAGCCTTATATATGCACCAAAACCTACAAATTTATCTTATAAACATACTTATACAAGTTATAGTGATCCTTTACTCCCAAAAAGACCAACCCAATATCCCTTAAGAAGAGATATAATGGAAATACACCAAAAAAGAGGTAATTAGTGTTACCAATTCATTCAAATTCATTTCTTCTTATACTTATATTCATGTGTTGTTTCCATTATAAATTAATAAATATAGTATAATATATTTTATTATTTTTTATTATGATTATGGTAAAACCATATTCTACCATTTATCCATCCAATAAAAAATAAAAGCACCACGTGTGCGTACATACAACTTGCCATCTCTATATCGTGGTGTAATATATTTTTCCGGACCACTATACAAGGATGGTATAATGGTAGAAATAATGAATATATATACTAAATATGATATTATATTTATTTTTAAAAAATTAGTATACCATACACTAACCTTTTTCACCATTAATGAAATGATACACTCGCTCGTGCCTACGTACGACCCACTATCTCCATGGCATGATGTAATTAATTTTCCTTATTAAACATTCAAGAAAGATTATGATAATGTATATAATGAATAAATATGTTATTTATGACCTTAAAATTATTCGGGGTGTGATGAATTTGTACCATATGAAAGATAAGGAGGACTTTTAAGACATAACAATCATGGTAAAACAGGTCAATTAACACCCAAAACAGTGAAATGGATAAAATATTATTAATAAAAATGATAAAAAGTTATGATGGGATAATGTATGATATAATATATATTATTATTATTATATAAGTTAATAATATTTTTAAAACCACTATAAATGAGTTTCAGACCGATACAGAAGAAATCAGACCTAAGGTAAGGGTTTCGTTCACAATCTCATTATTAATTGTGATTATTTCTTTTTAAGTTTCAACTGGGGAATATTTCTCTTCCATGTCAATGATTTATAAGAATTTTTCCAAAATATTTTTTAATATTATTATATGAATTTTTAATGTCTTCTTTTACACATGTTTGAATTTTTATAAAATTATTTGAAAGTAATACTTGTTCCATTTTACAAACGATGTACTTTATACCATTTGCGACAAAAACACAAAAGAAATGTTTTTTAACTTACGAGGCATGAGAATATTTTCAAAAATTCATTATTAATTATTATTGGAATGTTTAATTTATAATTTTACAAGTTTCTTTTCAATGAAATGTTTTTATTTTATAATTACATGAATATTTAAATAAATGATTTCCAAGTAAAAAAGGTTATTTCTCTCAAGATTTTTTTTTATTTTATTAAAGTATTATCATATATATAAACATACTTTTTTGGATATTTTTATTAATTGATATTGATATCTTATGATACCATATAACATATTTTATTTAATGGTTTTTGATCTGTTTGACTGTGGATGTGTGATTTTGATATAATTCATGGTTTATGGTTAGAATATTGACATTTTTAAGGATAGTTTTTAATACTAATGTTTACGTTGTTTATGTTTCACCCATTTTATATGATGAATGAATTGGAATTATTAAGTGATGGAAAGGGACCTCTATATACCCTCAATGCATCTGTAGGTCTCATGAGACAAACTAGTTTGGGTTTTGGATGAGGTTTTACCCATTTATGTATGGTCTCTTGGCCGATGTCATGGTGATATTTTTATAATGTCCATGATTATGAATTACCACACTATGAGATTAGTTATTGAAATTCCATGTTATTATTCTATTATTTGATTGTCTTTGTGATTATTTATATGAAATTATTTGATAACTATATATTCTTTCCATATTATGATTAATATTATATTTACATAGATTGTGTTACATTTATTCACATAACCATAATGTTATTTATTATTTATTCTTGGTATCCTCCATTGTAATCTTACCATTACTGAGCATCTGAGATCACCCATTTCTTTTATTTTATTTTTTCCCATGAAATCAAGATGTATATTATAATTGACATGCATATATAATCTTGGATAATAATAGTGTTCTTAAAGAAATAATTATGTTGTACCTTATATTTTCAACTTTAATGTATGTTTCACGTATGTATCTAGTTTTACAAAACTACTAAACTATTCAGTCTTTTATGATGTTGTTCCTTGTTTAATATGCCAATGTAATTAAGTAACCATCAAATATGGGCTACTAGGGTTGGGGTATTTACAATTGGTATGAGTGGAAGTTTTTTTGAAACCTTAGAAACTGGATTTATAAAAATCTAAATTAGTGAAAAGTAACCCTATAACGGACTTTGAGAATATTCCCAAAGTAATCAAGACTATGATTTTGTGATTAGTTATACATAAATTTTCAATTTTTGTTAACTATTTTACTAGTTATAAATTATTCATTATGTTTCATAACATAATCTAGTGTATGCCATTATTTATAAATGGTATGTAGTGGAAGAATGAAAACTATATCAATTCACCTAATCCATTTAGGGATTTCCATCCTATACAAGATAATGATGTTGTAACTGGAGATGAAAATGGTGATGAACAACATATAACTATAAATTGATAACTGAATAAGGTTATAAATAATAACCTTACCCATATGGTGAATTATGGTCCACAACACAGAGGAATAATGTTACACCACTTCACGAGACAACAAACTCCATTATTTAATTGGAATGAAAATACATTTTTTGATGAGAAATGGATAAGTTTTTTATAAAAGATATATATCTCTTTAGTATTGAGGAATGAGAGAGGGTTTTCATGGAATTTTATCATCTCTCTGCAGATGTGGATCGATAGTGTTCATTTATTCAAAACACTAAAGAGGAAGAGGAAATATACAACATGGAATGGAATGATTATAATGAATTTTTCACGGAAAAATACGTCCATATGAATAGAGATTAGATATAGAGAGAAAATTCTTGAATCTCAGACAAAAGGAGGTTGATAATGTGGATAAATATGAATGAAAATTTACAAGGTTAAAAAGGCATGCTGTGGACTATATACATAACATAAGGAGTAAGATTGACCATTAATTAGATGGGTTAAATCCATTACTTTGATATCCATTGGTCACCCAAACTTTATCATCATAAGAATATATAGTCTAATGTGGTATCAAAATAGAGAAATAATTTTATAAGTATTATGAATTTAAGGGAAATAAATAAAAGAAGACAATGGTGGAGAAAGATATGGATAAAGGAAAAAAGTAAAAGGAGGATTTTCTCAGATGTGATAATTATGGGAAGAAACACCCCGATACTCGCCTGAAGGGAGTGAGAGTTTTTTACATGTGTAGAGAGAAAAGTCACAAGGATCTTGATTGTAAGGTAAAGAAAGAAGTTTTAAGTGTGAAATGTTTCAACTGTAAGAATTTTGGGCAATACATAAATGAATGTCCCAAGAGTCAAGGAAATATAGCTCACAAGAAGCAAATAGATCAAGGTCAAGCTTATGATGTTCAGATAGTCAAAGTTGAATAATTAAAGTATTTGTGTTTCTCTATTCAATAATTATGGTATGATATTCTAGATATATGAATCATGAGATATATAAGTATTTCTTTGAAATACTTCTTCTTTATGGATTTTTAAGCAAAAAATGTTTTCATTTAGGTTTTATGGGGATCAAGATTTTAAAATATTTGTTATTTGGGACTAAGAGATACATTATGTTTGAAGAATCTAATGTTAAGTTGATTTTGGAAATTTAGTGACTTTACTTTTAATTTTTTGTTGATTGAATATAGAAATACTTGTATTGGATGATTCTAAAGATTAACTACTTGTGGAATATATTAAGATAAAAATTTTATATTATTTTTTATTGATAAAAATTGCTAACTTGTTTTTGTTTCAATATATATTTCAAGGCTGAAGGAATGACTTAAAGACCATATCATTCATTAATAGTGCTTCAGGTATGAGATTTTCATCTTGACTACCCATCTACAGATGTATTAAATGAATTGGAAATAGATAGAATCACAACCAAAGGATTGGATTACTCTTATGACATGGAAAGAAACAAAGTAAGTTTATTGTCTCAAGTGATTATCTGAAGGAGACCCTCAAATTTAGGGAAAACATTTTTGAACAAAAACATTATTAATTTATTAGTTTTTATAAGAAATAAATGGTCTTTTAATTAATCAAAGATTAATGATTTTTTGTGGTTAAACTTTTAGTGAAAATGTTCTCTATCACTCTCCATCAAAACATGATAGTTTTATTTCTCTTCAACGTTCATGTTTTTTACTTCCTACTAATTTTATCCTATTCAAAAGTATAAAATTTTTGGTGACCATCACATTTACCTCCCCCACTTATTAAGAGGATGTTTTATTAACTATATTTATGATGTGGGTTTATCATAAAGGAGTTTTCTAGTATCTACCTTTTGTTTTTGAATTGAAATTTAAATTTGTGAGATCAATATTTATTAATGGATGGGATAATGTAACACCCATTATTTTTTGGTATGCGTTTTTTTGAAAGTAATCTTTTTGATAGCTTTCATAGCACACAACCACTTGCTTGATCAAACAATGAAACATTATTAGACCCTAGATGTTAAATTGGTCAGAATGAATAGTATTATCTGTATTATGAATTTTAAATATATTTAAGTGTTTTCACATTTATCCAATATATTTGATAGGCATAATATAAAAAAAATCCAATGTTACGCTGAAAAAAACTGTATTTCTCTAAATGCAGTTTTGTCTCTATTTAATGGAACACTTATTTTAAAACTAAATTTTGACACTTTTATAAATTTTATTATAAAAAATAAAATAATTTCTAAAAAAATAATATCAAAATTTCCTTTATTTTAATTTTTGGTATTTTTCTGATAAGTTTTATGTTTTGATGAATAATAAAAAGTTCTGAATTTTAATTGAAAACAACTACTTCATCTAAATAATTTATATTGTTAAAATATATTTTTGATTGATTTAAAGTATAATTTGATAAATTTTTTATTTTTTATTCTATTTTAGTTTATTGGAATAAATTTCACAATGAATTTGGATATGAAAACATTTTATTCTTTTGAACATTTTCAATTTAGTAACCGGTTTCTAACCACGTTAATGGGATTAACTTTAAATCAATTTTATCCAATTATGTGTTTTGAATTTTGAGATATGGATTCAATATTTTGAATCAGAATGAAAAAATTTATTATATAGGCCCTCTTATTTTTTGATAATATGAATAGTGACTTTAATAATTTTTATTACCATAGTTATGGGTAAATCAGGGAAATAAGAGTAAAAACAATATTTTAAATATTATAAAATTACCCAAAAACTTTTACTAATTTTATTAGATGAGTTAGTTTCAACCAAAATCACCCTTTGGATGACTTTTTGTTCTCTTGGATCCACTTGTCTGACATAAATCATTTTATTGTATTTTATTTTAAAAAAAATAAAATATATCATACTCATATTTTTAATAGGTATTAGATTTTTAATATTTCGTTATTCAGAAAATATCTTTGACTATAAATAGTGCTTTTAAATATAAAATATTTATCTTCATAATGACAATTTATTCTTAATTATGAGGAAATAAATAGTCAAATTAAAGGCTTTCACCATTATAATGCTGTAATTGTTTAATTAATTGAAATATCAAATAAATGATATTCAAAATATTAAAATTTATAAAATTTTACATAATTTATTTCATACAATGATTTTATAGAAAAACCATACATGTAAGTGATGTTTTAAAAGAGTTGGTTTAAATATATCTTTTTTATGATATTTTTAAAAATTCGGGTCATGAATAGTATTAAAATTGATATTAATGACATTTTCAATTAAAAAATATTTTTTTAAATGTTATAAAATTCATAAAAATGTAAATTTATAAAACTTATTGGGATAAGGTTTAAAATTTTATTAATGATCCATTTATGGTTTTTTTGGCATTTTATAGTAACTATATTTATCCTTAATAAGTAAAAACACATCATCTCATGGTAAAAGTTAAGGGCATTAAATAAGGGTTAGAGTCAAATGATAAGGGATAAAATGTGACCTAAACTTTTCTAAAAATTATTATTTTATAGGATTTATACCCATAAATAAATTATATTTAAAATAAATCACTTTGGATCCATTTTTAATTGAAAATTAAATTATATTAATTTAATATTTTGAGAGTTTCCAAAAGTCCACTCAACTCAATTATAAAAGGGAACCACCAACCTCAATTATTAACAATACGTTGTGCCTTAGATATTTATAGCCATACCCATTTATCTTCACAACATCCTTATCAATGTTCTTGAGATCTTGGTCTCCTAAAATTACCAAACCTAGATCCCTTAATAAGATATGTAAAGGAAGTCTTCCATAGAAGAAGTAATCATTTTAACCAATTCAATCAAGTTCATTCATTTTTATACTTAATATCCATGTGTTGTTTCCATTAAAAATTAATAAATATAGTATCATATATGATGTTATTTTATTATGATTATGGGATAGCCATATTCACCCTTTTAATCATCCAATAAAAAAATAAATCACAAAGCATGTGTACGTACGACTTACCATATCCACACCAAGGTTTATTCTGTTTTTCATCACCATGTTACTTGGATGGGTATAATGATGTAAATAATGGATATATATACTAAAAATGACATGATATTGAATCTGAAAAAAATTAATATTCCATACACCTCCTTACACTTTAACCCTTAAGGAAATGATATCATCACTGATACGTATGTACAACATACCGTATCCACGATGTGATGCGATTCTTTGTCCATGTTAAAAATTAAGGAATGATTATAATAATTTATATAATGAATAAATATTATATTTATTACCTTAATATAATTCTTAATATTATTAGTTTTTATCTTATTCAATAGAACCCTGACTTTCAAGGAAAAAAAGCATATGAAAATAGGGTAGTTAACACCCAAAACAGTGAAATAAATAAAGTATTATTAAAAAAAGAATGATAAAAAGTTATAATGGGATCATATATTAGGTAATAAATATTATTATGATTCTATAATAAGTTTTTAATATGTTTAAAATGATTATACATTAGTTTCAGACACATAGGAAAGAAATTAGACCTTAGGTAAGGGTTTAATTCACAATCTTATCATGAATCAAGATTATTTCTATTTAAGTCTCCACAAGGTAATATATCTATTCCATGTTATTGTTTTATAAAAATTTTTCAAAATGGGTTTTTAATATTATTCTATTAAATTTTAATTTCTTTTCTTGACCTATGTTCGAATTTTAACAAAATATTTTGAAAGGAATGTTTTTCTTGTTTTCCAAATGAGGTACTTTACGAAATTTTTTAAATAAATATGAAAGGAAATTTTTTTAACTTATGTAGAATAAACATATTTTTCCATATTCATGAAACCTTAATATTTTTAATCTTCCTTTATATGGTAACAAGGTTATTTTAAATGAAAACATGTTCTTTTCTAATTTCCTGAAATTTTAAATAAATGATTTCAAAGTAAAAAAGGGTATTTATCTCAAGATTTTTTAATGATTTTACTTGAGTATTTTCATCTATACCAACATCATTTGTTTTATATTATTATTAATTGAGTTTTATATTTTATTAAACTATCTACCAAATTTTATTGAATGGTTTATGATCATTTTGACTGTGGATGTGTATTTTGATACCATTCATGGTTTGAGGTTAATGTATTAATAGTTCATATGATATATTCTCAATACGAATGTTTATGTTTTTTATGATCCACCTCTTTCATATGAGGAATGAATTGGACTTAGTAAGTGATGGGTGGGTAATAATATAGTCCCCCAATTCATCTATAGTTGTCTTGAGACAAACAAGTTCAGGTTTTGGCCGTGGACCCATTTATGTATGATATCTTAGACAAATCCTTGATGATATGTTTATGATGTTCGACATTATGAACTCCCTCATTAGGAGACTATTTATTGATATTCCATGTGATTATTCTATTAGTAAAATATCAATGTTATTATTTATATATAATTGTTTTATAATCATTTATTATTTCCATATTATGCTCAAGATCATATTTAAATGTATTTTGTTTAAGTTATTTACCTTGACATAGTGATTATTCTTATTTTTTAAAGATAGATTATATGGTAAAATTACCCTTACTGAAAAATTGATCTCATACATTTATTATGTTTTATTTTTTCTAATTATTTCAAGATGTATATTATGATTTACATGAAGGGATAAGCTAGGATAATAATGGTGTTCTTAAAGGAATTATTATGTTGTATTTTATATTTTTAATTTTAATGTATATTTCAAGTATGTATTTATTTTACCAAATCCACTAAACTATTTTTTTCTATAAGGATGTGATTCCCTCTATTATATGTCAATGTAACAATGTAACCACTAACTCTGGGCTACTGAGGTTGGGACTATTATAGTTGAAGTATCTTTTCACCATATTTATAGGTTAAAATTTTCCATAAATATAATTATTATGACACTATATTAATACATATGCATCCTCAGTACTATTTTTAATAATAAATTATTATATAGCCTCATATTCCTCAGAAATGTTAAGGTTTTCCACTATATTTGTAATATCATATTTATATTTATATTTAACCACCTCAAATAACTATTGGAGACTAAAGAGTTCTCTCTTGGAAGCATCCAATTATTTCTTGAGTCATTTTGTTTGAAGATATTTCTCATCCACTTATCATTTTAAATCTTACATCTCTTTAGAATAGTCAATCTCTACCTGGGATGACATGGCTCAAAGATCATCAGATTTAGTAAGAAACATCACTTTGGTGAGAAGTTATTGGGAATTTTCTTTGGGATCCTGCTAAATAATGACTTATTTCATGGAATTATGAACTTCACAGTAGACAAACCCACCATACATATGTTGAACATGATTTGGAGTTGGTAAAGTTGTGAGATAAAATATTCCTAGGGGATCTATGATTTAAACCTCCATATATATTTCTAAAAAATGATAGGATATATGGTAGTCATTCTAGGACACTAGGTTCACCTTAAAACCACTTTTGGTTAGGGAAACATACCCTATAATTGATTCACTTATAGAAACATCTTGAGTTATTAGTTTTAGAGTGGAATTTACCTTTCCTTTCATAATTTGCTGGATCAGAGTGGATGATTTCTCCTCAGTCTCAACTATTTAAGTTGAAAACATTACATAAAATTTGAAATTTTTCATCCAATTTTGAAGGAAATAAAGATAAGGGAAGAGAAAAAAATCAAAGAACATAACAATGATATCTCATTAATAGATTATATACTCTATCTGAGTCTCCACTATAATTCCTATACATGTTAGTTTGAATAGGAACCCCTTGATTTGGAGATCCTTTTTTAGCTTTCCCCGTGCTAGAAACAGAAGATTCGTGATAATCCTGCACTTTGGGATCCTGAGACTCCATCTCTTTTGTTTCATTAACCTGGGGAAACTCAAAACATTATAGTTTTATTTATTTGGAAAATTTCTCTTTATTTTAATGTACCTTTGAGTATGGGATATATTGGGTATAGTTTTGTCCACTTCCCTCACAAGTTGTTTTTCCAACATTGGGAAAGAGTTTTTAAAAGTGAAGAACTTAATTCAAGTGAATCATTTAGGAATTTTTTTCCATGTTCCTCACTTAGGTGACTTCACATAAGTTCCCTGTGTAGGTAACAATGTGTAAAATGATCATGTAAGGGAAACATACCTAGGAGACTATAACGAAATAATAACATAGAATAATTGTAAAACCAGATTATTTACTTCATAGAATCAAATAAAATAATATGTATAATGGGAGGAACACTATACATATGCCTCTATTTATAATAGATCTCATGATTTGATAAAAAGATGTGCGAAATACCTTAGCGATGGAGTTAGGTGAAGGACATGCATGAACATAATGAATTTTCAAGGATCATTCTATGACATTGTTTCATTATAACTTAGGATAAAATTATATTTATCCCAATCAGATTCAATTCTGATGGGTGGGGTTATATTTTGGAACTCCCTTTTGAAGCAAGTCATTAATTTTGAAATTAAAAAATTTCCAACATACATAGGAGAAATAGGAAAAAGGAAGAGGCAACACATATCCCATAGAAAACATAAAGTGCACACAAGTATCACTTGATAGATCCACCTATGTAGAAAAACACCTAGAATAGGTCCAATTAGAATAAACTACCAGTACAAACTACCCCCTTGTACAGGTCTAATTTTCTTTATCAACTAGCATGACCCACTTTCATGTGCTCACTACTTGACCTAGTGACCCAGATTTTCCTAAAAATAAACCCCTTAGGATCCTCATTTGAGATGTTTGGAAGAACGAGAAGATAACTACATCTCTGCTTACCCATGTATCTTTCCCATTTATTCAAAATATCAGGTATATTGTTTATGATTTTAGATAAGGTGAAATTAATATAAAGAGAGGAAATTTTATACCCCAAAGGACAATAACACCACGATTTTTTGTGAGGAATCATGTCCCCCTTATCTTGATTACATTGTGGTGAAGAACCCTTCCTTAACACAATAATTTCATTCCATTCTTCCAAAAGTGTCCAAAGGAAACCTTTTTGCTTGGTATATAACCACACACAAGTTTTGGTGGAATATACACATCTCTCCCAAATCCTACTTTATTGAAGAATTTATCTCACACAATTCATATTCGATTGAATGCTATTCTATCACCCTAGATCAATATGAGAAAACCCACTTCATCTATCTTAATCCTTACCTAGATGATGCAACCCTACTTTACCTATCTAATAATTCCATCTCAAAAGTCTCCCCCATGACCAAAAAATCTTTGTGGTTGGTCTTAAACACACTAGTTTTTCCTCTCAACCGTGTATTCTCATGGTAAAGTTAATCCCAAAATTAACATCTTTAGCAGCTAGGGTTATAATAATGTCCAAAGTCATAAATTATTATCGTAATGAGGATCGTATCCCTAGGTATGAGGGTAGTGATTCTGGAAGTGACATCCATCAATACATGCTTCCTAAAAAGTTGAACAAATTAAGAAGCATATTTTCATTTAGTTAATGAAAAAGATTCAATCTGGGGTTTAGAAACATTTAGGAAGATGATAATGGTTAAATCCATTTTTTATTCCTAGATACCAAAACAAATCCTCACCCTCATCCACTAGTGAGAAAGTAAAATATATCCCTTATGTGAATCAATCCTAGAGTGAGACTTTATCCTTTCTTGTTGGATGTCATACCTCTCCCACCTTCCTCGTCCCCACCCTCATCTATTATCAAACAAGGAATAAAGTCTCAAGAGATCTTCTGATTCAAGTGTAAGTCTATACGGGACAAGACTGTGCTAAATGATGATCATCTACTCTATCTTATTTATCTCACTGAGCATGACCCACATGGAATTATATATTTGCATCAGTCATGACACTACTATGATCAACCGCCATTATTAGGCCTCAAATTTAAGTGTAAGTCCCATAACTTCATGAAATACATGGAATTTGATTCTCATATTAATAAGATACGTAGGAATCCACCATGAGGTTCAAACCCAACACCTTCAATCCACCCTCATCCTCACTAGGCCATATCCTTAGTAGGATCATATCCTATATTGAGGTTGATATTCTATTTAGTTCCTATAACCCATCCTCACTAGCCTATACTCCTAGGGAGGTATATCTTCATAGATCCGTATTCCATATAAGATTAATCCATTCCGAGTAGTCCATATTCATTGTGGGTTCAATTGAAAATGGTCGCTCATGCCCAAGTCACACACCATCCTTTGTTAAGAACCTTTCTCCTATATTTCCTTGTAATATGACATTAAAATGAATGGTATAGTACTTTTCACATGACTTTAAGAGGTACAAAATTTCCTATTAAGTATCTATAAACTATATGGGTTCTGATTCCTTTTAAAATAATACTTAAGAAGACTCTATAATGGGCTAGAACCTAACATCAAAACTTCATTTCCACCCTAGATGATAATAAATTCCAGAGTGCCCAATTATGAGGATTTAAATCTTAATTCCTTAAAATAAATAATTAATAAGTAAATAGAAAGATGAGATTAAGAAGATATAATAAATTTTTTTATATCAATAATTACACAACCTCTGATATTTATAGATGGATCTATCAATATAGAACCTATAATGCATAAATATGGTTCCATTAATGGAGAATTTATGATACATACATATAGTTACTCCCATATGCACATGTGACTCGTTGTAGATGTGAAGGGTGAATAATCTTATATTAGGGCTTATAAAGTATTTAAGATTACGAATTCAATCTATAAGTGAGTTTTGGAGTAGAAAACAATTCTACCCAAAAGGGTGAGATGAGACAGAACTCTTATACTCTTGAACAACATGAGAACCTAAGTGTCATTGAAAAAAATACATTGTGATGGAAAACCTTTGGAAAGAAGGGTGATATCATGGATACATGAACTATTGGGTGTTTCTGGAAATGGGTGTAAAATAGTATCCTTTCCACTATAATTTCCAAACAACTAGAAATTTTGAGTCTAATAGTGAGGGCTATTGTTACTTGATGAAATAGTGTGGGAAAAAATTAAATTCATTATTTCTCACATAAACTATAATCAAGTGAGGTAATAATAATATTCTCTTTTAATATTGTTTTATAATGAAAATTTTTCTACCACATTATCCCCGCGATCAATTTTGGAGAAAGACCATATCATTACGAGTAGTAACTTCCATGAATGGTTAAAATTCCTATGGGTTTTGCTGAAGCATGAACATAAATAATACTTGCTAAAATCCTCAATGGATGATCTGTCAACTAAGGATAAGATTGTTGAGGAGTTCATTGTATATGTTAAGCACAAGAGAGATGCAATCAATATTGAATGTTTAATGCTTTCATCTATGTATAATGAACCTAGGAAGTCATATGAAGACATAGGTGCTTATAAAATACTCAATCATATCTATCATCTATATCAGGATAAATTTAGAAATGAACTGTTTGAGATATCCAATACATTCTTTTAGAGAAATCATGGATAATGTGTACCAACCAGGCCTCACATAGTTAAAATTATTAGGTACATTGAGTACCTATAGGTTATATATTTTAAATTACATAAATAACTACACACTAATATCCTTATTTCATAACACCCTCATATATTCTATAGTTTGTTTTTTGTTAATTTCATTATGATCAACATTGATAAGCCTATCCCAGACCTTCTTACACTACTTTACCAAGTTGAAAAGTACACGAAGCTTGAAATTAGTTCAATCCATATGGTGAATGAAAGAAAAGTCCAGAAAAAGATATCTAAGTAAAAATATTTTTTATAACACCCTTATTTGAATAGTAAGATCAAGAGTAAATCAAGGGAACATGATGCAATTTATTTCACATGTGGAAAGAAGGGAAAATAAATAAATAAATAAATATATATATGGACAATGAAGCAAGGGGGAGCTTCAAGTTCATTTTTTTATTGAGTAAAATTTATCTATTTCTATAAATTTTGTAATATATATAGCATGTAGTTATCACACATGTATTAAAATATAGTAACCAAATAGATTCTGAAAAATTACCCACATGGTGGTAGATCTATGATCAACCAAATAAGATAGACTCTCTGTTGTGGCTATTGGATAACACCACCACATGTTTCCAATGAGGGTGATCTTTGTTTTAATAGATTGTTATTATGTGTCATCAATTATTAAAAACATTATATCTATATTCAAACTTCATACAGATAGATTTATTTTCAAATTTGGGAATAAATGATGTTTGTTTAATAATGTAAAACATATGTTATGGTAAGTAATTTTTAAATTATTGTTTTATGTGTTGAATTATGAAATCTAGAAAAAGGAAATTAATAAAGAAACTAGGTCAGATGTCTCATACCACACCCAAACATTCATCATTGTCTAGTTCAAGTAAACAAAAATCATTTTAACAAATTACACCAAGATTGATATTTGGATTCATTTGAACTAAAATCACTTGTTTTATGTCACAAATGTTTACAAAAAAATGTGAATAAATCAAAATTTAATGGAAAATGTTAAGGGCCCAAGGATATTCATGAAATAGTTCATATTAATGTGTCTGGAACATTTATAGTTGAAGGGGGGGGGGGTACTCACACGTAATAACTTTTACTGATGATTTTAGTAGATATGGATATGTATACATATTGATTTATAAATTATTTTATTTTGATAAATTAAAGGAATAAAATAATTAATTTGAGTGCCAATATGTTAATAATTTTAAGAAACTCTACTCAATCCATGGTAGTGAATATCTTAATCAATACATTATCTATTATTTATGGGTGTTTTGTATTTTATTGCAACCCAGTCCTCCTTAGACACTATAATGTAATAGTGTAAATGAAAGGTGTAACCACACCCTATTGGACATGATGTGATCAATGATGGGTAATTTAAGTCTTATATTTTCCTTTCAGGGATACATGTTATAGACAATTGCACAAAAACTAAACAAGGAGAAAACTAAATTGAAAAATGGCATTCCAAAACCAATTTTGGTGTGAAAAGAAACCTATGTTGTCATACATACATGTGTGGAAGTGTGAAGAGTTCATAATGAAACCCTAGCAAACACAATTTTACTTTAAGGAATAGAGTGTACCTTTATAATTACCCCAATGAAACATGTGTATTAACTAGGCTACCAATTAGAAAAAATGGTAATTGTGGAAAGAGATTCCATTTTCCTTGAGAGGGAGAAAAAATATAAAAGATATAGAGGGAGAGAGATATACCTTGATAATATCTAGGATTAAGGTACACAAGAGTTGGAACATGATTGAATTCCACAAATCCCCTTGGAAGAAGATTTTCTAGAGACAGAAGTACCATGTAGGAGTACAAGAGAGGTCAGAGAACTAAAAGGATATAGTTTTGTAGTCATTGACGAAGACGACTCATTATTAGTTGATAATAATGATCATGTAGACTATAAAGAAGTAGTAAGTTACATAGAAATTTCCAAGGGGTAAGATGAATTGAATTCTAAAATAGATTCCATGTACTAGAACCATGTATGGATTTTGGTATATCCTTTAGTGGATGTGAAGCCCGTTGGTTGAAAATAATTATTAATGAAGAAACTAGACATGTATAGAAAAGTATGTTCTTATAAGGCTTGACTAGTTACAAAATGGTTCAAATAGAATTAAGGAATAGACTATGTAGAATCCTTTTCACCAGTTTAAATACTGAATTCTATTATAATTTAACTTTCCAATGTATCTTTCCATCACTATGGGATTTAGAAAATTGATTTCAAAACATCCTTAACAGGAACCTTCAGGAATATGTCTATATGAAACAACTTGAAGGGTTTGTGACTCCAAATGGTACCAAATGGTTTAGAAATTGAAAATATCCATATATATATTAAATAAATCATCCAAGTCATGGAATATTTGATTTAATAAATCTATGATATAATTTGTTTTCATAAAGAATGAATGACAAACTTGTTTATATAAGTGGTTTAGTGGGAGGAAAGTAATTTTCTTAATAGTTTATGTTGATTAATTATTACTTATTAGAAATGAGATACCGATATTATAGTATGTTAAATATTAGTTGAACACATGTATCTCCATTAAGGAATAATGAAAATTAGTATACCATATTAGGATCAAGATCCATCTTGATATATCAAAGAGGATACTCAGTCTTAGTCAAAGTAAATATATTGACATGATAATGAAGAGATTCAGTATAGAACAATCCAATTGGGGATTATTTATACTGTCACACAAAATTCATATTTCCATGAAAATGTTTCCCCATATGAATGAGGAATGAAAATGGATGGAAATGATCCCATATGCATCAATGAATGGGTCAATCAAGTATGATATGATATGTACAAAGATAGATGTCACCTAGGCCTTAAGTGTGGTAAGAAGATATTATGATGGCCCAGGTGACCACCATTGGGTGGTAGTTAAGACCATACTAAAGTATTTGAGATAAAATAAGAATATAGTTATAGACTATAGAGGAGATGAGGAACTAGTCATTCAAGGATATAAAAATTATAGTTTCCAAATAGATCAATGAGATCTAAAATCATAATCCAGATACATATTTAGGGTAAATCTAGGTGTTATGACCTAGAAGAGCTCTATAATATTTATGGTTATAGATTTTACTAATGATTCAGAGTATATTTCATCTTCAAGGGTAGCTAAAATATTAGTTTGGATATGAAACTTAATCCAAGTGCTTGATGTGATACCTAGTGGTAAAGACCGTATCACACTCTATTTTTATAGTACCACAACAGTGGATCTTGTAATAGAGCCAAGGTCACATCAGTGTGTGAAACAAAAATTTAATAAGTATCATGTCTAGAGGGTTTTTTCAAAATGTGGTGATGTAGCAGTGAGTATTGTGTCTATGGAAGACAATGCGGTGGATCCATTTTCTAAATCCCTAACTCAATAGAGACATGATATCAATGTGAGGTCTATAAGTATGAATGTAATTGAAATTTGGTTCAAGTACAAGTGAGAGTTTTTTGGTGTTGAAATTCTAGAACCAACTATTTTTACTTTGGATTACATGTGTATTAAAATAAGTGAATATTAATTAAACAAATAATTATATACTATTTAGTATTCTTCATGAATTTAATTTAACAATGTATTATTGTATTTGTTTCATTGAAAAAGGGTATAATAATTTTATACTTCAATGGGAACCTTTAAATACCATAGTGATATTATTAAACCTAGTTTTATGGTCTGATAACATTTTTTATGGGGAATATAGTATATTGATAGTTAGGTGAAAGTAACATAAGAATATGAGGCTTCATATCATTAAGTTGAAACTTGGTAATCTTCAAGATGAGATATTTTGAATTCATACCTTCCATTAGTAATTCTATAAGTTTATGTGTTATCAAATCTTCCCGCCAATGATGGCATGTAATGGTCATTAGACTTTAAGATTATTATTAATGCAATGTCATGAAATATACACTGATATTTACTAACCAAAAAAAAAGATTCAATATGTTTGTTGGAAGTAGGGTGTGTTCAGTTTATCCCAAAATACATGTTATTAATGAATATATTTAATAAGGATTTTCCATTCCATGTTTATAGAAGTCAAAATATCATCTGTTTGATTGAAATATAACTGCCACATAAAATTCCATATCCATGGTGTAAGGATGAGTTTATTTAAAATAGTAAAATAAATAAGTATCAAGAATAATGGTTCAAGAAATGGGTGTGTAACCTACTTGATGAGAAATTTTAACATAGAAATTATATTACATAGTGAGAACACATATATTGTTGTAAATATTTCAAAATAAAATTCTTTATCATGGGTGTCTTAACATGTTTCTAGAAAATAATATTGGACTTTAGGAAAGCCCACCTAATTACAATGACATATAATTCTATAGGTTCACATACTAAGTATTTTCATTGATCTCAAAAAAAATTATTTTTGAATATTATTGTGGGAATAAATATTATTCTCAAGATCAAGTAATGATTTTTTTCAGAATTAAAGATCATTTAAATTAAATAAATATTTATTAAAAAAGTATCTGTTAAATTTGATATCGAAGGAGAACATACATCTACCCGAGAGAGATCTAACCATGATGATTCTTTGGGATAATAGGTATTCATGAGCTGAATGAATTTTACTAGAGATGACGCTTCTGAGGTTTAACATATCCTCATTGAAGGTTTCATATAGGGTGAAGGGTTAGATGCTGAATATATTATTACAGTAATGACCCAGGTATTTATAGAATAAAACTTTTTATTTTCTATTAATATTTATGAATAAGTTATTAATTTTATGTTAAATGGGATTCATTTTCTTATAGCATACTCGACATGAAACAATGAGTTTCTCTAAAATCTTATGTTGCACACAACATTGACTTATACCAAAAAACAATACAATAATAATATTATTATTTTAAATAGTAGTTAATGCCTAGAAATTGGGATGGAGGGAATGAATAGTATAAACTGAATTATAAAAATATGGTTTACAAATGTTTAAATAATGATTCATTGGTTATCAAATTTTTTATAAATGGAAGTAAAAACTAATTGAATATAAAGGATGTGTTTTTATGAGAACCTATTTAAAAAGAGAGTAACTGTGTTTATAAAATCATATCAATATTTATATATCTTTATTTAATCAAAAATATATGTTATATATTCAATTAAATGTTTTAAACTCATCTTATATATTTTCTAGATATGATATAAGAACAAATTAAATTTTTCGAATAAAAGATGTATTTTTTCTAAAAATAGAGTTTTACCACCTTTTGATGGAGAACCATTTTTAAATTTAGTTTTTGTCCCTTTTATATGTTCCATTTTAGGAAATAAACTTATTCTTTAGAATAGTGAAACCAATATTTACTTTGTTTAATTGTTGGGTAATTGTCTGATAAAGTTCATTTTTAATGAATAGTGAAAAATACTACATTTTAATTAAAAAATGTATTTTTATCTAATTTATTTATATAGTTAGATTGTCATTTTAATTGGTTTTAAAGTGTAATTGGATTATTTTTTTATAATTTAATCCAATTTTCATCATTGGAAGTAATTTCTCAACGAAATTTGACATAAACACATGACAATCTTTTGATAGTTATTACTTCTTAAAAACCAACTTTTTGGTTCTGACAACGAGAATTAATTTTAAATTAATTTCTACAACTTATTTTTCTTGAATTTGAAAAAATGGATTCTATATATTTAATCATAAGGTTCACGTTGTGTGAAAAGTTACCTCTTATTTTTGGATATTATGAATAGTAACTTCAGTAATTATTTTATTTACCATTGTTAGAGGGTAAATATGGTAAATAAGGGTAAACAATAATATTATGACAATATTAAACGATCCTAAAACATCTTCTAATCCTATTGGGTGAGATATTTCAGACCATGGCCACCCTCGGGTAGATTTTAGGACCCCATGGAGCCAATTGGGTGTGAAAATGACATTTTGTAAGAATTATTTTAAAGTAAAGAGAAATATTACATAAACATGTATCTTTTTCGAAAACAATTTTAATATTGGGTTATATAACAGATTAATTTGACTAAAAATATTAATTATAAATATAAAATGATTTCCTACATCATGGTAGTTTATTTATAATTTTTAGTCTTTAAAAAAATATATTTAATTATGACACAATGACGATGCAATGATTTATTCATTGATAAAGGATTCAAATAAATGATATTATAAATATTAATATAAATATAATATGATTATTTTGATTCCATAAAATAATTTTAAGGATGATATTATCATATTATATTTTATTTAATACATTTTTTAAGAAATCAGATTGTAAAGAATTTTAAAATAATTCAAGTATGAATTGTGTCCAAAATTGACATAATTTTTAACTGAAAACATAAAATAGTTTATTAAATGATATTAAATTCCTAAATATATGATAAACATAAAAATGGTAATTAAAAGTGAAAATATATCATAAATGAATTTTTTTGTTGTTCTTCTAACATGATATGGTAATTACATTAACCCAAAATGTGTAAATAACATGATATCACTATAAGATTAAAAGGGTAAAATAAGGGTTAAACCAAAAAGATAAGTATAAAAAAATATTTCAAACTTGTATAAAAATTATTGTGTGATGGTTATTTGATGCAAAATCATTTTATCTTAGAATTAAATGAGTTTTGGACCATTTGTAGTCGAAATTGAATTTATAATAAATCAATATTTCAAGACTTTACTAAATTTCCCCTCACCTCTTCTATAAACAGTATCCTAAATATACTAGGATTTTGTTATGAGAAATTTTCAAACTACACTTACACGTACTTCCATCTAATGGATAAGAACATACTGTTTCTGTGTGTGGCGAACAACTGCCTCACAAAACGACGATTGTTCAATTTTCTCCTACCACCTATCATAGTGGAAATTATGATAGAAATGTTTTTATATATGATATTATATATATATATATATATATTATATCTATGATTATGAATTTTTTATTTACAACATACCTTTATGATTTCCATAATTTGTAAATACTATAATTTCATTTGAGGAAATGCAGACTACCGCCGACTCAAAGTGATATGACTCATTCATGCCATACATAGAATGCAAAAGGGATGGAATTAATGAACTTATTTAACATATAAAACACATATATTATAATGGAATTATAATATACCTATGTATCATTTATTTTTCATTCATTTAATATGAAAAATAAATGAAAGTAGCGTTCATGCATACGTACTGCCTACTGTCTCCATTAACAATGCATTTAATTTATTATCTCCAAATGTTATGTACTATTATAAATACACACACACAGATATATATATATATACAGTAGATATATATGATATTTAAATAATGAATAATATTACATATATAATGGACTATTGACCGCATGGACAATTTGTAATTATAACAAGTTCATTTTTGACACAAGTACCGAATATCAACAAAACAGACGATATGAACTAGAATAATTATATGACTGTTATAACAATGTAATAAGTGATATAAAAGGAATAATAAACCAGAAAATGTTCTTAATAAAGTTGAAATTAACTTAAGTTTATTATTTTGGGAGATAAAGAATGAACAAGACAAGTCAAACTCAAGGTTAGGGTACTTCTTAACCTAATTTCCTTTCTTTGGGTTAATTTTATACTTATTGATTATATCATGATATGATTATGTGAGAAATAAATTTTGATATCCTATCATGTATTTATACTTTCTTTATGTGTATTTATATTTTATACCCAAAATTGATCAATTTTATTAACAAAATGATCTTTTTAAGGGAATTTCTAAACTTCATTTCCATTCCTTGGTTTTTACGCAAACATTATTTATTATATTATGCCATGATTATGTGTGGAATCAATTTTTATTTATTTATTATGTAATTTACACTTTCATTTTTTGTGGATATACTATTGTAACACATAATCACCCCATTTAATAATTATTAATTCATTTATTCAATCTTTGTATTGAATTTTATCTCAATATCCTTTCATTGAGGAATACTTTGATGTTATACACTGCCTTATTTTATATAGTGTATAATTATACCCTTTTTATTTTAATTTAATTCAATGGTTTAATAAAGTAATATTTCTTATGAATCATTTTTTCAAATGAAAAAAAGGAATACTTCTTTTAAACGTATTCATCGACAATGACCTTTCCACTACTGCGAGAATTTTTTTATATTTGGATTCTTTAACAAACTGTAATGTTTTTAAAAGGAAAATAAATAACATATACCCTTATTACATATTTTGGTATTGAAAATGATTTTGAGAAAGCATTAATTATGTCAATATCTTGAAAAGATTTATTGTGATTACAATATGAAATTGTTATCTATCATTTATGCTTGTTTTATGTGTTATGATTATATTATGGTTCTTGGGAGTTGCTTATGTTTACAGGTGGTTCTAGGATTAACCAAGGGTGGATAAGCACGAGATACCTCTCCAAGGAATTAGGTAATGTGACAGAGGTAAATGATAAAGTTTCTGCTAAGAGATTTTGGGAATATACTGTGATGGGTATTCCAAATATTACCATGAAGGTTACTCCATATGTAGTTGTGAAAGCTACAATGTAAGTATGTTATGGATTCTACAAGTTTGAATTTTGGATTATTATTTCTATGATTTATTCATAAATCTTATGATTTCATAAGGTATTTAAAAGATTTTATGTTTTATGAGTAAAAATAAAGATTTCATTGATTGGTATGTATTCATGGACCAATGCTTTCTTTCCTTAGTTTATATCCATTAATAAGATTTTTATGATCATCCCAAGTTTTTGAAAAAAATATCACATGGTATATGGAAGGGTAAGATAAAGGAATAATTAGATATTTTTTTTAATCAGGAAAGTAATTATTGTTTTATTTAAGGAGTTTTATTATTTTGAAAATAATTGGATAAAGTAGAAGTGTCTACTTTTTAATATTTGAGATGTAATGTAATAGTTATGGCCTAATTCTATAAAACTCTAAACCTGAAAATATCCTCAATGTGAATTATTCACATAACTCAAGATTATATAATGTTTAATTATGGGGCCTTATAGTTAGTATCAGAGGATAGTTTAGATAACATTAGAGGTTAGGGTATTATCTGGGTGTAGGTAAAGGATCCCATATAACCAAGAAGGTTATTATCAAATGGAATATTTTGGAGGGTTATGGTAAAATTGGTTATTTGGATAAAAAAAAGAACAATGGAGATATAATTAGGTTTATATATTAGAGTAATATAAAAGTTTTTATGTTACCTAACCCTATAAGGGATTCTTTTTTTAATAATAATAATTCATTTCATGTTTAAGTATTGATTCTTTTTCAGAAGATTAAGGATCATTTGTCAAGATAGAAAGAAATACATCTTTCACAATCTTAATATCCCTCCTCAATAATTTTACCATCACTATTATAGAAAAATACTATTATAAATATTTTGATAGCTTCTTGAGTATTCAAATCACCCACAAGAAATTGTTTGTGTTATCCAACACCAACTCATTTCTAAATTTTTTTATGGGTTATGGTATCTTTTTCATATGATTTCAATATCTCAAATTTTCCAACTATATCAAAAAGTGAAATTAAATAAGTGGATATAACATTTAATTTTTTAATGTATGACAACATAACGAAAGAAAAAGGGAACATCCTGAAGATCCTGATATCTGGATTTAAGGTATGATTTATTTTCTTATCCGTAAAGAATGAAGTATATTTGGATTTATATTTATAAATGTTTGGTATATTAGATTTTAAAGAATTATGTATTAATATATAGGGTGTAAATTCATAGTTAATGGATTATGAATAATGCCGAACAAGTAAGAAGTCAACATATAACCAATTGAAGAGTTTTGGTAGATTATAGGATGATGAAATGTTTAAAATTATTAATTATATTTTGATGATGGGAATACATAGGAAGAATTTTTATAGTATGTTTAACCCTGAAGATTTGTATTTTAAAATGTTATTCAATTAAGAATTATATTTTCTTTTTTGAAAATAATGGATAACCTTAGGGGTTCATATGATACTTTGTTTTTGAGGTGATTAATGGTTATTAAATATTGGGATGCAAAATGAATGGTATTAGATAACCTTTGAGGATGGTGAAATTTATGGTTAATTTTGAATAAATTATCTTATTTTTTATAATTTTATAAGAATTATGTGGTTTTAGAAAAAGGAAAACCTACCAGATGGGTGACAACATGCCGCATCCAATAATTCCATGGGAATTGAACCCACAACTGAAGGGCAACAAGGGCGCATCGCCTACCACTGACCTATGTGAAGCACCTGGTTAT
This sequence comes from Viscum album, assembly GCA_963277665.1. NCBI lineage: Eukaryota > Viridiplantae > Streptophyta > Magnoliopsida > Santalales > Viscaceae > Viscum > Viscum album. The sequence continues at coordinate 403,670,623 of OY728130.1, forward strand.
TATGACTTATTATTTTAGTTAAATGGTTTTATAAATCAAGAATATGTTGATTTTGGGAACTTATGTTTTATCAAATATATATAATTAGTATAAGAAAATGATTTGGTGATTAAGTTATAAATGTTCTCTCTTTTGGGAACACAATATGCCCAAGGAAAATAGAATAAAATGGGATTTCCATTGTGGAGTAATGACTGATATATTATTTTGAAATAATATATGTTTTTATTGTGGACATATGGATATTTGGGTTATTTATGGAAATTATAAACCTATCATGGAAAACATGTGATTATGTTAAATACATTTAAGTATGAGACTTTAAGAGTAGTCGATGTTATTTGGAGATAAGTGTTATGATTTATTATGGAAGAGTATGTGATCAAATACTTCTGAAATTTGGGTTTCAATCATAGTTTGGATTATTTTTAAGAATTTTAGGGATAATTTTGCATTGAATGGTATTTTTCAATCTTTTGGGTATTGTTTGTTGAATTTTGGAGTTTAAGATTAATATTTCTTTTTATTAAGGATTATCATTTTTATGGATTATATGATATTGTACTAACAATTTTGGTTTTGGTTAATAACTAAAGATAAGGGATACATATGTATTTAATATTTTATAGATTATGTGTTTCACTAGAATTTTATTTTAGGGCTTCAGATGTGACCAATTCCTCTTTATTACTCATCCTTTGGAGAAAAGATGAGTTTGTGGTAGAAATTTATTAAAGGTTGAAACTCTACTTGAAAACTATGTATATTTTCTTACATTCTTTGTAAATCTCATTAATAAATTCCTCAAATTTACGAAAATGAACTAAAAAAATGTTGTCCATTTACTTTTCTAACTGGGGAATCAAATACTATTTATCCTATCACAAGTTTATGGTTTTTTGGTAGTTAACTTTCTCCAGATCATGTTTTCTATCACTATCCATCATAACTAAATGGTTAGATTTTCTTCCCTATCCATTTTTTCCTACATTAAATTATACTATATGTTATATCCGGTTACCCTTTTTACATATATTTCTTTCTTTTAATGTGAGAGTTTTATTTACTCTTTTTTTGATGTGGGATTTTAAATGAAGTTTCCGAGCCCAATTTAAAAATTACATGGATGCAATTTCCAAAAGGGGTAATGATGTAATGACCCAGTTATTTATAGAATAACACATTTTATTTTCTATTAATATTTTTAAATATTATATTAGTTTTACATTAAATAGAACACTTTTTATGATAGCGTACTCGACACGCAACAACAGGTTTCTCTGAAATCTTACGTTGCACACAACATTGAGTTATCTTGAAAAATAATACGGTAATAATATTATTATTTTAAATAGAAGTTAACTCCAAGCAATTGGTATGGAGGGAATGAATATTATGAAATTAATTAGGGAAATATGGTATACAAATATCTATCTAATTATTCATTTGTTACCAAATTATTTACAAATGGAAATACAAACGAATTGAATATGAAGGATGTTTTTATGAAAACCTATTTAAAAAGATAATAATTGTATTTATAAAATCATATAACTATTTGTAGATTTTTATTTAATGAAATATATATGTTATATATTCAATTAAATGTTTTAAATGAATATTATATTTTATCTAGATATGATTTAAGAATAAATTAAATTTTTCAGATAAAAGAAGTATTTATCTAAAAATGTAGTTTTACAGCCTTTTGATGGAAAACCATTTTTAAATATAGTTTTTGAAACTTTTATATGTTCTATTTTTCAAAATAAAATTCTTATATAGAATTGGTACACCAAAATTTACGTTCGTTATATTTTTGTTAATTTTCTGATAAAGTTCATTTTTTAACAAATAATGAATAATACTGCATTATAATTCAAAACTGTCTTTTTCATATAATTTATTTATATAGTTAGATTTTCCTTTTAATTAGTTTTATAGTGTAATTGTATTATGTTTTTATTATTTAATCCAATTTTTTTCATTGTATGTAATTTCCTATTGAAATTTGACATAAACACATCTCAATCTTTTGATAGTTATTACTACATAAAAACATGCTTTTTGGTTTTGGCAATAGGAATTAATTTTAAATTAATTGTTACAACTTATTTTTTTTTGAATTTATAAAAATTGATTCCATATTTTGAATGATAAGTTCCAAATTGTGTGAAATGGTACCTTTTATTTTTGGAAATTATGAATAGTAACTTCAATAATTATTTTAGTTACCATGGTTAAAGTGTAAATATAGTAAATAATGGTTAAAAATAATATTATAATAATATTAAACTACCCTAACACATCTCATAATCATATTGGATGAATTATATCCGACCATGGGAATACTTGGGTCTATTTGGGGACCCCATGGAGCCACTTGGATGTGAAAATGATATTTTATCAGAATTAATTTAAAGTGAAGAGAAATATAACATAAACATGTGGCTTTTATTAAAAAAATTTTAATTTGGAGTAATATAAATGATCAATTTAACTATAAATAGTAATTATAAATATAAAATTATTTCCTACATCATGGTATTTTATTTATAATTTTTATACATTAAATAAATAAATTTTATTATGACACAATGATGATAAAGTGATTGATGCATTAATAAATGATTCAAAGAAATGATATTATAAATATTAAAATAAATGTTATTTGATTATTTTGTTGCCTTAAACTAATTTTATTGATGATATTGACATATTATATTTGATTTAATTTCTTTGGATTGAAGGAATCATGTTTTTATGAATTTAAAAAAAAGGCAAGTATGAATAGTGTTCAAAATTTAAAGAATTCATAACTTAAAAAATTAAATAGTTTATTAAATGATGTTAAATTTATAAAAATACAATATTTTCCAAATGTTTAAGAAATTTAAAAATATGTCATAAATGACTTTTTTGGGTGGTTTTAAAGGATATATCAATTAAATTAATCCTCAATGTATAAATAACATGATACCACTAAAATATTAAAAAGGGTAAAATAAGGGTTAAACCAAAATGATAAGGACACAAAAATATCCAAAACTTGTATATAAATTATTTTATGATGGTTATTATAAAATAATAATATTAAATTTTAATCAAATGAGTTTTGGACCATTTTTAATCGAAATTTTATTTATAATAAATTAATATTTTCAGGCTTTCCTAAAGTACATCTCAACACTTCTATAAAAGAGAACCTCTTCTTCTCTTTATCTAAAAATAAAAAATTCATTTAGTTGGGTAAATATATATACAATACTATTTAAATAATCCCTCCCTTCTTGATATAATCCTTACCTTGGGCATAATGTGATTCAAGAAATCCTTTTGGATCAAATGAAAATAAGTTACCCGATTTAGAGGTAATGTCTTCTCTCAAGTTCTTTTCTTTTATTTTCTTTATATACTACATATTCTCTTATTATTATTTGAATACATAAAAAAATTATCCTAAATATACTTGAATTTTTTATGATAAGCATTATAACTACACTTACGCACACCTCTATCTAATAGATACGAACCTACTGTTTCTGTGTACGATGAACTACTACCTCATGAAACGATGATTGTTCAATTTTATCCTTCCACCACTCATGGTGTCCATTATAATGACATTTAATTTATATATTATATATATTATATTTATATTTTTTATATTCATTGGTATTTTTCATTTACATCATACCTTCATTCTTTCCATAATGTGTAAATATGATAATTTCATTTGAGGAAGTGCGGACTACCTCCACCTCAAAATGATATGACTCATTCATGCCATACATGGAAGATATAAAGGATGTAATTAACGAATTTATGTAACATATAATATATAAATATATTATACTATAATTATAATATACCTATTTATCAATTATTTTTTATTCTTTTAATATGGAAAAGAAATGAAAGTAGCATTCATTCATACGTACGACCTACTGTCTCAATGAGTGATGCATTTTATTTGTTATCTATAAATTTTATGTAATATTATAAATAAATATATATAAAATATATATATAAATGATCTTTAAATCATGAATAATATTCTAAGGATAATATAATTTTGACCACATGGGGAATTTTTAATTATAACAAGTACATTTTCGACACAAGTACCGAATATCAACAAAACGACCGTTATGAACTTGAATAAATAATGATTTTTATAAAAATGTAATAAGTGATATAAAAGGAATAATAAACATAAAAAATGTTCTTAATCAATTAGAAATTAACGTTAATTTATTATTCATGGAGATAAATAACGAACGATAGATGTTAGACTCAAGGTAAGGGAACTTCTTAACCCAATTTCCATTCTTTGGGTTAATCTTATACTTCTTGATTATATAATGCTGTGATTATGTTAGAAATAAATTTTGATATCCCATTATGTACTTATACATTATTTTGGTGTATTTATAGTTAATAAACATAATCAATCTATTTTATTAACAAAATTATATTTGTAAGGGAATTTCTAAACTAAATTTCTAATGATTGGGTTTTACGCATACTTCGTTGATTATAATATGCCAAGATTATGTGGGGAATAAATATTTTTTTATTTATGTTGTAAGTTACACTTAAATTTTTTTGGATTTATATTTTCTAAACATAATCACCAATTTATAAATTCTTACGCTATTGATACAATATTTGTAAGGTACTTCCCCTCAATATCCTTTCATTAAGGCATATATTGATGTTATACACCACATTATTTTATACAATGTACAATTATACCATTTTATTTTAATTTATTTTAATACATTTCGAAAGTAATCTTTTTATTTGAATCATTTAACTAAACTAAAACAGGAATGTCTCATTTTAATGCACGCGGCGACAATGAACTTTCTGTCACCACAAGCATTATTCGATATTTAGCTTCCTCAACAAGCCATAATGTTTTTAAAAGGAAAATAAATACCATATAACATTTTCACAAATTTTGAAATTGAATTTTTTTGAGAAAGAATTAATTATTTTAATATCTTTAAATGATATATTGTGATTACAATACGGAAATGTTATATTTTCTTTATGCATGTATTATGTGTTATAATTATGTTATTGTTCTTGGGAAGTGCTTATGTATATGAGTGGTTACGTGATAAACTGAGGGTGGGTGAACTTGAGATAGCTCTCCACTTCATTGGGTAATGTGATAGAGATAAACGATAAAGTTTATCATAATAGATTTAGGTAATATACTGTGATGATTATTCCAAATGTAACCATTATGGTTACTCCCTTTGTAGCAGTGAAAGCTACAATGTAAGTATGTTATGGATTCCATTAGTTTCCATTTTGATTTATAATTTATATGAGTTATTCATAAATATTATAATTTCAGGAGGTATGTTAAATAGATAATGTTTTATGAGTAAAAATTATGATTTAATTGATTGGTATGTGTTCACTGACTAATGTATTCTTTCCATATTTTTTATCTTTACTGATATTTTTATGCTCATCCCTTGGTTTTGAAATGTTATTCACATAGTTTAAGGAAGGGTAAGAGAAATAAATAATTCAAGTAGATTTTTATCAATAAAATAATTATTCTTTTATTTAAGGAGTTTTATTATTGTGAAAATATTTGATAGGGTAGAAGTGTATAATTTATAATATTTGAGATCGAATGTAATAGTTATGGAATAGTTCTATAAAACTCTAAACCTGAAAATATACTCAATGTGAATTCTTGACTTAACTCATGATTATGTAATGTTTAAGGCTTGGGACTTATAGTAACCTCTAGAAGGTAAATCCAAAAAAGGAATAATTGATATGAAATTGAAATTAACATTGGGGGATCTATCAGTAAAAAGGTTTTCATAACACTTCAGAAAGGTGATTATAGAAGTATTATAAAAAACGAATCTTCTTATTTGGTCCATGTGAGTTTATATGTGATGATTGATTGTTTAGTTTAATGAAATAACTCAATCATTGGATGATTTATCCTTAACAAAGATATAAATCTAGGGAAACATGATGATGTTATTCTTCGTTTATCATTGATTTAGGGATTCTAAAATTGGAAGTTCATACTAGTGCTTTATGAATATATTCAATTTCTTTTCACCAGGGAAGAACTTAAGAATATGGATTGAGGTTGGGGTTTCATTTATCTCAATTTTTTTTTATCTTTATTCATTAATGTTATTTTTATTTCAACTATTTTGTAATAAAACACTCTTATTCTCATACCTGGGCTAAAATAATTAGATTAAATTGGATATTTTTGAATCCTAAAATTCTGTAGGACATTTAATCTCCAATTGGTATTATAATTAAAATGGTTATGGAGAAATAACGAGATTTATTTATACTATTTTATTGGGTATTTTTTTAGTTTTATCTTTATTCAGTGCTAATAAAAAAGGTGATTTTATCTACATAAGATGATGAGTTAAATCTGAGTCATTTCTATGAGAAGCTTCATGATTTCTATTCTGATTATAAGATCATAGGTTAGACCAAGGAAAAAATTAGAAAGGATATCACATGCATGTTTTGTTCTATAATTGGTTATGATGTGGGAAACTGCAATTAGAAGTTATCTTCAGGTAGGATTAATATGGCTTGTGTATCTGGTGCTAGTGTTCAAGTGGTAGAGTCTGCATACTATCAGAATGAATTTGGAAATATGGTGTCCATTAGAGATAGGTTCCTCTTAGGAATACTTATACTACCGAATTATTTTTATATGTTGTTTAATATAGAGAGACTGTATGCTCTCAAGTTTAGTTTAGATATAATGGTCTCCATTTAATTCGGTTCTTCTAAGGAATCCTTAAGTTTCTGAATCACCAAGGTTAATGGGATCTATCAATGTGATCTAAAGTTATAAAAAGGGGATTGTTGTTAATCAGGAAATGGTGTTGGGAATGGAGAATTCACTGGATTACTTTGGTTTAACACCCCATGATTTTATGTTATATCTCTATTTAAAGTTAATCTCTTCGATAGATTACGTAGCTCGCAACATCCAACTTAAACGAACAAGGAAATATTATTATAATATAGACATTAAATTGGAGGGATTGAATAACATTAGACAAATTATGAAATTTATATAAAATATGTTCAATCTAATGTTTAACATTCACCATATGTGTTTTATAGACATGATATAAAAGTAAATCAACTTTTATGCATAAAAAGATATATTTTTCTAAAAGCTGTTTTGCAGCCCTTTGATGGTGCATTTTTTAAATATAGTTTCTGAATCATTTAAAATTTATTTTTTAAAAATAAACTTCTTATTCAAAATAATAATATTGAGATTTACTTTGGTTTACGTTTTGGTATTTTTTTGATAATTTTTATTTTTTTATAAATATTAAAAAAATGAATTTTAATTGAAAACAAATTTTTTATCTAGATAATTTATTATGTTAAATTATGATTTTCATTGTTTTTAAGTTTTACTAGATCATTTTTATATCAGTTAATCCAATTTAGTTTATTGTAATCAACTTCAAATTGAATTTAGATAAAAAAAATTTCAATATTTTAAATGTTTTCACTTTAAAATAATGTTTTATCATTCCGTCGATGAGAACCATTATAAATTAATTTTATCCAATTATATGTTTTTAATTTTGAAAAATTGATTCCATATTTGGAATCAAAATTTTTATATTTAGTAAATATGTCCATTTTTTTAACAATATGAATAGTAACTTTAGTAATTATTATTACCACAGTTAAGGGTAAATTAGGTTATTAAGGGTAAAAGAAATATTATAAATATTATAAAATTAACCTAAAAGTTTTCATTATATTATCTGATGATTTAGTGTCAACCAAAAATATCCTTGGGCCAATTTTGTGCTCTCTTTGATCCATTAGGATGATTTTAATCATTTTATAGTATTTTATTATAGTGAATGTCAAATATGTCATACTCATGTTTTTAATAAGTATTACATTTCTTATATGTTATTTTTCAGAATATATCTCCAAATATTAATATTAATTTGGAATATAATATTTTTATCTTCATCATGGTAATTTTCTTTAGTTTTTAGGATAGAAATTATTATCTTAAATGCTTAGAAAATGATGATATAGTAATTGTTTAATTAATGGAAATAAGAAATAAATGGTATTAAAAATTAAAATAAATATATTTTGAGACAATTATTCTCATCCACGAATTATATAGAAATATTTTACAATTTGAGGATATTTTAGAAGAGTTATTTCGAAAATATTTTATTGTTATGATATTTTTTAAAAGTCATGTATTGAATAGTGTCAAAATTGACATTAATGACATTTCAGAAAAAATAATACTTAATTAAATGATATGAAATTAATAATGATATAAAATTTTGAAGATTTATTATTAGAAACTTAAAAATATCATCCATGACTCATTTATGTTAGCTTTGGTTTTTTATAGTAACTATATTAATCTTCAAAGTGTGAAAACACATATTGTCATGGTGAGAGTTAAATGGTTAACATAAATGTTTAAACCAAAAGAAAAGTGTAATAACGTTACCTAAACTCATATTAAAATTATGATTTGAAATTATTTTTCCCTATACCCATATTATAATCAAAATTACTCACTTTTTTAATTTTTATAAGAAAAATAATTTATATTAATTTAATATTTTTATAGTTTCTAAAAGTTCGGCTCACCGCAATTATAAAATAGAACATCCTCCCTTACTTATTCACACAACATTGATCCTTCTATCTCGAATGAGTCTTTACCATTTTTATTATTATAATACATATATAAGTTTTGAAGATTATTTTCTTCCAAAAACAACATCTCTATATCCCTTGAGAAGAGATCTAAAGGAAGTCCACAAAGGAAGAAGTAATCATTTTTACCAACTCATCCATGTTTAGTTATTCTTATACTTCCTATTCATGTTATATTTCCATGATTAAGTAATCAATATATTTTAATATATATTATTATATTTTATTAATATTATTGGATAACAATATTCCACATTTTGTCTATTCTACGAAAAGTGAAAACACTGTGTGTGGATACGTATGGCTTACCACATCCATGCCATAATGTAATCAATTTTTCACCACCACTTTACTGGGATTGGTATAATAATGTAAATAATGGATATATATGATAATTATGAAATGATAGTGATTCTGGAAAAAAATAATATATCATAAAATTCCTTACACTTTCACTTATTAAGGAAATGATAATGTCACATGTGCATACATACGACCTATCATCTCCGTAACATGGTGAAATTAATTTTCTATATACCACATTCAAGAATGAATCTAAAAATGTATTTAATGATTAAATATGATATTTATAACATTAATAACATTACTGATATTTTGTATCAATATTCTTTTAAAAATAACTGATACATTCATAACAAAACATGCATAGTAAAATGAAGAACTTTACACCCAAAATAAGGGTAATAATGAAATATAATCAACAAACTGGTGATAAAACAATATAAGTAGAGCATATTTTATATAATAAATATGAATAAGGTTATTATATATATTAATAACATGCTTAAAAACATTATACAGGATGTTAAAGCATGTTCTACTAAGGGAAGTGTAAGGTAAGGGAGTTTGTATCAACCTCTTTTCATAGAGGCTTAGTTTGATGTTAAACACACACCTTCTTTTATGAGGTGTATATACAGACCCTATGAATTATCACATCATTTATTTATTTATTATCATTTTATTTATTTATTTTTAAATATTATTCTTTCTTGGGGATTATGATTTAAATTTTCAAAGTGGTATGGGACACCCTGAATATGTAAAGTTTTAATTATCAAATCTGTTTCTCCATGTCAACATTCTTAATATTATTTTAGATATTTATTTGTATGGATTTAAAATTATTATAAAGGAAATTTTATGACTATGTTTAATTTCATTCAAATATTTTCAAAAGTAATCTTTTTACATGTTTTATACAGAACATTTTGACAGATGATAAAAGGAATGTTGTATTCTTAACATACATCACGACCATTACTTTCCTACTTTCATGACTATTATTTAATATATAGAATTCTTTGTAAGATAACGTATTTTCTTAAATTAAAACCCTATTAACTTATTTTTGAGATATTGTTTTATTGAAAATGGTTATATTTAAAATAATGGGGTATTTTTATATGGAAGTGTGTTTTCATATGGGTTTAATAAGTGTTTTCCCCAATAATTTATCAATGAGTGTTTATAGTATTTTTATCTAAGTTAACATAATTTGTTAAATCCAATGATTAATTGATTTTTTCTATTAAAATATCATCTATAATATTTTTTTTAATGGTTTATGATCAGTTTGATAGTGAATGTTCTATTTTGATAAAATTCATGGTTTGTAGTTAAAGTGTTCACATTTCGTATGCTAGGTTTTTTATATGAATGTCTATATTGTTTATATTTCACACCTTTCACATAAAGAATGAGTTAGACATAGTAAGTGATAAGTGGGGCCTACTATAGCTCCTCGATGCATCAGAAGGTCTCACGAGACAAACTAGAATGGGGTTTGCCTAAGGCATTACCATTTATTAGATTATTGGTATGAAGCTTTGATATTGTCAGATTCTTGGTATGAAGCCTTAAAAATATTAGATTATATGTATGAAGCCTTAATAATATTAAATTCATTGTAAAAATCCTCAAAAATATTCTTTATATGTCTATCATTATTCATTTCACCATTATGAATTCAGTTATTAATAATCCATGTGATTATTCAACTAGTAGAATATCCAAGGTTAAGTTTCCTAGTTCATGTGATTATTTAAATAGAATGTGTTTTAGTTATTTACCTTTCCATATTTTTTATGCCATATTTACTCATAACTTCCACAGTATGCTTACCGTTACTAAGCATCCGAGGTCACCACTTTCATATGATTCATTTTTCCATAGGATTATAAGAAGAATACTATGACTGATATGCATGGTTATACAAATGGGTAATAATGTAAGAATCAATGAAATAATTTTTTGTGTTTTATGTTTTAAAATATAATTTGTATTTAAAGTATGTATCTAGTTTACCAAGTCTATTAAAGTATTTCGTAATTTGGGATGTGATTCATTGTATCATATGCCACTATAATAATGTAACCACCTACTCTTGGAAAGTGGGGTTAGGGTCATCACATTTGGGGACCATCTAGGGGTCCTTGACTTTATTTTAAGGAATCTTGTGTACATAATGAAAATATACATGTTATGAAACAATATACAACATGGGACTCATGGATAGGTGAGTATTGATTCTCAATCTAAAATTATCTCTTCACTAGTGAAAAATAGGCTTTTTCATATTGGGTTTTTTGGGTTTTAAAATCGGTTAGTACACATTGTTATTGCAAAACAAAATTGTAACTAATTTTTTAATGACGTTTAATAAAATTTTATGTTATAAAAACATTTAGGTGGAATTTTACACATGAGTTATTTTATAAATTATTTAAAAAATTTAAAAACAATATTAATCATGTAGGTTAAAAAAAACTAATGTGGAAAACATTTTTCACCTTGGTTCTTGAATAGTTGATGTGAAATGTTTTTCATTTTTGATTTTTAATGTCTACTATATGAAAATCAATGGGAAAAATCAAATTTGAGAGACTTTTAATTTTAGTTATTCCATATTCGATGTGAAAATGTGTTTACCGTGTCGGTTTTTTTAAGATACTAACATTGTAAATGTTGGTTTTTACATTTTTCACATGGGTTATTAAATAATCTACATGATTTAAAAAAATTGTGTTATTTATTTCCCCCATAGAATAAATAGTAATAGAAAAATAATATTAAACAGTTTAATATCTAGAATAAGCATAATAGAACAACATAAAAATAGTAGAGTAGAAAAAATATTCACAAATTGAATTTTCATGTTTACAATGTATTTTAAAAATGAACTAAAACCTAACCACACTTATGAAATGATTATCCCATTATATTTTCATGTGTCTTGAATATTATTATGTATAAGGATGAGGGTAATCAAAAATAAAAAAATTACAAAGAATCACTTAACATGTATTCTGAATAAAATGAATAAGAATTCAAAGGAAAGGTTTATAAAAAATGCAACATTATGGAACTTCATAACTATATCAGTTGAAATTATTTAAAAAAAATCTTAAAACATACTATCTAAATTACTTCACTCATTTTTATTTATGAAATTTTTTTCATATAATTTTTCAATTCAAAATAGCATTTTTAGTATTACATCCAAAACTAGTAATTTTAAATAAAAAAACACCTTTAGTTTTACATATCCAATCTTGGATCTCTTCTTTCATGATTTTAATCTAAATAAATTTCATGCACCATTTTAAAATAATATGAATAAAATAAATATAAATATAAATTTCATTTAATATATATGATTACTAAAATATATAAACTTGCCTATTCAATGCATTTATAATATTTTCTCTAACTTCACCATGGATAGTTAATAGCCAGTAAAGAATCTCCCCCCCTTGGAAAAAATAGACAATATAAAATGGTCACTAATATATAAGAAACTTTAATTCAAGTGGTCATTATATTAAGATATATATAACAGTTGAGATATCACAACTAGAAAATGGAGCTACTACCACAGATCTATAACTACAATTTTAAAATAGTGGCTATAGGTGGATATAGCCATGGTTCTGTGGCCAATATCCATGGTTTTAAAACCGTGGCTATAGGCCTATTTTCCAGGGCCTATCACCACAATTTTCCAAACTATGTCCATAGCCCATGGCTATTGCCACAGTTTTCAAAATCGTGGCCATAGGCCAATTGTTTCATTACCCTACGGCCACGGTTCTCCCAAACCCTGTCAATAGGGTTCCCTCCCTTCCACGGAGAAATAATTCCAGCAAAAAATTTAGCCAGAAGCCCTATCTCCATGGTTTTGAGTCTATTCCCATCATTTTTTAATATATATATCATAATATATATATATATATATATATAGATTCAAATTATGGTGTGGTGTAGTGGTAAGTGTGCTGGACTGCATAGTAGAGGTATAGGGATCAAAACCCACTGGGGACATTTAAAATTTTGGCTATCGCTATAGTTTTACAAGGCTATTTCCACGGTGGAGAATTTTGAGGCCTACTGCCACAGTTTTCAAAACCGTGGCACTAGGTCGGGACCTAGTTCCATGGAAATAGCGTCCACAGTTTTCCAAAACCATGGCCGTATCCTTTGGCCACAATTTTGGGGCCCATTGTCATGATTTTGAACAGCAGAAATAATCCCTTTTTCTAGTTTTGTATATTTTTACTACTATTGGAGATAAGGATGAATTCAATAATGAATAATTATATTATTTTAAATTATTTAAGAAATATAAACCCTTCTTTCTATATCAATCATTTTTCTTTCTATAGATGAAATAAATTATGGGGCTATAAAACCATATACTATTATCATGTCATACTACATAAAATTTATATATATATACCTTATATAAAACAAACATATGTTTAAATATTAAATAAATTAAAATAATAGAAATATTTATGATAATATATTTACATGAAAAAAACTTTCATCATGTTGATGCCACACTCATCTCTATTTAGATGCTCCATGGTATATATTTTTCAAAATTTCCACAGTCATTGAAAGCCCACAAATTCCAGATTCCATTAGAATCTCATAAACATCAAACAAAAACTATGAATATGTTGAAAATATATAAAGGCAAGTATAAGTTTTATCTAAAGTCATAAAACATTGCATTTAGTATTTTATACACAGTATTTCTATCCCATTAAATTATTCCTATAATTTATTTATAGATATATAAACATTAAAATGCTGAAACAAATTTAAAAGAAAAATGAAATAAAGGATAAAATATACACATACCTTTATGGTAATCTGTCAAACAATTCTAGATATCCAAACTAAAAAATGGATGATACTTTATCCAACTATACTGACCTCATCTGAGTGAAATTGTATTCTCACTCATCTACTTATATTAACCTATACAATGAGCCTATGATTATCTATCTCTATATTTTGATGATGAATGGTATCACCAATATAATATATCATCCCACATTTAATCATATGATTATTAAGATCATTAGTATATAACTCAAAAAAATTGGATATTGAAGATGAGTGGGTATAGGTTTAGGATAAGTAGAATTTGGGTTAGTAGGAGAAGGTGAAGAATGATTCCTTGTTGGGGTGGGATCAATCGTTAGAGGTGGAGTAGTGGGATTATCATCCTGGAACAATTCTTTCATGTCTGCAAACATCGAATGTACTAAAAATATAATCATGCCATACACCGTATCATGTATACCTTGGACTGTAGTATACAAAGTTCTTAGTTATTAAAATAGATTCCATTTTTGAATCTTATGAACATAGAAACACTTTTTTACTGATACACCTCTTGAGTATCATCATATGCAACTCAAGTGTTTGAGGTTTCCCAATGTTGTATAACAAATATTCTACCCACCCTTATCTATGAAGAATCCTTGTGTTCTATACTCCTCAATAGATTTCTATATAGAATATTTGAAAAAATCCATAGTGAATCACAATATACAATGAATTTATTTAACTTAAATAAAAATATAAAGTAAACATCTTACAATCATCTCAGTTTAAACACTCAACTTTTCCATAAGATATTGTCTATTTTTCTCATCTGATCCCTCCTCTATTCGTCATGCCTAGTGGGGGGGGGGGGGTAGGAGTGTAAAACTCTATAGATTTTTGAGTCTCATCTGTTAGATTTTAAAAATTGTATGCAATCATTTATTATTATAGTAAAAAATACCCTCCTCGAGATAAAGTATTATAGTATACATTTCAATATTGGATATGCTAATTAGATCTCCTTAGTTTCTATACATTAATATTTACAAATCCTAGATATGACAATTAATATAAAAAAATTATACAAGGAAAAAATTTCACTTATAAAAAACACTTCTCCTTGTCTACTTTCATCAATTTATTTCATGTATATTCATTAATAAATGGAAATATATCACAAGTATTATGATTTTTTTTCCCAAAAATTAATTTTGATGCAAGTATTGATTTAAAATCCATCCATATCCTAACATCCAATAATAGACATTTCTTTTTGACTGATTTAGTATTTGGTATATCATTTTTCATCTTCTAAGAAGGGGAAAATTTATATTACTATAAATATTTCTTGAAAAGTAAAATAATAAAAAAAAATATTACAGAAATGGTCTCCCATAAGTGAGATATTTTAATTTTTTATCCACTTGTCCAATCATCAATCAAAATACTAACTTCTATTTTATCCTAGACTACAATAAAAAATCTTGAATTTTTTTTAATTTGGACCTTATGAAATGTCATTATAATCATATTCTACTAGTATCCCATAGTCCTAGATATAGGAAAATGGTGATTTTAGTAAATGTACAATGCCATATTTATGAACCCTCAAACTCTTTTCCCACCATTGAAGTAGATGTCTCTTGTAATGAAGGATGATGAGGTTCATCAATATGAGCACATGTACATTCCTCCCTAGAGGTATGTGTACGATACTCTTCAGAAGTTTGTGTTGGAACAAATTTTTAGACTTTCATTATCTTACAAATCAAATTAATAAACATTTAGTACACAAATATACGAATCAAAATATTTCATAAAAATGTAAATAAAAAATAAAAAATAATCTAAAAAAAGTAAACTAAACTAAACAATTTTTATTAATATATTTTTATAGTTAACTAAAATGGTAAAAAAATTAGTGAGAGATTAAATGAAATAAAATAATGAAAATAAATTCAAAACTAATGTGTGAATAGTAAAAATCCAGCAATGTATAACACCATTTTTATATTGAAAAAAATATTATTTAAATATATGAAAAATTATCCAACAAAATATAAAATAAAACTAACCAAATATTTATTCATATGTTTTATATTAGTAATCTAAAATTATTAAAAAATTAATGGGAAATAAAAAGACCCAAAAGAATGAAACAAAATCAGAAAATTGTGTGTGGATTGTAAAATGGTCTAACCTAATAAATAATTTTTATACCAAATTGAATATTTTTTAAATATACTCGTTTATACAATATTTTTGTTTTTATTTAAAATATTAGATTCAATTTTTTTCAATAGAATGCATAAATATATTAGTTATGTAAAGTTAAAAATGGTAAACTAAACATAACTCAAATAATATAAACAATAAAGTTAACTTACTAGTTATAATACATGTTTCAGTAATGAAAATAAAACTAAAATATAAAAAATTTATGAAATTATTTGATGGAAACAAGAAATAAACTTATGTTCCTTGTACTATTAAGATTGTACTAAATTATTGTTTTCCCAAATTCCTTTATCATGATTTTTCTGTATGACACAAAACATGTATATAATGTGGTTGTTAACATTATTTATTCATATTTCCATTTAAGTAGGGATATAACATAAATGAGCATCATTATCAAGCTTATTATCACTAGCATACTATTTTTTCCTTAATAACAAAATACCCCTATATATCGGATAAATCAAGAACATAGAAAATTTATTTTTCATGTTTTTCCATGATAAAATGAATAGCTATGTATTCCTATGTATTGAGATTAATTGTTGTCATTCCAAATTTAGTGTGTATGTCACTATTGTTTCTAATAAACTACTTTCATTTTAACACCGGAACTTGATATTTAATTTAATCAACCCGCCAAATTTTACAATGACATCATAATATGAACTTAATGTAGAGATTGGTTTTTTTTTTTGGAATTAAAAAATTGCATTGCTTATGTGAACACCAATAAAATACTATTCTGAATTTAAATTCTATTATCCACAACTTTCTTATGAAATGTTTAACTATTAATGAAATACCCAAGAAAATGTTATCAAATTTAAACTTAGACCACCCAACAACCATCTCAATGATTCTGATGTATCCAATCTACCTGGCAGGATCACTTTAAAAGATGGAAAAAATATTTTTTATACTCATTAAAAATCCACACATCTTTCTTCATTGGATAACATTGTTTCAACACATTATTGTGAAATTTTATATACTAATGGGAATTATCTATGGTAATCAAGATGTATAAATGTACCTTATTTATCTCTTCACCCAAGAATGATTTAACTTTCAAGCAAGGGTTTCCCTTTCCCCCATAATTGACTCATTTATTATGAGATGTAAGTAACCCAATCTACTCTATTGTTGAAAATTAGCATGTAAAAAACTATACAACCTCTTTAGAAATATATTTCTCAATAATGAAAACTTTAGGTTGATATGGGTTCTTAATGTAACCCTTCAATATCTTCATATACCCTTCAAAATTATACATTTAATATAGATATATAGGTCCATAAAGTATTATTTCTCATACTAAATGAACCATTAAATACACTATGATATCAAAAAAATATAAATGAAGATACATATTCAATTGAAAATATTTAGAAACATCATTATTATATTTTTTTTTCAAATCATTCAAATTAATCACCTTATTAAAATTCTATTGAAAAAAAGCTTCATGATATTTATTCTAATACAGATAGATAATATTCAATGCAATTCAACTAGTAGGATATATTTCATTATTACATCACAATCATGATATTTCATACTAGCCAAATTCAAGTCCTTTAAAGTAAGAAATGTGTTACATTTTACGAATAAACCTACAACAATTTGATATCATGAAGGTACTGAAAAAATATAATTTTCTCCCTCTTAGATAATATATGACATGTCGGGGGCATGAATATTCATAGTCCCTTAGTTGTGAGAGATAACTCCAAACATATTCCCATTAAGAGTAAGTAAAATATTTAATTCAACCCATATTTAGTATTTCCTTTAATATATTAGTGTGTTCCAATCAAGCTTTAATATATATTATTCTCCACATGTATGAAATTAATGTAATGTTTGACCTCATTAAAGATACAATATGATACCTCAAAAAATACTGACTATTTCTTCCAAATATTTATGTCATTATGAGATTTTATGTCTTCTCAAATTTCTATCGATGTTTTTCACCCTCACAAAATATAGATTGGTAGAAAAAGATTTTTGAGAAAAATAAAATTATTATGAGCTATTGAATTCCTTTTTAATCTTTTATAAGAGAAATCCATTGCAAAAAATGTTCAATGACCCATGTATATATTTTTTTCCAATGATTAATTTGATAATATGAAGTCTGTTGTTCACAAATTGGACATGATTTATGCCCCATAACACTATATCAAGAAATTTTTTTATATTATGGGAAGCTATTTTAGTGAACATTATCATTGCATGTATTTTAAAATATTCAATTTTATATTAATAAAAAAACCTAATACCTTCCTCCTATTAAATTTTAAAATCATAAATTAATATTGATAAGAAAGAATCAATATTATTTTTGGGTTGTTTTGGGCCAGAGATCATTAAAATCAATAATAAATATTTTCACTTTATACAGAATTAAAGAGATAAGTTGTAAATTACCAATAAAATATTCCATGAACTATGTGTGATACTAAGGATTCAATATGGATTCATTCTATTTTTTCACAGTCTGCGTTTGATATTTCTGACATAATTTCCAAATATAGAAAATTGTTGGTAATTTTCTTCCATTGTAGATAATGAGGTCGATTCCATAATTTTCCATCACAAATATACTAATTTTCATTCCATATTTACCATTTTTCATCATTTTAATTTGCAATTAAATGTTTCGAATGATGAATTATGGGAAGATACAAAAATATTTTGTCAGGGGGTTCTATAACCGCAAAATCACCCTATGATTTTTCTATCTACTTATATCGTTATATCCAATATTTTGGGAACCATTAAAAATTCAGATTCCTTCTTATATAGAACATATTCATTAATTAAATCATATATTTCTTTGACCATAAATCCCATCAAAAATAATAATTTCTTTTGTTTATAATATGAATCTAGAAGATCATTTTTTAGAAAGGTTGTATTTAAAAAATTGATGGAACTCTATAAAACTATTGTCACTCCATCCATTTTTCTCTTTCAAGTTAATCAATCTTAACCCCAATTAAAAAACCTTAAATTTTTGATAACCCATATAAAATGGGTTCTCATAATCGAAATATGAATTATTAATTGTTGGTTTTTTTCAATTTCCTCTACTTTAATACCATGAATCATTTCATCAATTGGATGAGAGTTATCATCTTGTAAAGTATCATAATCAATATATATGAAAATATTCCAAGTTTCACCATGAAAAATCCATGGGTTGTAACTCAGATAAATCCCTTGAAATATTAAATGATCTTTAATCACTTGTCTTTTCAACTTTTTTAAATTTAGATATATGAATAATGGATAGAGAAACATATCATTCTTTGGAAGATTTTGTTTATAAAATTCCAAAAAATCATCAAATCCTTCCCCATATTCATCAGTTATTCAAAGTGTTGTATTCTAAATTCGACTCATTATTATATATAAAAAATATAAAAAACAAATATCTTATAACAAGAATATAGTGGTTATAAAAGTGAGTTAGAGTGGGGAATAATAGATTATTTAAATGATAATCAATAAGACATAATTGTGGTTTTATTCATCAGTAAAATGTTTCTATGATTTTCATTCATAGTGAATATAATTTCAATTAATTTAATGACATTGGTGATTAAATTTAATCTTAATTGTAATGATTATACAATAAAATATAAGATAAATGAAATAAATTTTTATAACAAGAGTGTAAAAGATAGTCTTACTAGAAAAGAAAGAATAAATGAAATCCTTAGAAGATGGACTAAATATCTAGAAATATCATATGAATATTTATTTGAATTGAAAGTAAAAAAAATTGAACAATAATATAGGATCATTAGTGACTATAATGATTCTAATGAATATTTTATATTAAGTATTAATGTATTGTAAGAATTAGTAGTTTCTAATAAAATAAGATGGAGGGTCAATTAGAAAAAATTTCTTACAATAACAGTAACTCTAATGAAATGTGATACACAAATATTAGTAAATATTCACAAATTTTGGATGAAAATATTAACATTTAATGATATCATTTTCTAGAAATATCACCCTTGGAATAGATTATTATATTCTTCAGCCAATGAAAATAAATATTTCATTGAACAAAGGAATTAATTTTTTAAGGTAATAGAGGGTAAATTTTTTTATCTATCCAAATTAATGAAAATTGGTTGTTAAATAAACTAATATATGTTTTATTTTGAGATTATTAATTACCCTCAGTGAATTTTTATGGAATAAAGGAAATTTAATTTTCATGTTTCACTAAGGAGTTCTCAATATAAAAATTATTATACCTTACCTTGATATTTCTTAGTGTTTATTAAATATGATTAAAAAGAAGATCAATGATGAAGAGTTTAATAAGGGTAAATTTTTTTAATAAAGAATTATTTCACTAGGAGTCGAGTTTAATACTCAATATATCAACCGAGTCAAAATTTATAATAATGAGATTTTTAAAGAAGTAAAGTTATTATTAAAATTAAACTAGAACAAGACTTTGAAGTTAGTAGTCATATGGGACTAAAATTAGAATGACTCCTAAAATAAACAAGACTATATCCATTCCTTGATTTCTAAAATATTCCGTGGACTGATATAACATATTCTTGGATCTCAAAAGATAGGTTTTTTTCTATTTTTGTACAGAACCCCATGGTTTTGAAATCTGCACCTAAAATAATGGAAATACCACATTTCTTTCTTAAGTGTGTGCTATATACTCCTACAAAAATCACATTTTTATATAGTTCAACATAACATATATGGTTATCGAAAAAAACAATTTATAGATAAATTAATGTTACAAAAAATATATAAAACATAATACAATATACATAAAATAAATTAATAATAGTTTCAAATCATTAAAATGGAAACTAAAACTAAATAGCTTCCAACAATTTTTTTTGAAACATATCAAATTAAAAAAAAATCATACTAATTTTTTTTACAAAATTGATTCAGTTAAATAAAAAATTAAAATAAATCATAAATCATAAAGACATTACTTTGAAAAGTCAACTGGGAAAGAAAAATTAATAAACTTGGATATTAAATCCATATATGAGATTTATTCTTAGAATAGATAGGAATTATGAAGGAGTTCGTATTCAATAGAAATCTTGAGCTTAGAGGGAAGAAAACTTGGTGTTTCACAGAATCAGGGTTACAATAACATGAAAAAAAGGAAGGCAATCAAATTCAAACCCTGAAAATGTAAATATCATTTCATATAATGAATTTTTCCATCAAATAATCCCTGGGATGACTGACTAAGAGAGTATTGAGAATGTGTGAGGCTTACTTGGGAGATGAGCAAAGCTATCTTCAAATGCATAATGATGAGGCCGAAAAACATGAGGGTTTATGAAGTTTGTAATGAAATATGGGAGTCAACTAGATCATTGAAACGAGGGTTAGGGATTCCACATGAGAGAAATGAAAGCTATTTCATGAGAAATAATGATACCAAAACGAGTCTTTCCAAATGTTGATAAAATTTGAAAAGGTATATCATGTCAGATATTTAATAACTGATGAAAAAATTAATTTTTTCACATTGATTTCAAATAATCAATATTATAAATATATTGTGAACATTGGTTATCATAAAAACCAGATGTTAAAACTAATATTAAATTTCAATTTTTAGGTAACCAATGCTTAAAAATAAATTAAATTTCATGTCTGTTATTTAATAACCACAATGAAAAATATTTTTTCACATTTTTTTCACATCAACTATAAATAACCGATGTTAAAAACAAGACCTGATAAATATTTTTTTGTACTAAAATTTGATCCCACCATTTTATATTACTATACAAAAATGGAAATTGAATAATATTAGGGTAAAATGGGATGACAAGAATGATGATTATCTATTATTGAATATCTCTTATATAAATGATGCTGGTACGGAAAAGATGAAAGATATTGATGGTTTTCTATTAGTTCCTTCAAATAAATTAATATTGAAGAGAGATTATTCCTATATCAAAAACACTATGTAAACTAGGTCAATGACACTTAATATTGGGTGGAATCCATAAGGAAAATTATTTTAGATATTTAGAATATGATTCATACTTGGAGAGGTTGAGGATTATAATATTCTAAATTATGACATTTGATGTATATTTTCATGTTTTATGTCTTGAATAAGGGAATTTTTCTGTCTTATCCGACCCCATTTTTATGTCTATATTCCAATTTTTTATTTTCATAATAATGGGGTTTAACCCCATCTTTTTTAATTCTTACATTACTTGTATATACAATATTTATTTATTAATTTATTAAATATAATTTTAATTAGTTATTATTTTCAATACATTCTGTGGGGGATAAGTGGAAAAAGTTTGTGTCAAGTGATAAATATTAATTTGAATTCAGGTTAAAATAATATTTATCATTTCACTAGTTAGCACATGAGATTTTAAAATAATAATAATAGTACTAATGCATGGAATATGGTATGATAAGGATTAATATATTATTTGAGGTCTATTATATAATTAAATAATATTTAATCTTAATACTACCTCTATAAATAGATGATTATATCTATTGGGAATAAATTGATCAAAATTTATAATTTTTTTGCAAAATGAAATCTAGATCTCTCTCTCATGATTGAATAAAACTCTAGATATTATCCAACCTACTCCATCCTCTCAAGAATGAGAGTGAGTGGAAAATTATTTATACCAAAAACAATTATTAAAGTAAAATATTTTAACACTTTCAGATGATTGATCCACCAAGCTGTCATGTGAAAATCCATTAATGTTGTTCAGAGACCAAAAGAGCACATGTGAATCACTACTATAGGGATTCTACACTAGGATTCCATGAGAGAAATGATTGTAAAATAAAAAGGATTTGACGTGATCAATAAAATAATCAAATAAATATCCAAAGACCGAGGTATTCCTTGTTCTGATATATTTATATTAGTTATAAAATTGACATGAATATACCTCCTCTTTGTTTCAACATATTTCTTTGTCAATATTATATGAAAAATAATAGTTAGTCTTGACATTTACATCTCATACAATATATGATTGGTCAATCAAATCTAATGTTAATGGAGTCATGATTGGAACTGATAAGTGATCCAAATGAACCCATAAATAATTGATGGTTTCAAAAGAACATAACCCTACTATAACAAAGGAAACATATGTGTATTTTTATATAGATGAAAAACATCATTTTAAAATAATTCTTGAACAATATGACCTAAGAAGGGATCAATAATTGGATTTTTTGGTTCCTTGAGTTCATTACCCCACATGAATGATATACATTATAGTATAAATAGAGAAAGATAAACCCCATTAGAGTAAATTCGTTGATTAATATAATGAAAAGGGTAGTGAAATCATAAAAGTGTTGTTATAAAATATTTTTAAAATTTACATAAAAAATGAAATTATGGATCACTTCCAGAATTATTTTTCAAAAATGTGAAGTGAATAATATTTGAATACCATTAGTTTTATAAATTATTTTCAATAAATGATCCTTGAAAATCATTAATATTTATCTTAAATTAATTTTTTTCGGAATAAAAACATATAAAAGTGAAAGGAAAAACACTTTTTTTTTATTTTGAAAATACATTTGATAAAAAATCACACTGTAAAAAGATTAATAAAACTTTATTGGTATCAAAATATATTCTTTCCTATTGAAAGAATTAAATTAATAAAAAAACAAAACATTAGGTTGGGAGAACCCAAGAATGTAAGAAAGAAGTTCTTAACGAAATAATATATTTCAAGGAAAGCCGACTTTATTTATCAATACCCCTTGTGGGCAACATAATTATTGTGGTAAAAAATATTTAAGAAATGAATATTATTTTTACGAAATATAAATTCATAAAAAAAAATACCACATAATATTATCAATTGGTATTATTTACCCAACTTTTTATTCTAATAGGATGATCATAACTTAATGAATGAAAATTGAGTAACAAAAATCTTTCAATCAGACTAACAATTGAGTAAAATCTATTTGATGAAAAGGAACTGATTTGGACAATTATTAGCAATGAATAATAGAAATATATTATAAGTATATATCCATGGGTATTAAATACACAAATAAAAGTATAAAATGGTGTATAACATAATCATGTATGAAGGAATTAAAGTTTAATACAAACAACACCTGCGACGTGATAATTATTTTAATAAAAATCCCTTGAAAGTGTGGTCCTATTATTGAACATAAAATACTATTATAAAAATATAATTCATGATATTATTTATTCAACTGGAGATACATACACCAAATTAACTCAATTAGGTTCATAATACCAATCATGTATCAAATGTAATACTTTATGATGAAAAACCATTAACTTGTATTCCCACTTACATGAATTTTCTCTAACATCCTCTATAATGAAAAAATATATCAATAAATTATTTAAAAACATTAATATAAATTTAATAACCTTTTATAATTATTTTATAACAATATTTTAGTAATATATTAATCAATTATAGTTAATTTTCTTTATTTGGCTTCAGAACTTTTGGTTTCTTATTTTGTAAAACCTTCATAAAGATAGGGTCTATTATCAAAAAGTGTTTTTAATTACACTATTAAAATATCATTAAATATATAATAATAATTATTTTTCAATTATTACTTAAGTCCACTTATCATTGGATTAAATACATGAATATAGTTTGGGAAAATAGAAATCATGATGAACTAGTTTTTGACATGTGTAACAATCAAAATGTGATACATTAATAATTTTTTTAATATTAACAAAAACTTTCAAGAATAACTAAAACAAATTAACTATATCATTATTATGTGATATTACCATTATATGAAATCCCATTGTAATTTATGACCATGTTTTTATAACATAATTTATATATGCGAATAAATTGACTCAAATGGTAATGATTTATAATGATTTAATGAGTTAAGGGGTGCATTTAAATAATGATAATGTGAGATAAAAAGAATATTAAATATGTAATTGAAATCATGTATCCTCATTAAATCCATTCTAAGAAGCATCAATTGTAGTTGGTGAGGATAATTGAATCTTTTTTATTCATGAAGGTAGTAGTCCACACGTATACACAATTAGAGATTCCATTTGTCAATGTATGGAAAAAATGATGGTATATGAAAAATGAAATATTTAGAGTTTTATTTGTGACATATAAATCATATTTTTTCATTAAATCCATCCTTTATAACTTCTTTATGAGGTGGTGATAAAAGAATAACCATATTGCATTGTGGATGTTGTATTCAACACGTACACACAATTAATGTTTTTTCCACTCTTAGTAGATTGAAAAAAAATGAAATATTTTTTATTTAATTAATGTAATTAAATTATTGTGTATAAATTATAATTATTTAATTTTTTAAATTAGGTTATATATGGTTTAGGAATAATTAGTGTAAAACAAATGATTAAATAAAAGTTATACTCATGTTGGAATCTTCTGTTTTCTCTCTGAAAACACATTGTAAATAAAGTCCTGAAGATAAATAAAGGTGAAAAAAAGATTATTTAAATGGGATATAGTTATATGAGGAGAAAAGCATAATATTTAAACAATAAATTAAAATTATAGGTGAGTATTTAAGTTGTTTAAGTGTTATCTTTTTATAAGTAGAGAGAATGGTTGATTTAGAAGTAAACATTACATTTTCAATAATTTAAGGTTCTTATTCAAGGATTAATAGATACAAAAATGAAAAAAAGAATATTATAATGTTATAGTGGGTCTAAAATCATCCCAAAACTCATTTTGGAGATAACCTTGAGTGTTTTTGGACCTATTATTTTTAATTTTCAACTTTTACCGTAATTAACATTTACTTTGGTAATTTATTTTTAATATTATTTGTTATTTTTAATGAAAAAAATTAATATTGATTTTTTAACCTATTTTAAACTTTATAATTTCAATTTTTTTAATTAATTATAACAAATAATTTTTTTTAAGGTTTTGAAAAGTTAATCTTAAGATTTACACACACAACGCGCAAGAAAATAGTTTTTGAAAGAGTGTTTTTAAGATTAAGATTTATGTGTAAACCATAGTTATTAATGCAATATATTACCATGAAATAAATTTTTTTATTATAAAAAAATAAAATTTATGTGGTTTTCATGGAAATACAAAACTGAATCTCCCCTTAAAAATAATTGATTCAATGGTTTGACTGAAAATAGTTTTTACTAAACCATCATTTTAATTTAGTTCTAAAAATGGTGGGCATTTTATTTATAATATCAAATAAAATATTAAAATGAATAATATTATTCCATAAATACATATTTTATCACTTAAAATGGATTATAAACTTCTAGGTTTTTCTTACACAATTATAATTTTTTAAAAAATCTAATTTTCAGAAAAACTAGATTTTTTTACTAAAATGTATAATATTATAAAAAAAATAAATAATTTCATCTTAATATAATATTGCTATTCTAAATCAAAAAATTATTTTAATATTGTAAAATTTAAATTATAAAATTTATAAATTCAATTTATTATTGAAATCATAGAATATAATGAAAACCCGTTTTTATTAGTAAATGTCATTTTTGAATATTAATTGTTATTATTATTATTTCATATAATTCAAGAGACAAATTTGTGTTGAACAATTATCAATATAAAAAACAATTTTTCATCATTAATCATATGTTTATTTAATTATAAATTTATAGCATATAAAATGTAAATTGTTACATATAGAATTTTTTTAATAATAAATGATCATATTACTTATTTATATTAAAGTAATTAAATTTAATTCATATTAAAAATAGAAATTATTTTATTTATACATATGTTTAATTAGGAATTTACACCAATTTATTCTCATTAATAAAACATCTAGGTTTTAAGGGTATACTTGAATATTTATATTTTATCAAAATATATCTAAGTTTTGTTTATGTTTGTTGTTGTATGTAGAGAAATACATCAAACACAATAAATTATTTAAATTTAATCATATATTAAAATCATGATGTGTTATAAGAATTATATGTCTACCCAGTGTAACATAAATATATACATTCAATATAGCCCTAATTTCCCAAGACCAATAAAAAGTGAAGGTGATAAATAAGAAATAAACTCATCTAATAATAGCAATAAAGAATAATCTCACCCTTTATTCTGGGCCCCTCTTTAGAAATATCCAAGTCTAGATATCTATCACTGATCACCAAATTCATCTAACAGAACCATTTAGGGAAAATAATAAAAGGGGATTATGAGATTCACACAGACAAAAACACTACATTTATAAAAACCATTAAAATTTCTAGAAGATCATTATTGAAATCCAGTTGGGATTCCGAGTCCTCCTTATACTAATGGATTTTTTTATAGAACCAATTTTAAAACACTACCTTTAAAATAATTGATCGAAATAAATTTAAGAAATCAACTCCCCTTTTAATGAAACATATTTAAAAAAATATTAACACCATTACTTTAATTCTACCAAGGACTTAAATAGAGTTAAACATTTAATAAACTACACATTTTATTTAAACACAATCTTTAAATGATATATAAATACTTGGGATTTAAAATTTCACTTCAAATTATAAGTAAAACCATTATAAAATAAATTCAAACCCTAAACCATCCTCAAATATTAGAACATCATTCTTTAATTTCATCCATAACAAAAACATGGTATAAGAAATTAAAAACCAAACATTTAGTTAAAAATATGTTTTGAAACTTTTTACAACTCTTGGATTTTTAAGTATCAATTCAAATTCCATGTAAATACTTAGTTAATTCCAATAAAATATTTTTTTTAATAATATCAATATAATTACAAAGGGATATTCATGTGATAATACATATAGTTAACATACACAGTTAAAAAAATCATATTTAAATTAATATCTAAAATAGAAAATAATTTTTATTTTGATGGAAACCTTTATAAAATCCCATAAAAATGTATAATACATTCACATAAAAATACAAAATAAATTTTAGAAACATATAAATCAACAAATCATAAATTAATATTGATGGTATGGTAAAACATACCTAAAATCCATGATGAATGTCATAGAATGTGTCTCCCTCGATGGGAAGGCTCCAATACGTCTAAGAATGACCCTATCAGCTCTATAATCATGAAAACCACAAAACTAGTCAATACTACCCCACTAGGGATCAAAAAATAAAATAAATTTAAGGGAAAATATAAAACATGATGGAAAGGAGGAATGAGGGTAGAAGAGTCTTTACCTAGGAGAATATAATTAAAACCATGATGGCATCACGTGATGTCACCAAGGAAAGAGAAGTTTAGATGAGGGGGGAGTGTTTAAGGGAGGGGATTCAATCTAGGAATTCGATGAAAGAGGTGGCAGTGGGGGAGATAAATGAGTTATTATATAAAGTAATAAAATATAAAAAAACAAATTTATGTTTGATACATGGTTTACTAACAGAGAAATCTTATTTTTCTCCTATTTAAAACACTTGAAATTTAAAAAATCTCGTTTCCCAAATTAGGAAAACTAATAAAATACTCAATATAATATTTAAGAAAAAATTAAAAGGGGATAAAATACAAGGTGAGATAAATGGTTTGGAGAAATACCCCAGTAATAAAAAATAATTGTGTAAGATGTTTGGATCAAGTAGAATATTATTAAAGGGGATTACCAAATGTGTGGATTTTGGATTGAGGGTAGGATTATTGGATGCAAAAAAAATCCCAAATCAGTTTCCACAAGGAGTTTTGGATTACATAAAATCATGGATATGTTAATCCAACTATCACCAATTGTTTTAAGGATTGAACCACTAAAGGGCATACTTGTTGGGACCAGGAGGTCTGGCATTAAAAGGTTTAAACATGATGGTTTCCCCATATCCCCTCTTATTAACTGGAAAATGTGATCCCCACCAAGTCACTATCACTCTTGGGGTCCCAAAATGTTTTAGTTGTTCAATGTCACATTACATAATAAATCAGACAAGATATTATTTATTATTTATTATACAACTTTGTTGTTTATTGACTGATCTCGAGAATATAATGACCCGTATATATTTGAGAATTTATTTACTTAATTTATTTATTACATTTTGTTGATAAAATGAAAAAAAATTATTTAAATTTATTATTTGATAGTATATGAATCATCTTTACCGCTTTAAGTGTATACGAGTTTTCATGTCTATATTTGAGCTATAACATATTATTCCACCGTCTTGAGTTCCTATCACCTATATTCAAATTTATATTGAAATGATTAATGGATTTTGGGGAGACATGGTTTAAGTTAATATATAATGTGAATCCAAATATAAAAATTTATGGGAACTATAATTAGAGTTGGAAAATGAATCATGGATTTACCCTAGGTTCTCAATTGATTCTTTATCAACTTTATTAATCAGCCAGAAGAAAATAGCTCATGATCACATCATTTTTTATTTATTTTTAAATGCATATATGACTATTTGGTGGAAGTATGGTTTATATTATTGGATTTACACTAAGAGTATAAATAATATAATGTAATTTATCCATGTCATAATGCATAATAAATTTCATATACTATATAAAATAAAAAATCCATATCAATACTATTTTATATAGGAATGAGATGCCTATATCATATTTAATGATAGAGATTATGATATTGGATATCGAGTGCACAACTTTTTCCACGCCTTCAGAAATGGTTTCCTTTAGATTGATAAAAAAATTTATTCATGGATTAAAAAATAAATTAAAATCATTGAAAAAATTCAAGTGATTATATACCAATGAACATGGTTTATGTCAACACATTTCAGCTACAACATGTTGGCAGCTGATGAATGTAATTATTCATAAATGAAGGAATCATATATAATTGAATCATTACTTCTGTTAGCATGAGTGTTAAACTATCAATATGAATCCAAAAAACTAATCTCCCCTCACACTTATCCACTTATATTCATAGAATAACGTTTTAATAAAGTTTATAGGGCATAATGGATGAGGTTGAGCCCATCATGAATAATGGAAATTCAAAAAATTCGTTAGATTTGTCCTTAGAATTAGATGAATTCCAACCTCATAATGCATGTGATAGGATCATGAAATGTAATTTATAAATTTTTATCTAAAATTAGTATTACCTCACATTGGAATTATTTCATCATAGTAGATTCGAATTCCCAATTTTCATTGTACCATCATTATGTGAGAGGATTCAAGTGTAGAGTACTTTTAGCGGTGATCCAAACATACACTACAAACCTCTGAACGTCACCATATAAATCCTTGGGTGAAGTATAAAATATATTATAACACTTTCATCATTTCTTATTGATTACCAAAAGAATCACTTCAAGGAAGAATAATTCATCTTGTTCACTCTAGAGTTGAGAGGAGTGGAGGAGTATATTCACTCAATATTCTTGAAAGCATTGTAGAGGATGATATCTCTAGGGATATAAAGTATTTTCTCTAGAATTAATTTTATGAAACATGATTCATGGGATAACCTTAGGAAGTGATAAAAGTAGGTATATATAAACCTAGGTTAAGGATGGAAATTGAATAAAGGATCATAGAAAATAACCAAATTACAAGAAACTCATATATCTGAATAATAATAACATATTATTAGTATTTAGTTAACTTGTACAAAACTTATGTATAAATAAATATCATAAAATGACATTTAATATACCATTCCTAGCCGAACTACTAAATTGGCCCATATATTCTCCATGGTATTGATAAAACATTGAATAGTCACTATTTCTTTAAATAATAAATATCACAACATTATTACCCAATAAATAAATAAATATTATACTCACTGCAATAATGAGTACATATTTATTAAATATTTAACATTGATATATTATCTCAAATAAACAAAAATAAAATATTTGAGATCAAACAAACATCGATAATTATTAAAAAATGAATGTGAATAATATTTTTTCAACATGATGAATTTATATAGAATTTAATTGAGGTTCTAGACACACTTAGTATGAGATCCTCTTGGTCCCTTTCTCAGTGAAATTAGGTCAAACCATCCAACATCCAAGGTTAGCATCTACAAATACACCAAGCCACACATAAATAAATAAGTTTATGTCATAACTAAATAAAACCTCTTACAAATGTACATCATGTAATATAATCCATTTTCTATGATTTATCTAATCAAATAGGTTGCATACTTGTTTTATCACCCTATGTGCTCGATGTCTCTTTCTTTGAATTTTTGGAAATGAACTTTAAAAAAACTTCCATTGACATGGACTTAATCAAGTAGTTTAACTCCCATAAAATAGTATGAGATATCAACTTTTGTTATGGAACAAAGGTGTAAAATAATTTCTTGAATTATTTATTAATGTAACATCACTAATGATATACCCAACAAATCCTACCTCACTATCAGGATATATCATCCAAGTTTCATTAATACATAATATTGCATGACTTACGATATTAATTAATAATAATATTAATTTATAAGGACCATTACACACATTTTAGTATATAAATATCTTATGGAACATATAAAGTGGTATTTCTTACTAGTGGACTAAATTTTCATAACTAATTTCTCTTAAAGATCAGTAAGGTAGAACTTCATGAGAAGAAGTCTATATTTATTATAAAACACCTTCCCCTAGTATCCTATAGTATCCATGTATTATCAGATGGTATCATCTTGAAATACTATATATATTTAAGAATATTGTCATAGAACTTATAGATTGACATCATATTGGGGAAATACTATGACACTTTAGTGAGAAAGGTACCCTTATGACATTACCACATATAATTTTAGGAAGAAGATAAATCATTACCTGATAAAAATTTATATTCATGTTCCTGAATATTCAGGTAAACTAAATTACAATGTATTTAGTTCTAGGGAAACCACTCCAGCATATTCCCACATTCACTCAATACAACTAATAACTCACTTGTTAGTTATCACATATTAAACATTCTTATACTAAAATTGTCTAGAGCTACTGGGCCTATCATATTTCTAAGCCAAGGGTTGGTATATCCAGAGGTCTCTATAATGAATCTTCTTACCATGACATCACTATCTTTATAAAATCCTTCAAGTGTTAATATCCCGAAGTATTTTATTTTTTACCCTTTTCATAAAATTTAAGTCATAGGAAATACCATAGTCAAAGAGATTTATAATAGTGATAATAACCTTTCTATTTTGGTATAACCTAAAACTGAACAATTTTTTTTGAAACCACATCTATATCTACATCAAAAATGTGATATATTTGGTTATTTTAGATATGGAAATGACAATTTGGAATAATATTTTCTTTTATATTATCATTACCTTATCATGATCTATTATTAGAGTGATATATAGAAAAACTAATGTCTTATCCCATAACACATTTTTATTCCCTTTCTCCTTATACCAAAAATGAATCTAAATCTACTTTATTATATACTGTAATATAGTTAGTAATTACAAGTATATTTAGTTAAATTGTTTTTTTTGATATTTTCACTTCATGAAACATTCAAATAAAACATTAGTAAATATCATAGAATATTTTATCGATTTATATAACTTATGTTTATTAAATTTTACTTAATCTCCTCATCTACCCATACATGTTGTCTTGGAGAGATTTTATTCCATGTGACATGAAAATTATTTTTATTCATTTAGTTCATCTTGTCAAGGTGTGAAGTTTGACTAGATTAAGGAACCCATATATCTTCCTCCCTAAATTAATTTCCTTAAAAATGAGTTGATTATTTTAAGTTATTATTAGAGAAATTAATTTTAGTCTTATCTAGTGGGCATGAATAATTGGTTTTTCATATGTTATTAACATATCTATGTTAAAAAAATTAATAATCCCACTAATCACTTATATAAATATAGGACTAATTAATTCCAAATGATTATTTTATGATCACAATGTTTTATTATATCCAAAAATTGTAATGAAAATTTTAAAAATATTATTTTCATTTATTTTTGTGTCCAAACCTTTCGGTTATTTCCTATATACATGTTGCATAGGGTCTCTATTAAAAAAACATTCCTTGACATCAAACCACTCTAAAAAATTGATCATAAAATATTTTCATAAAATGTAGAATTCAAATGTATTTTTGAATTATTATTAATGTAATTGGTTTTTAATATATTATGTATTAAAAATAATTTAATAAGTTAATAAATGATCATTATATATTGGTTCTAAATTATACCACTCATGTATAGTTTCTATTGAGTACTCACAAATAGTATCATGTTTAGAAACATCTAAATTTTGGTACCCTTGAATTTTGGTACATGTTTTCCTTTATTGAATTCATACATAATTCATAATAGTATAATTTTCCCATTTACTACATCATTGTAGGACTATTTATTTATATAAAAAAATATTATTCAAAATTTGGTGAATATAAAACCACTTTTGTTTTTAACTTCATACACAATATATATCTCTTGGAATAACTCTTCCTACTAATCCTAGTAAAATATGTGTTATTATATAGACTTATATGAATCTATAGCCAAGAATTCATTAATGTATTGTATGCACCAACTATTTTAATAGACATGTGTATCGCATTTATAGAAATATATCCATCCTGAACTAATATGGGGTGTTAATATCCTCAGTGGCTATAGAATAATTAACAAAGAAGCACTTAGTGAATTATTGATATTCATTTGATGCTAAAACTAGATTTTAAAAAACTGATTCCCATTAAGCATTAGAATATTTTACTAATATATTCCTCATTATATTGAAGTTAATATGATATCCATTATTCAATATATTTAGTTGGAATATAGTTAGTGGTTTTGATTCTAATTTTTAAGCATGTATCAGAAGAAATTATAGATGTTTTTTCGATATATATAATACATTTCATTAACCCCCCTTTACCACTATAAAAAAATTTAATGTATAAGGTTTTTTAAGTTTAAGATAACATTTAATCTATATATTATTAATTTATTAAATTTTTTTATGACATACTACGATAAGAATACCTAGAGGATACAGATCCTTTACCGAGTATATAATAATCCCACGTTTAGACATTACATAACGTTGAGTTTTAAATCATGATTTAATTTTCTTTAATTATTTAAGATATTTTTTTGTTTATATTTTTGGATAATTATTTCATAACAATAACATAAAACCACATACTTTTCAGGTTTTACACTTCCACTTAGTTTCCATTTTTCAACTATATAATACATTAGAAACATGTTTTATTTTCTTGAAAAATATTCATGACTTTCAACATGAATTCTAATTTTTTCTTACTCATCCTTATACCCAATGAAAACTATTTAAAAACCTGATATGAGGATAAAAATTATAGAAAGGGACATAAAAAGTTGAAATAAATATGTTAGTCCATTTTAAAACAATGAGATGGTAAAAGTGATTCTTCCTTTAATATAATAAACTTCGAGTGCAAATATTCATTTTACTTACTCATGTAAATAACTACACTGACCAAATAATTTAATAAATCACTTTATTTGAAAACATAAAGTAAAAATAATTACCATGAGGGTTTCTTAGAAAACATGACAACTTGTAAAAACTTTTTTTAAAAAAACATACCTTTTTATAGAAAAAGGGCATAATCATTACAATAAAAATGGTAATAAACTTGCCTTGTGAAATAAACTTTTTTCATAAAAAATTATTTAAATAATATTTAAATAATGTAGGTAACTTGGGAAATCATTTTCATGTCACTCTTAAAAATGGAACGACCTACAAGTAAATTCCAATAATCTCTTTGGGGAAACCTTACAGGTTAAATCTGTCCCATTACCCAAGGCATTAGAGACCTATATCAAGCTCACCTATTCTGGGTTTCTAAGATAACCAACCATAATTTGTTTATAATTTAACCACTCATCCCTAGTTTATAATGGAATCACCCATCATCATAAAAAATTCCAATCGTAACCCATAAAGGCTTGAATTTCCACCAAAATATTCCTTACAACTATAAGAAAAACATTTCTAAATATCAAAATACATATTCGATTTATAAACCTTTTTTCAAATACCATAAATATAGGTAAAAATGTATTTTCATTGAATAAAACATCAAATCTTACAAATTAATCCACACATAAAATAAATTTTATACTCGTGGTGAAAACTATTAACGTCGTATATGTAAAAAAAACATTCCTTTTTTCCTTTTTTCCAAAACAATCCATATAAAATAAGTTAAAATATTCCTTCAAAAAAACATTGAAGGAAATTAAAAAGTGGTAAAAAATAACTTTATAATTAATTTACGTCTTTATGAATATTTTAAAAGTAATTTTAACAATATAGACAAGGAAGAACATGATTTAGAAAATAAATATTGAAAACATTTAAAATGAGGTTCTAAAGGTAATCTGTCCCTTACATTGAGCCTGCGGGTTCAATTAAATTTTTTATCTTTATAAATAATTAAATTATGTTAATTATTTACTTTATTAAAAACCTTTTTATATTTTTTATATTTTTTAGCATCTCAAATTAATAACTTGACCAATTAATTTCACATTAGATGTTTTGACAATGTTCAACTCATACGTCCAAAATGACTTCAGTGGGTTGATTATGTACAAAGAGTTCATTATTAAATAATATCTAGAATTAAAATCATGAAATAGTAATCAGTTTTATAAATATTTTTTATATTTAAAACCAACCATGAAAGATATTTAAGAAAAATAAATTATTTTACAATCGTGGAGATGGTTCGCCGTACGTACACGTGAGTAACGTTTCCATTTTTCAACAGACCTGAGGTAAATAAGGTAAGTATAATTTTACCTATATAGAATTATTATTATATCAAAAATATCATCTTATATTTTTAGATACATTTATATATACCATATATGTGATGTGGTGATGAAAAATACATCACATCACTTCATGGAAGTGGTAATCCCGATGTACGCATGAACGGAATTATAATTTTTTAATGGAAAAAATGTAAGAAAATATGTGATATAATATCACTGAATAATTATAATTTTATAATTGAAATAATATATATACATTAAACACAACATCACAACCATCCATGATAGGTGGTGGAAGAAAAAAAATTACATCACTTCGAGGGGAAGTATTAAGCTGGACACATGAATGATGGTTTCATTTTCCATTTAATATAAGAGGAGATGGATATAGGTTAATAAATTACTATAATATTATAAAATTATATTATAGATACTAATTTTATTATATATCATTTGTTATAATAGTTTTAAATGTGTATGAATAAGAAATAAAACTAAAACATTTAGTTAAAAGCTATAACACTTCCCCAAAACACATCATTTTCTTTATACCTTAAGCCCTCTAAGGATTGTTCCTAAAAATAATACATATAGTATGTGGATAGGTATTTTTTGAAATTATATTTTTAGTGATTTTATAAAATATAGTGCTACAAATGTGTGAGTAATTGAGGAGTGAGGGTTCTCTTTTATAAGTGAGGAGATGAGTACTCTTGGAATTACTTGAAATATTAAATTAATATAAATTAATTTTCATAAATAAGTCCTACCAAATTGATATATTTATAATATAGGATTATTATTAGTAAAAATAATATTATATAATATTTGTTTATAGGTTTAGGTGTTGATTTCACCGTTATCTCTTTATTTTTACCCCTGTGAACCCTTTTGACGATTATCGTGATAAAGAAGTTTTTAAATCGTTAGGGGTATTGAAATTTACCATAAATATAAAATTTACAAATAAATGGAACATGATTGATATTTATAAC
The DNA here is from genome assembly GCA_963277665.1 of Viscum album. Classification (NCBI taxonomy): domain Eukaryota; kingdom Viridiplantae; phylum Streptophyta; class Magnoliopsida; order Santalales; family Viscaceae; genus Viscum; species Viscum album. The sequence goes on from OY728130.1 coordinate 403,707,625, forward strand.
CTTATCCCATTCAGTTGGATAAATATAGTGTTTTTATGAATTTTAATTCATTTAATAAAATATTGTTTGTTATAAAATACCTTTAATGTCAATTTTGAACTATTCATTTAATTTTACTTTAATGTCATCAACATAAAAATTAAATTAGAATATAAATTTTTTAAAAATACCTAATAAGTTATATATGTCTATAAAATTCACAGGACACTATTAATTTCTCAAAAAACATTACTTTTAGTGTTTTTAAAATCATTTAAATGATTTTCTACTACTTGTACAAGCACTAAGTCAGAATTGCATAGTATTTATCACAGTTATATCATAACAAGAAATTAAAAACAAAATAATATCATAGAAATATATAAATTAAGTTCAATATAAATTTTTTTATTCATTCAATATGTATAATAACTCACATATTTTTTATGAAAGCGTATTCAATATTTTATTTTTACTTTTTACCTTGCATAATTATTACACAAGAATTTTGATATGTCAATTGTTATATAAATACATAATCCATATGTATCCAAAAATATAATCAATAATTCTTCATCTATATTTAAAAATTAAAAAAATTACTTCTCCCTTCTCAAGTATGATCTTTAGGATACCAAATTTGACTTTTCTAGTGTTGTACACACACTACATCGATACTGGAATTGATTTTCGTATTTATCATGTAATAATTTGTAAATTATTTGTTTGCAATTATTTTTGAATTATATTTTTCTTATATTATCATACCTTGTTAATTAAATATGTTTAATAGAATTTTATAGCATATTTATGGCTCTGTGATATCATAAGAGATATCGTATTTCATTAAAACTATATTTTTTACTATTAACCTAAAATTTTAGTACATCAAATAAAATATAAAAAATTAATCCTAGGATAAATATGATATTATTAAAGAAAAAAACAATTATATTTCATGAAATTAAATTCCTATAAGTGATATAAATTACTTTTAATATAAATACATAAAATGCAGTGAAATGTTTTTATAAAAATGCATTTTGATTCAAAAAATGAACTTATACCAAAATAAAATATAAAGTTTATTCCTATATAAATAATTACAATATTTGTATTTAATGGATAATTATATTAATTTAAACTTCAAATTTAATGTTAAATGGTACTTTTTAATGAAAATAATTGATAGTTTTACAAAAATTATTTTTCTAATATTCATTAAAAAAATAAATCTTTCCAAAAAAATCCCAAATTTTACCAAGATAATTTTGATATAATGAATTAAAAAATGATACCATTTTTTATTAAATAAAATTTTATTTTTTTGATTGTAATTATAATATACACACATAAATAAATAAAAACCATTTTTGAAGAAAATGTATTATTGAGGAATAAAATGAATTTACTAAAATTGAGTATTTATTTCATAAAAATTAATAAAAATATTGGTATTTAGTAGAAATTATAAATATATATTTCATAGTATATTTAATTTTATTCACACCCACCAATTCAATGGTTAGGTTATAACTGTAATGTCACGAACCAACCCAGGTCAACCCAAAACCGGTCACCCGAGCCGGTCCGTGACATGGCCCGAGAGGCGTTCTCGATCTTCTCGGGCTAGCGACAAGCATTAGGGAATCAATAGAGAGAAAGTGGGAATGATTTCTCCCAATAAAAAGGCATCAAAAATAAAATAGAACAACACAAGATAGATGAATGACAGGAAAGGAAAAGCACATCCAACAATAACAAACTAACCTGACCACAACCAAAACTCCTCGTGACCCTAAGAGTCTCTCAACAAACCACATCCAACTCTCTTCCCCAGGGAGCAAGCTTGAGTCAAACCTGTAATAGAAACTAAAAACAATAAAACACTATAGTAATGAGTATTAAAACTTAGTAGGCATTCCCAACAAACTATTCCCAATGAACTAACTTTAAATAAAGAAATTTACTAATTCCAGGATTGAACTAAATTATACAAAATATGGGTTTCCACACACACACACTTCCATTTCTAAGACAAGTAATAGTCCATTTCCCTTTTTAATTTAAAATCAAGTTTAATGACTAAAAGGAATATGTGCATTGAATTTTAAATCATTTTTGTGAACGATTTAAAAATCCAAATTTTAGTTATTAGTCAAATGGAAAACCACACACAACACACAACACACACTAAGGGAATGGAAAATAAGTGGCACACATGGGTTAGCAACCGAACTAGACCTCTCATGTGTCTTTCACATAAAAGTAAACACTAAAGGAAACTTGGGTCAAACCTAGGAGATCGTGAACAATCCAGAACGTACTATACATGTGACTCATCCCGAAGGAATGCCTACTCTCGATGACTTCATAACGCCCTAATGCTCGGTGTTTCCCTACATGGCCAAACCGAGGGGCCCAATCCCCTAGTAGAGTGTAATCCTTACTAAGGGACACTAGCCAGTGCGTAGTCTAAACTAGTGCACCAATCGTTCTCAGAAGATTCATTTACTATGCTAGGTTCCCATGTCAATGTGTATAACAAATAAGAAAGTGGTGAGTCAACAAAGTCAACCAAGTAGCACAAACATCACAAACAAATCGTGCAATCAACATACACCAAATATCACCCCTGAGTCACCCCCAAAAAGAGTTTTCCAAAATAATTTATTTTATTAAAGTGCCAAACATGCCTTCACTAATTTTAAAGAAAATATTCATTTCTCAAGAGAACCAAAACACCTGTTCACACCTCAAAATAAATCAGTTACCAGTAAACCAAAACAACATTTGAAATTATATGAATTATGTTTAAAGTCTAAATAGGCACTCTTTCACTACTGGATGTCCATTCATCAGGAAAATATTTCAAGTGTCATGTATAAAATAAATGACTCTTTTTACACGAAATTATCAATTAAAAGTAAATTATTTTGTAATATTTTTCATTTATTAAAATTAATAAAAGATCAAGCAATTAATAAATTCTGAATTTAAAGGAGAATGTATTGGGGGACCTACCTCAAAAGTGTAATAAATCCGTCCACTCGGCTCTTGGAGCTTTCGAACAAAAAGCTGTTTCTCTTGACGATGGCAACCCGGAACCGCCTCACCTATACGCATATACATTTTCATATATATATATATATATACACACACACACACACCCTTTAACGCAAGTACATATACCCTGCACCATGAGGTAATATGCTCAAGGAGGATATACATATATACATGCTTAGCCATGTATATACCTATAGGTCTTTGTCACTAATGACCAAAACCAACATCATGAAGAGTAAAACACACTGCAACGATGCAAGGGAGTCCAATAACTACCAAAGGCTCCAAACACAACTAAAACAATTTCACTTCCCATAAAATAATATTAAATAATAGCAACACATGAAAAATACACCTTTCATGGAAAGAATGTCACAAGGCCAATTTGCATCACACTCACAACTTAATAAATCATTTACATAATTAATAAAACTTTTTACAAGATGTATAATAAATCTTCCCTAAATGAAAACATACTCCAACTCCCCTCTTTAAAATTAAACACACACTAAAACATTTTCCTACACATGGTGCACACAATTTATAAGATTTAGTAAACCACTTAAAAATATTTTGAAGAAACTCTAAACAGTATCCCAAGACTTTGAACACAAAAGACAACCTAAAACCCCTTTTGGGGCCAATCCTAGACCACTTACATGTCAAAATAGAATTTTCATCACTTGTGCACCATAGAAAATCAACAGAACAATTTAGAAAACACTATGAAAAGATCATCAAAAGTTTCCCTAAAATCAAAACATTCATATCACATAAACACGTTACTAAACACTTCGAAAGAATATTTATACATCAAGAAAAACCATATTTTCACAAAGAAGATTAATCAAATAACATACTAAATTAATTAAATAGAAAATAATAATAATAATTTGTCAAGTAACAATTATATACGGGGAACCACCAACATCAAATGTAGAAAAAACTTCCAACCAGATGCGCAAACTCCATCGCGTGTTAATTCCACCTCAAAAAACGTGGCTAGACCCTAAAACCAAAACATCAAACCAATTGTCACCCAAAATCAAACCAAAGAAACACAAAACCCTAACCCAAAAACCTATCGATGGAAGAAACAACCAACCGAGGGGAAACACACCTTCAGAGAGGGTGCGAAAGGCTGGCCGAGCAAGATGGGGTGGTGCCGAAGTTGTGTCGTGCTAGTTAGAGGCTTTCTAGAAGGGGGTGCAACCAAAGATGCGTGTGACAAAGGTTGCCCGATTTGGAGGAGGGAGGCTCTGTTTTGCCGAAGAGGGAGAGGAGGGGCACGACTCAAGGTGGTAGTGTTGTGTGACGATGGTGTGCCTAAAGAGTCCAATGGGTGTGGGGGTTTGTTGGGCCAGAGCTTCGGCCGAAGGTAGGGAGTGTGCCGGAGGGAGGCTTGCCAGACCAGGGGGATCAGGGCATAGCGCACTAGGAGAGAAGTGGAGGGGAGGGGATGTGTCGGTCCTGTTCTCCAGAGAAGGAGCTGAGCAGTGGTTGTCTTAGGGTTAGGGGGTGCTGTGAAAAATACATGGGGGGAGGAGGTCCACACGAGGGGGACGAGAGAGCAAGATAAAGGGAGGGAAAAAAAGAAAGGAGATAAAAATAAAGAGAAAAATAAATAGAAAAAATAATAATAAATAAATAATGAAATAAATAATGAAATGAAACCTAAAAACAAATTAAACTAACCTATACATAAATCACAAAAATAATGGTAATCTAAATAGTAATTCAATTATTTTATAGTTATAACATTAATTTAATATTAATGACCAAATCAAAAAAAAAATAATTGTGAAAGACAAATAATAATAATATCATTATTATTATTGAGGTTGGGCAGTGTTTATGGTCGTATTCAAGGTCGCACTCCCAAATAATAAAACATCCTCTAATTATGATTGGGCTCTACACACAATTGCGCGTATGGACGCACACTCGTATAAGATGACAAATCCCTTTTAAAATGGAACCAATTCAAACCGCAACACAAAAGAAAGACCCAAAATAATTAAATTAAAAGAAGTGTCAATCGGGGTGTGACAATTATCCCCACCATGAAACTTTCTACCCCAAGAAAGTCCCAAAAGACTTTACTAAGCAAAGATTCCAAGAAAGACCAAGAAGATACCTAAAACAAAACTCAATCAAATGAAGATCGGGTATTCAAAACAACCATGACATAAAACTCCAAATATCTCAAGGCTATAATCACCAAGAAAAATTACCAACAAAATGAATTCACCTCAAAATACGATTACAATGTGGAACAACCAGACCCCTAACTTATGGATTACCAGGGCCGCTCAAGATCTCTAAGGACAATCATCCAACGACCCACTACCCAAGCTTAACTAGTTACCATGACCAGGGTCGGGCATAGCTGTAGTATGGGGTTGCCCTACCATAATTAGTTTTGAAACAGAGTTTTTCCATAATTTCTCCTGATGGTGGTCTCCCCACCATATTAAGATTCTTATTAAACATTGGTTCTCCAATCCAAGATGACTCACAAACCCAGATAAGTCTCTAACACTGGCTTAACCATCCATAATCCCTATGTTTATCCAACCAACATAAGAGGATACATCGGTGAGACCCACAATGGGTCTCCCCACCATTTTAGAATATTCCTAGCACCACGGGACCCACACAGGCATTCCGAATTTACTTTGAGAAATACTGAATGAACCCTTCATCACGAACCCGCTTACATGGGATGACCTGCATGGATGATTTCCACAATGGCTAAAACTCCATCACATGAGATGGTTTTGATATAAGAAACCTCTAAAATAGAGGAAAACTGGATAGGTGCACGTTATCCCCACAAGACAAAACCATCTCTAAAATGAGTATAATTTCGATCCATAACCAACCACAAGAAGGTTCACAAATCATGTCCACCAGCTTTACAAGAATACATGTTCTTTGAACCTTTTTAAGGGCCAAGAGGGACTCCCACAAATGAAGACCCCAACAAGAAGACAAGGCCTTTAGGCCCTTCATAAAAAATATGAAGACTTCATAGGAAATAACACAACATGGAAATTTATGTTGTCCTCATCCCATCATTGCAGACTTAAATCGAATCAATCTCATCCCACTTCTGATGGGTTTTAGACTGTGCGTAAGCTTCACCCTGAGACCTATGGCTAGGGCTCTGATGGTTGAAGCATCAACCGCCTCGCAGTCATAGGATGACCACATCTGACTGGAACTTCCTCCGCTGAAAAATCAACCTGCACACTTCTTATTGTTTCCCAAATGGCAACACTGTCAACATACCAATTGAGAATTGAATCGAATGATTTAGAGTGTATGACTGACCACACTAGAGATAGGATATTGAGCGGTCTGTCCGACAGGCAACACGATTTGATAGAAGGAGCACTCCAAGAACATGAAACATCAGTTCACACTCCTCATCGGATGAGGAAACTTCACTTCCATAGGTACAACTGTGGGATAAGGTTTGTCTTAAGGATCGCTCAAGACATCCTTATTTGCAGCAGGAACATAGCGATCAACGTTTACTGATTTAGTGTCACTCCACCAAGCATACTCGATAAAACATACACCACAGAACTTTAAAAGTTCTTCCAAAACTGAAGACACTTCCAAATTCCCCAAATAACTAAATGATATTCAATCAACCTCGACGTCTACAAAAAATCAACACAATCGAGCAGAACCCAACTCCGCCACTCCACTGGGAGTCTGAGCTGAGCCAAGAACCGAGAGACCTGACAGAAACCCATGGGACATTTCTAGAAGGCATATTTGAAACAAGGAACATAAAACAGTGTTCCAAAAATCCAAAAACATCACAAAGAAAACATCCATATACTGAACACAAATCAAACAATTTCAATTTAAAACATCAATTCATTCTTAAGGAAAAAACCTGTTTGAGGAACCAAACAGAGTACATTAAAAACCCAATAACTCTTTTGAACTCATCGCTTTCAATCTGAAATGAAAACCATTTTCCAATTTCCAAAACCATTTCAGCACAAAAACACAATTTATAGAAAACCCCACCTTTTAGGAAACAATAAGCAGCTTTTAAAATCAATCACTCGCCACTGATATTCCTAGATGCCTCACAGATAAGCATTTGTGTGCCACTCACGCACCCATCCACATGATCTACCAACTATCCATTAATCACATCCACATGAACATGTGAGCACCCATAGGAATACCATTGGACAAAATATGGCTCTTCTGATTTCAAAACAAAACATTCCTAATATTTTGAAAATAACTTTTTCCAAAACTATTTCAAAAACTCAAGACAAATTTTCAAAATGCTTTCTATTTATTAAACAACCCACTTCAATTTCAAATGACCCAAGTATTCCATTTAGAAATTAAGCTTTGACAAATCAACGCCAAAGGTTCAAGAGAAACACACCCCAAAAATCTTTCCAACCACACATCAAAATAGAATAAGAGAAACACCAAATTCCGCTTCCATTTTTAAAGGAAAACATTTTCACCACAATCCCAAAGCAGAGGCAAGACATTGCAAATATTAAATCACATAGATGGAGGACTAGTGGTTGTGTCTAATCCAGCTAAATGGTTTAGTAGACCATGCCCTAGGTAATAACTAACCACTTGGAATGTCGAACCGTACTCTTGGGAATCACATGGGTCGCTACTCCATGTGAGACATGTGTAGTACCGGTTTACTCCTATTGTCATCCCCCATCCACATAGAGCAAAGAAAAAACTTAAATCCCACACTACCCCTGGTTACATGAGGATCAGAATGGGTAAGAGTTAGCAATGCTCTCCCTACACCTACAACTCGAGTACCGAAAGTCCTATCTCCGATCTACCTGATGCCCCAAATAACAAGAACAAACCAGCTCTGATACCATTTTTGTCACGAACCAACCCGGGTTGACCCTAAACCGGTCACCCTAGATGGTCCGCGACATGGCCTGAGAGGCGGTCCCGATCCTCTCGGGCTGGAGAAAAGCACCAGGGCATCAACAGAGAGAAATTATGAATAATCTCCCCCAATAAAAATAGGCAGCATAAATAAAATAAAACGACACAAGATATACAAAACGACAAGAAAGGAAAAGAACGTCCAACAATATCACACTAACATGACCACAACCAAAACTCCTCATGACCCCGAGAGTAGCTCAACAAACCACAACCAACTCTCGCCCCCGACGAGCAAGGTTGAGTCAAATATGCAACACAAACTAAAAAAAAAGAAAACACTATAGGCATTAGTATTAAAACTCAGTAGGCATGCCCAACAAACAATTCCCAATGCACTACCTTTAAATAAAGAAATTTACTAATTCCAGGTTTGAACTAAATGATACAAAATATGGGTTTCCACACACACACTTCCATTTCTAAGACAAGTAATAGTCCATTTCACTTTTTAATTAAAAATCAAGTTTAATGTTTGAAATGAACAGGTGCATTGCATTTTAAAAAAATTTTGCGAACAATTTAAAAAACCAAATTTTAATTGTTAGTCAAACGGAAAACCACAAACAACACACAACACGCACTAAGCGAAACAGAAAAAAGTGGCACACAGGGGCTAGCAATCGAACTAGACCTCTCAAGTGTCTTCCTCATATAAATAAACACTAAAGGAAACATGGGTCAAACCTAGGAGCTCGTGAACAATCTAGAATGTACTATACATGTGACTCATCCCGAAGGCATGCCTACTCTCGTTGACGTCATAACACCCTAACACCTGGTGTTTCCCTACATGGCCTAACTGAGGGGCCCAATCCCCTTGCAGAGTGGAATCCTTACTAAGGGCCACTAGCCGGTGCGTAGTCTAAACTAGTGTAGCAATCGTTCTCAGAAGATTCACTTACTATGCCAGGTTCCCATGTCAATGCGTATAATAAACAAGAAAGGGGTGAGTCTACAAAGTCAATAAATTAGAAAAAACATCACACACAAATCGTGCAATCAACGTACACCAAATATAACTGTTGAGTCACCGCCAAAGAGATTTTTGCAAAATAATTCATTTTATTAATGTGCCAAATGGGATTTCACTAATTTTTAAAAAAATACTCATTTCTCAAGAGAACCAAAACACCTATTCACGCTTCAAAATAAATAATTTATCAATAAACCAGAACTATATTTAAAATTCCGTGAAATTTGTTTAAAGGCCAAATGGGAACTCTTTCACATCTGGGTGTCCGTTCATCAGGAAAATATTTCAAGTGTCGTGTATAAAATAATGGCTCTTTTTACACCAAATAATCATTTAAAGGTGAATTATCTTATATTATTTATCATTTATTAAAATTAATAAAAGATCAAGAAACTAATAAATTTTGAATTTGAAGGTGAGTGCAGTGGGGGACCTACCTCAAAGTGGAACCAAGCCGTCCACTTAGCTCTTGGTGCTTTCTAACTGAAAGTTGCTGCTCTTGATGATGGCAACCCGAAACTGCCTCACCTATACACATATAAATTTTCATATATATATATATACCCTTTAACCAAAATACATATACCTCGTGCCATGAGGGAATATGCGCAAGGAGGATATACATAAATACATGCTTACCCATGTATATACCTATAGGTCTTTGTCACTAAAGATCGAAACCCACATCTCGAAGAGAAAAACACCCTACAATGATGTAAGGGAGTACAATAACTACCAAAGGCTCCAAACACAACTAAAATAATTTCACTTCCCATAAAATAATATGAAATAAGAGAAACACATGAAAAATAAACCTTTCATGGAAATCATGTCACAAGGCCAATTTTCATCACACTCAAAACTTAATAAATCATTTACATAATTAATAAAACTTTTTCCAAGATGTATAATAAAGATTCACTAATAGAAAACATACTCAAACTCCCCTCTTTAAAATTAAATACACACAAAAACATTTTCCTACATATATTGAATACACTTTATAAGATTTAATAAACCACTTAAAAATATTTTGAAGCAACTAAAAACAGTATCCCAAGAAATTGAACACAAAAGACCACCCAAAAACCTTTTTTGAGGCGAAGTGCACACCACTTACATGTCAAAATTGAATTTTCAGCGCTTGAGCACCATAGAAAATCAACAAGACAATTTAGAAAACACTAAGAAAATATCAGCAAAAGTTTCCATAAAATCAAAACATTTATATCACATAACACGTTACTAAACACTTAGAAATCATATTTATACATTAAGAAAAACCATATTCACACAATACAGAATAATCAAATAATATACTATAATAATTAAATAGAAAAAAAAATTCAAGTAAAAATTATATATGGGGAACCAAAAACCTAGAATATAGAAAACACTTCACAACCTGATGCGGAAACTCCACCACGTGTTAATTGCACCTCAAAAAACTCGGCTAGACCCTAAAACAAAAACATAAAACCAATTGTCACTCAAAATTAAACCAAAACTACACCAAAACCTAACCCAAAAACCTACTGGTGGAAGAAAGAACCAACCAAGGAGAAACACTCCTTTAGTGAGGGTGAGAAAGGCTGGCCAAGCAAGATGGGGTGGTGTCGGAGGTGCGCCGTGCTAGTTGGAGGATTTCCGAAAGTGGGGTGCGACCAAAGAAGGGATCAACCAATGCTACCCTGTGAGGAGGAGAGAGACTCTGGTTCACTAGGGATGGAGAGGAGGGGCGCAGATCATGTTGGGAGTGTTTTGTGATGGTGGTGTGCTGAAAGAGTCCACTGGGTGAGGGGGTTCGTCGGGCCGGAGCTTCGGTTGAAGATTGGGAGCGCGCTGGAGGGAGGCTGGACAGACCAGGAAGGGGGATTAGGGTATGGCGCGCTGGGAGAGAAGCGAAGGGGAAGGGACACATCAGTATGGTTCACTGGAGAAAGAGCTGAGTGGAGGTTGTGCTAGGGTTAAGGGGTGCTGCTCAAAATAGAAGGGGGGGGGGGAGGAGGTCTGCGCGAGGGAGAGGGGAGAGCAAGAGAAATGCAGGGAAAAAAGAAAGGATATAAAAATAAAGATAAAAATAAATTGAAAAACTAATAAAAAATAATGAAATTAATAATGAAATGAAACTTAAAATCAACTTAATATAACCTATACATTAATCAAAAAAATAACGACAATCTAAATAGTAAATCAATTATTTTATAGTTGTAACATTAATATAATATTAAAGACCAAATCGAGAAAAATTAACTACGAAAGAAAAAAATAATAATATCAATATTATTATTGTGGTCGGGCAATGTGAATGGTCATGCGCAAGGTCATGCACCCAAATAATAAAACATCCTCTAATTATGATTGGGTGCTACACACGGTCATGCGTACGGACACACACCCTTATAGGATCACAAATGCCTTTTAAAATAGAACCAATTCAAACTACAACCCAAAAGAAAGAACAAAAATAATTAAATTAAAAGAAGTGCCACTCGGGGTGTGACATGAAACATTTTGGAATTAATATATCATGGGTTATTTAAGATTGGTGTTGCATGTTGTATACACCATTGGACATAATGTTATTTTAAAATATCATGGTGTTACATTATCCCCCTTTTGGAAATTTTATCCTTGAAATTTTATCTCATGATAGATATAAAGGCTTTAAAACATTTCTATAATGAATTATAAGGAGTGTAAGAAAAAACATAAAAAAATTTATTATTAGAAAACACCATTGTTTGAAACCCAAATCATAAAATGGTATAATAAAAAATCATTCAAAAATAAGGAAATATAAATACAAAGGACATATGAAATAACACATAACTAGGTTTCTAACTTGGGTTAAATTATTTATAAGTGAAGAAGTAGATGTTGAGGAAAAATATAATGTCGAAATAATGATAGAGAGTGACAGAGAACATTGATCATAAGAAAAATTAATGATCATGAGGAAGGAAATGAAAAAAACCATAAATCAATGAGGTGTGAAAATGACCATCAATTTATTAGAAATTAATTTAATAGGATTTAATTTTTATTTCGGGATCCTTCACCCAATGTTTAGGAATTATAATAAAATCTAGACTAAGAACAAATAGAAATATAATTACTTGATTTTCATTGAATCCATAAATGAAATTTCATCATTCGGTCAATTTATTCCATAATACAATCTTTTAATATGAATTATGAGTATTAAAGATCAAATTTTCTTGCCTGAATCACTGAAATAAACTTCTAATAGATCACATAATCCATAAAAATGATATCAATCTATTCCTCCATTATTTAGATTTTATCCAAAACTAAAATGGATAGCGTATTCTAAGATAATACCCAAAATGTTTAAATCCTTATATGATTAAATAGAATCCAAAGTTTACATTAAACCATTCCAAACATAAATAATACTATATGCAAAATAATATCAATAACATCAAAATTAAATAATGTTTTAACCTCAAAGGTTATCTCAAACATTCCATCTTTCCTCCCCAAAAAATGTAATGATATTCTTATGAAACAATCCTTCACATTAGACCTAAGGGTTAAATTTACCTAAAACAAATAAAAATTCTTAAAAAATAGAATTAATCACCTAAAAATAACATATATTAAAAACAAAAATCATACCATAATATGATTCACATACCGAAAATGAATATAACTTAATTATATATAGTCAAAAAAAATATGAAAATCATTTCTATATTATAAAATAACCACCAAAATTATTTATAAGCTTTCCATAATCAACCAAATATTTATCTGTAAAATCATTTAACTTCAAGAAAACAATGTCATATTAACAAGGGAATTAAAAAGGCGTTTGGTAGGTGATTCATCCTTTTTTCCCTTCAGTTTTGGGTTCAAGGTAGATGGAACTGCTAGATGATATGAGTTGTTACCTGAATAAAATGACATATAGTCAATAAAAAATATTAATATTGTTTCATTATAAATGGAACAAGTTATGTGATAATAATATTCATAATTCACCTCGATCATATAATATTCCTAAAATAATATATTATGAACACCCTATAACAATAAAATAAATTATCAAATCATTTTTATCTCTACAATTTTATTTACATCATATTTTTTAAAATAAATAAAATAGTCTTAATCCCTAAAACTTATATCATTAAATGAATTTCTCCAACAATTATCACATTTTTTCTAGACCACTTTACAAATCTATCAATTATATCTAACATATATATCTAAATTAGAAAAAACCAAACCTACTATAGAATAATCCTTATGTGTATCATGGTACATATAACATTTGGAATATAACATAATATTATTGACAAAATTCCAGTACAACATAAGTCTAAAAACTCCAAACATAAACCCATCCTTCATTCAAATTATTTGTTAAAATTTAATCATTCATTTCTGTCTTTATACCTTAATAATTCATTATAATAAATAATATATGTTATTTATGTAATTTTTATTCATCAATGTCAACCCAACCTCATTTCATAAATTAAACTAAAAAAATAATTTATAACTTAAATATCTACATTAGAATTTTATTTATATCCCCTTTATATTTTTCATTGATGGCCAACTTATGGAAAATAAATGGTATTGTCATTTTTGTTATTTTACTTATATATATATATATGAAATGGTTGAGATTTTTAAATTAAGTACAAAAGATACTATGAACCTTAATTTTTTTAGAAAAATAAAAAGGTGTTATAAAACTCAAATATTTTATTATAGAAGATTTGAATACTAAAGTAGTTATTAAAATCATTTAAACACGATTTTTTAATAATAGTGATGATATAATAATTTGTAAGGGATAAAAATGTTTTTCACAATCTATTTCCTTCAATATTGATAAAAAAATTAATCTGTTTAAAATGACATCATTTAAACAGGGAATAAATTATTAAAGGAAACAAATATATAAGGGTAAAGGAAATATAATTAAAATTTTATAATAATTTAATACATCAATTCATTTGTATCCCAGTTGATTTATGTTTTTATACAATCCCAAAAATTATTATAATTATAATTATAATATTAATTATTATTATCGATAACATACTAAACTTTTTGGTTATAGAGGAAATTTATATTATGCTCAAATAATATATTCACATCTAAATTAATCAAAACCCATTTTCTGATACAAAATATATAGTCTCAACCTTAACACATTAAATAATATTGAGTTTTTAATTAAGAATTTATTTTATTATATCCTCGAATATATTTTATGGTTTTGAATTTCGGATAATTAGTTCATTAATATTACATTACAAACTCATACATTATAATTTTTACACTTCCACTCAATATCCAGTTTTCTCACATTATAAAACTTTTGAAACATTTTTTTTTCATAAAAAATATTCATGACATTCAAATTGGTACTTATATGTTTTTAATCATCCTTATACCCAATGAAAAACATTTTAAAACATGGGATTCACATAAAAATTTTAGTATAGGATATAAAAAAATAAATAAAAATGTTAGATTATTTTAAAACAGTGAGATCAGAAAAAAGAGTTTTCCATTAACTTAATAAACATTGATCTCAAATAATCATTTCACTTACACATGAAAAAAAACTCCACTACCCAAATAAAACACTTTTCAAGAAAAAATAAAGGAAAATTAATAGTATTTCTGTTTCTAAGAAAACAATATGGCTCATAAAAAACATTTTCATAAAAACTTACATTTTTAACCTAAACATGTATAATCATTAATTTAAAATAAAATAACATTAGTATATCCAATGGAATAAATTATTCTCAAAAATACCATAAGAATCATATATAAATGATGTAGGTAAATTGGGAAATAATTTTCATACCAATCTTACAAATGGAATAAATAACATAGAAAATTCCAAAAACCTCTTAGGAGAAACCTAATTGGTCAACTCTATCCCCTTACCCAATGTATTATAAAGCTATATCAGATCAACCATTTCTTGTTTATAGTGGAACCACCCATCATGGTTTTATAATGTAACCACCCATACATAGTTTATAACATAACCAATCATCATCATAAATAATTACTAAGAATTATAAAATAATCATAACACATGAAGGCTTATATTTCCAAAAAAATATTACTTTCACCCAAAATTAAAAAAAAAAATCTGATATCGAAATATCCATTCCATTTATTTATTATGAAAATATCTAAAACATAGGTAAGGATTGTTTTTTCAGTGTATTAAATAAGATATTATTTAAATGAATCCAAATATCAAATAATGGTTATAGTGGTGGGGAACACCATTGACACCATATATGTTAAAAGAGGACATTCCTCTTACCTTTTGGTCAACAAATATTTATAAAATATGTAAAAGACTATTTTTGAATTTTTTAAAATAAATTAAATAGTGACCTAAAAAATTCCTTTATAATTAATTTTTATTCATATAAATACATTCATAAAATAATTTTATGAATATGGACATAGAATAATATTATTTTGAAAATAAGTCTTGAAAAAAATTAAAATGTGGTTCTAAAGGTAAAGTGTCTCATACCTAGAGACTGATCATCACATACAGTCCTTGTCTTCCTAAATAATTAATTTTTTTTATTATTTACTTTATTAAGATACTTCTTCATGTTTATTATTCCTTTAATTTTTTTTATTACCACATCATATTCAATTACTTAATTAATTTTTTCTACATTATATTTTTTGACAATATTCGACTCATATGTTCAAAATGAATTTGGTAGGTTGATTATGGTTAAATTGGTCTTTATTACATAAAAAACCTAATAATAATAGTGAAATAATTATCATTTTTATACAATAATTATACATTTAAAACTAACCATGAAATATAATTATGAAAATTAAATTACGTTACAATCATAGAGATAGTAGTCTATATGTATGCATGAGCAACATTTCAATTTTTCAATGAACATTAGAAAAATAAATAAGTAATATTTTTATTTTAAAAAATTATAATTATATCATAAATATTATATTATGTATTTAAATACCCTTATATATACCATCCATGTGATGAGATGATGAAAAACGAATCACATCGCTTTGTAGATGTTGTAACCCACACGTATACATGAATAACGTTATCACATTTCAATGGATGGAATGGTAAGAAAATATATGATATAATATCCTTCCATAATTATAATTATGTCATGAAAATCATGTTGGAGTCGGTTCCCTAGAACAAAATTCTCTTTACTTTATGAAAACATGTATTCAAAGATTCAATATTAATAAACTTTTTATCACATGATGATTGTTCTTATGCATACCATAGTATGTGATAATTTTATAAAAGTAGTTGTCACACTAAAAGGTCATAGTAGCTCCCTACTGTGATGAGAACCCTTAAATACTATGACACTATTCTTAAATATGTGTTCTATATCCGGATCATATCATTTTAGGGACACAAACGATACTGGATATCAGGGGTGGAGACTCATTTGACTTTGAGAAACCTTCTCGTAATGTATGCCCTTTGAAATATCTAGTACGATATTATGATAATGATACCTTCCCATAAGAAATCAACATTTATATGTGTCATTGGATGTTCCTATCTACATACCTTTGTATTAGTCCTTAGACTCTATAATTATTATTAACTAGTATTATGAATCGCGTACTTTGATGTATTATGGAAAACCCTGACAACAGATGCTCATGATGAGGTAGGATACGTTGGATGCATCACGAGTAGTATTTCATTAATGAATATTTAGTGAAAGGATTTTTCCCTTCTGTTATTTAAAAAAAGTTGATATCTCATTCCCATTGATGGAAATGGTATAACCTAAATAAATCCTTGGCCATTGTGTTCTATATGCAGGTTCAATTTCTAAGAAGTCAAACCAAGAGACATTGATCACATAGGTTAATGGCACCGACATGAAACCTTCTAGATTTCCAATATCCTGATAAAAAAGATTATATTACATTGTATGTGTTTATATGAGGTATTATGTCATTGTGACATTAAATAATTTCTATCCGGGTTCCATATAGTGTTGCTAGATGATAACCTTGGATTTTTGGCTAATTCACCTAATTCTACTGAGAAATAATCCTACAGGGTCACACACTAAGTGTATCCCGAATCATAGTTAAAAAAATAATTATTTATTATTTAAAAAGTTGAATAAATATTATTCCCGTATATGGTTTAATAATTATTCATGTTTTCTTGATTACATATATTTTTTCACCAGTTAGTCAGGAGAATATAATGTTATAAGAATATTTAAGCAAGTTTAACTTACTATATAGTGGATAAAATATTTTTTCTTTACTATATAATAATGTAGTGATTTTAATTTAATTAATAAATAGCTATTATTAATTTCCCAATAAATATTGTAGAGTAATATCATACTATGCTTAAAGGTTTGGTGAGAAATTATAAATATTGAATTTTATTTTATTAAATAATTCTTTATTTAATATTCATGTTAAGTGCATATCAAGAAATACTAATAATATTATTATTTTACATAGGGTTCCACAGGGATTAAATAAATAATAATGGTGACTTGGGTAATTATTTTATTTAAACCCAAGCGATATATACACCCAACAATATTATTTTGTTTAAGAGAAAATTCATTTCTTTTGGTTGTTCACATTGGATTTAGAGAATCTTCTCAAGTCATAGTGAGATCCCTTCTCTGAGAGCACTCCTAAGATAGTGGGGGGATCTTCCACCACCTCCCAATCTCAAGTCAATACTGATCTAGGAGAACACTTTGGAAGGAGTTCTCAAGTTGATAAAAGTTAGAAAAAACAAGAAATAGGATCTGTCACGCTTGAACCCAGAGATACCTATGACAATGTTCATATATTTGTGGTACACATGTGAATCACCGCTAGAGGGAATATGCCTTGATTATTACAATGAAACAACCTTAAAACATATATCTATTGTGATTTTATCAATGATGAAATAATTCCAAAATGTTTATTCTTTAATTAATTAAATTGATTATCAATAATATGCAATGGTCCACTCTCTCGTTACAATGTTTTATTCCATGTCTATTTTCATTGATTCAATTCCATAGATAACAATGTTTATCATTGTTTAAATCTTATATTGATCATTCATCATGGTAAAATGCAATTTTCAGCACAACCTATCACATGCTTTTGCTATTCCCAGAACCAACAAGTGGTATCAAATCGGTCAAATAATTATTTATAATTATTTGGGGATCATTGATTGATTTACCCATTTGTCATTTAGATTTCAATTCACCATTAATTGTTCTTTTATTATGAATTGTGATATCTTTTTCTTCCTATTCCGTTTCTCATTAATCTAATAAATACGATTAATTTTATGAATAAAATAAAATAAAATATCTCCTCCTGTGGTGCCAAGGATTCTGGATGGATAACAAAGAAGTACACACCGCGTACTTGTGTTCAATATACCAGGAAATAATTTGGAAATTAATTCAATCTATGTTAATTGATGACATACAATGAATTTATTACTTACACAACATGTTGAATGGGTCAGGGTGGTGAATATTCAGTTGTATTACACACTATTTATCCCCACATACATGGTGTGTAGTCTCTGTGAGTCACAGACTGTACGTGTATTACCATACATAATTACCTGACTAGTGATCATGTAATTCAGAGACCACACATCATGTAACCCATTTTACATGTCGTGTAATCATTTTTTGTGGTATTATTTCCATGTTGATTTTCTTGGTGTGTACTTCATATAGACTATGAGAGACTTACACACCGTGTAGATATCTTTTACACACAATGTACTTATGATAAATTACATAGATTTAAAATTAATTTTTTATATTATGTAAACCTTATTGAAATGTGCTTGTGTGTGTTAATAAAGTTGATAGGACATGCCATGTGATAGGTTATAATATATATATATAAATGTTAACTTAACATCTTTATAATGTTTACATTTGTATATCATTTATGATTCGTAGTACAATTGTCACTCTATGTGCACAGAAGCATAACACGTGACTAAAGAATCATGTAATTCATGTAATCATTAAGTTATTACTACATTTATAGAAGGTACGTGATAATTCATGTATTCCATATGTCACAAGAGTAAACAATACATAGTTATAATACATGTTGGCTATACTAAGACGAGTATTCATTGTGATTCTGCCAAGGTACATTTATGTAATCAGTTAATTTTGAATAATTTTATTTAATTTGTTTCAAATTATGATAGATGTGAATATCAAGGAAATTAGGTTGAGAATTAAAATAAAATAATTTATTAATTAAAAATGATAATTAATTGATTCGAACATTATTTATCTTAAATAAAAATGATGAAAAATTTAATATTAGTTTTATTAAATTCATAATTATTTGCAAGCATGTAGATGAGATTAAACATAGACAAGAACTTTGTATGTGATTGGTTTCATTTAATTTATTATTAAATTAAATTTTTGGCCTACATGCCTTCTCTCCTCTTATTATGTAATGGCATGTGTTCCCATGGATTATTTTATATAAACCCTTTTACCCTCACCTACATGTGAATAAAAGCATATGTAAGGGATGAAGCTCCCAAGATAGTAGAGGCAGTTCAATTTTAGAGCTGAGGCGAAACAAATCCAAGGGAGATATATATTTGGATATGTGCAAAGTTTTAACATGAACATTAATTGGTTCAAGGTGTTTCCCCTAGGTCAATGGTTAGTTTATAAAAATCTAGAAAAAATAACCATTAGTCAAATATCTTGATCATGTCCCCTTATTATTGTTTTTCTATAATGTTTCATGGTTATTTCATTATGTATGTTTTTTCATGATCACATAAATTAATGAAATTAATGAGAATTCATGGTAGAAGTAAAATAAATTTTCCTATCTATAAAAATTATCTAATACACTTTTAATAACTTATGTAAATCCACATAATATTATCAAGTATCTAATAAATATAATAATTTAAAATTTATGTATAAAAGGAAAAAATAACTCAATTATATATATTAAGCCGGTATAACCTTCCACTACTTCAGTTAAAATCAAAACATACTTCAAAGTGCTTGACCAAGCAAAGTTGGGGTGATTTAAATTATTGAAGAATTATAACATTATGTTTTTGGTTGAATTAACTTAGTTCACATCAAGGTATGACTACGAAGGCAAGACTTGGTGTAATTGAGAGGCAAGGGTTGAGTAAATCCAATTTCAGGATTTCTGGATTGGGGAGTCGTCTCAAGATTTCATGGAACTGTGAGTTAATGCAATCAGAATTTGTAATGCCGACCTAAAACAATTCAACTTTCTTGTCCAAACAAATTTGGGGTAATGAGAAGGGGAATAAAGATCATTTCCACTAGAATGTCCAAGAAATAGGATATTCTAGATCTAAAGGTATAGGCTATTTGACATAGATAAAATAGTTGGATATTAATAAATATAATATTTATTTATATGTCTAAATATATCTGATAAAGTACTAAAATATCTTCTTATCTTATTTGTATAAAAAATGACATCAAATAAATCATTTCAATCCATACATGATAAGGATAATGTTTTCACAGACATAAATTTCCAATAGTGGCAACAGTACCTCTGTGTTATCATTCACCAAAAAAGGAAATTGTATGTTATGGAAGAATATATTACCAATTCACCTGGTAATGAGGAAAATTATGAAGAGTTATCACTCTATGAGAGGCATTTAAATGAATCGACAAATGTTCAGTGTTTCATGCTATCATCGATGTCCAAAGATCTTTTGAAGAAACATGAGGATATGGATCCATATAACATGATATTTTACTATTAGGACCTCTATCAAGATAATAAAAGACAATAGAGGTATGAGATCTCCAATGATTTGTTAACAACTAATCTTGGAGAGTTTGTGCTATCTAGACTCATGTAGTCAATATTATTGGCTACGTTGAATTCTTAAACATCTTACAGATTAAATTTCTAAATGAGTTGAGTACAGATCTCATAATTTTATCACTACCCATGACCTTATCTATTTTTATTATTAATTACAAAGTGAGAAATAATGAGGAGAGTCTTTAGGAAATTTATACTTTGATTCACCAAGTGGAAAAGGACATGGGGTGTAATAAACTCATAGTCCTTATATGGAACAAGAAATGGAAGAACTATGAAAAGAGGTCCAAGACTCATAAAAATTATAAATATCCCAAGCACCATCTTTCAAAGAAGAGGAAGATACATAGGTAGGGAAAGGAAAAGGAGGAGATAAATTTTTCATTTGGCTAGACAGGCCACTGGAAGCGGAACTACACCCAAAATCATGGGGAAGATAAATGTGTGTTCATTATCGAGTGAAATATTTCAATATCTACACATTGACTTTTACATGAAACTTATATGGCTCACATATGTAATGAAATACATCAACTATGTATATTTTGAAAGATTTCTAGAGGATTGGTGGATCTGCAATATGAAAATGGTTTCAGGCTGCCCTCCCAATCCATTATTGACTTCCACCTTTCATTTTGAATGAGAATGATTTAAGTTTTAAAATATTGTTATTATGTACAAATAGTTAGCAAGAACATAATTTATGTATCATGTTTAGATGAATATGGGTTTACTTTCATGTTTTTAATTTAATTTAATTTTATAAAGAGAACATACGTTCTGGTGTGGAACATTTAAATAATGGTCGTTATGTATTAAATTTGGAAAAACCAAGTGTGGTAAATTGATAACGAATCATATTCACATGACTCATCTAACACCCAACTATGGAATCACCACCTTGGTCATGAAAATGAGAATTTATTGAAAAATATCTATCAAGATGGTTTTTTAGACTATTAGGATCTAAAAAAACTTGAATGATTTCAGGCTTATTTACAAGAAAAAATGACCAAACAACCATTTGGTGGATAGGGTAAAAACTCGATAGAGAATCTAGGATTGGTGGACACTGATGGGTATAGAACATTTCCTATAGAAGATTCAATCAGATTTAGTTGGTGAATATATTAACCTAGAGTTCATCAAATTTGTATATGAGTTTGGTATTCAATCCCAAATCACTCCACCTTACACACCATAGTGGAACGGTGTCAGTGAAAGGAAGAAACTTAACTTGTTAGATATGGTTAGGTTGATGATGAGTCATGATGATATTCTATTATCCTTTTGGGGTTATTAAATATTAATTGTAGCATACATAATAAACTGTATACACACTAAAGTGAAAAAAATTATTCTCTTTGAGTTATATTGTGGAAATAATTTTTTTTATCACATAAACATATATGGGGTTGTGAGGAGTCTGTTAAGGCCTTCTCCAGAAAGAAACAAGCACCCCACGGCACAAAAAGTATATTTATAGGGTATCCCAAGGAAACAAATAGATAATTTCGATAAAACCGATGAAAAAGATACACAATAATTGGTAGATGGTGTAATTGAGAGGGAGCACATCTTAAAAAAGTATTATGGGAGAATGATTGAATTCAATGAAATTATTTCTCAATACAATAATTGGTAGATGATAAGATTCTATAGGTCCCCATGGATGAAGTAGTTTATTAAACCGATGTATTATGTAGAATCATGAGAGAGGTAATAGAACCATATAAATATGGTCTTATAGTCACAGAAGATGTTAATCCATTATTGGTTGATAGTGACGTACCTATCTCATACATGGAGGTTGTAGGGAGCACCAAATCTACAATATAGAAATAATCCATGAATTCTAAAATGGATTCCATGTATCATATCCATTTTTGGGTTATAGTTGATGCACCAGTTGATGTAAAGCACGTCAGATGCAAATGTGTGTTGAAGTGAAAATAGGACATGGAATTTAAAGTAAATACCTATAAAGAAAGGCTAGTGGATAAAGGGTTTAAACCGTGCTAAGGAGTGGACTATGAAGAATCCATTTCACCAATTTTCATGTATAAATCCATCAGAATTATATGTGCTATAACATCTTAACATGAAAATGAGATTTGGAAGATGAATGTAACAAATTCATTCCTTAATGGGAACCTTTAGGAAGATGTATATCTAACCAAAAAAGGAGGGTTTGTGACTCTAGGTGATTTCAAAAGTTTTTTCAATTTTAAATGATCCATTTACAAGTTGAAGAAAGCATTCAGGTCATAGAAAATTAGATTTCATGAATCCATAAAATAAGTTAGTTTCATTTTTAATTAATATGGTTTGTGTGTTTAAAAGAGATTTCGTGGAAATGTAGTTTTTATCCTAGTAGTATATTTTGATGACATGTTACTTATTTTAAATAACATACCAGTCTTACAATCTGTTAATGACTCATTAAACAAGTGTTTTTTCATGAAGTACATAGGTTGAGCAACATATATTCTACATATGAATATCATTCGTGATTGATCCAAGAGGTTTCTTGGACAAATTCAATATACATATATTGACCAGATACTAAAGATATTTAGTATGGAACAATCCAATATTGGATTTGTTCTAGTGTCACATGGTTTACATATTTCTAAGAAAACACATTCTCAAACACAACATGGGAAAGAAAGAATGAGTAAGATCCCATAAGATTACATGAGATGATCAATAATGTAGGCCATGTTATGTACTGGACTTGATATTTCCCATGAACTGAGTATGGTAGGTAGATATCAAGAATATCTAAGATAACAAAATCGGTATACTGTTAAGGTTATCCTTAAGTATTTGAGAAGAACTAAGAATATGTTCCTAGTGCATGGAAGATATAATAAGTAGGTCATCAGGGGTTATACTGATGGTTTTTTCAGAGAGATCAAAATGATGTAAAGTCAGAGTTAGGATGTTTTTTCTACCTCAACAAAGCAACTGTGATTTGGAAGACTTCAAATAAGAAAATTTTCACTAATTATATAATGGAATCTTAGTATATATAATCTCTTAATGTATATTAGGAATCCATTTATATTTGATAATTTTTTTAGGATCATGATGTGGTATTTAGCAGTAAAGACACAATCACATTATATTTTGATAATACTACAACAGTGGCTCTTGAAAAATTGAGAAGGTCACACAAACTAACAAAGAACAAAATCTGTATGTATCATCTCTTGAGGGAATTTATTTGATTATTGAAGTTTTAGTAAGCAGAGTACCTATGGAAGAGAACATAGAGGACCCCTTGGTTAAGGAATATCTCATTATAAGCATGAGTATTATGTGAGAGATAGTATATTGAAGTTTGTTTGATGTTGGATCTAGTGTAAGATGGAGTTTGTTGGAGTTGGTTCCCTAGAACCAACATTAGTGTACTTTATGATAACATGTATTCATATTTTTGAATATTAATAAACATCTTACCACATTATAATTATTATTCTATGTAACATACTATGTGATAATTTCCTTATTGTATATATCAAACTAAATGATCATAGATGTTCCCTACAATGATTATAACTCGGATGTACTATGACACTATTCTTAAATATATGTTCTCTTTCCATATGATATCAGTTGAGGGAAACAGAGGATAAATGCTTTCAGTGGTGGAGACTCATATGACTTTGGGGAACCTTCTCATGGTTTACGCCCTTGGAAATATCTAGTACGATATTATGAGAATGAGACCCACCAGTAGGAAATCTACATTTATATGTGTCATTCGATGTTCCTATCCACAGATGTGTGTATTGGTCTGTGGAATTTAATAATATTACTATTGAGTATTATGATTCACATACTTTGATGTATTGTTGAAAACTGGGACAAAAAATGTTCATGTTGAGGTAGGATACGTTGGGCGAGTCACAAGTAATATTGCATTAATGAATAGTGCAAGAAAGAATTTTTCCCGTATATTCATTATCAAAAGTTGATATTTGAGGCCCTTTTATTGAAATTATATATGAAAAATAAATACATTTCCATTGCATTTTATAATAAAGTTAAATTTCTATGAAGTCAAAGAAAGAGACATTGAGCACATAGGTTGATGAAACCATAATGCAACAAGCTTGATTTGAGATATTTTGATAAAGGGATTATATTACATAGTAAGTGTCTATATGAGGTATTATTCTATTATGACATTAACTTGTAAAATTATTTTATTTTAACTATAGGGATATATAAAACCAATTATATTATTTAATATGATATCTAATTCATTTATTTTAGTTGTGCACAACAGATTTGAATAATCCTTGCAATACCTAGATATCTCTCTTCTCCGAGAACACTATTAAGAATGGAGAATGATCATCCTCCACCTCCCACTCTCTAGTCAAGAGAGATACAGAAGAATGATTTGGAAGTGGTACTCAAGGTGATCATAGGTGGAGAATGAATGCAAAAGGATATACTATGATTGCACCAGGAGATACCTAAAAAGATGTTCATATATTTTTGGTACACATTTGGATCACTTCTAGAAGAAATCTTCTTTGATTCTTACAACACAACGAATGTTCAAAACATACCAATTGTAAGATTCATTATCCAAGAAATAATTCCAGCAAGGTAATTTTTTAATTAATTTAATTTAATATAAATAAGATTTTATGATCCTATTTCTGTTCTGGTGTTCTATCCCTTGTTTATATTATTTGATTCAATTCTGTAGATTACAATGTTTATCATTGTGTAAATCGTGGATTGATCATCGATCATGAAAAAAATCTAATGTTGGGTATGACCCATCACACTCTCCCAGTATTATCGGAACCTAAAAATCATATATATATATATATATATTAAATCTAACATTATAACTAGTTATGAGATGTGGTTATAGAAACAAATTACATCGATTCATGAGGCGATTGTCCACCATACACACAAAAGATGGTTTTATTTCACATTTGAGGGAAGAAGAGATGGATATAGGTCAATAAATTAACATAACAACATTTAAATATATGGTATATATTTATGTTATTATATGAAAATGGTTTTAATAGTTTTATGTGTAAGGAATAAGAAATCATACTAAAACATTCTGTTAAAAACTATACATATTCCTCATAAAACATCCTTTGTTTTATAACATAAACCATACAAGGTTGTTATTATGCCTAATATAAGATATATAGAATGTGGTAAATTATTTTAGATAGTTATTTGGGTCACTATTGGTGAAATTAGTGTTCTCAAATGGTGTAACTAATAGAAAATATGAGGTTCCCTTTTATAAGTGAGGGGAGTGTCACTCTTGGAATTACTTAAAGTATTAAATTAATATAAATTAGTTTGTATGGAAATGAAGAAAAAATGAAATATTTAGAATATATGATGAGTATTAGTATAAATCATATCATAATGTAAAATATATACAACTTTAGATGATGTTTTTACCCTAAAATCTTGTTTGAAAACCTTAGTTAACCCTTTTGATGATTACCACGATACCAATATTGTTTACTTTTTGGGGTTCAAAGAATTCAATATAAATGGAAAAGTGAACCAAAAATGGACTATGATTGATATGTTAAACAATATACCATTTAATGGGATGAATATATGATTTTTATTAATTATATATCATTTAATAAAATATTTCTTATTAAAAAAATATAATTAATGTCATTATTAGAACTGTTTATTTAATATGACATTAATGTCATAAATATAACAATGAAATTAGAATATTAAAATTTTACACATAATTAATATGTTATATATAACTATAAATTTTTGTGAAACTACAATGTACCTAAAAAATATTACTTTTAGAAGTTTTATTAACATTTATTTTATTTTTTACTGCTTGCTCAAGCATTGAGTCAGTACTACATAAGCATTTAAGATGATTATATCACTAATAAATTTTTTAAAAGAATTAACATAAAAAATATAAAAAAATTAATTTCTAAATAAAATATTATTTTCATTTAATAATAATGTACACATACATATAATTATTAAAAATGTATTTAATATGTTACTTTGACTTTTATAGGCTTGCGCTTACCTAACACAAGAATTTATATAATAAATCGTTATATAACTAAAAAATTATTAAATATCCATTAAATTCATCAAAAATAATTTATATTTTTAAAAAAATTATAACAAACACTTCTTTCTTCTCAAATATTATCTTTAGGTCACCAAATTTTACTTTCCCCGTATTATACAAGCACTACACCGACACTGAAAATGAATTTCAGATTAATCATGAAATAATTAATAATTTAATTTTTTTGAATTTTTTTTTTATTATATTTGTATCATACTATAATAAATTATTATTTACATATGTTTAATAAATTTTTATATCATATTTATGACTTGGAGATATCATAAAAGATATGATATTTCATAAACCAATATTTATTACAATTCACCAAAACTATAACTTCTTCGAAAAAAATTCAAAAATAAATATTTTTATAGATTTGAATTTTTTAAATGAAAAATTAATTACATTTCATCATATTCGTGTCTCATAAGTGATAAATTTTACTTTTAATATAAATTCATAAAACACAATAAAAAACCTTTTTTTAGTAAATTGTGTTCTAACCCAAAAATGAACTTATGTAAAAAGTAATTTTTAAAATGACTCATATTTATTTAGTTAGATTTTTTATATATAAATACATATTATATTAATTAGAAAATTTAAATAAAAATGAGTCTTTTTGATGAAAATACATGAAGGTTTTAAAAAATCATTATTTTCACTATTCACTGAAAAATCTAACATTACAAAAAATACCATAATTTTACCGTAAGATTTGTTGGATATGATGATTTCAAAAATTATATCCATTTTTTAAAATAATGTTTTTTAAATTTCTAGAAATTAGTTATAATATTTTCTCACAAAAAGCAATAAAAACCATTTATGAAGATAAAAGTATTTTTGAAGAAAATTTATTTTTAATGAATAAAATTCCTTTAATAAAAATTGAGTACTTATTTCCTAAAAATTAATAATTACAAATTTATTTATTAGTAACATTATATATATTTCATAATTTGGATAATCCTATCCATAACCACCAATTCAATGGTCAGGTTATAACTATAGCATTTAAATAAACAAATATTTTGGTTTGTTTATTCTTGGTGTTGCATATTTTGTATGCTATTGAACATTGTGTTCTTTAAAATCTTGGTTTGTTTCGAATTATATTAATTTCATATCCAAAAACTAATAAAATATATTAATGAAATGTCATCAAATAAATGAACATACCTTTAGATTCACTTTAGAATAGTTCATTTGGCCTTGATGAACTAAAATTAAAATATTTTTGTTGTGTACCTTTATAATTAAAGGTTTATTTTTCTAAAAAAATATAGAGTTCCTTTATAAGTATAAATATTTTTTTATCTCATTAGATACTAAAAAACTTTTTGGTTACAAACATGTCAATTAATTTTAGTTTATCATTATAAATAATTTACTTTCCACGGTAAGGTATGAGTCTTATGTCACAAACCGTCCTCCGAACCCATGTCGTGACTACCCCAAGCCCGTCTCCCACAGGCCAGGGGCTAGAGACTAGCACCAAGGCGTAAATCCCAACAAAAAACGGAAGGAATTACCTTTATGAAGAAAACTAAAAACCATAGAGTAAGCCAGCAGAAGTAAACACTAAGTAAAACTGGGTACAAAAGTAAGTGTGGAACTGGGCCAGAATACAAACCCAAACTGAAAGTGCAGTACAATAGAAAGTGCAGTACAACTGAAAGGGAGTGCAGTAGTAGAAAAGTAAGCAGCAAGTCCAAGTCGTCCTCTGGAAATCCCACCTGAAGGGTGGGTACAGATCGTCTCCTCTGCTCCTCATCTCCAGCCATCCGTTCCGAGCACGTCACGTCCAGTGGTTCACCTCTAGGTACCATCCGGCTCCACGAGCTTCTACCTTGATCAACACTGTCCATTGTCTTCATCCAACACAACGATGTGCGGGCAATGCCCGTGCAGGGGTGAGTATACACTACTCAGTAGGGACCCCGAGACCTCCAAAGGTCTCCTAGAATCCACAAAAGATAATACACAGAGGAAAGATACAATCATGAAGTAACATCCAACTCTACTTTGGTATATGCCCATACATATACCAAAGTCATCAATTCCAATACGACTCCAACATCCGAGCCCAAGTTCGATCACGTCCACAAAAGAAAGCACAACCCAATCCACATAAGAAAGCACAACACAATCCACATAGGAAGGAAAGTCAATCATATCGAAGATATTGATTGAAATTCAAGACTCAGCTCACATAGGTATAATTATTCGTAAGGTGATAGGGATGATCAGATGTAGCCACTAATTCATCTAATATGGGACCCACGTAGGATACTAGACCAGCTAAACTGTCAGACCCACGTAAGATACAAGTATAGTAGTCGTCACAGCCGAACCCATGGAGGATTCCCATACGGTTGTTGTCATCGTCGAACCCACAGAGGATTCCAGTACGATAGTCTTCAACGTCAAACCCACAGAGGTTTCCAGTACGTTTTTCATCACCGTCAAACCCACGGAGGATTCCAGTACCTTTTCCATCACCGTCGAACCCACGGAGGATTCCAGTACGATAGTCTTCACTGTCGAACCCACAGAGGATTCTAGTACGATAGTCTTCACTGTCAAACCCTCAAAGGATTCCAGTACATTTTCCATCACCGTTGAACTCATTGCTGCTAGGGAACTCCTCCTCTATCGAGTATAGTGGGCCTACTACTACAACCAAGCTCTTCCCACTAACCTTGGACTGCTGCAGTACTCCACCTGTCGAGTATTATGGGCATGCTGCTACAACCAAGTGCTTCCCACCATGGGTCTTCCGCTTCAACCAAGCGCTCCCCCTCATAGCCTACAGAGGTACTCCTTATGTTGAGTACCGCGGGTCTGCCGCTACAACCTAGCGGTCCACTATCATGGGTCTACCGCTACAACCATGTGCTCCCCACTGGGCTATCGAAACACTCCAAGTCGATCAACCAGTAGTCATCAAGTCTCAGCCAGCTCTAGGGTTTCCGCACACAGCACGCTCGTTCCGGGAGGGTCCGCTCCACGAGCCAAGAGGTTGATACATCAACTATCACGTAGACCAGAGTTGATGTATCGAAAATTTCCATCATATCAATCAGAACACAATGCGACAGACGGTGCGACAATCGGACGCCTGGTCTGAGAATTATTGGCCTTTTCATCCCAAGGGCACGGTTGGTTTTTAAGCTAAAACCAACCTGACCATACTCTAGCTGCATCCAAACCTCGATCGGAGTAAGCCAAAAGGTCTGTCTCACTAAGAGGAATCCAACAAAGGCGACAACACGTCAATAGGACGTCCAGAGCTCAAGTTATAAGAGTTTCCGCTCCGAGGGCCCAGTTGGTTTCGTGTTCGAACCAACATGGATGTTCCCCAAATTCTCTGAAACCTTGAGTACAAAATACCGAAACACCTGTTTTGATCCAAGGACCCCAACGCAACTGACGGTGCGTCGATCGGAGGTCCGAAGCCCAAGATATGTGTAAAAGACTGAAAACAATCTGAAATGGGGGGTCTGGGCCCGGCCCAACCCCCCTGGGTCGGCCCGAATCAGGTCGAACCGACCCGGGTCTGGGTCCGACCAATCAGGACGCAGCTCGCCCTGGCGTGGGCGGCTCGACCCGGTGCGGACGAGGCCCGAATGGCTGGTCAGCTCGGCCGTTTCAGCTGAGCGGGAAATAGAGAGGGGGGCGTTGCCCCCCCCCCCCTTGAATGAACTGGCGCGACATTAAGCCGCGCCCTTCCCCCAAAACCCAGAACGGCTCAGCCACGACGGTCTCCTCCGGTGGCGTGCTGCTGCCGCTCTCCGTGGACCACCGGACTCGCATCGGTGGTCCGTTTCGGCTGCCTTCTGCGTCTAAAGTCTTCCCGGGACCTGATCTTCACGGCGGAGGTTCCAAATTGCCTCTTCGGCCCATTCTGTCATCGCCCATTGATCCGCACATCAATTAAACAGCTTGTGGAGTCTTCAAATCGCCTTTGCGGCCCCGTTTCCTTGTCTCCATCAAATAACTCATCGACAACTATCTACAGAGGGTGGTTGGGCGATGTTTGTTCATCCCATGCCCTCCGTGTTAGACGCTACCAATAAACCAAGATTACATAGGGTTTATAAGAGAAAACAATCAATTTTGTTTAAATAAAATTAAATCAAATCATTCCACGATCTCTTTAATAAATTCAAAGCATACCAAAATCCCCAACCCTTAAATAAAATATCCGCGGATCAACATGATAATAAGTTGATCTGTGTTCTTTGTTTTTATTTAGAATGAAAGAAACAAGGGAATTAAATCATACATAAATAAAAAACCCTACCTCGAAGAAGTCACCGATTGAGGTTCTTCACGGGAAAAGACGTCGTGGAAGATGGTGTCATTGAAGGAGGCTTTGTGAGCATCATCGACATCGCGGTACACGGCCTCGCGGAGAAGTGGATCGTCAGCGTCGCAGTACATGGAGTCGCATCGCCGATCTCCGAGGAATTAGCATTCTTCATCATCCTTCATCGGAGACCGGCATTCTTCTTCGGTGTCGGTACGTTCTTCACATTCTTCAAGGAGGAAGATGAAGTTCTTCGTGGAACTCTCCCTCTCAACACAACGAAGCAACCCGTAATGAAATAAGACTTTTTCTTATTTAATTAACACACACAAGCCAACATTCCATTTGAAATACAAAAGAACTCATTCAATTAATTGAATTATTTGAAGAGTCTTAACAGTCTAATTAATGTGAGAGTTGACTTGGCATTTAATAAGGGGGGTGCGGGTGTGTCACAAAAAAAAGGGGGTTTGAGGAAGTTGAAAAGGTGGGGCTTGTGTGGGGCCCGCCTTACTAATATCCTATCAAGAGGTTAGTATATAGTGGGTCCCACCTCAACTTCCATAAGTAGGATTAAAATAATTAGAACATAAAATAAAAATTATTGCATAAATTTTATTTTATTCATTAGTTAACCTTTTTTTTAAATAACCACACCAGAGAAAACGCAACTCCAAAAAAGGTGTTCCTAAGCAATTACCAGCACTACGGTTTCATTGGTGCCCTTAGATTTCGATTCCGAGCACCGGTTCAAATGTTAGGAAACCCGCTCGTTGGTTCACTGAACATACCCGAGCGAAACTTCAGAAATTGATTCTGGGCACACTGGGCCTTGGAATTAGGTTCCGTCAGAAACTGAGTTCTTGTAAAATCCCAATGGAAATTAAGAAAAAAATATTCCCTTGAATTTTACAGGTCTTTACATTACTCCCACCTCAGGGCTTTACGTCCCCTTAAAAATATATCATAAACTAGGGGAACAAATGTAGGTACTGTGAATGCAACTGAGCCTCCCGCTCCCAAATGATCTCCTAGAGGTTCCCATGCTTCCATCTGATGCCCACTAGAGGAATTGACTGCCCAAGTAGGACCCACTCCTGTCGACCCTCGGTCTCTACCAAGACCTCCACAAAATCCTCCCCATTGTCAAAGTCCAGCTCCCCATGGTCGATGATATGCGTCGGGTCGTGCACGTATCTCCTCAGCTGAGATACGTGGAAGACGTCATGCACCCTGTGCAACTGAGGTGGAAGAGACAGGTGAAAATCCACCTCACCTATCCTGCTGAGTACCTAAAAAGGTCCGATGATGCATAGAGATAACTTTCCACCTTGGCCAAAACTCTATATTCCACGTCGAGGTGAGACCCGTAAGAAAATGTGGTCGCCATCCACGAAATCTAGTGGTCTCCGCCTCCTGTCAGCATAAGACTTCTGCCAGATTTGAGCTGTCCTCATCCACTCCTGGATGAACTGGACCTTCTCTGGTCCAAAAGAGTTGCTAAGATTTTGTCTTTGCCGATAAGAGAAATCTGATCTCATCCCCTGGATGAACCACATTCTCTGCCTAATACAGTCAATCCCGACATGGATGATACTAATCCACACCAAGGATGACGTCGTAAGGACTCGACACTACTACCAAGAGATACAACCTTTAATCTCGCTTGCAAGGGTTAGCATTAGTGTGTGGTCACTGGGTTTCCTCCAGTAGGAATCTAAAAAGTGATGGCCAAGTCAACAGTTTAAACCGGAACCTCTTAGTAACAAAATAAAGAGAGGAAAGGAAAGTAATGCCACAAAGAAGGTGTCTTTTATTACTGTAGCTCAAAGTACAAAGACACAAACATCCACAAACAAACATCAACAAAGCTAGAAGAAACATGAACAAAAGTCTCCATGTCTGGAGCTAGTCCCACTCCTGTCCATCTGCTCCCAGAGCTCCATGATCATAGGCCTCAGCTTCCTGAAGCTGAGCTCTCCCCTGTCCACCCATTCCCTATGTTTGGGGTGGTCTTCCTGGAGGTGGTGGTGGTAGGGCCTCAAAGCGTCACCCACCACCCGCTGCACAGCCAGCTCCCCAACCTCGGTCTCCTGCTCCTTGAGATCTGCCCCGATCGAACCTCTGCCTCTGCCAAAGAGGTCCTTCATTTATCCGTTGGTCATCTGTATGGAGGGTTGGACAGTCACGTGCCATGTGACCAACCCCACCATAGGAGTAACACTGTCCGCTCCTGGTAAGTCGTTCTCTACCCCAGGTGCCTTACACACCCGATCTTGTGTCATGCAGTTGATCACCTGTAGGTCTGGTCCTCTTGGACCTCTGCGTCATCTTTCTACTGCCCACTGCAGAAGACTATGCCGCATGTCGGTTAGTGGTGGGTCCTGCTACTGGAGACTACTCAATAAGGAAACTCTCCACTAAAAGGGCTCTCTCTAACACCCCGGTCTACGTCGGGATGTTGTGAGAAACGATCGAAGGTCTAATCTCTCGCCTAAGCCACTACTTGAAGGTTCAGGTCCTAAAGAACAGGTCCCGTACCATGTCCGTGGAATAGAGCGAGAGATCGGTAAACCTCGCCGAGTACTGGGCTACCGTCATGCTGCCCTACAACAGCTGTAGTAGCTCCTGGATATGCACCGCACGGAGGGTGGCTGGAAAGAACTCTGAGCAGAAGAGGCTCACAAAGTTCGTCCAGAGAAAAGATGCCCCGTTGTTCACCTAGAGCATCAAGCTCCACTATCTGCCTGCTGCCGCATGCAGGAGGCTCCCTGCAAGGATCACTATGAGGTCAGTTGGTGTCCCGACTAGCCTGAAAACTCAAACTACAGCCTCTGGCCAATACTCGGCTGCCTGAGGGTCCGTCTCCCCATGGAACCTGGGCGGTCTCTAACACTGGAACTCGTGCAGTGCGCTAAGGCAACATGCAATCTCAGCGGCTGGGGCTGGTTGCATCGGTGGCTCGGATGGTAGAGGTACCGCTGGTGCCTCTGCTGTAATGGGGCCCTACACCGAGGCCTCATCACTCGGTGGGCTGTCATCTCCCATAAAGCTCCAAACCCTATCTGGCTGCCATCGTGGGACCATCCTGGAAAGAGACAGGTGTTCCACGGTCTAATAGTATACATGGTGAGCTGACACAAAGTAATCACCAAAAAAAATTTCGAAACACACATGCAATCAGTGTTTTCGTGCACTGAGTCGGAAATCAGAAGTCAGGGTCCTGGTGTAAGGATACGTCGGCCGCCGCACCAACACTAGACTCCCTAGACTTATAACCACACTCAATACCCTTATCATTATTGCTTCACATAGAAAAAGATTAGAGTCCCGAGTTCTGTGGTAGAACAAAACTCTTCTGATACCAATTTGTCACGACCCGTCCTTAGAACCCGTGTCGTGACTACCCCAAGCCAGCCTCCCATAGCCAGAGACTGGAGACTAGCACCAAGGCGTAAATACCGTCAAAAAGGGGAAGGCATTTCCTTTATAAAGCAAACTAACACCATAGAGTAAGCCAGTAGAAGTAAACACTAAGTAAAACTCGGTAAAAAAGTAAGTGCGGAAAAGTAAGTGGGCTAGAATAAAAAGCCAAACTGAAAGTGTAGTACAACAGAAAGTAATGTACAACTAAAAGGGAGTGCAGAAACAGGAAATTAAGTAGCAAGTCCAAGCTGTCCTTTGGAAATCCCACCTGAAGGGTGGGTACAGATCATCACCTCTGCTCCTCGGCTCTAGTCTTCCGTTCCGAGCACGTCACATCCAGTGGTCCACCTCCAGGTACCGTCCGGCTCCACGAGCTTCTACCTCGATCAACGCTGTCTGTCGTCTGCATCCAACACAACGAAGTGCGAGCAATTCCCGTGCAGGGGTGAGTATACGCTACTCAGTAGGGACCTCGAGACCCCCGAAGGTCTCCCAGAATCCACAAAGGATAATCCACAAAGGAAAGATAAAATCATGAAGTAACATCCAACACTACTTAGGTATATGTCTATACATATACCTAAGTCATCAATTCCCATACGAATCCAATATTTGAGCCCAAGTTCAATCACGTCCACACAGGATAGAACAACCCAATCCACACAGGAAAGCACAACACAATCCACATAGGAAAGCAAGTCAATCATATCGAAGATATTGATGGAAAATCAAGACTCGGCTCACACTGGTATAGTTATTCGTAAGGTGATAGGGATGATCAGATATAGCCACTGATTCATCTAAGCTGGGACCCACGTAGGATACTAGACCAGCTAAGCTGTGGGTTCCATGTAGGATACAAGTATAGTAGTCGCCTCCGCCGAACCCACAGAGGATTCCCATACAGTTGTCGTCGTCATCGAACCCACAGAGGATTCCAATACGATTGTCTTCCCTATCGAACCCACAGAGGATTCTAGTACGTTTTCCATCATCGTCGAACCCACAGAGTATTCCAGTACGTCTTCCATCACCGTCGAACCCAAAGAAGATTCCAGTACGATAGTCTTCACCGTCGAACCCACGGAGGATTCTAGTACGATTGTCTTCACCGTCGAACCCATGGAGGATTCCAGTACGTTTGCCATCACCGTCGAACCCATAGCTGCTGGGGAACTCCTCCTCTATCAAGTACAGTGGGCATACCGCTATAACCAAGTACTTCCCACTAACATTGGACTGTTTTAGTACTCCACCTATGGAGTACTGTGGGCATGCTGCTACAACCAAGCGCTTCCCACCCTGGGTCTGCCGCTACAACCAAGCGCTCCTCCTCATAGCCTACACAGATACTCCTTCTGTTGAGTACTGCGGGTCTTCCACTAAAACCAAGCACTCCTCCACCGTGGGACTTCTGCTACAACCAAGCTCTCTCCAATGGTCTATCGAAACACTCTGAGTCGATCGACCAACAGTCATCAAGTCTCAGCCAGCTCTAGGGTTTCCGCACACAGCACACTCGTTCCAGGAGGGTCTTCTCCGTGAACCAATTGTTCGATACATCAACTATCATGTATACCAGAGTTGATGTATCGAAAAGTTCTGTCACATCAATAGGAACACAATGCGATAGACGGTGCGTCAATAAGACGCCCGGTCTGAGAGTTATTAGCTTTTTCATCCCAGGGGCGTTGTTGGTTCTTAAGCTAAAACTAACCCGACTGTACTCCATCAGCGTCCAAACCTCGAGAAGAGTAAGAAAAAAGGTCCATCTCACTAAGAGGAATCCAACAAAGTTGACGGAACGTCAATCGGACGTCCGGATCTCAAGTTATAAGCGTTTCCGCTCCGAGGGGCTGGTTGGTTTTGTGTTTGAACCAACCCGACCGTACCCCAAGTTCCCCTAAATCTTGAGTGTAATATACTAAAACTACCACCTTGATCATAGGATCCCAAATCAACTGATTGTGCATCGATCGGAGGTATGAAGCCCAAGATATGGGTAAAATATTGAAAGCTGACCGAAATGGGGGGTCTGGGACCAGCCCGGCCCTGCCCCACCCCCCTGGGTCGGCCCGAACTGGGCAACCTGACCCGGGACTAGGTCCGGCCCATCAGGGCGCGGCGCATCCTGGCTGGCACGGCCTGGCCCAGCCAGCGTGTCCTGATAGAGCTAGAATTTCCAATATTTCTAGTGTCTATTAAAATTATTTAAACCTCACAAATTTCACAATTGGATCCTATTTGTAACAATTTTGGATTTAAAGTGTGTTTTGGGATAAAAAGTTTAAATTGCATAATTCTGGATTTTTAACAGATTTTTATCACAGGGGTATTTTGGTCATTTATCATAAAATACATTTCCAAATTTTTTGATTCATTTTTTTTGGAATCCTTATTTTATTTCCATCATCTTTGTCTTCAGGCCCAGGAAAAGATTCATGAATCTTGATGCCCAAAAAAATCAGTGAAATTGACATTGTTTCCGGGCGGACTGCGTTGACCCTATATTGGTAATGGAAACAAATTTTGGCCTAAACACCTCCAAATGATGTGATTCCACCTGGATATGAAAGAGACTCCTAGACGCGTATGCACAAGGAATTTGAAGCCGTTTGGAATCATTTATGATAGCCGTTTAGTGATAGAGTTTTGAAGGAAGCTTCCAGGAATCTTCATCCAGAGAAAGAGATTTTCAGTAGAAAAATCATAACTCCTTCAATACGTGTCCAATTAATCTTAAATTTAGAGGGTGAATGGAAAACACATTTATGCACAATATTTATGAATAGGTCAACGTGTGAATCGGCAAATTAATGGGTTGAAAACACGCCAACGTTTTGATGATGAAATCTTCCTATAAAAGGAGAGGAGCTCCTACCTCTAAATCACATTCCATTTTTCACCACACCATCCGTCACAAAGGGAGTTGGCTTGAGAGAGTGAAGGGGAAGGTGGATATTTTGATCCTTAAGAAGATGACATCCATTGAATATTCAATAGAGAAGATGGAGTCTTCTCAGGTGATGCAAGGCTAAGCGGAAAGTGGTTGCGGACGACGACACCCGACAAACACGCTCTTCTGAGTTTGGATTTTAATGTGTAATATCTTTTTGAATTTTTCTTGAACCTATATTTTTGAATGAATATGGTTGTTTTATTTCTTAAATATATTTTCAAAACATTTGTTTTGATCGTTTCTCCATCTATAACGTAGAACAATTGACTTCGCTATTTAAAATTCTTTGGTGAGGTTTTTCCATTGAGCATAGCAAATTCAATTAGGTTCAATTACTAGAGGAATTTAAGTAATTGAATCAATTATATAGGTGGGAATAAAATAATATTGATGTCTTAAATATGATGTATTTTCAAATTTGAGTGTAAACCTGGGGGTCCTTGGGGGTACATTTAGGAATTTAAAATAAGAGATATTTTTTATATACAAGGAAGAGGGGAGTGTCCAAGAGGGTGAAGCTTGTTTGCGACTACTGTTTTTATTATTGATTTCAAACCCACATTATCTTTCCTTTAAAATTATTTCACTTTATTATTTAATTAAAATTTTATTTTCAAATTGTTAATCAAATCCCCATTTTAATTTCTGCAAAAAAATATTAATAACAAAAGTGACAGTTTTGTAACTCGAGTTGTAACCTCCTCGAGAGACAACCCTGTGGTCACCACTGTGCTAAATTAAAAGGGAAAATATTGATTGAGGGTTTTACGACACAAAAAATTCTCATATCAAATGGTGCCGTTGCCGGGGAGGTTGCTAGAGTTGATTTTATTTTAATTATTTTTTCTTGCATTACCCGAACTACTAAACCGAACTTGTTACCTTTAGATTATGAAATTTATAAAACTTTTCACACTAGAGTTAGAGTTAATAATCCAAAAGTTTCAAGTTTTGAATCTTCCACCAATACACCTAGGAGGAACTTAGTTAAAACAGAAATCCAAATGGCTGAAAATAGAACTTTGAAATAAATGACTTCGTCCTATGAGGAAAATCACGAGAATCCTATAGAGTACCATGATGCCCCTGCTGGATTTGAAATCAAGTCCGGTTTCATCCACCAGCTTCACAAATTCATTGGGTTTTCTGGTGAAGACCCACACAAACACCTCCAAGAATTTAGTTACTTGTGTGTCAACATGAAACCTCATGGAGTCGATGCCGATCAAATGAAGCTTAGGTCGTTTCCTTTTTCTCTAGATGGAGTTGGAAAGGAATGATTTTTCTATTCTCACTCAACCTTGATTAGAAATTGGAATGAATTAAAAAATATTTTCCTTGAATTTTTTCCCTGCTTCTAGAACTACCTCCATTCGAAAGGAGATTTGTGGAATTAGGCAGACACAAGGAGAAACACTTCACAAATACTGGGAAAGGTTCAAACGTCTTTGTTTTAGTTTCCCCCATCATCAAATCAGTGACCCACTTCTCATTCAATACTTTTATAAAGAATTGTGTCTCACTGATAGAAGTATGATCGATGCTGCTGCAGGAGGAGCTTTAGTTGATAAGACACCAGCTGCTGCTAGGATTGTAATTGCAAACAAGGCCCAGAATGCCCAAAAATTTGGAACCAGAGGCCTTCTTCATGTAAAATCTGAACAATAATTCCCTACTACTAGTTTCGAAAACAACAGAATTGCAAGTCAACTATCTGATATTACCACCATGTTAAGGTCAATAATGTTGTCTAACACCCCACCAACCCCACCCAAACCTGAAGCGGCTTTCCAACTACATGTCCACTGTGGGATTTGTTCTTCGAATGAACATCTTAGTGACCAATGCCCGTAAATGCAAGAGACTCCTGAGAACTGCAATGCAATTTTTCCTAGAAGACCATTTCAAACAAACCAGTAAAGACCATTTCAAAACAACTAAAATTTCAATCAAGGATGGAACAACAACTCAAATGAAAGATTTTGTCAACCTGAAAAATTGAGAGGATTATTCCAAGGACAATCAAGTAATTCCCAACCAAGATATTCCAATGAGAAAGACAATGCTCATTCTGGAAGCAATTTTCACCCTACCCCTCCTACTCAAAACTCTGATAGGAACCTTGAAGAAGAAATGAGGAAACAACAAGAGGAAATGAGGAAACAACAAGAGGAAAAGAGGGAACTAAAATAATACTCAAAACAACAAGATAAAAAAATGAATACCTTGATGACTCAAATGGGTCAACTTGCCTCTAGTATTAGTTGCATATAAAATCAAATGAGTGGTGTTTTACCCTCACAACCACAAGTTAATTCGAGGAATAATGGGAAGGAAAATGTGAGTGCAATTGAACTTAGGAGTGGAACAAAATTGAACAACCCTCAGATTGAGAACATAAAGCCTACTGCTAATACTGTGGATGAAAACCCTACCCTTGATAAAAAAGTTGAAAAACCGGAAGTTGATAGAAACTAAAAGTCAAGAGAATAAATCTTGTTTGAAAGAACAAAGAATGATTGGAATAAAATGTTTGGTCCTTATGATCCTCCAAAAAATACTCAGAATACCCCAGAAACATTCAAACCTCCACTGCCTTATCCAAGGTGTGAACCAGCACCAAAGTCAACTACTGAAAAAGAATTGGATAAGGAGGTTTTGGAAACATTCAAGAAAGTCCAAGTCAATATTCCATTACTCTATGCTGTGAAACAAATTCCAAGGTATTCTAAGTTTCTAAAAGACATGTGTACCAACAAGATAAAATTCAAAGGAGGTGAAAAAGTAAACTTAGGAAGGAATGTTTCATCGATGATTCAACATTCCCTTCTTGTCAAGTGTAATGACCCTGGGAAATTTACCATTCCCTGTACCATTGGGAAATGTGCATTCAAAGATGTGATGCTTGATCTAGGGGCCTCCATCAATGTCATGCCACATTCTGTACACTCATCTCTTCAGGTTGGAGTCTTGAAACCCTCTGGAATTATCATTCAAATTGAAAACCTAAGTACCACCAAACCTGATGGAGTTATAGAGGATGTTCGCGTTCAGGTGAGAGACATGATTTTTCATGTTGGCTTCTATGTTTTGGATATGGAACATGATTAGTTCAGCACACATGCTCCCATCATCCTAGGGAGGACATTTCTAAAAGCGGCGAAAGTGATCATTAATGTTCACAAGGGAACACTTTCACTAGAATTTGGAGGAGATGTTGATCATTTCAACATTTTTCATTCAATGATACACCCAGTTGAGGATAATTCAACTCCCCATGTTAACATGATTGATTGGTTTTCCTCTGGCATGTTACATGATTTTTTATGCGATGAAATACCAACTGATGTTGAAAACGAGGGATATTTGTATGATACCGAATCAGATAAAAATGAGGATGAAATTGGAGACTGTGAAGAGTCTTGGGATGATGAGACTAGATATCTGAGCAATGATGAAGATGAATTTATAGAAACCACTGAATCTGTTAGTGGTATTCCAGGAGAGGTTTCCAATTTTTCACATGAAAGCAGTCTTGAGATCATGGAAAGATATCACCATGATGAACATAGAGCTTCACTAAACAATATAACTTCTGATGAGTTCCCAGTTGTCAATGAAACCAACCCACCTATGGTAGAATTGAAACCCCTTCCGGATAACCTCATGTATGCATTCTTAGGTCATAATGAAATATTCACTGTAATAATCTCAAAGGATTTGTCAGAATACCAGGAAAACCAATTGTTGGAAGTTCTCATGTCCTACAAGGAAGCCATAGGATGGACTCTCTCTGAATAAATGAGAATCAGACCCTCGGTTTTCATGCATAGAATTTTACTGGAGGAGAACGCTAGACCAGTAAGACAATTTCAAAGAAGACTGAACCCAACACTTCTGGAGGTTTTAAAGAAAGAAGTCACCACCTTGTTGGATGCTGGAATTATTTTTCCCATATTTGATATTCAATGGGTAAGTCCAGTCCATGTTGTTCCTAAAAAAAGCGTATTTACAATCTCAAGGAATTAATTTGGTGATCTTGTCCCCATAAGGCTTCCAAATAAATGGAGAATGTGCATTGATTATAGGAAACTCAATTTGGTTACAAGGAAAGACCACTTCCCATTACCATTCCTTGATCATGTCCTTGAAGGACTAGCTGGAAAAACCCACTACTGTTTTCTGGATGGATTCTCTGGATATTTTCAGATTCACATTTTACCTGAGGATCAAGAGAAAACCACCTTCACATGCCCATTTGGAACTTTTGCATACAAAAGGATGCCCTTTGGTTTATGTAATGCCCCGGGAACTTTTCAAAGGTGTATGATAAGCATCTTCTCTGAATTTTTGGAAATGTTCATGGAAGTTTTTATGGATGACTTCACTGTGTATGGAACATCTTTTAAATGTTGTATGAAAATCTTGGAACGTATCCTTAAAACATGAATTGAAAAGAACCTTGTTCTAAATTATGAAAAATGTCATTTTATGGTTGCTAAAGGGATCGTTCTTGGACATGTTGTGTCCCGTGATGGAATTCAAGTTGATAAATCCAAATTTGAGGTCATTTCTTCATTACCATACCCAAAAACTGTGAGAGATGTGAGATCCTTCCTTGGTCATGCTGGATTTTATAGGAGATTCATTAAATATTTCAGTACGATTGCACTTCCATTGTCCAGATTACTCCAAAAAGATGTCACATTTTTCTTTGATGAGAATTTCATAAATTCGTTTCATGAGCTGAAACAAAGATTGATAACCCCTCCCATTGTTCAACCTCTTAAATGGGACATTCCCTTTGAAATAATGACAGATGCATCTGACTTTTCTCTTGGGGCTGTATTGAGTCAAAGGACAGAAAATAAATCTCATGTGATTGCCTATGCCTCCCGAACTATTGATCAAGCCCAATAAAACTACACAACAACTGAGAAAGAACTGCTGACTGTTGTCTTTTCTCTTGACAAATTTAGAAGTTATTTGCTGGGCTCCAAGGAGATTGTTTTTACTTATCATTCTGCAATCAGATTCTTGATGAAGAAACATGATGCAAAACCCATACTTCTGATATGGACTTTGATTTTACAGGAGTTTGATGTTGAAATAAAAGATAAGAAAGGATGTTAGAACCTTGTTGCTGATCATTTGAGCAGGATACCATCTATTGAGAATAGAAACTTTCAGATGTGTTCCCCAATTAAAGAAACCTTTCTAGATGAGGATTTATTTGCTTCTCAAAGTGAAATACCATGGTTTGCTAATATTGAAAACTATTTGGCTTATGATGAACATCCACACTGGTTTTCCAAAAATCAAATTGATAAACTTTTGAGTGATTCAAAGAAATACATTTGGGATGATCCTTATTTATGGCACATTGGTAGTGATCAAATGATATGAAGATGCTTTCGGATCTCTGAATTTCAATCCATCTTACATTTCTGCCACACATTAAACTGTGGAGGGAACATTGGACCACAGAGAACAACAAGAAGAGTTCGTGATTCTGGATTGTATTGGCCCACCATTTTTAGAGATGCTTTCAGATTCTGTAGAACATATAAAAATTGTCAATTCTAAGGAAACATTTCCAAGTGGAATGAGATGCCACAAAACCCAATTTTGTTTTGTGATGTTTTTGATGTATGGGGAATGGGTTTTAATGGGCCTTTTCCCAATTCTTTTGGATATCTCTACATCTTGTTGGCTGTTGATTATGTGTCCAAGCGGGTAGAGGCTATCCCCACCCGAACTGATGATGCTAAGATTGTGTCTAAATTTTTGAAAGGAAATTTGTTTTCAAGGTTTGGATTTCCAAAGTTTCTAATTACAGATCAATGTACCCATTTTTGTAATAGGACTTTGGAATCAATTTTGAAGAAATACGGTGTTAATCATAGGGTCTATACGCCCTATCATCCTCAAACAAACAGAATGGATGAGTTGTCTAATAGGGAGATCAAACAAATCCTAAAATAAAAAGTGAACCCAAATAGAAAGGATTGTATTTTGAGACTTGATGATGCTCTTTGGTCCCACAGAACTACTTTCAAAACCCCCATTGGAATGTCACCATTTAGATTGGTCTGTGGAAAATCTTGTCATCTACTAGTTGAGTTAGAACACAAATCCTTTTGGGCTGTAAAAACATGTAACATGAACCTATATTCTGCTGGGAAAGAAAGAAAATATTGTTTCAGGAGCTGGAGGAG
Source organism: Viscum album (assembly GCA_963277665.1). Classification (NCBI taxonomy): domain Eukaryota; kingdom Viridiplantae; phylum Streptophyta; class Magnoliopsida; order Santalales; family Viscaceae; genus Viscum; species Viscum album. Next base: position 403,751,581 of record OY728130.1, read on the forward strand.
ATCAGAAATAATGCATATGAAAGCTCCTGGTTATACATAGAGAGAAACAAAGCCTTTCATGATGGGAGGATTCTCAACAAAAACTTCAAGGAGGGAGACAAAGTTCTACTGTTTGATTCCAGATTGAAATTCTTCCCAGGAAAATTTCGTTCCAAATGGTCTGGCCCATTCATTATTACTCATGTTTTTCCTTTTGGTGAAATACAGATTAAACATCCAGACAAAGAGACATCATTCACTATCAATGGGCATAGGCTGAAGCTATTTTGAGAAAATTTTCAATATCCTCAAGGGGAGGAGATTCATCTTCATGACGCAGAAAATAATTGATGCCAGGTTGTATATTTCCTTATCATTTATTTTTTCTTTGTCTTTAATTTCCTTAATTTCATGCTAAAAAAACTACACAATGAGGACATTGCATAGAATAAGTGTGGGGAGACACAATGCTGGGTAGAGTAGATTTTTACGAACTTTTTTTCTTGAAATTTTTTGTTTTCAAAATTTCTTACCATTTTTTTCTTTCTTCGTGTTTCTTATTAAAAAAAATGTTTTGGAATTTCTTGAATTTCATTTGAAACTCATGCCAAGGAGTGAACCAACTGATCTTTTGAAACTGAACATAAATGAATTCTAAAAATGACATTTTTTTAAGTTCAAAAATTTGGAAAATTCTTGAAATGACCACTTATTTTTAAGTCTCATGGCACATATCACTGACATTGTGATTGAAATTCTTATTCTTGTGAGGCCTCTTGATACATTTTTACATCTTCTTCACATTTACCTCTTTCTTGAGAGAACCAATTCGTGTTTTTTTAAACTAGAACTTGATTTATTTGTATCAAAACTTGAGGGATGAGATACTTGTGATTAAAATGATTGAGGCATTTGTTTGAATATTGGAGCCTCCTTTTCATGATTATCCTTTTTATTTCGTCCATTCTTGAACATTTGATCTTTCTTGAGCCATTAGTATCCATGTATAGCCTGTTAGTATAGCCACATTACAAGCCAAATTTCCCTTTCCAACTTACTCTGGAAGTATAAATGCATGATCTAGTTGAACTTAAGTGTGTGGGGGGGGGGGGAAGAGGACTCATGATGTGCTACCTCATTTGGTGTTTCTTTGGGAGAACAGTTAAACATTGAATTGATATTTGTGATGCCACAATATATTTTTCTAAGAGCTGCGCCTATCTAGAGCTCTCAAATGAAATGGATCTGTGCCTATCTGGAGCTCTCAAATTAAATGGAGTTGTGCCTATCTGGAGCTCGCAATGGAAATAAGTTGTGCCCAATCTGGAGCTTTCAAAAAAAAAATCATATTTTCTATTGAAATATTGATGGAATGGGGTGGAAAACAGAAGATCAGAGATGATTATTTTAGGAGAATATGGAGGAGACTACACTTGAGTAAAAATTAGAATCATGCATTTCTGCTTCAAAAAGAGCCAAACCCTCCTTATTCAGCCACATAATTTTTCACATTTGAGTCCTACCAACCCCAAGCCATAGAAAAACCCTTTAAAGTTCTCATGATAATCACATGTTCTTGGTTCAAATCGGGTAGAGATGTAGCAATTTATCAAGCCTGTGGTAATTCTTGCATGAGTTGGATGAGAAAAGCCTTATTGCAAATCTATATTGTGTGCTGAGAGAAAATGAATGTGAGGTATGTGTGTTGTGTCCATGAGAGGAAATAATAAGTGAAAATGGATTGAATGATTTGAATTTAGAATTTTAAATATTTGTCTTTAATGAGGCATGATATCTTTTTAATTCATTGTGGTAAATTGGTAAACTCCATTGGTATGTGTTTTATTTTTCTTGATACCGTGCTCACTTGTCCAGGAGTCCAAGAGCCAAGTGTGGGGGAATTGATAGAGCTAACATTTCAAATATTTATAATGTCTATTTAAATTATTTAAACCTCACAAATTTAAAAATTTGATCTTATTTGTAACAATTTTGGATTTAGAGTGTGTTTTGGGATAAAAAGTTTAAATTGCATAATTCTGGATTTTTAACAGATTTTTATCACAGGGGTATTTTGGTCATTTATCATAAAATACAATTCCAAATTTTGTGATTCGAATTTTTTTGGAATCCTTATTTTATTTCAATCGTCTTTGTCTTCAGGCCCAGGAAAAGATTCAAGAATCTTGATGCCCAAAAAAATCAATGAAACTGACAATATTTCCGGGCGGACTGCGTTGACCCTACATTGGTAATGGAAACACATAACGACCTAAACACATCCAAATGTTACGATTCTAAATAGATATGAAAGAGGACTCCCAGGCGCATCTCCACAAAGAATTTCAAGCGGTTTGGAATCCTTTATGATGACCATTTAGTGATAGAGTTTTGAATAATGCTTCCAAGAAGCATCATCTGGAGAAATTGATTTTCAATATAAAAATTATACCTCCTTCAATACGCATCCAATTAATATAAAATATGGAGGGTGGATGGAAAACAGATTTATGAACAATATTTATGAAGAGGTCTACATGTGAATATTCCAATTAATGGGTCGAAAATGTGACAATTTTTTGATGATGAAATCTGCCTATAAAAGGAGATGAGCTCCTACCTCTAAATCACATTCCATTCTTCACCACACCATCCATAAAAAAGGGAGTTAGATTGAGAGAGCGAAGGGGAAGGTGGAGATTTTTATCCTTAAGAATATGAAATCCCTTTAAGATTAAATAGAGAAGATTAAAGCTTCTCAGGTGATGCAAGGCTATGCGGCAAGTGGTTGCGGACGACGACACCCGACAAACACTCTCTTCAGAGTTTGGATTTTAATGTGTAATATCTTTTGGAATTTCTCTTGAACCTATATTTTTGAAGGAATCTGGTTGTTTTATTTCATAAATATATTTTCAACACATTTTTTTGATCATTGTTCCATCTATAAAGTAGAACAACTGACTTTTATATTTAAAATTCTTTGGTGAGGTTTTGCCATTGAGCATAGAAAATTCAATTAGGTTCAATTACTTAGAGGTATTTAAGTAATTGAATCACTTCTATAGGAAATACCAAAATCATATTGAAGTCTTAAATATGATTTCTTTTCAAATTTGAGTGTAAACCTGGGGGTCCTTGGGGGTACATTTAGGAATTTAAAATAATAGATATTTTTTATATAGAAGGAAGAGCAGAGTGTCCGAGAGGGTGAAGCTTATCTGCGACTGCTGTTTTTATTCTTGATTTCAAACCCACATTATCTTTCCTTTAAAATTATTTTAATTTTGTATTTAATTAAAATTTTATTTTCAAATTTTTAATCAAATCCGCATTTTTATTTCTGCAATAAAAATAAAAAATTAATAACAAAAGTGACAGTTTTGGAACTCGAGCTTCAACCTCCTCGAGAGACAACCCTGTGGTCACCACTATGATACATTAAAAGGAAACATATTTATTGAGGGTTTTACGACATGAAATATGCTCACATCACGGCCCGGCCCAGCCGGCGCGGCCTAGCGCGGCCCGGTGCGGCCTGGGCGGTCGCGGCCCGCGTGGCCGGTTAGCTCGGCCATTTCGGCCGAGTGGGAAACAGAAAGGGGGCGCTGCCCCCCCCCCCCCCCCTTGAATGTATCGGTGCGGCATTAAGCTGCTCCCTTCCCCCAAAACCCGGAACGACAAAGCCGTTCCGGTCCGCAGTGACCCATCCATAACAGTATCCTCCTGCGGCACGCCACAGCTGCCGGTCACTGGCGCTGTCGCGCCGGTGTGGCGTGCCGCCGATGCTCTCCGCGGACCATCGGACTCGCAATGTTGGTCCGTTTCGGCTACCGTCTGGGTCTAAAGTCTTCCCGGTACCCGATCCTCACTGCGGAGGTTCCAAATCGCATTTTCGGCCCATTCTGTCATCACCCGTCGATCCGCACATCAATTAAACAACCTGCGGAGTATTCAAATCGCCTATGCGGCCCCGTTTCCTTGTCACCATCAAATCACACATCGACAACAATCTGTGGAGGGTGGTCGGGCCGTGTTTGTTCGGCCCGTGCCCTCCATGTTATAAGCTACCAATAAACCAAGATTACACAGGGTCTATAAAAGCAAACAATCAATTTTATTTAAATAAAATTGAATCAAATCATTCCATGATCTCATTAATAAATTCAAAGCATACCAAAATTCCCAACCCGCGAATAAAACATTCACAGATCATCATGATAATAAGTTGATTTGTGTTCTTTGTTTTTCTTTATATGAATGAAATAAGGGAATTAACTCATATATAAATAAAAAAACCCTACCTCAAAGAAGTCGCCGATCGAGGTTCGTCGTGGGAAAATACGTCGCGGAAGATGGCGTCGCGGAAGGAGGCTCCGTGAGCATTGTCGACGTCGCGGTACACAGACTCACGGAGAAGAGGATCATCAGAGTAGTAGTACACGACGTCGCATCATCGATCGCTGAGGAATTATCATTCTTTGTCGTCCTTCATCGGAGGTCGACGTTCTTCGTCGGTGTCGGTACGTTCTTCTCATTCTTCAAGGAGGAAGATGAAGTTCTTCGTGGAACTCTCTCTCTCAACACAACGAAGCAACCCCTAATGAAATAAGACTTTTTCTTATTTAATTAACACACACAAGCCAACATTCCATTTGAAATTCAAAGGAAATAATTCAATTAATTGAATTATTTAAAGAGTCTTAATAGTCCAATTAATGTGAGAGTTGACTTGGCATTTAATAAGGGGGGTGCAGGTGTGTTACAAAAAATAAATGGGGTTTGAAGAAGTTGAAAAGGTGGGGCTCGTGTGGGGCCCACCTTACCAATATCCTATCAAGAGGTTAGGATATATTGGGTCCCACCTCAACTTCCATAAGTAGGTTTAAACTACTTAGATCATAAAATAAAAATTGTTGCACACCTTTTCTTTTATTCATTAGTTAACCTTTTTTTTAAATAACCACACCCGAGCAAACACAACTCTAGAAAAGGTGTTCCTAAGAAATTAACGGCACTGTGGTTTCATTGGTTCCCTTGGATTTCGATTCTGAGCACCGGTTCAAAAGTTAAGAAAACCCACTCGTTGGTCCACTGAACGTACCCGAGCTAAACTTTAGAAATTGATTCCGGGCACACTGGGCCTCGGAATCAGGTACCGTCAGAAACTGCATTCTTGTAAAATCCCAAAGAAATTTAAGAAAAAACATTCCCTTGAATTTTATGGGTCTTTACATATTATATTTATATTTATAATTGATTGATGATGTTGGATATATAAGAATCATGAATTATCAAACTATTAGTTTATTATGGAAAAATTTAAAAAAATTCATCCCAAAATGAAAAAAATGTCTCATTATATATATTATAGAAACTAATTTTTTTTTCAATTATAAAAAAAATATTTCAACTTAAATCCAATGGGTAATCATAAAGTCATGCAATACTTTACACTAATCTTGGAATCCCAATTTTCATCTTATTTGAGAATACATATTTCTTATTATAAACATTATATACTTAATTGGTTTCTTTATTTTTAATAAATATTTGTGAAAACATATAACCAAGATTTATATACTAAAATTACATATAATGGTGAATATACCCAAATTTTAAGCTTTTGTATGCTTCTTTTATTCATTGAAATTCTTCTTAAAATACCATTTATTTCCACATCATAAGAAAATAGATTCACAGTCATTTAGCATCCTTTGAATCCTTTTTCTATTTGAAGGAAATTAAAAGTAAACCATTTTTATTAGATATTCCATGGGATTTTTAACACGGTCTTTAATTATTTACACTGTAAGGATCAATGAACCTCATTCCCATAAATCCTTATCCAACTAGTGAAGCATAAAAAAATATTCCTTTACTATCTATCTATAAAATTCATCTATTAATCCTAGAAAATAGAAAAATCGTGGGTGGTAAATATGATAATATGTGATATATGGATAATATATTATACATATAGAATCATAACTTTTCCAACTGAATAATGTAATCCACCATTTTTAAAGAAGAATCAATGGATAAAAAATCCATCTTCTAGTTTACACTAATACAGTGTAGTGACAGTCTCATCTATCCTTAGCCTTTCATTTTACTTCTCAAGTGATAGGATATGAGAAAACCTGGTGCAAGAATCTAAATCATTATGTTAATCTATCATATCTCTAGATATAGTTGATAGTATGATGCAACAAACATAATAAGAATAATCTATAAATCTCCCACAGACATCCCTTTTCACCTTCTCTTACTCGGTGAGATAGATGTTCTGGAATAGGGGACTCAGCACATAATATGAAATTTTCCATAATAGTGAAATTCATAAGTGACTTTATGACTCTCTGAAGTTTTTACTGGTGAGGATATGCTATTTTTATAGAAATTATTATAATATAATCATTAAAAATGAACTTTCCATTTTCTATAATAATTAAATAATATTATTATGTAATTTATTTTTTATTGAATATAGAAGACATAATAATTTTAATTACCTTATTAGTCTCCTATTATATTATCAAAACAAAATATCCCTCACCATTTTTTTCAAAATATCATATCATGTGGATATTCTTGTGGAAGGGATCTATATTCCCCTTCTCAAAACCCATACGAGGATTTAAAAATTTATTTTAAGGAATTTAGGTATGTGGTTCTTGAAAACTCCATTTAAGACACAACTCATTAATCTTTTGAGTGGACTCCCAAATCTTAAAATCATATAACTAGATTTCCTTACCACTTTCCTACTAGTTTCACTAATTCTTGATAAGGTGATCAACCTTTAATGTGAACTTGGTTAATTCAACCCCAAACTCAATTTAGATATTATCTGATAATTTAAATCACCCTAATGGAGGTTGGTCAAGAACTTTAACTATAGTTTCATTTAAACCAAAGTAGTTTAAGTATTTTCTAACACAATATTAGGTTTTATATATTTTTATCTTTATGCATAAATTTATCATTTTATTTTTATTAAATTTGTTAATATTAATTGGATTTCTCTTAATTAATTAACCATGTCTAGATAAAATTTATGCCAAATATAATTTATTTTAATTTCATTCATCATGTTTTCTAATTCATATATGAAGTGATTGTGATAAAGTGTCCATAAATAATTAACCATGAATCAAGTGGAAATAAAATAATAAAATAGCATGATCATGAGTTTTCTTATTATTTGGATTACCTATTGGATGATAAAATAACACTCTAAATTAGGGAAATAACTCCATAAACCAAACTTGGATTGAGTTACAACGTTCCACCTAGGAGATTATGTATCTCAAATGGTGATTTCACATCAGCTCCATAATTTGACTACCTCATATTGCCTAAGAGTTTCATTCTCACATATAATTTCTAGCACATTTAGTATTTAAGTGTTAAATTTTATAGAGGAGGTGATGACACAAAAAAAATAATTTGAATTTAATAATAATAAATTAAAAGAAACTGGTCACAAACACTTGTTAGTTTAATCTCATGATCATCCACACATTCAACAAATAAAACAAATGTAACCCAACTAGCAGTCACATTAATTCATTAATTATTATTAAGATAAAAAATATTTAACTAATTTATGTAACTAATTAATCAATTATTCTATCTTAATGTTTACCCAAATAATCTTGGAGATTCTCATGATTTTTGGTGACATGGAAAGTAAAGAACTTCACTGTATTATCCCAGATCCAAATGCCACTCAATTGATGTCCCGTACCTAGTTGGTCACATGGCCTCAAGCACATTTCCCCAAAATGCCTAAGGTTTCTAACTAGTAATGATGGACTAGGGTGTGATAGTGGGGAAAATATTCCCTCATTGGTAGAGTGTAACACAATGGAATAAATAATAATATCATAGAGGAAGCAGTAAATAACATACGTCTAAAATAAATAGCATAAGACTGATAAGATAAATAACCAAGAATCATTCCATAAAATAGATGAAAAAACATATTATTTTATAAGGAAACAACCAAAATAGGTACACTGTAAGAATCCAAAATATATGTTCCAAAAGAAAAAATAAAAAAAGGAAACTAATAATCAACGCAAGCCTTGGTTCTGTCCTAGGCTCTCCGAATCCTAAACAACATCTAAATTAAATGTAGAAGAGTTTTTCCCTTATCGACACCGACAACAATATAATATGTTTGGTCCCAAAATAATAACCCAAATAGGGTGTGAGAAAAAATTCTAGTTGGAAACCACCCAAGATCTGTGCCTATTTATCAGTGAGTATATGCAATAGGTAGTGTACAAAATTGAAAAATAGTAAACTAGGAGGTACTCAAAAGTAAACAATCATACAAGTCTTAGTATCCATTTTCATTCCATATGTTCAGTTCAACCATTCAATTACATTAAATTATATAAGTCTCGAGATCTGGCCTATTCCCATCAATCCTTTGTACAAATAATGCTCAATAAATAACTTATAAGGTTTTCTAAACAAATAAACTGAAGACTGAATCCAAGCTTTTTCTTTGGTTTGGAAGACGTGTCACAAGTCAGTCCATTTTGATATTCAATTCAACATATCACCCACAAGCATAGAAAAACCCCACCCACAGGCCTAACCAATTCCCACCCATTGGGGAAAAAAACTTCACCTCCTGGCATAACAAATCCTTTCCCATAGGAATAACAAATCCTCTCCCGCCTGTATAGAAATAAAAGGGTTGAGCCTGTTATATCATCATTTAAGAATAATAGACAATACTTTTAAATTACAATATTACGTGGTTAACATAATATCAACTCTCATGGGAATCATACATAACAATCAACAAGTGAATTAAACTATCACAAGGCTTAAAAGATAATAGGCATAACTTGGGAAAATGGTAAATCACTAATCCCAAACCCTTAAGCATGTCAATAAAAATTGATCATAATTTTAATTACATTATAAATGTAGTCTATACATAACATCGCAATAAGGGAGAACATGGAATTCCTCATTGGCAACCTCAAGCACATGACTTTAAATGGCCATTCCATGGAAAGAACACCCATGGGTTGGCCCTAAATCATGGTAAATAGACTAATTCATACTTTAAAATACTTATTTAATTACCTAAACACCAATAGAAAATAATAAGGGTAAATCATAAATCAAGAGACACCCCAAAATGGGTTCATGACACTCCATCATATATAAACAACGTGAAAATTCACAAAAGGCACAAGACCACCTACCACATACTCATACGACTCTCTTTGTCTGGTGTTGAGATTTGATTCAACCTAGAATAGAGTAGATATAAAAAACAAGAATAAACAGTTAACCTTCAATAAATTGGTTCAGTGGGTAAATTAAGAAGAAAGGCTCAAAATGAATTGAGCACTCACTAAGGGGATTTCAAAGAATCTAACGATATTTGAATTAGGAATTGGACAACGAAACAAAAGGAAATTTCCCAATCAGATTGCCTGGGCGTGATTCACATTGAAGGGGTGATGTTCGTTTTGGTCCATCTAGAAAAATAAAACTACTGCCTGATTTAATCTGTAAAAAACCCAGCCTGTACTTGAGACTACACGACGTGTCCATACAATTTCTTTCTAGATCATTACATTTTAGTGTACCGAGATTACATGGCATGTAGCCTTAAATACATATAATGTACTTATATGTACATGACATTTAGTTAACAGTCACATCATGTAACAGAACTACAGCCATACCTTGACCTCTTTTACCCCATTTTCTTAAGTATAATATGAAAAGGAAATATCTATACCATAAAGGAAGAACAGGGTTCATACAAACATCCCCTATAAATCAATTCATCCATGAATTTCCCTTCCAAGGGAGATGACGAATTATCTGAGAAGAACTCCATCCATTGTGATCATACATCGACGTTCCTCTCCCAAGTCTCATCCTACACTCAGTTGGGCTTCCATAACACACATACCAAAGGAACAAACCAACCATAGAGATCCTTCATGCTATGATCCCCTATACAAATGGGATTCTCCTAAAAGGATGAATATTCCTTTAACTCCACTTCCTTAGGAAGAAATGTGTGAGACAGGTCCAAAATGGGAGGTAAAATGAGAGTCCCTATTTGAAATGATATAATGTGGGACCCCGTGTAGTCGTACAATCTCATGGATGTACAAAATCCCAAGCTCATTAACATTAAAGGTTTACTTGATCAATAAGAAATGTAAAAAATTCTTAATCCTATCAACCACAACCCACACTGCATCATTACCTCAGGGTGAACTCGTTAAAATCATCAAGAAATCCATAGCGACATCATTCCATTTCCAATCAAGAATGTGTAGCTGCTAAAAAGGTCCAACTGGTCTTTGGTGTTCTACAATCACCTGCTGATAGGTTCATCTTCTTAAGAAAAAACAAGATACATCTCTCCTCATACCTGGATTCCAGTACTGATGATGAAAATCCCAATATATCTTGATGACACCAGGATGCCCCACCCAAACTGAAGCATGAAAGTCCCACATTAGCTCCTCATGCATGTCTAATGAAACCCACACGTGATGATGTAATTGTAGGAATTCATCATCATCAATGGTCCAACCATGAGGAGTGTACTCACCTGATATACTCTCTAGTATAACTAGGACTTAAGAATTTTATAGAAGCCTCATCCTCACTCTTTCCAATAATGTAGAGGTAACTACTAAGGATGTAATAAAATTCTTCCCCTACCTGTAGTGCACCTCGAAGTACATCACAGAGAACATTGTCATAAACTACCACTCTCTACTTTCCTTCTTCATTTCCTTCATCTGAGTCCTCATGCTCAGTGCATTAGCCACAACATTTCCTTTTTAATGGAATGTAGGCAAGCTCGAAGTCGAAATAATAAAGGTATTCCACCCACCTTCACTGCCTCATATTTAGATCATACTTAGTAAATATGTACTTGAGACATTTTTGGCCTGTATAAAGCAAAATATTCTCCCCATATAAGTAGTATCTCAATCATCATAAGGCATGAACCACAATGGCTAACTCGAGATCATACGTCAGGTAGTTCTTCTCATGTGGCCTCAACTATCAAGACTCGTATGCAATGACTTGATCCAATTGCATAAGAACTATTCAAACCTGATACCTGATGCGTCATAGTTTACAGTGTAACTCATATCTAGATCAATAAAATAAGTATCGTTGCTAATATTTATCTTCCTTTTAGCTTCTAAAAGGCCTTCTCGCAAGAATCTGGCCAAAGGTACTTTACAACCTTCTTTTTCAAGTGTGTCATCAGCGCTGCTAAGTGTGATATGTCCTGTATGAAATGATTGTAGTAACCATCCAGCCCTAGAAAACACCTCACCTCAAATAATTTCTTAGGATTCTCCCAGGTAACTACTGTTCTCACCTTATCTGGGTCCACTGATACTCCTGTCTCTAAGATGACGAGACCCAAGAAGTGAATCTAATCCATCATAAAATAGTACTTTGTGAGCTTAGAATTTAACTAATGTTATATTACTGCATTCAGAATGATCTCAAGATGTTTTGAATGGTTTGGTCGATTGTGAGAATACACCAAGATGTCATCTAAGAGAACCACCACAAAAGAATCCAAGTAAGGATGGAACACTCAATTCATCATTCCCATGTAAATCATTGGTGTGTTGGTGAGTCCAAACAACCTAATCAGATACTCATATAGCCTATACCAACTATGAATGTCTATACAAGGTATGTTTGTAGGTCGAAACCGCACCTGGTGATATCTTGATCTCAATTTGATCTTCAAGAACACTTGAGCTCTTCGAAGATGACCAAATAGTTCATCTATCCATCGAAAGGGATATTGGTTTTTAGCTATCAACTGGTTCAGTATATTATAATCCTCACATAGCCTAAGGGTACCGTCTTCCATTTTCATGAAAAGTACCAGCGAATACTACAGAGAAGTAATGGGTTTAATGAAAACATTTTCCCTTAAATCCTCCAGTTGCCACTGGAGGTCCTATAATTCTATCCTAGCCATCCTGTAAGGAGTAATGGACACTAGTGAAGCTATTGGAAATGGATCGATAGAGAAATCCTCCTCTCTTACTATAGGTAGGCCTAAAAATTTGTCTGGGAAGATGTCCCTAAAACAGTCAACCATTGGAGGATAATCCATCAGATACGTTCCCTATTCATCTAGATATAAAATGGAAATATATGTTGTCATCCCACTCAACCCACATTGCTTGGGTCTAGATCGTCTTTCCTAGACATCCCACTCTCCATTTTATATAAATGATCAGACTTATCGTGATGTAAAACACACCCTATAGAGAAACAAATCGACAAAGGCGTGAAAGGATACTATACAATCCATTAGGAGCAGGACAAGAAAGCCTATCATCAAAAAAACATATAGATCCCAAGTGAAGTGACACCGACAAACCTCAAGGGGAACACCTTAAAATAACCCACACCTACCATCCCTATCCGAAATATAGTGTCTAACATTATAAAATCATAATAATAGAATACACAGATCCAAAGGCTTTCTACAACAGTCACATATATAAAACAATGTTAAGCCCCTATGTAAAAAAGTGTGGAAAATAAAATAGGGGTGACTTGAATAGTGACTATAAAAATAGAAGTTCCGCAATTCTGATCATGTTGGGTCTCTTTCAATGCATAAGTCTGACCGGTACCATGGCCTTGAGACAGAATCTGTCTACCCTAACCTGACCCACCCTATTGTCCTTGAGATCCTGGGGTATGGCTACCATAACCACAAACACTACCTTGGCCTGTATGTCTTGACATATTCCAATTAACTAAATGGTCAAAAGCTGCTGACCCTAATCCTAAAAGTGGAGTCGATGTAGAATCTCTCTCACTATATGCTGGTGGACGTACCCAACAAAAGAGTTCTAGATGTCCAATCCTTCCACAAGTTTAGAACTTGACTGGTTCCATCAGACATTGCATTCTCATATTCCCAGCTCTACCATACTGATAACACTCCACCTAGATATCAGAGAAAACATTCTGACTACTCATATCACCATGAGAAATCTCCATATGATGCTTCCTGATCTCGGTCAAGACAACACCATATCTCGATGTTGAATCGTTTTGGCTTGCACCTCCAGATTCCCACAGGTTATGCTCGGTAATCAGAGCCTGATTCTCGAGGGAATATACCAAAGGCAACTTATAAACATTCACATGAAATCCTATGTTGTACTTGAGACTATCCTTGAATAGCCTGTCCCTAGATGTCTAGTCAGCTGTCATAATAGGAGCGAATCTATAAAGCCCAGTGAAATGGGTAGAGTAGTCCATCACTAACATAGCACCTTGTTTGAGAAGCATGAACTTATGGGATCTATTGGACCTCAACATCTCAAGAAAATAATTTTCATAGAAGAACATTTAAAGACCTCCCCAAGCCATGTCCTGATGACGCTCTATCTTAGAGGTAATATCTTACCACTAATTGGTCGAATAATGCAACATATAAGTCGAGAGCTTGAACCTCATCTAAGGAGGTGTCTCAAGATGCTCAAAGATTGTTAGCATGAACTCCAACCATGAATATACCGCCTATGGTTCACCATCTCTTGAAAATGTAGGCAGATATTGCTGCTAAAATACTCTTGTTAGTTCATCCATAGAAGTGGCAGGATGAGTTACTCACTGGATGGTCTATATAAATCTCATGAAGCCTTCACAAAATATTGCATCCAAACCTATTCTCGTTAAAATAGCTAGTTCCACAACATTCACATCTATAGGATACTCTAGTAGAGCGTGGTCTACCACCCCTAGGTTAGAATCATTTCCACTCTTCTGGTGTACAACTAGAGGTCGTCATGGAGGCATGAATCTACATGGTCAAGAACACACCTCAGTTTAAGATCATGATCAAGTTTCACAGTTTAAGGGTGCAAGAACCAAACAAGATAATTTTACCTTTAAAAGCTAACAAAATATTAGTACACTATGTATAAGTACCATACATGACATGTACATTTAATCCCTTACATGGTCATGTACTCCTGCCAACCTGGGCATGTAAACACACCATGTACACGACGTTTCAGGCTAACACACGGCGTGTACTCAAGTATTCTCTCATGTACATGTAGTTATTCATGGCCAAATACCCATGGGTCTTCCTATGTAAAACTACTAGGGGGTATATAAGGTACATGAAATGTTCTGATAAAAACACAACAACCCATGTTTTCTCTCACATAGTTGGTGAAACAGTCATTTACCACACAACGTGTACTCAAATTACACGACGTGTACATGAAAAATATGTTTTCTTCTTGAATAGAAGAACACATGGAATGTTTTCATAGAACCAGACACCTTATTGTTTGGGGTTTTAGAATGTAATCCTCAAAAACATTCCAAGAACCCTTGTTTTTAAAAAGTAATGAAATAGTGTGCCAAATTTTGATCAATGGGGTCCTATACTCCCTACAAATCCAATATTGGAATCTACATAAATCACATAACAACATAATATATATCATAAAAATGAAACATGATCCACTAAATTCCAATCCAAGAGGGACCATTCTACTCAGAGACAAATTTTTTTCATCCATCCAATTCATCTATAAAATATACCAATACACCAATCATAACAACATGAATATCTATCATAGTACCAATCGCAACAACATGAATATCTGGCACCAAATCTGTCACAAAAAATGATATCAGTAATTCTCTGTACATGGAATGGCCAGAATACGTGGAATGTGAATTCTAACAAGTGACTATTTGATTAATGATATGACATAGCCTCATCTCATCAGGTTGTAGAAAAATAGAACCACGATGATATCAATACTAACATCACAAAACAAGTGGGTCTCCTAATAGTTAAATCTAATCAACTATAATAGCTCAAAATCCAAAAATAAAAAATTCAATTGAGACAATTTGGATTTATCCTAAACGTAGGGTAGCTGGTCTCGGGCGAAGATTAGTACCATATCCCATTCATTTCCATCTCTATATATGGTCACCAAACAAAAATGAAAACTAGAAAATAATTCATCTGAAACTACTTTGTAATTTCCCAAATCCGGATGCCACTCAACTAGTGCCCCGTACCCAGTTGGTCACATGGCCTCAAGCTCATTTCCCTAAATTATAGAGGCTACCAACTTATACTGAGGGCCTTGGGTGTGATAGTGGGGAAAACTATGCCCTCATTGGAAGAGTGTAACACAATAGAATAAATAATAATACAATAGTGTAAGTAGTAAACAACATACATCTGAAATAAATAGTGGAAGACTCATAAGATAAATAACCAAGCATCATTCCATACAAAAGATGATGTAGCATATTATGTTCTACGAAAACATCAAAGAAAATACACTACAAGAATCAAAAATAAATGTTCCAAAATAAGAATAAAACTAATGAAACTAAGAAGCATCGCATGCCTCGGATTGGTCCCATGCTCTCTGGCTCCTAAACAACATCTCAAGTACTTGTAGAAGGGAACATTCCATTATTGAAAACTATAACAATATAATCAGTTTGGTCCCAAAATCATGACCCAAACAAGGCATGATAAATAAATCCTAGTAGGAAACCACCCAAGATATGTGCCTATTTGTTAGTGAGTACATGAAACAGGTCACGTACAAAAAATAAAAATAGTAAACTAGGAATTACTCAAAAGCAATAAATCTTACAAGTCATTTTTTCAACATTCATTCATTATATTCAGTTCAACCATTCAATTAAATTCAATTCTATTAGTCTTGAGATCCTTACTAATGCTGTCAATCCCTCATATAAAGAATGCTCAATAGATACCTCAGATGGATACATAAACAAATAATCCGAAGACCAAATCCAATCTTATTCTATGGATTGGAAGACATTTCATATGCCATTCCATTTCAATATTCAATTAAAAATCTCTCCTACAGGCATAGAAAACCCCAACCTATAGGCATAACCAATCATCTCTTATAGGTATAAGAAATCCTCACCCACAAGTATAACAAATCCTCGCCCACAAGCATAAAACATTTCCTCATAGTAGGTATAGTAGTAAATAGGGTCAATCCTAGTACGTCAACATTTCAAAATAATATACAACACATATAAATTACACTATTAGATGGTTAACCTAATAACAAAACACATGTGCATCATACAAAATAAGCAACAAGAGAATTAAACTATCACAAGGGTTGAATGAAAATAGACATAACATGGGAAAAGGGAAATTCACTAATCCCAAACCCTTAATTAAGTCAATCAAGATTTTTCACAATTTAAATTCTTTTATAAATTTAATTTATACTTAAATTCCCAACAAATGGAAACAAGGAATGCCTCATAGTAAACCTCATTTGAACGACCATAAACGGTCATTCCAAAACAATGCACCAATTAGGTGGCCCTTAGTCAAGTTAAATAACATAATCTATAATTTAAAACACTTATTAGATTAACTAGAAATCAATTGGCAAGAATAAGGGTAAATCATAAATCAAGCGACACCCTAAAAAATGGGCGCCCAATGCTCCGATGTATATAAACATCATGAAAATTCACAAAAATCACAAGGCCACCTACCTCATACTCATACGTCTCTCCTCATCTTGCATCGAGATTTGATTCAATCGAGAATGGAGTAGATATATGAAAGGAGAATAAACACTCAATCTTCAATAACTAGGTCATGAAGAGAAATCATGAAGAAAAGCTCAAAAATGAATCGAGCACTCACTGAGGGGATTTCAATGGATTTGATGATGTTCAAATCAGGCACCAGACAATGAAATGGGAGGAAATTTCTCATTTGGATTGCCTGGGCACACTGCTCCTTGAAGGGGGAGGTTCATTTCAGTACATCTAAAAAAATGATGCTACTGCCTGATTTAATCAATAAAAATGTACATAGCATGTACTTGAGACTACATGTCATGTCTATACAATTTCTTTCCAAACCATTACATGATCATGTACCAGGATTATATGGAATGTAGCCTTCAATACACTACATGTAATTATAAATACACGACGTGTAGTTCCTAGTCACATTTTTTAATAGTCCTGCAACCATCACTTGACCTCATTTTCACCTTTTTCTTAAGTATAAATTGAAAATGAAAGATCTATACCTTAAAGGAAACCAGAGTGCTTACATTCACCAATATTTTTTGATAATTACATGGAATTAATTGATCCTATATGAAATCTAATAAACCATATTACATAGTAAGGACACCAGTTTCTAGGAATTTCATTTTGATTTAATTCTATAATTTATTATTATTACCTATTTTATTTAATGATGTTAGTTATTGGTTTTCTACATGGATTGTAATTTCTAGATACTTTTCATGTATATCACTTTTCATATTTCCATAAAATAAACCTAGTGGCATGGTGTGTATTTCAGACAAAAAAAAATTATAAGGAACTTGCAGTGTATGCCAAATACATAGTGTGTAATCACAATAT
Organism: Viscum album; assembly: GCA_963277665.1. NCBI lineage: Eukaryota > Viridiplantae > Streptophyta > Magnoliopsida > Santalales > Viscaceae > Viscum > Viscum album. The sequence goes on from OY728130.1 coordinate 403,769,056, forward strand.
AGTATTTCTATTATTCCCACACATCATATATTAATACAAGATATACATTTGACAATGAATATTCCATGAAATTATTTGTGAGAACTTGTATACTACATAGTGTGTATTCCAGTTACATGTGGTGTTTTTTGAAAAGATGTGTGTTAGCCTAGACTTATCAACATGTGTTGTATAAAATGAACACCACATATAATTTACAACTCAGTGAACTATGTATCCTATGATATGTCCAAGTGTGTTGAACCTTGAAACATGAAATACACTTTTATGTTACAATCCACGTAATTGTGTCTACTAGCCAAAATCTCTGACACCTCCGGATAACATCTTTGACCATTATTCACTTTTTATTAACTTTTTTTATATCAAATTTAATGAAGCATGTTTAATTAATGAAATTTGTTAACTAAAATTCATATTAAAAATTAATAAACCAAAAACGAAAATAAAAAAATAAGTAGATATAATCAATAAAAAAATAATAAATGATTTTTAATTAGTATTTGGCCACTCTGATATCACATGAATGATCCAAGGTGTTTTGGGAGTATTTGGGAATATACCTAGCAATGAAAATTCATTAAAATTTTCATATTTATCCCCAAAACTAGAAACAATAGAACCCTAAAATCTATATGGTAGAATCATAACATATAATTTATAATTAATTTTATTAAATTAAGAATAAACACATGTCATAAAAATTTATTATTTTTCAAATTAGATGACAAATTTTCATCTCACCATTTCTAAATCATAGGAATAAATGTTATAATACCTATAGCGGTGATACACACATGCGTCACAAACTTCATAACATCACCGTAGAAATCACCAGGTGCTATCATGGAAGATTCAAACACTTGTTCATTCATCATTAATCCCAAAAAGAATTAATTCAATACATATGGATTCTTATTATCATCTCTAGAGTCAATAGGTGTGTAGGAGGAGAATTACTCTCAATTTTTTAGAGCATTTTAGAGGAGTATCTCTCAAGGTTTATAGGTTATTCTCTCTAGAATTTATTTTTCACAATACAATACTTGACATAACCCTAGGAAATGATATAAGTAGGTATTTATAAAGCAAGGTTGGGGTTGAAAATTTTATAAAGGCTCTTGACAAATAATCTAATTACTAGTGAACACCTTGTTTAAATAATAATAATTTATTGTTATTATTTATTTTTTATGTGATAAACTCATAGATAAATAAATATCATAAAATTATATTTAATATATCATTCATAATTAGACTGAAATTTTGTCCCATACATTTTTTTTGATATTTATCAAACATTGAATAATGAATATTTATTTAAATAAATAAATATCACTAAATTTTTAATCAATCAATAAACAAATATAACATTTACTAAAAAAGTGAATAAATATTTATTAAATATTAAAGTCACATATATTATCTAAAATAATCGATGGATGAATATTTTCAATAACCCAAAATTGAATAATTATTTAACCATGTATGAGAATAATATTTATTAAACATGTTTAATTTATATATATTTTAACTAAGGTTGTATATTTACTTAGCATGTGGAAAATGAGGCTATTTGACATTGGAATTAAGAAAAATTTCCTAAAGTACAAGGCTTGTGTCTATAAAAAAACAAAGGTGGAAACTCCAATTGCTAGTATTCTTTTTTATTTTTTGGAGTCCTCTCATAGAATATGAGTATTTTAGAGGCTAGTTTACTTATTATGGAGGTAAAAATCCTTTGGTTATTTCTTGGTGATCTCCCTTAACCATACTCTATCAAGATAAATATTTTTTAAAATGATGTATTCTATTTTTATTTATGTTATTCATATTCTTGCTGATTCGTTGATGATAAATGAAGAATTATATTGTTTTTTCTCCTATAATGAGAAAATAATGTTACTATAAAACCCAATAGTGGTATCTGAGCCGATTTCATCTTCAAATCAATATTTTTTTCTATTAATTACAAAATTTACTTGTGTTCCAACTCAAGACACCCTAAAAGGGGAGGGGTGAATCAGGGTACAAAATTTTTCTTTTTTTATTCTTATGATTTTTTCCTCACATTGGTAAATACATGTTAAACCCTTTTAATTTTTTCACACATTAACCATAATAAAAAATATATAAAGTAAAATAGAAGACAAAAAAATTACTTGGTTATCCACTAAAGGCTAATCCAAAGAGTATCCATTAGAAATGTGTCAATCATACTAAAATCCACTATTATTTAATATTATTTATGGGTTACAATTTTTTCATCTTGATTAGTTATTTTTAGGTGCATTGACTTTACAATTAATTCAAGGGTAGTTCACTACCTCCCCTATATTGAATCCTCCTTTTTTACTATTTCAGATGAATACTTCCATAATTTAATGAATTGAAGTTAGTTTAAAAGTTATCATAAACTACGAGTGATAATTATATCATTAAGATCTGAATTTGATACTCCAATGAATCCCTAAACTTTATCCCAACTCATTATCCCATGTCCCTATATTTTTACAGATATGCTTTACCTTAGTCACAAGATTTTTCCATGTATGGATTTACCCAAGTATATCATCTCCCAAGTCCCCTCACCGTAAATTTTTTACCCAGGCCCCTTCTCATAGATTTGGTGTGCTTAGTTCAATTCACTCAAGCACGCTTTACACAAATCCACTATCTTAGGTGAGTTCACCCAAATGTTCCTTCTCTACCATGTTCATAAAATTATGTTTTCATATGTTTTTTTCTCTTCCTAGTCCATACTTCAATTTCACTGTAATCTTTCACCTATATGTTTCAGTGAAATATTGTTTTCACAATTGATAATTTCATGAGAAGATATCCACTTAATCCATCTCTGAATTTTCATTAACACCAAATAAAAGGATTGACCAGTTATTTATGAGAAAAAAACCCAAATTCAATCATCTTGAATATCCATATTTCATAGCCTATTTTGTTTCTGATGGTTTTACCAAGGCAAGACACCTCACATATTTAACATGATAGCATAACATTTATGTTGTGCCGTATTCATGATTACCATAGGTGTATAGATTTTTTCACTTTAAATGGTGATGTATAATCATTGATCGAAACAGGATGATGGGATGTTGATTCCTCCTTACATGGATTCCACCTGGAAACAATCATGTATTATGGGTCTACCTCATAGAGTTAAGTCATGTTTGTTGAAATCACTCCAAGTTCTATCTCTTTGTGGATTCCAGTTAATTACACTATTTTTTTCTGGACATTCCATTCAGTCTTGACTGGGTAGAAACCTTCATCTAGGAGAGTAGTCATGTTGGGCATCGTTGGAATGTATGGACGCTAGGAAAATTTGTATCCTATATTCTTCTTAATAAGAGGGAATCTCATGGAGGCATATTAGGTATGAAACTAAAGGAATCCCATACCGGTCATGGGGTATCTGGTGTCGATGGCATATATATTCCATGGATTTCACCTCAGGCATCCAATGTTTAACATGAGGTAGTTGTCTCCATAGGCATATATCATCAAAGTATTTCACCCAAAGCATCCCATTTTTAGCCCAAGGTAGTTGTTTTAGGTCACAAAATTAACGTCTCGTGGAGAAAGAATGAGATTTATCTGAATTCCCCTTAGAGGTGAATTATGGAAGTGTGTCCCATAAAGGGAAGATGTCATGCCATGGAGGTTGATCTAGAAACTATTAGAGGTTGATAAAGGACGTCCTTACCTAGAATTTGGCACCTAGATTCCCCACTGGTTGAAATTTAATCACATAGAGGCATCCTATAAACCCATTCTAGAAGGTATGGACCATAACCTACATAATTGGTTTTTTCAGTTTAAGGTCATATGACATGACTGATCCATGCAGTTTAATGTCTTTCGGTATGGATGATCCTGTTGTGAAAAGTTAATAAACAAGGGGTGATATTGGTATTATTCATGGAATATTCCCTTCATAAGAGGATTTATCTTGGTGGATTTGGTTTTGGGATTACACATGGAAGATGTCTGATAAACCTGGATGAAATGTGGCATCCTAGGTTAGTGAAATGATCTTACTACAGATGTGGTCTGAAGAAGACTAGAATGGATGAAAATGTTTTATTTAGAGCTTAGGGATTCTTCTTATATATCCAAGTTGGTTTGGAATCAAATACAACGTAGTTTGGAATTGGATGAGGCTTATACATGAAGAGGATTCCCAAAGGTGTGGATCATGTGGTGGGTCTTACGCATGGATGATGACCATGGTATGAATATAGTGGTTGATGATTACACTTAGGAGGATGCCCATATGGTGGGAGGTTGGATTTCATGGACTCTAGTAACCTATAAGCCCATTTGAGTCATACTCATTGTGAGAAACAAGAGGAAACAGAAGAACTGACACCCGTGTCGTGAAGGGTGTTCCAAATATAGATGATGTGGGGATTATGCATTGAAGTTGCCAGAGGGGGATATCATTCCATGTGAGGAGGATATAATTCCATGTTAGGAGGATCTCCTTCCCTATGAGTCATCCGTGGAGCATCTTATACTGGTGGAACAAGGTGAATAGGACATGCACATTGAGCATAGAAGCCCACCATTGGCTTGACAACATCCAATGGGGAAGAGAAATTGGAATATTATCAGACACGGGGCATTCTGTGTGCATTCCATGGGGTAAGACTACGATTTTACATTGTGTGTTGTAGATTTTAGAACTAGGTAGTTTTACATCATATAGCTGGGATGTGGGGGACTCACTCCCTATCTATTGAGATTATATAACTATAGATCATACAACATTGGGTGTGGTATGACTTAAGCAATGCTAGGGTATGATGGTGTGGAGGATTGGTTGATCATGAGGTCTATATTAGTATTCCTATGTAGATAAAAAAAAGAAATTAGTGTACCTATACTGAGAATAAAATGGTAAGTGGGAGTCTTAGGTCGCACTTAATGTGGAGTGGGCATTTGAATGGTTGGTTGAAGTCACGTAGGGACTCGAGGTGCAACTGGACTGATCCCAAATTGTTATGGGGGTTCAGGGAACTCATCCTTTATGAAGAGGAATCAAATTAAGGGAGTTATCGAGGCCCCGAGGAGGGTATTAGTAAAGCATATAGATTCACAGAGAGGGGATTCACGAAGATCAGATTTTTTACAAAGGCCAGGGGCTTCACAAATGAGTATTCTTGATGAAACATTATGTCCCTACCTCGGGTTGAAGTCCCAGATCAATAAAGGAGGTCTTCATGAAGGATTAATGGTTTGTGAATCCTCACATAACCCATAGGGTCTTATTCCTCTGTAAAGGGTGTTGGACTTCATGAAATGCATCCCCATAATGATTTTAGGCTTTCAGGAGACAACAAAATGGGTTTTCTGAAAGTCTAGGCACTTTAAATGATACATTTTTGGTCAAGATAATGATTCATAGGTGCTCTAAATATTGTGAGAAATTTGAAAGATGAATGGTCTGGGAAAATTACCACAAAATGTTGGAACAAGGTGTGTATTTAAGGAAAGATATTTTTAGAAGGTTTTAACTAGATCAAGAAGAAATTATGTGCTTCTCAAATTGGCACAACTCGTTCGGAATCACGAGAAGAATCTATCTGGTTTCACACATTCACCAAGACCCAAAAAGCTCATAGAGGGACTCCATCCATATTAGCACATTCATTAATGTGATTCCTGGTCCAGGGTATCCATGTGATTTTTCTATTCATAAAGAAGTATGGATTCAAAATGAGTGACCTTTAGTGGGTTTTGGGGCCATTTTGGATTTAATTTTCTATAGACTATCCATGTATTCCTTTAGTAATATCATGTCAAATATTTCGTCATCAACAAATGACCCCCCCAGAAGTGGTGGTGACTATGAAAGGAGGAGGGTCAGATTCTAAGAGAGAATCAGTTTTTTCTTGAATTTTTTCTCTTTTATGAGTATTATTTGTTATTCTTATTCATGATGGTGTTTTTTTATAGAACACGAGCACAAATTCCATCACAAAGTTTGGACTGGCCATGTTCTTATAAATAGTGAAAAGTGGCCCTAAAAATAACCAGACCTTTGTGAGAAGAAAATATCTTATTCAATTTTCAAGAAGATCTCCATATGTTTGAACACACTTCATGAATCCTATTTTAGTGAACCAGACTACTGGACTTTCTCCATGAATGTTATTCAGTTAACTAGAGATCATGAACTGAATCTTTGCTAAATGGGCAATGCGACCCAGAGCACTGGGAACCGTATTTACGAACAAGATCCAAGAAATATTAATGAAACAAAATAAGTTACACTTAGGTCTTCAATCCAATGGTAAATAAAGAATTCTCTCAAGGATTAATTTTAGATGCTGCTTGAGGGGGTGAATTGTGGAGAACATTATGATCCTGGAATTTATCTGAAGTTCCACGAAATAAGAGTCATTGCTCAAGATTTCACAAAATGTTCAATGGAAATATCATTTGTGAATGAGGATATTGATTTGTGGATTTTTCTTAATGAATGATTTCTTAATCCCAGAGGTGGGGAGGGGTGATCCATCCTACTAGTTTAAGGGCTTAGCTGGGTAGTAATAGGGGTATATGGCCACTATGGGCTGCATTTGGAAGGATTATTCACCCATAACATTGGACCTTTTCCAAAACCAAATCAATAAATAAATGGGGATAATTGGAAGGCTGATGTATCCCCACTACAATATAAGTCAATTCTCAAGGGGGGTTTAGGGATCTGAAGAAGGGGTGGAATGATGGATAGGATCTGCGCTAGTGCAGAAACTACACCAATGAGTGGTCCTGGACATACTTGGAATTTGCAACATGAAGAGACTTCGATGTAGAACTGATGCAGGTAGGAATATATGAAGTAAAAAGAGATTCATATTTTCATGTTTACTGTCCATAATATAGCATACCTACATTTCCTAGAAGATGGTCATAATAGAATAATAAATTTCATCTACATCATGGGGTGGTTGAAATTAGCTTTTAGTACCTTCACCAAATCTCTATGATCTTGATTTTAGGGGTGATGTATGATGCATTTCCCCATGGAGAGAATGTATATGGATAATAGGATAGGGTTTTGACTCTAGTGAAGTAAATGGTGGATCTAGTGCAAGGAACCGATGAGGAGAAATTAGGAACAAGAGATGTTCCCTCCAATAAATTGTTCAGATACTCTTAAATGAACCAGTAATAGAACAAGATGAAGTTGAGATTCTATTGTAGAAATGACGGATTAGACCTTAAATTTCTCATGGTGGATAACAACAGATCATGGAGGGATCCTACTAGAACATAAGGAATAAAATTCAGTGGAATATATGGGTATACAGAGATAACACTAAGGATTAACTCATAGTTAGGATGGAAGAATTCGTTGCAGTGCTCATTTGTAGTTGGATTCTTCTAAAGATGGGTTCACACATGGGGGTGTGGCTGAGAACTTTTTTAATGGTGGTGATGATGGAGATATTCCAGTGTTTGAAACTTAGTATCCAAGTGCTGGAGAAGTTGTACAAGGTACTTTATAATGTCAGAGAAGGGAAGACCTTACTTTTTGTGTGTCAGAATCTTCATTTTTTATATAGATAGTTGGTTGCACACATGGGGGGTTATGAGTACCCAGACCCCATTTCCCCTTCCAAAAAAACCTATGGCTAGTGATTCTGAATATCATAGGAAGTAACCCATTCAAGTTGGGTTCATTGGAAGTGCTGGAAAAGTTTAGGTTGGTAGAGCACTTGACGTTTCATCCATTTCCTCTACTGATGTGGGTGGTAACCAATGATGGAATATGAAATGCATAATAGATCCTTTACCTCCTAGAATTTCAAATTAGAGTACTGATATTAATAATTGAATGTGATCCGATTTATGATCTATAAAATCCACACCGGTTTATGAGGTAAATTAGGTCCACGCAGAGGTTGAACTTGATGATGTAATTATTGGTTCATCACGAGTGCCACCCTTCAATGATGACTTAGTTTTGGATCATGTTCATGCTTCATGATGACAAGATGCATAAAAATTTACTACCACTAATTTCTATGTACATGTTTACCCATGACTACATGTAGATTTAACAGAATTCATACCTTTGGGATATTCTCAAACAGCGGGACAATCTATCTAATGAATAAGTGAGACCTACACCATGGGGCTGGGGCCAAATAATGGCTATAGGGAATCATGGATAAAGATAAGGTACAAAAGAAAAAAAGTGGATCTAATAGTTCATGTGCCTGAACATTCATGATCTGTAAGGTAAGGAACATCACTGAACTCAAGGATCCTATAAAAGAGGCAATATATAGGAGGTGGTTCCTCTAAGGTAATCCAGAGAGAGCATGTTCAAGGCACAGAGAAATGAGTGCATCTCCCAAATGTTCCCAATGAATCCATTTACCCAGATTCCAGAGAAGACTAGGGATTTCAAAAACAAATCACGGATCCTCATGGGGTTTGGTAGTATCTCTTAATGGATGGGATATTTCTCACTTGTCTGGTCCATGAAATGGAAGGTTTCGAAACTCCTTATGCTAAAGAAATGCAGTACATTGTAGATCCAGAAGATTTAGTATACTCTCATAGAACCACCCATCAATTTAATAATTTGGTGAGGACACTAATAGGATTTTATTCCCCTTTGGATGCCCTTATGAGATATGTAGATATGACTAAAGGTGAAGAATTTGGAGACTCTAAGGGGAGTGATTCCTACTAGATCTCAGACATAGACTGACATCTTGATGCTGACCAGGTAAACTCTTCAATCCTTTAACGCTTCATTGAATACCGCTCAATATACAATATATTTTTATAATACTTTTTTATTGCTATAGGAATTTTTGTGTGCCTAATAAGGGGAAGTATTTGATTGACCTCATGCTACAGGTGGGGGAACATCAGCCCACAAAGGGTAGAGTACGAGGACCCTTTTTGATGTTCTAGCTACAACAAATCAGCCATTAGTGCTTTCTATTAAGGAAATGGTCATGGAGGATGAGGTGATATTGGTGGAAGCTACCCTTGTGGTGGAGATGGTAGGGGAAGCACAAAAGGTGGGGCCAACCCCAGAAGAACCTTTGTAGGAAACTTCTAAAATTACACACTCAATAGAGATGGTCAAAACTGGTCCCATAAAAAAATTGATTGAAGAAATCATGGTGGCTGACCCAAGAAGAGTGGTCCCATTGGATGTGGCCACTAGAGTCAGAGTTTCTATTGAAGTTCCAGAAGCATGTCCTTAAAAAACGCTACCTAAAATATTAGTGGTGGAAGAGCCTATGTTAGTGGAATTACCAAAAATGGCTACTAGAGCCAAAATTGTGATAGGGAAAATAGTGACACCGTTAATGACTAAAGTGGACCGAGATACTAAATTGGTCATGCCTTACTCAAAATTGTAAAAAGTGGTGATTTAGGGGGAATAACTAGAGGTCATTCCATCAGTGGGTGTAACTAAGGGAGCTGGGATGACAACATCCACCATTATGATTCCACAAGGTGCAACAGAATCTTTAGTCATAGGTGGAGAGACTAATGAGGAATTATTCCCTAGTAAGGTCGTCCTATTTCTCCCTATTAAATATATGAAACTAGATTACCCAACCAAAAACACACTGTTTATCTTTCCTCCTCATGAGATAGAACCATTTTAAAGATCTCATGGATTCTGGTGCATAGTATAATTGGGATATCCCCCATAAGGTGTGGATTAATGTGTAGAATTTCATCACCGAAATCTGTAAAGATGAATAAGCACAATGGGTGGTTTCTCTCCTCCTTTCGTTTGTTAGACTAGGGACCAATGGGATATATTATAACACTTTTCATGTACTGGTTCGACACTTATTCATCAAGAGGGAACACGTTGAAGGGTAGGAGCTTAACCTGACTTGGAGGAAACCAAATTCTAAGGGTTCCTAGGAACTTTATAATGATGAAGAAGAGATCACTGACCTTGAAGAGATGAAACATGAGCTCATGATGGATACTACTACTCAGTCTGAGATAACTATCTATATGAGGGATCAACTAGAAGCATTCGAGGCAAGGGAATGTGATATCATGAGTTTAGAGGCTGAGTTCCATGTTGAGAAGGACAAAAAAATGACCAAGGATGATGCTTTTTTCCAAATATGATGAGAATTCATATCTAATAGTGTGACAGTAGTCCTTTGAGATCACTCGGTGGAAGATGTTCAAGATTGAGTGCTCGATCTCTAAGGAAGATATGTAGAGGCATATTTTTATGAAGGGTGTGCTCTGATATATGGATGACCCTCTGAAACTCTATTGTTTAATTTTCAAGCTCAAAAAATCTCTTTGAACAATTATCTTACTTAGATCATATTTTTTGTGATAACTAATCAACCAATCCTTAATCCCACGTGGGGCATTCCCATTATGAAAAACAAGGGACAACCATGTTATTGATCTTCATATGAGAGTTTCGAACAACCACAGAAAACATTGGGTATGCTATTTTTGACTAAACACTAAGGGTTCCCGGTCTAAGATAGTATGTGTCTAGAAAATAAGGCTCTTGTAATGGAAAACTTTCTTTCCCAATATGCTCTAGTGGATGAATGGCACAATGCCCAAGGTATTGGATTCTACATGAAAAAAAATGTAATGAAAAGTGTGAATCAAAATTCTAAAAATATGGAATATGATGGGAATGGACTAGAGATATGGGATAACTACTGAACAAATTTGAAAACACAACATCTGTACCGTTATAATGGAATGGGGACAAGAAAACGAGGTTTGATTGTTGACCATGTTCAAAACACGAAACCTATCTCAGAATGTCATATGAAGTCTTCTATAACATTGGATTAGGATGGTAGGTGAGCTAAAAAAGTACGAGAACATTCCATTAGGGTACCATTTAGATATGGTAGAGGTTGGGTATCTAAATAATGAGCACATGAAGTGTGGATATGGAGTGATGGAATGTTTGAATGAATTCCAACACTCTTGGAATTAGGTTACTGTGACTTTAGAGAACATTATTGTAAGCATATTGGATTGAACAAAGATAAAACCAATCTTCCATTGGAGTGATATCTCAGATTTTGAGAGATGGATGAAGTAATATGGGTGATATGATAAATGAATGACATCAATGGAAGTAGTCTCAATAAATGTCCTAAGATACCCAATAGTTTTATGTTGTGCAAAAAGACAATAGACACATAGTATAACATCGTATGGTGATGACTTTAGACACATAGTGTAACATCATATGGTGATGATGGATCATTGTACAGTTTAACATCATGATACCAGGACACATCTCACAGTTTAATTTCATATGACTGGGACATGGCACATAGTTTAAGTTCATATTGTCTGGACCATGGGTTCAACATTCCTAACGGACATGTGTAGAGTGATAGTGTAAAAACATGAAGTGAATGGGGAGAAAGGTGACCCAAACACCACACAAAATGTTCATGGGAAGAGAACACACATAAATTTTAAAGTCATTATGCTTAGACTTAAACCCTAGTTTAAGGTCGTGGAGTTTGGACCAAAGACCACTTTATGTTGATTGACCACATCGATACACACCCTATTATAACTCCAAATACCTTGGGATTAATTATCATTGTGGAAAAAAAGTAATGGTATGGGGATTTTATAGGCATGTGGAAGAACACTTTATGAGTGAAGAGATACTGGGTTGACAATTTTACTAAGATACATAGAAGTTGAAAGGATGAAATTCAAGACAATAAGGACTTGCTGGATAAAGTGGAGACCAGTAAGTAGGGGATGAAGATTGAAGATGTTCGAAATACAAGAACAAAAACCATAACTATCAAAAATGGGATGGGAAAATGAAATATAAATTGTCAAAAGGATATAAATTTTACTTATGTAGGTCCATTAGGGAATTTACCTAGGACGACAGGAGAACCATAAATGGAAATAAACCATCACCATTAGGGGGTTCATCTAGATTTTAAAGGTGAATGAAATCTAAATAAAAAAAGAATCAATGTGTGGAATGGGACCTATCCAGGTTTTTAAAATAGTTTAAATTCATATTACATGGACCATTGATACTAGTTTTTACTCTTAGATATCAGACCATGAGCCCTTAATTTATGGTTGTAATGATTAGACCCTGATGAACATTTTAGAGTCATATCTCTTGGAAAATAGTAAAAAATGTTTATTACTATGTTATATATAGAACAAAAGAGTTAAAACCTAAAATGAATAAGGAAAAGGAGGATCACACGCCACATATACACCTTATGATAAACTTTATATAGTTTAAGGTCATAATGCCTTGTCCATAACTGAGGACAAGTTGATAAAAGGTTAATGAAACAACAACTAATCCCAAAGACAAAAAATATAAATGTCACTATATATCCCATAAGTATGGGAATGAATCCACACACATTTCTAAAAAAATTTGTAGTATAAGGATAATACTTGTGTGGATGATCCTCTCTGATGGGGGAATTGAGGCATCCCTGTATAAAATAGGGTGGAATTGTAGTTTATCATTATGTGTTGAGGATTATAGGGTATGTTGTTTAAATTCATACAACTAAGGCTATAAGGGTTGAAAATATATTAAGGTCATAATGATTGGACCCACTTAAAATAGATTAAGGTTTTGTTTACTGGACTACATGATGGATATTAGTTTAGTGTCCTAAATATTGGGCCATAGGTGGATAAATCAAATGAATATGTGTAGCACGCTGGAGTGAAAACATGATGTGAATGAGGACCAATAAGGCATGCACCACACAACATATTCCCTAGAAGAGGGATAGAATATAGTTAAGATTCATGACTATTAGAATATAGACTCTCAGTTTAAGGTCATGGATTTAGGATCGAGGCGGAGTATCCTAAGTGGATATGTGTAGTGAGGTGTCATGATAAACTGTATGTGAATGCGAGCCAAGGATACCAAACACCACACAACACATTCATAATGAGACTCACCTATAGTTTATAGTTATGATTCTTAGACCTTTGGTAAATAGTTTAAGTTCATGTTTCATTGATTGTGAAAGAAGCTAAGGGGATGAAAGATAATGAACTTTTAGATGGTCCCAAATAAAAAGTGTATGGGCCTGGATATATATCCCATGAGGATGGGTATAAGTCCATATATAGTTATTTAAGTGTATTTACATAGTTTAAGGTCATATTACATGGACCAAAGGACCGATCAGTTTAAATTCATGAGGTATCAACTAGGAAAGATCAATTTTTGAGTCATCTATGTGGTATAGAGGAGGCTTAACATGACATTAATGGATCCAAATGAGAACATTTTCCACACCTACACCTTGAAATGGATTGTGTATAGTTAATGGTCATAATTAATAGACCATGATAAGGAAAAGGGTCTAAAAGGATGATGAACATGAATATAGGATGAAGGAAAAGTTTTCTAAGCATCGCTATGTATCCCATGAGGTTGGGAATCAAGCCATATGTAGTTCTCAAAAACAAATTGGTAAGAGACCCACACCAAAGGGGGAAATCCTATCTATATATGGAACCAAGTAATTCCGTATTTAATTTGTGGAATCTATAAATTTTCTAGGTAAGAGAATAGTTTATCATCATGTGTTGAGGAAGTTAACTCATCGTTTAAGGTCATAGAGTTTGGACCACAATGGGGGGACATCTCTAATGGGTATGTGTAGTGTTGTTTTATAAAAAACATGATGTGAATGGGGGACCAAGGATACCCAACACCACATGAAACATCCAAGAGAAACCCCATCATAGAACATGGAGATCATATCAACCATAAGGTATGTGCAGTGCATGATATGAATAAACCAACATGAATGAGGACAAATGAGGCCCGCACCACATGAAACATTCATGTGAAAATTCTAGCATATCATTTAAATTCTTAATTCTTGGAGTTGGTGTAACCAGTTTAAGTTCATGTTTCTTGGAGCATCAAGTCATGTTTTACGGTCATAAATTTTAGACCACAGACTCCATGAATGAATATATATAGTGTGGTAGATTTATAGACTTTATGTGAATGTGTAAAAAGTAAAATTTATCACTACACCACATATTTGTAAAGATACATTTGAGATCATACATGTTGAAAATTTTATTCATATATAGAATAAATAACATATTTGAACAATGACCAAGTTGGCTTAGTGTGCCATAAATGGGACCTGAGGGAGAAAGGGGGATGATGAATTTGTAGTTGGGACCAGAGATGAGATGTCTGGGTGTCCCTGTGTATCCTTCAAGGACATTAATCAATTCATACATAGTTATTGATGTAAATCTACATGCATAGGTCTGACCCAAACACAAGGTGGGGGAATTTTTATTTTTTGGGGGTGTCTGGACCAGGATGTAAAATCCAGGTGTCATTATGTATCATGTATTGGAAAGAATCCATCTCACATAGTTATTCAACATTGCATAATATATGAATGATTCAAAGGGACACATCCTCTCATGAAATAACATTATGGTGTTGTGTATTTTATTGGAGTGTGGCTAGGATAATGGATGTTATATATTTTAACAACATGAAACTAGGATGTTGGAGCTATGCAGTTGACCATCATGTGATTAGTAAATTAACTGCACAATTTAATTCCATTTTACCAAGATGATAATAACTTCCCATGATAATTAATGTATAAGAATCTTGGAGTTGATGGGAAGAGTAATTTGATCTCTGTCTATGGTGATCATCGAGTACATGCTATTGGAATAGACCACACAAATGATTAAAGGTATTTTCCACTTGGGATCCAACACTGGTAGCTTCTTGAGAGGTATAATTGACATCCAAAGAGACAATAATGTGTCACCCTGAAGGATGTAGTGAAGGAAAACCATTTTTTTAGTGCTATTCTGGTGATTCTCTAGATTATACATGGCTTGAAGCCTATTATCCACGAGAGATTATAATTCATAACGATGGACTTATTACATTATTTCTGGAATATTATAGTAATAAAAATCTATCCAGAGTGATGTAAAATGAATATAGATGGGTAGGAAATTCGATGTTTTGTACACTAGGGAATATGGAGTCACCTTGGTTGAATTTCAAGTTGTTTTCCAATAGGAACAAAGAGAATTGGTGAGTTTTTTAAACCATATTTTCATGTTTTATGACAATATTTTGAACATTTTTGGCTAGGTTCTGTTAAAAACCTTTATCTATAATTTTTTTGGAGAATAATAACAGGAATTATGGTCGTACTAGATTCTGTACAAGGTATTCAACATCTTCAGCTTAGTTTCCCAGAAGTTGGTTTTGTTGTCACTGAAAATTGTGTGAGGAAATCCTAATTTTTGGATGATTTTGAATCTCAAAAATTTGATCATGGACTAGGCCTTGAATTACTTGAGAGGAATCGATTCTACCCACTTGTAAATGAAATCCTTCACGGTCAAAAATAACCAGCATTAGAGATATGTTTCTGTTGGATATTGTATCATGACATCAAGTCTCTAGACTGGAAAGGTCCAAGAATAATTTGTGTTGTGAAGTGGCTTCATTAGTCAATTCATGAAATTGCAATGAATATGAAATTAATGGAACCCCAAGGAAAACATGATGTAGTCAAGGGTCTTGGTGGGATAAAAGTTTCCCAGCCTTTGAATCTAGTAGGAGAGCTTCAAGGTAGTTTGATGGGTGACATGAGATGTGATATGGAATTCCTACATAACCTGTGTAATCCCATCTTCTTGTATGAAATAGAGGTGAATTCTATAAAACCCACATCTGTAGAGAGCATGCTTGAGGTTAGGCCCACTATGGAGGTTGAATTGTGTTACACGATGATGAATTCATTCTCACCGATCTAAATCTCGTAAGAGGGTACCATGTAAGAGATACTCATTGAAATTGGTTTTCCAATTGGAGGATTCATCTTATATGGGGGAATTTTTTGGTCCTAATTTAAAAGTCCCAATGGTCTACTAGTTTATTGGTTGGCTATCGTCACTGTCAGGGGTGGTGTGAGTAATGAACCTTTGATGCACCACATGAATGAATAGATAATACTAGTTTGGCTCTGCAAGAGAGTTGGATAAACAAAAAAAGGCATCATCTCATCTATGCTATGGTTGAGGAACATGAGTGACCCCTCATTTAGAATGGAATTGGGCTATCTACTGGAGAGTGTTCTCTAGCAAGGGAACACGTTCTCATTTCCTAACGGTGTAGTCACTATTGATTTTTTGATGAATAAATCAAAGTATCCCTTTATTTTAAAGTGTGTAACCTCAATCATGATGGCCATCTTGAGAACAGTGATGAGAGCCTGATAGTCTACCTCATTATTGGTGAAGCCTTTTGATAGTAGAAACCAATAGGGAAGGATAGACTATGAAGACAAGACTAAGAAGATGCACGAGAACACTCTATTGAGCTAGGTATCATTAAGTCTTGTAATGTTTCTACTCTGGGAGGTTACATAAAAATTAATCTTCTAATATGGAATATCTTCATCCACTGAAAGGATGGACTCATCTCGAAAATAAAAATCTTGTGGCAATTATTTCGGACCTAGATGAGTGGCTAGAAATTCATCTAGTGCTTGAACCTTGATTGATTTATATGGAATAGAAATAATCTCAAACTACTAAATAATCACTATCAATTATTTTATAGGTTATATCAACATTGGATAATTTAGTATATACATTACTTGGTCCACATGGGACACCAGCTAAATCTCATGATGCTGAAAATAATGTTTTAACTTCTGAACTACAAAAACTAGCTTGCGACATCATTTCATGATAGGATATTATCTAGAATCTATGTCAAGGAGTCTGTGAATGAGATATTATAATATTTTCACTCATCCTACATTATTATTTTGAGTGATAAGGGCATGGAGGGACCATTCTAGGGATATCAAATAGAGGACTAGAGGCTTCCCAAAGATGAGTGGAATCAGAACCACAGGTAGTATCAGATACTACTTGGTTTCCTCAATGGTAGTCTAGTACTATTTATCCCATCAGAAGATGGTACATTTATTCATGAGCATAAAAAAGGTCTTAAAATTTCTATCAAGATTCACAATTAATATATGTATATAAACTAAATGGACTTGAAGGCCTCTGAGTTCCTAGAGTTTTCTTAGAAGATGAATCTTGGTAATTTTATTTATCTTATCGGGGTTGTTATCAATGCCTCTATATATAATAAATAAGTAGAGAAAATTCCCATAGGTAACCCCTAAAGAACATGTGAAGTTATACATCTTCAAATATTTAGAGTTAAGGAAGTAATTTTTTTTGAAGATATCTAAGAAGGTCCTAAATCTAATAGTACTTGAACACTAAATCATTTACATATAATTCCACTAGCATCATAAGGACCATGATGAATATTTGGTGCATACCTCTCTAATAAGTGGATCTATCACTCTTTATATGGAAATGAATTATCTGATATCAAAAAGTACCTTTTGGTTCTATAAATGTGGTAGACTCTTCATATTCAGGGTGTATATAGATCTGATTGTTCCTGTAGTATCCATCCCTGAAGGATTTATCCTAGAAACTATATGTGGAATCAATCATCAACTCCATAATTGGAAGAGTAAAATCATGATTCAGACAGTGGAGATGAGGACCTATAATCCAATACAGACTCTAGTTTTCCCATTCTTCTTCCTTACATGTATGATGTGGGGTTTCCACTTAGGGTAATGAACTTCCGTGATGAATTTGACTTTATAGGCTTATCAAATTTTTACTCGACCATGGAACCATGGGATGGGTGAATTTTCTATGTAGTATACTTGAAACCATGATGACCCATCGAGATACCTAGATCGTGGATGGTGACCTACGTTTATAGTCCTAGAATCTTGTCACAACTCCTAGAAAATACATCATGATTCTACTTTAGGAAGGCCACATACTATTTCTATTCCTCTGGATGCATGAATTCATTGACCAACATTGTCCTTGGATTATCCTAGATACCAAGAATCACCTGTATCTGCTCATCAATGGTGGTAGAGACACCCCTTCAAACGAGGTAGGAGAATCTCAAAATCCTATTTACCATCTAAGGTAGGGTAATTAGTGAGAGGATATGTCTCATTTGGGATGACTTATTCTAGGGGATTAGTGGATGCATCTTGGGAAGATGTAGAATCTTTACTAGGAGAATCTTTCTCTACTGAAACCATTTTGAAAGAGGCTACCAAACCAATTAAACTAGGCCATCAACTATGGGGTAGATGCTTGATGTTAAAGAAATTTTGGAGGGTGGGATTCTGTCAGTTCAAAACATATCGGTGAAACATGTGAGTATGTTGTACAAAGGTAAAAATGGAGAAAACATATCAACATATCATAGGGGTAGGGTTCTCTGATATCACTTGGTATTAAACTATCTAATAGTAAGTGGTAATATTCCTATGTTCCTTGTACATAGAAACACATTTCCCTTTTTTCTGAGAAATGAAAAATAAATTTCCCATGTCTGGTTTTGTGGAATCCAACCGATGAATGGGTAGGATGAAAGGGTTATCAATGTCTATCCACGGGATGGCTGCAATGGTGGTGTGATCAACCTCATCGGTCTAAACCTGGTTACCAGTGATTGTGTAATAGGAAACATCCATATAGAAGGCTCTATATGAGTCTAAGGGAGATGCAACACCTTGAAGCATGCCTAATAAACCATCGAAGGAGTACTTGAGGAATTGGAGATTTGAGGAGGGGACTGCTGTATGAAGATAAAGCTAAGTCTTTCCCATCAACGCATTATAGGTGGTATCCTGTGAGACAACCATGAACTCAATACATGATCGAAGACACTAAACTGGCTCTTCAACCAGATTTTTCCACATGGTCTCCAATTAGTCCTATCATAACCCTAAATATTTTCGTCAGAGGGAATCAAATCTACTTCAGTGAGTCCCAACTTACAGAGTGTCTGGGTTGGGTTGAGATTGATCCTAGAACATTTGTTAAATAGACAGTGGTAGATCACCGCACCATTGAACTGACCAGTAATATACAATGGGATAATGTGTCCCTATATGGGGTATCCCTCATATTCTTCTAATAATGAGATGAAAATTTTATATTCTTATTGCCCGACCTCCTTTTCATAGCTGGTCTATGTTTCCACTACTTCTACTTTGATATGGAGGGGGATTTCAAGATTTCTATGAGAGTCTCACAAATCTCTTCTGATTGGTAGAGAGCCTCAAGTATTAAAATCCATTAAGGAATGATAGTGGGGTTCTTCATAAAATTGTATTCTCATGACATTCACATATTTCTACCCACAAGGGGTCTCCATTTGGTTGGGGCATGACATGCACTACTGGCTGAACCATTGGATTTTGGTGGGTGCAGAAAATGTCCCACTAATTTCTAGATAACTCTCACAGAACCACAGTCGGATGATTGTCGATTAGCTAAGACATATCTTTATCTAGATGATATTGATCACGATGTGATAACGACTATTCTTCCTAGTTATTTTTCATGGTCAGTTATGGAAATGTGTTTGTCAGAGCAGGATTATAGGACCGCATCTGGTGAGCTCTACACAGAACCTACTGGCTAGTTTTTGTGGAATCCACAGCTTTGCTTGAAAAACCTAATTTGAGTATTCTATTAGTTTCAAACCTCATACCATTCCATTGATGAAGTTTTCCATAGTCACTATGGGGACATTCATGACATTACCTATCATTTGGAACCATGAAGGGATCAACCAACTTGATGGTGTTTATAGAGGAAAAATCCTTCTCATCATCAAAGGAATATTATAATTTTGGGATGAACCTTAGAGTGTTTACCATTTCTGGAGGCAAGAAATAACCATGAGATTGTGATAGATTTAGCAGAAGAGTATGAATTTTATTTCCCTTATGTCATAGTTTCCTACTCTTTTGAGTTGAATAAGGATTCACGGTGGATGAAAAAGTAGTATCCGAAGAAGGTAGAATAACTTTAGGTGGTTCAGGGTGACCTAAGTGGGCACATATGACGCAATGTGTATGAAACCTGCTTTATGAGACAACCAAACATTATATTTTCATGATCCATGATTGGAAACATATTTTTATTAACATTAATTGTTTCCATCACTGTAGGGTTGGATAGAGATATGGTCCACCAATTTTGAAATATTTTCCAACTGGACCAAACCATTTTTAACTTGGTCCTTGAGCCAATACCTAAAGCCATAAAATTGATTTATGGGGTGATCCGATATCCAATGTTAATGTTACTAGTGAAGGAGATTAGTAATCTTGGATTCTTGGGGCTTCTTTACCTCCAGTATCTTCAGAATCCCTAATTCGGAGGAACTGAGAAATAACTGAGAACATTTGCATCCTTTAATGAATATGTCTGATTTATCCTATATGGGATGGGTACTCAATGATCCTATCCCTGGAGAGGGGATGGATCTTTATGAGAGTATATATTCGCATTGTCCCACAATGGAGGTTTGGCTTGGTAAGGTGGGTCCTATCGATTCTATTCCAGGTGAGGCTCTGAGTGGAGATGATGCTTACCTCAATAATTCTCTACTGGCAGAGGACCTAAAAACTATATCAGCTTTGGGGCCTCTACTTTCATTGTGAATATAATATCTATATTCCTAGTTCTTATTTAAATATCTTAAAGAGGCAATGTATGTTCCAACATGGATTTCTATAAGATATCCTGCAGGAATTGAGCCTTGTAAGAAAAATATTGGAACATTCATGGGAGGTTCTGAGTGATAACGGTTGGGACCAACTCAGTGTTGGCATTCCCCACACACATCATTTGCATCTTCTCTTCAGTTAGTGGAATTTAGAGTGAATATTTAAGGACCATCCACTTAGCGATGATGTTTTCAATGACCACATCAGGAAATTTATTTCAATTGAAGAGGTCTGAAATGCTCGTCTGGCATGTGGTGGTGATGAACTGGTAGAGAAACTGTCTGCAGAGGTCTTCCTAACTAGTGGTAGATCCTATGGGTAACTGGATAAACCAAATTAAATCAATCCCTATAAATTTATGAATAAAACATCAAATTGTGGCATCTTACTTCTACTCAGGGGTTCCCATTATGAGCCCGCACATTGAGATGAAGTTGGCTAGAAGCTATAGTGGGTATCCCATCCTTTTGAAAGAACAATATCTAAAATTCTCAAAATTTGGGGATCTTGCATATCATCTACCCATGCCAGATATTGTTTTACATCAGGTGTGATTTTTTCTTGTCCCGTATCAAAGGATTCGAGATGAGAACTAAGGGAGTCTATCAAATCATCTTAGAGAGAGTTCCATTCTTTATGGGGATCCTTGACCACAAATGCATTGACATGCTAATCAAATTGGTAGGCATGCTTAGAAGCTCATAGGGTGGCATGATCCAAGTCCCAAGGAATGTGATCACACATCTCAGGAAAATTAAGGCCCCCATATCATGTTCGTTTTCCATACACTCCCACCTCTACTATGTTAGGATATGCGAGATCAATAGGATTGAATGAGAGAAAATAACCCATAAATACTTGTGACTTCCCTTACTTCCAAAGTGTAGGTGGAAAATGATCCTATTGAGGAGCACCGTAGTCTGGGTTCCGATCATAATAGTTCTAATGAATGATCCTATTCTGATCTGGGACCTACTGGAGCAAGGTAGGTATCGAAGGATCAACCACTATCTTCATAACGATATTAGAAAAATCAGATGAATCAGAAGACTCAATATTTTGTTTACCCTTATTAATGTTATGATAGATATGAAATGATGTAGAGGGATCCCTGAGCCTGAGTGTTTTCCTTTTCAGGTGAGTGAAAACACTAGTATGATGGTCTAGTTGATACTACACATCTCTAGGGTATGATTTTTTTGTCGGGTCATAATTCTGTGCCCGCACCCTTGGATTTTCAGGCATAATTATATTTAATATAACAATACCCAGAGGAAAGCACTTGATATAAATGGGTAGGCCCAGATATTGTAGCATGGGGTTGAAGTGGAGAGAAAGGTACTAACTGAAACCTCATATCTTCACATACATGTACACATCTTCCATGATAATGTGGAGAAATTTGAACTTATTTATATGTCTCTATTGGAGGGTCTAGTGGTAGGTGTGCAACACAAGGTGCTGAGCCAATGACACTGCTACTAACTCAACCATGCGACACTTCTGATTGATGTGTTTGCAATTCACCTTGCTTCTTGGGTATACAAAATCACAATCACAAAGGTGAATCAACATCATCCAGATAGTTTAGCAGAAGCACACAACCT
The DNA here is from genome assembly GCA_963277665.1 of Viscum album. Lineage (NCBI taxonomy): Eukaryota > Viridiplantae > Streptophyta > Magnoliopsida > Santalales > Viscaceae > Viscum > Viscum album. Next base: position 403,791,362 of record OY728130.1, read on the forward strand.
CATCCTCAGTGGATGAATCTGGGATATCAAATATGGAAGTTGACTTCAGACCGAATTCCAATGAAAAAAGATCATAGTTGGATTCTCTCATATGATATCTTTCTCATAATTTGGGACTTAGTCTTAGTTGGACCGAACTTAGAATGAAAATGGATGAGAAATTGGCGGCGACATTGATGTGGATCACTATGGTGGATGGCTATCTAGTGGATGAGCTGCTGCATGAGCCAACTATTTACTGCATGTCGTGTCATCTCTCGAGGGTGGTTCCAATCACATCATTACATCCTTATAGGAACAAGTGTTAACCACTATCTTATATCTGAGGGATGTGATGACTATTGGTGACTCAACAAGATAATTTCAATCTCTCCCATTCAAGAATAGCTCTCACTTATCTCTGAAATATGTAGAGAGGGAAACCATTGATGATAGAGATGAGTGCACCGTGATCCCCGGTAAGGGATTAAAATATTCTTCCACCTGCATGTACCTATGGGGGTAATTGTGAATTCTACGAATCTCACCTTCTAGGTTGTAAAACTTCACCCACTAGGAACCTACCCTAGACTCTGATGCTGAAAATTGGGGTGAAGGTTCCATAATTTAATCACATTCAACCTCATAATTTGAGAAGTGAATTAGGTTGATTATGAAATGGAACTTCCCCAAACATTACCTTCGGTGGAGGCGGTTTTCTCTTCTACCCAGAGTCGGTTCTTTAGGGAAGGGAAGTTCTATGACATGAGAAGAAACTATGTGCCTCTGGTTAGTAGCATAGGGTGTACCTCCACTTTTATTGGTAGGGATATGGGGAGGGAATCAATATCAGTTCCCATTGATATGGGGAGGACCTTCAGTTGGACTACCATAGGAGTGGGGAGGACCTACACTCTAGATAGTGGGAACATGGGTAGGGCCTCCATGTTGACTATTAGAGGATCAGGGGGGATATAATATAGATGGTTGTGACAGGGGGAGGGCATTCATGTTGGATAGTGGTGACAACATAAGGAGGATCTCTATATTGAAGTGTTGAAGTGTGAGGAGGGGCTTCCAACTAATCGATGCAATAGCGAGGAGGACCTCCTATTGAGCTAGTGGGAACATGGGGAGGGCCTCCATGTTGTCTTCTAAAGGAGTGGGAGGACCTCCAATCTTGATATCTGTGGAATGGGGAGGGCCTTCATCATGAGAATCATGAGTATAGTTAAGACCACCATACTGTATTATGATGAAGTAGGGACGACCTACACTATGATCAGTGATAGAGTTGGGAGGGCCTCCACTTGAGCGGGTAACATCATGATAAGGACTTTCATGATGATGGTACATGACATAGGGAGTAACTCCATATTGGGAACTATATGTATGGGGGGACTTCCATACTAAATGTCAATCAATCGGAGAGTACTTCTTCTTTGGTTGGTGATTTTATGGGGAGGGCCTCCAAACTAAATCTCTTTGTCATCAACTGGACTTTGATGGATGGTAGTGGTGCCAGAGATTGACAAAGTGAACCAAGAAAACCTTTGAGATTGCTGAGTTATCCATCCAAATTGGGCATTGATGGATCCATTCTCTTTTTTTGTAGGAATATGATGTAATGTTCTAAAGGTGGTAGGGGACACTGGATCTATAGAAGACGATGTGCCTTGATCCGTATTCTCCTGACATTGCACATGGCATTAATGCTGGGTGGTCCAGACTGGGGCAAGAGGATAATGTGTATTGTACACCTACTCTTCAACCAGAAATACTTGTTGTTGTTGGAGCCAATGGGTAATAGTTTGAGCCCTTCTTATTGGCCCTCGGGTGGTATTCATAGCGATGGTGACTTAGAAAAACCCCACCTCATCTGGATGGACCCAAGAGGTAGTCGCAACTGGGGTGACATGGACATCCCCCACCTCCTTGGTATAGGGGGAGATTCATATGATTACTCCATGGAGGGAATCCCTAAGTGGTTCAATACTGGAGCTGGGATTAGAAGCTCCCTATGTGGCCCTTGGGGGAGATTGTTTCGATGAGGTGCTAAATGCTCCAAGTCTTGGAAGGTCAAATCCCTTGTGGGAATAACCCTATCCTACTCATATCAACATATGAGGGTTTCAATAACCCTCATCTAGTTAAATTAATATGGTTATATGGGTTATGTGAATCTGATTGTGGTATTCATGGATGAAGTCACGAAGAAGGTGGAGTCTGTAGGATTTTCATGTTAACATTTCTCTTGACCCAGTTTTTATGGGTGTTAGGTGGCTGGTTTCCTATAACTAGATTCCAACAAATAAATATGATTCAACTGTTAGTACGTATAAAAGTAAATCAATGACTAATTCCCCAACATCATCTAATATTCCATGGTTGGAGAGAGAGATCAATGATAATAGTGTCACATATTGGAATGACCAAATTTTAACGTCTATAATTTCTGGTGAGTTCTATGTCAGACACACTATTTTCTTGGTGGGTCTTAGCACAAGATAGCTAGATTCTGAGACATGATAATATTTTTATGTATCAAACACTAATAGTCCCCTTTTTGAGGATATTAGATTCACATCAGGTTCACAATTTATTTTTCCGATGCATTCACCAGGGTGTAGCGCCTCACCTATTTAATGTGCACTAGAATAACATTTGTTTTTCCCCTCATTCCCAATTTCCTAAGGTGGGTTTATTACATCACTATCTATGATTATCTCTTCTCCTTGATCAAAATGGGATAATTGGATATTGGTTCCTCCATCCATGGATTCCTACTTGGAGCTTTTATCCTAGTACATGTCTCCCTCATAGAGTTAATTCTTATTCCTGGTGGACGTCATTTAATTACATTGTTTCTATCTGAACATTATATTGGGTCTTTATAGAGAACAAAACACCAGTCAGAAGAGTAGTCACATTGGGAAGTTCTAAAATCTATGGATGCTAGGAACATTTTTCACCTATATTCTTCCTCATAGGAGGGAATCTGATGGAGGCATATTTGCTGTGAAAACCAGGGCATCCTGTATTGATCATGAGGTACCTGATGCCAAATGAATATATCTTCTAAGGATTTCACCTAATGCATCCCATGTTTATCAAGAGGTAGTTGACACTATATGAACATATCTTCCCAGGATTTCTCCTGAGGCATCCCATATATATCATGAGGAAGCTATTAGGGGTCACATGTTTAGCACTTTGTTGATATGGAATGAGATTGATTTGAACAAACCATAGAGGTTGATTAAAGAAGTGTGTCCCATAAAGAAAATATGTCACACCATAAAGGTTAATCAAGAATGAATTTAAGGTGGATCAAGGAAGTGAACCCCTAAAATGGGGAACTATGGATTACAATTGGTCTGTATTAAACCTCAGAGGGGCATCATATGTGCTCTTTCTAGAATGTTGGGTTCGAAACCATGTAGTTTGATGTTTTAGTTTATGTTTATTTGATAGGATCTATCCAGGAGGTTTAATTTTGGGTGGTAAGGACTCTCACGTCATTAAAGGATAATTGATGAGGTATATTATGGGGATTATTCATGGAATCTACCTTTATTAAGAGGATTTATCTTGGTTGGAGTTGGTGTTGGTATCACATATAGAAGCTGCCTTATGGACCGGGAGGATACATGGTCTCCCTGGTGGGAGGAATGATATTACCAGAGATGTGGTTCAGAGAAGATCATGATGGATGTGAATGTTGGTTTGGGACCTCAGTGTGGCTTCTGGCATACCCATATTAGTTGGGAATCAAAGCCTGTGTAGTTTTTAATGGGGTAAGACTTATAACTAAGGAGGAGGCCCAAAGGAGTGGAGCATGTGGTTGGGTCTTATTAATTAAAATAACCCATGATGTGAATATAGTTATCATGGATTACAATTATGAGGATTACCATATGGTTGGCGGTTGAATTCCATGACCTATACTAACATTTAAGCCCACATGGGTCATTCCTGGTGTGAGAAACAAGAGGAAGTAGAAGACCAGACACTCATGTTGCAAAAGGTGGACCAAAAAGAGATAATGTGGTACTTCTTCATGGAATTTTCCCAAGGAGGATGTCATTCCATATGGGGAGGATCTTATTCCATGTGAGGAGAATCTCATTCCCTATGAGTCATACATGGAGCATCCCATGCATGAGGAACAGGGCGTGTGAGACATGACAATTGAGCATAGAAGCCCACATTTGGATAGATATCATTCCAAAGGGGAGAGAGAGTGGCATCCCATCATACATGGGGAATTCTATGTGCATCTCACAGTGTAAGATAATGATTTTATGCCATGTAATGAGGATGTTGGTATCATGAAATTTTATTTCATGCAACTCGGTCAAGGGGGACTAACTACCTACCCCTTAGACTTACATAACTATTGACTATTCACCCTTGGGTGGGCATAGCTTCAGCAATGTCAGGTTATAACACTGTTGAGGAGTGGTCCTTCAGGAGGTCTATTTCAGCATGACTATGCTGATAAGTAATAGGAATTAGCATACCAATTATGAGAAGAAAATTGTAATTGAGTGTATCAGGTATCACTTAAAGTGTATTGGGACACATGTTTGGGAGGAATATGTCACATATGGGTTGAGGTGGAGTGAGACCAATCTCAGATTGGTATGGAGGATTAGGGTTCTCAACCCTCATAAAGATGTTTCAGGAGAAGGAAGGTACCATGGAGAGGCCTAGGAGAGGGTATTAGATAAGCATAGGGCCTTAAAGAGAGGTGCTTCACAAATAAAATGTGCTTCATAGAGGTTAGGGACATAACGAAGGACTATGTTCCATGAAACACGGGGACCCTAACTCGGGGTGAAGTCCTGGCTTAAGAGAGGTGTGCTTTTCAAAGTATAAATGCATTAAAAAGAATCATGTTTCTTGTAGGACCTTCTTCCCTCATGAAAGGGATATAAGTTCACTAAATGGATCCCCACCGTGGGTGGACGGTTTCAAGAACACACTTAAAAAGTTTTTAACTATGACCATGTAACTTGGATGATCTATTTTTAGTCTGGTTCACAATGCTTAGGTTCTCTGTGAATTGAGAGAATATTCGACGATGAAAGGTCAGGTTAACAATCCTCCAAAGGTTGGAATGATGAAATTATTTATAAGAAATGGATTTTATGAAGGTTTTAAGTGGATCATGAAGAAAATGTGGGCTTCGCGAACATGTGAAAATATGTTGAACTCCCAAAGGAACTTAGTTTGGCTTCATGTGTTCACAAAGCACCATCAAACCCATAGAGGGACTATGTACAACTTTATGCATTCGTGAAGGGGATTCTTTAGCTAGGAGCTTCACATGCTCTTACCATTATCAAAGAAGCATGGATTTATAAATTAGACCATTCAGTGTTTTCTGGGGTTGTTTTGTCTTGGATTTTCTCCAAACTAGTCAGGTCTTCCATGACTATTCTCAAGGAATGTATTTTGGCATCAACAACATCATTCACCCAAATCCATCATTATAACTCCCCCATCCTTATCATTAAGGACCAACATACCACAAATTCCAAAATAATAACACAACCTCACTAGAAAATGGAGCTTGAGCACGACACCAGAATAAAATTTCATAGAACACTATGAAAAAAATCATTTTCCTTTGAATCAACTTTGAACATTCTTTTGATTTTTGACCTAAACAAATAGTAAAAATAGGAAAAATCCACCATTTTGAACAATATACCTTATCTTGAAAATCCTTAATCAACCCAAGAATGGATTGAAAATGAAAAAACATCAATATCTAAATTTAATATCCTTGATTATTTCAATATGTATTCCATAATATGATAGAGGTGATATCATAAATTATGATATGATGTGGTGAAGTTTTATCCATTGGTCCATTCCTCCTTGTTTTATGATATCAGATATCATAATATGAAATTCATTATTTTTAATGGCCATAGGGTATGACACGTTAATTTTAAGTATAGGATTCCTTGAAATACAAGGGTTTTGTCTTAGAAACCATATCATTTTACACATATTACTACATTATTTTAAATCAAAAATTACGAATAAGTACAGTCCCAAAGATTGTGAGTCCAAGTGTTTTTGGAAGACTTGGATTCAAATACATAGAAAAAAAAATAAAACATGGAATACTTATTTAATTCTAAATAATATTATCTTAAAATCCATTTTAGCTTCTAAAACTAAATTATATAACCATGGGAATACAAAAATAAATGGGTGAGATAACAAGACCAGTAAGGGAATAAACATGAAAAGGAAAAAAATAATATCTGAGTCAAAGGTATAAAAAGATATCATATAAGAGAAGACACATGAGTAATCACATAAAAACCTAACATAATGAACATGGTATAAAAAGATCATTTCATTATATGAAAGTGGGAAAAAAATGTAACATGACATTAAAATGAGTCAATGATAAATTCCTATACAATACCACAGGATGGAAAAAGTCCCATAATGGATTAGGTTTACTCCATAATCCCATACATGATGTCTCACGAGAATAAAATCATTACCCAATCCATTGGAGTACTATCTAGGTGAACTGATTATAACATGTTCATTATTCATGCCTTTAAATTAAAGGAAATAAATCATAAGGCATAAACAAAATAATTACCAAAGTAAGGAGAATTACTTTCATAATCTTTTATCATATCATAATCAAAATAAATTTTATAACGAAGGCATTTGAGGGATGAACATAATAAATTTATTACCCAATCAAAGGAAGAGAGAATAATATAGCTATATATGTGAGAGAAATATGTAAAAAATTTATAATAAATATATTACATTAAAGGTTATAGCCTTTGATGAATGTAAATACTATAAAAATATTAAAAACATTTTTGTGGAAATAAACATTTTTACTTTGAAAACAACTTTTAAAAGGTAAAAATTTACAGAATACTAGGAGAAATGTTTTATTTAAAAGTAAAATTTTAAACTTTTAACATAATTTTCAAGTAATTTGTGTTCATGATTAAAAAAGTGTTTCATTCATACGAAGTACATTAAAATCAAATATTCCTTTCACATTTTTGTTAGAAAATTCAAAAGTACATTATTTGGAAAATGAGAGGACTATTACCACTAGATTTTTTTAAAAAGAACCCAATAATGCGTAAAAATTTATTTAAACAATCCTAGTAAAAAATTTATAAATATTTAAAGATAACATAGATTTGGGATAAAAGGAAATTTTTGACTGAATAGAGAAATGAAGTCCGATTTTATTAAAAAAATCACAATCAATTTAAGTACGGAATAGGGAAAATGGAACAATTATATAAAAATTTAATGAATAACAAATATAAAATAAATTTATAGTGGTTTATTAGTTTGTGATCAAATAGGTATCTTAATGGAAAATCAAGGATTGACAATCCTGATTAAAAATGAAACTCAAATATAAATCTCCTTCCATTTTTAGAACAATTAAATTAAAAGAACCATGAAATAAATCAGTGAATTGTATGATAAAATACCATTAAATATGAATTATTCATGAAATAATATGTAAATAATATTTATATACACCATTTAAATAAATTAGGTGTATAAAAGAACATGCATCTCAAAGAAGGTATTTTTGAGATGAAGACCCTTACCTTGAGCCTGAATTCTCACACATGTTTCTTATCTTCCAGAATAATAAATATATTTTAATTATTTACTTGATTATGTATACTTTTCATGTTTCTTTATTTCTTTTAATTTATTTTTTACCATTTCATATTCAATTACTTGTCAAATTAATTTCACGTCGCACATTTTAATGATAAATGACTCATATGCCCAATATTACTTTGGAAAGTCGAATAAATCCAAGGGATTATTAACTAATCATCTACATAATGTTAATAATGAAATAATAATCATTTTTATATTTAAATTATACTTTTAAATCCTACCACTAAATTTTGTTATGAAAAATGAACTATGTTATAGTCCTAGAGACGGTACGTCATACGTTTGCTTGAGTAACATTTTTTTAAAAAATTAAAAAGGAAAGAAGGTAAGTATTTTTTATACCCGCATAATGATAATTATATTATAAATATCATATTATTTATTTAAATACACCTCTATATTCCATCCAAGTGATGAGGTAATAAAAACTAATAACATCGCTTTGTGAGGTGAAAGTCCACCAAACTCATAAACAACATTATAATTTATTCAATGGGTGGTAAGGTAAGAAGGTTTTTGATATATTTATTTTATATAATTATTCATATTTAATTAATATCATATGTAAATATAAAATTAATCCTTATTTTCTTTTACATAATGTGTAAGTGAAAAGGAATTGTATTGCTTCTCGAAGCGGTAGTCCTCCATATACATGAGAGACATTCATATTCCAAACAAAATAGAAAGTTAAAAGTAATATATAATTTTATAATTTTAGAAGTAAAATTTTATCATAAATATCATTAATAAAAATAAAATACATCATTATATCTAGTCTTCAGAAGTTTTAATGGAAAAAGAAATTACGTTGATTCTTGAGGCGGTAGTCCGATATTCACAAAATCAATTATTTTGTTTCCCATTTGAGGGTGGAAGTGGTGGTTTTAGGCCATGAACTTATCATAAATAGATTAAAATATATGGAACATAATTTTGTTATTACATCATCATGGTTTAATAATATTGGAGGAGGTTGAAGAAGAAGTAAAATAAAATGTTTGGTTAAGGAGTTTACCACTTTTTCAAACAACTTCTCTAGGTTTACACCAATAGTCTCCATAGGTAATCTTTATGATCAAAAAATGATTAAAGGATAATGGTACATAAATTTTATGTTATTTTGGTAGTTACATTATAAACCAATTGGTTTTTTAAGTATCTAATGGAGAGTAGAGTGGATGTCCTTTTATAAGTGGAAGAGATAATCCATTTAGAATATTTGAAAAGAAATAATTACACCCATGTTTTTCTCATTCAAAAAGGAACCAAAACAAAAAATGTTTTAACTATATAATATATAATGTTTATAGTTTACCAGAAAATAGTAATTATACAAGTGTTGGACTCTTTTTAACCCTTATATTTTTTGTTTAACCCCAAATAAACATGTTTTACATTAATAATGATAAATAATTTTTTCACTCTGAATTATTTTCAAAAATTAAGTTTAAATTATTAGAAATTATAAATTAATCCGATCTTAAATATGGAATATACTTTTCCAAATTAGAATTATAAAATTGGAATAATTTAATTTAAAATTAAACCTGCATGTGCGTCGAAATTATTTTTTTCTTCAAGAAACACATTTTCCTTAAGCATTAAATCTTCATATAATTACTATATGAAAAGTAATAATAATTTAATTAATATAAATTAAAATTTATATATATATAATATATAAATTTGATCTAAATAATTCTCTCTTAGGGGTTATTTATGCTAATTAAAATGTAGAAACATTTGTACTTTAAAACAATTATCAAATAAAAAAGTGTTTTAAATCCTAAAAATATACTTATATTAAAATATAGTTTAAATATGATTTGAATGTATTTTATTTGATTAAGTAAAACTAAATAATAATCATGATAATTTTAAATCAAATTAATGAATAATGAGAATATAAAATTACTCAAGTTATTAAAAATAAATGACAATTTTATGAAAAATCATTATTTTCATAATTCACTGAAAAAATGTATTTTAAGGAAAATTAAAGAATTATACCCAGAGTTAATATATATATTCCAAATATAAAAATTAATTTTATTTTTAAAATAAAATGTCTAAAATATTAAGAAATTATCGATAATATTTTCTAAAAAAAATGAATTCATTTCTGATGTAAATAATTTTTTGTTGTTGAATGAAATATATTTATTGAGGTTGAGTAATTATTTATTACAAATTTTTAATAAAATTTATATTGAGTACTAAATTTATATATATTTCATAATTTATTTAATTATATTCATACCTTCTAATTTAAGGATTAGGTTTAAATAGAAATATCTAAATAATAATAGTTTAATAATAAATCGAAGTACATTTAGAATTACTGTTTCATGTTGAATACACTATTGAACATTGAGTTATTTGAAATTATAAAGGTGTTACATTATAATTTCCCAACATTAGAATCCCGGATCTGGTGAATTATTTTAATAATTGGCATGATTATAAGGAATCCAGTCCTGAAGGTCCGATCAGTTTAACAGTCATAGAAAATAGATTACATACATGAACGTTACATTACAAATTCAAACATAAAAAAACATAAATAATATGTTGATAGTGCCATTATTCCCTTAGATCAAAACTTCATATCTATCATAACACACTTCTTGGAATCCTGGGAAAACAAAACATAAGAAAGGGGTGAGCTCAAATGCTCAATAATGGTAAATAATTTAGCGGAAGCTATAAACTTTTAAGGAAAGTTATGTAATAAAAACAACAAAATTTTAAATATAAACCTGAACATAATATGGAAAAAATAAATAAAATAGCACCATAAAAATACTCACATGGATATTCTACTTGTTGAATAATCATATGTAATAACTAATTTCATAATGAGGGAATGCATAATTACAGACATCATAACCACATAGCTAAGGCCTCGTGCCAAGACTAAAAATAAAAATATTGTTAATGCCTTGTACCAAGACACTAATTAGTATCATGAGACCTACCGATGCATTGATGAGCTATATCGGGCTCCACCCGACACTTACTAACTCCAATGCATTCCTCATATGAAAATATTTAAACATAAGATAAACATTCATATTAAAACCAGCATACGATATATTAATACTTTAACCATAAACCATGAATGGTATAAAAATAGCACATCCATAGTTAAACATATTCTAACTAATTCATTACAATATTAAAGATATTATTATAATAAATCAACCTCAATGAAGAATAATATCCAGTAAAGGATGTTGAAATAACTGAAAATTATCAGTAAAACTCTTTGAGAGAAATATCTCTTTTGATGAAATCATTTAAAAGTCACGTATTTATAAAGTAGTTCTTTTAAAAGATATTTGTGAATCATAGTGTCCCATAACACTTTTATTCTCTTTAAAGGAATTAACATTTTAAAACAATCATGTTCATAGAAATAAATCCTTAAAATAATTTTGAAAACATGGACATTAATTAAATAGATTTAGCAAAATAAATCTTTAAAACATTTAAAATGATTATCCTGTTAAATAGTAACTTACATAAAATCATAGAAGATTCCTTTTGACCACATTTTTATGAAAAATGGGCATGGATGAGAAATATTTCCCAGTAAATACTTACACATAAAATATCTCAGATAATAAAGAGAATGAGCAATTAACCCTTACCTTGTACTTTTCTTTGGTCGATGGTATGTTTATCCTCGTGTATAATGACCATAGTATGTTATTAATTTATAAAAGAACAATATTAATATTTATGATATCATAATTGATTCGTTTATGGCTTTATACTACCCATTTAAAAATAATTTCAATGTTAAAATAACATTTCGGGTAATAATAGCTTTCTTTATCATATGTGTTTCAACTTGTTATTATTGATCGTATAACTAATATCTAGATTTAATTGCTTCTAGAGTATAAAAAATTATTTATGTATCATATATATTAAGAATATAAATATGTATAATATATAGATATATGAAATGAAAACACCATTTATGGGGACGGTTGGCCATACGTACGCATGAACACCGTTTCCGTTTTCATATCGTTTTGAACGGAAGTAAGTGAATGAGATATATGTAAATACACACATACACAAACACACACAGATATATATATATATCCGTAGCTTTATTATTTCATATATTACATACCGATAAATAATATATATATTTATAATCATCATTGAATGGTGAATGTGGAAATGAATCTCATCCCGTCGTGGAGATGGTAATCCGTACGTATGCACGAGCGATGATGTCATTTTATTTATGATGGAATAGTATGTAATTTGAAGGTATATTATATATACAGAATCATTTTCATGTTATATTTATTATTTAAATCAATTATACTCATTATTATATCCATCCAAATAATGAAGTGTTGAATAATAAACAACACCACGACGTGGAGACGGTAAGTCGTACGTACATATGTATGGTGAGTTTTTCATTGACATGATGGATAAAATGATGAATATGGTAGTAATATATTTATAATAACATCACACTATGTATAAGTTATTGGATTTTTTATTTTAGTATATAAACAATAATGAAAGAAAAAGTGGAAGAAGAAAAGAACTTTGAAATAGGTGTTGAAATTATTACTTCTTCTTCGGGTGTTTCCATTTGATTTGATAAAAATGGCTACTTAGGTTGGCTTTATGATCAAATTAAGGGATATAGGTTGAATTTAGGGTTGTTGGAAGGATAGTTTTGTAGGGTTTTGCTAAGCCAAATGGCTGTGGAGGTGTGATTTTCAGAGAAGAGGAAGTACCCTTTTATAAGAGAGGTGAGGGTCACTTTAGGAAAATTATGAAATATTAATTTATTATACAATCATATTCGGTTTATAATGGATACAAAAGGATTTATGTTAATGTTATGGTGGGTATGGGTTGAAAACCTTTAAATTAATTGGTTTTAGACAAGTTTAGGTCACCATATTACCCTTATCTTTTAAATTTAACTTTTAGTTGAATAGTTTAACTTTTACCATGTATTCTTGTATTAGTATAATAAATGGTTAATAAACATAATATAAAAAGATAAGAGTACCCCAAGTGGTTCATTATTAAAATATCTAACCTTATCAAAGTCTTTTGGCTGAACCTTATATTTTTAGGAATATTATAACATTTAATAAAATAGTATTTGTTTTAAAAACTCATTTATGTCAATTTTGATACTATTTAGTATTTGTTTTATTAAAGTCATAAAAACTATATCACTTTGAAAAAAAATTATTTAATCAACACTAACATGTAATATTAACCTAGAAATTTTTTGTAATGAATCAAAAGTCTCAATTTCCAATTATTTTGATATTTATAATATCAATTATTTCAATATTTCATTAAAAAGGTATTTACTTCATCATCATTGTGTTATAAATAAATTTAATTATTCAATGTATAAAAATTAAAAATAAACTACCATTATATAGGAAATATATATATTTATAATTAATATTTATATTCTAATTTATCTAATGTATTGCCCAATATTAAAAATGTTTTAGTTATTAAAATTTGAATTTAACACTTTTAACTCTTCTTTATATAAAATAATAATAAATAACCTAATTTAATAAAAGTGGATAAAAGAGGATAATATTTTATTCCCAAGGTTTATTTTGGTCGAAAAACACTTATAAAATAGAATTAGGACATGTTTTAGGGTAATTATAACCACATTTTTACCTTAAATTACCCTATTTACTTTTAACCGTTGTAAATAAAATTCAAATGTTACTATTCACAAAAATTATTTTGCTTCTATTGAAACACATTATAATTACTGATGTAAATATTGTTTCTCTGCTTTTGGAAATTTAATTCACATAAGTGGTAAAATTACGTGTTATGCAAATTTGCAATTGTTCCTAGAAGGGGGTAAAAGACGGTAAAAAGTTCAATAAAATTTTATATATCAAATATTATTATAAAATGACTTCAATGAATTCAATTGGAATAATATATTTATTATATATATATATTTTTACATTAAAATAAATTTAAATAAAAAAATAATTATTTAAATAAAAGTCTTTTAATAAAATAACATAGTGTTTTTTCACTACTCATCAAAAATTGAAAGTTTTCAGAAAAATACCAAAAATTCACCCTAATCAAATTTTGATATTAAAAATTCAAAAATGATATATATTTTACAAAATTTAAAACATAGAAGTTTTATTAATTAATTTGAAATTAATTCTCATTGTCAGAACCAGAAAGCAGGATTTGGAGAAGTAAAAACTATCAAAAGATTGATATGTGTTAATGTCAAATTTAAATGTAAAATAACATCCAATGACCAAAATTGGATTAAATGATAAAAATATAATATAATTATACTTTATAACAATTAAAATTTATAATTTAACAATATAAATTATTTTGATTAAAAAAAATTCAATTAAATTTAGTGTTTTCACTATTCATCAAAATATGATAGTTATCAGAAAAACATCAAAAATTTATCCAAACGAAATTTTTATGTACCGCTTCTAAATAATAAGTTTATTTTGTTACATTTAATTTATAAAAGTGTCAAATATTGGTTTTAAAAAGGGTTCTCCATTAAAATAACGTAATTTTTTTTTGAAAAATACTTCTTTTATCTGAAAAAATGAAATTGTTCTTATATTATGTCTAAGAAACACATAATATGGATTCTAAAATTATTTGGAGTATATAAAATTCAAAATTATGTTAATTATATTCATAACCATTTTTTTAATGTCTAGTTTGGTAAGACGTGGTGCGCTCGAACTCGGTGTTGCGTGTAACACAATCTATTGAATTACATTAAAGAGATAAAGTACAATGAAATATTAGGGTGTTACATACATTATAACCCCTTAAATATATTATCTCCTCACAATTTCAAATTGATATCAGTAGTAATTGGTTTTACATTTTAAAATTTCTTTATATAGAAACCCACAACATTAAAAGGGTGAATAAAACATCCTATTAAAAAGGCAGAAACTGAAATGAAAATGTTATTTGGAATAACACATAACTAGGATTTAAAATTGTGGAACATATGGGGGAAGTTAAAATATGGATATGGAATATAAAAAAACTATGAAAAGTGATATAGATTATTGATAAAAATAAAGTGAATGGTCAAGATAAAGTTAACAATATAAAAGCTATAAATCTGTGATGAATTAAAAGATTGTTGATTCATCAGATATCCAGTTAAAGGATAAATTTTTTTTGATCCTTTTCCAAAAGTTGATATATTAATTTACTACTAAGATAGTGAACACTAGGAAATATACTTACATGATATGTTTTTTTATAAACACAATTTCATCTTTTAGTTGTGATTCGATCACATTCCACGTCACCTCTTACTCTAAGGAATGAATATCTAATATGAATTTTTTTATAACCAATGCACTAAAAATAACCTTTAAATGATCATAAATTCCATAAAATAGTATCAAAATATTTCTACCGTATTTATTAAAATTAAAATATTTATGACAAGTTAATATAATACCCAAAATAAATATAAATATAATAATCATCAAAATTCAACAATAAAACAAAATGGTTGACATAGATCATTCCTTAAATAAGTAACCCAATATCCAAAATAACCTCAGTAACCTCAACATTATATATGGTTTTTACCTAAAAGTTTGTTTCATACCCTTAATATTACATCTCCAAAATTATAATAATGTTATTCCAAAAGAATCCATTACATTAAACAAAAAGGTTATATATATCTAAACCCTATAAAACCTTTCCAAAAATATCATTAATCACAATGAAGTCAATTTTTTTAAAAGATTCAATCCACTAATTTGTTTCTCAAAATCAAATTAATATTAATAGACTAAATTTTTTATGTAGAAAAATCATACTAATATGTATATTACATAGGATAGTGGTAGGTGATGTACCCTTATTGTCATTCGGTTGTAGGTTCAAGCCTCGTAGCCTTACCAGATGTGATAGGTTGTCACCAGTACTATGGGTTTTATTTTTTCCAAAATTATTGAAAACCTTATGTGATAATCATATTAATAATTTTCCTTTATCCTATAATATTATCATGAATATTATAAACATATTTAAAAACACAATAATCATCAAATCACATTTTTGACCACTAAGGTCTTCTATACAGATCATTGTTTTCCACAAAATCAACAATTTTTAATTATCAAAATTAACTCAACATGAATCACATATCTAATATTATATTATATTTAAATATGCGTTTTATTATAGAGTATAACCTTACCATTAAATCACCTTTCTAGGTCATTAGTACGACTCAGTATATTCTTGAAAATACATAAAATAAAAACTACTATAGATTAATCCGTATAAGATTAATGATTCTTATAACCTAAATAACATTGATTATAATTATAATACACAATAATTATAGGATCCCCATATTTAAATAATACACCTCAATGATTGGTATAGAATAGTTCCTTCCTTGTTCCAGTGGATAACCCATAGTTTAGGGCGTTGAATCAGATAATGTCCTTGTTCCCTATAAATAATACATCGAGTTTCATAGATGTTAATTCTATATTACATTTATTTCCATATAGAAAACATATTAACCTATACTTGATATATTATTATAAGTGGTTATTCCAAAATTCATTACATGTATGAGGATGAATGTGCTTTCCTTTATTGTATTTAACACTTGAACATCCATGAGTCACCATCCTTGCCATCTTTGATATGTTTGGAAATTAAACTGTGTTCTGGATGTTGATCATAAATCTATAAAGTCCATTTAGAATGATCAAAATATTTCAAATGTATATTCCCATTAGGTTTGGAATATCTTTAGGGAAATCATTAACTTACTCATCACATTGCTTGTTGGCATGATTTATCCTATTTCCCTCCATTAACTAAAATAAATAATAAAACAAGATGATGATTCTTAATATACAAAAGGGAAACTTATAAATATAGAAGTAATTACATATAAATTATAAGTTTCACCTTACTTATGTTTATCTACGGTTGAATCCGGTTTATCTATGATAATTATTTATACTAGTATTTCTAACCTATTTGTTTTTTTCAAGTCCTTCAAAATTTTTTGTAAATAGTTTGGTAATTTCTAAAACATATCCCCTTTGAGTATCAAACCTAGTGAACAATATGTACCATTCTTGTGTACCCAGTAAAATGAGAGTCAATATGAACATGGATTTTTAGAGTTATTACCCCTATGTATATCTATGGTAGAACCACATCCATTTGTAGTGTCCATAGAGGTATGTAATTTTATGGAAACTAGTCCCTCTGTATTTCACTAATATTCTAAGATATTTTTACTTACATAGAATTTTCCTTATTTATTTCTATAGGGTTCACCCTAATGTTTTCTAATCCTTGTTTCCAAATCACAACCAAACCTTTACTATGATGCCTATAAAAATCCATTCCATTTTAAAATATTATTACATGTTTTTTAATCATAAATATACAACAAGTATAATCTAAAGGATCACAAGGCCTAGTATATTTGGAAAACATGGATCATAATAAATTAAATTAATCTAAAACATGGAATCCTTATTTAATTGTCAATAATGTGCTTATAAAATCGATTAAGCTCCTAAAATTTCCATGTAAAACCAGGGAAATACATAATAAAGTGGTGAGATAACAAGCCTAGTAATGTAATAAACATGATAAGGAGAAAAACATGTGATTCAAAGTTATAACATGATATCATACACGAGAAAGCACATAAGTAGTCACTTGGAAACATTACATAAAGAACATGGTAACATAAGATCATAGTATCATAGTGAAGTGGCCAAAATATATATCATGAGATAAAAATTAGTCTTGAAAAACTACTTAGACAATATCACATGGTGGAAAAATTCCATAATAGATTAGGTTTAGAAACTAATCTCATACAAGATGACTCACAAGACTAAAATCATTACCCAATGATTGTGAGAACTATCATAGCAGAGCTATTATAACATGTTCAGGATTAATGTGTGCCATTAAAGGAAATCAATTGTAAGGAATAAGAATTATAATTAACCATGGAAAGATAATGGGATGCATAATCTTATCACGTATCATAATTAAACGAAATTTCATAATGTATGCCATTGAGGGATGAATATAATGAATATAAAACCCCATAAAAGAAGATAGAATAAGATAGGTATATATGTGAGATAAATATGTACATAATTTATAATTAATACATAACATCAGAGGTTATTGTTGTCAAGGAATATAAATACTATAAAAATGTTAAAAAAATTATTGAGTAAAATATACTTTTTAATATGAAAAATACTCTTAAAAACAAAGAAATTTATATAATATTAGGAAAAATATTTTATTTAAAAGTATCCTCTTAAAATTTTAAAGTAAACTTCAATTAAATGAGTGGTCATTATTGATCCAAAGTTCTATTCATGTCGAGTATGTAAAAAACACAGATGCCTTTCCCATTTTTATAACAAAAGTCAAAAGTAACTAGTTTGTAAAATGAAAAAGAATACCCCCATTTAATTTTTTTGAAAATTAAAATGCTGGGTAAAATGAATTTAAATAATCAATGTAAATATTTTTTTTAAAACATATCTAGAAAACATGGTTTTGGAAGAAAAAATATTTTTCGACCAAAGACTAAAATGAAGTCAGATTTTATTAAAAAACAAATAAATCATTTTCAGTACATAGGAGAGGAGAATTTTAATACTATTTGAAAACATCAATAATAACCATATAAGGAAAATATAAAATGGGTTTATTATAAATTATCAAATAATTATCTTTATTAGAAATACAAATATAAACAATCCCGATTAAAAATGATTTTGATACACAATTCTCTACCACTTTGATAACTTGTTAATTGTAATCCCTATGAAATAAATAAGTAAATTTTAACTTAAAATACAATGAATTATGAATTATTTAATATATATTATTTAAATAGGGAATATATATATCATATAAATGAAATTGGGTGTATAAAAGAACCTCTCTCTAAAAGGAGAATGTTTTGAGACAATACCCTTAACTCGAGCCCAAATCATGGGTTGCGTACCTCATCTTCATGAATAGAATAATTAAATTAATTATTTAATTTATTAATAATTTTTTCATTTTGATTATTCATTTTATTTTATTTGTTACCATTTCATATTCAATTACTTAATGAACTAATTTCATGTCGGATGTTTTAACGATAAATTACGCATATGTAAAAAATCACTCTGGTAAGTTGAATAAGGTCAAAGAGATTATTTTTTATTCATATAATTTATGAAAATAATGAAATAATAATAATTTTTATTCCTAAATTATACTTTTAAAACCAACCATGAGATATGAATATGAGTAATGAACTACGTTATAGTCATGGAGACGGGGGGCTGCATGTACGCATGAACAACTTTTCCCTTTTTTGAAGATCATAATGAAAATAAGGTAAGTGTTATGTAATATTTATTGAATTATAATTATATTATAAATATAAAATTATTTCTTTAAATACACTTACATACCATATAAGTGATTTAAAAATAAAATCAAATTATATCTCTTCATGAGGTGGAAGTCCATCATACACATGAATGACGTTATCATTTATTCAATTGATGGTATCATTAGAAAGTATATAATATATTTATTTTATATAATTATTAATATTTCATTAATATTATATATAAACATAAAATTTTTCCTTATTATCTTCCATGTAATGCGTATGTAAAAAATTAGTCACATTGCCTCACAAGGTGGTAGTCCACAATGCACATGAGAGACATTATCGTATTCCCTATGAAATAGAAATTTAGAAGGTGAATGTGATGTTATAAATAAAAAAGTACAATTATATCCTAAATATCATATATAATAATTAAATTAATAAGTAAATATAAACATGAGAATTAGTTATGGAAAATTAATTTTGTTGGTTTGGAAGGCGGTAATCCTCTATGCACACGATCAATGATTTTGCTTCCCATTTACGGGTGGTGGAGGAGATGGTTGTAGGTAAAGAACATAAAATAAAATCAAAAAACTATAAGTAATATAATTATTTTATTATATCATAATGGTTTAATAATATTTTAATGAGTTTAAAAAAGAAATTAAATAAAATGCTCGGTTTAGGATATTACCTTTTCTTCAAATTACTTCATTAGGTTTAAACCGAAAATCCTTCCTAGGTTCGATTTATGAGGAAAAAATAGTTCTAAAATCAGAGAAGTAAAGTAAGAAATTTAATATTTATAGTTTTATCCAATCCAAAAATGGTTTGGAAGAGTGTAAAGGAGAAGAGAGTTGGTGGAATTTTATAAGTGACAGAGAGGATAAATTTAGAATTTCTAAAAATAAGGAATTAGACCGACATTTTTCTCATGAAATAAGAATAAAATTGGAATTTGTTACATCCTTATAATATATAAGGTTTATATATGACTATAAAATAGTAACTAGAAAATTTTTGGGTCATTTTTAACCGTTATTGTTTCAGTTTAACCACCCAGTAAACCCATTTTTACATTGACTACGATAAATATTTTTAACCGTCTTTAATATTAATATTAGTGAAAAAATTAATATTACATTGTTAGATAATATAAATGATTCCTATTCAAAATATTTTTTCTATTTTTGCATATAAAACTCACATAAGTGTATGAATTGAATTTAATATTAAATACGTAGATTTTTTGGGAAAATGGTTTTATTAAAAGTTGCCTTTTCCTCGAGAATAATACGATCATATAATAAATATATTTCATCTAATCGTCATTTAATAAATTTAAATTCATGTTTATACATATATAATCTATACATTTAATTTAATTCATTCCTCATTTATGTTTATTTAAATCACTTAAAATGGAGATACATTAGGTAATTTAAAGAGTTCCCAAACAAAAAAAGTTCTTTAAAGCCTAAAACTAAAGATAAAATTAAATATATTATAAAAAAATGTAAATGTAATTAATTGGATGAAATATAACTAAATAGTACTTATTATACTTTTATACAATATTAAACAATAATGGTACTTCTTAATTACTTATTTTATTAAAAATAAATTATAGTTTTACAAAATAGCGGTATTTTTCACTATTCAATGAAAATCAACACTTTTCATAAAATACAAAAATTTAACACTAAGATAATATTGATATTATTATTTGAAAAATAAATTTCATTTCAAAAAATAACATTTCTTAAGGTTCGAAAAATCAAATATAATATTTTATCACAAAATAAATAAAAATAATTTTTGAAGGAAACATATTTTTTGTGGAATAAAAAATATTTATTATTGTGGAGTTATTATATATTAAGAATAATTAAATAAATTTTTATTGTGTAGGAAATTTTTATATATTTCATAATTTATGTTATCCTATTCATACCCACCAATTTATTGGCAAGGTTAAAATAATCATATTTTAATAGTAATATTTTAATAATTTATTACGATTCGTTTAAACTCACTGTTGTGTGTTGAATACGATATGGGAAATGTTATTTTAAAATCTCATGGGGTTAAATTTTCACTATATCATAAGAAATGATAATCATTATAATATCCAACAACTAAAATACCAAGCTTCATAAAATTGAGTGTCATATCATAAATGTGGTTTAGTAAGTATCATAAAACATGAAAAACCCTCCATGATTTCAAATATCATAGGCTATGTTTGAATTAATTATTAAAATAGATAATGAATCTTTCAATCATAAAATAAGATATAACATAATAATTAGAAAAAAATTATTTTTATTTAAAATTTATTATTGTTTATAAAATGTTTATAAAAGATAATTGTTATGCATTATAAATGTAATATTTTTATTCTAAAAAAAATAAGAAATATTCATATTAATATCTAATATTAAGAAAATAAATAATTTATTTATTCCTTTTAAATATTTTTAGTATATAAAATGTTTATATGATATGAATATTATGTATGTATAATTTTATGTAATAAATTTCTTCTTATAAAATTGTCACATGATTTTCAGGTCGTAAACATAAGATTTAGTTTTCATATACCTTGACTTTTGTTTTCCACACTTAAAAAAATTCATTCCTCTATGAATAAAATAAAAAAAAAATT
Organism: Viscum album; assembly: GCA_963277665.1. NCBI lineage: Eukaryota > Viridiplantae > Streptophyta > Magnoliopsida > Santalales > Viscaceae > Viscum > Viscum album. The sequence goes on from OY728130.1 coordinate 403,813,201, forward strand.
CAACAAGTAATAAATTTTATGCATCATAAAAGAAATATCTCTTTTATTCATTATTTTTTAAGAAAACTTATTAACCGTGCATTTTAAGTTTCCTCATTAATAGAATTGTTTTCTTAACTTATATTCATACATTTTATTATATTAATAATACTCAAAACACTTATGGTCAACCTTATCGAAAAATGTTTCTCTCATCACTTAAGGTACATTTTACTAGAGTTATAATCAAACCATGAGTACATGTATCCTAATAATTGAATGGAAAATAATTTATACCTATACATGATAATAAAATCCCATATTAATCATTAGGTATTTCATTAAATTATTAGATGAATTTGAGGCTGAGGGCTGATAGGTAACTCATATGAAAAAATAAGGCTCAAAATAATTGTTAAAATCTGAAGTATGATGCATGATAATCAATAGAAGAATCTATTGAAATCTTCCAATTTTAAAATATTCTTCAATAATTATATCCCCTAATAGATAATCTATCCTCAAATTAATGATCAAAAATCTATTTAATAATAATAATGAAATATTCATCCTCTTTTGTGTAATAATCTATTTTTTAATCATTTTTTCATTATAATTTTTCTTCTCTTTTAGTGGGTAGACAATAAATTAAAATGAATGTAAATTTACAAAAATTTAAAAAAAAACCAATGATAATACCTCATAGCCTCTACTTTTCAAATAAAATCACCCCATTAATATCTTTAAAAAACCTCTTCCCAAATATGTTTAAATTGCATAAAAATAAAAATAATAAGACACCAAGGATACATATTCTTGTAATGTGGATTCCTATAAAGTTCATTTTTTCTAAATTAAAAGATATATCGAATGTATTGATAGATCTCAAAGGTATAAGGGTTTCAGTTAAAAAATTCCTCAATCATGTTAATGTTGATTTTTCCCTTCCACAACTCTAAAAATATATCCATAAAAGTTCTAATAGTATATATACCTCAAGTATCTCAGGAAATAAAGTATACGAATTAATATAAAAACAATTATTAGAACCCTCTCATGCTTGAGAAAAATAATATTGAAAAATTACTCATGGAATTAATAATAATTATAAATAAATAATTCAATATAAACTTCATAAACATAAATAATAAAAATATTAGAGGAATTTCATCTACATAAAATAACCAATATTACAAAATCATTATTCTCAATTAAATATTATGTGGATTATATTTACGTACCCATTCCTCATATTTAATCATTTGGCCTTGTTAGAATTTGTTATTTAAAAAATTGGATGATGGAATTCCTATAATTGTTTTTCATATTTTATGAAAACATAATAACAAATAGTGTCCCATGAAAATTACCATAAACTCAAAAATCATGTGGAAAATTTGGAAAAGTAAAAGGGATAATGAATATACCAGGAAGGTCTGTCAGAGGTAGTTCTCTAACTATTTATTAAATAGAAAGAAAAGTACAACAAGCGCAAAAGAGAGTGATTACATATCATAAACATCATAAGCATCACAACCCCCAAAAGAGTTACCTTCCAAAGTGGCCGTCTCCCATTCTGAGCTTTCATAGTGCTTTAGGATCTTCACGTACTTCTCTCTAAGGTTCAATTTTTCTAAATATATCAGTTCTCGTAGAGATTTCTTGAGAGAGGACCTCGTGGACAGTGGCTTCGGCAAATCAGAGTAATCTTTTCTCACCCTTCTTTTCACTGTGGCGGTTACCTCCAGTCTAGATTTCCCTTTCCCTTCCTTGAGAATCTCACAATATGAAGGTCTAACCATCACACTCAAATTTTATTTATCACTATCCAAGACGTCCCCCCAAACTCTAGTTACCATGTCGACAATTAAACCATCAGCCACACCTCGGGCCTGTTCATTACCTTTGTTTCAGTCAACCGCATCTAGACATGGTGGCTGCCCCTCCATCACCTGGCCGACATCCACCACCTTCGCTACATTCATTGCATCAATCTCTTCATGCTGTCCTACAAGCACCTAGCTAGCAGCCACCTCCTCCACTACATCAATTAAAACACACTGCATATGATTACAATCATTCATAGAAGCACCCATCTCCACTTGACATGCCTCTTCATTCTCTAAGACAAAGAAACAATTGCAGGTAGCAACATTACTCCCTGAGATAGCAGGTTGCAATTGCTCCTTATGCCTCTCACTGCAAAGACTTGTATTGGCATATACTATTTTCCCACAACCCTCTAATTGCAAAGGCATCCCACCCTCATTTGGCACAACACGATTGAGTCCAGCATCAACTGCACCTGCAGAAACCAGATCTGCCGGCTGATCTACAAGAGGGTCCTGCACAACACAACTGCCAGAAGAACCAAACCAAGTAGCACCTACAGGCTGAGCCACAATAGGGTCATGCATAGCGTCACTGCTATAAGAACCCAACTTTAAGTCCTGCTTCATTCTCTCAAAAACCGCAGCAACAGAATGATTTCCCAAGCCCATCCCACCCACACAGTTTCTACTCTTTGCAACGCCATCAGTCTGCTTCCTCGGACCTGTAGCTCTACCATTTCTTCCCACTGTAACTAAAAGGGATCCACTATGACATTGTTCATCCCGGTGGCCCAGGCGATGACACCCCGGACAGTAGTCAACCCCGGACTTGAACACCACTGCTTTCTTCCAGCGATACTCCCCACAAATCGTGATCCATATCCATTACACTGGCGCCTTTGAAGAGTCCACCTCAATGCATAGCCGCAGGTTTACTGGGTGACAAACCGACGTAGTGCGGGCGTCAATGCAGAGAAAACTCCCTACCAGATTCCCTAGCATACAGATAATCGCCTGATTCTGAAAGGGAAAAGGGAGATAGGTAAAGCTTACCCAGGTTGCGATGGAGGGTTAGTCCTGATTCATACAGAGATCAAAGCTCCATCGGAGAAGGAAAAACCGGCATCCATTGCAGCACCTAGGAGCTCGAGACCAGGCACAAATTAGATCTTCTTTGAAAGAAAAGCATATCATCAAATGGCCCTTATCAATCAAGCCCACAACTGCACGGTCCTGTAGATCCCACTTACTGAACATGAACCTATCGAATTCATCCACCGAAGGTCTTTGATTATCAAATTGGGCCACCAGGGTCAAATTCAGGAGGTTTTACGCTTCTAGGAACTTAGATAAAGAGATCGTAATCTGAGGATCTCCAAGGTGAAAATCCGGAACCTTTGGTCTCAAAGAGATTGATGGAAATTCAGGAAGGAAATTAGGGTTAGAAAAAGGTACAAAAGCCGATTGTGGTATCGAAGGTTGTAGGAGAACCTCCGCCCCCTCCCTCCTTCAGGAAGGGGGGGGGGAACCATCCGCCCTCATAGTCTAGGGCTTGTCACCAAAAGCCATCGCCGAGCGCCATCGCCAGAAATCGTCGTCGTCGTCACCATCTCTCCGAGATAATGAATATAAAGCAATACCCTACCATCCAATGATGATATTATCCTTATTTTGTATTTATTTACGATCTTGTTCCTTTCTTCATCATCATCACAGACCTAAAAAACCAAAACAATAAATTAAAAGTACATGATACATTTTAACGATGCTCAAAAAGTATAAGGGTTGTTAAATAATATATCCTAAGAAATTCGTAAAACCAAGTTCATAAAAAATATTTCCCAAATATTAACTCTTAATAAAGTATAAAAATAATTAAGGTTTCCTTATAGAAGAACTATTTTCATATATATTATCTATACAATATCTTACCATGTAAATAAGATAATAGGTGTGTGGAAATAAGTTACCTAGTTTGAATTTAACAATGAATGAAATTCCCAATACTCTAGGGTGATACTTTCCCTACTATTTTTTAAATGAATTTTGATTCCTTTACGAGGTACAAACAATAATTTATACATTATTGAATATTGGATAGGAAATTCATGACCCTTTAATACCTGTAATATTACTTCTTCACAACTTATTTTTTACTATATTCTTTACCATATTTAATACAAATATTTTGTTTTAATAATTTTTACCTCTTATTTAATATTTTCTTATTATATGAAGGCTTATCCTTCTTCATCCTCATATGGATAAACACAAGTTAGGGTGACCTTAGGATGACATTACATAAATCCATTATGTATAAGATACACCTATTTATATCATGTTGTATTATAAAGGGATATCATAAAGTAGGGTTTCTCTTGTTACTACCTATGAAAATCATATTATATTACTATAAATATCATAAGAAATTGTATACAATATTGTGCCACTATTATGGAGGATGAATGTTATGATTTAAAATTTTAGTTATATTCAACATTGGATATCTTTAATTAAAATTCCATGAGATGAAACATTTGGGAAGTTGAGGGATTATTTAATTGGAAGCATTTTAATGGGTATGAGTGAATCTTGTACATAGTTGGAAAAACCTCAATCATATCAATATTATATGACTCTTAACTATTAAAATTTACAATTCACTAGCATGTAATGGGTGACGATAGGATCCTAATAGAGTGTTTGGTGATTCAACATAGCTTGTGGATACGTCTAGAGGAGGGATGTCATTCACTTTCCTCTCATTTGATATCATCAAACACATGATATGATGACAAATAATGTGACCATCTATGATGAAAGGTATATCATTTATTCATTTAATAATTTAATTTTTTCATTCAACTAGCATGGTCAAGCCTAGATTTTAATTTTGATATTTCTTATAGTATATTTTATTAGTGTTATATGATTTTATGAAACCCGCTAGTGGAATTACATCCTTACCATGAATTTTGATATGTAAAATCATGTAAAAATAAATATTTGATTTCATAATTCATATAATATTATTTATCATTAGAAGTTATTGAGAATGTTTTTCTATTAATTTGAGTAATGGATTATGGTATATGATATCTTAGATAGTGGCTCGATAAAAATTATTCAATTTTTTATTAGTCATAACCTATGCCACTGATATATCATATTCAGTGATAGAAAAATGGTATAGGTTCAAAAAAATCATTATATCATAATGATTATTTACCGTATATCATCAGATAGAAAACACCATACATAATATTCAATTTAGCCATGAAATAGAGTATGCCTTTTCCTGATAGATAACCTTTTACTAAAAATTATAATTTTATTAATAAGAGAAAGTAAATCCATTCATTAAGTAAGGATAAAATAAAGAATAAATATTGTCCAGTGACCTAATATGTAAGGCTATATCACCAATTTGTAAGGTTCAACCTTTGTATTATATATGCTTATATATGGGTTATGCCATATGTAAGGTTTCAACTTTTTCACTTTAGTGGAAAACTGTTATGTATGTTGCTTATAGTAAACATTTATAATATTATCAACAATAAAATATGACTTATAGAACATAAATATTATAAGTTCTACAAACCAATCAATCATATTCTATAATTCCACCTTTATCATTGAATAAGATTTGAAGGTAATTGTTTTATAAAAAAATTATTTATTAATTGAAATATACAAATTAAAAATTATTTATAAACTGTAATTATAGTTATTTTGGGATATTTTGTAATTTATAATGGTGTGTATAAATTATGAAATTTTAAAGTGTTTATAATTATTTATTTATTTAATTAAATGTTTATGAAAAATTTATTAATAAATATTTAATGATATTAAGTGTTAATATTATAATATATTTTAAATTATATTGAATATCTTATAGTTTATTAATAAAGTGTTTATTAATAATTAATTAGTGTGATTTATAAAATGTTTATAAAATCTAAAAATAAGGCTAAAATATAAAGGTTTTAATATTTAATTATAAATCGTTCATAAATATTTAACATGAATTGTAAAAAATTAATTCCCTCTTTGGAATATTATTTAGAGCCCCAAGAAATTAATTTTGAGAATTTATTTGATCAAGGTTTAAATAATCATATGTATGTGATATTTAGATTATGTAAAATGTTTAAATGATAGAAAATAAAAAATGAAATGTCAATATTTCAAAAAAATATTCTATATTTAAAGTATATTGTATATAATCAATAATATGAAAGAGTTTATATTGGATTAAATATAATGTTTTCATATTGAATGTTATGGACTACCCATAATAAATAACAAAATTATAATGTTTTTATTATTAATATTTATTTATGATTTTTTCAAAACTACTTATTTCATGTTTAAATATGTAAATATTTTATTTATTTAAAAGTCCTTACTTTATTTAATCATAGTTATAGATTTTTATATTATGAATATGTGTATGATTTAGTTTAATTTTTTAAATGACATCTAGATATTATCATACAAGCATTTAAAGAGTTACATGCTTGGTATGATAATGGTTTTAGTTTTTTTATATGTATATTTTTTCATGTATTATGTTTATTAGATCTATTTTTAATACAATTAATATATATTTCATACAAGAGTTATGATGTAATTAAAATCACTATTGATTAAAGTATCCTTGGGTAGAGGGAATTTAGGTTAGACTTTCTACTCGCATGGAGGCTTACACCTTTTTCTAGAAAGGTGGGTGTTGAATATACATGCCTCCAATGTTTCCCATTTAGGAATTTATAATTTCATATAATTTGAATCATTTATAAAAAAATTATATACATTATGGATTAAATGCATTTATATATATTTGAATATAATTTTCATATGATTTGGGTTAGTAACACAAGTTGTGATTTCTGTAACGACTTACACATCATCATGGTTTAGACATATTTATTTGGTTGAGGGAATATTATTCTCAATAAAATCAATAGAATCGTATATATATATATATAGACTGATATACATGATATAACACTGTGAGATTAATCCCCTTTTAAATACAAAGTTTTGGATTCCTTCCAATGCGAGGAACTCAATCATTGAACCAGGTATGCCATGCCAAATACCATGCCCATAATATTATCTTATGTAGTAAAATAATGTAGTGGGTGTTCCTAATATGATTAGGTGCACATTTTTCAAAATTTATTTTGGTTACATTTTGATGGGATACCCAAATAGTAATTGTTTAACCTCATAATGGAGTTGAGTTTATTCATCTGATATATTGGATAAAGTGTTATCCAATAACCTTTCCAAGATTCATATATGATATGACTGGGATGATTCCCTAACTAAATAGATAAGTATTGGGAGAAACATAATAGTTTCCAAAATCATAGTTAAATATGGATCTCAGTACACTAATAAAAATAATAAATTTAAAAGGGATTATCATTTTAGAGGGATAAAATTTAATAAAATTACATAATCAATGTTTGTAAAATACGATACTCATCAGATTAAAGATTCTATTTTAGATAATTTCATAATAAAACTCTTATTTTAAATTAATATTTAAAATGGATAATATTAATGTATGAAACTCCTTAGACATGTAACTTAAGAAAATTTCTTAAGAACAATTCTATGTGTCTGATAAAACCTTCCGGAGTAACCAAATGTTAAAGTATTTCAATATATCAATATAGTTGCTCAAAATATAATGGATTTATTAAGGTCTAAAAATAATTAAACACATGATGATTAAAAAACTTTACTCAACACTCATATATACTCAATATAATTGGGTATGTCAATGACTTGGTGATAATACTTATTTCCTGAAGGCTTATTCAGGCTAAAGAATTCATTCTACTATTATTGATGGATTTTTTTTCAATGTAATCAAGTTCAAGAAATTTTTACCATATTATTCTCAAATTGTTGAGAATAGTTGAATTAGGATTGTCATGTCTAGGTCATGGTGCTATATCGATAGTATGAGTAGGTAAAATTTAAAACTAGAAGGGTAAATTTGAGTTTAAAAATTTAATAACGCTTCTTCAAAGATCCAATAAATGTATTTGAAGCATAGAGTTATCAAGAAATAAGTGTAATGTTACATAATTTGGAATTTTTTGTAATAAATGAAAGAGTTTAATAAATTCCATTATATTTCTTTGTCAGGTACCAGGATTATAGAAATCAATTCTTCAATCTTTAAGGGTATGTGATAAAAAATGTATATTTTAGAAGTGTTTTAGACATATAAGAGTTCATAATCAAGGGAAGACTTGATAAAGATTATAATTTTCATTCAATTGACACTATAGAGAAAATACAATGTTGAATAAATTTTGAATACCTCTTAAAAATCACTTCATTTTAATTTTTAATAGTGGTTTTAGAAAACCTTTTCTAAATAGAAAGAGTTTTTAAAACACTTCCATCGAATTAGTGGAGGTATTTTATTTTTTAAATTTTTTTTAAATATTTATTTAATTTCCTAGTCCACCATTCTGATACCACTTATCGGTTTAAAAACTATTGATTCTATAGGGACCTTAGGTGTTCCTCCCCACATTATAGATGCTACCGACTAGTAGAAGGGGTCAATGTTAGTAGTTTGGAGAGACTATAACCCCATTTTAGAGTTAAAAACAAATATAAAACCAACCAAAAACATCCATTATAATATGAAATCCACAGATCATGAAGAATCAATAACAAGAATCAATAATAATGAATTAATATGGAATAAAGTAGTCATTCAATCTCAATAACCACCCACCGAAATGACCACATATAAAAAATGATTAGTGGAATAAAATAAATGTAAAATAGGTTCAACCAATTCTAAAATACTCACATAACCTCATTATTCAATCCTAACTAAGATATCATTTTTTACCTAGTTACTCTGGACCTTATTCCATCCCAAACTAGTGAATAGTGAGGGTTTTCTCTTATACCTAATTTTCAGGGCAGCCTAAGAAGAGTGTGAGTACAACGCATTAGGTAACCACCAACATGGTTATATAAATTAATATTAAATATAGAGGGAACACATATGATATAATCAATAAATAAATAAATTAATGTATAATTTTTTGCAAATAATCATTTTTGATCCTTGTGTTATAACATAACATCAAAGATCGACCCACACCTACTTCAAACCATACTAGATTGTATTTGATAATGTTATATAATCACTCCAATTAATATCACTTCATCTAAAAACATAGGGAAATTCCCTACAATGAATAAAATTCATCTATAAACTCATGAAAGTTCCCTTCATGAAATCGATGTCATATATAAAGCTAGGGGAGTTCCCTACTAGGAATAAAATCATACACAAACTCAAAAGAGTACCATTCTAGGAATAATGTCATCTTGAAACTCATATGAGTTCCCTACAGAGAGAAAAATTAATTGAAAACATAAGGGATTAACGTTTTGAGAATCCAATACACACAGTATTTGTCATAAGGCTAGATCAAAAGATAACATCCATGGAATACCATATATCTCAATAAATCTCATTTTGCAGTGTGTCCCACCTAAATTATCTTATTTCATCATACCATGATGGGTTACCCATTGTCCTAAACTTATTCTAAAAATCCAATGTCAACCTATCATATATACAACCTAATACCTTCATATCCATACATACACATATCCTTAATTTGGTTTCTATGGTGACACCCATAATCATCACTACAAATTGCCTTCAATTACCCCCTCCAATGTCAATATCTCACTAGGGAACCCACCAAGGACCACTATGGTATATAATAACATAGAGACCCTCATATGGTTTCTCTATCTCATAATCATATCTTTCAACAAATACCACCACTTGGAATGTTTAAATTTTATTAGCATCATCATAATCATACTATTAACTCATAGGAATCATAGGTTTTCTCGCACTAGAACCACTATGAAGAGATGGTATGTTGTTTATATATCTTCTTAGGGTTATCCTAGGTCGGTCCTAATGCACCCAACCTATCCAAAAATTGTTCCAAGTGCATACCCACCTATGTGCTCACATATCAGCTTGAGAGGAAGACTCAGCCTATTCATATCCCCACCATCTAGAAATATGTAAGGCATATCAAGGTCATCTCGCATTTCTAACTTGGGATGAAAACTTGTATCTAAAACCATCCATCACTGAGAGGTATTTACAGGAACCTATCACTAGGTTAGTTATTCCCCATTCATTTTACTTCAATTAATTCACACCCATAGAAATCATTGTTCCATATGGAATTAATTTATAATAAAACCCTCAATCTCTTATGACCAAGGAAATCAAGTTAGTTCACAGGGGTATATCGTAGACTATGGTACTATGTTAAACTCATGAATGATCATGCAATTTTAGTTAAATTTTTTTATAATTTAGTAGGTTGATCACCCTTGGTAGAGAGATCACACATATCACATGCATATAAAAATAATTCTTAATATATATTTTATGTATGAGGAACCACCCACCTCAATACAAAGCTATTACTTTTTTTATTTCCAAAGTTTGATAGCTTTTACAAGGCTTTTCCAAGTCCCATACATTCTCGCAGCTTCATCTGAGCACCTATCTCAAGTCATAATATCATGTAATGAATCATAAAAACTATAATTATTTATTCATACCAGTTTTAAAAATTTATAACAAATGTATAATTTAATTCAATTTGGTATAATTTCATAAAACTCACTGGTCCATAATTTATTGCTAAAATATAAAGCAATAGGTTTTGGTTCACTCCCTACACGCACCCCAACCTAAGACATAAGAAATACCCATCATTACCTTAAAATTCATCCCAAAATCTTATCAATTTTTTGTAAACACCATTAGAAAATTCATCGAGCAATATAACTTATGGTAAATGAAAAATAAAGGCTTGGTTTCCTCCTTATAGAATGTCCACTACAAGATACACATGAATCCCAATCAAGTTGAATTATCTCACCATACTGGTTGAAATCATCAGCCAAACACCCTAAACAAATACCCAAAAGTTTTGAAGAACAAATAAGAGGAAACAGAGGAAGAGTGGGAGAAATATTACAATGAACCATAGTGATGAAACATCAAGGATCCCCATATAACACAGGAGTATCAAAAGAAGAGGTAAAATATCTAAAGGGGGTCTCCCCTTTTGTTCAGTTGAAGAAAAAAATTGGAACATGAAGGGTTCCAAAAAAATTCCCCTCAATGGAATTACCACAAATCCCCTGGAAAAGAGAGAATATATCACTAGTTCATAGAGTGAGTATGGGGTTCATGATATGAATCCTCCTCCAAGAGAGGGAAACCCCACATCCTTGATACATTTATGGTATAAAACCTATTCATGCCATGAATTATTCTAGGTTGTAATACCCTCTTTTGGATACCTCATTCATGCATTAAAATGTATGAAGGGCATCAACAATGTGAAGGACCTTTTAATTTTTGAATGTCATTATATTGGAAATGTTTTTCTGCCTAACCACTTTTCTGAAGTTCATTCTAACACCAACACAACCATCAAGCCTCAAAAAATCCCAAAACACTTGTTTGAGATGTCCAAACACTCATAATCTTGGTTTGAGTTGAAATTTTCAAAATTGACCTCTCATTAACTTGAAAATTATAAATACCTTTAAAATTCCCACATAAAAGATATGGGATTTATAATTTCCCCAATATAAAACTTAACATATTTAAGAATCTTCTCTAGTATTTCAATAAACACACCTGACCTATTCTATTCATCCATTATTTTACCATTAATCTCATGCTAATATGAAACATTGAATAAGCTTCCACTATGTATCTCCAAATATGGGATGTACTATTCATTAAAACTCGATCGACCAGTCATTACTGTCACTAGATCAACTAAATTTCACTTAAATAAAACAATCTATCTAAATGATTTATAATATCATCAAATAATGTTACTCTGGGCTTATAGTGTTCCCTAATATTATAATTAGATCACAATGGATTTTTCCAGACCCATGAGACCCCACATTATCGGAATTTCCCACTAAAATTAATTATCAATGATCAAACAACCCTCTCAGTGTGGTTTCTATCACACTACTCCCAATTAATATTGAAAAACATTTTATTCCTCCTTTTTCCAACCATTCCTGAAAATGATCAATCTCTCCCATAAATGTGTTGTCTCATCAGTAGATTGTAATGATTTTACTCCAAAGTCCTCATCATATTGTCTAATCTGTCACAAAAAATTCCATACTCAAATCAAAATGAAATCTCAAAGATGTATCCTCTACCAACCCATTTCTCTACTGTGTTCTCACCCTATGAACTAACACATCCCTTATTTGAATCCATCTCAGATCATATCAAAATCCATCTTGATCCCAGTACCAATGCATAGAATTCATTCAATATTTCATATGTATCCGAAATATGGTATTTAAAACAAGATATGATAAATTGGATTTACCATCTCACCAGTATCAAGATCCTCCCTAACTATCCCACAATCAATCCCATCACTCCCCAACCCATACAACATCAGGGTTGTACCTCCTTGATAAATGTTCTCTCTATTACATTATGTAATGAGTATATGTGACCATCTCACTCATAACAGATAGAAAAAAACATTAAATTATGACCATTCCAGATTTAATAGGAATTTAATCCAGGACATTCTTTGAATTTTCCATCTATAATGAGGGATACACCATCCACAACCAATAGAGCACTCTCCACTCTATATATCCACTTATAATAGTCCTCAAACATACCCTCAGTATGTTCTATCATTACACATGTGATGTTCCTCCCTATCCACACTCACAATTATCAATTCCTAATATCATGCCATCTCAGTTGTTGTAATCATCATTGAGTTATCGCCTGTGATTCACATCTAACACCCTAAGCCTTCAAACCCATTATAATATAACCTAATACAACAAACCTCAACCCATCCATGGTTTCACACAAATTAAAAATAAATGGTACCATGTGTAACCAGTGCACATTATTTTGATCTCATCCAAATGCAATGGGTACACACTCCCATCCCACCCAATCAAATTATTTGATTCAAGATCTCTCATCACATATCATCATACCTAGGATCATATGCATAACCAATGAATTATTATCAACCATATGTTGAAAACATTTAATAAAAAACACCCTCGGTACATCTCTTAAAAATAAATTCATTTTACCTAAGATGAGGTCTATCACATAATTCATTTCCCACCAATGTCGTTTCAAAATCACTATTATCTACCCATCCTCTTTACACACCAATGATATACCAAAAGCATCATGACTCAAAGTGGTCATCATCATAGAATATCAGGGAATACCTAACCCTATATCCCATATTTGGTAGCATATCTCATACATAAATCTCAAACCCAAAGAATCTACTCATGCTTATAATCTATAAAGAACTCACATGCTTGTGATAACCCATTACTTGGGTTACCCAAATATACATCACTGCTCTTCTCAATTAAAGTAACCGACTAACTGATGTCATGAGCTGCATCTCAAAGGCACTAGTCTATCCTTCTTAACCCATAGGTAATATCTCATATAAATCATATCTCATGGGAAAAACCTATCTATTACCATCTGAAATATCAATTAGTAAATCATTTTCCAACTATCCACTCTAGGGTCTCATATACACATATCCATATCTAACTTCACTTTCCAACCCATCGGTATACCATGGGAAATGATTATCATCGTGTGCCCGCATATGAGACTACCCCTTAATAATCGCAATCTCAAACTAATCCTCACTAGGAATTTGGATATGGTTTCCACTCCCTCTAGGGTAACATTATCACCTATTATAATTTATATACATAACAACATCAGTTAATATGATCTGTGTCATGTGACCATAGTCATGGTTTAGTTACATAGAGGACAAACAAGAAGCTATATGGAAAAAAACATATAATTTATTATTGATAATTTAAATTATCAAACCTATTTTTTTTCTAGAACGAGATCCATGGAATCCAATTCCAATAGATAATTTCTATGGGTCACTATACATACCTTACCCTGAGGGACTGTATAACCATCATAAAAGAGAATCTTGTTTTAGATCAATATAAAATTTCATCTAAGAAAATGTTTTGTGATATAGATATGTAGAATTCCACCACCATGTTATATGAGAAAAAAACTATATAAACTATTTTTGATAAATTAAATAGTGTTAGGTAGTGATGATGTCTGGGTGATGACTATGGTGACATGAGGAGGTTCTAGACAACATAATTGGATGTCGACGTCACTAAAATCAGTGGTGATAAGGTCAGAGCCTCAATAGTAGAATATCAAAAGGCCGATGAGGGAATAATGAAAACTAGTGAGGGGAGTCAACATCATGTTGTTTATAAAGCTAGCTCAATAATGGTATCCACAAGAGCGTGATGGGACATGGCTCGGGACTCAGTGACTAGGGTTGTGGCAGTGGGCCACACTCTGTATATAGGTAGCAAGAAAACATATCCACGATGAATTCCCCAAAATAAGGATTCTAGTGAAAGAATACATCACCAACAGAGATAATCATATTGGTAATGTTGATATGGTATGGTTTTTTACATTGGTATTAGGCACTATGCGATTCTGCATGGGAAATGCTAGTTGTTCATCTCTACAGGGGGAGATTAGAAGCCTCATGAAAATTAGGCAATATGGAGCCATTTCTCTGTGTATCTATCCATTGGGCCCTTAGGTTATGTATTAGTCCTAGTTATTCTAGGAATATGGGCCTTGTAGGGTTCCCTCTCAACCTAATTAAAAAGAGGGATATCTAAAAATAAATAAAAAATTAGTGACTTCTCAATTGTGGTATGTCAAAAATCCAAACTAGTTAGTCTCTGTGTAATCATAAAATTATAAAATTAAATACCAAGAATAAAAATCCAATATCCCTGGTAACATGGAGTTATTTTTGGGAGGGTTGTTCTCAATACACCATTATGATATCCATCATTAGCTCTAACACATTAATATGTTACATGTCTTCCACCTTTTCAAATAGTAAAGAAAAAAACACTAATACATTCTACGATATAAATCACATAAAGGCTCTAATACCACTATATAATGTCACAAAACTAATTCCACTCATCAATTTTTAGATTAGTGATACTATTTGGACCTTAGAACACCTCCCCATACATATGATGTCACCAATTAACAGTAGGGGTCAATGGTAACACAATGTAGAGACTATAACCCCATATAAAGGTTCACCATAAGAGATAAAAATAACATGACATCATCCATAATAAAAAACACACATAATGTTATTTAGTATCAATAATAAGAATAAATAATAATTAAACAATATGGAATCAAGTATTAATGTAGACTCCCAAGCTAACCGCCAACTTGTTCACATAGTCAAAATGAATAAAACAATAAGTGCACGAGAGGATCATGAAAATCCATGATACTCACCGAATACCTATATCAAATCCTGTATGATCTATCCTTGTCAATCCAGCTACTTTGAACCTCAACCTAACATGAGCCTTCAAATAGTGATAGTTTTCTTGGGTACCCATGGGTCAGGACCACCTGAGTAGGGTGTGACTACAAATACATTAGGAACCACCAATTTAGTGCCATACTTTACTAGTAAATACAAGGTAAAAACATCCGAGATGATCTAAAAATAAATTAATGAATATTAAGGAGTAATTAAATAACTACTATTGTTCCTCATGTTCTAACATAACATCAGGGATTGACATAATGTTTCTTCAGCCTATGCTAGAGTGTCCCTACGATTTCCTTGAAATCATGCTGAAAAATTAAACCTGATATTACCTAAATCTAGATAGATATGTATGATATATATATATATATATGTTATAATAAAATTATGATTTTCATGTGAAAGTATATTATTTTATGAAATATTTGACAGTTGGGAATTGATAGATTGTTATCACATATTTTTCCTCAAGCGCTACCATTTAAGAAACTATTTCATAAGAAAAAATGTTTAGGAGTTTAATTTATATTTATAAAATATATAATTTCTAGATAATTAACTCATGTGTTTAAATGCATGAGTTAATTCATGCACTCTCATGGATCTACCCCAGTAGATTTATAAACCTTATTTCTATATTTTGGTAAGCGGGTTTGGTTATTATTATGTTTAGAAAAAAATCTTTGTAATTGAGGCTTTATTTCAAATTCAACCTTTGAAATTTGAGGTGATAGAAGACCATGGAGGATTATGGAATCCTTTTTGAAGTTCTATAGATTTTGATCAGACCGTTGATACTGATAAATGTGGGATGCTTATGGTTTCCCTCTTAGTAATCCTTATCAAACAAATATCTTGATAAATATGTAGCAGATTATTCTTTGGTTTACAGTATGTATTCCTATTATAATTATTCATTTATATTTTTTTCAAAATTTTCATATTATCTTGCATGGTGATTCCAAAAAAAGTGTTCTTAATCCTATTTTATTGATCTAAAAATTATTATTATAATCTAATATATACCTTTTTGAGGTATCACCGATCAGTTGTGTAATGGTAACTAGGGTTCTATATATATGTGTGTGGTCATGTAAAGGTAAACCACTTCTTACCTTTATGTGAAGGGGTTCACTTGAGGGTAAATGAAGATTTCCTAAGGCTATACAAATAAATGTTGTAAATTACCTTTATGTGAAACAGTAATTGTATAAAGGTAGAAAATGTTATACAAATATATATGATCTTATGTAAAGGTGTTACTTAAGGGTTTATAGGTTTTTTCAAAAGCTACTTAAAGGTAATTAGGTGCTTTACCCCTACACGAGGTGTTGTAAAAGGGTGTTGTATAATGATATTGCACTTATGTGAGGTATTGTATATGTGTTGTTTCTACCTTACCCTTACATAATTGGTAGTGCATAAGGGATATGGCCTCTCCCCTTACATAGAATATCTATGTAAGAGCAACGTGAGGACACCCTTATGTGGGAATGGGTTCTTACAAAAGGGTAATCAGAAAAGTTTTTAAATTATTCTTTATTTACTAATTGATTATAATGGTTTACAAAATGTTTCTAAATCATCATAAATTTTTATTTTGGGATACATAAATTTATAAAATGAGTATAGATTAATTAATAATAAAAATTTTATAATAAAATAAATGTTCATAATAAATTTTATCCCAAATATTAAATATTAATATTTGAGATAACTTTAAAAACTTTATATCGAAATTATTATGATATATAAATAAAAGTGTTTATTTATAAATCATAATAAATTTTTTATAAAGGGTTATAAATTATGAAATATTTCCAAAAATATAATTTTTTTATTTAATTTAATAATTGTTCATAATTAATCAATATAAAAGTTTTCATAATTAATTAATTTCAAATTTTTTAAATTAATGGGGCCTTATTCAGATACTATTTAAGCCACATCAAAATTTATTATTATGATTGGTATGATCAAGGATTAAATAATGAAAAAATATATGATATTTAGATTATGTAAAAATTTTACATAATTGATATTAGATTACACATTTTTTATAATTGATAAAATATCATAAATTGAAATTTAAATTACATATAATGTAAAATATGAAAAAAAAATTCATATTTTAATGAATATAAGGTGTTTATATTCAAAATTTTGAAGTGAATATAAATTTTTTAATTCCAAATTATAGAATGTCCATAATTTTAAAGCTAAAAATTAAAATTTCTTATTGTTAGATTTTATTTAAGAAGACTTTATAAATGGTTTTCTCATGTTTAAATATTTGAATTTTTCCATTTTAAAAAATTTATTCCATGTCTTATTCATATTTATAAATTGATTATGTGATGAATAATATATGATTTAGGTTAATTACTAAACTGCTTCTATATAGATTCTTGTATTTTCATGCTATGTCTGATAATAAATTTAATTTTTCATTTACTTTGACATCAGCTCTATAACTGAAGTTATGATCTTTAATTTAGTTTTTGATTTTTTTTATATTTGGTTTTATATAAATGATGAATCCAGGTCTAACTTGATTTCAGTTTCCCAGTGTATAAGGAATTAGGGTCGAACTACCTACATACCTAGAGGATTATTCCATTTCTAGGCTCGATAATGGGGTAGGATATTTGTCACTCCATGATTACTCATTTGGATAACACTATTACTTACACGAAGTGTTCATTTACCATATGAAAATGATGCATATGGATATGTATGAATTTGATTAATATCTATTTTGGGGATGAACACAAAAATTTGGGTTGTGTAAATAGTTATAAATCAATATGGTTTGAACATATTGGTTTGGTGGAGGAAATAGTTTTCAAAACTAAATTACTAGAACTGTACATATATAAATGGTAATAACATGAGATAATATGGTAATATTAAAATCCAAATTAAATACTAAGCATTAAATTCCTTCCAAATAAGAACTTGTTAAGACATCAATTATCCATTCTCATAGTCCATGCCAATGTGGGGTTCCCCTAGATTACATAGTGTAAGGAAGGTTAGGATATGTGTAATTGGTACATCATTGGGTACATCATGATAATGTTGGGTGCCCTTGTATTTCCCCTTTTTAGCTTGTTCTTGGTGCTTTTTTTGGGTTATACAAGTTAGGATACCCTAATTAGATTAGGATACTAGAGGAATATGGTTGATTTTATTCATAGGATGTATTGTACTATGTTTTGAGTTCTATAATTTTAATGAGTCATAAATGATATGATTGGGATAGTTCCATAGCTATGTGATCTGTTATTTGTTAGATTTTTCATGGCTTATTGTTGAGGACCTTTTCTTATTTTCCTCCTTTCTAATGATATATTTGGGTTTTGGTGTAGTGATATTTTGTTTTTCATCGTTGAAACTGAATAATTCAACTACTGATGGTGCTTTTTCTCGTTATAAATGGTGTTTTTATGGTTTTAGTAATAATATATAGAATTTTTTTTTGGTTTGGTCTTCCTATAGTGTATAACTTATTGTCAGGAATATTTTATTCTCAACTTGCACTGGCATCATGGTCCAATACTCTAGTCTGATTCGGTCAAGTGGGATTGGTTATAAGTAGGAATTATGAGTCATTGTTCGACCAGTTAATGACATTCAAGGAGTCACTTTTTCATTAGTATTTTCTCCTTGAGCTCTCTCTGTGATGTTCCCTTAAATTTTGGATATAAACGTGTCTCCAGATGGTGGTTCTATCTCTCTTGATGATGGTTTGTTTCTTCTTTTATGGTTGTTTCTATGGGTTGGTTTAGATCACGATGATGTTCTGAAAGTGACATGGTTGGGTATTTCTGGTGATTTTATTCATGTTCACTTCCCTATTGGTGATTTTTCTTTCATTTCATTGATGATTGTGAATTTTTTTATGGTATTCAGTTGTGTGTTTTTTGATGAAGATGATGGTACTTTACAATAACGATGATGTATTCCAGTGGTCATTCCACGAAGGTGATATGGTACGATGACATATTCCATTTTTCAGTGTATGCGACATGAGGTGGGACGTGGCCTCAGGATGTAATGATGTTTTAGTTTGAAATTTAAATTTTGAATGTTTAA
This sequence comes from Viscum album, assembly GCA_963277665.1. Classification (NCBI taxonomy): domain Eukaryota; kingdom Viridiplantae; phylum Streptophyta; class Magnoliopsida; order Santalales; family Viscaceae; genus Viscum; species Viscum album. The sequence continues at coordinate 403,832,639 of OY728130.1, forward strand.
TTTTGAATTTTATATTATGTATTTGTGGTGTATTCATGATAGTGAATTGTTCTGTAAGGTCTCCACTTAACCATGATTTGGTTTCTCAAAATAAAAATAATGGATTGAGGATAAAGGATTGTGTGAAGCTTAGATAAATCAAAGTAAAATATGTGAATATTCAAATCATTTCTCTTATATAATTAGGGAATCTATTTTATAGAAAATAACTATCATGAATAACATATTATGATAAATTATATACACATGGTTTAGGAATCATCAATTTCTATAAAATGTATTGAAAATAAGTTTTGGATAAAAGTGTATATCCAATTATTTATTAAGAATATATAAGAATGTGTTCCTTCCATCCATCGGTGGGATATTTTTAATAAATTATTATTTTAAATGAAAAATGATCCATTAACATAGAATACTAAATATGATATAGAAAAAATGGTTTATTTTTTAAATATTCCTACTAAAAAAACATAATTTTTATTTCTTAAAAAAATGAATCGATCATATTAGAAAGATATTATAAAAATTATATTGTCTCTAAGAGGCCATTAGAAATTCTGGACTTATATAATTTGAAAAGTAAAAAAGAATGGATAGTTTTGATATAATATTAAAGTGTTTCTACTTAATTTCTTAAAAAATTTAGGATATGTGATGGTAAAAAAGAATGTAAAGTGAAACTTTTAGTTACCATTTAAAAAGTGGTTATCACTCTTATACTAGTACATGATTATAGTTTTTAAGATAATATTCTAATATATGTTAGGATATGAGATGATAAAGTGACATTTATAGAGTTATATTTACTTATCATGAAAAATTAAAGACATTATTTCTTGAAGGATTATACAAGAAAAAATTAAACGTGAATTACACTTGATATACTAAAAGAGTTTTGTGTATAATGATAATGATAAATGTAAATAGTTACATTAGTTACTATAAAATTGTTTTATCACTTTATCTTAAATGAGTTTAGGGTGTAAAATTAAAGAGAAATATAAAGAGTTTCATTTAGTTATTATATTAAATTAATTTTAACAATAAGCTAAAATAATTTATGAATAATTGTAAATAATAATTCAGGTAAATACATTATTTCAAGGAAATATTTTGATGGAATTGTGTTATAAGGATGATGATGATGAATTTATAAATAGTTATAAGTCAAAAATAGATGTTTACATTGTAACATTAGATGATGTAAAGTTTAGAATATTGAATATGTTCAAAATGATGAACAATTAGAAATATGATTTTTAAATCTCACCAATATTTAAATTGGAATAGTTTATAGATTTCTCTCAAAAATGAGTGTAGTGGGATGGTTTTATAAAATATTGAAATATATATGTTTCTTGGATTACATATAATGTAATTAGTTAACAAAAACCATAATTTATAGATAAGATAAGGTTGATTTAGTATTTTACCATATATAATATGAAAAACTAGTTCTTTTATTGGTTTTGTTAAGTATTATTAAAGTGTTTATATATATTAAAATGTATCAAATTAAAATGAAACCTCCATATTACCATTCTTAAATTTTTTCTACATAAATATATATATAGATATACATTTTATGATGTGAAATGTTAATTAACTTCTAAACGTGAGACTTTGAGTTTATTCTTAATGAATATTCTTCAAGGAGTATTAGAAGTTATGGTTAAATTTAAAGGATAGCATGAGTAAGATTATTATATAGAGATAAAAAATATTCTATTGAGGCATAAAACAAATAATAGGATATTATTTTCATGTTTCAGATAACCTAAAAAGTACATTGCATTGAATGTCACAAAAAATGTCTAGTATACTTGGGGTGCATGAATATTATTTGAGTCCCCATTAGCTAGGTTTGGTGATATACCTGGCATGTGAACCTTTATACTTTGATACCCAACATGCACAAGTAAACATATGAACTTCGATAATCAGGGTTAGTTGGGTATGTTACTGATAATGTCATTGGATAGAGATTAAAAAAGATGAGATTAATCCTCTTATATGATGAGTATGACTTTTGGGCCCTCGATTATGATAGACAATGAAGAGTGTTGAGACACCTAGATATTATATATTTATGTGGATAAGGGATATGAGATGTGATTATCCCAATGGATGAATGGTTTCTGATGTATTTATCGATCAAATCTGCATGTAATTTGAGAATAGAGAACAAATGAGTTAGTTTTTTGGGAATGACATGTTTCATATCCCATGTCACTTAATGTCTTAGAAAAATAGAAAACATGTGAATTAAAATTGTTATATGATGAAAAAAGTGGACATCGGTATATAGATACATTTGTTTGATGCAGATCACCCATATCCCTTTATAGACTGAGTTTCATTACCTCTTTTATAGAGGATTATATTTAGTTACAAATATTGATCCAAATATTCATATTTTTTGTTAATGCTATAAAGTTCCATGGTGACACACTTTGTGGTTAACTGAATAGGGATTGGGTTTTCATATATATAGTTTTTCAAAAATGTTTTAGAGTTAATGGAAATGTGTTTTGGATAGGTATTTACTAGGTATTTCATTTGATGTGATAGAAGGTGAAGTTAATGATAACATTAAAAAAGTATTTTAGATGATATCCAAAATGATTTTGGATATGGTTTCATGAGTTATTTACTATGATACAACGTAAGGTGAAATTTCACAATAAACTCTAGGATTTAGTGCGAGTGGGAGATTGAAGGGGATATTCCATAAAGCCTTATATATATATATATAAATATATTACATGAAATTTATGATTTTCATGTGATGAAATGTTTTTCTATAGAATATGTGTTCTCATAGAATGAAATTTTTTTGTCATTTATTTTCCCAAAAATGTTTTCATTTAAGAAATTTTTTAATAATTTGAAATGTTTTTTGAGTTTTATTTAGGTTTATGATAGATATACGTGCCTAATAATTAACTCATGCATTGAAACACAATATTTAATGAATCCACTACCAAGAAGATTACTCAAGGTATTTATAAGGTCTGCATCCATATGATGGAAAGAGGGTGTGATTATTCTTATTTTTTTCCAAACCTCCTTCTACCAGAAACTCTCTTCTTATTTATCCTTTTCATTGTGTTGTGCTAGAACACCATAGAGGAAGATAGAATCTGGCTCGAATGTCGAATGATTTAGATCACCTATGGATACCAATAGAGGTGGGATGATTATTTTTTACACTTTATTGTTCTTTATAAAATGCTTATGGGGATAAAGATATAATAGGTTCTTCCTCAGTATGTGGTACATATGTTTACAATAGATTTTCATTTCAATATATTTCAATTATTTATTATTATCATTCATGGATATCCTTATAAAAATGGTTTTTAATCTCTTAATGTTGATCTAATAATTTTTATTATACTCTAACAAACCCACTCACAAATACCATGTTGTTTGAAATCTAAAAGGGGTACCCTTCCAGAAATACAGGTCATCAAGAAAACATAGCGGAGAACTGTACTGGGAATCATATCCATAAAAAAGGTTAGGGGAGTTACCTTCTATGAATACAATAATATATTCAATCAGGGGAGTTATCTTATATAAAATATAGTTGTAGACGCCGGAAAAGTCCGTTGTTCCCAAACGAAGCTCCGGATGCGGAAAGAGAGGTCATATTTGGAGTCAGAAGCATGTTTCGGAGGGCCCGGAGGCCTTGCGCGGAATTTTGGAGACCCGCGCGCAAAGTTGATGTCAGGCGCGCAAACCTCCCGGGATGCGCGCAATGCACTGGGCCGGCGCGCAATTTTGCGCGCCCGTGGCCCGCGCGACTCCCTTGCGCGCCGGGCCCGATTCTGCGCCCGCGAAGGAAATTCCGCGCCCGCGAACCGGATTCCGCGCCCGGGGTTGCCTATAAATATAAGGCGACCCCCGACGTTTTGGGGTTTCCGGAATTCGAAGAGTCGCTCGTTCGCGCAATCCAACCCCCTCCGCGCGCAATGCCGATCTTCAGGTAACCTCCTTTCTTTCGCGCAAGAAAGCCGCGGGGTTCGCCTTCGCGCGCAATCCCTTTGGATCCTTTGCTTTGAACAACTCTTCACCCAAAGGCCTTCGCGCGCAAAAGAAGCCTCTTGCACGCAATTGCCTCCGGGTGCGCGCAATCCAGCCCGATTGCGCGCACCCCCCCTTCTTAAGAGGTCATTCGTTAAAGAATGATCTGTTGCCCCCGCGCGCTATCCGAAGCCCGGTGCGCGCAATCTCCATCTTCCGCGCGCAAAGCGCTGGCCCAATTGCGCGCCAGCCTACCCATTTGTGCGCCGACCCGCGGTATTGCGCGCCAAGCTTCTCTTTTGCGCGCAATCCGCCGGGGTCGCCCCCTTTGACCCCCTGAGGGTACCCGCCTGCGTGGCGCCCGATAATCTTCATCCCGGGTGCCCGCAATGTGCGTTGTCTTCCCGTGCGGCCTTCCAGGCTCGCGCGAAGTGACACGAACCCATCGGCGGCATCACCATCGTCCGCGCTGCAAGACGTTAAACTGCCAAGTGTTTCGTCCAACATGACGTTAAACTGTACCTCATCCGCGCGACAAGACGTTAAACTGCCAAGCATCTTCGTCCAACATGACATTAAACTGTACTTCGTCCGAGCTACAAGACGTTAAACTGTTCATCATTCGTCCTGCATGAAGTTAAACTGCACCACGTCCGCGCTGCAAGACGTTAAACTGCCAAGCACCTTCGTCCTCGACACACGACGTTAAACTGTACTTCGTCCGGCAAGACGTTAAACTGTCCGCTTCGTCCTCAATGCACGACGTTAAACTGTACTTCGTCCGGCAAGACGTTAAACCGTCCGCGTCGCCCGATCCCGTGCCTCGCACGCAGGGTCCCCTCCCGGTTTGGATGTGGCCCCCACCCGCTCGTCTCTGCAGGGATGTCGGGATTGGAGTGGCCTTCGCCCACGGGGGTAGAGTATTACAGACAGAATGAACTACATGGACTTTGATCCCTGTCTCCTAAACAGGGTACGTAGGAAGCCTCTCCGAGGTTCAAGCCCACCACCTGGTCGTCCCGGTCGTATTCTCGTCGGTTCGTCCAACAGTGGACCCCTCCCGGGTTCACACTTGCGTCGATTCACCTATGAATCCGCCCTTGTGGGAGACTGCACGTGTGTATCTCCATTGTGCTTCCCCACTGCCGAAGCCAGTAGAGGGCGTGACAGGGATCGAGGTCTCTTACCTTCGGCCCAAGTCCCTCTCCAACTGAGTTTTGCCGCATCCGGGCCGCCTCAGTGCGTAAGTCCTGACAGAACGAACTACGTGGACTTTGATCCCTGTCTCCTAAACAGGGTACGTAGGAAGCTTCTCCGAGGTTCAAGCCCACCACCTGGTCGTCCCGGTCGTATTCACGTCAGTTCTTCCATCAGTGGACCCCTCCCGGGTTCACACTTGCGTCGATTCACCTATGAATCCGCCCTTGTGGGAGTCTGCACATGTGTATCTTTATTGTGCTTCCCCACTGCCTTTTTCTCCTTTCAGCGTCCAGCATGACGTGAAAATGTGATCCACCCGGCCGTTCCATCCCCCTCTGTGCGAGGTGGTTCGGTTCAATCCTCCGCCCGGCAGCCTCGACCTCTTCGTGATTCGGCTTGCCGACATCCAGCATGACGTTAAACTGTATATCCGAACTACGCTGACTTTGATCCGCGCCAACGCGTGGTACGTAGGAAGCCCCTACGGGGTCCAAGATCTTCACTCCATCATCCATCCTGATCCTTACCCGGTCCGCCACATCCCGGTGGGGTCATGCCATTTCATTCCACTCCACTTCACTCGGGAAGCCGCCCATGTGCTGGCCCCAGTGTCGGAGGTTCCCCGCAAGGGGTTCTGTCATCTGATCCACTTCTCGTGTTGATCAGTCCGACGCCGTCCCCGCTAGACGTTAAACTCGCGGCATACCCCATGTTAAACATGGGAAGCTGAGGAAAACCTCAGGTAACGCAGTTCCCCGCACCCAGCGCGGGATGCCTCAGGCCATCACGCCTTCGAGAAGCCCTATTAGGGACGGAAGGCAGACATGCAGAGCCGCAGTGTTAAGACACGCCCCCAACACCCAGAGCTACCCGGTCTCCTCACCATAGGTTGCTGCCCCGACCAGACTCCTTGGAGAGTCCGGGCGGAAGCAGCGTAATTAATCGGTGTCCATGGAGACATGGCGCCGGGAACGAGATTCACGAGCACGTCTTAAATCTATGAGGGAGACCCGGATTAGGCAACGAGTTCCGAGGAGACGTCCACGGAAGGAGGAGCCGACATCCCATCATCCCGGTTTCGATCAAGGAGAAGACGCCCCTGAATAAGGGACGGATTCCGCCCACCTTTGGAAAGTGGGACTGCGGGGCCACAAGCCACGCGCCCATCCCCTCGGGTCGACGGGCGCACGCGTGAACGCATCCTGGTGGAACAGCGTCGGAACAGAAACCCGACGCACATCCGCACCGAAACAGAAAAATGGTGAACCCGACGTGAATCTCTTCTCCTCAATACGAAGACCGATTGCTTTCAGAGGTGTTGGAAGACCAGCATGTTGCCCGGCCAAGCATTCAGCACTGGGGCACGGAACCCGCCAGGGGATGGGGAAGGGAAATCGGGAACTCCGTCTCACGACGTCGATGGCCTGGGTTCCCCCCACGGAAGGCATCGTGGCACTAATGGTTGGTTGTCGATTCCTTTTCCTGTCAGTGTTAATGGGTTTTTCTCCCTGCTTTCAGAAATCAAGTCGCCCAATCCAGTGCCCGATCGCCACCCGCCCACTGGCGCAGGGGTAGGGGAAACACCGACGCGGCTACTCCGCGCGGTCCCGCCCGTTCCACAGCCGTCCCAGCAGCCGCAACTGCGGGACAACCACGCCCTCTCTCCCCCTCGGAGGTCATCCAGAGAAGGGTGATCAACAACTTGGTGTGGAGATATGAGGAAGAGGGAGTCATCCCCACCAGGGACATGGCTCGCCTAGACCTCGAGGAAGCTGCACCTCGCCACCAACGCCGCCCCCGAGGGCCGCGCAGGGAGGCACCGCTGCCTACCTCGACGTCCAACCGCTTCGGGAGTTTATCCCTGGAACGATCCGATAGCTCCCTCCCCTATGCGGATGAGGTGGAAGATGCTCGGGACCACCCTATCTGAGATTCGCTCCAGGGATCCGTGATAAGGGCTCCTGTCAGGCCACGGCGACACCGCCGCCAGGCCTCTCAAGTCGAAGAACGGGCTCTCCACCTTCCTGCGCCGCTCATCCCGACTCGTTTGTCCCGACGCCAACGTCGGGCATGAGCGGAAGAGGATTCCCACCTTGGGGCCCTAGAAACAGCGGCCGCGTTGGCTCAAGCCACTGCTGGCTCCAGTCACCAGGCCCCTGCGCATCCTGAGCAGGGGCACTTCTATGCCCAACCTGGATCGAGGCCCCGACCGCCCCAAAGGCAGGTTGGGTTGACTCTCCCGGTTGCTGGTACAGGCAATAGCCACCGCGGCCCACCTCACGGTAGCGCTATTCACCAACCGGGTCTACTCCATGTGGCCGATCCAAGAGGCATGGGTCACCCCACCTTTCGATCCCGGCCCAGAGGCCTGCCCAGAATCATCTCTCCCCGCTTCCCCTTTGATATCTGTCCCGGTGCTCCTCGCACCTTGGTTTCCAGTCCTCTTGGCCCCAGCACCGGTGTGGTCGGAGGACGCCAGGACAGAGATCAGCCATGCCCCGAAGAACCACCCAGGGGAAGGAAGGCGAGGCGTCGACGTCGAGGGAAGAATGTTAGGGAATTCCGGACAGAGATCCGACCGGTTCGTTTCTCTGATACAGAGGCGGAGTATGATTCAGCGACAGAGCCCTCCCCCCGATCCCGCCAGTCAGGGGCAGGGGTAGGAATGCGGCACGTCAGCCTCGTACTTCCCGAGAGCGAGATCGATACGATCCCCGCTTCTCTCTGAAGGTATATCCGGATTAGTGAGGGCCTGGTAGACCCCCAAGGATCAAGCTTGCGGTTGGTACCGGCCCCTCTGGAAGCGCCTTCTGCCTCGATCGGAGAAGCCGGAGACTTTTTCTGGGGACCGACGGTCGAACCACGATCTAGTGCACCCTCGGAGAGCACCGACGCTACGGCAGGATGTTCGCTCGCCGGCCCGTCCTATCGTGATGTGATAGCTGGGGCACCGCCACCCTCAGAGGGCGGCCCGAGATATGGAGGCCAATCGGCCTGCTCGCCGTATTCACCGCCGGCCAGCCCGCCGACCCAGCGGCCTGCCTCGGCACCACTACCGGTTCCCCGTCCATTCCCAGTCGTTGAAGAGGACCAAGGAGACCTGGGTCCCGAGTTTGAGTCGTGGAGCTTCTGGACTGTCCTTGCAGAGGGCCACTTCCCTGAGAAGTTTTGGCCAGTCGTAGGACCAGACTTTGATGCACCCGAATCACTCACCCCGGATGAGTTCGAATGCTTCCGCCGAACTCTCTGGGAGACTCACTCCCGTCTTCACCGCCTACAAATGCCATATACCGGGAGTCAAGTTCACCTGAAGGATATTGGTGAGCAGTGCCGTCAAATTGACCTGGCCACGCTCCCCGCGGTTCGGCACCCCGGGTCATTTGGGCACCACGAGGGACTCCAACAACGATGCGTTGAGTGTTTCCAAGTACTCCGCAAGGTTATCGAGGAAGCCACTCCCCACGTACATATCCGTGGATGGGGGCAGTACGCTGCCCTACGCTTCAGTGCGATTCGCCGACAACCCGATTCACTGGGTGGCCCTGAGGGTACATCCCCAGGGACAGAAACAGTCAATATGGATGACCTGTCGGGAGAGGGGAACGACTTGGAACTTCTCGACGGGGGCTCTCCCCCCAAAGACAAGCCGTCGTTGGATCCATCGGTGAGAGTTACTCGTCACCAGAGGAACCTCCTGGGTCTCCCCACACCCACTGAAGCACTGACGTTGAGCCGAAACGTCAGCAAAGGTAAAGAGAATGGCAGGGCTATAAAGCCCGCCGACCCATCTGCCTCCATGCAGAGGGCAGAGGAGGATCCCGAGAAGGCCACGCTACGTCAACAGATCGCCGAGTAGAAGAAGCTGGTTGACCAGCTCCTCGCCGAGCGCGCTGCAGAGCGGCGGCCTGACTACGATGATCCTAGGCCACGACAGCAGGGACAGGAACAACCACCCCTCGATAAGGCTCTCCCGGGCAACTGTGATTATGCCGTGTTTGACGACAGGGGAGAGGCCATTGCCTATGGCAAGAGGGCGCGGTATGTTTCACCGCACCCTCCCGAGCGGCGTGACTACCTGAGAGACCCCGCTCGGATTCCTCCCGCTGCCCCAAGGGCTGCTCCGCCCACCATCCCACGAGCTGCCGAGTTCGACGACCCGGTCGACGACCCGATTGAAGGGCCATGAAATGCGTTCGTGGTTAGAGATCATCGCCAGGACTGGAACCCATGTCCGGACGATCCGATGGCGGCACTCATCGCCCGCTTGGAAGCCTTGGAGACTCGGCAAGTGGCAATCCCACCGGACGGCAAGCCATACCCAGCATGGGTGGATGACATGCCGGCACCTCCGGGATTCGGGAACCCCACATTCGCCCCCTTCAACGGGACTGGAGATCCGCCACAGCATTTGGCCCATTTCAACTCGAGGTGCGGGCCTATGTTGGGAACTCCGGCGCAGCAGGAGGCCGCTAGGCTTCGCTGCTTTGCCCAGACACTGGAAGGGCCAGCATTTGTCTGGTACAGCCAGCTCCCCGTCGGGTCGATAACTAGCTGGGAGGACCTTCGTAGATAGTTCCTCTACCAGTTCAGTTCCACGACCCGGAAGATGAGTATCGCAGACCTCTTCAAGTGCAAGCAAAGTCCTGATGAGCGAGTCGCGGATTTCGTCGCCCGATGGAAGGGTCTCACGTATTCCCTTGACATGCCATTGACTCAGGAGCAGTTGCTGACAATGTGCGTCGGGAACGTCAAGACCGAGCTGGTCCCTTCCTTGATCACTCAGAATTACCCCGAAGGGTTCAGGGACTTCTCAGACAAATCTCAACGTCTTGAGGAAGCCCTGCAACAGGCCAGTCAGGCACACCCGCTGCCTCCTATGATCCCTGCAAGGAGAGTCAGCAGGGTTGAGCCCGCTGCTGTTGCCCAGATAGAGGCCCCCAGGCCGTTGGAGTTGTTGCCGATGAGGCCATCTCCACAGCCCCACAGGAATCCGCCTCCACGGGCTCAGTTCCCGGCCCAGCAGCGGCAGCCCCAGAACCGGCCGGCCCCTCCGCGTAATGTACCGCCACAACCCAGGCGAGATAATCAGGGTTCACCTCCTCGGCAGGCCCCTCCATCCCCTCATCAAGACCACACTCCCAGGGGCCCGCGATACCTGACTTACTCATTTCACGAGGACCAGGTCCCCGGTTATTTCTGGAGCGCCCTGGAGCAGAGGATTGTGCGACTGCCTGAGTGTTGGAGGCCAGAGGAGGCACATCTCACGGATAACCCCCGCTACTGCCCTTACCATCGGGCCCTGGGGCACACCATCTGGCGGTGCTACGTGTTTAAGGACTGGCTCCAAGACCAGATTAACAACAATGTAATCAGGTTGGGCCCAGCTCCAGCACAAGTGGCGGGTGTGTTCGTGGGATCAGATGACGATAGCGGCAATGAGGACGAATGGCAGCTGGTCTCCGACCGCGGATCCCAGAAGTATAATAACTGGATGGCCCGCAAGATGATCATTCGCGCCCATGGAATCATCCGCGCGCGCTTGAATCAGCCTGAGCCCCCAGAATCTGCGGGTGCTGCTTCAGCATCGTCGTCCCAGCCTGCCTCTTCCGAGAAGAGAAAACGGCGGCAGCGCAAGAAGGAAGAGCGCGCCCCGCCAGTTCCGCCACTATCCCGCACTCTCGGCGATTTCATGCCCCCAGAGATGGGGATCCCTCCTCGGATCCGCCCGGTGATGGATGATTTGTCCGATAACAGTGTTGGGTACGCTTCGGTTAATACCGTCGAGCTGGTAAATCTCTTTTCAGTTCCCGACGTTGAAGAACACCAGGTGGACCTCCCTAGTGTCCCCTGTCGTCGCCACCGTCGGAGGAACCGCAACAACAGGAGTCGCCGGGGCACAGCAGTTAGTACCTCCAGCCAGGACGTGCACGCCATAGAGACTAGGCAGCAGGCTCAAAACCGAGCTCAGCGCGCGCAGCCCCCCCTTCCGGGGATGACGGATTCGCCTCCGCCACTGTTTGTGGTGTGGGACCAGGAAGAACCGCCTTAGCCGCGCCGCGACCAGCTCCGTCCTGCCACGAGTCCATCCCGGCCTCCTGACCCCAGTACGGTGGCTACATCCCGGGCTTCAACCGATGAACAGCGAGATGCGCCAAGCACCAGTCGGTCGCCGGTCCAACCGGCGAGGCCCGTCATGCCTCCAACCGCAGAGCAACCTCCTGAAACCAGGGGCTCGCGCTTGGCCAAAAAGTATGATGTCCTGAAGCACTTGGCCGACATCCCAGCGAGGCTTTCCATCCTTGAGGCTCTGCGCATGTCACCTGAGATGCGTGAGGCGCTCGCTGAAGCCCTGAAGAGCCCCCTCCAGTTTGAGACGGAGGTTGCGGCTGCAGAGGCCTTTCACGCCGAAACGATTGAGGACGCCGAATGTCAGGCAGTTATCTCGTTCTCTGGTAAGTATGAAGACCCTCCTATACAGGGGCACATTCGTCCGCTGTATGTTACTGGCCAGTTCAATGGCCTTGAAGTCCGGTGCTGTCTTGTCGACACGGGGTCCGGGATTAACCTGATTCTCACTCGGACGCTCCGGAGATTGGGGTTGTCTGAGGATGACTTGATTCCCTCCGACCTCGGGATCCAGGGGTACGACCGCACCGAGCAATCTCCGGTCGGCAAGATACGTTTGAAGACCCAGTTCGGTGACCTGGTTGCCAACACCGAATTCATGGTAGTCTCTCAAGACACTGCGTATAACGCATTGATGGGAAGGCCATGGCTCCACCTTCATGCGGCGGTTCCCTCGTCATACCACCAATGCCTGAAATACTCCCTTAATGGTCGAGTAGGCGTGCTTCAGGGGGATGCCTCTCCTTTTGCCTCATGTGAAGCCCGCTATCTGGACGCGGACTATTACAAAAGCAAGGATAAGCAGATCCTGGTAGGTGAGGTTGAGCCTGTCGCTGTTGCAAGTGATCCCTGGGCAAGTTTGGATGACGCTTACGTCCTCCCGATTCAACGGTTGGACGTAGCCATGGTCTCAACGGCCTGTGAGTCTCCTGATGAGATGACCGCGACCGCCCGTGCCAGCACCAGCAGCCCAGCAGGATCTGGTATCCCCAATGCAGTTCCCAGCGCAGTCTCTCCCATGGACGATCCCTCCCCGAGTGGAGAGGACGTGGAAGATTCACCCCCAGCCTTTGAGGAGGGCGTCTCCGCCACGGTCGATGAGTTAGTACAGGTGAACCTTGGAACCAAGGCAGATCCAAGACCCACATTGGTCAGTGCCGCCATGCCCTCTGAGGAGAGGCAGCAGTACGTGGACTTCCTCAGGCAGCACCGTGATGTGTTCGCTTGGGGCTATGACGAGATGCCGGGGCTAGATCCTCAGGTAGCCGTCCACCGCCTTGGTCTCCCAGCGAACCATCGCGGGTTCAAGCAGCCTCCCAGGAAGATGCACCCATTCCACGGTGCCATGGTTGAGGCCGAAGTTGACAAGCTTATCAAAGCCAACTTCGTGAGGGAAGTTCAGTACCCCAAATGGCTGGCCAACATTGTGCCGGTCAGGAAGAAGAACGGGCAGATTAGAGTCTGCATCGACTTCCGCGTTCTCAACCTCCACTGTCCGAAGGATGATTTTCCCCTTCCGGTGACAGAGCTATTGATTGAAGCCACGACAGGGTTCCAAGCCCTCTCCTTCGTGGATGGATACTCCGGATACAACCAAATCCGGATGGACCCTGAGGATGAGGAGTTCACTGCCTTCAGGGCCCCCAAGGTATCTTTTGTTACCTGGTCATGCCCTTCGGCCTGAAGAATGCAGGTGCCACCTATCAACGGGAGATGCACCGCATATTCAAGCCAATCCTCGGCACACTGGTGGAATGCTACGTCGACGACTTGGTGGTCAAATCGCGCCAGCGTCAGGACCATCTCAAAGATCTTGAGAAAGTGTTCGGCTTCCTCCGGTCTCGCTGCCTGAAGATGAACCCGTTGAAGTGTGCCTTCGGGGTCACCTCCGGGAAGTTTCTTGGCTTTTTGGTAAGGTACTGGGGTATTGAGATCGACCCGGAGAAGATCAGGGCGATTAGCCAGATGCCTCCCCCAGGTAACATCCGGGAACTGCAAGGGTTCCAAGGCCACTTAGCCTATATACGCCGATTCATCACGAATCTGGCCGGAAAGTGTAATCCCTTTTCTCGGCTCATGAAGAAAGGTGCCACCTATGTATGGGATAAGGAGTGTCAGACCGCTTTCGAGGAAATCAAGCAGTACCTGCTTCAACCTCCGGTTCTGATGCCGCCTGTATCCGGGAAGCCGCTGGTCCTTTATGTGACCGCCCTGGAACGGTCCCTTGGTGCCCTTCTCGCCCAGAAGAACAACGAGGGAACAGAGAATAGCCTCTATTACCTCAGTCGCATGCTCCTCGATGCGGAAGTTAGGTATTCCCCCATCGAGAAGAGCTACCTGGCGCTCGTATTTGCCGTACAGAAATTACGGCACTACTTGCAGCACCACGAGGTAAAGTTGGGTTCTCGGGTAGACCCGTTGAAGTATATCCTGAGCCGGCCTATGTTGACTTGCCGTCTAGCACGGTGGGCTGTGATTCTCCAGCAGTTTGACAGCATGTATGTGTCTCAGAAGGCCATCAAAGGGAAAACATTGGCAGACTTTCTGGCTGCTCACCCGACCTCCGCGGATCAGCCGCTGGATCTAGGCTTTCCTGATGAGGTCATTCTCTCGGTCGATCATGTCGATCCATGCTGGAAGATGCACTTTGACAGTGCCTCCCGGAGCCCCACCGCTAGAAGGATCGATAATCCTAAGCTCAACAGAGTGGGCTTGGGTATCGTCTTCATTACCCCGGAGCAAGCCGTGCTGCCATACTCTTTCCTGTTGTCAGAGGGCTGTACCAACAATGAGGCGGAATACCATGCCCTCATCACTGGCCTCGAGTTAGCTCTCGAGATCGACGTGCCCCATCTGTGTGTGAAAGGGGACTCTGAGCTGGTCGTTAAGCAGATCAATGGAGACTATGTTGTCAGGAAGCCGGAACTTGTGCCATTGCTGGAGTGCACCCTCCTTCTGATGGCCCAGTTCCCTTCTCGGCCAGAAATTGTCCATATTCCCCGGTCGCAGAATGGTCTAGCAGATGCTTTGGCTAGCCTTGCTGCGTCACTCGCAGAGCCTGAACAGGACAACCTGATCATCCGCGTGACGCACCGCAGGCTCATCGCTCCCGTTACCCCGGAGGGAGATCGCGGCCCGTCGGTAAGTAATCTCACCACGGTTTCCCCTGTGCCCGGAGCCTCGAGTACCCCAGATATGGCAGTCGAATCAGCCCCTGATTGGAGGGCGCCTTTGGTTGAGTACCTCCAACATGGCATTCTCCCGTCAGATCGGGCCGAGCGCGAGCGAGTTCGACGCCGCGCATCGCAGTTTGTCCTCCAGAGCAGTCCCGACCTGGAGCAGATCCTCTATAGGCGCGGATTTGATGGTGTTCTCCTCCGTTGCCTTCAACGAGTTGAGATCCCACGAGTCATGCAAGAGGATCATGCTGGTTCATGTGGTGCCCACTAGACTGGGCCGAAGCTGTCCCACCATATTCGGAGGTTGGGATACTTCTGGCCCTCTATGATCCATGACTGCATCGAGTATACTAGGAAGTGCCATGCATGCCAGGTTCATGCGAACTTTGTGCATCGGCCGCCGGAGCCTCTCCATACCACTAGGTATTCCTGGCTCTTTGCAGTCTGGGGTCTGGACATTGTGGGACCTTACCTGCCGGTGACGGCTCGCCAGTGCTGGTTCATTCTGACCGCCACAGACTTCTTCTCCAAATGGGCAGAGGTGATTCCGCTCAGAGAGGTCAAATCCTGTTCGATCGCTGACTTCGTGACCTCCAACATCATTTATCGATTTGGAGTGCCTCACGCTATCCTCACGGATAACGGAGCCAATTTCCGAGTAGCCGAGTTGAAGAAGTTGTACGCCAAGTTCAACATTCGCTCGAACCATACATCTCGCTATCATGCGCAGGCGAATGGACAGATTGAGGCATTTAACAAGACCCTCTCTAACATTCTGCAAAAGATGGTTGGTCAGAACAAGAAGAGTTGGCCGGACAAGCTCTCCAACGCCCTCTGGGCTTATCAGACGACGACTCGCAATTCCACCCAGATGACCCCTTATTCCCTGGTGTATGGAGCTGAGGCCGTCCTACCCATCGAGATCCAGTTACCGTCCTTGCGCACTGCGGTCTACGACCAGCAAGCGCCGGACAGAGCTGCTGAAGCCCGTCTAGTCGAGTTGGAAGCACTGGATGAGAATAGGCTTCGCGCTTTGCACAACTTGGAGAGGCATCAAAGCAGAATGGCTCGAGCTTTCAATAAGAAGGTTCGCCTCCGCTCCTTCCTGCAGGGTGACCTAGTACTGTCCCTAAGAGCGCCAATGATCCCCGGTAGGAAGCCACCCAAGTTGGAGCCCAAGTGGGAGGGACCATTTGTCATCCACAAGGTCTATCCCAATGGCGCATACTCCCTAGCGACTATGGATGGTGAGCGTGTCACTCCTCCCACCAACGCTAGGTTCCTCAAGAAGTACTTTGCCTGAGTGCATATCGTCCAAGCTACAAGACGTTAAACTGTTCAGCATTCGTCCAACATGACGTTAAACTGTACCACGTCCGCACTGCAAGACGTTAAGCTACCAAGCGTCTTCGTCCAAGCTAAAAGACGTTAAACTGTTCAGCATTCGTCCAACATGACGTTAAACTGTACCACGTCCGCGCTGCAAGACGTTAAACTGCCAAGTGTTTCATCCAACATGACATTAAACTTCCCCTCAAGAACTACGTGCGGCTTGATTCCCATCCTTATGGGATACGTAGGACCGCCTGAACATTCATGTTTCAGGCCCAGCCCCATCCTTCGGGAATTTCCATCCCATCTCGGGCCCTTGGCCCAGTTGCCTCTGGGTATGCGGCGTATGGTGTGAACGCGGGTCTATGCCCTCATTCACGTCGGTTTTCTCGCCACGCTGTACGCCCCCCATGTTTGGGGATGCCTTCCGCTCCCCCCTTTTCCCTCATCGTCCTGCATGACGTTAAACTGCACTTCAAGAACTACGCGCGGCTTGATTCCCATCCTAATGGGATACGTAGGACCGCCTGGACATTCATGTTTCAGTCCCAGCCCCATTTCTCGGGAATCTCTATCTCGCATTGGGCCTCGGGCCCCAGTTCCCCTCCTTTTTGTGCGAGGCGTGTGGAGTGAGCGGGGGATTGTGTCCTCATTCACGTTGGTCTACTGGTCGCGCCGTACGCCTCCCCCGTGTGTGGGACTACCTCACACCCCTCATCGTCCTGTATGACATTAAACTGCCTCTCAAGAACTACGTGCGGCTTGATTCCCATCCATATGGGATACGTAGGACCGCCTGGATGCTTGTGTTTCAGGTCCAGCCCCGTCTCTTGGTTGATCACGGGGATCTGCCGTCCTTTGGTTGCTCTCAAGGTGAGTCCTCCGACCCTTTCTGGTGATCTGTTAACATGTTTTGGGTACTCTGGTCTATGACCTGTAGTGTCGGATTCAATCCTGACAAGTCCTGTGTTGCTTGTCGGGCCTCGCGCTTCCTCTTGTTAGAGCCTTCACTCAAAGGGATCCTCGTTAGCGGTTTGGGTACGATGCCTCAGTGCTCTCCTACCGCTCCGGGTCGATTTACCGACGGGTCCTGGGACGCAAATCGATATGAATCCTGCGCTTGAGCGGTTGATGCTCGTTTGGTTGCCCCGTCCTAGGCTGACCCGATCGGATGTTGTGTTGCGAATATGGTCAGCGACATCCTTGATCGCCATGTCGGCTCTTTTAGGCTCTGAACATTGGTTGCGCAGTCCTCATCACACTCCGCCTTTGTGCATTGTAGTGGAATCTCGACACTCTCTTCATACTGACCTTCAGTACACCTTTACACGTTAGGCAGGCCAACCCGGGTAATGGTGTCTTTCGAGGCTCCCACGATCTGAGCACCAAGGATATATGCTGATGTACTCCCTAAGGGCCATGTGTATCTGGACCCTCGTCCCCATAAGGAGGAAGGAGTCGCCCGAACAATCGCGTTCTGGGCCCAGTATAGCTGGAGGCTAGCATCTCTGCCCCTCGGGTGATGGACATATGCAGGCCCCTATCCCAGGATCCTTCTCCTGGAATCGTGTGTGACCGCAGGGCTGGGTATGTTCCCACCTCCGCTGGGTCCGCCGTATCGCAATAAGCGGATTCCTCCATGGTCCGAACCACACGACCTTAAACTGTGTTGTCTGGTCTTACCACACGACTGTAAACTGTGATCGTCTTGGCCGCCCGACGAAAAACGGCATTGCATCGTGATGTTCTCCTCAGGGGACACTCACGTTGGGCGCTGGTTAATAACCACGCCATTTATCAATGCCTTTCATGGCTTGATTATTGTGGCGACGCCAGGGATTTCTTAATCACAGGCATGTCACTGCACAAAGAAAAACCATCCACCTTTAAGGACAAACAAGAAATATCAAATACCGCTTCTTCTGTGTGCGAGGGTCAGACCCGCACCCTTCCCCATGCTGGTTCCCGATTGTGTTGCGCCGCACTTCCAGAACTACGTGTGGCTTGATTACCATCCTTATGGGATACGTAGGAACACCCGGATGTTTGAAACTTCGGGTCCAGCCCCCCACCTCTTAGAGATTCCCCCTTCTCTGGGGAATCCGCTGCCTCTGGGGAATCAGCCGCCTTCGGGTCACCCTCAAGGCGTGTCCCTCGACCCCTTGCAGTGGTCCACCGGTGTCAAGAGTACTCTGGTTTATTGCCAGGAGGGTCAAGTTCAGCTTGGTCAGGTTCCTTCCACTTTTCAGGCTTCGTGCTCCCTTTCATTCGGACCCATCGCCTACGCCCTGGGTAGAGCCCCCGTGAGCGGTCTGGACACAATGCCTCAGTGCTCTCCCACCAACTCGGGCTGGTTCCCCCAAGGGCTTCGGGCAGCAAATCGATATGAATCCTACGCTTGAGCGGTTGATGCTTGTTTGCTGCCTCATTCCATCAACGGTCAGTGCGATATTGATGCTACTTTTCCGCCACGGTCGACAGTACTCCCATATTGTTACACCGGTGCCCCCAGTCCCTGAGTGAATGGCCGCATAATTCACATTACATTTTCCACCTCCCATTCTGGCCAGGCGAAACCTCGACACTCTTGACACTATCCCTCAGTGCATCTTTGCATATCCATGGGATAGGACCACGATGTGGCGTGCTTTGAGGTTCTTATGGTCCGAGCTCTAAGACCTTAAACTAAGATCTGCCCCTTTGGTCCAAGCTCTACGACCTTAAACTAAGATCTCCACAAACGGGGTTCTATGTCCCGCATGACGTTAAAACTGCACTTTCAGAACTACGTGTGGCTTGATCTCCAGCCTGATGGAGTACGTAGGAACACCCGGGCATCTCGACTCGGGCCCAGCCTCAGGGATTGCTAAGTCTCGCCCCTCCTCGTCGCCGACCGTCTGGCCTGGCTTCTGGTAGAGTGGTGCAGTTGTGATATTCTCCCCGATTCAGCTTGGGATGCCCCATTGCAATGATGGGAAGCGACAGTTTCCTCGTCAAAGAGGTTCTGTCTGAGAATTGGGGTGATTCACGGCCAGATTAGTGCATCCGCCTAATACTCTTTCCCCACGGTGGCGCAATTTTGAGAGCGTTAGATTCTGTCCGAACAAATCATCACTTCGCCCCACGCTTCGCATGCCCTGTTGATCCGGATTTCCACCCTTGTGCCTGAAGGAACCCCCAAAGCGGCATTGATGATGACATGTGATCCGCCTCCTGCAATATGAATGAAGACCTTCGGTCCGTCTATTGCAGTAGTATGGTCGATTGATCCATTGTCCGCTTGCCGTCTTGGGCATTTCCCGGAAGGCCGACCGTCGTGGATTTCTGAATTCGGGACACGCGATTCACCCCTTCTCATTTCCCTATGTTCGGATAAAATCTTAACGCCCCTAGCGTTGTCCCACTCGTGTGTCGGAACAAGTTGGGGGGATGATACATTGATTAGGTCTGAGGTCTCCTTTCCTAGGAATGATCTCCCTCTTTTCTTTAGAAATACATGACCAATTGTGGATGCCTGAAGCTTGGTTAATGCTCCCGCGAAACAATGAATTGTGGTTGAGCATGTTAAGCCAAAAGATGCAGATAAATATGGTGATTCATACAAATGGGTCAAAGTATTGAGTAGCGGAAGAAAAATGTTCTGGGATGGCAAAATACAAAGCCCCTAGGGATTAGCATGCTGAATGAATCTTTCCAACACCGCTACCCTTTGGCTGGCGGCCTCCAGAGCTGCTTCTCGCTCTCTGCGTGCCCTCTCCTCGTCGGCGGTCGCAGCACGCAGCTCGCCGATCCTGGCCTGTGCACGCTCCCGCTCGACTTGAAGTGTGACCATCTGTTGGCCCGCCTCCGTCAGCTGTACCTGGGCGTCAACCAGCTGGTCCGTTAGTTGCTCCACAAGTTCAGTGCATGTTGCGACGAAGGCCTCCTTCTCTGCCGCCTGCCCTTCGAGACGTCGGACTTCCTGCTCCGCCACGAGGAGCGCCCGCGTGCTCTCCGACATGTCCCGACATTGTGCGACGTCGGCACGCCGGCGGCTCTCGCGCATCTTTTCGGCCATGAAATCACAGACCGTCAGATGGAGGCGTTGAGCATCAGCTCCCCCGGCACACAGGAAGTGCATCCAGGTTTGAAGTGATCCCATGCGCCCCAGCCACTCCGATGGGTCTCGCTTGAGGAAGCGCTGGATGCACTTCCACCCCCTGCGTCGCGTTATCCGGCTCTCCTCGACCGCCTCCGCATCTGAGTCGTCCATCTCCCCGGGGTCGGCAGGCCGGTAGGCAGGGAAGGCAGCCAGCAGGTCTGCTGCAGGGTCCGCCCCTGGGGTGTCCTCACGGGGGATAGGTTCCCTAACCTCTGGGCGACCTTCTTCTCCCGCCCCAGCGACGTTGACACCCTCGTCAGCCCCTGACCTCTCTCTGATGGCAGCACCGCCGACGTCCGCAGCCCCTTGATCAGCAGTTGGTGGGGCCGGCTCTGTGTGGGAAGTCTGTTCCGGAGCAGGCGGCATGTCTGCCACTGGTCCACTCGTGGATGGCCCGGGTTCGGCAGCCCGACGAGCCTCCAGTATTGAGATCACTGCGCGGGGCATGCCGTGGTTAGTCACGGAGCATCAACGGCGAGCACCAACAGTAAAGTAAGGAGACTTACGGGAATCCAAAGTGTCATCTTCCGCTATCCCGGCCGCCGCAGGAGCAATTGCGGCAGGGGACCCCTCAACGCTTTTCAATTCAATGATGGGTGTCTGGCCCCCGCCTTGTCCTGCTGGCACCTCTCCTACTCCTACTGAGGACGCCTGACCAACATCCGTGCACTCCTGAGAAAGGTGGAGAAATGGGTTAGAAGCTGCATAAGAGAATGGACGAAGCAGGTTGAGTAGGGATAGAAGCGGACCTCGAGGAGCTCTGTGATATCGACATTGTCGGAGCCGGCCACCTCGCCACTCTCCCGCGGGCTCCCCGGATGTGACCTTCCCTCCGAGCCTTCATCCTCCCCCGTCTCCTCCTATTCCTCGGAGTCATCGTTACTATCATCTTCCTCCGGCGGCATCTGTTCTGGAGTAGGCTCTAGACCGAGCATCACCTTCACCAGAAGGGACGGATCCGCACGCTGACCACGCTGGCGCGCGTACTCGTCCATGGCCGTCAGATATGCATACCGCCAGTGGAAGTTCACCCTGTCGGCGACCTGAAGGCGCCCGACCTCTGGCAGATGGATTCCTTCGCTGGTTATCTTCTTCCAGATGATTTCGGTCCCCAGCGACTGCCGCAGGGTCATCCAGGCCGACCACAGCGCCGGGAAGACTGCATCGTGGGAGGGTTCGAGCAGACGCCTTACCTGCTTCCCGGGCCGCTCCCCGACCACCGCATGTGCCCCCTCTCTGGGCGCTGAAGTCGTGGCGGTAGCCTGCGATGTGCCCGCCGCCGAAGTCCCTGCCCGCGCCGGCTCCGCTGCTTGGCGCGCCTCCGTTCTCCCCCGCGTGACGGCGCCTCGCCTCCTTCCTTGACGCCCGGTCTCCGCACGGGTGACCTCGAGCCGCCAAACTGGCTTCCGTAGAAGCCCCTCGGGGTACGCAATGGCCCAGTGTTCGGCGTACTCGGTTGCCAAGCCTGCGTCGACCCCGGTAGGAGGGAGAGTGATGACGTCGCCAGAGCCGAAAGCGGCGAACATCAGCCACATCTGGCGAAGGACGCAAGGGTTCATCTCCTCCCGAACAGCAGTGAATACCCTCTTCGGCATCCATTGAAGGCACCCGAACTGCCTGGCGAACCGGGTTGGCACGTAAGGCTCGCAGATCACCTTCCTGTCGATCCGAGCCACGAGCACCCCGCCCCGCATGCTCGGGAAGTATTCGTGCTGCTCCAGCGGACCCTGTCCATTGTCGATCATCTGGCCGACGGGAGTGGGGAACGGGCTGAAGTTGAAATTGGCATGATTGCCAATCCGAATCCTCATGCCCTCCTCATTTAGGGTCATCGGAGCGACCCCCGCGATGTTCAGCAGGGAGGGTCGAAGGCCGTTTCCCGGAGGAATGACGACGTTTGGAAACGTGTACCCACCAAGGTGAGCAGCCACCCAGCCGTGGAAGAATTGAAAGGGCCCACAGATCCTTCGTGGCGACCCCCCTTGCGAGATGCGTCCCAGGATGGCATACATCTTCGCCAGCACTGGGACCCCGAGGTTGTATCTTTTGTTGGCGGCCATGGCGCCCGCCATTGCCAGTGTCGCCGGGCGGATGCCCATTCTCGTGTCCCGCACTGGCAGGAGCCACCGACTCAGAAAGGCGTCCAGGAACGCCGCGTACCGGATATTTGGGTCCTGGGCCTCGATGACGTGGTACCCCCATGAGCGGTAGTCGCCCGTCTCCAGGACCCGCCAGTACGACCCGTTCCGGCTCCTCTGAGCCGCGGTCGGCCACTGCTTCCCCCTGCCTGGCATCTTGACTGCTGGGTCATGCTCCAAGAACTGGCCGAACCACTCCTTGTAGGCTATGTCCTTGTGGAATTCCTTGATCCCGAGCCGCTGCGTAGCCAGGTCCAGTAGATGCCATGTCAGAATGGGAGTCCGTGACCTGTCATCCCAGGTGTTCTTCGGAGGCAGGAACTCATCGTATTGGTAACCCTCCAGCGGGATACCTCCGATGCAGTGGATGTCCCAGAGACCGATGCTAACCTCCCCATGGTGAAGATGGAAGGTGTTGGTATCCGGGGACTAGCGGGTGAACAGCTCCGGCCCGAGCTCGGACTGCTGGTAGAAGTGGAACTGCGACGTCCACACCGCCTCAAACAGGCCGATGTACCGCAGCTCCTCCGTGAAGTGATCGCAGGTGTGGCATACCCAGAACGCCCAGGCCCACTCACTGGTGAAATTTCCCCCTGACCGCAAGTCCCAGTCCTTCAGCCAGCCCTTGGTGTCGTCGGTGACACTCTGGCGATATGTGCTCGAGTAGAGGGTTGGAGAGTTCTCCGCAGTAGGCTCATTCCCAACGATGGTTCGCGTCCTCGGGTTCAGGACATAAACATCTAAGTGCCTGGTCTCCCTGGCAGGATTCCCATTGTTGGTGATGTTATAGAGGGGAAGCTCGTCCTCCCGAGTCACCCAGGTCCGTGGCGCATCAACCTCAAACCCTGGCACCGGAACCTCATCTAGGATGCCAAAGTTCCAGAGCGGCAGGTTGTCCGACAGCGGATATGTCTTCTGGGCCGGCGTCAGCAAGTCGAACAAGGATTGATTGTTGGAAACAATCTCCTTGGCTCCGTAGACCTCCTCGTTCGCCGCCATCTCAGCTCTGTGAATGGCGGCATCCCCCTCATTCCCTTGATTCGCGGCCATCTCAGAAGCTCCGGGAGTCGTGTGGGTTAAGGGATGAGGCGTGCGGAATCGGAAGAGGCTGGTAGAGAAGTTTGAGAGGTGGCGCGCAATCCTAGTGGACGACGCGCAATTGGGAAGTCTGTCGCGTAAAACCACGGGTGTTCGCGCAAAAACAGGCCAAAATCCGGAAGGGTTTGCGCGACGAACGGGTGAATTCTGCGCCGGAAAGGGCAATTTCGCGCACGAGAGCTTGAAAGCTTATTGCACGGAAGGCCGGTGTACGGTACGGGGGGACCCAGGGCCCCTATTTAAAGGCGAGGCCGGGTGTCCGCGCTGCGCGGAAAGCGCTTTGCGCGACCGAGACAACAGATTGGGCGCCCAACGCCCTTTTTGCGCGCCACAGTCCCACGCCACCCAGGACTTCGGCATTCCGGCGTCTCCCTCGGAACCCGATCATTGCGACCTCTCACCGATCAGATTCCGAGGGGGGGATTTTGTAGACGCCGGAAAACTCCGTTGTTCCCAAACGAAGCTCCGTATGCGGAAAGCGAGGTCATATTTGGAGTCAGAAGCATGTTTCGGAGGGCCCGGAGGCCTTGCGCGGAAGTTTGGAGACCCGCGCGCAAAGTTGAAGTCAGGCGCGCAAAACTCCCGGGATGCGCGCAATGCGCTGGGCCGGCGCGCAATTTTGCGCGCCCGTGGCCCGCGCGACTCCCTTGCGCGCCGGGCCCGATTTCGCGCCCGCGAAGGAAATTCCGCGCCCGCGAACCGGATTCCGCGCCCGGGGTTGCCTATAAATATAAGGCGACCCCCGACGTTTTGGGGTTGCTGGAATTCGAAGAGTCGCTTGTTCGCGCAATCCAACCCCCTCCGCGCGCAATGCCGATCTTCAGGTAACCTCCTTTCTTTCGCGCAAGAAAGCCTCGGGGTTCGCCTTCGCGCGCAATCCCTTTGGCTCCTTTCCTTTGAACAACTCTTCAACCAAAGGCCTTCGCGCGCAAAAGAAGCCTCTTGCGCGCAATTTCCTCCGGGTGCGCGCAATCCAGCCCGATTGCGCGCACCCCCCCTTTTTAATAGGCCATTCGTTAAAGAATGAGCCGTTGCCCCCGCGCGCTATCCGAAGCCCGGTGCGCGCAATCTCCATCTTCCGCGCGCAAAGCGCTGGCCCAATTGCGTGCCAGCCTGCCCATTTGCGCGCCGACCCGCGGTATTGCGCGCCAAGCTTCTCTTTTGCGCGCAATCCGCCGGGGTCGCCCCCTTTGACCCCCTGAGGGTACCCGCCTGCGTGGCGCCCGATAATCTTCATCCCGGGTGCCCGCACCGTGCGTTGTCTTCCCGTGCGGCCCTCCAGGCTCGCGCGAAGTGACACGAACCCATCGGCGGCATCACCATCGTCCGCGCTGCAAGACATTAAACTGCCAAGTGTTTCGTCCAACATGACGTTAAATTGTACCTCGTCCGCGCGACAAGACGTTAAACTGCCAAGCATCTTCGTCCAACATGACATTAAACTCTACTTCGTCCGAGCTACAAGACGTTAAACTGTTCAGCATTCGTCCTGCATGACGCTAAACTGCACCACGTCCGCGCTGCAAGACGTTAAACTGCCAAGCACCTTCGTCCTCGACACACGACGTTAAACTGTACTTCGTCCGGCAAGACGTTAAACCGTCCGCTTCGTCCTCAACGCACGACATTAAACTGTACTTCGTCTGGCAAGACGTTAAACCGTCCGCGTCGCCCGATCCCGTGCCTCGCACGCAGGGTCCCCCTCCCGGTTTGGATGTGGCCCCCACCCGCTCGTCTCTATAGGGATGTTAGGATTGGAGTGGCCTTCGCCCATGGGGGTAGAGTATTACAGACAGAACGAAATACGTGGACTTTGATCCCTGTCTCCTAAACAGGGTACGTAAGAAGCCTCTCCTAGGTTCAAGCCCACCACCTGGTCGTCCCGGTCGTATTCACGTCGGTTCGTCCATCAGTGGACCCCTCCCGGGTTCACACTTGCGTCGATTCACCTATGAATCCGCCCTTGTGGAAGACTGCACGTGTGTATCTCCATTGTGCTTCCCCACTGCCGAAGCCAGTAGAGGGCGTGACAGGGATCGAGGTCTCTTACCTTCGGCCCAAGTCCCTCTCCAACTGAGTTTTGCCGCATCCGGGCCGCCTCAGTGCATAAGTCCTGACAGAACGAACTACGTGGACTTTGATCCCTGTCTCCTAAACAGGGTACGTAGGAAGCTTCTCTGAGGTTCAAGCCCACCACCTGGTCGTCCCGGTCATATTCACGTCGGTTCGTCCATCAGTGGACCCCTCCCGGGTTCACACTTGCGTCGATTCACCTATGAATCCTCCCTTGTGGGAGACTGCACATGTGTATCTCCATTGTGCTTCCCCACTGCCTTTTTCTCCTTTCAGTGTCCAGCATGACGTGAAACTGTGATCCACCCGGCCGTTCCATCCCCCTCTGTGCGAGGTGGTTCGGTTCAATCCTCCGCCCGGAAGCCTCGACCTCTTCGTGAGTCGGCTTGCCGACGTCCAGCATGACGTTAAACTGTATATCCGAACTACGGTGACTTTGATCCGCGCCAACGCGCGGTACGTAGGAAGCCCCTACGGGGTCCAAGCTCTTCACTCCATCATCCATCCTGATCCTTACTCGGGCCACCACATCCCGGTGGGGTCATGCCATTTCATTCCACTCCACTTCACTCGGGAAGCCGCCCATGTGCTGGCCCCAGCGTCGGAGGTTCCCCACAAGGGGTTCTGTCATCTGATCCACTTCTCGTGTTGATCAGTCCGACACCGTCCCCGCTGGACGTTAAACTCGCGGCATACCGCGTGTTAAACATGGGAAGCTGAGGAAAACCTCACGTAACGCAGTTCCCCGCACCCAGCGCGGGATGCCTCAGGCCATCACGCCTTCGAGAATCCCTATTAGGGACGGAAGGCAGACATGCAGAGCCGCAGTGTTAAGACACGCCCCCAACACCCAGAGCTACCCGGTCACCTCACCGCAGGTTGCTGCCCCGACCAGACTCCTTGGAGCGTCCGGGCGGAAGCAGCGTAATTAACCGGTGTCCATGGAGACATGACGCCGGGAACGAGATTCACGAGCACGTCTTAAATCAATGAGGGAGACCCGGATTAGGCAACGAGTTCCGAGGAGACGTCCACAGAAGGAGGAGCTGACATCCCATCATCCCGGTTTCGATCAAGGAGCAGACGCCCCTGAATAAGGGACGGATGCCACCCGCCTTTGGAAAGCGGGACTACGGGGCAACAAGCCATGCGCCCATCCCCTCGGGTCGACGGGCGCACGCGCGAACGCGTCCTGGCGGAACAACGTCGGAACAGAAACCTGACGCACATCCGCACCGAAACAATAGTCATTTGAAAATTCAAGGGAGTTCATAACTGTGAAAAAATTAATCTGGATACTCATATCAGTTTCCTACTAGGAATAATATCATCAAAAAAATTAGGGGTGTGCCTTTCTAGGAATATAGTCATCTCGAAATTCAATAAAGTTACCATCTAGAAATACATGAATCCAATAACTTAGTGGAGTCCCCTACCAAGTATACCAGTCATAGAGTAACAAACATAAGGCTAGATCTAATGAGAACACCAATGGTATCCAATGTTTCTAAAATAAATATCATTCTGTATTGTGTCCCCCCACATTGTCCCATGTAATCATACCTCTAAAATTTAACCATTTTACTAAACCCGTACCAAAAACCTAACGTACGCCTTTTAGGTGCATGACCTAAAACCGTCAGAAGAATACATTCTCATATATTTGATTTAGGCTTTAAGGTGATACTGTAAATCATCAGTATCTATTTTCATTACGCACGCCCTTAAGGGACAATATCTCATTGGGGAACCCTATAAGAACAACTTGGTCATATCTTAACATAGAAACCGTCACATTGGATCCTTTATCTCATACCCATATCTCAATCAACACTTGACACTCATGAAGTTTATAGAATCTCAACATCATCAAAATCATAATATGAACTCACATGCATCACATGTAAAGCAACACTAGAACCACTCTAGAGAGATGTAATAATGTTCATATCTCTTATCACAGTAAACCTAGGTCTATAATGACACACCCAGTCCATCCAAAAATATTACCCAGGATTTCCCTTCCTAGGTGATCAAATTTAAGATGGTGAGGGACACTCACCTAAATCCAATATCCAGCAACATGAAAGATTTAAGGAATCTTAGTATTATATCACATGGAAAACATGGGTTGAACAGTTTCCTCCAACACCCTCATTCACTTGGAGGTCACTACAATAACCTATCACCTTTTCTATTATATATCATTCATTTAATTTCATTTAACTGACACCTATTGAGGTCCTAGTGTCATAGAGAATGCATTTATAATTGAAGCCTCATCAATCGAAGATCATGGATATAAAGTCAGTGTACAATGGTCCAACATGTGCCTAAAAGGTTTTTTACTGATGAATAATCATTTAGTTTTAATTAAAAAAATTATATAATTTAACTCGTTGTTTTATCTTGGAGGAGAGATCACACATACAATATTCATATAAACATAATCCATAATACAAAATGGTATGTAAGAGTAACCACCTATATTAATATGAAGCCATTCCCTTTATAATTCAATAGCTCGAGAGATTTTTCCATGCTTCCCCAAGACCCATCCACACTTGTGAAATTATTCAAACATCTATCTGAAGTCATGATTTCTAATAATTAATAGTAACATATTATAATATATTATTTAACCAACTTATAAAAATTTATAATAAATATAAAATTTAATTCAATTTGGCATAATTTTATAAAATTTTCTAAGCCATAACTACTCACTGAAACCTGTAGCAATTAGGTTCAATATTCCCTCAACATGTTCCCAAACCTAATAAGCACAACATCCCAATCATTATGTAACAATTCAACCATTAATTTTTTCTAATTTTTTAAAAATTCCCTAATAAAATTCACCCAAAACATACTTTAAGGTAAACGATGGATGAAAACTTAGTTTCCAATTTCAGGAATGTCCTTTATAATCCTTTCATAAAAGCTCTATTATGTGGGACGGTTTAAAAATGCTTTTGTAATATCATTATCTATGAACCCTACATGATAAACCCAAAATTATATAGAAAAAATAAGAGTAATAAGATAAAGATAGGGTCAGATCTTGCCATGAATATTCATGATTAAACATCAAGTATGCACTTGGATTAGAGGAGCATCAATGGGGGAGGTAAGATATTCAAAGAAGGCTCTCTCATAATATTAGATTTACCAAATTAAGGGGAACCCTATGGGTTTCTAAAAAACAGCCCCACGATCAAATTACCAAAACTTCCCCTATAAAAGTGGGAATCCAACACAGGTTCACAATATAACTAAGGGGTTCACACCATGAATCTTCCTCCAAGAAGGGGAACCCCCTCTACATCGACACTTTTACTACGTGAAGCCTATTCACAGTATGAATTCTCTTGGTTAGTAAGCCTTTCCCTGGGCTTCATCATTCATATCCTAAAATACCCACAAAAATTTCATTGATGGCATGAATTACCTTTCATATCAAGAATAGACTATTTCTATTAAAGTTTACCACCCCGACCATCAGACCACTACTTTGGCGTACACCTGAACACTCGGGGAATCCACTAATCCCCAAACGACTTAAAAATAATTATTTGATATTTTCAAACACTCTAAATCCTGATCTAAGTCGTAATTCTCAAAAAACTATACGCCAACTCAAAAATTCAAATTCCTTCAGGAATTCATATCCTGGAGAGGCAAAAATATTAAAAAAAAATTTAGTTTTTAAAATTTTTATTATTTGGCCTAATTGTTTAATAGAGATCCTCACATTTTCTATAGTTAGTAATAAATTATATATATTTGTTTATATATTATCTATATTCAGTAAAGGGGATTGAAAACCATTGGTATATAAGTAACTAGAAACCTTTTTGAAAGAGCATACCCACCCCCACAAGGAATGAAATCTCCCATTAGACCTATTTTATTACAATTATGGTACAAAATCCCATCACAATAGAGGTCCAACGTTCCAGAAGAGGATAAACCAATAGACCACTTTGCCAAGGCCATGGGTAGTGAAATTAACCGTAAATTGTGCTCCCCTATTCCAATAACCTTAACCCCTGCATTCGCTTCATCTCTGTACCCCACATACTTTCCAATGCTAGTCCTCATTATCATTAGGAGCCCACAAGTTTGGAAAATTATTTATATAAATGGAAAAACCAATCCACCCTAATAATTAGTCATTATTATCTACTAAATATATCTTATTAATTATTAATAACATATGATTTAAAATTATTAATAATTATTAATTAATAATATGAAATATATAATTAATACATAATTATAAACATATAAATATAAAAAATAAACTTATAAGTAGATGTAAATATAAACATAGACATAAATATGTAACTATTTACAAAAACCTGAAAATATACAGTTAGATATATATATATATATAGGATTTTATAAATGTATAATGAATATATATATATATATAGATATATATATATATATATATATATAATTTTATAAATTTTATAAATTATATATATATATATAAGTAAATATATGTAAATATAATTATTCATAGATGTATACAAATATAAAAATATATAATTTTATATAAAAAAAGTATATATATATTTATATTTTTAAATGGATTTATATATATTCATGTTTATTGGTATAAAGTTATATGTGTATTTATATTTATTTATATACATTAATATATATTTATACATATTTTATTGTATTCATAATTATATGTGTTTTTATATATTTATAAATATATTTATGTATATATTAATGTATATATATAAATATATAAACCCATATATTCACATATACATGCATGCATACAAAAATAAGAACATACATCTCTCTCTATATACATAAATATAAAATTATATGTATATATATAAACTTATATATATATACATATATATTTATATATTTTAAAATTAAATATATATAAGGGTATATATTTAAAAATTAAATATATATGTGGGTTTATATATTTAAAAATTAAAAAATATATATAAATACATATTTGTACAAGAAAATGAATTTAGATATATTTATTTAAGTTTATATATATAGTAATATATATTAACATTTGTTTATATATATTTATATATATTTATAATTATATGCATTTATATATATTAATAATTATATATATATATATTTATAATTATATGTAAGCATATTTATATACACATGTATTTATCTGCATAGATATATAATAATATTAAAGTATGTTTAATTAACACATGGAGGACATGGTGGAGTGTTAAATGGTTTATGTAAAGACTTTCAAATTCCATGTATTTTTTTAAATATATAAGAATTTTACGAGTCCGTGAAAATTGACGGTGTGTGATTCTGAGGCCTGGAGTGCCCAGAATGAATTTATGAACTTTATTTCTGTTTTGTTCAGTAAACGTGCAAGGGGGTTTATCTTACCTTTGAACTTGTGCTCAGAATTGAAATCTGAGGGCATCCTTTAACTCGCAGTGCTGGTATTCGCTTAAGGAGACCTTCACCTCGACTGCAGAAGGTTAAGGGTGAAAGATTGAATTTTGGGGTTTTCATGGAAACAGAAATAAAATAAAATAAACTTTTCTTTTCTTTTCTTTTTTTTTGAAACCTCCCACGTGGAAGGTCTAAGAGGTTGGGACCAAATTAACTAAAACCTCTAATAAGTTACGGCGGTGGGACAACCCACGACTAAACCCCCTTGAACTCCCTCTTAAATGTAGCGAAGCCTCTTAAACTCCCCCCACTTTAATGGTGCCACCCCCTTTAATTAATTATACCAATTCAATTAATTAATTAAGCCCAATTAATTTGTTCAAACAATTTAAAAGTTGTACCAACATATTTTATTATGTTGACTATTCTTTATTTGGTGGTGAAAGGAGTAGAGGAGACCTTTTGAAAAGATTAAACTTCTCCAAGGAAGAACTTCACCTCCCAACAAAGAAAGACCACCAGAGATTGAAGAATGAGGAAACCGACCCTGAACCGGATCAGAATCACCTTGACGAGGCAGCCAACATAGGATGTATTCAAAAATAATTAACCAATGATCGAGGAAACGCTGACGAACCAATATACGTTCTTTCCTCCTTATTGACATCAAAGAGGTGGAAAGAACAGATATCAGTTCATTGGCATTTCCTCGATCATTGGTTCGTTGTCATTGAAGATGTCCTACATTGGTTGCCTCCACAAGGTGCTTCTCATCTAGATCGAGGTCAGTTTCTTTGTTATTTGATCTACGGTGGTTGTTCTTCATTGGGAGGTGAAGTTCTTCGTTGGAGAAGTTTAATCTTCCCAAAATCTCTCCACTTATCCTTTCCCCACCAAAGGAAGAATAACCAACATAATAAAATATGTTTGTCTATCTTTTAAATTTTTTTCACAAATTAAGTTCGCTTAATTAATTAATTGAGTCGGTATATTTAATTAAAGGGGGTGGCACCATTAAAGTGGGGGGGGGGGGTGTTTAAGAGGTTTCCCCACATTTAAGAGGGAGTTTAAGGGGGTTTAGTCTCGGCTGTTCCCCACCACCATAACCTATGAAAGGTTTCAGTTCAGGTGGTCCCCACCTCTTAAACCTTCCACATGGGAGGTTTCAAAAAAAAAACAGAAACAAAATTTTTATTTTATTTTATTTCTATTTCCAGAAAAACCCTAAATTCTATCATTCACCCTCGACCTACTACGGTTGAGGTGAAGGTCTCCTTAACCGAATACAGGCACTGCGAGTTCAACGGTGCCCTCAGATTTCATTTCTAAGCACCAGTTCAGAAGTTCAAAAAACCCACTCTTAGGTTTACTAAACATACCCTAAATAAAGTTTCAAAATTCATTCCGGGCACTCCGAACCTCAGAATCATGCGCTGTCAATTTTTGCAGACTCGTAAAATTGCTATATATGTTTAAAAAAATTACATGGAATTCCCAGGTCTTTAATTTATCCCCACCTCATGGCTTTACGTCCCTGTAAGACACAACTCAAAACTAGAAAAACTAGTGGGGGAACTGAGCACGCATCTAAGCCTCCTACTCGCATGTAATCCCCTGGAGGTTCTCGTGCTGCCAGCAAACGCGCACCAGAGGTATTGACCACCCACAAAGGAAACACTCCTATTGATCCTCAATCTCCACTAGAACCTCCGTAAAAGTCGCACCATCATTGACGTCCATCTTGCCATGGTAAATGTCTTGGGAAGGTTCGTGCACGTATCCCCTTAGCTGGGAAACGTGGAAGAAATCGTGCTCCCAGTGAAAATGAGTTGGAAGAGCTAAGCGGTAAGCCACCTCACCAACTCTACTAATGACTTGAAAGGGTCTAATGAACCTCAGAGATAACTTTCCGCCTCGGCCAAATCTTCATAAACGTCATTGAGGTGAGACCTGTAGAAAGAAATGATTGTCATCCTCGAACTCCAGAGGACTCTGTCTCTTGTTAGCATACGACTTATACCTACTCTGTGGAGTCTTCATCCACTCCTGGATGACCTGCACCTTCTCTATGGTTGCTTGTACCATCTCTGGTCCCACTAGTGCTGACTCCCCTAGGCCCGTCTAGCATAAAGGTAATCTGCAAGGTCGCCCGTACAACGCCTCAAAAGGTGTCATCCCAATGGTGGAGTGATAGTTATTGTTGTATTCAAACTCCACCAAAGGAAAGTGATCCTCCCAGCTGCGACCAAAGTTTATGACACAAGTGCGTTGCATTTCCTTGAGGGTCTGAATGGTCCGCTTAGTCTGACCATCCGTCTGAGGATGGATGACAGTGTTCAAACGAATCTACATCCCAAAATCCTCCTACAACCCCTTCCATAGTAGGGAACTAAAATGTACATCAAAATCAGAGACAATAATCAAGGGTAATCCAAGTAACCGCACAATCTCCTACACATAGAGGCATCCCAATCTCTCTACATAACCCTTCTCTCTAATCGGTAGGAAGTGACCTGACTTGGTGAGCTGGTCGACGATCACCCAAATAAAGTCATGACCCATGGATGTACGTGGATGTACTATCATGAAGTTCATGGATATCCCATCCCACTTCCCCTTTGGGACCTCCAAAGGCTGAACCAAGCCTGCTGGTACCTGATTCTCTACCTTCACTTGCAGACAAGTGAGGCACCGTGAGACAAACTCTACTACTGGTTTCTTTATTCCCAGCCACCAATATTGTTATTAGAGATCCTGGTACATCTTCACCACTCCTAGATGTACCACTACAAGGGATGTGTGGAACACCCTCAACACTTACTCTTGAAGGGAAACTGGTAGCATGGTACATCCTCCGAAGAGGATGATGTGCACCCCACCTTCAGAAAATCAATCAGGTGCCTTTCTAGTGGATATCTGAGCATTTTGTGTCTCGCAGTCAGTGTCCCCATGCTTCACCTCCCTGAATCGCAGAAGAAGTGGGGGAGTGACTGTAAGAGACTCAAGAAAAACTAATCCATCTCGATCTACAAAGGATATCTGCAAAGCCTCTAGTTTCTCCATCAGCTCGCCTAGTAGTTGTATACCAGACCTAATGCTGAGTTCATCTACTACAATGTTCCCCTTCCCAGGAGTTTAGTCTATCTTGAATTCATAGTCCTGGAGGAACTCAAGCCAATGTCTATCTCTCATGTTTAGGTCCTTTTGAGAGAAGATATGCCTAAGACTCTTGTGATAATATTACACTGTAAAATGATCACCCATCAAGTAATGTCGCCAAATCTTCAATGCGAAGACCACCACTGCAAACTCCAAGTCATGGGTAGCATAGTTCTTCTCATGTTGTCTCAGCTTTCAAGAACAATAAGTGATAACTGCTTTCTCCTACATCAGGACACATCTGAGTCCGGTCCTTAATGCCTTGTAGTATACTACGTACCCTACACACTCCTCTGGAATCCTCAAGATTCGGGCACTCGTCCTCCTATGCCTTAGCTCTTGAAAACACTGCTGGAATCTCTCTAACCACATGTAGGGTTGTCCCTTCTTTGTCAATGCTGACAGTGGTGCCGCAATTCTGGAGAAATCTAGCCCAATGATCTGATAGTATCCGGCTAAATCTAGGAAAGTCCATACGTCCGTCACACTCCTGGGTGGCTTCCAAGAAAGTACTGCCTCAATCTTTGCTAGATCCACTGAAACTCCAACCTTCGATATGACATGTCCCAGAAAGTGAACCTCTTGGATCCAAAATTGAAACTCGAGAGCTTTCCATAAATTTGGTTCTCTCGGAGTGTGTCCAGTACTACCTGAATGTGATAGGCATGCTCCTCCTCAGTAGCAGAGTAGACCAGAATGTCATCAATGAAGACTACTAAAAAGCAATCAAGGTATAGGTAAAAGATCCTATTCATGAGTCCCATGAACACTTCTGGATCCTTGGTTATGCCGAATAACATAAACAAGAACTCATAATGGCCAAAACGACATCTAAAGTTCATCTTCTACACATCCTCGCCTTACACTCTGAGTTGGAGATAGCCTTATCTGAGGTCTATCTTCAAGAACTACTATGATCCCTACAGCTGAACAAAGAGGTCATCAATCCTCAAAAGTGGTACGTGTTCTTCACAATTACCTGGTTTAGGCGCTGATAGTCAAAAAAAGACTCTAGATCCTATCCACCTTTTTAGTGAACAGAATCGGGGCTGCCCAAGTAGAAAAACTGGGCTGAATGAACCCTTTCCCCTGTACGTCCTCCAGATATACCCACAACTCATGAAGCTCTACGGGAACCATCCGATATGCTGGTGTAGATATCGGTGTTGTCCCAGGTTACATGTCAATGTAAAAATACACCTCTATGTGAAGAGGCTGACCCAGAACATCATCAGGGAAAACATCCACGTACTGTTCCACCACTACTTGATAGGTCAGACTCTCCACATCAACTACTTTGAGGGTAAGGCTATCCAACTGATGAATGATCGACTTCACTCTCCTCTAGGTAAGTCCATCTTGTGATACAACGACTCCCTTCTCGTCGGTGAAGGAAAAAATAGTCCCATCCATGCGGACACACCACACTTTGTGCCTAATATAGTCAATCTGAGCATGGATTGTAGATAAACAGTCCACACCCAAGATGATGTCGTAAGGCCACGATGCTGCTACTTGGAGATCCCAACTGAAGCTCTCACCACCTAGAGTAAGCTCACACTGCCGGCACAAGTGCGTAATCGTCGAATCCACTCCCATAGGAGTCTCTAGTCGTAAGGATCGAGCCAACGGATCCGTCGGAATCTCCGAGCTCCGAAGGAGGGCAGTGGAAATAACAGAATGACAAGAACCTGTGTCTATAAGTAATGAAACTATGATGGAATAGACACATATCATACCTCGTATCATCTCCCGAGCACCTTGATCGTAGGCCTATGCTTACTAGAGCTAAGTTCACCCCTATCCACCTACTCCCTACGGTCGGGGTGGACCTCCTGGTGGTGGTGGCAGTAACACCTTGAATCGTCACCCCGTGCCAGCTGCATGGCCAGCTCCTATGCCACGTCCGCCTTCTACCTGTATAGCTTCTCGGTTAAACCTCTGTATTTTCCTGGGTGATCCTTCGACCATCTACTGATCATCCGTATGGCGGGTTAGATAGTCACGATCCATGTGACCCTGCCCTCCACATGTGTAACACTTCCCGCTTCTGGCACTACTGGATATATCTTAGGTGCCCCGCACAACTGACTCTAATTCCTGCGGTCATCCACCTATAGGTCTGGTCCTCTTGGACCTCTAGGACATCTGTCTGTAGCCAGCTTCATAAGACTCTGCTACGTGATGTCAGACGGTGTGTCTCGCTTCTGGTGACTGCTCAGAAAGGAAAATCTCCACAAAGAGGGCTCTCTCTAACACCCTTGCTAGTATCGGGATGGTAAGTGAGATCATTGAAGCCTTGATCTCTCTCCTGATCCACTGATCAAAGTTCTGGTCCCTGAAAAATGGGTCTTGCACCATATTTTTGGTGTATCATGAGCGGTTAGTGAACCTCTCTGAGTACTAAGGAAAATTCATGCGGCCCGGCTGCAGATGAATCAGCTCTTGTATGTGCACTTCCTGAAGAGTCTCTGGGAGAAACTCTGCCCAAAACAGGCACTCGAAGTCTGCACAGATAAGCATCACCTCATCGTGAACCTGGAGCATCAAGCTCCACTATCTGTATACTACTGCCTATAGAAGGCTGGCAGTAAGGATTACTATGAGACTGACTTGTGTCCCTAGCAGTCGGAAGACTCTCACCAAAACCTCCATCCAATCCTCAGTCGACTGTGGGTCCATCTCTCCCCTGAACCTGGGTGGACTCTGGTGCTGTAACTCATGCAACGAACACAAGCAGCGTGCACCCTCTGCTTCTGGGGCTGGTGGCATCGATGTCCCAACGGGTAATGGTACCGTTGGAACCTCCACTGGTGCCTATAATGGAAGAGGTCTCTACATCGAGGCCTCATTTCTCTATAGGCTATCAGTACGTACGACTATCAGAACCCTAGATGACTGTCTGTGTGGAGGCATCCTGAAAATAAATGAGTGCACCACAGTCTATAAGTTATACCTGGTGAGCTGACTCAAGAGATCACAAATAAAACTCTTGAAAACACAGATGAAATTAGTGTTTTCGTGCACTGAGTCAGAAATCATAATTCCGGGTCCTGGTGTATGGATACGTCGGTCGCCGCACCAACACTATATTTCTTAAACTGATAACCACACTCAGTAAACATAACACTATTGCAGCTTAAAAATTATTAGAGTCCTATGTTCAATGGTAGAAATGAATCCTATGATACCAATTTGTCACGACCCATCTCCCATGGCCCGTGTTGTGACTACCCCATGCTCGCCTTCCATAGGCTAGGGGATAGTGACTAGCACCAAAGGAGTATTCCATAAATCTGGGAAGGCATTGCCTTTACAACCTGTAAGCACAAGAAACCAAGAACACAATAAGATATGAACTCAGGTAAACTGTATAGTAAACAGAGTGAGTGCAGTAAGTAAAATGGATAAGAATATAAGCCTAACTGGAAAGTACAAGAAACTGAAAGTACAGGTAAACTAGAACAGCTCCTGTGAACACCCGCCAAGGTTCCTACCTGAAGTGTAGGTACAACTCTCAATCGGTCATCTCTTTGGTATGCCTCGTCTAAGGTCCACCTCCGAGCTACCTCTAGTCCTAGTACTCTCATCCTCAGTCAGCGATGTCTATTTTCCACACCAAACACAACGAAGTGCGGGCATAACTCGTGTAGGGGTGAGTATAACGATACTCAGTAGGAACCCTGAGACCCTCAATGTCTCACAAAATAGGCCAAGGATAAACCACACCGCATGGAATCAACTGATAACCCTACTTAGGTATATGCCCAAACATATGCCTATGTTATCATGTCAACCCATCCCAATCATGAGGAAAACAAAGAGTCCAACTCAAAACCCAAAGTTCAACTGTTCCACAATGGAAGGAAAACCTTGAAGGAAAGTACCATAGAGGTACAACACATAGACAAACACCACCAAGGTATTACCTCAAAATAAAGTACCACACAGGTATATACTCAGCTCACAACAGGGATAACTTATTTACAGTAGTAGAGATGATTAAATGTAACTACTAAATCATCTTACTCTGTTAAGAGGATCTACTGCTGACCCACACAGGATCACTCGGTGCAGACCCAGATAGGATCGCGCGGTGCTGACCCACATAATGTCTCTAGGTGCAATCCCACATAGGATTGCTCAATGCTAACCCACACCAGATATCTAGGTGCCGACCCACACAAGATCACTAGGTGGGGACCCACATAAGATCGCTCTAAATTCTTCACATCACAGCCAGCTACTAGGTTCTCGAACAGTCTTTCTCATCTCCACGAGGGTCCTCTCCTCAAGACACTTATTGATACTCCAACTGCCATGAATTCCCAAGGTTTCCAGCACCGTTGACGGTTCGTCGAATGGACGCCAAGTGAGAAATTTATGGCAGTTAGAGAGAAAAGCTCGTAGATGGTCTGAGTTCGGTCCGACCCGGTCAGACCAACCTGGATAGACCTGACCCGATTTGGGTCAACCTGGCCCACTAGGTCTAGCCCAGCCCGCATTGTGTGCAGCCTAGCCCGCGCTGGGCGGTCCGGCAGGCCGTGAGGGATGCAAGGGGTCGCAGAGGCTGCAGGAGGCCATGTGGGCAGAGCAATATAGCAGGGGCCACGAGGATGGTTCAAATGATGCGAGGGTGGCATGAGGCCACTGGGGCAGCGCGAGTCCACGGGGGCAGCGCCAGGCCGAGGGCGGAGGGGGAAAAGGGCGGGGGCAGGGGGGCGATGGCGGGCGCCACCGACGGTGGGGGCTGTGGAGGGAAAAGTGCCACGGGCGGCGTGGGCCACGGCCGGCGGAGCGCCATGGGGCGGCGGGCTGCCATGCCTTCAATGGTGGCCAGCTTGACCGGCTGCCCTTCATTCTTCGCCTTCATCGCGGTTCTCAAGTTCCACCGGTGCCAACTATTGGCATAGGTCGCCATCACCATCGCGAAGATCACACAAAAGATCCACAAGATTTGCTGAGGGGTCGGGCCATGTTTGTTTGGCCCCTACCCAAAAATTCCATGTAATTTTTTTAAATATATGGGAATTTTACGAGCCCGTAAAAATTAGTGGGGCGTGATTTAGAGGACCGGAGTGCCCAGAATGATTTTTTGAACTTTATTTTGGGTTAGTTCAGTAAACGTGCAAGTGAGTTTTTCTAAATTTCGAACCGGTGCTAGAAATTGAAATCTGAGGGCATAGTTGAACTCGCAGTGCCGATATTCTCATAACGAGACCATCACCTCGACCACAGTAGGTCGAGGGTGAAAGATACAATTTTGAGTTTTTTATGGAAATAGAAATAAAATAAAATAAACTTTTCTTTTCTTTTCTTTTTGGTGAAACCTACCAAGTGGAAGGTTTAAGAGGTGGGACCACCTGTATTAAAATCTCTCATAGGTTATGGTGGTGGGGACCACCTGAGACTAAGCCCCCTTGAAGTCCCTACTAAATGTGGGGAAGCCTCTTAAAATCCCACCACTTTAATGGTGCCACCCCTTTAATTAATTAAACCAAATCAATTATTTAATTAAGACAACTTAATTTGTGTCAACAACTTAAAAGATGGACAAACATATTTTATTATGTTGGTTATTCTTGTTTTGGTGTGGAAAGGTGAAGGGGAGAGCTTTTGGGAAGATAATACTTCTCAAATGACGGACCTCACCTCCCAATGAAGAATGATCACTGGAGATTGAAGAATGAGGAAAATGACCCTGAACCAGATCAGAAACACCTTGTAGAGACAACCAATGTAGGACGTCTTCGACGACAACGAATCGATGATCAAGGAAATGCCGACGAACCGACGTCCGTTCTTTCCTCCTCTTTGACGTCAATGAGCAATCAAGGTAGGGGTGTATTTTAATTTGATAAATGTTAAATTACCTCTCATATTGAATCATCTTCTTTGAGATGTAAAAACCGCTATAACGTGGAGGGTACAAGCAAAATAAACATGGCCCGACCCCTCTGCAAATCTTGTGGATCTTTTTTGTGATCTACGCGATGGTGACGGCGACTGGTGTCGGCGGTGGGAACAGGTGGAACTCGAGAACTGCGATAAAGGCGATGAATGAAGGGTGTCTGGTCAAGCCGGTCGTAGATGAAGGAATGATGACAGGTGGCCCCTCGCGGCCTGTTGCAACCTCGCGCTACACGCACGGCCCCTACGGCCTCGCACTGCCCCTGCGGCCTCCCGCGGCCTCCGTGGCCCCTCGCGGCCTGCATGACCGCCCAGAGTGGGCCGAGCTAGACCCAACGTAGACTGGGACGGACCCAGCACTGGCCGGGCCTAATCCAGTGAGCCGGGTTGACCCAAACCAGGTCGGGTCGGCCCAGGCCATGTCGGTTTGGGTCATATCGGACCTGGACTGGCTACATGCTTTTCGCTCTAAATGCCATAACTTTGGCACCGGGCGTCCGTTCAACGAACCGTCAAGGGTACTCGAAATCTTGGAGAGATATGGTCCCTTTGGTATACCCCACTAGATATTTGGATAAATATGGGGTACAGTCAGGTTGGATCGAGCACGAATCCAATTGGGCCCTGGGAATAAAAGTCTAATAACTCACAGACCGGGTGTTCGATTGATGCACCGTCTGTTGCGTTGAGACCCCTATGATGTGGAGGTCCTTTGAGATACTTATTCATGGGACTTCATGGATGTTGGAGTATTGATCAGTGGCTTGAGGAGAAGACCCTCCTAGAGATGAGAAACCCTGTGCGGGAACCCTGTAGATGGCTATGACGTGAAGAATGAAGAGAGATCATGTGTGGGTCAGAAGTTAGCGATCCTATGTTGGTTAGAACCTAGCGATCCTGTGTGGGTCAGCATAAGAGATCTTGTGTGGGTCTGCACCTAGAGATCCTGTGTGGCTCATCACCGAGTGATCATGTGTGGGTCAGCATCGAGCGATCCTATGTCGATCTGCAGAAGATCCTCTAAACAGAGTAAGATGATTCAGTAGTTACATATAATCATCTATACTATTGTACTTAAGCTATTCCTGGTGTGATATGAGTCTGTACCTGTGTGGTACATTCTTTTTTTTATAATACTTTGGTGGTATTACACTGTGTGGCGTACTTGTGTGGTACTTGCCTTCATGGTTTTCCTTCCTTTGTGGAACAGTTGAGTTTTTGGATTTGAGTTGGACACTCTGTTTTGCTTATGATTGAGATGGGTTTAGTTGATAACATAGGTATATGTATGGTAATATACCTAAGTAGGGTTTTCAGTTGATTCCATTTTGTGTGGTTTATCCTTGGTGGATTTTGTGATACCTTGAGGGTCTCGAGGTCCCTACTGAGTATCATTATACTCACCCCTACACGGGCTATGCCCAAAATTAATTTTGTTTGGTGCAGAAGATGGACAATGCTGACTGAGGAAGAGAGTACCAGGACTGGAGGTAGCTCAGAGGTGGACCTTAGATGAGGCATACCACAGAGATGACCAATCGAGAGATGTACCTAACCTTCAGGTAGGATCCTTGGCGGGTGTTCAGAAGAGCTGTTCCAGTTTACTTGTATTTTCGGTTTCTTGTACTTTCCAGTTGGGCTTGTATTCTGGCCCCTTTTACTTACTGCACTCACTCTGTTTTCTATTCAGTTTACTTGAGTTCGTATCTTACTATCTGCTTGGTTGCATGTGCTTACAGGTAGTAAAGGCAATGCCTTCCCAGTTTTAGGGAAAATGCCTTCGGTGCTAGTCTCCAGCCCCTAGCCTATGGAAGTCGGGTTTTGGGTAGTCATTGAACAGGCCCCAGGGGACAGTTCGTGACAGTTTATATAATAAAAAAAGGTAAGATGTTCAAATAATACCCTAGTTATATTTATAATGAATTGTTCAAGATGGGTTGAGGCAGGTGGGTCAGGTGGGTAGGATAGGATGATACCAACCAATAAAAAATTTATTTTTTTATTTTAAAAAATATATTTAAATGCAAACCATAACTAATTGATTATCAGTGATTTAAATTGTTACTAAAAATAACCATGA
The DNA here is from genome assembly GCA_963277665.1 of Viscum album. Classification (NCBI taxonomy): domain Eukaryota; kingdom Viridiplantae; phylum Streptophyta; class Magnoliopsida; order Santalales; family Viscaceae; genus Viscum; species Viscum album. The sequence continues at coordinate 403,874,522 of OY728130.1, forward strand.
AATAAAAAATCACTGTAAAAAATTCCTACTAATTGATCAGTGACATTACTTTTCTGTGATGGTTTCTAGATAACCTCCAAAATATCTCTGATAAAAGATGTTATAGGAACAAAGTGATAAATCAAATAGTTTATACTTCAAAGATTTTAATGTAAAATAATAAATCAAGATCAAATAAATATTAGTAAAATATGTTTATAATAATATCTTTTCTATTTTATGATAAGAGGTGTTGTTTACTAATAACGATTTTCTATGAATAATATGCGATGATACATAAGGTTTTTGATTCATCAAATTCTAATACATGTTTTGAATTTTTTATCCATGATAATTTGTTCATCAATAAAATTACTAAAATATAGAGGAAGGTGTTCCTTCCACCCATTAGAGGAATATTTTATAGAATAAAATATTACTAAAAAAAACTCTAAACACATTGAATACAAAATATGATATGGGTTTAATGGTTTATGTGTTAAATCTTATTACTTATAGAAAATAAGATTTATGTCATACCCAAAGTTTATTGTGTATATTAGCATGATATTCGGAGAATATATAATGTTTAAGAGGCTAGGGGAGTATGATTGGAATTAAATAAGTTCAAATTTAACTAATAAAATACTTTGTATGTAAATATTAGAAAGTGAAATTTTCTTAATTTAATAAAATTGTTTAGGGTATATCTGTAATGAAAAATTTAAAGAGTTACATTTAGTCACTATAACAAATTGAAATTCACTTTATCCTTTAGGATTTCAGGATATGTTTCCAAATATATAATGTAAATAGTTACATTAGCTAACAAAATATTTCAAGGGAAATGTTTTGTGTAAAGGGTTCCAAGAATGATGATAATAAAGTTAGAAAGAGTTCTAATTATACAACTAAAGTTGTTAGCTTTGTAACATTGGATGTTGTGGAGTTAACGATTTTAAAATGTTCAAGGAGTTAAACATTTGGATTGGGATTCCTAAATCTCACCATTATTCTAACATTATTATTTTATAGATGTTATTCACTAAAGAGTTTAGTGGGAGGGATTTATCAAGTGGTCATATAGAGACATTATAGGAATTACATATATTTGTAATGAGTTTACAAAACTTATGAAATTATATCAAATATAATTTTGATGTGGAATTATTTCATATTTGATATGTTATATGAAATATTATGTATTTTTTTATTATGTATTCATAAAATTAGTTTATGAATATAAAATAAATCATGTTATTCAAAATCTAATATTTATTGTAAAATTATTTCACATTATACGCATATGTGTAAATATTGATTTATATAATGTAAAATTTAAGGATAATGTTTCACTAAAAGTAAAACTTTGAGGCATCCCAAACCTATTTTCGTCATTTATTTTTAATGGTTAATGAAATCTTGAGGTTAACATGAGAGTATTTCGTATACTGGAATACAATGTATTCTCTTGAGGCACATAATGAGTTTTTGTGTGTGGAATGAAACACTATGTATACCTTATAAAGTGTCACACACTTTGTATTTGGTGTACTTTGGGTGAATGTATTATATTCAGAGTCCCCACTTCCTGAGGTTTTCAAGATACCTAGAATGAGAACCTTCATACTTTTATATCATTATTAATCAATATTTGAGGCTTAGCTTATTGGGGGGGGGGTAGTTACGTATGTTGCTGACCACGTCATTGGTTAGAGCTTAACCAAGATTGGATTTGTCCTCTTATATGAATATTTTGACATAATATCCCTTGATTGAGATATACTGAGAATTTGTATGGTCGCACCTAGATAGAACACCTAATGTGATTATTTTTTAGGGTAAGGGGAATGTGATGTTCTCATACATAAAAGATAATGACATGTGATGTATTCATCGACCTAGTCAGTCTATACTCAATGAATTTAGAATGTATAAGTATTGTATATGACATTAACATACTCTGTGTCTCATGGTCACTCAATATTTTGAAAAAAGGATCACGTGAGAGTGAACCCTTTCATATGACATAACTGGTGAAATCATGTATAGAGATACATGTATTTGATGGTTATTATACCCAATACCTTTGAAGATTTAGTAGTACTGATTCTTATTCAGAGTTTAATCTTTTCATAAATTTATAGATCATGTGATTCATATTTATTTTTGATTCTACAAAGGATCACAGGGTCACACTTTTTGTTTTACTGAATGGATATTGTGTTTGACTTTAAGAGTTACTCTAAATGTCTTATAGAGTCAATAAAATAGAGTTTTGGATGGGTATTCAAAAGGTATTTAATATGATGTGACACAAGGTGATGTTAATGATATCTTAATAAAAGTGTTTTAGTTTTGATTATATATGTTATTTCATATAATATGGTATAAGTTAAAATGGAAAAAAGTCTATAAGGATTTAGAGTAAATGGGATATTGAAAGTGATATTACATAAGCTATTATTTATATGACGCAATTGGCTATGTCATATTGTATGTTAAGGACATGTCATAATGAATGGGCTCTCAAGTTATACCCTTTCAAATAATATTATAAAAATAAATATATTTTAAATCATGGTATAAAATACCATGCCACTATTATGGTCGCTAAATTTTAAGTGTTAACATCACATTTTCTATCATTAATAACCATTTCATGAGATAAAATGTTAGGGAAGTAGATGAATTCACATGAGGAATGCATGAATGTCCAAATGGAATTTACCTATTCATTGTAATGTATGAGTAATTTCATGTTCACTTGAGGATCATCCATGATGGATCTATATAAATAGGAAATACCATTTGATGGGTTAGTTTTACTCTTTTATATTACTGGCTGAAACTCCCTCATCTTGAAGTTCAATTCCTCTTCACCCTTTAACTTCATGATACACTAGTATAACATGGGTGATAATAGTACCACTCTTAAGTGTTAATTGATTTAAAAAATCCTATGGATACCTCAAAAAGAGTGATGTCATTTGACATCCCCTCATTAAATATTCATCATGAATAAGGGATAATGATAGATATAGTGAATCCCATGAAGACCACTCTAGATTCTATTTTAGATTAAAGTTAATAATTAAAATCTTCTATAGATTAAAACTCTATCTCATCATCAACATAATATTTATCCCCAAGTTCTACCTAGAATTTAGATTCCTCATTATGCACTTCATTTGATTCATAATATTCTTTCTTCATTCTCACCTAGAGTTATAATGTCGTAGACCATGATAGCGGGGGCCCTGCCATGACTACCCCATGCATGCCTCCAATAGTCAAGGGATGGGCAACTAGTGCTATGTAAGTATATCACACACTTGGGAGTCCATAACCTAATGTACTTATACACAAGCTCACCCACACAAACAAATTTCTAATCCCATACAATGATAAAATGTAAGAAAACCAATAACCATGAAAGGATACATCTAAATTACCACCAAAAGAGTACACAAACTTGTAATAGAAAACAAAAGGGCCCATAAAATACCACCAAAATAAAATTAAAAACATGCTGAACTTGTAAAGTCGGTGATGAATGCTATCAATATAACCACACGAACACACCTTGATCTGTCCAAATCACTAAGCTCTACCTGGCCCTCATCCCTCTAGGACTCTATGAAAAGGTAGATCATCTACATAAGACATGACACATGTGGGAAAATCCCATTAAAGGGTGAGTATCACAATACCCAGTAGGAAACACTGAAATCACTAAGCATATAACATCATGAACAATAGTCATCTCACCATAGGAATATGTTAGTGGCATATATAATAAGAAAATCTCGATATACACTAAAAATATACACAATCATAGGGCATAGTCACAATTTTCATTCTAGCCTAGGATTCATGCTCAGAGGTTCCACATATCACTCATCCAAAAGTTCACACTTCATGAGTCATATAGAATTGACGGAGTCCATTATATATGTCATTACCATTGAGTATAGACATAAGAAGTAAATTTTGGATGTCTGATGATATTGATGCACATATGAGGATCACTCCCAAATCCATGGGGGACACCAACAACCCAATCTTGATTAACCTGTAAGTATGGGGTCAACGCCATCATATTATTTCTAAATATTATACCAAGAAACCCACATATGAAAATTATAATAACAGAGGATATCACTCTAGAACTCAAGAAGGGATTAAAAAACTCTATCCAAGACAAAAGTTCTATTGAGTGGATCACTATCCTATTAATTGGACACAATTATCTAACAACTCTTAGTGAATGGATCATGGGAATGTACCCTAACGAAACATGTATAAGATAAAGATGAAAATAGATCCAACCCATCTATAAATAAGTACATGATGATTATTATAAGTGCATGGTGTGTCTTTTTGGCACCGTGTTCTACCCAGGTATCACGTCACGTGCCCATGTTTTGGTCTAAGTAACCACAATTTTCCTGCCAGTGTAATATTGATCATGTACATTTACGAATGGCCATGTACGTTTCTTAGTATGTGGTGCGACTAAGAATTTTTACTTCAAGTTGTGTCTGTGTACACTCAAAGGTATGACGAATATTCTAGGTAAGTGTCACATTCCGTGTGAAAACTGTCACATGTCGTGTGACATTTATCTTCTTATAGAAAACAAAGGTCAAAACAGGGTCCCCCACACAATATGTAATCCTAGAATATATTCCATATACATCTCAATTTATATAACCCTTTGATTCATCCCACACTATCCAACTCCACTACTACTACCTCTAGATTCACTAAACATCCCACTCATGGATCACAGATCTTGGTTATCCACGTTTCATTGTCACCGAAGATCCAATTTCTTATCATCTAAATTTATCGAGAATCATATTAAGCCATGACATTACCGCATAATCCAAAAATCACATTCACATATCCTGGTATGGTCTTAGTCCTTCATTATAATCATATTAGCTTAATCACATCATCTATCAAAAATCAAATCTACTATATCAAACTGTCTCACTATGAAATGGGTGTGAAAAATTGATTTCTCAGGTATTCGTCGAATCATAGGTCAAACGAAACCTCATTGATGAATATACAAAGAATGGTTGGATAAATCCAAGAAACAAAGAAAAGTTGAAAGAACCTTGGATATTTTTGGGATAGATTCAATCCATTTTTGTTATAATAATGAATGATTATCAAAATTAAATAAAAATTTTTTCCTAATAATCCCCATAAAATAATCCCACCCCCACAATATGATCTAACAGTGAATGGATCTGTTAATAGATTGATTCACGATATTAATAAGAGAAATCACAGAAGAATAAATTCAATAAACAACCTACAACCATGATATGAATCGATCAATAATAAAAAACAAATACATGCCATTTTTTATTGGTGAGATCCTTGAATATTTTAGGCACAATAATCCTTAATCAGTTGTCATCCCTATCTATGGATATATCTCCAATACACACTCTTAATTATTATGGTTATATGAAAAAACATAATAATTGTTCGAAAGTGTGGTTTAATAGAGATTTATTTGTTCACTACTTCACATTAAAAAAATATACCATTTTATTTATTTATTTCATATATTTTCCCATGACATCACTTTAAGAAAACTATCAATATCGAAAATGGTTATGTCAAATCTTGGGTAAAACCCATGATTTGAAATCAATGGTGGTCTTATATTTATGATCTAAGCCTCCCTTAATGATTAATTATATTTTTTAGTAAGACTACATGCATGTGATATTTAATATATTCAATGAATTTCAAAATCTTATTTTAGGCACACCGGGCCTCAGAATCACATGTTGTCTTAATGACTAACATCGAAAATAATCCATATAATATTCTAAAGTAATACATGGAAAAATAAGAGTCATTATATTATCCCCACCTTGTTGATTTAAATCCTAGAAATCCAAAACAAAAGGCTAAAGGAAGAGACGTGGGTAGTGAGCACGCATCAGGGTCTCCATCACCCGGGTTCTCTCCTGAAGATTCCTGTTCTCCCACCAAACTTGTACTAAATGAATATCTCACTAATGGAGGATCCATTCATACTAATCCTTGATATCTATTAGGAAATCTACAAATGTATCCCCATCATCTATTTCCATCTCTCCCAATTCGATTGCATGCAATGGGTCATGCACGTAACACCTCAACTGCGACACATGGAAAACATCATGTACTGTGTCTAATTTTGGTGGTAGAGCTAAGAGATACTCCACATTTACAAATCTGCATAGTATCATTGAAGGTCCAAGGAATCTTATTTAGTGATTTTCCTTCCAGCCAAACTACCACAACATACATCGAGGTAATACCCTCAACACCTCATGGTCTCCCTCTATGAAATTCAAAAGCCTCCATCATTAGCCCTTATAGGAATGAAGAAAACTCTGTGAATTCATCATCTCCTCTAGGCTGATTTTCACCTTCAATATAGTGGATTGCACCAAATCTGGTTCGATAAGTTTTGAGTCTCCTAGGGTTGTCCAACATAGCTGAGACTCATAGTGCCACCCATAGAAGGCCCTAACTAGTTCATTTCTGATGGTGGAATGGTAGCTATTACTATATGAAAACTACACCAAATATAGGTGATATTCAAAAATACAAAAAACTTCTAACATAAAATCCCATAACTAGTCCTATAATACCTGAATGGCACACTTAGTTTAGCTGTCAGTCTATGGGTGAAACACTATGCTCAAATAAAACTGGGTTCTAAAATCCTCATGCAATCCCATCCATGACTGAGATGTGGAGCAAGGATCATGGTGATAAATTATTTTCAAAGTAACTCCATGGAGTCAGAATATCTCCTACACTTACTATCATACCATGTTCTCAACTGATATCTTCTCTGAAATAGCTTTGTAGTGATCCAACTTTGGTGAGTCAGTCTAAAATCACCTAGATGAATCATTTCATCTATATGTATGTGGTAACCCCATAACTTTGTCCATTGATATCCCATACCACTTATACTCTAGGACCTCCAGAATTTGAGATAAACCCACTGGATCTTGGTGATTACCATTCACTTGTTGAAAATTGTGGCTTTGGGAGACAAACTCTGCAACTCCTTCATCCCAGATAACCAAAGATTCAACTGAATATATTCATATATTTCCACGACACCTACATATACTTATAAGGGGGAAGTATGAAACTCCCTTATAACCACATATTTTAGCACAAATAGTACCATCTTGAATCCTCTAAAAATAATTACATGCTCCTTACCTTTCTAAAATTCACCAGGAACATGTATAGTGTAAATATGAGTACACAGGGTCTCCCAATTAGTATCCCAAAGATATGCATCCATGAATCAATGTAAAAACATAAAGGAAGAAACCATCAACTAGAGGTAATTTTCTCTATCGAAACCCAATAATGAAAACTGAAATGAGGATAGCTTTATTGATTCCTTATTCAGTAACTGTGAAAAATATCTCCATCTTAGAGCATCTACTACCACGTTCCCCTTCCCATGAGTGTAGATAATCTAGAAATAAAATTTCTAGAAGAAATATAGCCATAATATATGTATCAAGTTAAGATCCTTCTAAGAGATGATATACTTGAGACTCATGTGGTCTAAATAGATGATAAACCGATCACCCATAAGGAATGTCTCCACTACTTCAGCGTAAAGACTACCACTGCTAACCCAATATCATGGGACATATAGTTCAAATCACGTGGTATCATATGATGTGAAACATAGGCAATCACCACCTGCCTATACATCATAATATAACTAAGCCCGGTCCTTGATGCATCACTAAACAAGACATACTCAACTCCATATTTTAGAAATTTTAATATGGGAGTGCTTGACAATATCAGTGTCAATTTCTGAAAAGCTTATTGGTACCACTCTATCTACATGAAAGGATACCCTTTTCAGGTAAAATATGTCAAGTGATTTTTTATCCTAGAGAAAAATGGCATGAATATATGATAGTATCCTTGGTACACAAGGAAGCTCTATACCTATGTCACGCAATTGGATGACTACCAAAATAACAATACCATGACCTTTTCTGGGTGTACTAGAACACTATCTGTTGACAAGAAACTTAATGCTCATAAAATAGACTACACTAAGAGCCTTTATAGACAGCTGGTGAGTAATCAGAAACACTCTCATATTTATAAGTGCATCCTCCAATTCTTAGGTCACCTTTTCACCCAAAAAAGAAATACTCACCCCATCACTGCAGTCACATTACATCCTCTTCCTAAAATAGTATATCTGGGGATGAACTGAAGATAACCCGACAATAACTAAGATGATTATGTTTTAAGGACCCATCTTTTCAATAAATATATCCCAAATGAAACTATAACCTCCAATAGTTAGGTCAAATTATTATAAAGAGTGTGTTATTGTTGAGATGCATCCACTAGAAGTCTCCATGCATAAGGGTTAAGCTAAGGGCTCAACCAGAATCTCTATGTCTTGAACAAGATATATTGAAATAAAGGAATGAATCAAACCTGTATATATTAGAACTATAGCTAAGGTATAGAGGTCAAAAATCATACCTCATACCATCCCTATTGCCCCTAGTTCAAAAGCCTCATCCTCTTATAGGTTCCCTCACCCCTATCCCCCATCACCCTAATCATGGAACGGACCACATGGGGGGGGGGAATCATAAAATCTACCACCACCAGCTACTCTACCAACTCCTCTTCCACAAACGCCTCCCAACAGACCTGCCTAATCCTGCCGCTGCCGCTGTCTAGGTGAACCATCCTCTATATCCCTATCATTCGCACAGTCGGCTAGATAGTCTCTAGAAGGTTGCCAAGAACCATCACAAGAGTAACACCGCCTCTCTCTATGATGAGTGGACACATTCTATGAGTCTGGAACCAGAGTCCCTGTATTATGGGATCTCCTAAAAAATCTCCCATTTCCATGTCCCTCTATCTGTTTTCAACTACTTGTTATCAAAATCACATATATCGTGTGCCCTCAACCAGCACCAACTATATGTTTCTGCTTAGCTATGAATCTCTCAACCACCATAGAATGATCTATCACCACAAAATTGGTAGTAATTCATTGATGTATCACACTAGCTCTGATATATTTATGTATTCATTGGTAAAAGGTATAATTCCAAATGAACTGAACTTGTATCATACCCATAATTTACCGTGAGGGGTTATAAAACCTCTATATACGCTCAACCATAGTTTTACTGACCTACTGAAGTTATAGAGGCTCTTAAATACTTATAGACCTCAATGTAGATGGATAATATTCTTCAATAAAAATGCACTCAAACTATAAAGATGAAAGATTCTCCTCATCATGTGAATGGGTAACTAAGACCCCCCCAATCATCAAAAAGATCCATAGATAAGGATCATTACTAGATCAAAAAATAAAATTATGTAAGTTTCTTGAAAAGATAGAAGACTCACGTCACTACCTCAATATAGTCCATAAATTACTAGTGGGTCAGGCTAACCTCGGAGAATAAGGAGTTTCTATCACTAAAAATCAGGAAGTGTGTTTATACTTTTTAACTCATCCACCAGTACTAATTGTACCATATACTACTCAAAGTGTGGTGGTGAAACTCGCACACCACTTGGAGTTAAGACCACCTAAACAGGTCCCTGTATCAAAGCCTCATCATTAAGGGGACCATACTCATGAACCCACTAGTGAATCATAGCTGGAAAATGTCATTGAGGAATCCTAAAAGATAAAATATTTTCCAAAATAAATGAGTATATTTATAGAGATAACTAAATAAGGACAAGGAAACCACAACCAATTATTATATGATAAATGAAACAATGTTTTCCAAACAACCAATGTCTACATATACCAAGTTAATATGATGGTAATAAAAGCCTTGGTGTATGGATACGTCGGCCTCTGCACCAACCCAAGAGTCCCTATACTAAGATCCGATATCAAAACCCTTAACATTGTTTCCCTAAACCAATATTGCAGTTTCTAGTCCTATGGTAGAACCAAAATCTCTAATATGACTCTATCAAGAGCTGTCCCACAAGGGAACATGCCACAACTACCCAATTCCCTCCCCAAATAGGATAAGGGCCATTAACAAATGCTAAGTAGGAATGTCATATATATGGGAGGCCTTAACATAATATAATTGTATACACACACAAGTCTCTAAGTCCATACAATGAAGATATGTAAAAAAAATGATACCCATGTATAAATAGATATAAAATATCCCCGTTAGGGTAAAAAATATAACACCCTAAAATTTTGTAATTTTTTTCAAGAATAAATTTAATCTTTTCGATATTTTTGATTTCATGAAACACTGAATATATCTTCAATTATATGAAAGAAACGAATTATTATTTCTTTGTATGAAACACCAAGTTGAGGTTGTGAAAAATGAAACATAAAGATTTGCTTGTGGTACATGAAACACTATATATGGATTATGTTACACACCATTCCAAGTTTGTTTTGTATCTTTAATTACATGCAAGAATGAGTTCTACCAAACTATTATACATTATCAATATTGTTATTAAAATATTATTATATTTACCACTATTTCGTTACAGTGGAAATTACAAATAATATTAACAAAATTATGAAAATATAATTTTGACACATAAATAAGATTAATCCATGTTCTTAAATTAGCTATAAATGAGAGTAACAACTATTTAAAAAAATATCTTTTCTAAGAAAAATATTTTGCTGTGTATAATTTCTTTTTAACTAATTAAATTAAAAAAAGCACTATTGATGAATTTTTTTTAAAAAAATTTTCATATTAAATATTCAATAATTTTATTTGACACTAATACAATAGATTTTACATGCATAATATAAGAATAAATCCTTTTTTTGAATAAAAAAAGATATGTTTTTCAAAAGGGTAATTTAACCTCTTTTTAATGGAGAACCCATTTTAAATATAATTTTTCAAAATTTTATAATTTCATATGAAAAAATAAAAATATTTTATGAATGTGAGATATCAAAATTTACTTTTTAAATATTATTGGTATTTTCCTTATATGTTTTATGTTTTGATGAATGGTTAAAAAATTGGATTTTAATTGACAACATATTTTTCATCGAAATAATTTATATTTATAAATTATATATCTTATTGGTTTTGAATTATATTTAGATCAAATTTTATCATTTAATAAAATTTAGATCGTTAGAATAAATTTAATATTTAATTTGAATATAAAAACATGTCAATATTTTGGACGTTTTCACTTTAACAATCTATTTTCTCATTTTTCAACAGGATTAATTTTAAATAAATTAGATAAAAATATTTTTTAAAATTCTCAAAAATGAATACCATATTTTTAATAATATGGTAATACTTTAGTAAATAGTTCCTTTTTTTCCTTTATGAATAGTAACTTTTTTAGTTTTTATTACATTATTAAAGGGAAAATTGTGTAATTTAAGTTAAAAGAAAAGTGATAAGGACTATAAAAAGATGATAAAAATTGAAAAAATGTTATTTGATGAATTTTATTCGATAATTAACAAATAATTATTGAAATTTAATGATTTAAGGGACAATTTCCCCTAAAAATGACTAAAAAATTATTAAACTCAAAGGGTGTAAAAAAATGTCAGACTCTTACTTTTAATAATTATAATAGTTTTAACAAGGGGTTAAATAGAAGATATGATTTAATATATGTTTTATTATGGAAGCTAAAATATTTATCTAAGTCATAAAATTTTATTTTTAATTTTTAGTGGATAAATTATTATCATAAATAATTACAAAATTATGAAGTATCAATTAATAAATTAATGAAAAAATCAATTAAATGATATTATAAAAATTAAATGACATATAATTTATATAATTAAGATGATAAAAGAAATTTATAGCTGAATATGACCTATTAGGGGTGTAATTTTTTTTTAAAAGTTATCTCTCTGGATTGAGATTCTTAAATTCAATGTTATAAAAAGTGTCAAAATTGACAGTTCTGATATTTTATGAAAGATAATATTTTTTAAATTATATAAAAATCATAAAAATATAAAATAAGTACATGGGGAAGATATATAGTGTAAAATATTTTATTGTTTCCATTTATGGTCCAATTGATACTTTATATGTAAAAATTAAATCCTCTTAGTATTAAACACTTTGTTACCATAATTATAATTAAAATGGATTAAATAAGTGTTAATAAAAATGATAAGGTTTAAAATGATACAAAAAAATTCTAAAATAATTTTTTTATGATATTAAAACATTATAATATCTTATATTCTAATAAATTTCAGTTTGGGTGTATTTTAATTTATATTGAATTTATTCTAAATTAATAATTTGAGAAATTCCAAAGGTGCCTCTCCCCTCTCTTATAAAAGGGAACCTTTTCTTCTATTTTACTCACACTTTAGATCCAATTTATATCTGCCAAAATCTATCAAAATATTCCCCCAAATTTCATAAATTCATCCTAGAATCCTTACATTGGGTATAATGCTAACTAAACAAGTCCTTTTGTGAAAATCATAAAGAGAAACCGAAAGAAGATGTGACTTTCTTCAATGAACATTTTTTCTTCCTTGAACAACATAAATTATTATTATTAAATGGTTATATAATATCCTTATTATGATAAATATAATTATATGTTTTTATTCTAAGGGGTATACCTACACTTACACGCACTTCTATCTAATGGTTAACAAAGTTACCGTTATTGTTTAGGGCGAACTACCGCCCCACGAAACGATGTTGTTTGTTTTTCCTTTACTACCAATAATGGATAGGGATTATTATGAAAACTAGGTTTTTATATTAAATACATGGTAGTTATTATTTATTTATTCTTATATAATATTTATATAAAATATCACTTCATGCTTTCCATTTTGTGGAAATATGATAACTTCTTGTGTGGACGTGTGGACTACCGCCTCCTCAAAGTGATGTGATTTGTTCAAATTTTACATGGAATACATTAAGGATTGTTTTAGTGAACATATATAATATAAATGAAAAACTATTTCTACTTTAATTATATATATATATATAGAAATATTTTATTTTCGTCATTTTCTTTATTTCTTTCAATATGACATGAAAATGGAAACAACATCCATGCGTACGTATGACCTACTGTCTCCATTAATGATGTATTTAATTTCTATTTATATATTTTATAGATTATTATAAATAAATATATAATTAATATGTATAATATTTATTTAGTTTTTATCATTCTATAAATTATTAAATCAAGATAAAATTATTAGGACAAAAAATTTAACAAAATCAAAACACAAGTGAAAAACAAAGTTGTTATTACTCGAAACCTAAATATAACATTGAATTGTTGATAAATGAGTAATATAAGGCCTTAAATAAACCATATATGATATGATATAATTGAATAAGTTGTTTTAATATATTTATATTATATTTATATTTAATATATAGGTTGTTTTCATTAGTACCACACGATTCAATACATAAGGTAATAGTTTTTTGTCTCACTTTTATTTATATGGGACTCATGCCTTATAACAGACTTATTTATTCATCATGATGTATATAATTCCTATGAATTTATTTTATGATTATTATCCTGAATATTATGAGAATTTACCTAACCATTTTATAATAACTCTTTCATTGGGTTTGGGGATCAAAAGTTACCTAATCATTTAGTGAATTTTGTCTTAATTTTTCTTCATTGAGACACATGATATGTTATTAACATATTTTATTTTATGAGGTATATATAATGACCATTGACATGTTTTATAACTAATATAAATCTTTTAATGATATTTTGTGATTCAATTAATATTATTATCTCTTTGGTCAGAAATATGTGTTCCTTAAAAACAATGTTTTTTAAAAATGTTTTAATTATGTTTTAAAGGATCTTTTAAAAAATTTCAATAAAATGGATTTAAAAGATTCTTAAAATGGTTTCAAATGATCCTTTATAGTTTTAATTTTTATTTTAAATGAAAATGTTTTGATAAATATTTTATGTTTTTAAAATCATATTTCAAAGAGGAAAGTATATTTTCCTCAATAAATGTCTTAAAAATATCTTTTAAAATTATTTCCCATATAAGATGACATACTTTGTCATAGTTTTGAAATTTATTGAAGATATTATCCAAGAATAATATTCATTTTATTTCTTTAATGGTTTGTTTTTATGATGTAATGTTATTTATGAAACATCTTTCTTTACAGGGGTTATGTTATGATTGAATAATGTTTATGATACCCATTTAATTTCATGGGGTCTGATATGATTTATGTTCTTGTGGTACACATATGTATGGTTTTCATTATGAAAATTTTTGGACCTATGTCTCCCTATAATGAATTGGTTAATTATTTATATCTCATAAGATAGACATGGATGGAATAGAGAGTGAACTCGGTTTATTAAAGGACTTTGTCTGCTAAGATGGCCTTGAGAGTGAACCTTCACTTCTAAGATGGTCATGGTAGTAAACCATGACTACTGAGATGTTATGGTGAGTGAACTCATACTACAAATATAGCCTTATATGTGATTTATTGACTACTATGGGAATAATGTTTTATGATTTTTTGTATTCCACAATCTTATGTCTTATTCTTATGCTATTATTTCATACCTTATGAGCTTGACTCCCTTATGATTCATGTCTTATAAACAATGACTATTTATTCCATGATCCGTGTTTATGATATTTGAGATGCAGGATATGATCTTCTAACATTATGATCGTGTCCTTATATGATTTATATTCACGTTTATGATTAAATATCATCCTTGTTTAACCATTATAGGCATCTGACCTCACCATTTTATTATGTTTTCTTTCCGCAGATTATAAGGAATGCTTTTTAGTAATATTAATAAAGGCAAAGAGATTTGTGTGAATCATTAAAGATCATCCACAAAACTGAATGATATTATTCCATGTTTAAAAAGGCACTAAACAGATACCTTTTTATATGTATTTTTGTATAATGTATGAAATATTCTACAAAAAGGGAGAAATATACATGTAAGAAAATCTCGTGTCATTATAGTTGGTATCAGTGCAAAGGTTTATTAAAACTTTGTAATCTAGTATGAGAAATATTTAGTTATATCCCTTGGGATATTTCTAGGGACATGGCTAGTGATGTCTCTATGGATAGGCCTAAGGTTTCATTGAATTAAAAGTAGTTGTATTGTGATAGGTATCCTATAAGTAATTTTTCTTAATTATGTGATTTTATTTTATGATATGTGTTTCTCACACTATTATTTATTGTCTTAGTCCATAAAGAAAACTAGAAGGAACACAATTAACATTTATTGTTTTAGATATGTAAAGATGGGAATTTTTAAAATCAAAATCCTATTTCAAAATATCATGAATAGAATCAAGAAGAAGGATTGAGTAGTGGTTATACTACCGGGGATAAGGAGACTAAAAACAACATGGGAAATGCATTAATGTTATAATGTTATTATCTATATTAAACATAAGAAGTATGATTTGATTTAATTTGAAGAACCTTAATACACGATTCATATTTCGTATTCGAGGAAAGACTAAGATGTTGAAGATAGAGTAATGGTTTAAGAATAAAGTTGGATGATTGAATTTTATTTGTTTTGGATATTATGTCATACAAATCATAAAATTTATAAGTATTATACGTATACGTTTTCCCTTAAGGATTAAAATGTATATGTGGAATGTTATTGAAAACATAGAAAAGTGATTTAATGTCAAGGTAATATTCTTGGGGAGAATAATATTAAGGGAAATATAACCCATTAAATGTTCCTAATGTTGAGATAATTATGTTTGGATAAGGATATGTTGGATATAAGTAATTAAATTGGATAGTATATATTAAATTTGAAGTAATTAAGGATTTTTTAAAAAATTAGTTTATGTTATCATGGATATAATTTACGAAATTTTTTAGATATAAGGAATATGATGAATAATAAAAATTTGGAATGAGAAGTAATTCATGTTTTCAATAAAGATTTATAGTAATTACCATGTTTCAATAGAGTACATGATAAAAATATTCAGATATTTTGTGTGTGAAAATTAAGAGATACATTAGGTTTTTTTGGAAATTAATCAGGATTTAATTTTTCAAAGTAAGTTACCTTCTTTAAATAGTTTTGTATTATAATATTTTGGAAGGATCATAAATGTTAAAATTAATGAAATTTTTTCTGTTGAAATTTGTATTAGATTTTAGAGATTAAATTATTATCTCTCCATATGTGTATTTAGGCATATTGAAAAATAAATTTACCATTTTGTTGTGATATTAAGACAGATGGAATATTGTATCATTATATGAATTTCATGATATTTTAATGCTTCCAGAGTGAAAAATTCACCTTAATTTCTTGGAATAAGAAAATAGGTGGAAATTAATTGATGAACAACAAAATGATGATATTAGGTCAATGAAATGTGATGAAATCAAGTATTTCATCGCATAATTTTTTTTAGCAATGGTGAAAGGATCATAAAAACAAAAATTCATATTCTAGTAGTTTATTTTCTGATGAATTAAATGGTTCCTTATATTATCATAGATTTATGGCCATGTGATTGTTATATTTATCCTAACCAAGTTCTCTGTAACTATTAATCAGAACTTGATAGTTAGATTTCTATTCATGCCCAAGTTTTCATTTTGCACCTATGTTTCTCTATGTGGAAAACCTAGTTATGAGTTAATTTGGTTAACT
Source organism: Viscum album (assembly GCA_963277665.1). Lineage (NCBI taxonomy): Eukaryota > Viridiplantae > Streptophyta > Magnoliopsida > Santalales > Viscaceae > Viscum > Viscum album. Next base: position 403,891,274 of record OY728130.1, read on the forward strand.
GTTAGGTTTCCAACCTTCCCTTTTCAAAAAGGGACTACTACAGATAGACCTTTTATTAGTGTTAGAAATTGATTTTAACAGTTCCTTTTTAGCGCTATTAATCTAAGCTATGTTAAAGGGGGGGGGGGTCCCTTTTATCAGTGCATAAAAAGTAATGATAAAAGGGTCCTTTATCAGTACTTTTTTTAGAGCTAATAAAATTCTAAAAATTTAATAAAATGGAAAAAATAAATCCAAAAATTGGAGATCCCTTTTAATAGTGCTCACCACCCCTTTAAACAGTGCTCGGAACCCCCCAATCGCACCCACCCCTTCCAGTCATCCATTAATTGAACCCTCCCTAGCCCTTTAATAGTGTTATCCCCTTGCACATGGGTGCACTCCCCTACCTCTCCCTCGAGTCGAATGTAATACCTCTTCCTTGCGTGCTGGACACTTTACCACTCATCTATGTTAGGTTTTTCTTCATTTAATGATATATATAGTTATATTTATTATTATATTAAAATATATTTATATAAATGTATATATATAGTTATATTAATATATATATATATATTTATTCATATATTAATATCTATTTATATATATGTATAGTTATAATTTTTATCTGTATATTAATTCGTATATTAATATATATAGTTATATATTTATTAAAATATTAATATATATTTGAATGATAAGTTCAAAATAAATTTATAAAATAATTTTTTTGTTTGTGTTTTAGATAACTAATTAAATAAATACACATATATAATATACATTCACATGTATATATATTATATATAAATGTGTAAATGTACATATAATTATACATAATTATACATAATTATATATATTCACATTATTATATATTAATATCTCTATTTATATGTTATAATATATAGATAATATATATCAGTTCGCTAAAAGACACAGACAAACTAATATATATATATAGGCACACACACACACACACTATATAGGTATATAAATATTCATATTTTGTATTTTTTTAAAAATAGTTATTAGTTTTTATTTTGATAAGGCTTATATATTAGTAAATATATTTTAAAACTAAATATATTTTGTTAGTTATTTTTAAAATTAAATTTTTATGTGCGAATATATAAAAAATATGCATTTATTATCATATATTTGATTAAAAATAACAATAAATTATGAAAAATTATAAAATTTCCAATCCCTTATATCAACATGAATGTAAGACCTGTTAACAAATTTATTCCCTACGAAAAATGGCAAAAAGACCCCCATAAATGAGCCTAAAAATATCAAATTTTATAAAATCAAGGTACGCCGACTAAAAACATAGTTTTTGAGGCCTTTTAGGCCTTTTTCACCTAAAAAACCTTTACTAGGGTGTCCTCTAATCAAAATGGCGTATAACCTATTACAATATTTGATTTGATATGTGGAATAGCTCAAATGGACACCCAGATCAAAAGTTATGACGGTTTGAAGTTTGGGTTGTTTTTTAACATAATTTTGATTTTTAATTAATTAATTTATTTTTTTTATATTAAAATTGTTACTAAATGATTATTATTCGATAAAAATAACAATAGTATTGTCTAAAAATATTTTTTTAAATTATTACATAAGATTGTTTTTACTAAATAACTTATATATTAAGTTTAGATTCTTATTTATCCTTATCTAAAACACATTTAAAAAATATATATCATATTTATATCAATATCAATATATTAATATATTAATATATTTATCTTAATGTTTTATTTGTTATATACCATTTATAAGTGCTAGTAAAAAAATTTCTCATAAAGGGGTACTTTTAACAATGTTTTTTCACGCTGTTAAAAGTACCCTTTATGAGCACTTTTTCTATTGTTGTTAAAGGGATGGCAATATAAAAACCCGAATATGTGGTAATGAGGTAGTTTTATTATTCATTTCTACGATGTGGGTTTCTATGAAGGTAATATTAATGTATTACACCTTTTATAACCCAGACAACGTTCGACAAGGAAATTTATTTTAACAATGGAATAATGTAATAACCCATGATTCTCTCAAATGTTTTTTGAATAAATTTAATCTTTTTAAATATTTTTCATTTCAAGAAACATTGAATATATCTTTTGTAATGTGAAATCACAATGTTATACTTTTTATACCACACTAATTAGAGGTTATGATACAAGAAACACTTATATTAGATTTTCATACTAGAAAAACTATGTTTCGATCGTGTTACACACAATTCTGAGTTCATTGGATATCTTGTGTTACATGTAAGACTGAGTTTTACTAAACTAAAATATATTATCAATATTATTACTAAAATATTATTATAGTTACAAAATACCTTTTGGAATTTAAATTAAAAATTAGATTAAATAAATTAGGAAAATATTTTTAGACATCTATATAATATGAATCCTTGTTCATCAATTATCTAGAAATGGAAATAAGAGCTATTTGAAAATAAAGAAATTTATTTTCTAGGAAAACTATTTTTATTTGTAAAAACACCATTTTATCTTCATAAATTAATCAAAACACTATTGGAGAATGTTTTAAAAAAACTATACTACATATTCAATAAAAAAATTTACACTCATCTAAAATATTTTATAGGCATAAGATAAGAATAAATCAAATTTTGTGGATAAGAAAGATATGTTTTTCAAAAGGTTAATTTTATCACCTTTTAATAGAAAACCAATTTTAAATCATTTTTTATGACACTTTTTTAATTTCTATATGATAATATAGACATATTATTTGAAATAAGGATATAAAAAATTCCATTGTATGAATGTTTTTTATTTTTCTAATAATTTTCAAGTTTTGATGAATATTGAAAATAATGAATTTTAATTGAAAACAACTTTTTCATCAAAATAATTTACATTGTTAAATAATATATTTTATTGGTTTAAAATTATAATTAGATTAATATTTTATCATTTAATATAATATAATTCATTGTAATCAATTTCATTTTTAATTCAGATATTAAAACATGTTAATCTTTTGGTCGTTTTCACTTTAAAAACATGTTTTCCCATTATATAAATGAGATTAATTTTAAATAAATTTTAGAAAATTCTATGTTTTAAATAATGAAAAATGTATTCTACATTTTTAATAACAAGGTACAAATATTAATCATTTTCCCTTTTATTTATGGTAAATATGAAAAGTAACTTTGATAATTTTTATTACAATAATAAAAGGATAATTCGGTTATTTAAGTTAAAAGAAAGCGATAAGGACTATAAAATTACATTATAAATTTCTTAAATGTTATTTAATGAATTTTATTTTATACTTAACACAAAAGGATTTATATTTACCAATTTAGTTAACACATTTCTCTAAAAATGACTTAAATAATATTAAACTCAAAGGGAGTGCTAAAATGTCACACTCATCCTTTTAATATATATAGTAATTTTAATATGGGGTTAAATAGAATATATTACTGAATATATATATTATTATATAATCCAATTTTTTTCTATATCATATAAATTTAATTGTAAATTTTAGTAAATAAATAATTGTCATAAATTATTACACACTAATGTAGTAATTACTAAATTATTAAAATAATCAATTAAATGATATTATAAATATTAAAATAAATATAATTTTACTTAATTAATGTGAAATACTAATTTTATATGTGCATATTACTTATTACAGGTGTATTAAAGGAATTGTTTTGAAGTAATCATGGTGGATTTATTTTCATAACGTCATTATTTTGAATAATGTCAAAATTGACACGTCTCATATTTTGTAAAAAATAATATCCAAATAAATAATTTAAATATCATAAATATATTAAATAATGACAATTTTATGAGATATGGTCTTAAATATCTTAAATTTTACATTTATGGTCAAATTGAAACTTTATAAGTAAAAATTATATCCTCTTAATATTAAAAACATTGTTACGATAGGTAAAATTAAAATGGCTTAACTAAGGTTTAATAAAAACTATAAGGTTTAAAATGAAATAATAACTTGTATAAAATATATTAATTTATAATATTAAAACTCTATCATGTATTATATTTGAATAAATGGCCTTTTAGAGGTAGTTGGATTGATATTGAATATATTATAAAATAATCTTTTGATAAATTCTAAAAGTGCCCCTCCCTTCTCTTATAAAAGGTAAAATCTTCTTCTAATTTAATAACACTTAGAAACCAATTTTTTCAGCCCAAATATGTCCATATATCATCCCAAAAATAATTAATTCACCCTAAAATCCTTATATTTGGAATAAATCCAACCCAAAAATTCCTTTTGTTGAAATAAAAAAGATATGCCCAAAGAAGTGGTAAGATTCATCAACAATCATCTTCATTTTATTTATTCCTTGAATCCACAAAATTATTCTTATTACATGATTATATAATATCCTAATTATCCTAAATGTACTAATATATTTTTATTCTAAGGGTTCTACATACAGTTACACACACTTTCATATAATGGGTAATGAACTTTCTGTTCTTGTGTAAAGAGAACTACAGCCTCACCAAACAATCTTGTTCACTTTTCATTTACCACCACTAATGGTTGGGAATTATGATATAAAATATGATTTTATCTGATATATATTTTATTTATGATATCTTTATGATAGTTTAATATTTATATAAAACACACCTTCATGATTTTCATTTTGAGGAAATAGGATAACTTCATTTATGGGCGTGTGGACTACCGCCTTCTCAAAGCGAAATGATTCATTCACACTTTACATAGAATGTATTATGGATTGTTTTAGTGAAAATACATGATATATATATAATAATATTGCAACTATAATTATATTAAATATTTAATTATATTTCATTCACAATTTTTTTTCAATATGAAAAGAAAATGGAAACAATGTTCATGCTTACGTACGACTTACCATATAAATAAATAGTGTATTTCATTTTCTATTTCGATATTTTATTGGTTATTATAAGTATATATATAATGAATATATATTATATTAATTCCGCTTTTATCATACTATAAATGATAAAATCATGATATAAGTATGAGGAAGAAATATAACAAATCAAAAATATGCGAAAAACAAAGCAGTAATTACCAAAAACGTAAAATTAACAAAGAATAATTTATAAATGAGTAGTAGAATGACATATATAAATAATATATGATATTATAAAATTTAATATACTTTTTAAATATATTTATAATGAATTTATATTTATAATACATGATCTTTTAATGAGTACGACGATAGTCAATACTTAAGGTAAGAGATTCTTGTCTCACTTTTATTTATGTGGGAAACATTCCTTATACATTACCTATTTATTATGTGTAGTTTATATAATACCCATGAATATATTTTATGAGTATTATAATAAATATTATTTGTATTTACATATCCATTTTATTACCTTTATTTCACGGTGTTTACAGATCGAAGGTTACCAAATCGATAACATAATTTTGTCTCAATTTTCCTTTTTAGAACACATGTTATGTTATGAACCTATATTATTTTAAGTTGTTTATATAATAACCTTTGATAGTTTTATTGGGAATATAATTATTTTCATGATATTTTACCCTTCATGGAATATTACAATATCTTTGATTAGAAATCTTTTTTCCATTAAAACAATGTTTTAAAAAAATGTTTTAAAAGTGTTTTAAATGATATTTTAAACGTTTTCAAGAAAATTGATTTAAATGTTGTTTAAAATGATTTAAAATATTACTATATAAGTTTTCAAGGTTATTTTTAATGAAAAAGTTATGATGAAAGTTTTATTAGTTGAAAATATTTTTTTCAAAGAAGAAATGATATTTTCCTCATGAAATGATTTAAAAAAGATCTTTGAAAATTATTTTCCATATAATATGTCATAATTTGTCATATTTATTTCTTTAATTAATATATAATCCAATAATAAAATTAATATTAATTCTTTAATTGTTTATGCATATTATGGAATGATATTTATGAAACATATTTGTTACCATGGGTTATGTTATGATTCAAAAATGTTTATGAAACCCATTTCATTTCTTGGGTTGGGATACGAGTTATGTTATTGTGGAACACATCTGTATGGTTTTTATTATATGATGGTTGAGACCTATATCTTCCTCTAATGCATCGGATAATGATTTATATCTCATGATATAGACATGACTGGAAGAGGGAGTGAACTCACTTCTGTAAAGGTATTTTTTCCCTAAGATGGTATTAGTAGTGAACCTTGACTACTAGGATGGTCATGGGAGTGAACCACGACTAAAAAATGGTATGGGGAGTGAAATAATACTACTAAGATATATTTTAATTTGATTCCTTTTATACTATGGACATAATGTTATATGATTATGTGTATGCCACAATTTCATATCTTCTTCCTATGATATGGTTTTATGGATTACTATCTTAATTCCATTATGATTCATGTCTTATGAAAGACCAATATTTATATCATGATTCATATTCGTGATCTTTGTAAGCAGCAGTTGATATTCTATGGTTATGATCACATCCTCATACCCTTTATGCTCATATTTATGCTTATATATCTCCCTTGTTTACCCTTAATGATCATTTATGCTCACCCTTTTCTTATGTTTCATTTCCCTAGGTTATAAGGAAAGGTTTTAAGTATGAGTAATAAAGAGAAATATCATTATGGTTAACATTTCGGATCTTCCACAAAATTATATGTTTTTATTCCAGGTTTCCAAAGGCACTAAACTAATATATTTTTTGGGCATCTTTTTTTTATAATGCATGAAACGTTCCAAAAAAAGGATATAATATACAGGTATGAACAACCTAGGTCATTATAGATAACAAGTAATAGGTATATAAATGACCAAATACAAGTAAAAAAAAGAAATAGAAATAAAATTCAACATATAAAGTGGTTGGGGACCACTCTCAGAGTAATTGCAAGAACAAACCTTGGTATATCTGACTCACTAATCTTTTCCTAGTATTGGTCCCTCTTGGTCTCCATCAAAATTTCAACCACTTGTATAAGACATGATATGTGTGGGAAAATACAACAAAAGGGTGAGTCTAACAACACCTAATATTACAATCCAAAATAAATAAACATATGGTATTAAGAATAATAGGCTGTTCATTACAGGTATATGTTAATGGCATATGTAACAAGAATATCTAGATATACTCAATATAAATGAAAAGACTTAAGGTAAATCCATAACTATAATTCTATCCTAGGATTACTACTTAGAGGTTAAACATATCACACACATGGGAGAATATAATTCGTGAGGTAGATAACACTGATATCATCCATCTGATATGTCATGTTCACCAGGTCTCTCCATTTGAAGTACATGGTGAATGTTTGAAGAGATCGATACATAGATGGGGATAAATCCCAAAACCAGAGGGGATACCACCAAACCAATCTAAATTAATCAACATATTATAAGACTGATTAAAATATAGTGTTGGTTAGTAAAATACCAATAACCCCACTTAGGGCAATGATGAGGATCGTGGATCTCACTCTGGCCCTCATTAAGGGATTCCCCAACTCTATCCAAGACTGAAGTTACTCATAGGGGATCACTATCTTATGAACTTGACATGATTCTATTATAACCATCAGGGAATGACTCATGGGAACCTACCCTTGTGAAACCTTTCGAAGTCAAAGAGGAAAATGGCTCCAAGCCATATTTTACAACCTACATGAAATGGATTGGAAGTACACATTGTGTCCCTTCAGCACCATGTTATACCTGGGTATCATGGATTGTGTCCATGTTCATGTCCAAGTACATGGAATGTTTGGGCCCGTGTACTCTTGATCATGTCTATTTATAGCTGGATGTGTTTGTGTCTTGGTATAGGATATGTCCAAGACTGTGTACTCCTAGCTGTGTTTGTGTACCCTGTGAGGTATATATTGAGCCTCTAGTTAAGGGTGACACACAATGTGATATTTTTCATCTCATGGAAACCCCAACAGTTCACTGGGGATCCCACACTCTATGTAATCCTATATTAAAAACCTATATATTGTGATTTAAAGAACATTATAGTTTTTCATATGTCATACTCCTCCACCAATACCATTTCTAGATCCATCGCACATCGTGCTCGTGGATAGAGGATCCTGGTCAATGGTATTCGATCGTCACCAGAGGAAATTTCTAGCTATCTCGATTGCTAGAGAATCTTTCCATAGACTCACCATCACCAGATGATCCAAAACCTATAGGAAAACTACATGATCCATCATCACCATCATAGCAGTTCCATCATGTCATCTATCCAGACCTAGATATATGATATTAATCTGATGCACCAAGAAATAGGTGAGAAATGATTTATTTCTTTGCTAGCCATGATTGGTATAATGAAACCCTAGTGTTGAATTCATAAAAAATACTGGGGGAAAAACAGGAAACACATAAAATAGGAATGAACCTTAGTCGTGTTTGGGTTTTCCCTAATCCACATCCATTAGAGTGATCAATGAAGTTCCAAATTAAATAAACAATTTCTCCTAAAAGTCCATGAAAAATAATCCCACACCCACAATACTTTGGAAGCACGAACAAATACCTTAGTCGATTGATTCACATTTTTCATAGGAGGAATCATATAGGGATATATCTAAATAAAAAACATCATACCTCAAGATTTAACAATCTCTTAGGAAGAAATTGTTTTTTCCATTTTTTATTGGTGAGATCCTCAAATTTCATTGGCACAATGATTCTCCATCCATCGTCATTGCTCGCCAGGGCTCCCTATAGTGATGTTGATCAACTCTCATGGTTATGTGACCAACCCTGAGAATTGTTCATATGATGTTTTTGATATATAGGTATATGGTTGGTGCATCATATTAATTAAAATAAATAAATAAATAAATTTATTTTATTTATTCTCCTGTGACTTCACTTTAATAAAACTCCTGATGCTGAAAAGGTTTATGTCATTCCTAGGGTAAAAACCACTCTCTATATTCATGGGTGGCCTCCTAATTCTAATTAGATCATCTGTTTAATAGGTTTTCTACTTTATTAGGAAAAACAAAATTTCATGATATTTAATATATTTAAAAAGGTATTTATGGGAACATCGAGCCTCAGAATCTCATGTAATCTCAACACCTAAATCCAAAAATAATATAATTAATATTATAAAGTAGTATATGAAAAATCAGAGTATTTACATACAAATCCACTTTATATTACTTATAAATGTTGTAGAGGGTTTCAATAATCCAAACGTGAGTTTGGTTTTGGAACCCATCCATGGATTTGTATCATTATATTGAGTACATTCAATTACTATGAAATATTTTCAATTTATAGTACCATGTGTATGTGGGAACTCATTATTTAATGATTGATAACCACAACCTTGAAAACCCAATCATGTAAAAGGAAAACAAATGGTAAAAAAACTAGACTAAAATGAACAACTAAAAATATGTGATAATAATATATGTGTTATTATATCAAACGTAATCTTCAACTAAGTTTAAGGTTTGAAAAAATAGTTCCAAAAAAATAACATGCCCTCCCCCCTAATTTTCTTCACCACTCATGAGCATTAGTCTAATTTTTGAATTTAAAATCCCAACACAAAATCACTAAAACTATTATATATAAGAATAAAATATGCAACTACTAAGGTCAAACTTATAAATACAAGAATACATACTGTGAAAAAATAGGTAAAATATTAAGATAATAAATTTAATTAAAAAATAAATACTTAACTACTCTAAAATAACTAGAAATAATCTTCACTAATGTTTTATAAATCTATGATCATTAAACATTGTATCATAAAAGATATGATGGAAAAACAAATCATTGTTGGAATTGGGTCTAAGAATAACTTTTGTAACGACCATTGTAATGTTAATAGAAAATAAATATTATGTCTTATTAAGATTAATTAATTAATTTTTTATAGAGTTATGTTCATTATAATAATATTACATAATTTTTCACTCAAAATGGAAAAACCATTATTTCTAACCAAATTGAGATTCCATGCATTATATAGTTTCATTTAAAGGCTTGATTTTGAAATTATAGTATTTTAATTTGAAAATATAAATTTATTTTTTAATTCATCATAAAAAAAGAATCATAGGGTAATTATTTTTGAGGGATATGAAATGTTTCAATTTTTAAACAATAGTGAAAAAACACTGAATTTTTTATTTGAAACTATGTTTTCTTTTCAAATATTTCAATTTCACAATCTATTTTGTATTAGTATTAAAATTTCATTACTTCTTTGTGATTAATAATGATTTAATAAATATTATAAAAATAAAAATATTACTTAAATTTTGTATAAAAATATTTTTATTTAATTAATAATTACCCAAAATTCTTAGACAATAAAAACACAATATTTATTCAATTAGTTGATTAGTAAAATAAATGGTTTTAAAAATGTTAAAATTAATAAAATTTAGAGTTAAATTAATTTTGTAGAAACATATATATTATTAGGGATGTGTGAAAGTATTATATAATAATTTAATATCTTTCGTGGTGTCTTTAATGTCAAATTATTTAAATAATGTCGGAAATGACATTAATGATATTTTATGTTAAAAATATCATATTAAATTATCTAAAAATAATAACTTTTTTGAAAGAGGAAAAGTAAGATTATAAATTGTCTAAAAGGTAATACCTTTTACATTTATGAACCAATTTTTACCATAGAATTCAAATTATAACAATTTTAGAGTGGAAAAGTCATTATTATGATTAAGTTTAAAATATGCAAACTAAGTGGTTAAACTAAAAGATAATGTTTAAAACAAAACATAAAACATTAGAAATTTTATTTTTTGATGGAATTTGAACATAAATATACATTATCCTTAAATATGTATAATTTTGGAGGAATTTTCCTAGATAAGGAATTTATTCTATTTTAATATTTTTATAAATTTGAAGAGTGCCCCTCTCACCACTTATAAAAGAGCACCCCTTATTTCTCTTATTTACACCACATTGGGATATATATCTTGGCCAAAACCTACATAAAATGATTATAAAATTTTTTATATAAAAATTATAGGTTATTTTATTTTGATAATACCATTCTAATTTTCATTAAGAATGGATCCAAAGGCATCCAACTGAAGAAGAGGTAGTCATCTTACCCAAACTCTTTCATTTTTTTTTCTTTTTATAACTCCTCTAATGGTTTTATATTATTAATAGAATAAAAACATAAATATCCTAAAAATGGGAAGTTATTATTATTATTTTTAAACAAAATTTATTACTCATATTTTCTATCAAATGGTAAGTGAAAGTATTTTTTGTGCTTATGCATGACATACTATCTCCACGTCATGATGAAATCCATTTTCCATCAATATATTTCATGTATAGATGTAATAAACTATTTAACATTTAAATTTGATATTTTTGAAATACAATTTCCTATATAATTATAATTTATTATCTAATTCATTACTTTTCCATTTGATGTAAAACGATAACCTAACTTATGTGTATATGTGGACTACCGCCTCCACAAAGCTATGTTGTTCATTTTTCATTTTATTTTGGAATAGATGAAAATATAGATATTTTTAATGAATAAATATGATATATATTATATAATAATGATTATTAATTTTTTAATTTTTATTTACCTTTTTTTATATAATCTTGGAAAAATTGAAATAATGTTCATGCATTTGTACGATCGACCATCTCCATGAACATCATAATTAATTTTTTAGTATGTAACTTTTTGGATGAATCCATATATATATATATAATTAATATATATGATATTTATATAATGATTAATATTTATTATATGATGAATCTATGATCAATGTACAGTTACTTGGGTTTTAGAATAGACAAATTCATGATAAATGAACCAGTTATCACCTAAAATAATGATTTTAATAAAACATTATTAATAAAAACAACATAAGATGTCATATGTAAATCATACATGGTATGATATATATGAGTATTTTTTTTAAAAAAATTTATAATAAATATATATTTATTATATGGGATGTTTAAACATGTTTGAAGAAATTTGATATTTGAAGTAAGGGGTTAATGTTTCAATCCTATTTTCATTTAGACTATTTATGCTAGAATCTTCATTGATAAAATTTTATGATTATAACATTATAAATACATTTAATTATCTTATCCCACATTTTTTTCTAGAAAATTGATTTTTTCCTTTCTTGTTTCTCACATTAATTTCTCAAAATATCAAAAGAATCATTTTAAGGAAAACCTACCACTCTTACTATTTTTTTGAAAATACTTTTAATTTCTGTACATGTTTTCTCTAAAATGTTTTCAAAAATGTTTTCTTATTATACTATGATTTTTTAAATTTATTTTCACTCAAGATTGACATTTTATAAAAAAAAAGTCAAAGGAACTATCCTATAATTTTCTAAATGAGGTAATTTTTTTCTTTTTACAAAAGTGTGAAATGAATGTTTTCTTTTGACTTATATAACATGAAAAGAATTTATCATCATTATGAGCACTAAATAAATTTATTATTCATTTATTATTTTCCATGTTCATCTTGAATAAAGAAATTAGTAATATTTTTTAAATTTATATATTTCTAAAAAGTTATTTAAAAATGAAGAGGATATTATCCTCAAGAAATATTCTCACGATTACTTTAAATTAATTTTTAACTAGGAAACATCCTTTTGTGTTATTTATGTTTTAATTAGGATATGATAAAATGATACCAAACTTATTTTTTCTCTAGATGGTTTTTTATTTGATGATTAGGTTCTTACAAAACCCATTTTTTCCATGGGTTATTCTATGATGAAATTATTAAAAGTTCATGAATACATTTTTATTTTCATCAGTTATAATATAATATTCTGATGAATGTTTTATGATATTTTCACAAACATATGTATGGGTTTCAATATGTGATGGGTGGTCCTGAAATTATATATCCCTCAAATGAATTATATAAAATTTTATATCTCGTTAAATAATTATGGGAAACAATTTGATGTTCATGATTCACTATGGGAAATAAGTTGATGTGATTAATCCACTTTGTGAAACATGTTGATGTGTTTGATCCACTACGGTTAATATATAGGGATTCCTAATCCACTATGGTAATTATGTGATGATTCCTAATCCACTATGATTTTATGTTCTCATTATTTAACCTTTATATATGAAATCTATTATATTTCTATGATTATGCCATAACTCTATGACATGAACTTTTGGTTCACGATTGATTTGAATGATTTATCACTCTTATTATTTGTGTATTATGAAATGACAATGTTTTATTACATGAATCATGTTTATGATAGATTGGGTATTATCATTATAAGTTATGTTCATGGCATCATACCCTTATACTTATCTTATTATTTCATAAGATCATCGACTGATATATCCCAATTTACCTTAACGAGCATCTTAGCCCACCATTTCTTATATTTCCTTTACTCTGGTTATGAATAATGGTTTAGGTAGGGTATATTTATGAATATTACTATATGGGAACATATTTATTTGAGATATTGAACATATTTCATGAAATAACATGATTATGTATCTAGTATTCAAATACACTAAACATTTATGGTCCCCAGGTGTGTATTTTTTAAATTTTTTCAATATTCATCTAAAAAGATGTAATATTTATGTATGAAAATTATGGGTCATTATAATTTGTATCAAAGGACAGGTTTAGTCAATCTTCAAATTAGTATTCGAAAAAAATTGTGAAAATTATTTGGTAAGTCTAACCATTGGATAACATACAAAATTTTTGGTAATTTATATATAGAATGTAACATCCCCAGTTTTTAAAATGAAAAATATATCATGTAGAGTACAAGATATATAACATCAATCTTAAACGAAGAATGAAATATTTCTATTTTATATGATAGTGGTTGTATATCTGTTAGAATGGATGGTATATATATAATTAAATGAATTATGAAAATATATTTAAAAAATTTATATTAAAATAATTCTTTGGTTATCAATTAATTATAAATTAAAACAAAACTTTCTTAAACTAAAAGGAAATGTTTTTTTCTAAAAAACTATTTAAATGAGAACATTTATGTTTATAAAAAATAAATTCACTCTTTTTTGGATTAAATTAATTATATATATATATATATATAATTTGTAATATAATTTTTAACATTCAGCCTATGTGTTTTATGGATATGATATAATAAAAAATCCAATTTTACAACTAAAACATGTATTTTTCTAAAAAGATAGTATCACCGCCTTTTGATGGTACAATTTTTTTAAATATTGATTTTTAAACTTTTATAAATTAAATTTACAAAATAAACTTCTTAAATGAAATATAAAAATCAAAATTTTCTTTGGTTGAACTTTTGGTATTTTTCTGATAAGTTTAATGTTTTGATTAATAGTGAAAAAATATTGAATTTTTATTTAATTTTTTTTTCATCTAACTAATTAATAATTTTAAATTATATATTTATTTGTTTTAAATTATAATTAGACCAATTTTATGTTATTAAATCTAGTTTAGGTCATTAGATTCAATTTAACATTGGATTTAAATACAAATAACATTTCAATCTTCTGTATGTTTTCACTTTAAAACCTATTTTTCCATTCTGTCAACATGATTAATTTTAAATTAATTTTAACCAATTATGTGTTTTGAATTTTTAAATATGGACTTCATATTTGGAAAATTAAGCTATAAATTTAGTAAATTGGTACCCTTTATTTTTTGGGAAATAGGAATAAGAACTTTAGTAAATTTGTTAAATACCACAGTTAAGTGTAAATTGAGTAATTAAAGGTAAAAATAATTTTATAAATATTAGAAAATTACCCTAACACATTTTATGATTTTATTTTATGAGTTGTTATTGACCAAATTATACCTTGATTAGATTTTATGACCTATTTTCACCACCAGGATGACTTTAATCTTTTTATAGTATTTTATTTTAAAGAAAATTCAAAGATGTCATACTTATGTTTTAATAACTATAACAATTTTCATATAGGATTATTTATATGATGTATGTTACTAAAAATATTAATTTTGAACAAAAAATACTTATATAAATCATGGTAATTTATTTTTAAATTTCATGTGATAAAATAATTTTTTGAACTGATGACATAATGATGATGCAATAATTATTTAATTAAGGAAAATATCAAAAAAATGATATAATAATTATTAAAATAAAAATAATTTGAAATAATAAATTCATAAAATAATTTTATATAAGAATTTTACATTTTAGTTATATGTTATAATAATTGGTTAAAATTTAACTTTTCGTTATGATATCCTTAAAATGTCATGTAATGAATATTGGAAAAAATGACATTAATGATATTAAAAAATAAATAATATTTTATGAAATGATATAAAATTTATTTAACTATTAAATTCATCAAAATTATTTATAAAAGTTTAAAAATTTCACCAATGATTTTTTTTGATTTGTTTGGTATATTATAATAACAATATTAACCCTTAAAGTGTAAAAATCCAAGTTGTCACATTATGAGTAAAAGTTGTTAAATAAGGGTTAAAAAAAAGATAAGGATTAAAGAATATTAAAAAGATAATTAATTTTTATATTATGGATGTATTTATTCCCATAAGAATCATATCTTTAATGTAAATCATTTTGTTCTATTTGAAATATAAAATTAATTTTTATTAATTAAATATTTTTAAGAATTCAATGAGTTCCACTACACTCTCTTATAAAATTGAACCACTTATAATCATTAATAAACACATAAAAAACTATTTTTTCAGTCAATAACATCCTACATACATTCCTATAATCCCTCTCCAAATTCTATATCTCTTATTTTAGCCAGAACACTATCATTAGTGGTCTTATAGTGTTAAGTAAATGATGTGGTTCGAGGAAAAGATATCGTTTTTAATCAAGTATTTCTAATTTTTTTTATTCTTTCCGTAGATGAAAATTTTATTAAGCCATGATTAAATAACAAATACAGAATCCTAAATATATTTATATGTTATTATTTTAAAATCATCACCTAAAAACATTTCCACTTCCATCGAATGGAAAAATAATTAATCATTCGTGTGAACGTAGATCTACCGTACCACGAACTAATGAAATTCATTTTATAGCACTGTATATCGAGACTAGTTATAATAAAAGAATTATAATTTCCTTATTATATTCATGAAAAATTTATTACTATTAAAATTTAATATTTAATTTGTGTTCTTACCTTTCCATGCTCATAAAAATGATAACGTAGTTTGTTCATACGTGTGAATTATCACATCCCCAAAGCGATTTGATTTGTTTTTATCACCACATAACATGTATGATATATATAAGTATATTAAAATTATTAATATTATTTTAATTATATTATTATCATTATGTAATTATAAAATAATACTTACCTTATTTCCATAATGATTATTGAAAAATGGAAACATTACTCATGAAAACGTATGACTTAACGTCTCCATGGTTGTAACATAATTCATTTTTATATCCATTTTTAATAAAATAATTTAAAATATAATTGATTTATAAAAGTTTTTATTATTTCATGAATATTATTCTAGAGATTATGGACTAATTACCACTATTTTTATATACACCATTCCAATATTATTTTGGAATCAAGTACCGAATATCACCAGAACACCTGAAGTGAACATAAATAATCTTGTAATTGTTATAGGATGCTCCTAAGTGATACTTAAGTTATAATAATTTTGAGAAATATCATAAATAAATTAAATAACTAACCTATGTTTATTGTTTTGGAAGGTAAATATTGTACATGATAAGTCAGACTCAAGGTAAGAGACTTTCTATAAATATCCTTTCATTATGGCATATATTGATGTTATAAAACCACATTATTGTATGAGATGTTTATACAACACTATTGACATATCATATCAAAAATTTATTTAATATCATTTTTAATGTTTTCTAATATTTTATTCTTTTATGGAGATTATAATTCAAATATATTAATGTGGTATTGTGCACATTTATTTGAAAATTTCTTTTTAAATGTTTAAGGATTATATTTCAAATAATTTTACTCCGTGTAAATATTCAGGATATTATTATATATGATCTATTTTATGGATATAAAAGTATTATAAAGGATATTTTATATCAATTTTTAATTTCATTCAAATGTTTTTAAAATAAATATTTTTACTTGTTTTATACATAACATTATTACAAACAATGAGGGAAATGTTCATTTCATAACGTACAGAACAAAAATAATTTTTTACCAGTGTTATTATTATTTAATTTATTGTTTCTATTGAATTTTTAAATGTTTTATTAAATTAAAATCCTTATTTTCCTATTATTGTATTTTGGAATTAAAAATGGGGTTTTAAAAGAAAAGGGTATTTTTTTACGAAAGTGTTTTCTATATGGGAATAGAAAAGATCTTTAAAAGGGTTTTATGATTAGAGTGCTTTATTCATGAAATGGTACTTGAGAATTATATGAAACATGTGATACCTATAAATCTTATATGAAGTGATTATTCCAATTATTGGTCATAGGTGATCCCAATACAGCCTATACGAAGGGTTAATCCCCATTATAGCTCATGAAAAATGTGTGATCCTGATATAGCTTATATGAAGGGTGATCCCCATTACATATCTCTAATTCATTATGTATGGAAGTTGAACAAATGGTTTTTTTGTTTTTAATACTGACATGTATTGTATATGGATGTATGGTTATTCCAATTTATTGGGATTTGGATGGTTTTAATGAATACTATTCTCTAAGTCAGCTAATGGATGTTTAATTTCTTTATATGGGTTTTAATGATTTTATTTGATAAAGATGTGTGTTTTTTAGTGAAAATGTTTTATTTCATATTATGAAATAACATTGAAGATAAATGTAAATGTTATATTATTTTTCATGTTTTTAATAGACTAATAGCTTCCTTTTTTCTTATATCCCTTATTAAGATTTTTGGCTCAAAATTGTTTTTTAAAATTTATTTCATATGGTTTAAGGGGGAATAAATACAAGGATGAGATCAAGGGGATAATTATTAATATTTATCATGAAGATAAATCATGTTTTATTTTAAAGAGTTCTATATTTTGCAAAAAAATAGATATTTAGTATAACGGTCCCCTTGTTATGTATGGGTTTACTTGTTAAGAGTTTTAACTAATTATCTAAAACACTAAACTGAAAAGATCATTGAATGTGAAATCTTGTTCAATAACACTACGATTTGTAATGTTTATGGATGGGTCATTATAGTTGGTATCAAAGGATGGTTTAAACAACTTTAGAGATTAGGATTTCTTCTTAAAACTTATGTATATAATCATGGGATTATAATTTTAAGGATGATAATAAGTTTAATGTCATAGAAATCATTTTTAAGATTTAAAATATGAAATTTTTAGGTAACTAATAGTATTTTTGAAGGCATTAAATTATGAGGAAACTATAGGTTATTACATTTTTGGATGAAACATGAATAATATGAGATAAAATTTTAGTTTAAAAAATTTTATGGTTATTTCTAAGTATGTTTCTCACATTTCTAGTAATGTTATAATAATTTTGTTTTAGAAAAGAATCATGAAGGTCTGAAAACAAACCATTGTGTCCGAAAATGCCACTAGAATAGAACCAATAACCAAACTGTGACAATGGTGCATCATCTACCATTTGCCTATGTGTATTCATAGTTAGTATGGTTTTTTATTTTTATTTCAATGATTTGATGGATGAAGAATGTATTTATTTTTCTGACATATTTTTTATTGAATAAATAACATTGGTATTGGAAAATTATTTAATGATTAAATATTTAATGTAATTTCCGAAGGTGTTTACTATTTTACGAACCATTTATGGTTGATTTAAATAGAATAATATGTGATATTATTTTTGGAATAAATATTTAATTATATTTTGGAATAGTATAAGATTTTATTGTGGATTTCTGATGATTTAGGTTATTTTTGGAAATGGCTAGCGTATCTTGAAGATAATTAGAGAAATTAATTATTTATATAAGATTCATGACTAATTGATGTAATTTAAAGATAATTATTAATATTAAAAATAGAAGACTATGTGACCAAATACATTTGGATTTTGGTATTCAATATTAGTTTGAATTATTTTGGGTAATTTTAAGGTCAATTATTTATAAAATGGTTTATGGTGATCTTTGGGTATTACCATTGAAGTTTAAAGAATGAATTAGTTTTTCATCATATAAAGGTTTATTATTTTTAAGGTATTTTCTTATATTAACGTAACTATTTTTTTTGCTTAATGTTTGGAGATATGATAAAGAAAAATTTAACCTTTTAAGGATTAAGTGATTCTTTAAAAGTTGATTATAGTGCTTCAAGAATGAAACTTTTATCTTAAATACTCATTATTTGGAGAAAAATAAGTTTATGATAGAAATTGATTATCGGATGAAACTCTATTTTTCATGTAAGTATATTTTAATTATTTTATTAATCTAGGTAGTAATATAATTCCTCAACAATGTGAAAAGGATCTTAAAACAAAAACTTTATCCATTTACTTTTCTTACTAAGAAATTAAGGACCATTTAACCCATTACAGATTTATGGTTTTGTGTTGGTGAACTTTATAATGACCATGTTCTATGCCAATATCCAATAAAATGATTGTTTTTTCTCTTACATTTCATTGTTTACCTAAATGGAACCCATGTATGTGTTATCTCAGGTACCCTTCTTATTTTCAGTTTTTTCTTTTAAAGTGTTAGTTTTATTAATTATTTTTTTTATGATGTGTGATTTCAATAATGGTGTTTTGAATAGTTGAACCATCATTACCTAGAATCAGTTCAAATTTGAAGGATTCAATTCATTAAATTTGGGATAATTTAAAATCCCATGTTTTTAATGAAAAAACTATGTTAAATAGCACACAAGGTATGCTACATTAATCTTAAAGGCACATCAAAATATTATTATTTTCTATGATAGTTATCACGTATTTGTTATAATGGAGGGTATAAAAAGGATTAATTAAAATTTAAAAATATGGTTGACACATGAATATATATTTAATTTTTTTATGATCAATTATTTGTAAATTAAAATGAAAATTTTATAAAATAAAGGTAAATATATTTATGAAAAAATATTTAAATGCAATCATTTGTGTTTATAAAATTATCATTTCACTTTATATGGATTATATTATTGAAATTTATATATTATGTATTCAATATAATGTTTAAAATTCCTTCTATGTGTTTTCTAGACATGATATAAGAAAAAAATCCAATTTTACTCATAAAAGAAATATATTTTTAAAAAAATACAATTCTTTCACCTTTTGATGGTGCACTTGTTTTAAATATAGTTTTTGAAAATTTTATAAATTTTATATGAAAAAATAAAATTCTTCTATAAAATAGAAATATTATAATATAATATGGTTTAATTTTTGGTATTTTTCTGATAATTTTTATGTTTCTATGAATAGTGAAAAAATAATAAATATTAATTAAAAGCAGCTTTTTCATTTAAATAATTTATAATGTTAAATTATATTTTATATTGGTTTTAATGTAAAATTAGAGAAATTTTATATAATTTAATCCAATTTATGTAATTTGAATCAATTTTACATTAAATTTGGATATAAAAACATTTCAATCTATTTAGTATTTTAACTATAAAAAATCATTTTGTCATTCTGTCAACGAGATTCATTTTTAATTAATTTTAGTCAATTATGTGTTCTGAATTATTAAAAATGGATTCAATATTTTGAATTATATGTTATAATTTTTTTAAATTGGAACCTTTTATTTTTGAACAATATTAATAATAACTTTAGTAATTTTTTATTACCATGGTTAGGGGTAAATCAGGTAATTAAGTGTAAAAACAAAATTTTAAATATTATACAATTGTTTTTTCTAGAAATGGGGATAAACTCGTTTGTTTAAGGTTCAAACTTTTCCAATCTGTTTCTAATGGGTTTTTTCGTAGAACCGGAAACATCCAATGATTCTATATCCATTTGGACCTACTTTCCAAAGGTACGTGCTCATTAGTTGTGGACCGATGAGGCTTAAGAATTTTCATTGGTTGAGAGGATGGGAGGTCAGGCTCATCACAGCCTTTTGGGGGGAATTATTTCCTACTCCAGGACTCTATCATAGATTTATGTTATGTTCAAGAATCCTTAATAATTCACCAAATCTAAAAATGAGTTTTCCTCTAGATCCTTCAATCAATGATTAATATGTATGGGATTTAGAGAATATTTTTTATGTATTTGAGGTTATTCATTGATGGAGAATCATCTGTATGTATTGGAGATTCTTATTCAATGGTATCCTTCAAAACATTATATAGAAATCTCTTGGTCATTATTATGACCATACTGGTTTTAAATCCACTCAGTGGGGAACTTGAAGTTTATTGTCATTCAGAAGGACATGTATTATTTCAGAGTTGGGATCGTACCCACAGATGGGCTACCTACGTATCCTTGTTAAAGGGGAATCAGAACCCATGTAGTTCGGGAATTAATATATAGTTTAACGTCATGCGGGCTAGATGAGAATTAATGGGTTATGGGATTGAACCTTAGAAAGGTTTCCTATGAAAATTAATTTTAAGGTAGAGATCAAAGTCCACATAGTTCCATTAAGAAGTGTGGCTCTTACATATGATTAACAGCCTAAACAGGTTTTTTGTATTTAATTTTACACTCTAAGATCACGTGAGTCATGCTCGGTGTGAGAAACAAGAGATATCAGTAAACATGACAATTTGTGCCATGAAAGATGTGGTCACAAGGAATGATATGGGGATTATGTATGTGTGACTGCCCAAGTAGATGAAGACTAGGATTTACTTCCAGAAAGAAGCCTAAGAACAAGGTACAAAACGATATTCATGCTTTATGGAGTTTTCGATACTATAACTTGGGGCTTACTCCTCTGGATAATGCTCAAATTAGGGGGGACTTATGATGGGGGATTACTCTTGAAAACGAGGCCCAGGTTAAGGGAAATTATTACTAGGGATTACTCCTGAGAAGGAGGCCCAGGTTAAGGGAAATTATTACTGGGGATTATTCTTAAAAAGGAGGCCTAAAGTTAAAGGGCACTTGGGGATTACTCCTAAGGTGGATTCCCATTAACAGGGTCCATAATTTTTTTGTGCTTTATGGAGATTTAGATTCTGAATTTGGGGCTTACTCTTAAGAAGGATGCCCATTATGGGGGATTTCACTTATGATCGGGGATTATTCCTAAGAAAGATGTCCATATCAGAGATTCTCTTATCTTAAAGGATGAGGTTGAATGAAGGGATCCTCTAATCGTAGTGATATAAAGATATATAAATCATAAGTTTTTGAGAGATGTTCCACCAAACCCCTTTCAGATAAGGAAACCAACAAAGGAGCCATGCCACAAATGGCTTCAAAGAAGGTTTTGAAAGATAAATCTTGAAGAGGAGAGGGGGATTTGAGGAAATGAAGTGAATTGGAAGGAGGCACACAAGTATTGGTCTTGCGTGCAAGTCCTGGTCATGCAAGTATACTTGTGCGACATGATTTCACTTGGGTGACAAAGATCTTATAAGGTAATACTTAGGATACTTTGAATTGGAGCCCTTAGTATCATCCCTAGAGGCTTTCAGATGGGTGGTGTGCAAGTTTCCTTGAGAGGGAAAGGCAGCGTGCAAGTATTACTAATTCCCTTAAAGGTCTGGATACTTAGGCGTACAATTATTGATGAGTTCTAATACTTAGGCCATATTCTTCCTCTTTAGATATTCCATTATAGGTAAAGAATTACCTTATAAGTGTTCGGAAGACTTCAAGCAGAGATTAGGGTGACCAGAGCTCAATTCTAAGTTTTGGATCTTTCCATACATTGAAATGGGGTTCCATAGGGGGTATTTATATGCTATTGAACACCTTGGGTGAAAAAAGAATAGGGCGTGCAAGTGACGTGTGCGACCCATATGTGGCACGCAAGTGACTTGCGTGACCATAAGGAAACTTGCGAGACCCATGTATAAATGGTTCCTTTTTCATGGCTTTGTTAATTTTTGATGTTCTTCAAAGGATGAATCTCTTTGTGCTTAAAGAATTTCCCTTTTCCATTCATTAGAAACTATGATGGAAAGGAGAGTCATCAAAAGTCCCCCCCTTAGAGTCAGATCTGAAAAAGGAAGGCAGATTTGACTCTGAGGAAAATGAGAAACAAGGTGTTGTGGCCTGCAAGTAGTAGGCACACAAGTATTGTTCTGGCATGCAGGTTTCGGCATGCAGGGGTACGACGTCACCTGTAAATATGCGGGCAATACTTCAAGCAAACCACCCAGCTTCAAACGCTTTTGACCTCTCAGCGCGCAAGTAACTTGGCTTTCTCTCGTTCATGCTTATGTTTGTTGCGTCACACTTATGTAGTCTGTTTTTGACATGCGCACCAGTACTAGCATGGTAAAACATGTGCGACCGGATTAGACTTGCGCATCAATTTTAGACTTGCGCGCCTTAACGCCTTAGCCATTTTTTTTATTTCTTCAAAAATTTTATGAAAAATCAACTTACATAAAAGTTAATTATTCGATATTTGTGCAGATTCAATGGCTCCCAAAATAATTTTAATGACAGATGAGTTGGCTAGCAAGCGGATTGATGACATGATGAACATCATTGGCCATGATTACTATGATATTTGTGACAACACTCTCCCAGATTTGGCCAAGTGCTTGAAGATATACCACGTCAATTTCTCACAAATTATTTAATTTCCTTAATATGGACATGGCCATCTGCAAGGAGTCTATGTTCTAGAGACAAAAAACTATCTCCAACATTCTTGTTTTCAAACATACACCAACTTTTCTTCAACAAATGTTTCTGTTGCAGGAACATTTTCTAATGCTAGAATAGTGGAGAAGGCCTATATAATGCATCATATCCCTTATGCCCCATATCTGAAACCTCAAAATCCTGAGTTGAAACCGCATTGTTATCCCTCTATTTCAATTATGTTTTGTTTTAAGAGCAGCAACAATGGTGTGAAATTTTAAATTTTTCATCCATGCCTTTTCCTTGCTGATATGAAAATAGAAAACCCATGGGCTGAAATGTTTTCAACTTCCGGTTGGTGAAGAGAAGACTATCATGACATTAGAACAATATCTGTAAATAGAACTCTCTCTAAATGGATCTTTACTTCCAATGCTCCATTATCAAAATCCATGTATCCATCTTCCAAGTCTCTTGGGCAGAAACAGAGTCACTGTTTGATTAGAAAAAAATTTTCTCAAACCGTACTCAAGAACATTCTTTTACAATTGTTCCATGAAGAGTTGGTATCACTGTGTCTCTTATTTTATCCAGTTGAATGAATGAATTCTAGGTGGTTGCTGATGAATCTTGGAATTCCGTAAATCAAATGAAGAGTTATGTTGAAAGCCTCTTTTAATTCTTGAAAAAGAGAAGAGACTCGAATCTGTGGATTTCCTTCTAACTCTTGTGCATGAAAGAAAAACACTTTCATATTCAATCATTTGTGCCTGCATTCTCCTACTACTTACTTTAATTAATTTTACCTAAGCCAATGGGCCTATTAAGCATATTCTGATTTTTTATAGGGTGATACAAACAACCTCACAAACTTTGCATCTTTTGATGCTCAATATTGCCTAAATCTTACAATATGTATGTTTAGTGAGCTGGGACTCAACTTTTGTTCAGAGTTCCCTTATCTTTTGTTGGTAGTTTTAATTTATGCACGTCATATATGAAAAGAAATAGGATAATGTTTAAAGGTCAAATATCTTTGACCAAATGGATTAAAATTGACAGAATTCCTTGATAATTTGTTTGATAACATATTACCACATTTGAGTATGGAAGTGAAAATTGTAAACTGTGAATTAAGAAATTTTGAATATGAGGAATGACATTGGAAAAGGGCTAAAATTCATTAGAAAATGTATTTCTTAAGAATTATGTTACCACTAGTTGACAAACCCGTTAGGGGGTTGAAGTATGCAGGGCCACTTAAAGGGAATTAGCTGCATTGTCTAATAATAACATCATTTGGCTGACAGGTCTGTTATGTAGACTACTTGTTCAAGGACACCTAGGGGAACATGATTCATATTCATGAAAAATAACTCTCAGAAATTTTACTTTTATATTGCTAAAAATCAATGGAAGTTTATGAAGATTCAAATTTTCTAAAGCATAGAGTTTGTTGTATCGAAAGGGGTACTTTTTTTGACAACAAAATAAGACGGATCCATTAATGATGGAGATCAGCAGAAATACAGGAGCATAACCACGATGGAAAATGATTGAGCCAAAGCAAATCCTCGTAGGGAGGGCCAATGCCTGCCATCTTGTGAGCGGCTTCATTCGCTTCCCTTCTAATAAATGAGAAATTGCAGGAATTGAAGCCTTGTCTCCGCGAGTGAATACACCGGATAATGGGACCGAAAGGTTGAAGCCCGCCATCAGTGAGATTGATGGCATTGATTACAGTGAGACAGTCGGATTCGATGTGAATGGAATCCCAACCGCAATCTTTTGCGAAGTTTAATCCAGCAAGGATGGCGGCGGCCTCCGCGACTGAGGGCTCCCAAAGTGCATAATGTGCTTCGTATTTGGCAGCGATAGGATTTCCCAGGTTGTCTCGGGCCAGTAAACCTAGTCCAACTGGGCAGCGAAAGGGGTACTTGAATATAGAGAGGATATTACCAATAGAGATTGTCAAATAATTGGATGAATGTCACTCCTAAGAAGGTCTGACCCAAACGCAGGGAAGGGAAATATAAACCATAAACTTGAATACTTTGAGATCATGAAAAATAATATTGGACAAATATGTTAAGGATGGATGTTTTTGTGGATCCCTACATATTGTCATTAAGACCAATAAGGACAAAAGAGGTTTTCCACCTAAGAATGAAATTAAAACTATTTAACAAACCCGTAAGGGGGTTGAATTATGTAGGCCCACTTAAGGGCATTGACCTTATAGTCAAATAATATCATCTTTTGGCTGATAGGTCTGTTATGTAGACTACTTATGGTAGGCCGCCTAAGGGCACATGCTGCATAGTCTGGCAAAAGAATTCTCAGGAATCAAACATTTTGTGACCAGAAGTCAAGAAAAGGGTTAGGGAGATCTGGAAGTATTTATGTTTAGGAGTATGACACATGAAACTGGTTATTGTCCAATGCAGGAAAGAGATACACAGACTAATGCTATCCATAATCCTGTTGTGGCTGGGTCCTGAATTGAGATGATGTACTTCACTACATATCCCATAAGGATCGGAATCAAGACATATGTAGTTCTTGAAATACAGTTTAACATCATGTCGGATGAGAGTGTAGGAGATATTAGTTTAGGGTCTTAGAGCTCGGACCATAATGAGGAATACACATTGTGTGTTTTATAAACCTGATGTGAATGAAGACTAGGGTTTTCATACCACATTCATGTTTTCATAGGGGAATGTTTCAGCCAAAGGACTAAAAGTAGAATTTGGGGTTTGGCCCAAAGACTTGGGGGGTGGGTTTGAGGGATGCTTGAACGTTCCTATGTATCCCATAAGGATGGGAATCAAGACATATGTAGTTCTTGAAATACCCTATGTACAGATTTGGATCGTACATGTGAAGGGTGAAAAGGAACTTTAGTGCAATGATGTTTGGATCCAAGATTAATGGTTTGAGCATTTCCATGTATGAATGTAGTATTTGAAATATAACATGATTGGAGATCAAAGTCAATGATTATTCCCTCTTAGTAAAGGGACAATGAGGGACTGTATAGTTTAACATCGTATAACAAGGAGGATGGTGTTGCACAGTTTAGTTTAATGTAGTAGGGACAAAATGGACGTACACAGTTTAACGTCATGTGGGACAAAGGTGAAACAAAGTGAAGATATTGGTTTTGGGATGCTTCAGGGATCATCATCGTATGAGATGAAGGTTAATTGATTTGAAGAGATTGGTTTTGGGCTGCTTCACGGATCAACATCGTATGAGACGAAGGTGAACTGATATGAAGAGATTGGTTTTGGGCTGCTTCACGGATCAAAATCGTATTAGATGAAAGTGAACTGACGTGAAGAGATTGGTTTTGGGCTGCTTCATGGATCAACATCGTATGAGAGGAAGGTGAACTGATGTGAAGATATTGGTTTTGGGATACTTCACGGATCAACATCGTATGAGACGAAGGTGAACTGACGTGAAGAGATTGGTTTTGGGATGCTTCATGGATCAACATCGTATGAGACCGATGTGAACTGATGTGAAGAGATTGATTTTGGGCTCGAACATTGGTAGGTTTCCTGTGTACCCAACCTAGAAGGCAAGGATCAAATTCTGCTTACTTCAATTGTAGAATGAATTGGTGATCAAGTTGTATTTGAGGACAACCCGAATATGATGTTGGGACTTACGCATGGTTAGCAGCCCAGAGAAGGTGTTATGGTTGAAGCTCATCTAAGCTCATGTGAGTCATGCTCGTAGTGAGAAACAAGAGATAACAACAATTTAATGACACAATGTTTTTCAATGGAAAATTCCCTTCTTATATTTATGTCATTAAATAACATGAAAACACAAAATAATGAACTACTAAGTGATAAGTGACCTCTAAACATAATTTTTTCACCCCTATGTTTGGAATTTTGAAAATCCGACATACTCTGTTGTGTTGAAGATGATTTTTGGAGTCTAATGAAACAAAAATAATTTTTGGTGAATAGTGACCTACCCTTATGAATAGTAACATACCCTTATTAATAGTAATATGACCCTTATGAATAGTAAATCATCTAACATAAGAGTAACATTACCTATGAATAATAAAATAAAATTTAGACATCTTAGAAAGTGACAATTTGACCTTAGTAAACGTTTTTGGTATTTTATAAGTCAAATAATTAATTATAATTAATTAATTAATTCAAAATAATATTTATTTTCCTTAAATGTATTGATAAATTATTGAATCAATTTCTAATAGTTTTAGATAATTTTATGATACCCTACGTATTTTTTAGAAGCACTATAAAATGAGTTTTAATCTTAAAAACTGATTTTTTAAGTAAATTATGATTTTAATTAAATATTAAATTAATAATATTTAGAAAATTATTTTTGAAAAATGGACTTCAATTTTGGATTATACATGTCGAAAAATGTTTGGGGTAATTTTTTGGGATTTTTCTAAGATACATGAATTTTGTATGAATAGTGAAATATCGTAATTTACAAAATAAGCTAAATAAGCTAATTATAGGGTCATGTGTGATGTTCTACTGATGTAAGCCCACTTGGATTGGGATTAAATTATAAAATTAATATTCTTGGTCTTTCAAGACTCACTATTTCTTCTCTTAGGTGAAATTAATAAACTAATGAATTTTATATTAAGGAAACCCCTCTCCCCTCCACTATAAAAGCCACCCTTCACACCCTCATTTCCTCACACCTCTCAAGTTCCAGACCTCCTATAAACTCTGCCCAAACATCTTCCCTATCCCCTCCCCCACGTCCAAATTCTGTTGGAATGATCAAAAGACCAAGACTAGCTTCTTTAAAGAGGATCTCAAGAGGAAGATTTAAGAGGTAATTTCCCTCTCTCTTCTCCTTTAATTTCCTTTCAAGTTCATGTTCGTTTATTGATCTCTCCCCACCTATCTTAATAAAATTTGTTTTTTAAATCCAATATTATACATATAATGTAATTTTATGATTATACTGGTATATTATATCATCCAACCCACTTTCTCTCTTCCTTTTATTTTATTAAAGAGAATGTTGTTCATGAGGTGTTAATTTTTCACCTTCAAGAACGACATGCTTTATTCTTCCATTTCTACCTTCAGATATGGTCATAAAACCATTTGTATGGTTGAACCATAATAGTTTATGTGTATTATGTTCTATTAAATATACTGTAAATAACCTATGGACATATTACTAAGTGATAAGTTAAAACAAGTTCATTGTGATCCAAAACCCCCCAAATTGACCCAAATAACCATCATTTAATTCTTATCAAACGATTCATCCACATGGATCTAATTTAATTCATTATAAAATAATTCAAGATCCTGTAATATCATTAATGACATGTAATTTCATTTCTGGATGTTTACTCATGTTCTACTCAAACATCAATTTAAGAATACAACTAAACCACTCAAGAAAACCATAAAAATGAACATCCCCAAACAATGTTGTTAAACTCTATAAGTCATCCAAAGGAACATAATATGAAATAATGAAACCATAATAAACCCTATTAATGTATAAAAAGTTCTGGAATTTCTAATTAATGAATATAATATCATTATATAGGACATTAAAGAGAAGGAGGCATTCGAGTACAAGGTAAGGGGAAATTCTCGAACCCAACATTCACCCTTCAGGTTCTACCTCTTTCACTCCATTTTTGATATGGTCACTCCATAAAGATAATTTTTAATCATTTTATTTCCTTTTCTAGGATATACATATTTTCTAATGAAGTTTATGTGAATACAAATGTTTTCTGAAATAACGTTTCTCTTAAGAACTCAAGTTTTACCTCTCATTCAAGGTTGATGGTTCTTGTATCAAGTATGTCATTCCATCTTTATTTTGGGAAACCAAAGTTTATGAATGTGTTATTATGTGATGAAACCCATTAATTTTCATGGTTTATTTATGTTCATTTATTTTATATTTTTATTGTGTCATGCATGATAAATGATAATGTTATGATTTGACGGGTGCGCCCGAAATTATATAGCGCTCCAATGCATTGGGTAAAGTGATGAATCTCATGAGTAAATGTGAAATGATGTGTGAACAAGATGATAGCTTGGTTCAAATGTATGTGTGGTAGTTAACCACTAAGACATGATGTTTCATTTTTATGCATTTCCACATTTTAAGCCATTTATTTATGCTCTTCTCATGTTCATGATATTTTTCCCATGTTATTATTATGCTCACCCCATGCTATATTGTTCTTATCTATCCTCTTACTGGGCTTCTCGATCACCCCTTTTGATGTATATACTCAGGTGTCTACATGTACTAAGGAGAGAACAAGTGTCAATAAGAATCTAGAGATAAATAAATTAATTAAATTTTTATGCTTGATGCCATATTTTTTTTATGTATGGTCCTAGTTTTCCCCAGACACTAAACCTTTTGATCCTCAATGTGTAATGCTATTATGTTGTTTATCTTTAAAATGATGTAATATTAAAGTAAAAAAAGGCAAGGTCGATATAAAAAACCCTAACTATTCACAGTTTAACATCATGTGGGACGTATTTAGGGACTGTTTCATAGTTTAAACATCATACAGGATGAATAGGTACAGTTTAACATCATGTTGGATGAATAAGGGACTATTTATAGTTTAACATCATGCTGGATGAAAAAGGGGGAAAAAGTTTAACATCATGTTGGACGAATGAGGGACCTATGCAGTTTAAAGTCTTGCAACAAGGACTATAGGGATTATGCAATTTAATGTCTTATAGTGAGGACTATTGGGGACAATCCAGTTTAAAGTCTTGCAGTGAGTACTATTGGTGCTGCACAGTTTAGTGTCATGTAGTAGGGACAAAAGGTATAATATAGTTTAAAGTCTTGTAGTGAGCACTAAAATAGTATAAGGTCATATGCATGGACCATTGCTGCACAGTTTAGTGTCATGTAGCTAGGACGTCACAGTTTAACGTCATGTAGGATGAATAAGTATAGATGTTACACAAATTACTTATTCAAGAATCATGCATTGGTTAGAGTTGTAAAGAGTTCTCTATCCATGGAGATTAAAAAATAAGCTCCATTAAAGCAGACCTTATGTATTGAGTAAGGTACTTCCCATTTTGGCTTGAGATTTGGAGGCTTCTTTCCTGGTATCATTGGATTTATGAGGACCAATACCATTTTTTTTGAATGAATGAACGAAGACAAACTTTTTTTTTAAAGCTAATGATATTTGATTCTGATAGACATCCAAGTTGTGAAGGGTGCACAATATTTTTTCATCTAATCATTCCAATTCATCCAATCACTTTTGAGATTATTCATCTCTAGATGACTGATCAAAAATGGCTACTCTGAGAGAAGGTAATTGGACCTCAATGGGCAAGACTGCTTCTGTACAATATACCATTGAATATGGAGGTGACTGCATAGCAGTGCAGGTGGTGGTCCAATAAGCCCATAAAGCATGAAAAAGGTTATCAGGCCATGATTTATTATATTTATCTACTATCTTTTGCAGTATGTTTGAAAGATTATTATTGAAGGCCTCTATTTGGCCATTGGATGCTGCATGATATCGAGATTAATGGTTGGATTTGATGTTGAATTTATGATACACCTTCCTTACCTCAGATGAACAGAAGTTGGTGCCATTGTTCGTCAAAATGGTTTGAGGGACACCAAATATGGTAATGATGTTAGACTTGATGAAGCTAACAATGATTTTATAAATAACTTCTTTGAGAGGTATTGCCTCTTCCCATTTGGAAAAGAAGTCAGTAGCAGTAAGAATATACTTAAACTGCTTGGATGTAGCTGAAGGGTAAGGTCCTACTACATACATTCCCCATGTGGCAAATGGACATGAGTATTTAGCTGTATGAAGCGAATTTGGGGTTGATGAATGAAATTGGAATATACTTGGCAAGAATGACACTTCTTAGTGAAATCAACACAATCTTGTATCATTGAAGGTTAGAAGTATCCAAGACTTAGAACTTAATCAGACAGTCTATGTCTAGACTGGTGGGCACCACATACTCCTATATGTACTTCGTTCATAATGGCCATTGTATCTTCACCATCAATAAATATGAAGATAATTCCATCAAAACCTCGCTTGTAGATAATTTTTTGGTGATCTATGCTATCATAAAGAGTAAAATTGACCACACATCACCAGATTTGTTCTTTCCAAGCTCTATAAGGTGGGAGTATTCCATTTTGAAAGTATTCCCTGATAGGTGTCATCCATCATGTAGTATGACCATATGGTTCAGAAATGGGAATAATTTCATTGATTTCCACTATTCTAATTTGAACAAAAGGTGAAACTATACAATAGTGGGCAATACTGATGATTGTTTCATCCCGATTTGGATCTTCCAGAGCTATGGCTACATTAGCCAGTGCATCAGCTTGAGCAATTTGTGATCATGGGACATAAGAAACTTTTGATTCCGAAGGAAATTATGCCATTAACTCTCTAACTTAATCATAAAAATGGATTGAATCTTCTTTTCTGATGGCATAATCCCCATTGACTTGTTTGATTACCAAGTCGGAATCACCTTTAACCTTCATGTGATTCGACTGTGCCTGAAGCACCAAATCCAATCCTACGATGGGAGCTTGAGATTCTACTTCATTGTTTGTACCACCCTCCAACAATAAGAAGGAATAGGGTAATACTTCCTTTTCTGGGGAAATAAGAACAATTCCTATCCAAACTTTATTGAATTTAGGATCTTCCAATTTCTTCTTTATTGGACTTCTGGAATCACCATAAAAGTACTTTTCTCATGTTTTAAGATTATCTTGAATAGAGAAGAATTACTCATCAGGAAGTTCAGTATCTAAAGATGTATCTTCTAATGAAGGGTGTTGAGTATGGAAATGAGCCAGAGCTTGGCCGTTTATTTCCTTTTAATACACATACTGGATATCAAACTACTACAGAATAACTACCCACCTTGCCAGATGTCCTGTAAGAATTTGACGACAAAGGATAAATTTGAGCGGGTTATTGAGATATACCAATTGGACCTCATGATGTTTCAAGTAGTGTCTCAATTTATGAACTACAAAGATTAATTCTAGGAAACACTTTTCAATACATGAATATCGGGTTTTTGCCTCAAGCATAGTTTGACTGAGATGGTAAAGGCTGTTTTCATTCCCAACATAATTATTTTGGGAAAGGAAGGCACCCAATGATCGCTCTAAAGATGTCACATAGAGAATAAGTGTTCGTCCAACAACATGTTGCGTTAATACTAGTGGACACAAGAGATATTTCTTTAGGATATCAAATACCTCTTGGCAATCTTTAGTCCACTGGTAAGTGACTCCCTTCTTCATCAATTTGGTGAAGGGTAAACACTTTCTTGCCAAATTGGTGATGAAACGAAGAATATAGGCCAAGTGTCCTTGAATTCCTCTTTATTATTTCAAATTTCGAGGAGGTGACATACTAAGGATTGATTTTTTCTTCTCATGATGAACTTTGATACCATGAAGGCGTACAACAAAGCTGAGAAATTTTCATGTGGTTACACCAAAAGAAAATTTCAAGGGGTTTATCTTCAAATTGTGTTGTTGATGTTTTTGGAATATAATATCCAGATCGGCCAAATAATCCCAACGTTGTTTGCATTTAACCACTTAATCATCCACATAAAATCAACAAATTTTCCTAAAAAGGTTTGAAGATACGGTGCATGACACGTTGATACATTTCACATATATTCTTCAGGCCAAAGGGCATTAACTGATAGAAAAACACACCTTGAGGGGCTCTGAAGGCTGTAGATTCTTCATCTTCTAGAGCCATTCAGATTTGATTATACCCAAAATATCCATCCATGAAAGGGAGTGCTTTATATCAAACTGTTGCATCAATTAAGAGTTCTGTGATTGGAACTGGAAAATCATCCTTGAGACAATGCCAATTAAGATCTCTGAAATCAAGGAAAACTCTAATTTTTCTATTCTTACTTTTCACATGGACAATATTATCCAGCCATTTGGGATATTGAACTTCTTTGACTTAGTTAGCCTTGATAATATTATCCACTTCAGCTTCAATTTTGGAGGCATAAGTTGGGTGTTTTCTTCTTACAGCTTTCTTGAATCATCGATGTTCTTTTGAAAAACCCATATGATGAGTGGAAACATCAGAATCAAGACCTTTCATTTCAGTATAATTCCAAGAAAATATATCTCTATTTGGCTTTAAAAAGGAATTATACATTTCTTTCTGTTCAAGAGTCATGGTCGCACTAATTAAAGTAGGGCGTGGATCTTCATTTGCACCCAGATTTATTTCTCTAAGTTCATCCATAGTGGTAGAGATACCCTCTTCAAATGCTGGAGGAGCATCCCTGAGATCTTCCTCTTCTTCTCAATATGTGTTACTTATTCTGTTTCTACTTGCATAGTAGATGATGAAGTAAAATTTCCATTATCAGGAGAGAAGTTAAAATTTGAACATCTTGAAGAAGAGAATACCATTTCTGACCCTATTGATGAGGAAGGGTCTTCCTTGGGTAATAAAGAGGATATGATGGATTGAGAATTGATATCATCGTTCATCTCTAACATATCTATAACTTCTTCTGGACTGGTTGATGAAGTATAGAATTTATGGATTTTAGCGGATGAAATGAAGACATCTCCATTTAAGCTTTCATCATTTCCTAATGAATCAACAATTTCTACCATGCTGTCTGGATTGGTTTCTGTAACTGAAATTATGGAAGTTTCCATAAGTGTATTTGGATTTGGGTCTATCCTGTAAGTTTTACTGATATGAAACACATAATTTGTACTCACTTGTATGAATGGGTTTACTGGAATCTTTTCCAAACCATATGGAGCATTAATTTTGGTAACCTCCCTTGTCATTGATTTCTCCTTTCCATCCATGTGAAATAATTCTGCCTCAATGTATTGAGATTCACATGTTTTAAATG
The DNA here is from genome assembly GCA_963277665.1 of Viscum album. NCBI lineage: Eukaryota > Viridiplantae > Streptophyta > Magnoliopsida > Santalales > Viscaceae > Viscum > Viscum album. The sequence goes on from OY728130.1 coordinate 403,926,129, forward strand.
GGGTTTTATCACCATTCAATTTCCCAATTTGAACATTCAAACAATATTTGAGACACTGATGGTATGACGAAGGTATGACCACATGTTGATGTAGACAAGGTTTTTTAAGAAAAATGTTGAAGGATGTTTCATGATGAACAACCCTGAAATATGAATTGGATACAAGGTCTCCAAACGGAGTTCTGAGTGTAATCCCTATCAGAGGTTCTTGTTCATTTTTATCATATCCTTGCAATATCAAAGTGGAAGGAGATAAATCAGATGTGGTGAGGCCTAATCGATGAAGTGTATGAATAGGGATGAGGTTGACTCCTAAACAATTATAAATGAAAGCTCATCGGATGTCTAATTCATTGACCTTACTAGATAAATGAAAAGGTCTAATATGTCCAGGAAAAGCATCATCTTCATCTTCATCTATAAAAGATATCACTACATGGAATTATGTAGGATCATTATCTATATGGTAGACTTCAGCCACAATAATTTCTGTTTTGAATTCCTGAGGACTTGACAAAGCCTCAATGACTACCTCCCGAAGATCCTCTGATAGATTCAAGGAATCTAGAATTGATAACTTGGCCAATACTTGGGCCAAATGTTTCAAGACATCATACTTTTGGTCCAAAGGTCTGCGTTTCCCAATAGGACCATGTGGTTTCACAGGTTCCTTTGAAGTTGATGATTTGGAAGTATATGTATCTTGTATCGGGGTAGGAGTTGGAATTACTCCTGGATTTGGTAAATTAGACCGACTAGTTCTATTTATTTGCTGAGAGGAAGAAGGTGTAACCTCTAGATTATCTTCCCAAATAACTGTACCAAGACTAAATCTGCCATGCGTGGAAGAACTTTCTTGTTCTTGTTGAGCCCACTGAAGGTCTTTGTAACGAGTTGCTGCCTCATATACAATTCTAGAAAGGGTAGGATTGAAATAGTGGATTCTGGAATATCCACATCTTCCCCTATATCCTAGACCTCTAGAACTCCCTCTAATTTTTCTGTTTGATATAGGGAACTCAGGCTCATCAAGATCGAAACTGTGACTAGCATAAGGATCCGTTAAGTGAATCATGTTAACAGAACTAAAGATCAACTCTTCATCTGATGAAGATTTTTCCTGATTAGCTAGTTTAGGCTATACCATTTGGTGGGGTGGTTCCTGTGCTTTTTAAGTGGGTGGCATAAAATCTGCCAGAGTCAAAGATAATTTAGAATTTGACATGAACTCATCTCTTTCTGACTTCTCTTCTTTTTTCGAATAATTCCACCTTTTAAAAGAATTTCCTTTTGATGAACGGGATTTTGTTGTGACATTCATAGGAGAAGACACAATTGGTTTCTTCAATTGAGTTCGTAAAATGGAATGAGTTCGGTTGATCATTTACCTAACAATCAAATTTTCATATTTATGCGCATTTTTTATTTTGACTTCATGCCACTCACCTTCTTCCTCTGGATCAGTAGCAGTAATGAATGCTACCTGGGCTGAAGAGCCTTTCAATTTTACCTGTACAGAGTCCACCATCTTTTTCTGGAGGTTTATAAAGACAAAACACTCCTGAAATGGATTCCCCAACATCTGATTAAATAGGCAATAGTTGGGAAGGTCTTCATCTCTTTCCTTGTTCGGCCTTTTGGGCCTTGGAAACTGAACCAAATTGTTTTCCAGATCATAGATGAAGTAGCCAGGAACTTTTTCATTCCGGAAAGAATAAACATTGTTCTTCAAATCTTCAAACTATTTCCGCTTTTGATCTCTTTGATCATCTTGATGAGGTGGCCATTGTTGCTGATGCTCAGGAGGAGGATCCCTTCGATATGATGAAGGTTTTGAAGTGGAAGTAGGTACAGGTGCTTGTTTAAGTGTAACTATAGCAATCGATGGTTTCCCCATTCTCCTTCCTGGAACTGATGGAATTACACGAGATTTATCCTTTGTCTTTATAAGAAAGTCTTTAATCTGCTGAGCGATTAAAGTAACGTCTTGAAACCCTCCTGTGTATTTCATAGGGATCAATGGTGTGCATAATTCATCACGTATATTTTCCACACAGATTGGCAACAATTCTTCTTGAGGGAGTTCTAAGATTAAGGAATATGTTATTCCCTTCCAACGAGAAATTAAATCTGAAACTCTTTAATTTTCCCTTTTCATACAATTGGTATGATCGAAAACTATCATCTTTGGCAATGTAGAGCTGAATTGAAGAAGTAATTTTTGACGGAGGTCTTCCCACCCAGTAATTGACCGAGATTGCAAGCTTGTATACCAGAAAAAAGTGGGTCCTTGTAATGAATGTACAAAACAGCTGATCTTAACTTCTTGTTTTTGTTGAGGTGTTCCCATCATATAATCACAACAAGAAACAAAATGTGTTAAGTATTGTTCTGGATATCCAAAACCATAAAAAATTGGGAATGTGGTACTCGCAAAATTTGATGGGGGAGGAATTGCATCAACCCATTCAATGTAAGATCTATTCTCTGGTTGAACTGGTGCATTTTTTCCTTCCATAGATTCTAACCAAGACTTTAATGACTCAATGGTAGTAATTAATTTTTTAGAAAAATCTAGTTGAGCTTGGACCTGTGCAGGTGCAAGAACAAGAGTATGGATGGGTGTGGTGACCGGTACTATCACTGATGGTAGAATTTCTGGTTATTGTTGCATATAACCCATAAGATTGGACCTGTGAGGGTGTACTGGTAAAGGAGAATATTCTTGATCCATCCCAATAACTGCAATAAATTCCCTCATCTGACTAACCCTAGCACACTTATGAGGAAGGCTACCTTGAAGTAGTTCTACATTCAACCTCCTTAACTCCTTCATTTCCGCCTCTTATTGTGTGAAAATTTATTCTAATGAGAGTGATTGGATTTCTCCACATTTGGGGGTAACCTAAAATTTTCCATTCCCCTTTTTGGAAGCCTTTCGGAGAGGGGGAGTTAGTTATTTGAAGGAATACTTAGATTCTTGGAAATACTTTGATCCCAGGTACACACATGTTCCTCATTTGTTTCTGTGTGTACTACTTCTTGAATAGGAACTTCTTCAACTGATTCCTCTAAGTGAGCCTCATGTTCTGGGGGAGAATTGAAAACAACATTGATGACATTTATCAATTCATAATGCATTGCATCCCTTCTATTTGAATTTCTGCGATATTGTCTTCTTCCATGTCCTTTATGAGACATTGCCTTTTGTTGATTTGATCCCTCTAGAACTTCTTGATGAATCGTAATTTGGATGGAGTCTCCTAATAATTCGGCTCTGCGTTCCTCTTGTGGTTTCTTCCCTAATCAAGAAAAGACTGACTTTCACTGAGGAAGAGATTGAGAATATGAAAAATTCCCTAGTTCAGTGGACTGGGGTTGTTCCTGTTGTTCCATCTCATCTCCTCAAATCCCATTTTTAGATCCTAATGGTTGGGCTAAAAGAGTCATCAATCTGGAAAGATGATGTGGATCTTGAGCTGCTACATCTGAGACTTTATTAAAAGCTCTCCTGATTTTGTGGACTTTAGTCAAGAAATTGGCCAAATGCATCAACCTACATCCACTCAAATCACGTGGTTCAAATGACCGTTGGATTATTTCTGACACTTCTATCACTTGATGATGTGCGTGATCTAAATGAGAATCCTGTTCGATATTCTCGTTTTCTTGATGCAAGAGTAATTTGAAAACTTGTTGTCTATATGCCTAAATTTGGGAAGAACTAGTTGAGGCATGTTCTTGAACAATAATATGATTACACACAAAACTAGTTGGCTGTGGCCGGACATGGGCAATAACATTTCATGAGATTAATTTTGGCGGGCTTTGTTGACTCGATAGTACAGTGAAATGCAGTGCTCCATGAACACCACATCCCCTGATATGAATACCAGATGTGGAATTGGTAATTGACTGGCGCAACATTTTTAACGCGCTAAGGCATGAATGTTGAAGGGATATCTACTAATTTTCAACCTTTGGATGTCGAGAGAATGAGAGAGATTCCAAGTCAATTTGGAATTGAAATCCTTATATTATTATGAAATGATTTTGATATTCATCATAAGATAATATTTTCTCCTTTAAGTGAAAAAAAGTTTTCCACATGATGAGATGAATATCATGAATACAATATTCCGTCAACATTTCTGGAATATCATACTGAGAGTTATCCAAAGGCCAAAACATGGCTGGTACTTCACCTTTTTCTAGTTGTTTTCTGCTATTCAACACTTCCTTATTGTCATTTGATGAAGATTCTTCTACCTGACTAGACCAAAGCTGGTGCTTCTTTGTTGCTTTATTAGATTCAATAAGATTAGTAGAGAATTCATTTTTCAAATTATAAGATGAATGACCTAGGGGTGGTTCGGAGAATTACCTACACCCCAAACTATCTACTGATTGAGAAAGTATTTCACCTACTAGCGGTAAAGCATCAGACATGACGGGCTTCACATTTGCAAGTGTCTCAAGATAAGAGGGATTTCTCATTACTACATTTTTCTTTGAAGAATTTTCCAGGAAATTTGATTTACTACTATAGAGATGACTTTCGCAGCAAAATTCATCATCATGGGTAGAACCACCATGGTGGGTTACAACAAAAGGTGAAACCTTTTTCTCCTTGATTTTCTAGCCACACAGAGGGTTATCGTGGATCTCATCTAAAGATGATACTTCAAGATCGACCGAACTGTCATGAAGAAATCCTTCATGAGGAAGTGTCTAATGAAGACTTTTGGAATTATTGTTTCCATTATTTGGAAATGGGAGAGTAGAATCATGAGTTGCAACAGATAATTGTCTGAGGGCTTCAAGAACTCCAGCATCGAGCAAGGCCTTATTATAGATTGGACCTTGATTTCACGACTGTGATGAATGGGTATTTTTCTAAGACGCCTTCTTACTCACTTTGGAAACCACTTGTTGACGAAAGTGGTTATTATGGGCAGGTGCATGTTCCTACTTAGTAGAAATGGTTAGGTTAGGCTGATTATCTCTATTCAAATCGGGTGTTTGTGCCCGACTTTATTATCTATATGAAATGGGGGAGTATGCCCCACAACCCTCTTGGACTAGGACATAGGTGTTTATCTATTCTGGGGTGACATGTTGATGAGTCACTCCACTGATAGGGATATATTTATGATTCCTTCCCTGTGATAATTTTGAAGTTGTTATAATATTTTGATAGGCATCCAGAATATGGGCATGGATTTTCTTTTGCTCTTTCACCATTGTGAGAATTTTCTTGGTGACTGCAGTTGCTGGAACCAGAATATACGTCCAGTCCATGTCTGGAGTAGGTGTATGTGCCTGCTCCTGTCCTCCTTTTCCTATCAATATATATTGACAGTACCTATGTATAGGGGTAGAGAGTTGAGTCTTCTCCAAATTTGTCATCGGAGATTTCCGACTGACTTCTCTGGGTGCTACCAAACGAGATTGTTGGTTAGCTTAATGAATTTCAAGTGTATGTGCCTGCTAATTGTTTCCCACCACATTTGATTGGAGAGTTTCTTTGGTAGTAGTCAGACGATCTTGCTGACTAGCTGATAAATTATAAGTAGGTGTATGTGCCTGCCTATAGTACTCCGCCAAAATTTCCTAGAAGGATTGGCTTGTTACTTCCATATGAGTCTGTTGGGTAGTGACATCAGTACATACGGGTGTATATGCCCACCCATTGTTTGCCATCAAGTTGTCCTGATGGACTTCTTCGGAGGGGGTATAAGTAATAACCTTCTCCATGTTGACTGGATTTCACCTCTGACGGTTCGTATTGCATGCTCGGGTCTGAGGAACCTGAAATGAACTCCTAGAGGTTATACCCTCATCATGTTGAGGGTGAAATACCGCACGAGTCTGGTGGCGATTGTTGATGGGAGTCCTCGGGAAGGACTCCTGTCTTCTTGAACTGAGGCCTTGATTGACCTCTTGATTCACCTCCCCGTAAAATTGGAGGGACCGGTTGTTGCATTCTGGGGATAACGACCCAAAACGGTTGGAGATGGTGGTTAGAACCACCTTCTTCTTGATCACTGGTCATCGTTGTATAGAAAACTAGGGCGATTTGTTAACTTGGAGGGCTTGTTGAGCATCCTTCAGAGTCAGAATTTTACCATGTTGATGATATTCCTTAACCAATGTATTTGAGACCCAGCGTTGTAGACACCGAGTAGGTGAGGTCATCCTCAGAGCGGACGAGGATCCAGTAGGAATAGTGGCCGAGTCATTCATAGGTGTGACCTTTAAATAATCCATTTCTGTAATTCATAGAGAACTTGGAAAAGAGTGCATGTTTGATATAACAGATATAATCAAGAAAAGTCTATAAAAACTACATATTTTGGATGAGTGCTTATGTTATTGACTGATTTGGTGGCCCTCATATTGAGTTTTAATAGGGGCCTAACAAATAAGTAAAACATAATTTATCTTGGTTAAGGATTTACATCGAGTTCACTATTTTTTGTTTCTTCTGAGAATGGAGATGACCTCATTTTTTTAAGGTTAAAACTTTTCCAATCGGTTTCTAATGTGTTTATTTGTAGAAACGGAAACATCCAATGAATCTATATCCATTTGGACCTACTTTGCAAAGGTATGTGATCATTAGTTGTGGACTGATGAAGCTTAAGAATTTTCATTGGTCGAGAAGATGGGAGGTCAGGCTCATCACACCCTTTTGGGGGATTTATTGCCTACTATGGGACTCTCTCATAGATTTAAGTTATGTTCACGAATCCTTATTAATTCACCAAGTAGGAAAATGAGTTTTCCTTTAGATCTTGCAATAAATGATTGATATTTATGGAATTTAGATAATCTTTTATATATATTAGAGCTTCTTCATCAATGGAGAATCATCTGTATGTATTGTAGATTCATATTCAATGGTATCCTTCAATAAATTATATAGAAATCTCTTTGTCATTATGATGACCATAATGGTTTTAAAGCCACTCAGTGGGGCACTTGAAGTTTATTTTCATTCAGAAGGACATGGATTATTTCAGAGTTGGGATCGTACCCGCAGATGGGCTACCTATGTATCCTTGTTAAAGAGGAATCAGAACCCACATAGTTTGGGAATTAAGATATAGTTTAACGTCATGCTGGATGGATGAGAATTAATGGGTGATAGGATTAAAACTTAGAATGGTTTTCTACGTACTATATTTTAAAGGTAGAGATCAATGTCCACATAGTTCAATTAATAAGTGTGGGTCTTACATATGATTAATAGCCCAAAGAGATGTGTTGTAGTTACTTTTACACTCTAAGCTCATGTGAGTCATACTCGGTGTGAGAAACAAGAGGTATTAGTAAACTTGAAGATTTGTTCCATGAAATATGTGGTCACAAGGAATGATATGGGTATTATGTATGTGTGTCTTCCCTAGTAGGTGAAGACTAGGATTTACTTCTGGAATGAATCCTAGGAACAAGTTCCATAAATATATTCGTGCTTTATAGAGATTTGGATACTCTAACTTGGGGCTTACTCCTGAGGAGGATTCCAAAATTAGGGGGGACTTATGATTGGGTTTTACTCTTGAAAAGGTGGCCCAGGTTAAGGGAAATTATGAATGGGGCTTACTCTTGAGAAAGAGGCCCAGGTTAAGGGAAATTATGACTGGGGATTATTTTTGAAAAGGAGGCCCAAAGTTAAAGGGGACTTGGGGCTTACTCCAAAGGAGGATGCCAATTAACAAGGTCCATAAAGGTATTAGTGCTTTATGGAGATTTAGATTCTTAATTTGGGGCTTACTCCTAAAGAGGATTCCCATTAATGGTGATTTGACTTATGATTGGGATTTATTTTTGAGAAAGATGCCCATATAAAAAATTCTCTCATCTTAAGGGATAAGGTTGAATGAAGGGAATCTCTAATCGTAGTGATATAAAGTTATATAAATCACAATGTTTTGAGAGATGTTCCACAGAAATCCTTTCAAATAAGGAATCCAACAAAGGAACCATGCCACAAATGGATTTGAATATGGTTTGGAAGGCTAAATATTGAAGAGGAGAGGTGTATTTGAGGAAAGGAAGTGAATTGGAAGGAGGCGCACAAAGATTGGTCTGGCACACAAGTAATGGTCGCGCATGTATACCCGAGCGACATGAGTTCACTTGGGCTACGAAGAACATATAGGGTAACACATGGGCGACTTTGAATTATATCCCTTAGTATCATCCCTAGAGGCTTTCATATGGGTGGTGCGCAAGTTTCATTGAGAGGGAAAGGCAGCACGTAATTGTCATTACTTTCCTTAAAGGGATGGATACTTAGGCGCGCAAGTATTGATGAGTTCTAATACATAGGCCTTATTCTTCCTCTTTAGAGCATTCATTCTAGGTAAAGAATTAAGTTAGAAGTGTTTGGAAAACATCAAGCAGTGAATAGGGTGACCAGAGCCTAATTATGAGGTTTGGATTTTTTCGTCCTTTGAAATAGGGGGCCCACAGGGGGTATTTATAGGCTACTGAACACCTTGGGTGAACAAAGAATAGGGCGCGCAAGTAACTTGCACGACCCATATATGGAGCACAAGTGACTTGTGTGACCAGAAGTAAACTTGCATGACCCACGTGTAAAAGGTTCCTTGTTCATTCCTTAGTCAATTTTTGATGTTCTTCAAAGGATGACTGTCTTTGTGCTTAGGAAATTTCAATTTTCCATTCGTTAGACTCTGTGACGGAAAAGAAGCGTCAACAAAAATTATACTAAAACTTATCCTAATTTTATTTTATGATTTATTTCTAACCAAAATCATCCTTTTTCCTTTTTTATAACCTCTTGGATGCACTTTTACGAATTTGGGCCCTTTAGAGTATTTTATTTAAAAAAAAGATAAATATGTGACACTTATGTTTTAATAAATATAACAATTTTTTATATAAGTTTATTTTTGAGAAATCATAAACTATAAATATTCATTTGAAATATAAATTATTTAATAAATCATTTCCATTTATTTATAAATTATAATTGATAAAATAATTATTTTAAATGCTGAAACAATGATTATATAGTATTGTTTTATTTGAGGAATATATCAAATAAATGATATTTAAAATGTTAAAATAAATATAATTTGAAATAATTAATGTTATAAAATACTTTTATTGATTAACTTTAAATTTTATTGATATTTTGGAAGTATTGGTTCAAATTTATCATGTTTTTATGATATCTTTAAAAATTCAAGTAATGAATAGTTTTAAAATTGACAATAATGATATTTTAAAATTAATAGTATTTTATTAAATTGTATAAAATTCATAAAAATATAAAATTTAGATAATTTATTTTAATAAGTCATAAAATTTAATTAATGATCCATTTATGGTTTGTTTTGAAATTTTATAGTAACGATATTAATCCTAAAAGTGTAAAAATCCAAGTTGTCATGGTAAGAGTTAATGTGGTTAAAAAAGGATTAAAACAAAAAGTTAAGTATTAAAAATTAATAAAAACAGGTCTAATTTTTATTTTATGAATGGATTTAGACCCATAATTTTCCTATCTTCAAAATAAATCATTTATATCCTTTTGGAACAAGAAATTTATTTATATTAATGTATTATTTTTAAAAATTCCAAAACTTCCACCCCCTCTCTATATAGGGGAACCACCTATTATCATATTTAAAAACACTTAAAACCTATTTTTTCAGGTAATATATAACCATATTCCTTCTTAAAATAACTCCACACATTATAAATATCATATTTTAGGTAGAACATATTTCTTAGTGGTCTTAAGGTGTTATGAAAAAGAGGGGGTTTGAGGAAGATGCATCGTTTATAGTCAAGTATTTATTATTTATTTCTTATTAAAATTACTTAAAATATTATTCAAACATGAAGAAATAATACATCTATAATCTTAAATATAATGAGATTTTGTTATGTTAATATCATCACCTCAATACATCTCCACTTCCTTCAAATGGGAAAATAATTAATTGATCGTGTGTACTGAGAACTACCAACTCACAAATTGATGAAATTCATTTTCAATCACCGTATCTCAATATTGTTTATAATGATATAATTAATGTTTATATATTATATTAATTACTTATTTATCATTATAAAAAATTAACATATATTTTCTCATTCTTACCTTTCCCTTCACATAAAAATGATAGCAGCGTTTATGTGTACGTGTAAACTGTCACCTCCACAAAGCGATGCGATTTTTTTTCATCACCACATCACTTGGATGATATATATAAGTATATTTAAATTATTAATATTATATTAATTATATTATTGTAATTATATAAAGATAAAATAAAACTTAAATTCTTTCCATGATGATCATTGAAAAATGGAAATGTTACTTATGCATACATACGACTTACCGACTCCATGGTTGCGAAATAGTTCATTTTCAAATATTCATATTTAAGTGATGGATTGAAAATTAAAATTTATGTATAAAATTTATTATAATTTCATGAATATTATTCTATATACTATTTACTAATAAAAACTTTTTCTATATAAATCATACCAAATTCATTTTGGAATCAAGTATCGAATATCGTCAAAACGTCCGACATGAACTTAAATAATTAAGTATTTACTATAAAATGATAAACAGTGATATAAAAGAGTTAATAAAATTGAAAATTTTCTTAAATAAGTTAAATAATTAACCTGTTTTTTTCATTAACTAATATAAATATTGTACGTGATGATTCAGACTCAATGTAAGAGACTTCATATCAAAATCCTTTTATTGAGGTATATTTTGATATTATACACCCAACTTATTTAATGAGGTATATATATATCCCCATATACATATAATATCCTAAATTTATTTATTATCATTTTATTTATATATTTATTTAATATTTTATTCCTTCATGGGGTTTGTGATTCAAATATTTAAAAGTGGTATGTGACACTTTGATTTAAAAATATTATTTTAAATGATAAATGATTAAATTTCCAATTATTTTACTCCATGTGAATATTCATGATATTATTTTTTATATTAATTTATATGGATATAAAATAATTCTAAAAGAAATTTTATGTGTATTTTGAATTTCATTCAAATTTTATAAAAATGAATCTTTTTACATGTTTTATATAGAAACTTTTATCAAACGATTACATGAATGTTCTATTATTAACATATACATCGACAACGCCTTTTACAATATCATAACTATTATTTAATTTATAGAATCATTCTAAATCATACATGTTTTTTAAATGAATATCCTTATTTTTCTGTTTTGTTATTTTGGAATTGAAAATGGGTTTTTAAAATAAAAGGGTATTTTTATTCTAAATTGTTTTCCATATGGGATTAAAGGAGTTTTTAAAGGGTTTTTTGATGAATGTTTTTTATTCATGATATTTTACTTAATAATTATATGAAATAGTTTATCCCGATATAACTTATATGAAGTGGTGATACCCGTTATATATCACTGGTGAGCTCGAAATAGGTTATACGAAGGGTTGGGCCCCATTACAGTGCATGAGAAACATGTGAGCTCAATACAACTTATATGAATGGTGACACCCATCATAGATCTCCAATGCATTGGGTATAGAATTAAAATTAATGGTTATTCCATATTTAAGAGTGATATGATTAGATATTTTTTTGTAAAGTTATTCCAACTGAAAGGGGTCTGAAAGGTTTTAACGAATATAATGTTATAAGTCACCTAAATGAGTTTTAATTGGTTTCTATGGTTTTAATTATTTTATTTAAGAATTGTTTTTGTTTTGTTTCATATGAAATTGTTTTATTTGATATTATCAATTAAATTTGAAGATAATGGTAAAATTTATATTAGTTTTCATGTTTTTAATAAAATAATGATTTTATATCTTTTTATATACCTTTTTGAGATTTTGTGCTCATCCTAAGTTTTTAAAATGACTTTCCCAAGTTTTAAGGGTTATTAATGAAAAGTATATGAACAAGGTGATAATTTTGATGAGTTTTCAAAAAGATAAATCATGTTTTATTTTTAAAGAGTTTTATATTGTGGAAAAATGGATACTGAGTATTAGTGTCCACTTGTAATGCATGGGTTTACATTGTAAGAGTTTTTCCTCATTATCTAATACTGTAATTTAAAAATATCATCAAATGGGAATTTTAGTTAAAAAACACGAGGATATTTAAGTTTTAAGACCAATTCCTTACTGGAAACCTATAGAAAATCTATGTTTCTATAGCTTGAGAATATAGTTTCATGATTAAGTCATCCTTTGAGTTATATTTCTGGATTATTTGAAAGCTTGCTATGATTATTGTAGTCTAATACTTAAACTTCTATTTTTGGTTTCAATTAATGACTAGAACTAGAATACATCATGATGAAAACAAATTTGATGGAAAATGAACTGATTTTACAAATGAGTAACCAAATTCTAAAGGTTATGGAATATTTAATCTTGTTTCTATTTTCACACAACTTTTTGAGGACATAAATCAAGATAATATTCCAAACTATAAAGGGAGGGAAGAACATACAATTAATTCTTTTATGAGGCAACATCCACCATATTTTATTGGATCTTCTGATCCAATAAGGGTTTAATGATAGGTCAACACCATTGAGAAAATATTTTTTCTTCTCCAGTGCTCAAAAAATTAAAACATTATCCGAGTCATTTAATGTTTGGAAGGTGAATTAGATAAATGGTGGGACCTTATTAAGAATAAATGGATATATAAATAAATTGACTTCATGAATAGGTATGAGGTTAAGAGGATATATTTTAGTAAGTACATCCCTCATATTATATGTACAATGATAGATAATGAATTACTCAATCTTAAGAAAAAGAATGATTAATATATTTGTAATTTTGAGGAAAATTTTACAATACATTAAAGTTATTTTTTTTGTAATAATCATCCCAAAAAGAGTAATTGATTGACTCATTTGTGGATTAAAACCTTGTACGAAAATGGGGACATCTATAAGAGTAGTAGTTATGAATAAATCATTTGTTGTATACTAATGTTAAAATTAAAAATTAGGGATTCCCATTATTCCCATTACTTTTATAAAAAAAGGAACATAAAGTCTCATGAAAAAATAAATAAATCACATGAAAAAAGAAATTCATGTAATATAGATGGAAGAAATGTGGAAAGAAACAAAAATTGAATTTATTGAAAGGAAAAAATAGGTTCTTTAAAAATGGAAAGGTTAGTCATAAATCCTATGAATATTGAAATTAAATGAATAGGAATGTTAATATAATAGAGAAAAATAATTCACTAACTTATGAAATACCCACACTCTAGTTCCTTTAATACAATGACCATAGGAATTATTCCAACTAGTGCTTGAATATGATGGTTTATGATGGTGAACAACATCAAAAGCCTATTATATTAGTAGAAAAACGGAAAAAACTATAATCATGACTGCTAAAGTGGGTGACTAGAATGACATGGTCAATGGTACAATTATTATAAACTCTATAATGACAAATTTCTTATTTGTTTCTAGATATACCCACTCTGTTATATTTAAGTAAATTGAAAATGGTATCAATTTACTAGCTCAATTAACTTATGTAGAGTTAGAGGTGAAAAATATTAATGGTATGTTCATCATAACTCAAATCTATAGTTCTTCTCTAATATATGTTTTTGGGAAAGTGATTCCTATGAATCATGTGATTCTCCCTTTAGTCAAATTTTTTGTGATTCTAGGCATGAATTGGATTTGTTTATATAGAACTCATATTTATTGATAAGAAGAGAATTATAATTTCATATTTTGAATTAAAATAAAATCATTTTGTTAGTGTGAGGATGAATATGAAATTACCATGGAAATCACTTCTATGTTAAGGGTATTAATTCCTATCCATGAAGGGTATCTATCTCTTATGGCTGTGGAGAAACACGAAATTGAAGATAAATCTATGTTACAAGATTTTGTTGATGTCTTTCCAGAATATTTTCCATTCATTCCTCTAAAACCTGAAGTTGTTTTTTTGTAGAACTCATACCTGGTGATCCACCTATTTCAAACACTCCATATAGACTGTCCCTAATTGAGTTGCAAGAATAGAAGAAAAAAATACAAGAGAATCTTGGTAAGGGATTCATATACTCTAGTGTGTCACCATTGGGTGCACATATTTTTTTTAAGAAAATTGATTGGTCAATGTGTCTATTCATTGATTATCAGGAACTTAAAATGATAACTATTATAATAACCTAACTCTCCTTTTCAAGTATGTTTTCCTTTTCTGGTCATTTTTTAGAAAAAGAGGAATTTCTTGAAATTTTTGAAGTACACACTGTGTACTTTATGAGTAACACACCGTGTACTTTATGAGTACATGCCATGTACTCGGTTACCATAGGTAGCCGTGTGATGGCCATGCAGTGGCCATGCACACAACCATGTGGGGGTGACATGGAGGCCGCCTAAAGTGGATTATGGAAAATGAGAGTACACATTGTGTACTTAAAAAGTACACGCCATGTATTTTTTTTTCATTAAACGTATAGGGGTCACATCTAATCACCAGAACTGTCTTCTTCTAGGTTTTCTTCATCAGAGAGGACCTATACAACTGTGAACCTTCTCTGAGCCCCCGAGCCTCCATCCTTCCTCAAAATCGAACATTGTCGGTTGCGTTGGAATCCCATTGGTGAGTTATCTCTTCTTCTAGAGTTCAATATTCTTATTTTTCCTCTCTTGTGAGATATCGTGGGTTGAACATTTTATACATTTCTGTAGATCATCAACATTATAAGGTGATTCAAGTCTCAATATTCACATATAGCGATCTCCTAATGTCAAGGTAGGTGGTTTGTGCCTTTCTGTTGAATGTCCTTGAGTTTTTTGTGAAACATTTCCCAATACCCATGAACGGGGTATTGCACATTTACCGTTTTTGACCTATATTTTCCTTCTATGCTTTTATGCTCGAGTACATGATAACTGATTGTGAATAGGGTGAATTGATGTGCTTTGGATGTGCTTCCCATGCATGTTTTTCCTGTTTTGACCTTTGGGTCTAGTTTTCCTGTAAGGCAGATATTTACTTTTCCCTACCTAGTATTGTAGGATGGTGTGAATGTTTTTATGTTATGTTTTTTAGGCTTTAGAATTCTAGCCAAGTATTTCTTGAGGATTATCTTTCCCGATACGCACTGCTACACTTTCTTAACTTACACAGTGCTGTGAGAACCTAGTGTATAGACCATAAGGAGAACGTACGTTAAGGGCTTGTCTAGAGTGTCTTTATAATTTTATGATGTGAGACCACATGGAGAATAGACATTGAGTGTTTCATCATAGTGTCTATAGTTCCTCGAAGTAGGCCATAGAGGGAATGTTACGTAATTTATTTGCTTTAGCGCCTTTAGTTACAATACGATACTATATGGCGAATTGACGGTGAGTGATTCTTTAGAAATTCTATAATTAAGCTGAATCAAAGGGGTTAGACTGAGTGTATTACACAGAGGGTTTCTTTTACTTGTTAGGTAGGACCAAAGGGGTTAGAATGAGGGTACTTCCCAGAGGGTTACCTGTTATGTTTATCTTCTTATTTAGCTGTTCCTTGATATTGAAACTGTGGATTGTTTACTGTTGAGTACCTTCCTGTTTACTGTTTCCTATACTTTTAACTTTCATATACTCACTGACTGTTAGGAAAGGATCTTGTGGTGGTTTCCTACATGGATTAGTCTCACACCCTATTTTGTCTAGTCTTTTGGGCCCAAATATATTATATTATTTCAAGCATAGACAAGGAAAAGAGCCATTATACTTCAGGTAAATGACATGATGTGGTACTGGAGAGCACGAGACTAAGCTTAGGCTTGCGATGCTGTGGAGATGATCATTGTTTTTTTCTTTTGTACTTGGTTTAGTACTGTATTACAACATTTTTCTTTGTTTCGCTGCTTTCCTAGATCATTTCATATATGTGCTCCGGTTTATTCTATCAGTTTCCACTGTTTATTTTTGGTATGATATTATTACTGCTTCCGCTCTTGTGTGTATTTGCTTACTTCCACAGAGTACTGTTTCAATGAGGGAATAATTTCCCCACTATCACACCCAAGTCCCTCGCTGCTAGTTGGCTACCTTTGGCATTCCGAAAAATGGGATTGAGTCCATGTGACCAACCTGTTATGGGGCACCTCTGGATGGCTTCCAGAACCGAGATGTTAAAAAGTGTTTTCGAGGACATATTTTCTCTTGACTTACTATTTTGAGCCTATAGTCAGGGATAGGACGGAATATGTACTTGGTAAGAAGATGTGCTCGTGAGTAGCTAACCCATGTACAGGGAACAAATAATCTACCTATTTAATACAATTTTTTGGTTTTTCAAGTTTATGGTTGCCTTGATTTTCACCATTAGTTGACTCACATGTTTTGTGCTGGTAATTATTTATGTTTTTTAGGTTCTATTCTTTCAAAACCCTATGATATAAGGGTATTCCATCTCATGCATCATATAGGTACTTACTTGAAATCACATTTATGCATTCTTTCCATGCCATCTAGGGTATATTAGCAATTGCATGTCATTGTGATAGATGATTTGTAGAATATGCATACTATTGTGATAAATGCCTTGTTAAAAATACCTTCTTCTTGATAGGGTATTGTTTGTGAAAGGTTTTGTTTGAATGAATGCCAAAATTTGGGTTTTGATGTGTTATGGTCCCTCATGGATCGAGATTTTGTGGATCATTGCCTTGTTTTCCTTGTTATAACAATTATAAGATGCCAAGTATTGATTCGCAGGGAGTATAGGCCCTCACGGATCAGAATTTGGAACTTCTAATGTTTGTTTCAGTGTTTTTTTGGGA
Organism: Viscum album; assembly: GCA_963277665.1. Taxonomy (NCBI): domain Eukaryota; kingdom Viridiplantae; phylum Streptophyta; class Magnoliopsida; order Santalales; family Viscaceae; genus Viscum; species Viscum album. The sequence goes on from OY728130.1 coordinate 403,942,993, forward strand.
TACGATGTAGTTTATGAGGCTTACTTTCCGGAAAAACCCAGAATACACACCGTGCAGTTTTGACTACACACCATGCATTATTCTGAAGAAACTATTTTTCTTATGTACATGTTGTGTATCTTATGTACACACCATGTAGTCACTAATTGTGTCATAGGTCGTGTGGACAGAGACACGGGACATGGAAATTTTTCGAGAACATGCCGTGTACTGGTTGTGGACGACATGTAGTGTTGACCCTGTGGCCGCCTGTGTAACTAACAACATGGAAGGATAAAACTTAGGCTACAAACACTATTTTAAGATGGAAAAAACTGTGTAGTCTGACCCAGGTACCCGACTGTGTCACTAACAACACAGGTCAGTGTTATCCTTTCACGTACACGCCGTTTCCACCTTGAACACACCGTGTAGTGTGAGCTCTGTGTCTGGCCGTGTCACTAACAACACAAGCCAGGTCAAGCTTTTCTAGTACATGACGTGTCTACTGTGAGCACTCCATGTAGTCTTGTCTTTGTAGAACCATGTGTATTGACCGTGTAGAAGTACTCATGTAGGGAAAGAGGAGTCAAGTACACATCGTGTATTAAGACAACACGCCATGTGGTTGGGGTGCCACATGACCAGTTGTGGCAAGAGTACACTCCCATGTAAATAACTAAGGGGAACACGTCATGTAGGGGACATACAAGTCATGTAGTCAAGTTTTTCAAAACATGAATGCTTTCTTTCTCCATTTCCCTACCTGTACTTATACTTTTTATTCCTTGATAATCTTGATCTAAGGTGTGCATTTGACCTTGACAAGTCATCTTGCTGAGACGTCCTCCAGTTGTGCGCCTGTTGTAGGATAGTGATCAGACACCGGATGTGGATGACCAGGGACTACCCATAGATCCTCCTGTTGTTCTAGCCTTGGAACCAGCCATTATAATAGACACAGGTGCTGATGCACACCTTATGGAAGGCCTTATGAGGATGATGTAGACCTTTCATTGGGCACCGCCTCCTGCCCCGTCAATGGCTATTTTGACAAGGGTCATCCAAAAACATCATCTGCCCACCTTCTCAGGGGATGGAGGACCCCAGGATGCAGAGTCATGGCTTGAAGCCATACTGACGATCTTTGAGCATCTGGAGATGCCTCCAGAGAGGAGTGTCAAGCTTGCTACCTATATGCTTGGGGAATCTGCCAAGAGGTGGTGATATGTGATCTCACAGGTGGAATGCCAGAAGTTTAGGGAATGGGATGTGTTCCAGCACATCTTCTACAATTATGTCTATCCATATACCTTGAGGGCCAATCGAGCCTGAGAGTTTATGAGTCTGGAGTAGGGTACTATTTCTATTATGGATTATTCCTCCCGCTTTACCGAGCTGTAGTGCTTCAGGCCGATTTCAAGGGGTGATCAGTTACTCATGGTAAGTAAGTTTGAGGATTGTCCGAGGCACGACATCCGATCATAGTTGGACATATTCTGGTTGACTTCTATCACTTCTATCGTCAACCAGATGCTGATCACAGAGTGTAATCTGAGGGATTCAGGAGTTGTGAGCCAGGGAGGCTCGACATCTAGAGTTAGCATCCCTCTTACTGATAGTAGGAAGCACCATAGGGAGTATTTTCATGGTGATCCAAGTAGGTGAGACACTTCTTCTGGTAGCTAGATGGTGTGCTAGCAGTGTGGGAAGAGCAGGCATACGTGGCCACACTGCCTGAGAGACCCAGTGGAGTTCCGATCTTGCGGTAAGATGGGTCACCTTCAACGCTTCTGTCATATCTTCTCACAAGTAGCTAGTGACATGGGTTCTTCTATGAATCCGCGTTCAAGAGATGCACCATGATTTTTTCACCATTCCGGGAACTGGTGTTCTTCTAGCTGTTCAGACTGAGGTGGAGGTCATGGAAGTGGTGGTCATTGGCCGGTCTTTTAGAGACAGCAGAGTGGATCATCTTAGAGTGGTCAGGAAGGGTCACAAGCCCATAGAGCAGGCCAAAACTTTGTAGTGGAGCAGACCCAGCAGGAGTAGGATCCCAGACCTTCTATAGTTTGAGGTATGATCATAGTAGCCACAGTTTTAGCTTATGCTCTTTTTGATACAGGGGCTTCCCATAGCTTTATATATATTGCGGTTGTGGAGATCCTTCGCATCTGCATCTTTTATTCTACTGACATCTTGACACTAGACACCCTATTGGGGACTATAAAGGTGAGTGTACATCAGTGTAAGGAGTACCCTCTAGAGGTTTTTGTGTGTCTCTTTTTATGGGATATCTATGTCCTATAGATGACAAGCAATGTTTTCATTCTTAGAATGGACTAGCTAGTTCCCTTCTAGGCATTCGCCGACTGTTATCACCACATGGTGAGTTTCACATAACCAGAGGGTGTATTGTTTCTTCATAAGGGTGGATGTGATATCTAGGCAAGAAGAGTGGGTCCAGAACATCATGGGTTAGGAGGAGTTACATCCCAGATTTCTAGTTTATATCTAGAAGATCAGGGAACTTCTCAGTTAGATTTTCCTCCAGTGGTGGATCATTTCAGGGATGTATTTCTAGAGGACTTTTCAGGTTTGACTCTAGAGCGAGAGGTGGAATTTTATATTGAGCTTGTTCCAGGAGTGGAACCAGTGTCCATTCCTCTTTATAGGATGGATACTCCTAAGTTTTAGGAGCTCAAGAAGCAGTTGGAGGAGTTTCAGGAAAAGGGTTTCATCCAACCGAGTAGCTCTCCTTGGGGTTCGTCTATCCTGTTTGCGAAGAAGGCAGATGCCACCCTTAGGATTTGTGTGGATTATTAGAAGTTTAACCAGTTGATGGCCAAGAACCGATATACTATACCAAGGATTGATGATCTATTTGATTAGCTTCAAGGAGCCCTGGTATTCTTGAAGATTGACTTGAGGTCTGGTTATCATCAGTTGCGCGTTAGACCATCTGATATACCTTTTACATCATTTTGAAGAAGGTATGGCCTGTAGAAATATATTGTTACGTCATTCGGTCTCATGAAAGCACCTTTATTTTTCATGGCACTGATGAAACAAGTGTTCCATCCGTACTTGGATTCCTTCGTGGTGGTCTTCGTGGATGATATCATGGTGTACTCTCAAACTCGACATGACCATGCTAAAATTTCTAAGATTGTTTTGAGTACACTGAGAGAGCATCAGTTATATGCTAAGATCATAGAATTTCACTTTTGGATGGATTAGATTCACTTATTGGGTCATGTTATCTCAGAGACATGAGTGTCAGTAGACTCAGATAAAGTGAGAGCAGTAGTCTCCTGGGAGAAGCTAAAGAACATCTTTGAGGTGTAGAGTTTTCTAGGGCTGGTTAGATACTATAGATGTTTCATACATGACTTTTCATGCTTAGCAGCACCACTGATGAGTCTAACTAAGAAGAGTGAAATGATCTTGTGTTCAGATTCTTGCGAGTCATCCTTTCAAGAGGTGAGAGATGGGAAAGAGTTATACCATGTATTGTAATGCTTCAGGTATCGGGTTGGGAGCTATGCTTATGTAGGAGGAAGGAGTCATTGCGTATGGGTCTCGGTAGTTGCGACCACATGAGAGGAACTACCCAATGCATGATCTTGAGTTGGATACGGTTTCTCATGCCTTACGATGTTGGATAAATTATCTTCTGGGAGATCATTTTGTGGTTTTCACCGACCAAAATAGTCTCAAGTAAATATTTTCTAAGCATGATCTAAATTTGAGACAGCGAAGGTGGGTTGAGTACCTATAGTCCTTTGACTTTGAGCTTTCCTACACGCCTGGGAAGGGCAATGCAGTGGCTGATGCGTTGAGATGGAGGACTCAGATACAGGCAGTTCAAGAGGCCAGCAGCGAGTGGTAGCTTATGGATTTGTTCTTTGAGATGAATTTGGAGGTGAATGATAGACAGGGGTAGAATTTCCTTTCTTATGTAACTGTTACCTCTACCCTTATTGATCGAGTACGAATGAGGTAGCTATCATATTCTGAAGGCATGGTCCTGCGGGAAAGTGGGTCAGAAGAGGAACCTATTCTGGGATGGACTATAGGTGAGGACGAGATCTTTCATTTCTAGGGGCGCGTATGGGTGCCAACATATATGCATGAGGAGCTGATGCAGGACACTCATTCCTCAGTTTGGGCAGTTCATCCTGGGGTCACCATGATGTATCGTGATCTACACCGTCAGTATTGGTGGCCAGGTATGAAGAAGGACATCACAAGTTTAGTCATGAGGTGTTTCACCTGTCATCAGGTGAAGGCAGAGCATTAGTGACTAGTAGAGCTTTTATAGTTGTTTCCTATTCCCGAGTGGATGTGGAAAGATGTCACGATGGATTTCGTGATAGGTTTACTATGGTTTCCTTGAAGGAATGATGTATTTTGGGTTGTAATTGATAGAATCATGAAGGTTTCTCAATTTTTGCTGACCAAGGAGACCTTCAGTGTTGATAAGCTAGGACGGTTGTACATCTGTGAGGCTGTACGTCTACATGGAGTTTCACACTCAATAATTTCAGACAGAGATTCTTGTTTTACTTCTTGGGTCTGGGAGGGGCTACAAAAGTCCTTGGGTACAAAGGTACTTTTGAGTATAGCTTACCACCCCCAGACAAATTGCCTCTCCGAACATATCATTCAGGTGCTTGAGGACATGCTCCAAGAATGCATCCTAAATTTTGGAGGTTCTTGGGAGAAGCATATACATCTTGTGGAGTTTTCCTACAACAATAGTTTTCAAGAAACTATTCAGATGGAACCTTATGAGGCTTTGTACGGTAAGCCATGCCGATCACCCTTATGTTGGCTGGAGGCAGGAGAGGAAGCTATGCTGGGACCTCATCTTGTCCAAGAGACGAGAGAGTAGATAGAGTTGATTCGGAAGAGGATGGATACTGCACAGTCCCGAAATAAGTCTTATGCTAATCAGCGGAGACGACCTCTGGACTTTGAGGTTAGGGTCAGGTTTTCCTACATGTCACACTGAGGTTAGGGAACAGGAGGATCAGGAGACAGGTTAATCTTTCACCGAGGTACGTCAGGCCGTTTGAGGTGTTGGACATAGTTGGGCCGGTTTCCTAACGACTGCGTTTAACTCAGAGGTACCAGGAAGTGAACAATTTTTCATCATGTTTCTTAGCTTCGACATTACTTTTCAGACTCGACTCTTGTCTTTCAACATGAGGAGGTTGAGCTAGATATGGATGCGTTGTTCGAGGAGGATCCTATCCAGATTGTAGATCACAGTACAAAGGTTGTCCGAGGCGGGTCTGTTTCTCATGTACGAGTGTTGTGGTAGCACAAGTGGGTACAAAATGAGACTTGGGAGAGGGAGGCTGATGTATGAGCCCAGTGGCCAGAGCTTTTTGTGGTTTCTTCTTCTATACCATGCTAGGGAAATTTGGGGATGAATTTATTTAAAGGGTGAAGCTTGTAAGAACCCAGATCTTATTTTCAGGTATGTTTTCCTTTTCTGGTCATTTTTTAGAAAAAGATGAATTTCTAGATGTTTTCAAAGTACATGTTGTGAACTTTATGAGTACATGCCATGTAACGGCCATGCACATGGACATGTGGGGGTGACCTAGAGGCTGCCTAAAGCGAAGTATGGAAAAGGAGAGTACACGACGTATACTTAAAAAGTACACGCTGTGTATTTTGTTTTTGTTTTCATTAAACACATCGGGGTCGCATCTAATTGTAAGAACCATCTTCTTCTAGGTTTTCTTCATCCGAGAGAACTAGTACGGCCGCGATCCTTCTCCGAGCCGACAAGACTCCATCCATCCTCCGAATCAAACACCGTCGGTTGCATTGGAATCACATTGGTGACACTAGTGCAGAAAACATTTTTAACGTCAACATTTTTTACTTCGGTTATATATAACTAACGTGAAAATCTGTGATATGTGATTTTTTAAGTCGGTTATTTTATAACTGACGTAACAAAGCAACACACGACATTTTTTAAGTCGGTTATAAAATAGTTGATGTAAAAAAGGAGGTATCTAATGAGTTTTAAAATCGGTTATTTTATAACCGATGCAACAAACCAACGCGTGGAATTTTTTACATTGGTTATTTTATAACCGACGTAAAAAATGAGTTTTCTAACAAATTTTTTACATTGGTTATTTCATAACCGACTTAAAAAAAGTGGCAACTGAGGTGATTTTGACGTCAGTTATTTGATAACCGACGTAAAAACCCAACCTACATAAGTTTTTACATCATTTATATTATAACTGATATAAAAAACCAACACATGTCAGTTTTTATGTCGGTTATAAAATAACCGACGTAAAAACTACGGTTTCTGATGTGTCTTTTACATCGGTTATAGAATAACCGATGTAGAAAACCAACATGCAGCTTTTTTTACGTCAGTTATAAAATAACCGATGTAAAAAATGAGGTATCTGATACATTTATAACATTGTTTATTATAATAACAGACGTTATAAATGTAATAAAATAGTTTATAACATCGTTTATTAAATAATCGACGTTATAAAACATTTAAAAAATTTATCGTCCCCTGTGGATTGTCTTTTCTTATTTTTTGATCGATAGACCTGCGACTCGTCTCTCTCACGCGAAAAACCTAGATTCAAATCTTTGATCTCATTTCGTTAAACTCCTTTTCCATCATCATTTATCTTATTTACTCTCCTAGGATCTATCATCTCCACTCGCAACACTCAAGTAATCCTCACATGACTTTATTTCATTTGTTTTTTTTCCGGATAGTCTATATTTACGTTTTGTGATTTTTTTGTTTAAACTATCTAAGATTCTTCGATTTCGAACCCTCTTACCTCATTTTGACATCATCATCTTATTTATTATTACCAGATCTGTTAGATTGACTCGAAATATTCAAGTAAGCCTCACCTACTTCTATTCCGTTTGTTTTTGTTTCGCGGATGCCCTACATTTATGGTAATATTTTTTTCCATTGACAACTAATGATCTCATTCACCTATATAACTAAAATTTATATCTAAACCATTTTGATACACCCATTCCATGTACCAGTGTAATTTATTTTATAATTATATATGGTTTTTCATGTTGGAATGTTTTTTTGGATCCTTAGTTGTTTCTATTTTGGGTATCACTTGTTGTTGTTCCATAAACTATTTACGACGTTTATTCTCGTGGACTATTATAACTCTTCATATTCTATTAAAACCTAATTTATTTAATAATAAATAATTTTAGACTAATAGGAGATACAGTTTATGGTTCTCATTTTGAATACTGGCATGATACCAAAACTACTAGTTTGTGGTTAAAATCCCTAGATATGCCAAAACTAGTAGCTTGAGGTTAAATCCCATGGTTATGGGGGGCTGTCCAGAGGGTTGAGGGTTGTCCAGGGGGTTGGGGGATGTCCAGAGGGTTGAGGGCTGTCCATGGTGTCCATGGAGGTGGGGGGGGGCAGTCTAGGGGTGTGTGTGTGTGTGGGGGGGGGGGGGGTGTCGAAGGCGTGGGGGGCTGTCCAACGGGGTGGGTGGGTGGGGGCCTTCACAGAGGGTTTGTGGGGTTTTCTGGGGGTGGGGGGTTGTCCAGAGGGTTGGGAGGTGTCCAGGGGGTGTCCAAGGGGGTAGGGGTGGTGGTGGTGTCCAGGAGGGGTGGGGGTGTCCAAGGGGTTGGGGGTGCCATCTAGAGGGGTGGGGGCGCTGTCCAGAGGGGTGGGGGATATCCAAGGGGTGGTGGTTTCCAGGGGGTTTCCAAGGTGGTGGTGGTGCCCAGGGGGTGTCCAAGGGGGTGGAGGCGGTGTCCATAGGGTTCAGGGGGCTGTCTAGAGGGTTGGGGGGAGTCCAGGGTGTCCATCGAGGGGGGGGGGGGGGGTGGCAGTTCAGGGGTGTGTGTGTGTGTGGGGGGGGGGGGGGTCCAAGGGGGTGTGGGTGTCGAAGGGGGTGGGGGCCTATCCAGGCAGTTTGGGGGGGTTGTCCAGGGGTGTGGGGGGCTGTCCAGAGGGTTGGGGGTGTCCAGGGGGTGTCCAAGGGGGTAGGGGGTGAGGGGTGGTGTCCAGGAGGGGTGGGTGTGTCCAAGGGGGTTGGGGTGCTGTCGAGAGGGATGGGGGTTGTCTAGGTGGTGGGGGCTATCCAGAGGGGTGGGGGTTGTCCAAGGGGGTGGTGGTGTCTAGGGGGTGTCCAAGGGGGTGGGGGTGGTGTCCAAAGGGTTCGGGGGGCTTTCTAGAGGGTTAGGGGTGTCCAGGGGTGTCCATGGAGGTGGGGGGGGGGAGTCTAAGGGTGTGTGTGTGAGGGGGGGGGGGGGGGGTCCAAGGGGGTGGGGGTTGTCTAAAGGGGTGTGTGGGGGGGGGGGGGGGCTGTCCAAGGGGGTGGGTCCTGTCTAGAGTGTTTGGGGGTTGTCTAGGGGGGGTTGCCTAGAGGGTTTGGGGGTGTCCAAGGGGGTAAGAGGTGGGTGGTGGTGTCTAGTAGGGGTGGTGGTGTCCAGGAGGGGTGGGAGTGTCAAGGGGGTGGAGGGGGGGGGGGGGCTATCCAGGGGGTTGGGGTGGGGTCCTGAGGTGTGTGTGGGGGGGGGGGGTTGAAGGGTGTGGTGGTGTTCAGGGGGTGTCCAAGGGGGTGGGGGTGGTTTCCATGGGGTGGGGGGCTATCCAAGGGGGTGGTGGTGTCCAGGGGGTGTCCAATGGGGTGGGGGGTGGTGTCCAGGGGGTGGGGGGGGGGATATCCAAGGGGGTGGTGGTGTCCAGGGGGTGTCCAAGGGGGTGGGAGTGGTGTCTTGGGGGTGGGGGGGGGGTTGTCTAAGGGGGTGGTGGTGTCCAGGGGGTGTCCAAGGGGGTGGGGGATAAGTATCCGTTGGGATTGACTATTGTATCATGGTTTGCGAGATTATGACATGATGATTGTATTGTTTCATGGATATTAGTGTTTTAATGTGATTATATTTGGTTATATATAATTTGACCAATCATCGACTATGAGAAAATTATGGGTTATGGTGGAGACCATGTCGTGGTTTTCAAATATGCGTAGCTATCCAGACCCCATTCAAATTATGATTTCTTTCATATAAACATATATTTGTCTTATCTTAAAAAGATGTATAATTTTTATATTTTTTATTGGCAATAATGAGTCGAAGTTGGATTACGGCACATCGAATGAGAAATGAATATGAGGAAGGTGTTGATGCCTTTTTGAAATTTTCTAAATGAAATGTTCCAAGTGGTGAATTTTTTTTTCATGCCTGAAATGTCTGAATATGAAGAAGTTGAAAAGTAGAGAGATAAAAGATCATCTGATTGTCATGGTTTTAATCCGAGTTACAGACCTTGGATTTGGTATGGTGAAACTGGACGGAATGTCACTGATGTTGATGATTTGCAAGATGGTGACTCCGATGGAATTGAAGAAATGATCCACGATATTGCAACAAAACAAATTGAGATAGAACTGATAGTTGTGTGTCTATATGGTGATACTGAAAAACTATTATATCCTGGTTGTACAGATTTTATGGTTTTGTCGTCGGTGTTAAGATTGATTAACCTGATGGAGAAACATGGATGGAGTGACTTAAGTTTTACAGAGCTCCTACAATTGATGAAAGGCATTCTTCCAAAAAATAGTGATCTTCCAGATTCACATTATAAGGCCAATAAAATATTATGCCTGATGGGATTGGTATACAAGAAAATGAATGCCTGTCCGAATGACTGTATGATATATAGGAAGGAATATGAATGTTTGTCAAAGTGTCATAAATGTCGGACATCACGATATAAGGTGAAAGAAAAATCGCAGGCTGATGTAGAGATTACAAAGATCCCTTCAAAGGTGTTTTGGTATCTTCCTATAATTCATCGTTTCAAACGTTTATTTTCTAATTCACATGATGCAAAAAGGTTAAGATAGCATGCTGATGAGCAGTTATGTGATGGAAAAATATATCATCAAGCTGATTGTCCACAATGAAAGAAAATTGATGAGCAGTATCCTATATTTGGAAATGAAATTTGAAATCTCAGACTAGGGTTGTGCACAAATGGAATGAATCCATACCGGGCCCTCAGTAGCACACATAGTTCGTGGCCTATCTATTGGTAATTTACAACCTCTATCCTAAAGTCTGTATGAAGCACAAATATGTCATGTTGAGTATAATGATCTATGTTCTGAAGCAACCCAGCAATGATATTGATGTTTTCTTGTCGTCGTTGATTGGTGATTTGAAACTTTTATGGGAGGATGGTATTATGGTGTATGATTCTTATAAAATGGAATATTTTCACCTTCATGAAGTTCTTTTGTTCACTATAAATGGCTTCCCAGCATATAGAAATTTTTCTGGATATAGTGTTAAAGGGCATAAATCATGTCCAATTTGAAAACAACAGACGTTATATTTTCAATTGCATCATGGGAGGAAAAAAGTGTACATGGGTCATCAAAAGACACAAAAATATGGTAATGATACACATATTTGGAAGAAAAGGTCAATATTGTTTGAGCTACCATATTGAAGATATCATGGAGTTAAATATAATATTGATGTCATGCATGTGGAGAAGAATATCTGTGATAGTTTTATTAGAACATTGTTAGATATTAAAGGAAAGGCAAAAGATGGGTTGAATACAAGATTAGACTTACCATCAATGGGAATACATTTAGAGTCAGCTCCAACTCCTAATGGAAGATGAACATTTCTTCCCCCAGCTTTTCATACATTATCGAAGAGGGAGAAAATTAGATTTTTTCAGTGTCTTCATGATATCAAAGTGCCTCAAGGTTATTCTTCAAATGTAAAAAAATTGTCTCATTGAAGGACTTGAAGTTGATTGGTATTAAATCTCATGATTCTCACATCATGATGCAACAAATTCTACCAATTGCATTGTGTGGAATATTTCCCATCCGTGTCAGAAATACTATAATGAAGTTGTGTTATTTTTTCAATTCAATTTGTAATAAGGTGATTGATGTGAATGCTTTGAACATTTTGGAAAAGGATGCGGTTTTTATATTTTTTCAATTGGAAATGTATTTTCCTCCATATTTTTTTGATATAATGGTGCATTTAATGATTCAACTGGATCGAGAAATAAAGCTTTTTGGAACTTTATATATTCGTTGGATGTATCCTTTTGAAAGGTATACGAAAATATTGAAGGGGTTTGTTAAGGATACATATCGACATGAAGACTCTATTATTGAAAAGTATATTTCTGAGGAGGTTGCAGAGTTTTGTACGAGCTACTTCCCTGCATCACAACACATAGGTTTTCCTCTATCTCTCCATGAACGAGTTAATAATGAGGGAAACAGAATTTTTGTCTTGAAAGTGAAATCTTTGTCAGATGAATAGATGAAGAAGTTATAATCATAAATCTTGAATAACATAGCTGATGCCCACCGTATATCACATTTCATATTAATGAGTTGAAACAATGTCATCCAATAAAGAAAGAAATGTGGATTTTGAATGAGCACAACAAAACATTTTTGTCATGGTTTAAAAGGACCTTTCTTAGTAGACCAGATGTATCAGAGACATTAAAATGGATAGTGGCTGGTCCATGTTTAATTGTGATAACATGGTCCGATTATGACATTAATGGATATAAATTCCATATGAAATCTCATGACAACAGAAGTGAAATTCAGAATAGTGGTGTATTGGTGTTTGCAGAAGCAATGCATTTTTCAAGTGCTAATGACAAAACCCCAATTTCTACTTCAAGTGAATATTATCGAGTGAATAAAGACATATGGGAGGGGGATTAATTTAAAATTAAAGTTCATGTTTTTAACTGTAAATGGATTATCAGTAACAACAGTGTTAGACATGATGAATTTGGAATGAAAGTTGTTAATCAGAATAGATTGGAAGACACGGCTGATTATTTTATAATGGAAACATATGAAAAACATATTTTCTATGTAATAGATCAATTAGATATACAGTGGGCTGTTTTTCTACAAGTAAAAAAAAGGAAGAGAGCTTGGATGGGAAAAAAAGGGCAATATCTTTCGAAATATTCAAGAATCATAGATGAGAGGATTGTAAGATATATATTTTATTTATTTCAGTTAACTATTTTATTCATATAATTTCAATCATTACAGAAATGTTAAATTAATTAATACTGGATTCTCTTGAGGAGAATAGCTCACATGGGGTATTTACAGCTGCTGGGAGGCAAGATATTTTATCTCCAGCATTGGGATATCCCGAACATCTTGGTCGTGTACGAGGATATCTGACAGGTGTATCGGTAATAAAAGTGTTGAAATGTTCCTCAACTACTTATGTTGAGGGTGTTTATAAAAAAATAGAATCATTGGAAGATGAATTTCATAATATTAATGCGATTATGGAGGAAAATACTAGAGCATCGGTACAGTCTATGTTTGTATAAATGCAAAGACAATTTCATACTACAGCTCCCACTCCTCCACCTTCCCTTGCAGACCCCATTATTTATCCTCCACCTCTGCCAGTAGCTCCCACTCCCCCACCTCATCCTGTGGACCCCATTTTTTATCATACTCCTTCGCCGTAGATTCCTACTTATTGTGAGTTGTATGTTGATGATCCTCAACATCATATAGTTGTATATGGAATGGTATATTGGATAGGAGATACAATTCATCATCAATAATTAGAGTTAGAGAATCAAAGGGTCACTGTACAGGAAGATATAATAGATAGATCAGCTCGAGTAGCATTACCTACAGATGAGGTGGCAATAGTTGGACATAGTATCGGTCATTTTTTTAATTTGTCTATACAGACTTCTTCGACTCATTACCATAGAGGTATGTATGTTATATCTTCTATTTTATCTTTTTTATTAATGTTGTTTTATCATTTGAAAACTAATATATTTTTCTATTTATTTTTACAGGAATACTTCAAAGGTAAAGAAATACTGTATAGACAAAAACAAAGACAAATGGCTCTGACATTAGATATAGATTCAAGTGGTTTTGATAGATTGTCAAGATATTCAAATTTTTTGGCGGATCATTATGAGTTTCCAATAGAAGCTCATGTTTGTGGACGTGAAATAAGTGTGTGGATTATGATAGCTGATATCATGGAGCTTGTTACTAGAGATAAGTTGGGCATCAACGTGGTGCATATCTTTTCCATGTAAGTATTTACACCTTTTCCCTGCGTTATATTTATTAAAAATATCAACTTATGTCTGTTTTGTATTAGGTATCTTTATAACATTTGTGAGAAGAATGAGCAGATAGATGTATATGGGTTCATGGACCCACATTTGATTTCCCCTGAAGCATGTGCATTGGATGAGGAAAAAGAATGGTTTATATTGTTGAAAGAATTGAATAGAATATAGTCACACAATGTTGGATGATTCCTTTTTGTGAGAGGTATGAAACACCACTCTCAATGAGTTCATTATCTTTTAACATAAAAAACTACTACCCTTAAATTTTTTTATCAGTGATCATTGAATGTTAGGGGTTTTTTTCCCAAGGGAGAAGGAACTTTATTGGATAGGCTCTGTCCATGGTGATGTGTGGGAAAGTTTTATGAAAATGTTGGAAATGTGAGTTTCAATTTATCAATAGTTTTGTATATTATAATGAATTTTAAATTTATCCCATTCGTATTATTTTATAACAGGGGATGCGTCTACTTTGAAAAAACCCAATGAAAAGGAGTGCGAAGATCAAATATGTAAATGTAAAGGTAAATATCCATTCATAATTTGTACTATTTGATTTATTACATACAAATAATATATTGAATTTACACTCATTCAAACAGAATTGTCATGAACAAAAAGGGCACATCCAATGTGGATATTATATGTTAAGATTTATTTATGAAATAATAACAACTGGGACAGTTGTGAACTTTGACCTGATAATATTTCCTTTTAAACTTTTCCATAATATTTAATTTGATTTCTTCATTATACACGTTAACTACTATCATTTTAATTTATATCTATTTGATGACCCTCAACCCTATAATGCTGAAGACATCAGACACTTACAAGTGGAATGGTCAAATTATTTTACAGATGTGATTGATTTTTAGTTGTTTGTAGTGTAAAATGTAATTTTGAATACTGTTATTTTAATTGTGTATTTGGAAGTCTTTTAGGTTGGATTTAGTTTTTTTAAGTTGACATTGTATTTTTTGAATGTTATATATGTGAATGTTTAATTTTTCTATACTTCTTGTTTTAGTCTACTTATTATGGTTTTTATGGTATGGATTATGGTCTGGGGGGGAGGGGTTCCAAGACTGTGTGGGGGGGGGGGTGTTTAATGGGGTGGGCGTATCCATGGGTTTAGGAGGTTTTTCTGATGTTGTGGGGGTATCCTGGGTGTCCATGAGAGTGGGGGGTAGTCCAGGTGTGGGAGCATTTCCAGGAGGGTGGAAGGGATGTCCAGGGGAGTGGGGGCTGTCTAGGGGGTGTCCAGGGGTGTTGGAGGGCTATCCATTGGGGGGGGGGGACAATCCAGGGTGATGGGAGAGGAGGCGCTACCATCCCTCGGGGGGTTGAACGCTGCTGGAAGGTACTCATCACTCCCACATGTGAAACATTTTGAGATCTCAAGCTTCACATGTGGGAGTGATGGGTACCTTCCAGTAGCATGCCCCCTGAGGGATGGCAGTGCCTCCTCTCCCAACACCAGCTATCCAGGGGCTGTCTATGGGGTGGGGGTAGTCCAGGGATGTTCGGGGGGTGGTTGGGAAGTCCAGAGGTGTGTGTGTGTGTGTGTGGGGGGGGGGGGGGTTCTAAGAGGGTGGGGGGGGGGGTTCTAGGGGTGTTGGGGGCTTTCTAGGGGTGGGGGAAGTCCAGGGGTGTGGGGGTGTGTGGTGGGGGATGTCCAGTGGGGTGAGGGGGTTCTGGTATGTTTTTGGTAACTTTTTGGTCTATTTTAGCAGTGTGGGAGGGCTTTCCAGTTGTGCGTGAGTGATGTCCAAGGGGTGGGGGGGGAACATGAGAGTGGGGGGATGTACATGGGGTGGTGGTGATTTCCAGGGATGTATGTGTGTGGGGGGGGGGGCAGTCTAGGGGTTTGGGGGTGTGTGGGGGCTGTCCAGTGGGGTGAGGGTGTTCTGGTTTGTTTTTGGTATCATTTTGGTCTATTTCAGGGGTGTGGGAGGGCTATCCAGGGGTGTGGGAGTGCTTTCCAGGGGTGGGGGTATACAAGAGGGTGGGGGATGTCCAGGGGGTTGTGGTGATGTCCAGGGGTGTGGGGTTGTCTAGGGGTGTGGTGGGGGTAATCCAATGGGTTGAGGGGGTTGTTCGCTATTTTTGGTAACTTTTTGGTCTTGTTTCAGGGGTGTGGTAGGGCTGTCCAGGGGTATGGGAGTGCTGTCCAGGGGGAGGGGGTCTACATGAGGGTGGGGGGTTGTCCAGGGGTGTGGGGGGCTGTCCAAGGGGTGGTGGGGATGTCCAGAGGGTGGTGGAGATGTCCAGGGGTGATTGGAGCTGTCCAGGGGGTCGGTCGGCAGTCTAGGGGTCTGGGGGGTGTCTAGGGGTGTGGTGGGGGCTGTCTAGTGGGGTGAGGGGGGTTGTCCAGGGTGTGGTGGGGGCTGTCCAGTGGGGTAATAGGGGATGTCCAGGGGGTGGTGGGGGGTTGTCCAAGGGGTAAGTTTAAAATGTTGTCAATGTAAATGCACAATTTTTCTTTGGTTCTTGTTTTGGTCTACTTATGTTTTTCTGGTACGAATTCTTGGTTTGGCTTCTAGTTGTTTCTTGAAAGATCAGAGGAATACATTCTATTTTTTTTTAACAAAATTGGTTTTTCACGTAGGTTATTTAATAACTAAAATGATAAAAAAAACCCACGCTGGTTTATCACATTGGTTATTTAATAACCGACCTGATACATAATTTTCCAGGCGTTTATCACGTAGGTTATATAATAACTGACATGATAAACCATTTTTCAGGGGTTTATCAGGTCGATTATTTAATAAACGTCATGAAAAACACCCCCGCACTTGTTTATCACTTCTGTTATTACATAACCGAGGTGATAAACCCTCCCTCTGGTTTATCACGTTGGTTATTTAATAACTGACGTGATAATATCCTGGGAAATGGTTTATCACATTGGTTATTTAATAATGAATGTGATAAAAACTGTGATGTTATGTTTTTTATGTCGGTTTTTAAATGACCGACGTAAAAAAATATTTATAACACCGTCCGTATTAACATTGGCTAAAAACTGACGTAAAAAATAAAAATTAACCAACATAAATGACATTTTTCTCACTAGTGTGAGTTCTCTCTTCTTCCAGAGATCCATATTCTGATTTCTCCTCTCTCGTGAGAATCGTGGGTTGAAATTTTTAGACGTTTTTGTAGATCTTTGACATTATAAGGTGATTCAAGTATCGAGATTCACATATACCGATCTCCTAACATCGTGTTAGGTGGTTTGTTCCTTTATCTTGAATGTCCTTGAGTTTTATGTGAAAAATTTCCCAATACCCATGAACAGGGTATTGCGCATTTACCATTTTAACCCTATTATTTACCCGCTATGCCTGTATTCTTGAGTAGATGATAATTGATTGTGAATAGTGTGAATTGATGTGTTTTGGCTGTGTTGCCCATGCATGGTTTTCCTATTTTGACCTTTGGGTCTAGTTTACCTGTTAGGCGGCTGTTTACTTTCCCATGAATAGTATTGTAGGATGGTGTGACTGTAGTTCTGTTATGATGTTATGCTATAGAATACTATCCAAGTAGTTCTTGATGTTTTCCTTGGCCGATACACACTGCTACACTTTCTTGACTTACACGGGGCTGTGAGATACTAGTGTATATACCATAGGGAGAATGGACGTTGAGGGTTTCTCTAGAGTGTCTTTATAATATTACAATGTGATACCACAAGGGGAAATGACGTTCAATGCTTCCTTAGAGTTTCTGTAGTTCCTCGACGTGGACCACAGAGGGAATGTGACGTAAGTGCTTTCCTAGAGCGCCTTTAGTTACGATACAAGACTATAGGGGGAATTAACAGTGAGTGCTTCCTTAGAAAGTCTATGCTTAAGCTGAACCAGAGGGGTTAGACTAAGTGTACTTTCCATAGGGTTGCTTGTATTTGTTCGGTAGAACCAGAGGGGTTAGAATGAGTGTGATTCCCAGAGGGTTACATGTTGTGTTTATCTTCTTGTATAGTTTTTTCTTGATATTGAAATCGTGGATTGTTTACTATTGAGTACCTTTCTATTTATTGTTTCCTGTACTTTTACCTTCAATATACTCACTGACTATTAGGCATGGATCTCGTGGTGGTTTCCAATTGGGATGCGTCTAAAACCCTGTTTGGGCCATGTTTTTGGGCCCAAATAGATTATATTGTTACAGGAATAGATAAGGGCAAGCACCCTTTTACTTCAGGTACATGACATGCTGTGGAGCTGGAGAGCACGAGACCAATCTTAGGCTTGCGATGATGTGGAGATGATTAGTATTTTATTCTTTTGTACTTGGTTTAGTACTGTATTTTAGCATCGTGCTTTGTTTCTCTGCTTTACAAGACATATGTATTAGGCATCATTTAATATATGTTCTCCAGTTTATTCTATCAGTTTTGGTTGTTTATTTTTTGTATGATATTATTACTGCTTCCTCTCTTGTGTATATTTGTTTACTTTTGTTGTGTACTCTGCCAATGAGGGCATAGTTTCCACACTATCACACATAAGGACCTCGCTACTAGTCAGCAACCTCTGGAGTCAGGGAAATGCGCTTGAGGCCATGTGACCAACCAGTTACGGGGCACCTCTATGTGGCTTTTGGAACAGAGACGTTACAACTATCAAGAAAAAGTATCTCCTATTCTGTATTGATGATTTGTTTGATTAATTATAAGGATCTAAATTCTTTTGTAAGGTGGGCCTTTATTTTGGATGTCATTAACTTATGGTTAAAAAGTGGATATACCCAAGATAGCCTTATGTATGGGGTATGAGCATGATGAATTTATTATGTATCAATTTGGAATTATGAATTCACCTTTTAGATTTATGGATTTAATGAATATGGTATTTAGAGGTTACCCTGACCTGTTTGTGGAAGTATTTATATACGATATTAATATATATTTAAATATTAATTAAGAACATCAATATCTTTTTATAATTGTAATAAATAACCTAAGGAAGTTTATGTTGTATGAAAAATTTACAAAGTGTGAATTTTGGATTCAAATTGTTTCATTATTGGGTCATAAAATCTCAAGTGAGGGAATATCAATGAACCCTTTAAAAGGATTTTACTGAGTAATGGAAAAAAATAAACATGGTAACCAAAATTCATATTCTACTTAGGTTATATGGATATTAAAAATACTTTGTGATGTATTTCTCAAGACTATCTAGTCCACTCACCAAGCTAACTCATAACGGGATTATGTTCTCATGGAAAGATGAATGTGAATATATTTTCAAGGAAATGAAGAGAGGGTTTGTCAGTATTCCTGTTTTTATAACACCCTAAAGTGGAGAAGATTTTTTGATTTATATTGACACATAAAAGAAAATAATGGGATGCATCCTCACGTAGAATGATATTTTCATAGAATCTGCCTCACATAAATTGGAAATAATTGTGAAAAATATCTAAATCATGATTTAGAGTTAGGAGAAGTACTTTTTGAATCGAAGTTATGGAAGAATTATCTATCTGGTGAAATGTGTGAAATATATACTGATAAAAAAATTAATTTTATATTCACATAAAAATTGTTGAATTTATGCCAGATAAGTTGGTTGGAATTTATTAAAGATTATGACTGCTCAATAAATTACTTCCTTGGTAAATAAAAAATTGGTTTATGTTCTGAGTTAGAAATAGAATTCTATTATATCTGAGATTAGGATTTAAAAAAACCAATTACTTATAGACTTTCATAAAAGAGAACATGAAATCCTAAAAAAATGGGACATATCCTATCATTCTCATATGAATGTTTAACCATCTATCTATATAAAGATAAAAAATCCACAAAAGGAATATGTAGAATTACTAAAGATAGTAAGAATAATTTATGATTTAAATGACGATTATTATGGAATGATATGGTTTATAAACCGAGTATATGTATCATCCATACCAGATTTCAAGAATGAGATATTTTATGAAGCTTATATCTCATTATTCTATATTTATATTGGATGTACAAATATATATAAATATTTAAATGAATATTTCTGGTGGTACAACATTAAGTGTCATATTGTTGAGTATGTTTATCTATTCCTTGTATGTCAAAAAACTAAAGATGATAGAGGTAATTCTAAGGGAATTTTACGACCATTACCCATACTTGAATGGAAACGGGAAACCATTACCATGGATTTCTTCCCTAGAATCACCAAAACATATAAAGGGACCCATGTGATTTGGGTTGTAGTAGATCACCTTATAAGTCAACACAAATCATTTCTATTAGATAATTTTTATCCCTTGATCATTTTTAATACATTAATGAAGTGATTATATTTCAAAGAATACCACATTGTACTGTATTTGATTGGAATGTGAGGATTACATTATGCTCTAGAAAATTATTCAGTAGGATTTGGATATAGATTCGAGTTTCAGAACTGTATATCATCCTATAATAGATGGTATGTCTAAGAGGAATATTAAAATCCGATAAAATATATTGATAGATTTACTTTTATATTTCAAAGGTGTTTCAGACCAACACCATCCATTGGTTTAATTTTCTTATAATAATATATTTTCTTCAACCATTCAATGAGTCCGTATGAAGTTCTCTATGAAAATAAACTCATAAATACAACTTTATAGGATAAAGTTGGGGAAATAATTATATTAAAATATAATATAGTTGTGGAAATGGAAATGAGGGTTTGATCCATTCTGTAACACTTAAACGTATAACAATGTTTGTAGAAATGATATGATGACAATCCCCGATGAGATATTGATTTTAAAGTTGTTGAAAATAGATTCCATTTAATATCTCCATAAAATATTTTTATGAGATTTGGAAAGAATGGAAATATGATCCCTATATATATTTGTTGTTTTAATATTCTTGATGGCATCAGGATGGTAGCATACCGTTTGAAACTTCCATCAAATCTCTCCCAATTTCACAATGTGTTCATTGTATTTCTCCTAAGAAAGTATATACCTGATCCTTCACATTTACGAAACTCATAGGTTATACCACTTGAGTAATATCTATCTTATATGGAATAATCAGTGGTGATTCTTGATTATATATAGAAAGTGGTACAAAACAAGACTACTCACTTGGTTATGGTTTTATGGAATAACCACAAATTAGAGGAAGCTATATAGGAACCCAGGGATGTGATGAAACATAGATATCTTCAATTTTTTTGTATCAGAGTAATTGAATTTCAATACAGAAAATCATTTTATGGGGGGTAGAATGTAACACCCTAGAATTTTATGATATATTTCAATTTAAATAAATTTAGTTTCTTCGATAGATTATGATACACACAACCACAAGTTTTATTGAACTTTAATGATGTATATAGAAATATTATAGTGGTTGGATGTGAAGGTATTAATAGAAATAAATTAGTTATGAAACATATATGGTTTAAACATGTAAAAAAATTAATTCCTGGCTTATCAATTTATAATAAAAAAATAAAAATCATTTTAAAGTAAAAGAGATGTTTTTCTAAAAAACTATTTTCATATTCACTATAAGTTTTTATCTTAATAAATTAAATTTTCCATAATTAGATAATTATTTTAATTAATTTCATATATTAAATGGTTTAAAATTCATCTACTATTTATTTAGGAAGAAAATAAGAATACATATCTAGTATTAAACATAGACATTTATATAAAAAAACAGTTTTCATCTCATTTTGCACCATTATTTTGAAATTAATTTTTCCCACTTCAATAAATTGATTATATATTCTGAATTATGATGATAAAATTTTATAATCAAGTCCCTTTTATTTTTGGTCAATAATAATAGTAACCATCGTAAATTGTTTTCAACATGGTAAGGGTAAAATATGTAAAATAGTGTTAAAAATTTGGGATGAGGCATTAAAATTTATATCACACTTGCCTTTATCATATTTAATGGGTTTTATTTTTTCCATTTAAACCTAATTATCTTATATGTGGCCACATGATTCTATATTTATTTGATTATGAACTTTTTATAATTTTATGAAAAGAATAAATAAAAAATCTCACTCTCTGGACTTTAATATCTCAAATATTTTATTATGAGGGAAAATAAAGGTTATGTTTATTTCGAATTGTTTATTTGAAAGGTAAATTATTTTTATTTATCGTAGTAAATTAATTTTAATATTTCTCATTGAATATTTAAAATAAATTATTACGAAACATTGATCCAATATTTATTCAATTAATAGAAAAATAAAATAAATTATTTTAAAAATGTCAAAAGTAATAAAACTTGGATTAATTATTTAGTTATAGAAATTTTATTGGTAATATGATATATATTGGATGTGTAAAAGGATAAAATTCTAATTAATTTATGATGGAATCTTTAATGTAATATTAAATTAATAGTATGAAAAATAAAATTAATTATATTTTATGATAAATAATATTTTATTTAATTATCTAAATATAATTAAATATTTCAATATGATAGTTAGGATAAAAATGTTAATCAAATTTCATCCCTTCTAAATTTAAGATCCATTTTTTACCTAATAAGTAAAACTATAACCCTTTAATTCTGAATAATTCATTATAATAGTAAAGGTTAAAATATGTTAACTAATTGATTAAACAAAAAATATGGCTTAAAACACCTCATAAATGAGTAAAAGTTTTATTTATTGATGGAATTTAAACCCCAACCTACATCATATTGAAATATATATCCATTTTTAAACATTTTTTATATAGAATGAATTTATTATATTTTAGTCTTCTAATAACTTCTAAGAGTTCCCCTCTCCTCATTTATAAAATAGCACCCCTCATTTATCTTATTTACACAACTTTCATCCATCTATATTACCCTAAAAAATCCAAAATATATTTTAAATTCCCTATATATGAGTTATTGGTTCTTTACTTCTTATAATTTAATTCCAAGGGTCCTTAATATGGGATCTAATGGATGTCTATTGAGGAAGAGGTAATATCCTTTCCTGAACTCTTTCAATTTGTTTATTATTTTATCTTCATAAAATATTTGATATTACTAATAAAATAATAAATTATTTATCCAAAAAATACTATAATTTTTTTATTCTTATTAAAACACCTTTATTTATTCTATTTTCCATCAAATTGGAGGTGATTTATCACTTTTGTGTACATACAACTTACCATCTCCACGTAGTGATATAATTCTTTTCCCTTCATCATATTTCATGAAAGTTATAATGATGGATTTAATATTTATATATGATATTTATGAAAAAATTATGAATATGTAATTATAATATATTATATACCTTCTCACTTTGCCAACCGATAGAAAATGATAGCATCACTTGTGCGTACTTGTGGACTACCACCGCCACGAATTGATGTGACTCAATTTCATTTTATTTTTCCATACATAGTAATATGTCTTGATTTAATGAATATATATGATATATATGATATTATAATTATTTTGGAAAAGGTTTATTATTATTTACCTTTCTTTCATTCTATCTATTGAAAAATAGAAACAATGTTTATGTGTTTGTATGACCTACTCTCTCCATAATCTTTTTAATTAATTTTTATATCTATAACATTTTTGGATGACTATATAAATAATTAATAAATATTATATTTATATTCTGAATTAAATTATTTATATTATAAAATCAAGATCAAATTACATGTACTGAGACTGATATACTAAAACTTGCATTAAAAGCGAAGTAGTTATCTCCCAAAACAGTGATTTTAACAACAAAGTGGTAATAAATGGGTGATAATATGTATTAATAAAATAATTAATGGTATTATAGATATTATTTTGGTTCTATAATAAATTTATAAAAAATATATATTTATTATACATGAGGTTCTACCACGTAATAAGAAATATGAGACTTGATGTAAGAGATTTTTGTTTAATCCCATTTTAATAAGGATCGTTTATTCTTGAATTTATTTTGAGGGAATTATGTGATCCATATTAACTAAATACCTTTAATTCTATTATACTATTTTTATTTATATATAATTCATGTTTTTCTTTCATTTTCCTCACGTTTTCTTATCAATATATCAATATAATATTTTTATGGGAAACTGATAATGTATTACTATTTGGTTGAATTTTTTTTTTCATGTACATATTTTCAGTAAAAAAATTTAAAAAATGTTTTAACATTATAATATGATATTATAGAGTTATTTTTACACAATTTTTAGTTTTTATAAAGTTTTTTCAAATGAATCCTTTTATAGTTTTTTGAATGAGGTATTTTTTGAATTTTTAGAAAAGGGTGAAAGGATTGTTTTCTTTCAACGTATATGAAAGGAATGGAATTTCTTGTTATCATAACCAATAAATAATTTGATTATTTTTAGGAATTTAAATATATTTTTTCATAGAAAAAATTTCCATAATATTTTGGAACTTTTTTAGATTTTAAATAAGTGATTTCAAAATGAAAAGGGTATTTTCCTCAAGAAATATTTCTGTGATTATTTTAAAGGAATTTTGAATTCTGATAACATCCATTGATGTTAATTATGTTTTTAATGTGGATATAATCTAATCATACCATCATTTTTATTTATTAATATTTTTTTGGATTATTAGGATTTGATGTTTATGATGAAGAATCTATGAAGTCAGGGATGATTTTATATTTGTTATGAAATTTTAATGTGAATATCATTAAGATGAACTTAATTTTAATTCCATGTTTTTGTAATGTTAATATAAAAAATTATCTACACCATTTCATTTTTTGAGTTGATGTATTATGCCGGCTTGAAATGGAATTGTATTTCTGTATGGATTACTCTTTTATGTTGGCCTATTTTAAATAATATAACCCATCTATCCAAGTGATCCAGGTGAAACACTGCTATGGTGAGAACTAGGATCGACCCTAGTCGTGTCATATTTCAAGGGTGAATTGATGGAAATAATATAAGGCCTCACTCCCTTTCAATGTGCATGGATGTATGGTGTGATCCACTTTTCTAGGTGGCACGATGGTGAGGGACAGAGAGAGAGCATGGGATAATGCCAGTAAGAGTGTAGATTACAATCTTGTAACCAATTCTTGCCAGCAATTAGTTTGGTTTTTATTATAAGGGAGCACTCATCTCAATTCCACTTCGATGTTTAATTCACTATATTCACAATACTATTTATATGATCTTAAATATCTATAAATAACATCACTTATCCAATGAATTTATTCCAGCCATTCGATCACCCGGCTGATCTTGTCTTTCACATTCAACTGATATCCCATTATATTCATCGAGATCTCTATAATGTGATGTCTAATGATCAACTGAACTAATTATTATAATCATCATTTCATGTTTTTGGAAATCATAATATGATAAAAATTATATGAAAAAACATTTGGATGTAAAATGAATATTGATCCAAGGATAAACAGTTGTATAGAAAATATTCTCTTATGATGATTTCAATTCTTGTTGTCATGAATTTAAGGTAGTAAACATGAATTGAGGTGGTGCTATTATCAAATATTTGACAAGTGAAATGAGTCCAAGTAGTTTTTGATATACTATAAGAGGTTATTGTTTTTAGATAAATAGACTTCCATTGAACAAAAAGTTACACAAAGAACATCTTTCCTCATGATTTTATTATGAAAGAGAAAAATGATCGTTCTTATAGTCCTTTGAAAAGTGTCTCACTCTCAATGTTTCTTTGTGAAAAACTTTTAAAAAAAACTATTTGGGTTATCTTGACACATGAATTCTCCATGGATTTTGTGACGAAGATAGTGAACCAACGTGAATTTTCATATTTGAATTATACAAAGATTGTTTCGTGTAGCTCCTTCACATGTTTTTCATAAATAAATTTTTGTGAGAAGTCACATTAAAGAATAATTTCTCTAGAAAATATATAGTATATACTAGTGTTTTGAGGGATAGTGTATGCACATGCAATGAGAAGATCATGAATTAGTTATACATGTATATTGAGGATTCGTGAGGGTGAGATAATATGATGACTGTGAACAAATACACAAAGAGAAAAATTATGAATACTTTTATTTGTCAAAAAAATTATAAGATAAAAATAATGGTATTTTTCAAAATTAAATACATTAAGAAACAAAAAAATTATTCTTATTCAAATAATAGGAGTATTTATTATATTTGAGTTTCCAATGAGTTTATCCAGAAGAAGAAGTAGATTGAATTAGTTTCACCAGATAGTTGTGTGATTTAATATACTGATATTAAACTCTAGGGACTTTGGATTCACTTCTCAAGTGAAATATCATCTTATTACTGATGATTGGAGAGAAATTTAAATTTTTTTGATGAATAAACTCTAAATATTTCTCAATGGGTTTGTGTTTTGTTTTAAAACTGGTGTGAACCTGTATAATCCTATTTTTCCAAAGACATTGAATTAAGAAATTGTAGATACCAAACCTATATGGTTTCACGGTGATACTGGAAAAACCAACTTGTAATTGGTAATTTATTTTTAGTATATAATATATGGATAGATCATACCAACTACAACAAGGATGTATTCAAACTTTTTGGAGGTGAACCTTGTAAAAATATTTTGTGTATTTGGGATGATACTATAATAATTCATAGTGGATTATTTCAAATAAAATAAATTCTTAAACGATTATACCACTAATTAAACTCCCAATCATTCGTAGATGTAAAACCCATTCAGGGATATTAAAATTTAGCATCAGATCTGGTAACCTCTTTAGTATCCTTTTTGAGTAGTGGTGGATAATTTGAATTCAGTCAACAATAAGGGTGTTACAATTTTTTATGGATGGAACCTTAATGGATGGAAGAAAAAAATTATTTATTTCTTGATATCACAAGGGTTAATGGTTTTTGGATTTTTTATTGATGGATTCCTCTTATTTAAAATTATACCCCTTTAATTTTGATTACAAAATAAATATAGAGGTTATGGAAAATATTGAAATTAAATTTTATCATCCTTGTCTGATAATGTTTTCACTAATGTGATGGGACGTAAATAAACTAAAGAGATGTGAGAAAAACATGAAAACAAGTATGATGTGAATTTCAAGGTCAAATATACGAATTTGATTATTTGAACAGATATATTTGGAGATATAATAATGATAGAATATGAAACATTGGGTGACTATTTTACAGTTTAATAAAGTCATTAGCCATATCCGAGGGTTTTTTATAAAATATAGAGGATTAAACGGTTTCAATGAAATTAATGATAAAATTACCAGACATATTTGAACCAAATATTTAATCCATGTAAGAAAACAAATACAAATATTTTTATGAGTTTCATAATAATTTACTCAACTATGATATGAGGAAGGTTCCAATATTTATTAAAACATCTAAGGAATAAATGGATTTCAAGGCCAGGACTAGATTAAAACTCAAATAAGAATAAAATTAAAAATATAGTGAATCTGAAGATGAAGAAGTTAATGATTATGATTATATAAAAATCATGTCTCTTATCTCAACATACCTAAAAATTTTAAATTGTAATTATAAAGGTAACCTTCTACTAAAATGTTTAAATTTTGGAGGAATTGGAAATTTTTGTACTTAATTTTCCAAAGAAGGAAAGTGATGAATATGAAAGTGATGATCAAGATAAATGTTCTTAGAAAAAATGGTTAAAGTATAAAAAATGGACTATAAATATATTTAAGAATAAGAAAATGTTTCATAAAAGGAAAAAAACTAATTTTTTGAGTAAAGAAGTGGAAGAATACTCTTTATCAGGTAGTCCTTCTAAAGAAGTGGTAGTATAAAAGTTTAGGAACTTAATGGATAAAATTGGGAAGTCTGATGAAACATAAAAAATGGTGAAGAATATTATAAAGTATATTTCATGGAATATATGTTAAATCATAAATTTCTTCCTTCATTGATCGAAATAAAAAAATCAAGAAAGAAATTAATCTTTTTAAGAAATATATTAAAAGATAAGATGCTTACATTGATGAGATCATAAATATAAATCTAAATGTTATAAATAAAGAAAAAGTGATGAATGATATTTATGAGAAACTGGGTATAAAATATAATGAATTGAATAAGACCTGATTAAAGTATCTTTATTCTAAAAATTCTCTAAATAATATCAATAATTATTTAAAAAGAGTTATATTATTTCAATCTAAAACATATTAAGAAACTACAAAATGTTTCTCATGGAAATATATTATATATTCATATGCTAAAAATAGGAAGATTTGTTATTTCTAATAATGTGGGTTATATTTTAAAAAATGGAAAATTTGGGATTCTAATAATGATGAGAACCATTTATCTATAATAAATAAAGATGTATAAACTTCGAAGAAAGTTATCACCTCAATGAAAAAGGAATAAGAACATGTAACAGTACAATAAAAACCGTTTCATGAAAAGAATTTTTAACAATATAGTAGATATAGATTTAATGGGAATTTCTAGTGATGTTGAATTTTAGGGAAAACATACTATACTTTTTGTTACAAAATTTCACTTTAATGGAGACTGTATGTGTCGTATGACATTCAAAATTTTATTACATAACATTACATGACATTTTACAAACAGATGATCTTTTAATGTTTAGAGTCTTAAAAATAAAGTACATAATTCATGAAAAATTAAAACAATATTATATTAAACATGAAAGGATTATTCAAGGTTTATACTATGTAAATTTATTAAATCTCATATGCTAGGGACATACATCAAAGTAAAGGTTGAGGAGAAGACCCACTAAGAGAAACAAGTGAAATAGTTCACATGTGAACATGATAAATATCAGTAAAAACATGACGAACTTCATAAAGGCATGATAAAGAATAATATGATAACAATAAAAACATGAATTATAATAAGAAAATGTGGCTAAAATATTTAATTTATACATTCATAAGCATATCACCAAGGTCCTTCCCTAAGGTGTCATAAAAATGACATGGTTTTCACCAAGGTATCGTAAAACTTGTCATCTCTAGAGATTAATCTCCTTAAACAATTCATTGGAGAAATATTAGGGTGCACCATTAATGTGTGTTTATATTAATGTGATCCATATATATCATAATCAATAATTTAATGAATAACCCATATAGAATAAAAGAAATGTGTTTCATATCAAAATCATGGTGTTTTAAAAAGTGCTTAAAAACATGGTCATTATGTCATTTATAATACAAAGAAAGGGTATGAGGGTTTTATGAATACAAATTATAGAATAAAATAAATAAATTCTATTTAGTAATGAATACACCTTGAAAAAAAATAGTTTCGGGAATTTACATAAATAAAAACAATATCCTGAGAAAAATAGAGAGATTCTGAGATGAAAATTCTGCAGCATAACCGGTATGAAACATGGTTTTATAAAACATTAAAAAGAGATGGGATAAGGGAAACCATTAATAAAATAATAATAATAATACAGTATAAGGATAGAATAAAATGAACATAGGAACATGTTATAGAGATTTTAAAGACATACCACCTAAAAGAGAACTTAAAATGAAAAGAGAAGTTGAGAATTCTCTTACATGAAGGGTAACTTAAAAGATCAAAGATCGGGACCTTGGCCTGATTGAGGGATACTTGGGAGGTATTAATATCAGGAATTCATGAAGGATAAATTTTGAATTAAGAGAAATGAAGGAATGGGTGGGTATTTATAGTAAAATAGAGAGAGATTTTTTTTATTAATTTCAAAGGACACCTCATTAGTGGTATTTGAAAAACCATGGGCTTACACATGGTACCCATGGTATTGGTCACATGGGACACATATTGGTTTAATTTAACACAAAATATTTGACCATAATTTTTAATTAATCAATATATCATTATGATACAACTATGATATCATTAAACTTATTGAAAAACTCAAATATTATTTTTACTATTCACAAAAACTAAACTATTTTATAAAATTATCCTAAATTCACTATCACCTAATATAGACATTCAGAATTCAAAAATGAAATATATTTTACCTTAATAAATCTCTACATATGAGAAATTTAATTTTTAAAAATAAAAATACTTGATTTTTTAAAATAATAGCAGACAAAAAATGCATAGTCACTTGCATTGTAAAAATTTCGGCACTTGAATAAATAAAATTATTTTTTCATTTGTAATTGAAAAGTAGTGTCTTTATAACACTATTTCATTATAATAAACATTATTATTAAAAATTTATTTTAATATAGAAATAAAAGTACAATTTTCTCTAAAAAAATCAATTTATCAAATTCCATCACAAAGTTTAAGCAAAACTATTCTTAAAACGGAAATGATGAAATAAAAATTTTCTTTAAACAATGTGATTATATTTTAAGTAACTATTCCATTGAAATATAACCCCTATAACCACCTTCATATGACCTAAGGGTATAGAGTTTATTGGTGATAGACATTTGGGGAGGCTTGGATAACATTGTCTGTGTGGTAATATCCACCAACTTGAACTTCTCCCTCATGCGATTTAATTCATGCTAAACATGTTGAAGATAGGATAGGTATTGGTCCAAATTGAAGCCTAGTGACTATAACTCCTTCCCAAGCTTCGAAAAATGGGAATCATATGGCACAAGTATACTGGATGAGGCCATCAACTCTTCTTTCTGAATTAATTATCAATTATCATTTTATAAACAAAAGTGATAACATTAAAAAACTATTATTGTTTCCAACAATAATATAAACCAACACTCATATAATGGTCATAAACTGATGGTAAAATTTCATTTATACTTATATATTTTTATTTATTATGACATAGTAACACATACATTTTTAGGAAACAATATATTTTTCAAAAGTTTTGTCCATTACATTCTTCCCCCCTTAATAAATTTCATCCCTAAAATTTCTACATGTACCCTCAGAAGAGGAAAGGTCTAGTTACTTCTATCACATAGTATCCTCTGGTTCCCACATGGATTATTCATATTTGTGGTGCCTTCACAACACTTTAACAAGGTGGATATTCTTTTTGCGTATAACCTTATCTATATGATCCAAGATCCACACCGGCTGCTCCTAATAAGAGATGTCGTGTTCTAATTATACAACCTTTGGATTTATAACTTGTGAAGGTTCATGTGTGTACTTCCTCAAGAGAGATACGTGGAAAAAATCATGCACACGAGCTATATTTGGAGGAATTACAATCCAATATTCCACTTCTCCTATGCGATCAAAGATTTCATATGGGCCAATGTATCTAGGGCTGAGCTTCCCATTCTTTCTAAACTTTGAGTATCTCTTCCATGGAGAAATTCTAAAGAAGACCTTGTCACCAACATAAAATTCCAAGTCCCTTTGATGGTTGTTGTCATAACTTCTTTTCCAACTCTGAGTATCCTTAATGTGTTTTTGGATGAAATTAAGCATTTATTTCATGTCTTTCATAAGATCATCCCCAAGAAGCATTCTCTCATCAACTTCATCCAAACAACTAGGAGTTCTACATAGCTTAATATATAGAGCATCATAGGGTTCCATTTTAATGATTTAATGAAAGAAGTTTTAGTAAGAGAACTCAACTAATTGGAGATATTGATCCCATATCCTTTAAATTCCCTTGAGCATGTTATCAAAATGTACACAAGTATCTGAATAGTCCTTTTAGATTGGAAATCTGTTTGGGGGTGATAGGACATGCTAAACTTCAATTCAGTACACAGAACATTTTGAAGACTTCTCTATAATTTTTATGTGAACCATGGATCATGATTTTATATGATAGAAAGTGGAACTCCAGGAAGCCTTACCACTTCCTTCATGTGAATCATGAAAGATTGACCAACATATATATCTTTTAGAATAGAGATAAAATAATAATTCTTGGTGAAATGGTCCACTATAACCCATGTCACATTGTTTCCTTTGGATGTTCTCGGGAGACCAGTGACAAAGTCCATAGTGATATTTTCCACTTCCATGTTGGTATGGGTTGTGATTAAAATACCCATTTAAGAAGTTGTTTCCCTATCTTCACTTGTTGACACACCAGAATCCTTGTAGTGTAGTTAGAAATCTCCTTTTTCATATTATCCCACCAATAATGATCACAAAGGTCCCTATACATTTTCCTACTTCTAGGATATATAGAGAATGTAGAGATATTAGCTTCATCCATCAGCTCCCCGTTTATTTATTGAAGAGATTGAACACATAGTCTTGTAAGAAATTTCAATACACCTTCTTGAAAAATATTGAACTCCAGAAACATCCCATCCTTCACAGCATCAAACTTCTTCTATAACAAAGGATCTTATTTTTGAGCATTCTATATCTTCTCTAGTAATTATGGATAAGAAATAATTTGTTATAGGTTTGAGGATATCCCTCCCCATTCTGTAAAGAATCATAGAATTAAGAGGAGTTTTTTTTTCTTAATTTTTTTTGTGATTTTACAAGAACACAGTTTCTGACGGCACCTAATTCCGAGGCCCGGTGTGCCCGGAATCAATTTCCAATGTTTAGCTTAGGTACGTTCAGTGAATGAACGAGCGGGTTTTCCTAACTTTTGAACCGGTGCTCTGAATCAAAATCTGAGGACACCGATGATACCATAGCGCTGGTAATTTCTTAGTAACACCTTTTCCGGAGTTGTGTTGCTCGGGTGAGGTTTTTAAATAATGGGTTAACTAAAGAATGAAATAAAATATTTTGATAAAATTTTATTTCTATTATGGGTAGTTTAAACCTATGCTTGGTGGTTGGAGTGGAACCCACTAATATCCTAAGTCCACTAGGTAGGATATTAGTGAAGTGGGGCCCACATGAGCCACACCCCTTCAATCCCTTTTTAACCTCCATCCCGTGCTTTTAATATGTAACTCACCTGTACCCCGAATTAATGGCAAGTCAACCCTAAAAATTAATTTGAATATTAAATGCTTCTCAATTAATTCATTTAATTGAATGAGACCTGTTTGATTTTTAAATTAATGGCTTGCGTTTTTATTAACAAAATAATACAAGACTTATTTTATTATAAGTGAGTTTGGTTGTGCAAGAAGGATTGGGAGAGGATTTTCTCAAAGCCTTCGAATCTTCATCTTCTTCATTGGAGATCACGAAGAACGACGAAGAACGCCGACCTCCGACGAAAGATGATAAAGAACGCTAGTTCCCCAGAGATCGGCGATGCGATACTGTGTACCGCGACACCGACGATCCTCCTCTCCGAAATGCCGATGACGCTTAGGGAGCCTTCTTTCGCGACGTCCATTTTCCGCGTCAAATCTTTGTTCATCAACACTTTGAGGTAGGGGTTAATTGTTTTTTCCCGTGAATTATTTCCTTGATGTTCATCAAATTCTATTTGGGCCGCTTGTTATCGTAATAAAGGGAGGTGGTCAGACAGCACGAACACGGCCGACCCTCCTCCCCCTTTGATGATTGTGTTTGTCACGACATGAACAAGGGTAGCGCGGTGCAACGGAACCGCGCAGAAACAAAGAAGAACGGGCGAAGAAGTGTGGCATCGTCCCGCTGCGCCGTTAAGGCCGAACGAAACCACGACCAGAGTAGGGGACACACTGGGGTGATTCAAAGACTCCGCAGATTGTTTATTTGATGGGAAGATCGATGTTCGATGACGGAACGGGCCACAGAAGCAGTTTGATGATTCCACAGTAAAGTACGGGGCCCAAGATGAACACCGGTGCATACAGAATTGAAAACGGACCACCGGAGCAAGTCCGGTGGCCCGCGGACATCACTGGCGGCGCCCTGGCATGCCGCCAGGAGGAACCACCGTGGCTAAAGCCATGGAGGCAGGCGGCTGGTTCCCGCGTCCATGTGGGATCTCGGGGAGAAGGATGATGTGCTTGCCGCGTCCGCAGGGCGCGAAGGCCGCGGGGGACCGCGTCCCCTGCTCTTCTCGTTGGCCGAGCCAGTGCGCCACCCGGCCGGGCCGAGCCGGCTTGCGCGGACCAGACCGGGCTGCAACCATCCGGACCCGCGCCCAGCCGGGTCGGACCAAGACCCGGGTCAGGTCGACCCTGTTCGGGCCGACCCAGGGGGGTTGGGCCGGGCCCAGACCCCCCATTTTCAGACTACATCCTGTATTTTGCCTATATCTTGGGCTACGGACATCTGATCGATGCACCGTCAGTTGCGATGAGATACTTGGATCGATACATTCGTTTCAATATATTACACTCAAGGTATCGAAAAACTTTGTGTATGGCCAGGTTGGTTCGAACACGAAACCAACCGGGGCCCTCGGAGAGAAAACGCTTATAACTTGAGCTCCGGACGTCCGATTGACATGCCGTCAACTTTGTTGGATTCCTCTTAGTGAGAAGGAACTTTTGGATTACTCCACTCGAAGTTGGATGCAGTTGGAGTGAGGTCGGGTGGGTTTTGACATAAAAATCAACCGGGCCCCTGGATCAAAAAAGCCAATAACTCTCAGACTGGGCGTCCGATTGACGCGCCGTCTATCCGGTTGAGTTCCTCTTGTTGAGACGGAACATTGAGATACATCAACTCCGGACTACATGTCAGTTGATGTATCGACCCCTTGGCTCATGGAGCGGACCCTCCCGGAATCGAGCATGCTGTGTGCTGGAACCCTGGAGCTGGCTGCGACTGTGAAGACCATACTGAAATCCTCCGTGGGTTTAATGGCGATGAAGACTGCACTGAAATCCTCCGTGGGTTTGGCAGTAATGAAGACCATACTGAAATCCTCCGTGGGTTCGACAACGATGAAGACTGCACTAAAATCCTCTGTGGGTTTGGCAGTGATGAAGACCGTACTGAAATCCTCCATGGGTTCGATAGTGATGAAGACTGCACTGAAATCCTCCGTGGGTTCAGCAGTGATGAAGACCGTACTGAAATCGTTCGTGGGTTCAATGGCGATGAAGACTGCACTGAAATCGTCCATGGGTTCTACAGCAATCAAGACCGTACTGAAATCCTCTGTGGGTTTGACAGTGATGACTCTGTTCTTGCTATCCTACGTGGGTCTGGCAGTGTAGCTGGTCTGTATCCTATGTGGGTCCGACAAATTAGTTGGTTTAGTATCCTACGTGGGTCCCATCTAAGATGAATCAGTGTCTACATCTGATCATCTCTATCACCTTATGAAGGAGTATAACTGCGTGAGATGAGTCTTGACTTTCAATCATTATCTTTGATATAATTGACTTGCTTTCCTATGTGGATTGTGTTGTGCTTTCCTATGTGGATTGGGTTTCACTATCCTGTGTGGACGTGATCAAACTTCGGCTCGGATGTTGGAGCTAAACTGGAATTGATGACTTAGGAATATGTATGGGCATATACCTAAGTAGTGGTGGATGTTACTTCTTGATTGTATCTTTCCATTGAGGATTTTCCTTTGTGGATTCTGGGAGACCTTTGGGGGTCTCGGGGTCCCTACTGAGTAGCGTATACTCACCCCTGCACGGGCTATTCCTGCACTACGTTGTGTTGGATGCAGAAGACGGACATCGCTGATCGTGGTTGAGTCTTGTGGAGTAGTCAGTACCAGGGGGTGGACCACTGGGCGGGACGTACACGGAGCGGACGGCTGGACCTGTGGAGCTGAGGTGGCAATATGTACCCACCCTTCAGGTGGGACTTCCAGTGGATGGATCGACATTGCCGCTTTACTTTCAGTTTCCATACTTTCTTTCTAGTTGTACTTTACTTTCAATTTGGGTTTTTATTCTGGCCCATTTACTTTCCGCACATACTTTTGTACCCAGTTTTACTTAGTGTTTACTTCTGCTGGCTTACTCTGTGGTGTTTGTTTACTTTATAAAGGAAATGCCTTCCCTTTTTTCGGGATTTACGCCTTTGGTGCTAGTCGCTAGCCACTGGCCTATGGGAGGCGGGCTTGGGGTAGTCACGGCACGGGCCCCGAGGACGGATCGTGAAAAATTAGTATCAAAGGAGTTCGGTTCTACCGCTGAACTCAGGACTCTGATCTTTCTTCTATGTGAAGAAATAGTGTATAGGGTATTGAGTGTGGTTATCAGTCCAGAGAATCCAGTGTTGGTGCGGAGGCCGATATATCCATACACCAGGACCCTGACTTCTGATTTCCAACTCAATGCATGAAAACAATGATTTCATGTCTGTTCCAAAAGTTTTCTTTGTGATTACTTTGTTTCATCTCAATAGGTATACTGTTTTGACCATGGTGCACCTATTTCCTTTCTGGATGGCCCCATGACGACAGCTAGCTAGGGTTCCGAGCTTTCTGCGAGATGACAACCCACCGAGCAAGGAGGCCTCAGTGCAGGGCCCTTTTTTAGCGGAGGCACCGACAGTACCTCTACCCGCCGAGCCACCGATGCTACCAGCCCCAGCTGCTGAGAGTAAACGTTGCCTTAGTTCACTGCAAGAGTTTCAGCATCAGAGACCGCCCAGGTTCCGTGGGGACACAGACCCTTAGGTAGTCGAGGATTGGCTGGAGGCAGTTGTGCGAGTTTTCAGGTTAGTGGGGACACAGGCGGACCTCATGGTGATGTTTGCAGTGAGCCTCCTGCACACGGTAGCAGAAATATGGTGGAGCCTGATGCACCAAGTGCATGACGATGCATCTCTCCTCTGGACGGAATTTGAGAGCCTCTTCTACTCGGAGTTCGTCCCAGCCACCCTTCGTGCGGTGCACATTCAGAAGCTACTAAAACTGTGGAAGGGAAGCATAACTGTCGCCTAGTACTCGTCGAGATTCACCGATCTCTCGTTCTATTCGATGGACAGGGTACGAGACCCATTCTTCCGGGCCTGGACCTTTGAGCAGGGACTGAGGCATGAGATCAGGGCATTGGTGATCTCCCTCAGCATTCCGACGCAGACATGAGTACTGGAGCGAGCCCTTCTCATTGAGTGTTTTCTTGCTGAGCCTACACCAACAGCGAGACCTACCGTAGGGAAGCATGTAGCAGAGTCGTCTGCAGCTGGCAGTCAACGGACGTCACAGGGGTCCAGGCGGACTAGACCATCAGGCAGATGACCTCAAGACACTGGATCAGATGTACGGGACACCCGGCGTAGAGCCAACCATCCGAGGAGCAGACAGTGCTACGCATGCGGCGGGCCCACCGTGCAGAGGAGAAGAAGATGGTTGAGGGGCCACCCAAGCAGAGGCAGAGGGTCGACTGTGGCAGTCCTCCGAGAGCAGGTGGACGAGGCAGGGGATCAGGCCGAGTAGCAGGTTGTGGGAACACTTTGAGGCTTTACCACCACCACCACCAAGAGGTCCACCCTGACCACAGTGAGCTGGCGGGCAGAGATAGGCTCCGCTTCAGGCTGCGGAGGCCTACGACCATGGCGCGCTAGAGATGATTCGAGGTACTATCTGTGTCTACCCCACCCTTGTTTTAGTTATTATAGACACGAGAGCAAGCCATTCTTTTATTGCCGCTGTCCTTGTTCGGAGCTCAGAGATTTCGACAGAGCCGTTGGATCGATCCTTACGGCTAGAGACTCATACGGAAGCAGACTCGACGATTATGAACTGGTGCCGGCAGTGTGATCTTACTCTAGGAGGAAATAGCTTTGGCTAGGATCTTCTTGTAGCGACGTCGAGGCCTTACGACGTCATCTTGGGCATGGATTGGTTATCTACAGTCCATGCTCAGATCGACTGTATTAGGTGCAATGTGTGATGTATACGCACCAACGGGAGCAGGTTCACCTTCAGAAGTGAGAAGGGAGCCTTTGCAGCATAGGATAGGCTCACACAGAGGAGAGGACAACCCATCACACATCATTTGGCTAGCCTCATCCTAGGAGTAGTTGACGTACGAAGTCCTAGTTTTCCTGCAGTGGTGGATCAGTATGCGGACGTTTTTCCTGACGACGTTCCAGGACTACCTCCTCGTAGAGAGGTAGACTTTTATATTGACATGTACCCCAGGACAACCCCGATATCCACTCCATCATATCAGATAGATCCTTCTGAGCTTCGAGAGGTACGAGTACAGCTGGAGGACTTGCAGGGCAAGGCATTCATTCGACCCAGTGTTTCACCCTGGGCTTCCCCGATTTTGTTCGCCAAGAAGGCAGACGAGAGCTTGCGACTGGGTGTCTACTATCGTCTCCTGAACCAGGTGACTATAATGAACAAGTATCCGCTACCGAGGATTGACGACCTCTTCGATCAGCTCAAGGGAGCACGGTGGTTCTCGATGATAGACCTCAGGTCAGGCTATCATCAGCTCAGAGTTCGAGACGAGGACGTGCAGAAGACGGCCTTCAGATGTTGGTATATCCACTATGAGTTCTTGGTTATGCCTTTCGGTGTAACCAACACTCCATCAGTGTTCATGGGTCCCATGAACATGATATTTCAGCCATACCTCGATCGATTTTTCATGGTCTTCATCGACGACATATTGATATACTCGACCACTGAGGAGGAGCACGCCTACCACTTGCGGGTTGTACTAGAAACACTTCGAGAGAACTAGCTCTATGGAAAGATCTTGAAGTGTCAGTTCTGGGTAGGTGAGGTCCACTTCTTGGGACTCATCATCTCTGAGACGGGAGTTGCGGTGGATCCTACGAAGATCGGGGAAGTGCTAGCTTGGGAGCCACCCAGGAGTGGGACAGAGGTGCGGTGTTTCGTGGGTCTAGCTGGGTACTACTGGAGATTTGTACCAGACTTTTCCAGAGTTGCGGCACCACTCTCATCTTTTATGAAGAAGGGGAAACCATTCATGTGGTCAGACAGATGTCAACAGAGCTTCCAGGAGCTGAGACAGAGTTTGACCAGCGCACCTATCTTGAGGCTACCAGTGGAGGAAGTAGGGTACGTAGTCTACTACGATGCATCAGGGACGGGACTCAGATGTGTTATGATGCAGGAGTGGGCAGTGATCTCCTATGGATCACATCAGTTTAGGCATCATGAGCAGAACTACGTGACCCATGAACTGGAGTTAGAAGTAGTGGTATTCACTCTGAAGATGTGGCGGCACTATCTGATTGGCGAGCGCTTTATAGTCTACTCTGACCACCAGTGTCTCAGGTACATCTTCTCGTAGAAGGACATGAATCTGAGACGGCGGAGATGGATCGAGTTCCTCCATGACTATAACGTTGAGATAGTATATACTCCTAGAAAGGGGAACGTAGTAGCCATTACTCTCATCAAAATAACGGTCATTCAGCTACTCGGGGAGGCGACAGAGAAGCTAGCCGATTTGCAGATATCCTTCGTGGATATAGATGGATAATCCTTTCTTCAGTCACTCACAGTCACTCCTACACTATTGTAGCAAGTCATAGAGGCACAACATGAGGACGTTGACTGTGAGACGTGGCGTGAATAGATATCCTCAAGACAGGGACCTGATAGATTCTCTGTGGGGGGAGAGCATTCCTTCCTTTTCAGAGGACGTACCATGGTACCAGCTGCTTTATAGGAGGAGTTACTGTGGGAGTTTCACACTACCCCTTTAGCGGTACATCCAGGAGTGGCGAAGATGTACCAAGATCTTAGACGGGAGCACTGGTGGCCTGGTATGAAGAAGGCTGTAACTGAGTTCGTTTCTCGATGCCTCACCTGTCAGCAGGTGAAGGCG
Source organism: Viscum album (assembly GCA_963277665.1). Classification (NCBI taxonomy): domain Eukaryota; kingdom Viridiplantae; phylum Streptophyta; class Magnoliopsida; order Santalales; family Viscaceae; genus Viscum; species Viscum album. The sequence continues at coordinate 403,981,768 of OY728130.1, forward strand.
GAGCACCAGGTACCAGCATGCTTGGTACAGCCCTTGGAGGTCCCAGAGTGGAAGTTGTACGGGATATCTATGGATTTCGTGACTGGACTTCCACGAACATCCAGAGGTCACGACTCCATTTGGGTGATTGTCGACCGACTCACCAAGTCACCTCACTTCATACCCATTAGAGAGTATGGCGCAGTGTAGAGCTTGGGACGCCAATACATTCAGGAGATCGTACGACTTCATGGTGTTCCATCATCTATCATCTCCGATTTAGATGCTCTCTTTACTTCCCGGCTTTGGAAGGGGTTGTAGGACGCATTCGGGACACAGCTACGTCTGAGAACCGCCTTTCACCCTCAGACAGATGGTCTGACAGAGATGACCATTCAGACTCTCAAGAAAATGCTCTGTGCATGTGTCCTCGACTTTGGTCACAGCTGGGAGTGCCACCTACCCTTGGTGGAGTTCGCGTACAACAACAGCTATCACTCCACCATCAGGATGGCACTATATGAGGCATTGTACGGCCGGCCTTGTAGATCACCTATGTGCTTGACAGGCCCTGGGGAGTCAGCACTTGTGGGAATGGAGATAGTCCAGGCTACGACAGAGAAGGTCCAGGTCATCCAGGAGCGGATGAGGATAGCTAAGAGCCGGCATAAGTCTTATGCTGACAGGAGGCGGAGGCCAATAGAGTTCGAGGATGGTGACCACATTTTCTTGTGGGTCTCACCTCTACGTGGATTACAGAGATTTGGTGAGGCGTCATGTTATCTCTATGCTTCATCGGACCATTCCAGGTCCTCATCAGGGTAGGTGAGGTGGATTACCACCTGGTTCTACCACCCCAGTTGCACCGGGTGCACGATTTCTTCTACGTATCTCAGCTGAGGAGATACGTGCACAACCCGACGCATATCATCGACCATGGGAAGCTTTACATTGACGATGGGGTGAATTTTGCAGAGGTCCCAGTGGAGATTGCGGATACACAAGAGCGGGTCCTACGTGGGTGGTCGATTCCTTTAGTGCGCATCAGATGGCAGCACGGGAACCTCCAGGAGAGCACTTGGGAGCGGTAGACTAAGATGCATGCACAATACCCACTTTTGTTCCCCTAGTTTATGATGTATCTTTATGGGGACATAAAGCCCTAATATGGGAGTAATGTAAAGACCTGTAAAATTCAAGGGAAATTTTTGTTTCTTAATTTTATTTGGGATTTTACAATAACGCAGTTTATAACAGCACCTGATTACGAGGCCCGGTGTGCCCGGAATAAATTTCTGACGTTTAGCTCAGGTATGTTTAGTGAACGAATGAGCGAGTTTTCCTAACCTTTGAAATGGTGCTCGAAATAGAAATCCGAGGACACCGATGAAACTGCAGTGCCAGTAATTACTTAGGAACACCTTTTCCGGAGTTGCGTTGCTCGGGTGAGGTTTTTAAATAATGGGTTAACTAAAGAATGAAATAAAATATTGTGATAAAATTTTATTTCTATTCTGGGTCGTTTAAAACTATACTTGGTGGTTGGAGTGGGACCCACTAATATCCTAACTTCACTAAGAAGGATATTAGTGAAGTGGGGCCCACACGATCCCCACCCCTTCAATACCTTTTTATCCTATCTCTCGTACTTTTAATATGTAACTCACCCGCACCCCGAATTAATGGAAAGTCAACCCTCAAAATTAATTTGAATATTAAACGCTCCTCAGTTAATTCAATTAATTGAATGAGACCTGTTTGATTTTAAAATTAATTGCTTGTGTGTGTATTAATAAAATAAGATAAGACTTATTTTATTAAGGGTGAGTTTGGTTGTGCGAGAAGGATTGGGAGAGGATTTTCTCAAAGCCTTCAAATATTCATATTCTTTGTTGGAGAACGCGAAGAACGACGAAGAAAGATGAACTCCGATGGAAGACGACGAAGAACGCTAGTTCCCTGGAGATCGACGACGCGAAGCCGTGTACCGCAACGCTGACGATCCTCTTCTCCGCGACGCCGATGACGCTTACAGAGCCTTCTTCCACGACGTCCTTTTTTCTGTGTCAAACCTTCGTTCATCAACACTTTGAGGTAGGGGTTAATTGCTTTTTCCAGTGAATTTTTTCTTTGTCGTTCATCGACTTCTATTTGGGCCGCTTGTTATCGTAATAATGGGAGGAGGTCGGACCGCATGAACACGACCGACCCTCCTCCCCCTTTGATGATTGTGTTTTTCACAGCACGAATAGGGGTAGCGTGGTGCAGTGACACTGTGTGGAAAAAAATAAGAATCGAGAAAGAAGCGCGGCGTCGTCGCATCACGCCGTTAAGACTGAACGAAACCATTGCCGGAGTCGGGGCCGCAGTAGGCGATTCAAAGACTCCTTAGATTGTTTATTTGAATGGAAGATTAACTTGTGATGATGGAACGGGCCACAGAGAAGGTTTGATGATTCCGCAGTAATGTACACGGCCCATGATGATCACCGGTGGAGACGGAATTGAAAACGGACCACCGGAGTAACTCTGGTGGCCCGAGGACAACACTGGTGGCACGGGTCATCGGCGTGGCGGCACTGACGCCCGAAACTGGCCGGCCGCCCGGGGGCGGCGGCGCCCCGGCGCGCCCCTAGCTGGAACCCCTATTGCTAAAGCCACAGCGGCAAGCGGCCGGATCCCGCGGCTGGATCTCGGGACCGCGCAGGATCCTGTGGAGCAGGCCGCGGTGCTCACCGCGTCCGCGGAGCGCGAAGGCCGTGGGGGACCACGTCACCCGCTCGGCTCGCTGGTCGAGCCAGCGCGCCACCCGGCCGGGTTGCGCAGAAAGGATCGGGCCGCAACCAGCTGGGTCAGACCTGGGTCGGTTCGACCCGATTCGGGCCGACCCAGGGGGGTTGGGCCGGGTCGTGTCGGGCCCAGACCCCCCATTTCTGGACTACTTCGGATATTTTTCCCATATCTTGGGCTACATACCTTCGTTCGATGCACCGTCAGTTGAGTTGCGATCCTTGGATTGGGAAAGTCGTTTAGGTATATTACATTCAGTGTTTCAGAGAACTTTAGCTACATTTGGGTTGGTTTGAACAAAAAACCAACTGGGCCCTCGGAGCGGAAATGCTTATAACTTGAGCTTCGGACGTCCGATTGACGTGTCGTAGGCTTTGTTGGATTCCTCTTAGTGAGAAGGAAATTTTGGCTTAATCCTCTCGAGGTTTGGATGTAGTTGGAGTGCGGTTGGGTTGGTTTTGACTTAAAAACCAACCGGGCCCCTGGAAAGAAAAAACCAGTAATTCTCAGACCGGGCATCTGATTGACGCGTCGTCTATCATGTTGAGTTCCTCTTGTCGAGACAGAACTTTGAGATACATCAACTCCAGACTACGTGTTAGTTGATGTATCGACCTCCCTTGGCTCATGGAACGGACCCTCCTGGAATCGAGCATGCTGTGTGCAGGAACCCTAGAGCTGGCTACGACTGTGAAGAACGTACTGAAATCCACCTTGGGTTCGATGACAATGAAGACTGAACTAAAATCCTCCGTGGGTTTTGTAGTGATGAAGACCATACTGAAATCCTCTGTGGGTTTGACAGCGATGAATACTACACTGAAATCCTCTGTGGGTTCGGTAGTGATGAAGACCGTACTGAAATCCTCCGTGGGTTCGATGGCGATGAAGACTGCACTGAAATCCTCAGTGGGTTCGACAGTGATGAAGACCGTACTGAAATCTTCTATGGGTTAGATGGCGATGAAGACTACACTGAAATCCCTTGTGGGTTCGGAAGCAATGAAGACCATACTAAAATCCTTCATGGGTTCGACGACGATGACTCTATTCTTGCTATCCTACGTGGGTCTGGCAGAGTAGCTGGTCTGTATCCTATATGGGTCTGACAGCTTAGCTGGTTTAGTATCCTATGTGGGTCCCAGCTTAGATGAATTAGTGTCTACATCTGATCATCTATATTACCTTACAAAGGAGTATACCTGTGTGAGCTGGGTCTTGACATTCAATCATTATCTTTGATATGATTGACTTGCTTTCCTATGTGGATTGTGTTGTGATTTCCTGTTTGGATTGGATTGTACTATCCTGTGTGGACATGATCGAACTTGGGCTCGGATGTTGGAGCCAAACTTGAATTGATGACTTAGGTATATTGATGGGTATATACCTATGTAGTGGTGGATGTTAATTCGTGATTGTATCTTTCCATTGTGGACATTTCTTTTGTGGATTCTGGGGGACCTTCGGGGGTCTCGGGGTCCCTACTGAGTAGCATATACTCACCCCTGCATGGGCTATGCCCGCACTACATTGTGTTGGATACCGATGAAGGACAATGCTGATCATGGTTGAGGCTTGTGGAGTAGTCGGTACCAGGACGTGGACCACTGGGTGGGACATACACGGAGCGGACGGCTAGACCTGTGGAGCTGAGGTGGCTATTTGTAACCACCCTTCAGGTGGGACTTCTAGTGGATAACTCAACATTGATGATTTACTTTTAGTTGCCATAATTTCTTTCCAGTTTAACATTACCTTTAGTTTGGGTTTGTATTCTAGCCCATTTACTTTCTGCATTTACTTTTGTACCCAGTTTTACTTAGTGTTTACTTCTGCTGGCTTACTCTGTGGTGTTTGTTTACTTTATAAAGGCAATGCCTTCCATTTTTTTTTGGGATTTATGCCTTTGGTGCTAGTCGCCAGCCCCTGGCCTATGGGAGGCGGGCTTGGGGTAGTCACGGCACGGGCCCCGAGGATGGGTTGTGACACATTCAATTCCCATGTCTGGTTTTAATAGGTCATTGATCAAGGGATATCCTTGAATCCTCATCATTTCTTGAACAACATGGGCTTTCTTACTTAACGAATCAACAACATTGTTTTATCTTCCAGGATGATAATGAATTGAATGATCATAGTCCTTAAAAAGTTACAACCATATCCTCTGTCTCATGTTGAATTCCTTTTGTGTGAAAATATACTTCAAACTTTTTTTTCTACGCATATATCAAAATTTTCCCCATAAACATAGTGCCTCCACATCTTTAGAGAAAAAAACCACATACAAATCAAGATCATGCATAGGATAGTTCTTCTCATGAGGATTAAAATATTGAGATGCATAAGTAATGACATTATCATTTTTTATGAGGGCACAACCAAGCCCTTTTAGAGATGGATTGCTAAAAATAACGAATCCTTCTACGATTGAGGGCATAATCAACAAGGGGGAAATAACCAATCTCATCTTCATCTCTTAGAAATATTCCTCACACTTCTTTTTCAATATGAACTTGACCCATTTTGAGTTAAGTTGGTTAGGGGAATGTAACGTCATGATTTTTTTTTTCACAAACCTCATATAATATCCTCATAAATAATGGAAAATATGAATATTAGTTACTATTTTAGGATGAGAACACTCCTCTACAAAAATTGTCTTAATAGGGTCAACTGATATTCCTTCACATGTTACAATGTTCCCCAAGAAATAAAATTATTGTAACCACAACTCAGACATTGTAATATTTCCAAATAACCTCTACTTCCTTAGTGTTTGGAATATTACACTTAGATGATATTCATGCTCCTCCCTAATTTTTTAATATATCAGAATATCATCAATAAAAAACTAAAAAAAAAGTTATCAAGGAAGTCTTTAAAGACTCTATTAATCAAATCCATAAAAATAGCAGGTGAATTAGTCAATCTAAAAGTCGTAACAAAAAAGTCATAATTCTTATATCTGGATCGGAATGTGGTATTTGAAAAATATTCTTTATTCACCCTCAATTGGTGATAACTAGATCAAAGATCATTCTTGGAGAAGAAATGAGACCCACAAAACTTGTCAAATAAATCATCAATTCCTGGAATATGGTACCTTTTATTACTATGATCCCATTCGGTTATATATAATAAATGCATAACCACATTGATATATCCCTATTATTCAAAAAGAGAATAGGTTCTCCCCGAGTAGACACACCTGGTCGAATAAACCCCTTATCAAAAAGATCTTGGAGTTTCTTCTATAATTCCACCATCTCCACATTCACCATTCTATACAGGGTTTTTTAAATTTTCTTGGAACCAAGCATGAGTGAAAGGGATAAATATACCTCTCTTTATAGGCCAGGTGGTAACACCTAAAGAAATAAATCAATGTATTCATAAATTATGGGGACATTCCCTATCCTTATACTCTCATTTCCTTATTCTTATGCACCGATCGACTCCGTAAAGAAGGCTATAGGAGGTGCTTCTAGATAATGATCGGGTTGAGATATCTATACTTGGAATATTAGTGTAGGTTTTCTATTTAAGACTACTAATATTTCCTTACTTATGCCTTTGATCTTAGAATTATACATTGAGAGCCATTCTATCCCTAGTATAATGTCAAATTTCAAAAGGGAAAGATTAATAGATTTGTGATAAGATTGTGCTCACTAAAGTAAGTACTAGGGTTTCTAAACACGATTTATGTTTGGATAATCTCCCTATGAGTCTTGAATGGAAACTCTGATTTTACCAGTTTAGTATTGATTCTAAATTCTTTGCAAACTTTTATGAAATAAATGAAGTTGTGGAACTAGAATCAAACAAAGTATTTGCTAGATTTGAGATAACATCAAGACTACATTCCACCACATCATTTGGAGCTTTAACATCAGATTTCCTGATAGAAAAAGCAGGACCTTGCACCATTGGCATTTGCTAAGGATGATGGTGATTTCCCACCCCAGCCTTTGAATTTGTACAATTACTAGAAAAGTGACATTGCTACCCAAGCATAATGTATTGGACTTCAGGCAGGGCCTACACCATCTTCCCTTTGCTGTTAGTGTTGGGAAGTTGAGGCTTCACCTCATGATGAAAATTCTGAGCTATATTTAATTCTCTTCCACACTTGTATCATTTCCCTCTCTTGATCAGGTAGTTATCTAAATAATTCTCTAGACATTAATTACACATGGGAAGTTAAACATTCTTTCCTATTCTTCCCTGATCAAATATCCCCCCCCAAGATTTGCTCCATTGATCTCTTATTTTCATTATATTTATGATACCTCTTCATCTCACTGAAATAAAGTTCAAAATTCATGACACTACATAATTCTCATCATAACTATCATAGTCTCGGTTGGCTAGATTATTTCATAAATGATTTCTTAGTCCACCAAAGAAACTATCAACCAACCCATTATGATCCATGAAAAAGTGGGAGGTATAATGGGAACGTCTTGTGAATTTCTTCTTCTAAATTCCCACATGTTCATTCTCCTTATGCTTCAGCTCAAGAAATTCCTTCTTCATTTTCATTCTCATCAAATGAGGGAAATACTTATTGAAGAAGATCCATTTGAACTCTTACCACTCTATAACTTCAATATACCCTCTTAGCCTCGTGTTTTTAATCTGTTCCTACCACTGACCAGCTTCTCCCTCTATGTGGTAAATAGAAAAGGCAAAATTCTCTTGTTCAGAACTATGAAGTATAGAAGAGATATTTTAAATAGTATTTATCCACTGTTCTTCAATCAATGGGTCAGTAGATCCAATGAAATTTGGTAGTCATTGATGTATAAATGAATTAGCGGAAAGTTATTCATTTCATGGTGAAATTGTTATCTAATATTGATTCATGTTATTTCCCATAACTTGAGTCATTTTATTCACCATTCCCATGAAAGATTCCATTATGGCTTCTATCAGAGGGCACTGGTCACCATTTTCACAGTTCCTACTATTTTTTACCAATTTCTAAAAGAATAAATCCTTAGTAAATTAACTTGATTCATTTAATAATATTTTAAGTCTAAAGGATTTTTATTTCTTAAAACATCATGCTTAAACACATTTTCAATAATTACATTTTCTATAAATCCTTTATAAAGGTTCATACAAAATATTATGATTAACTAAACATATCCTCCTAGAGTATCAAACCAAGAGTGAAGAAAGGCCCATTGTAATTCCCTAGTTTCCATTAGAGCCTAACTCAAAGAGGTTTTTTTGAGTAATACCGATATATACATCTGTCCTAGAGCCACATTCACTTGTTCGTATCCAGACAAGGATTTATTTTTTCTGAAACCACTTACTAAATATTTCACCAAAATACCTAGAAGATTTCATATATTTAAGGTATTCTATAGGGTTATAGCTAAATATTTAATATCATAATTTCCCCAAGTAAATAAACCTTCTTTTCATACCAACTATGACATCCTGGCTTTTTATTATATAACTTTACATGACATTTTCCAGATAGAGGATCTTTTAAATTTTAGTGTCTTAGAAATAATGTACATATTACATGGAAACATAAAACAATCTTCTCTTCCATATGAAATTATTCATCAGTTTTCAACCTATGTACACTTATTTCATCTCATAACCTAGGGATGTACATCAAAGAAAAGGGTGAGTAGAAGGCCTAGTAAGGGAAGACAAGTGAAATAGATTACATGTGAAGTTGAGTAATATCAGTAAGAACATAAGGAACGTCATAATGGAATGAGAAAGAGGAATATGATAAAAATAATAATATGTATAATAACTTGAAAATGTGGATAAAAAATTTAATTTATACATTCATAATCATATCACCACGGTCCATCCCAAATGGTGTCAAAAATATTTCAAAGTTTATTTACCAAGGTATCTTAAAACAAAAAATCTCTAGAGATTTATTTCTTTACCCAATGCATTGGAGTGATATCAGGGTGCATCCTTAATATGTATTTATTTTCAGGTGGGTTAGATAGATCATAATAAAACATTTCATAAATAACCCAATTAGGATTAAGGAAATGGATTTCATATCAAAATCATAGAGTTTTAAAAAGTGAATGAAAACATCGTCATTATTTCATTTATAACCCAAAAAAAGGGATTAGGGTTTTATGTATGTCATTTCCAGAATAAAATAAATAATTTTTATTTACTTATTAATACCCCCAAAAATGAAAGAGGTTTTTTATTCACATAAAGAAAATAAAATAATTTTTGAGATAAAGAGAGATATTTTGAGAGGAAAATTCTGCAGCATAACGGGTATGAAACATGTCTTTATAAATCATTAAAACCCGAGGGGATAGGGGTAAACCATTCATTAAAGACTAATAATACAGTACAGGAACAGAATATAATGGTAATATGAACATGGTATGGAAATTTTGAAGACATACCACAAAAATAGAACTTCAAAAGAGAAGAGAAAATTTTAATTCCCTTACCTTGAAGAGTAACTTATATAACTCGATGATCAGAACATTGGGGGCTTAATTGAACCTTGGGAGGGATCATTGGGAGGTATAACTAGAACAAAGTATTAGAGGATGAATTTGTAATAAAGAGAAATGAAGGAGTTGGTGGGTATTTATAGAAAACAGTCAAAACCTAATTGTAACATTCCATTTATAATTATATATTTTATTTTATTATGACATATTAAAAGAACCATTTTTAGAAAACAAAATATTATTCAAAAGTTACAGTCATTACAAGCTGATTGGAAGAAATTATGAAAATATAAATAGAAGATCAGTCAAGAAGGAAACAACCAAGAAGAACACATCAAATCTATGCATTCAGAATAGATTTTAATATTTAGTAGAAATTTTTTGATGGTGTGATCAACATGGAAATTTTTCTAATGAATGTATGACTATTATATTCTATAAATTTTTTGAACAATTAAAAGGTTAAATGAATTTGGAAAGACAAGATAAAAGAAAAATCAATTGTTGTTGAAGTTTCTTTAAGGAATAGTAAAAGAGACAAACCATGGATTCTTAATTGTGGTTTTTCCTCTCGCATGACAGGTGATAAAAAATTACCAATTAAAATTTCAGAACATAATAAAGGAGTGGTTACTTTTGGGAAAGAAAATTCCTTAAATATAAAAGGTGTTGATAATGTGGAGATAAAATCCCATAAACTGAAATCAAAAGATGTTCTTTTTGTTAAAGGAATTGAACATAATATATTGAGTGTGATCCAACATTATGATAGTGTAAATGAATTTATTTTAAAAATAATTATTGAATCATTACAAACACAAAGGATAAAAGAGTAATCATCAAGGGTGAAAGAATGAGTGGTAATAAATTACAAATTGGTAATCCTAAAAATTCATTTCATCTGAGTGAAAAAGATGAAAACAACATGTGCAATATAAGTCTTATCCATATTGGTAAAAAATACATTATTAAAATATCAGAGAATAATTTGGTAACAGATCGTCCTCATTGGAATTGATAATGAGAAACTATCTTTGAAACCTGTAAAAAGGGGAAGCTTGTACATGATTTTCATAAATTTGTAGAGATTCAATCCATTAGAACATTTGAGCTTATTTAGTCAGATATTTTTGTTCCTATGAGACATATAGAGACATGTCGTTAACTCTATTTTATAAAATTAATTTATGATTTCACTTGAATGAATAATTTCATGTTTTTCAAGAATAAGTCATCAACAATTTAAATGTTCATCTTTTTCAGAAGGTAAGTAGAGAGAGTTGGGGGTTAATATAAAAATATAAAATAGATAATGGTGGGGAGTTCACTAGTAATTATTATTTTTCATATCCCACGAATCATGTAATAAATCATCAATATAGTTTTCATTATACTCCTCAACAGAATGGAGGAGAGTAGAGAAAGAAAAAAAGTAATGTTGAAATGGGAAAAATAATGTTAACTGAACATAAACATTCAAACTACTTCTAGAGACAATTAGTGTGTAAAAATGTTCATATAAATATTAAATAATTATTGATACTAGACTCCAACATGAATCTGTATAAGATTTGGTACAAAAATAATCAAATAATTAAATATTTTAAAGTGTTTGGTAGTCCACTTTTCATAAAAATCAAGAATGATCATCCAGTAAAATTCTAGGATAATGATAAATAATGCATCTTTCTGGGATATCTTTCAAATGGTAGAAGATAACATTTTTGGAATAATTTTTTTTCATGTTTGTAGAAAATATTTATGTGAATATTGTTGAATATTAATACAACCCAAACCGAAAAAATGTTTCTAATGTTGAACATATTTATGTAGAAACAATAATGATTATTGGAGGTGATAATGAATAAAATACTATATATAAAATAGAGACCGTCGATGTTGACTCAGATAAACTAATTCTGAGGATGATGTTTCTAGTGTTAAAAAAACTAGGCATCACAAATTGAAAAATCCTATTTATTTAGAAAATATTATTGGAAATAATGAAGCTATATTATAGACTAGAAGATGATTGAGAATTAAGAATCAAATAGCTTTAATTTCCCAAATTGAAACAATGTTTATTGGAGAGCCTATTTAGTATAATTAATAGATAAGTTATATGAATTATGATCTAAATAATATAGAGAAAAATAGCACATGTGAGGTTGTTCCTAGACCTAATGGAAAATTTAATAGGAACCAAATTGGTGATCAGAAATAAACTTAATGAGAAAGGAAAAATCTAAAGAATAAAGAAAGATAGTCAATAAGGGTTATTCAAAATAGGAAGGTGTATATTTAGAGGAAACATTATCACATTTACAATTACTATAGGCTATCAAAAGTTTTCTTGTAGTTGCAACTTGAAGACATTATAAAGTTTATTAGATGAATGTGAAGTATTCTTTCTTGAATGGAGATCTAGAAGAAGACATTTTTTGGATATATCTGAAGGCTTAATTATTTCTATTGATGGAACAAAAGTGTGTCAGATGAAGTAAGATTTATATATGATGAACCAGTATCCTCAAACTTGGTATTCTAAAATAGACAATTTCTTTAAGTAGTTGAACTTTTCTAAAGGAAGGGTTCATAGCAACACATATGTAAAGAAGTCCAAAACATGTACTTTTATTATAATTGTGTATGTTGATGATCATTTTTTATAGGTGATAAGTAACATGAATGTGAATAATTTTCTACTCAAATGAATATGTAATTTTTAATTTAAATTCTGAGAAAGATGCATTTATTTCTTGATCTAAAATATCTTAAAAATAAAGGCAACATATTTGTTTCACAATAAAAATATGGTAAGGTGTTTTTGAATAAATGATTCATAGAATATTTAATGCAAGTCCCCACACATATCACAGTTGGTGTAAAGATCAGTCAATATGAACTTAGATAGAGTGAAAATAAGAAATATTTCAAAAAAATAATTGGTATGAAACTATATATTACGACATCGAGACTAGATATTGCATATAAAATAACATTGTGTGCTAGATATCAAAGTGAACATAATGAATCACACATGATGATTACTAAAACACTTCTCATTATATCAAAGGAACATGAAATTATGCTTTAATGTATAAAATAAGTATATATTTGAACATAATCAGATACACCTATATTTATTGGGATAGATATTGCAATGATCATAAATCAACATTAAAAGGAACATTCATTCTGGGTGAAAGTAGTGTATGAAAACATTTTAAGAAATAGAATTATATGAATTTAAATACATTTGAAGTCAAGTATGTTGCTTATACTAATGCTTGTACTAAAATGATATGGATGAAAGTACAACTTGATGATATAAAGGTGAATTTTAAAAGACTATTGTAAATTTTCTATGACCATAATAATACAATTTATCTATCAAAAAACCCAGTAAAACACTCTAGATCAAAACATATTGATATTAAATATCATTTCATCATGTAGAGATTAGAAAATGTAGATTTGAAATTGGAGTACATTTCTACAAAATATCAAATTGATGATATATTCAATAAAGACATTCCAAGAGAAATATTTTAGGAACATAGGTTGAAAATTCATGTTCATCCATCCCCTATCAATTATACAGTGGTGGGAATGCGCTAATTATGATTTGGATTATAATGTCAAGGGGTGAAGAATAAAAATTTCACTTCATATATTTTGTGATCTGGTTTATAGATTGTTGTAAAAAGGGGGTGTAAGTTTATGTTTTGAGGGGGAGAGCATATGAGTCATCATTGATAGATAGAATTATGTGCAACAAATTGCGTGTCAAAATTTTTCTATGACTCGATGTTTTAGGAAGAGAATTGTTGATGTTGACAAAAACCCAATGGGGGTGTTTGAATAATCCATGAATTCAATGATGATTGTGTATTTTTTTTCAACGTTAAATGTAAAATTTGTTTATATTCACTTATGTTTAAAAACATGTCTTGGTTCTTTAAAGATGGAACATTATCTAAACCATTTGAGTTTTGGAGTTGATGTAATTTGGATAATTTTGATTGTAAGAGTCTTTATATTTGGATAAATCTTTTATGTTTGCCTATTTTGGAAATTTTTACCCCACCATCCAAGGGATGAAAGCCCACCACTTCTAAGGTGGGAACATGGATCAATCCTAGTCAAGTTGGATATTAAAGATAAGATGAGGAAAGACATATAATGTTTTTTCCTACAAGAAGGAACATGAAAGCTGGTAGCAAGCCATCGTGTGGGGTGGAACAACAGTAGGAGAGGGTGCTGACATGGGGAGGCGCCATCATGAGTGTGGAGTCCATATTAGTAACCAATTCTGGGCACCTATCATATCACATTATATTATAAGGGAGCACTCAAATTGGCACTGTTTCTATGCGGTATTCACTATATAAACATTATATTTTATCTTCTCTTAAATATAAGTAAATTATATTATCATTATGATATATGTATTCCATCTATCTGATCACCCATCCAATATTTCCTTCTACCTTTGTCCAATAGCTCTTTCTCTTTATCGGGATCTTCATATAGTGACTTCCACTAATTGATCAAACCGATTATTCTGATCATAATTTCATTATTCTGAAAATCCTAATATGATTGAAATTATATGCAAAATCGTTTTATTATAAAATGAAGATCCAACCAATGATAGGTAGTGGGGTATAAAATATTGTTTTTTGATGATGGTGATTCTCAATGTCACGTAGATGAGGTAGTATACATGATGCGAGGTAGTGAACATTTACAAAAAATAATTGATGCATTGAGCCTAGGAAGTTGTTGATATACTTTTAGAGGGTACTATTTCTAGAGAAATTGATCATTTTATAGATTTTTTTTGAAAAAGATGAATATTTCTTCATGGATTTCTTACATGAAGGAGAATTATTGTATTTGTGGGCCTTAAATAAATGTGTTATACTCTAGAATTTATTTTTAGAATAACTTTGTTCTGTAAATCTGTTTTAGTTAGAGACACTCACACAATCTCTGTAGTTTGTGTGGAGAATATAGTGAACCCATATCAACAGTCATAACTTACTTACATGAAGCCTGTTAGGTGTAGATCATACACTTATTTTTCACAAAGAAATTAGTGTACGATGATCCTTGTGTAAATAAATTTTATGCACAATATATATTGAATGCATTTGGTGAGATGGATAGTGTATTCACATTGACTGAAAAAAATAATGCATTGATTATTCATGCATATTGAGGATACATGAAGTTAATATTGTAAGAAAACAATAAACAAATACATGAAGTGGAAAATTGTGCATACTTTTATTTTTTAGAAAATTTATAACAAACATAGAATTTTCTTTTGAAAACATAAATACATGAAGAAAAAAATTCATTTTGTTTGTTCAAGGAATATGAGTATTTTATGAGTTTGAGTTGTTAAAGAGTGTATCAACAAGAAGAATTAGTTTTAATCAGTTTCAGTAGATAGTTATGTGTTCGAGTATGTTGATACTCACCTATAAGGTCTCTAGAATCAGTGAGAATGTTTAGTATCATCTCATTACTGTCGCTTGAAGAGAAAGATAAATTTTGTGTTTCTTGAGAAGATTTAAATCTTACTCAGTAGCTTTGTGTTGTGTTTGTAAACTAAATTAAACCCATATAATCCTATTTATTGATTGACCTTGAACTAAGAAATGGTTAATACCTACCCTATATGGTTTCAGGGTGATACATGACCAACCCACATGTAATTGGTAATTTGTTTTTAATGGAGAATTTATGGCTCAAATAATCCTAACCACCACATGGGCGTAATTACCCTTCTTAGGGGAAAAACCTTGTAAAATTCATTTATGTATTCGGGATTAGACTCTAATAATTCACATACAATTATTTCCAACAAATGAAATTCTAAATATGTAGTACCACTAATTCGAACACACCTTATTAATGGTACAACCCATTCCTAGATATTACAAATAAAACACATTTATTTACCTTGGGTTATGCTAAAATAAAATTATAAAATTTTTTATGAAACTTTTTTTCTTTGAATGGGTTATGATATAATTAAATTTTTATGATATTGTAGAATGCATATTTATGTTTTTCAATATTTTATGGGTGGGACCAAAATTATATATCTCTCAAATTCATCGGGTAATGTTATATATCACATGAGATAATTATAGGAAACAAGTCAATGTGCTTGATCCACAATGGGAAACAAGTCGATTTGGTTGATGCACTATGAGAAACAAGTCAATGTGCTTGATTCACTATAAGAAACAATTTTATGTGATTTATCCACTATGGGAAATTTCTTTGGATGCCTAATACACTATGAGAAACATGTGATGATGGAAGATCTACTATGATCTGATGATCTCGATAGTTAATTGTTACTTACAAAATGTTTTCTATACCAATGAGGGTGATACACATTAATGACATGAACATATGGTTCATGGTTTACTTATGATGATTTCTCACTCTTGTGATTCATGTATTTTGAAATGATAATGTTTTACGCTATGAATCATGTTTACAATACACGATAGTTTTGGTATGAACTTTGTAAGTTATGTTCATGATCTCATACCTTTATACTTATGTTATGATTCCATATTATCATCGATTGATATATCCCATGGTTACCTTTACTGAGAATCTTATCTGGAATATTATTATATTTCTTTTACCTAGGTTTTGAATAAATTATTATTTGGAGTATGTCTTTGAAGAGTACTATATGAGAATATTTTTATGGGGGATGTTGAAGATATTTAATGAAATAACAAGGTTGTGTATCTAGTCTCTAGAGACACTAAACCCTTATGATCATCATGAATTTATTTATCAAATTTATTTCATATTCATCTAAAATGTAATATTTTTTATGAAATGTATGGGTCTTTATATACCTTATTTGAACCATGATATTTGAAAAATGAAAACGTTACTCCTTTGTACGTACGACCTATCGTCTCCTTGATTGTAACATTATTAATTTCTCATAACCGTAATTAATGGTTGATTTTAAATGTAAAATTTATGTATATAAATGATATCATTTCATGATTTGTATTCTAGAAATAATTTAAAAATGAAAAAATTAACTGAAGTCAAATTAAAAATTTCATTTTGGACATATGATTCAAATATCCTTAACACATCCAATGTTAACTTAATTGATTAGATGATTTAACATTACCTGGTAATAAGTAAAGAAAAAAAAATAAAGCTAAAAAGATTCATATTTATGTAAATAATTTTTATAATTTTAATGTTCAGGAAGATAAAGAAGGTATATGACGAGTCCGACTCATGGTAAGAGACACTTTACTTTAAAAATCTCATTTTAAAATTTTAATGATTTATTTTATAAATATTTCTCTTCTATGTCCTTATTCTTAATTCTTTATAGATTTATTTATAAGGACATGAATGAATTATTGAGGACATTTTATATCACATTTTACTTTCTTTCAGTGGATTTTAAAATTAATATTTTTAGATATTTTATATAGATCATTTAGAAAAATAGAAAAAGGAATGGTCAATTTTAACACATATGTTATGAACAATTATCCTCACTACTATGAACATTATTTTATGTATAGATTTATTTATAGTATTTCATATTTTATTTAATGATAAAAATCCATTCCCTTTATTCTGGGTATTTTCAAAATGGGTTTTAAATAGAATGGATATTCCAATATCCAAAAATTTTTCTTAGTGGTGTAGGGAATATTTTTTGGAATATGATAATGAAAATGAAATATTTTATGTGTTATAATTAATTTTTTGTTAATTATAGTGTTTATGATGTTGAGTGAGGTATATATATCTCATGATGATAGTCATTCCTAGAATTTCTCAAGATTAAGGGTGATCTTGATATAGATCTCCAATGCATTAGGTAAAGCGACATAGTTAACCAGTTAGGTTTATCCTAATAGATTATTGGAATTTACAAATTCGATTATTCCATTTGTAAGAGTGATTATAAGAGTGATATGGAAGTGATATACCATGTAACCTACATGAATTATCAAATATTTCTATGAGTTTTTAAATAAATATTATTATTTTCCATGGTAAAATAATGTGTATATGTTTCATGGATAGGATATGTTACTCATTAATGGTGAAATGTATAACTTCATGAAAAATTTTTCATTAATTTTTCAGGATTGAAAATATACCTTCATTAGTTTTATTTTTTTCCTTAAATATATCTTATGAAATTTTTTATGAAAATCATTGCATAGAGAAGTCAATTTTTTGGGTAATATGTTTTTTATTTTGAGTTAAATGATTATTTTTCAAAAAGAATTTTTCATGTATTAGTAGACTAACATGATTCTTTCTTTCTATTTACACATACCTTACTAAATTTTTTTGGTCATCCTATGTTATTAAATGTTTTTATATGGGTTTAAGGTTGAGTAGGGACAAGAATGATTCCATGATGAAAATTATGAATACATTTCATGAAAAGAAAACTTGTTATTTATTAAAAAATTCTGTATTGTGGTAAAAGTGGACACTGAGTGTAATTTTTCACTTTGTGATGTAATATTTTTTTCTGTGTGGGTGATGGGGTAGTTTTATTAAAGTCTAAATAAAAAATATATTTTGGAATGAAAGAAATTTAATTCTTGGTTACAAATATAATTTGAGTATTATTTAAGGATGATTCCTTATATAATAGGTCTTTTTCATCACTCTATAATTTACAGACTCCCCTTTTATCATGGCCAATTACTTCAGTTAATCTATAAATAAAGTTAACAAAAAATATTTTTTATAAAAAATCACTATACCCTACAAAATGTTCATGCATGAATCAAATTAATTAGTAAAATCACTAAGAAGTATTCCACCATTCAACACACAATGTTCATGCATGGAGTATGGTTATAAGATATAAAATAGTCAATTAATGAGATAATAAAATATAAACTACCATTAAAGATTAATAATACTAAACATAATCAATAACCGTTCATTATGAAATATATCATAAAAGAACTACCCCTTATTCTATCTATGAGAGAGCCCATGATGAAAAAGAACCCTAAACTAGATAGTTATTACATCCTGTATTAAATAATATCATTTTTCAGTCGTGAAACCCCTATGAAAAAATTTAATTCCATTGTGAAATGACATGATCCTTTTATAAAAACATATTCCACTTTAATCTCTATATATCTCTTCATTCATCTCCATTTATATTTTTTACACTGTAAATCCAACTCCAACTCCCAAAAAATATATTTTAAAATAGAGTGGAATATAAAATTATATACCTTAAAATTAATTATAATAATATCTCAAGTGTGGGATATAGTGAAGTTTATATTTTTTATAGATATAAAATTCATTACATAATAAGGTTCTTAGGGTTAACCTTATATTCTCTTTGGTTTCCTTTACTTTACATGAATTATCATGAAACAAATTCAACACCTCGTTCCATATTATTATATTTCATATATATAATATCATTTATGTCTCTTATTTCATTAAAAAATATCTCTTATAATGTTGTAAAAAACTTCTCCTCATGAAAATCATTGGATTCATCATCCTCACACGACAACAAAATAATATTTCCTCATGTCACAATAGAACCCCCAAGATGATAAGGACACCCACATGATTATTCAGTTTCATGATGTATCAACACCTACTTCTCCATTAACTTATGAGCTTCATTTATCCTTGTATATAAGGTTCATATATTTTGACACCTTCTCATGCATACATATACTCACAATGTAGAGAAACAACCAGATTATAACATGTCTTCTTCAATATAATTTTCATGTAGATGAATCACCTAGTGTGAGATCCTTTTAAATGGAAAAGAGATTATTATTACATATAGCTTCATAATTATGATGATAATATTATGTATGGATTATGATCCTTATATATCCATATGTTCACTTATACAGAAAATTAATGTCTCTTACATATCTAGTTCTCCAAATATATAACCCTTATGTATTATCAAGAAAATATTTTATAAGGTTCTCTACTTAATGAAATATGGATTTATTCATCCATGAAAATACCCATGTTCTCTTTAATCATATGTAGACTATGGTTAATTCCTACCTGAGTGTCTCTTTATTCATACATAACTATATCCCATTACATGATTATTTATATGTTTCCCCATAATTACATGATCTAATATCCTTACATGGATAAGAATCACATGTGTTTTAATCCTACACAAGTACAAAATTATTCTGATATCCCAAATATTACCCTATGTGATCCAGAACTCATGTGTTTTCATTATAACACAAGCCTTCATATCAATTTCACCTTAAACATCTCAAGAAACATTCTACTCAACATACATAGATTCCTATCCTTTTCTTCAAATCATAAGAAACACTTTAAAATTCATCAAATATTTTAAATTTTATTCAAAAATTCACCAAAAGTAATTTCTTATCATTGTAAAATAAAATCTATAATAATAAGAAAAATTTAATTAATCCATCATTTAAATTATTTAAAATAAAAAAAATTATACATGTATTTTTAACTACTAGTTTTTATTAAAATTATTATCTTAAATTTAAAGGTTTAATATAGTTTATAATTATTAGGTATTAAAGTTATGATAGAATTAAAGTATCTCTTGAGTAATGTATCCACGGGCAGTGGGAATTTGGTTCATACTGATCACTAATTTGGATTCTTATACCTTGTCTAGAAATGTGGTGGTTGGATATATATGTCTCCAATCTTACTATTATGTGTATCATTGATTTCATATAATTATAATCCTTTATATGGAATAACTTCACATAACTCATGCATGGGATGAATTTGTATATATGTAAATATATTGGGATTCTCCTTTTGGGTGATTTACACAAATTATGAGTAATGTAAAAATTCGGGCATTAACTTGAGTTGAACTAATTTATTAGGTTGATAGAAAACTGATTGCAAAACTAAATCGTCATAAGGATGTATACATAAAGAAAAAAAACATGCATAATTATGATTTCATTTAATGCAATAATTATGGATTTAATATACATAAAATTTAAATTAAATTGGTGATACTAAGAAAACCTATCACATACAAAGTATGAGAATCCACTTCTCCCATTTCCTTTATAAGGAACTAGCATATCATGGGTAATGGGAGGATCTAGCTTGACCATCGATTGATTTAGAATATCCCATGGGTAACATTGGAGGATAGATTTCACTTCGTTTCCTCTCATGTTATCTTCAACAATAACATGATACAAATCTAGATTCAATGAATATATTTGGTTTAACAAACACTATTTATTCATTTACACTTCCCATGATTTCATTTATCATGCAAGGTCGATCTTGTATTTGGGTTTATATATTACTTATAGTGTATTTAAAAAGTGTTATATTATAAATAAAACCCAAAATGAACTCCCTAACTTCTATCTCAAATTAAACATTATCATTAAAAGTCACCATAGATTAAACCACTAACTCATTAGCATAATAATATTTTTCTACCAGTTCTTCCTTGAATTTAGATTCTTCCCTATGTACCACATTTGATTCATAAACTTCCTTTTACATTATATCTAAGAGTTCAAACCTTTTTTATTGAATCTTACAAGATGTAGAGGAATTATTCTTTTGAACATGGGTGTTTCTATGGAAACCCTCCTCCGATCTGTGTCTTTATCTTGAGTATATATATTTATAGTGAAATATTCTACATCTATACTAATAAGTGTTTTACCCCTCTCTCTTGGATTTTAATGATCACAATCACTCTTATTTTGTTCTAACTTGTTTTCAAGTGTTTTTGTTGATAGACAAAAGGTTGCAAAGGAGTTGGGCCAAGAAGGACTGAAAGTAGACTCTCTGAGTCTACCGGCCAACCGGTGGATTCCCACCGGCCAGCCGGTGGAACCTGGGCAGAGATCTTGCTCTCTGTCTGGAGCACCGGCCAGCCGGTGGGTCAAGACCGGCCAGCCGGTGGACCATTGGCCAGCTGGTGAGACACCACCGGCCAGCCGGTGTGCCCAGTCAAACTAGCCGTTGGGCTTTGACCAGATTTGTACTTTTGACTCCCAACGGCCCCGAAGGCCTCTCCAACGGCTCCAAAGACCCCCAACATCCATTTGGGTGTTCCTCTCCTATAAATAGAGGACTAGGAATCCCCGGAAAAATAGTATCCCACGGGAACATTTTTCGATCTTTTGGCGAACCTCCGGCGCATTCCTTCAAGGATCCCCACCTGCTCCAACTCACTTCCACAACCAAGGAGCACCACCATAGAAGCTTGGGAACGCTCTTCATCATCACCAATCAATCCATTGGCGCCCAAGACTTCTCCTCTTTACGGGTTTTATTGTTTTATCATTTTGAGCATTATTTTGAGTTTGTACGTACAAACCCTTCTTTCTCTCATCCTCCCTTTGTTTGGGTTTTCACACCACCATCAAGGTGTGAAGATGTTAGTCAAGTATTCCCTGTAAAAGACTTGAGTCATAGGTGAGCTAGCCTTTACCTGTAAGAAGGCTAGTGGGTTTCTTGCTACAACCAATAAAAAGGAAGCTGTAATAGGTTTCTAGGCTACATTAAAGTCTAGTGGGTTTCTTGCTACAACCATTAAAAAGCAAGCTGTCGTATAAATCTCTCAACGGTTGAGTTGGGAGCAGAGATGTAGGCTTGAGATTTAGGCCGAACTCCGTTATCAATTTTTTGTCTTGCCTCTTTTATTTCCACTGCGCTTTAACTTTGTCTTAAATTGTTAAACTTTTTTTAAAAGGAAATTCACCCCCCCCCTCTTGCCATCAATCTCCGTCACAAAAATTGGTATCAGAGCAAGTGTTTGTGTAATAACTTAACCGGTTTCAAATTCAAGATCCATTGTGATGGCTTCATCTTCTTTCGCCCCCGAAGGTTATTCATTGGGTCGTGCTCCTTTTTTTGATGGAACCGACTTTACCTATTGGAAAACCCACATGTCTACTTTTCTTAGAAGTATAGGTTATCCTATTTATAGAATTGTCATGCATGGTTACTCTCTCTCTTCTCCCGATGAATCCAAATGGACTCAAGACGATATTAAAAATTTCGAGCTTGATGGGAAAGCCATGAACGCTCTTCATTGCGGCCTTGATCGTAATGAATTCAATCGATTTTCCACATGCACTTCATCTCATGAAATCTGGAAACTTTTTGAGGTTACCCATGAGGGGACCAACAAAGTTAAGGATACTCGATTGGATATGTACCGTCAAGATTTTGAGTCTTTTACCATGCATCCATCTGAAAATATTACTGATATGTTTACTCGCTTTTCTGATATTTGTAATGGGAGAAAGTCTCTTGGAGATGATGTTTCTGCAGAGATGATGGTCAAGAAGATCCTTTAGATCTTACAAAGTTCATGGGCACCGAATGTCATGGCAATTCAAGAAGAGAAGAATTTAAAAGAAATGCCGGTCGAAGAGCTCATCGGATCCCTCATGACCTACGAGATCACCATGAGGAGGCAAGCTGAAAAGGAAGGAAAACTCATCAAAACCCCAAAGAACATCGCCTTCAAAGTTCATAAAGAAGAAAGCTCCTCCTCCTCATCTTCTTCCTCTTCAAGCGGCGATTCAGAAATCGAGAACCTTGCTTGAAAGATGCACAAATTAATGAAGAAGAACAAAAAGAAGAAATCTCGCAAGGCTCGAAAGGAAGATCTCGACGAAAAAACCGAGCCCGAGGTAATATGCTACGGGTGCGGCAAGAAAGGCCATTATAAGCCCGATTTCCCACTCCACAAGACAAGGGCCAAGCAAAAGGAAAAGAAAAAGGCATTCAAGGCCACTTGGAGTGATAGCTCCTCATCCTCCTCCTCCTCAAAAGACAACAGTAAAAAATGTCTAATGGCATTTCATGAGGTAACCTCTTCCTACTCCTCTTCCTATTGTTCTTCCAATTCATTCAATAATTTATCTTACGAGGATCTCTAACATGCGAGAGATCAATTGGAGGAAGGTTTTCATGAACTTTCTTCCAAATTTACTGCTTTAAAAAAGAAATTCAAAATTCTTTCTTCCGAAAAGGATCAACTTCTCAAAGAGAAGGAAGACTTGTCCCTCAAGATCCAAAACCTTCCCGATGTTGATTCTATGGAATCAAAAATCAAGGATTTAAGGAAATCCCTAGCTAAGTTCACCGAAGGTGAACATAACCTTTCGAAGCTCCTTGGTTCCCAATGCATATCTAGAACCACCCAAGGACTTGGCTATTCCAAGAAAGCTTCCTCTTCCCATGCTCCTACTATTTTTGTAAGGGGGATCTCCCAATATAAATTTTGCAACTATTGCAAAAAGGTCGGGCACTTAATTTACGAGTGCAACTGAAAAAATGCTTGGTATGGAAGACCCAAAACCATTTCCTTCAACGATGAATTTCATAGGAGAAGACCCGCCACAAGACAAGTTTGGAATGAAAAATCCCTTTTAGCGAGTCTCTCCGGACCAAAATTTGTCTCGGTTCTAAAATCCTCTCCCCGGTGATTTGTTGTTTTTATTTAGGGGGAGTTAGGATCGTTTAAGCCTTTTTGCGTTTTTTTTTTCTTCAAAACTTTCAATTTAAAACTTTCAACTCAAATTTCAAAAATTTCAATTGGTTTAAAATCTCTATCTTGTTTTTCAATCCATTCCTTCAATCAAATTTTATGCCCCATGCTATTTTGATAATCACAAAGGGGGAGATTTCTTTGGTTGATTGGGGGAGAAATTTTTCTCTCATTCTTTGCTTTACTTTTCAATTTATCCTTTAAAGCATGCCTTTCATTTTAGTCTTTTACATTGCTTGTTTTGGTGATTGTGATCATCAAAATAGGGGGAGATTGTTGTACCCATCTCTCTTGGATTTTAATGATCACAATCACTCTTATTTTGTTCTAACTTGTTTTCAAGTGGTTTTGTTGATAGGCAAAAGGTTGCCAAGGAGTTGGGCCAAGAAGGACTGAAAGTAGACTCTCTGAGTCTACCGGCCAACCGGTGGATTCCCACCAGCCAGCTGGTGGTCTCTGGCAGTAGCAATGGTTTCTGTCCAGAGCCACCGGTCAGCCGGTGTGAGCTCCCCAGCCAGCCGGTATTGTCACCAGCCAGCTGGTGGCTGACCACCGGCCAGCCGGTGGAACCTGGGCAGAGAACTTGCTCTCTGTCTGGAGCACCGGCCAGCCGGTGGCTCAGGACCGGCCAGCCGGTGGACCACCGGCCAATTGGTGAGACACCACCGGCCAGCCTGTGTGCCCAGTCAAACTAGCCGTTGGGCTTTGACGAGATTTGTACTTTTGACTCCCAACGGCTCCGAAGGCCTCTCCAACGGCTCCAAAGATCCCCAACAGCCATTTGGGTGTCCCTCCCCTATAAATATAGGACTAGGAAGCCCCAGAAAAATAGTAGCCCACGGGAACATTTTTCGATCATTTGGCGAACCTCCGGCGCATTCCTTCAAGGATCCCCACCTGCTCCAACTCACTTCCACAACCAAGGAGCACCACCATAGAAGCTTGGGAGCGCTCTTCATCATCACCAATCAATCCATTGGCACCCAAGACTTCTCCTCTTTACGGTTTTTATTGTTTTATCATTTTTTAGCATTATTTTGAGTTTGTGCATACAAACCCTTCTTTCTCTCATCCTCCCTTTGTTTGGGTTTTCACACCACCTTCAAGGTGTGAAGAGGTTAGTCAAGTCTTCCCTGTAAAAGACTTGAGTCATAGGTGAGCTATCCTTCACCTGTAAGAAGGCTAGTGGTTTTCTTGCTACAACCAATAAAAAGAATGCTGTAATAGGTTTCTAGGCTACCTTAAAGTCTAGTGGGTTTCTTGCTACAACCATTAAAAAGCAAGTTGTCGTATAAATCTCTCAACGGTTGAGTTGGGAGCGGAGACGTAGGCTTGGGATTTAGGCCGAACTCCGTTATCAATTTTTTGTCTTGCCTCTTTTATTTATGTTGCGCTTTAACATTGTCTTAAATTGTTAAACTTTTTTTAAAAGGCAATTAACCCCCCCCCCCCTCTTGCCATCACTCTCCGTCCCAACAATAAGAATATATGGGAACTCATGATTTGTAGAATCTAAAGAAACCACCAATATCACATAAACATGTAAAAATAAATTATAAGAGAAAAAAATAAAACCAAAATCATAAAATAGAAAGATATAAGAAAATTATTTATCGTAATATGTCAAACCAAATCTTCTTCTAAGTACCTAGTCCAACAAGACAATGCTAAAAAATTGACACTCTAAGGGTTATCATAACCAATTTAGGGATTTGATAAATGTTTATAATTTTCATATATTATACAAAATCAATATAACTATTAAATTGTAGTAAAATATATGCATGTAATGAGTTTTAGCCCTCTTTTACAGGGATACCTAGCATGAAACGTTTGATAAAAAGTTACGATGTTCGATTTAATTAAAAAGAAAAAACTAAACTACTTATAAATAACTCTGAATAATGGATGAAATGATCTTTTATAAATACAAGATCTTGAAATATTGAACCATAAATGATATGATGGATACACAAGTCATTTTCATAATTAGGTATAATCATAGACTTGGTCTTTTATATTAATCTCTAATTGCTAGAATCCCATTTTATTTTGGTCAAGTAGTTCACTATATATAGAAAAAAGTTTATTCAAAACCATGAATAAACTAAGCACTCTAACCAAAACAATATTTGTACATTAATCAATGTAATTAGTACATGCATTAAGATGCATTTCACCCATCAAAAAATAATGATCATACATGGATAATGGAGATAATATATAAAATAATAAAGGAATTAAAAAATAGGTTATGAATTACCATTAAAAATAAAAATACTATAAATACTAAATCACCATTGATTATTAAATTTTTCAAAAAAGAACTAATACCAAATTCTTTCCCTGAAATATTGAATTATACAATGAAATCCTAAACTAACTAGATATTCCAAACATCAAACCTCTATATCTATAATCCTTTAGTGAACCCACTTGAGAAAAAATTAATTTCTAGGTTTATCAAACTCCTCCCTTTATATATAGTTATTCCACTTGAATCTCTCTCTATCTCCTCATCCATCTCCATCAATATCATCTGCACTTTAAATATAACTCCAAATCTTTGAAAATAACTTCTAATATTGAGTTTAATATCAACTTATCAACATTTAAAATAAATCAAATAATATTTCAATGTTGTGAGATATTTATGTTTACTTTTTTCTATAGATATATAATTCAATATGTAATAAGGATCTCAAGGCACATCCTTAATATTCTCCTAGTTTTAATTTTCCTTCCATTCAGGCTCATGATGCAAATACATGCACCCCTGAAGCTATAGTTATCTTACATATTAATCATATATTATATATCCTTTAAAAAATTATCCAATAACTCTCTTCGCGTGGTAAAGAAGTTCTCCCCATGAATAAAATCATATTTTTCATCCACACACCATGAAACAGGCATGCTTACCTACAATGTGATAGAACCCTCAAAATTTAAAGGTCAACCCTATGGTTCTTAAGTACCATTCTATATCATAACCTACTTTTATACCACCCTATGAGAATAATTAATCATGTTGTAATGGGTGTATATCCATCCCCACCTTCCAATATATGAAAATACTCATAGTGTAGGGAAACATTCATGACACCACATGACTTCTTCAATTTCATTTTCAGTCGGATGATTCAAATGGCGTGAGCTACATTTTAGTAGAAAATAGATTACTCTTATATATCCCTTTCAAAATCTAATGAGGTTATTATGAATATCTCATTATCTTTATATATCGTCATTTTCACTTCGGTAGTAAGTTAAATTCTATTATGAATCCAATGATCCAATAGTGTAACCCTTACACATCATCTTGAAACTCTTCTGTAAGGTTATATACTTTATTTGAGCCTGATCCATTCATTAATGACTAAGCCCATAATCCCTTTAATTAGATGTATATTACATTTTATTTCTATATGATAGTTTCTTCATTTATATGCAACTCTATCCCATAATGTGTTCATTATGACATGTTTTTTCGATAGAGGAATATGTCCCCTTATATAGCCTACCCTTACACATGTTCTAATAATTTTTAAAATAGCTCAAGAAAGATGATTCTCATCTTATATAGACACCTCTCCTATTCTTTTAATCCTACATAGAAATTAAAAAATCCTTAAATATTCAATTTTTTCTTAACAAATTCACCAAAGTCCATTTCCTATCATAAAATCACAATAACAATAAAATTAATGTAAAATTTTTTAAACAATATATAAATTTTTTTAAAATTTTAATTTTAATTATGCATGACTTTATACATATTATTTTTTATTAAATTAATTATATTGAAGTTATAGATTAAATACAGTTTACATATATTAGGTATTAGGGTTATGATGAAATTGAAATATCTCTAGAGTAAAGTATCCTTGGGTAGAGGGACTTTGAGTTGGACTTCTTTCTAACCAAGAGTCTTATTTCATTGTTAATGAAAGAAAGGGTTAGCTATCAGTGTCCCTAACATTTCTCTTATGGGGGTTTTTTTATTTCATATAATTCTAAACCATTACATTAAAAAGTTTTTATAAAAACCCAAACATTTATCAAAGGAATGTTTCCTTTCAAATAGTAATTAGACAATTTATAAATCACATAAAATCACTTAGAATCTATAATGAAAACTTTATAAATAAATAATTAATGAAATAAAAAGTATTTCCAGAAGTTAAGGAATCAATACAGATGAAATAGTAACATGACCTTAGGAATAGTAATATGACCCTTATGAATAGTAAACCAGGTAAATGAATAGTAAAAACACCCATGAATGTATAGATAGAAGTTTGACCTCTTATATGTGAAAAATATGATATCATTATATTATAGTATAAGTAAGTAACCATTTTAAAATTTTTTAATTAAGTGTTTAAATTTTAGTAAGTCATACATACTTAATTACAAATTTATTATTAATTTAACAATTTTAAATTATTTTTTTTACAAAATGTAACCATAAATTAATATTTTGATGAATTATGATTTGAAGATAATTTAATGAGGCCTTAAGTAATTTTTGAAACTGTTGTAAAATCTATTATAATTTTAAAATATGTATTCTCCATGTAAGTGAAAATTTTAATAAAATAAATTAATAATATTAATATATTAATTTCATAAAATGGAGTTCATTTTTTTCTACACATCAAAAACTAGATTGGGTAAATTTTCGGGATTTTTTCTGAAATACATGAACTTTTGATGAATAGTAAAATACGATAATTTTTGATAAATGCTAAATACATGCATTTCATAGTCGTTTTTTATGTAAGGATGATGTAAGCACCTAAATATATAAAAATAATTACTTATTGTAATAAATTTAGTGATAAATATCAAACTATTCACCGTCTTGAGAAAAAATTATAATCTTATGAATATAATATTGAGAAATACCCCTCTTCTCCACTACAAATTCTACCCCTTCACACCCCCTTCTCCTCAAACCTATAATGCTTTATCCATGACTAAATTTTTCCAAAAACGCTTCCCTAGAACCTTCCTCACATCCAAGGTCTCTTATTCTCATAAAAAGATCAATCCTAGGTTCCTTGAGGAGGATCTCAAGAGAATAATTCAAGAGGTAAATTTTATCTCTTTCTCTTTTAATTTCCTTTTAATTTCATTTATTTTCTTATTCTTTCCTCACATAACATCATACAAATGTAATGATAACTATAGTATATTTTATATATTGAAATTATATCATGGTAATGTAATATTCATTATTAAAATACACCCTATCTCTCTTTATGTAAAAAATTATATCATCGTCCATGATGTGTCTATTTACTGACATTATAATAGATGCACATTAATTTTACTTTTTCAAATTAAATGATGTTAATAAAACCATTAAATGGTTTAAAATAGATTTTAATGTGTATTATATATCCATATTTATTTTCTTGAAATATCTTATATTGATAATACTAAATGATAAAATGAAATGAATTTGTTGTGATCTAAAACCCTGCCAAAATTAACCAAAATCGATCATCATTAACTTTTATCTAATGATTAATTCTGATGAGATATATATAAATTTTTTATAAGCACATTAAAACTCATGTAATATCATTAATAACATATAACAATAATTCTGGATATTTATCATCATTTTAAATGAACTTCCATTCATGAATACAAGTGAAACGATTGTGAAAACCATGAAAACAAATCCTTCCGAACGATGAAATTAAATCCTATAACTAATGAAAAGTCCAATGTAAGATCATAATAAAACCATAATAAATCATATTCATGTATAAAATCTTATATAATTTTTAATTAATTAATCAATTTTTATTATATAGTACATTAAAGTGAAGGAAGCATTCAGTCTTAAGGTAAGGTGGTTTATCTAACCAAACACTCTTTCATTGGGCCATCCCTCTTTCACCCCATTTTTAGCATGGATATTTTTTAAATATCATTTATTCACAATTATATTACATTTTATGGTATATACATGATTCATTCTTGAGTATATTAAAAAACTATGTTTTCTTAAATAACTCTTCTTTATAAAAACACACTTTTACTTCATGAGATTGTTTCTTTTCCACTCAAGGTTGATGATTCTTATATCAAGTATGTTATTACATATTTTATTTGGAAAACCAATTTTATTAATGTATTCCTATTAAATGAAACCCATTACTTCCCATGTGTTATTTTATATTCATGATTGTTATATGTTCGATGTGGATTTCATGATAATATAAATGTTGTGATGTGATAGGTGTGCCCAGAATTATATATCACAATGTAATTGTTATGATGTGATGGGTGAACCCAAAATTACATATATCTCCAATTAATTAAAGAATGTGAATAACCTCATTAGATAAATTTAAATATGCATGAGGATGATGCTAGATTTGTTCACAACCATGTGTGGTAGTTGACAACTAAGACATGATGTTTCATTTTTAAGCATTGCCACATTCCATGCCTTTTCTTAATGATTCCTCTCGTGATTATGATATTATGTATATGATATGATTATGACCTCCCCATGTCATATTTTTTCATGTTCTTATCTATCCCCTAACTAATATATTAGTTCACCCCTTTTAAATGTATATCCTCAAGTGATAATAGGTTCTTAGGAGAATTTAAGGTCTAATAAGACGCTTGATAAGAGGGAATTAAATAAATGTTTATGTTTTATTTGTCAAATGTTATGTAGAGTCCTAATTGTCCCAAGAAACAAAACCTTTGTATCCTCATTGTGTAATTATTTTATTTTATTTTCTTTTAAAATGATGTAATAATATTGTAAGAAAGGCCTGGTCTCTATAGTTGGTATCATATGATAGTTTAATTAATTTTGGAATTAGGATTAGAAAACATAAGTGAAAACCCTTAGTATGAGACTAAGTATAAGTGAGCACCCAATGGTACTTTTTTTAGAAAAATGATAAACATAGTGATCCCACAATATATACATTTAGAATTAAATGCACAAAGGAATATATTATTTATTCATTACTTGTTGACTTATTTCAAGTTCTAACCTTTTTATATTTTTGAAAATGGTGGGAACCAGGAGAAACTAGGCCAACAACCCATGCAAGGGACAATGTAATGATTTCTTTAATGGCATCCAAAATTCATTGGGGGGTGGAGTTCAAAATTTCTTGGTGATGATTACCAAACTATCTCTGGTTATAAAAAATAACCTGAATAATGTGGAATGACCTCCTTCACCTAAGATAAAGAAACTAGATATTGAGTGTTTTATGTGGAAACGACCACACCTATTTAGTTGATCTTTAGATCCACTAGTCATGTAATAGTGGGTCAACTCAATAGAGAATATATTTTCTATGATTTACTATTCTCAGATGGTGAAGGTGACTCTTACTATTTATCATCTATATGGAGAGGTTGAGTAGTGGTAGGATTTGATTAAGAACACCATGATGAGGGAATAAATTGAATAGATGGAGTGGGAAGACATTAAGATAATGTTTCATTAAAAGTATTTACCTAGAACTCTTCAAACAATGTTGGAGAGAGAATTAATAGAGCTGATGAAATTCAAAGAAGAATCTATCATGGCCTATGAAGAAAATTTAACATGGATTTCAAGGTATGCTATAAGTTTTGTTACAAAAAATGATAGAAAAATTGATGGATACTTTAGTTGTGTAAAACCACACATTTTAAATAATCAATAAATTTGATACTATGGGAGTTATTAATAAGTTATTCAATGTTCTCTCAATGTGGAGATGGAGTTTTAATAATGGTCCCGTGGTTATAGTGATATGAAATAAAGTTGGTGTTTCATGCTAGAGGATATCATGACAAAGGTGGAAATAAAACATAACCACCCAGATGTAAAAATGTGGGAAGAATCATCATTGGAACTAACTCAAAGGGATAGGGAAATTCTTAATGTATGGGAGAGAATTCCACCAATCTCATGAATATCGAAAATACATGAGGAAGTAGGAAAATGAGGTGGATGAATAGAGAGCACTTCCCATGGTCCAATGCTTCAGTTGTAGGGAGAAAGGGAACTATTCTAGACAGTGCACTAAACCTACAGTTCTCATAGGTAATTATCATAATTAGAGACCAAATAAAATGGATAAAGGGAAGGATTATGATATAATTAATGCATATGTGGAGAAAGAAAATTAATTCGTACAGGTACAGTTTATATTCACTCAGGAATGGAAATGTTTTTATTTGATTATAGTTCTACACAATTTTTTATATCTTGAATGTTTTCTAGAACTATTAAATCGATTCTAGGAAACCTTGAAGTGGATATATATTTATAAAAACCAATTAGTGCAATGATTTCAACCCAATTTTTGGACTCTTATACTGTTGGCGTTTGATGGAAGATTCATCCAGAAAAACTATTAAAACTTTCTTTGGTGGAATTCAATTCAATATTGGGGATGGATTGTCTCTAATTAAATAAAGAACATATAAATTGTTGGGAAAAGAAAATATCATTTCATATTCAAATCCATCCCATGCTCCTCTATAAATAAAATGAAGACCATGTATCTTCTTTTGAAAATCTTTAAATGGTGTGGGTATTGAGTCCCTGTGAATAAATATACCTCACTTAAATGGTTGAGTCAAATGAAGTTATCAACCTAGCGGAAATGAACATCGTGAGGGAATACATTGATGTATTTCCTGAAGAGTAACCCAGAGCTTCCCTAGATTGTGAGGTTGAGTTCTCAATAGAACTCATACCTGATGCTACTCCTATATCAAATTGTCACTATAGGACAAACCCTATCAAAATAGAGGGTTTAAAGAATCAGATGAAAGATAATTTGGATAAAGGGTTCATAATATAAGAACTCTGGTCTTTATTACACACTTACTCATGATTTTTTACACATACATTCACTTAAGACATCTATGAAGATTGATAGGTCTAGTTTCTTAGGAAATTATGAACATTACATGACAACTTAATACATAAATTTTTTTTTATTGAAAACATATTTTACATGACCACAACATTATATTATACTTAGCATTGCATGGGATAACCTGAGGACATACATAAGAAAAGGGTGAGAAATAAATCCCATTAAGGGGGTAAAAAGGAAGAACATGAAGAATAAAATACATGTTAGGAAACAGGTATATCAATAGAGAATAAAAGAAACATGAACAGAAAGGCATGACATTTCATGATTATCATAACATGGAAATGTGAAACCATATTTAAAAAGATATTAGCATGAGCCAAGGCTCATTGCACATATAGCATGATTAAACCATCATTGCGCATGAATTACCATGGGTAAAAAATCATTGAACATGAATTATAATGAGTCAAAACTCATTTCACATGATTTATCATAATACTATTCTTTAGCCAATGCATTGGAGTACTACTAGTGTGCACCCTTTTTAATCATTTTATTTCATGTATTAGTGTGCCACGTAGATCATAAAATATTGAGTCATTAAAGATCATAATTTATTCCACAAATAAGATATGTTGAATACATAAATGTAATTCCTCAATCAACCATTACAAGTGAATAATGGTGAATAACCTTTATAGAGAAATGGGTTTGGTATTCACTTATACAATGATTATGGAATGGGACATTTTAGTGTAACTTCAGAAGCATAACGACATCAAATAAAAATTAAAAAATGGGTTGATGAGAGATAAATGGGGTATCTAATCATTTATACATTAAATGGATAATAAATAAATCATAGAACATAATATTACAACATATTTAATGAAATTTATATTCATAATATATAATAATTTCTTGAATATAAATGATGATGGAGAAATCCCTTGCGGAATTTTGTCATTATAACATGTGTACATGGGATGAATTAATGAGAGAGAAAGGGGTATATCATCCTTAAAAATAATGAGGGAAGTATAGGGGAGGTGATAAATCATAAACCAACATTTAAAATTTTAAATAAAATGGCATAATAATATAAGGAAACTTGGACATAAATAATGGAGGAAGGGAAGTGAGGACCCCTTAAGAAATTTTGGCATAGTAACAGGTGTGATTAAAAGAACATAGGGGGGATTGATGAGAGTGAAAAGAAGATCTGATAATATATACCTCAAATTTACGGTGTTGGGGTCATGGAATATCATAACCCAACATATAAATATGGAACTTAAGAAGCATAATGTAAAAGAGTAGCTTGAATGGAAATGAGAAGAGTGAAATCCATTACTTGAGTGTGTGAATTCAAGAGATTGAGGAGGGGCTTCTATAGAGCTTGGATCACCTTGGGAGGATTCTATAGATAGGAGGATAGAATAGTAATGTGCTCTAATGATTTTGAGTTAAGTGAAGTGCGAGTATGGGCGTGTTTATATAGAAAGGGAGAGGGTAATTCTTTAATATTTCACAAACTTAGGTTTTGGAATCTATATAATTAAATATTCAAAACAACAAACCAACCCATGGTTTTTTCCCATGTTTTTTTTAAAATGGGAGTGGCAAAAATGATTTTATAAGTCCAATGGCGGAATTTATTAAAATATTAGGCTTGCTTATGTGGAGGCAATTCACAATATCAACAGAATCATTTTAAAATGTTGAAATATTTTATAAGTTTTGCAGGGTCCACTAAGGCATCATAAAATTAATCAAACAAATACAATATCACATTATATTAAGGGTAAAACATATATTGTCTGAATATACCGTTTATAGTATTTTTACCTCAGTATTTGGCCATTAGGATGTCATAAAACTCATAATATATTTTTTGCGGTATTTAATTTTTACACAATAATTTGATCATCTCTGAAAATTATGAAAAATTCACCATTGAATAATTTTAAAACCATGATTTGAAAAAAATATTCATTTTATATAAATAATTTTAAAAATATGTGAATTCTCACTTTTAAAATAAAAATTGTCATTTATTGAAAATTGATAGGTTTTGACAAAAATAGTCTCCAAACCCAAATAAATTTAAATTTGGATTCATAAAAATTATTTGATAATTTATAGAAATTATATAATAATAATATTTTATTAAAAAATTATTTATTCCAAAAATTCCTTAATTAGTCAAAATAATTTCTTCAATAAGACATACAATTTTAGTTTTGTCATTTGAAAAATTTTAATTCTTATAAAACTGAATACTTAATCATTTACAGAGTAAAAACAATAAGGAATATAATCACCACTTATAATTAAAAGGACTGTTCTTATAATACTATTATAATAACAATATTAATAAAATCTTAGTTTCTTAAAAGAATTTATATATTTCTAAAAATCTCATTTATACCGAAAAAATCAATTTATCTAAATCATTATATTTTTAAGAAAAACTATTCTCATAGAGTAATTGATGGAATAATACTTTTATTTATAAAATGGATAACAAAAAAATAGCAAATTCCTTATTACATAACCCCATATAACATTTGAATAAGAACTAAGGGTAATGTGTCTGATGGTGACAGACTCTTGGGGTGGCTTGGATAATATTTCTCGGGTGGTGATCTCTATTCACTTTCACATCTCTCGTAGGTGATTTCATTAAAACATAACATGTTGAAGCACAACTAGGGATTGGTCCAGAGTGAAGCCTAGTGACGCTAACTCCATTTCGAGATCTGACAAATGGGCTTCATACGGCTCGAGTATACTGGTTGAGGCAATCCTTTCATTTGTCTGTGTCAAAAGGATTCTTTTTAATAATGTTAAATTTATACCGGTCATGTGATCCCTGTTAAATAACTATATTATCAATTATAATGATACTTAACGGTCATATAAACCCAACAATAAATAAAAATAGTGAATTTTTTTATATATCCATAAAACTTTTAATTATATAAAAGAAAGGGAATTTTATTCATGAATGTTCAAGTCATTACAACCTTCCCCCCTTAAGAAATTTCACCCTCAACATTTATTTTTTCACCACTAAAACAGATGAGGGTAACTCTGCTTCACCACTTCCTCTGATTCTCACGTTGCTTCTTCAAACATGTAGTTTCACCGTAACACCTTGATGGGGGGAATTATCTTATTTTATAGAACCTTTTCCCTAAAATCTAAGATCATCACCATCTTCTCTTCATAAGAGAGGTCATTCTCAAATGGAACCACCTATGGATTGAGTACATGTGATAGGTCAGGTATGTACTTCCTCAATATTGATACATGGAATACATCATGTAGTTAACATGGGTTCAGTGAGATTTTTAGTTAATAGGCCACTACTCCAATGTGATCAAGGATATCAAAAGGGACGATGTACCTTCGACTAAGTTTCCCTTCTTTACAAATCTCATAACACTCTTCTATAGTGATATACGGAGAAATATCGTGTCTCCAACATCAAACTCTAGGTCTCGTTGATGATTATCATCATAGCTCTTCTGTCGACTCTATGATGCTTTAA
Organism: Viscum album; assembly: GCA_963277665.1. NCBI lineage: Eukaryota > Viridiplantae > Streptophyta > Magnoliopsida > Santalales > Viscaceae > Viscum > Viscum album. The sequence goes on from OY728130.1 coordinate 404,018,041, forward strand.
TGTGTTGTTGGATGGTCTTGACCTTCTCCACAATTTTTTGACCATTCCGGGACCTAGGAGTTTTCGATCCCCAAATCCATCCCAACATGTCAGTGTTCTACACCTCTTCCCATAAAAGGCTTTATAAAAATCAATTTGGATACTTGATTGGAAACTATTATTGTAAGAGAACTCAACCTATGGAAGATGTTGATCTCATCCTTATTTTAAGTATATTTAGAATGCTCTCAATATTTTTTCAAGTGTTTGGATAGTCCGCACAAATTCTCCATTAGTTTGAGGATGATAAGAGGTACTGAAGTTCATTTCAGTATTCAGAGTGTGTTGGAGACTCTTCAAGAACATAAGGGTGAATCTTGGATCTCTATCAGATACAATCGATAGTGGTACTGCATGAAGCCTTACCACTTATCTGATGTATATCCGTGCCTGTTGATCTAATAAGAAATCATCTCAAATGGAAATGAATTGTTCAGTCTTTATAAGATGATCCATAACGACCAAGATATCGTTGTTTCATATGGATGTATTTAGAAGTACATTGGTAATGTGTATGGTGATGTTTTCTCGTTTTCATGTTGGAATGGGTAATGGTTACATCATCCCCTTAGACTTCTTCCTCTCTGCCATCACTTGTTTATATACCAGGCACATTGATGTATACTCGGAAATATCTTTATTCATATTATCCCATCAATAATGCTCTCAGAGATCTTGATACATCTTTTTTTCCTAGGTGAATGGAGAAATTTGAACTATGTGCATCATAAAAAAGATTATTCTTTAACATTGGATTTGATGGAACACCTTTTCTGGACCCAAAATATCACAATTTATTTTTCATTAACGTTGAACTCTGTGTATTTCCCTTTTCTGATAGTTTCCACTTTCTTCTGAATTCCCACGTCATCCTTTTTAGCATCCTTCATCCTTTCCAAAAGAGATGGTTGAGAAATAATTTTTAAAAGGATTGATGATTTTACGTTCTTTATGAATCCCATGTTCATGTTCATCAAATATAAGAAGATTGGATCCTTTTCAATTCTCATCAATGATAGAATCGATGGATCCTTTATACGTAGAGAGTCTTCCACTTTATTCACTTTCCTTGGGTGGTAATGGGTTGAGCAGTCATAGTCTTTGATCAGATCTATCCATATTCATTGGCGCATGTTCAACTCATTCTTTTTGAATATATACTTCATGCTTTTGTGATCTGTATATATTTCACACTTCTCCCCAAATAAGTAATGTCTCCAAATTTTTAATGTGAAGATTACTACATCCAACTCAATATTATGTTTTGGATTTTTTTAATCATGAAATTTCAATTTCCTTGAATAAAAGTAAATGAATTTTTCATTTTACATCAAAACACCACCCATTACCTTCTTCAAAGAATCATTGAATACAACAAAATTTATCCACATGTGGGTAGTGTGATAATGGGCCCATGGATAAGCCTCATTTTCAACGACTTAAAGCTATCTTCGCATTCATCACTTCAATAAAACATGACTCCCTTATAAGTTATCTAGTTAAGAGGGTTTGAAAATAGTGATAAATCACTCACAAATTGGAGATAATATCCAGCTAACCCAAAGAAGCTATGGATATCTATCACATATTTTTTCCTCATTCATCCCACAATTGCATTTTTCTTGGACGGATCCATGGATATCCCATTGTGTGTGATGATATGTGTAACAGCCCGAGATTTTATGAAAAATATTCCTTTTAATTTCACTAATGTCTTGTGTTGTACACTACACCAAAAGGAGCTTGCACAACACGCATCCTTGACTTGCCTTGCATTACATGCAATCGCAACCATCCTCGATAGCGTGTGTAGTACGCAATACTGAGTTTCACTAAACAACGATAAGCTATTAAAATATTTTTAAAACTAGCCGTTATGAATAATAATAACCACTTTTTGAAATTTTATAAATTTTATTTTTTAAAATGGACTTCATTTTTGGACTCAGAATATCGAAATTAGCCTAGGGTGAAATTTTGGTATTTTTCTGAAAACTTTCAATTTTTGATGAATACTGAAACCACTAAGTGGTAGGTTAAAAACTGAATTTTGCATAAAACTTAATTTTACCACTTTTGTGAATGGAATTTCGAAAATCCGACAGACACGGTTGATATCAGTAAGTAAAATGTGGTTCAATAAGATAAAAATAATTTTTTGGTGAATAGTAACTTTTTACTTTTTTTACCGCGGTTAATAGTAAATAGGGCAACTAAGGGTAAATATGATATTAATATTACCCTAACACATGTCCTAATTCTATTGGACAAGTGTAATTCGACCAAAAACAAACTTAGGAATAAAATATGACCATTTAGGCCCACTTGGATTAGATTAGGACATTTATTATTAATTTATGTAAAGAAGGGTTAAAATAGTTAAAAATCAAAGTTTAATAAGTAAATAATTTTTAATATGGGGTTATAAATAAGATAAATTCGACTATATAAAAAGCTTTCCTACATAAGTATATTTTATTTATAATTTTTAGACTTTAAATAAATTAATTTATTTATGACACAACGATGATGCAGTAATTACCCTTTTAAGGAAATATTAACATAATTGAGGTTATAAATGCTCAAATGAATGTAATTTGAGACTTTTTATGACTTACACTAATTTTCTAGGTTACTATGATATATTATTGTTGATTTTATCAACTTGGTTCGAACATATAATTCTTTTATGACTTTTACAAAAATCATATATCAAATAGTGTCAAAATTGACACAAAATAGTTTTTAAATCAAATATTATATTATTAATTGTTATTTTATTACTAAAAATCTAAGGTTCGGCCAAATGACTTAGATAAGGATATATATATTAATAATAAACAATTTGGGGTTCGTTTGGCATGTTATAGTAAGTGTATTAACCATATAGTGAAAGAAAACAAAAAGACAAGGTAAAAGTTAAATTATTTAACTTAGAGTTAAATCTAATTGATAAGGTTAAAATAATACCCTAAACTTGTCTAAATCCTATTTGTTGATAGGATTGCGACCCATCCCCACTTTAGCTTCTAAATAAGACCCTTTGGAACCATTATAAACCGATTTTGACTTTAATATAAAATAATATTTTGAGATATTCCTAAGGTGCCCCTCTCCTCCCTTATAAAAGGGCACCTCCTCCCCCTCCTCCTCACACCAAATTGAGCACTCAAGCTCGGCCAACCCCTTCCATTTTCTCCTCTCCACTTCCCTAGAATAATCCTAGAGGTCCTGGACTTCTTCAAAGACCAATATTAGTTCCTTAAGTGGAGGATTCAAAGAGGCATTCCAAAGAAGAGGTAATATCCATTACCGATCTTTTCAATTTCTTTCTTCTTCAACTTCTTCTTATTTAGTTGTTTCATGATAAAGTAATAACATCAGTATTAATTAAATACTGATATGTTATTATAAATATGAAACAACCCTAATTCACCTTCTATCCATCCTACGGAAAAATGAAATCACCGCGCGTGCGTACGTACGGAATACCGTCTCCACGCCGTGGTGTAATCTATTTTCCACCACCACCTTACATGGATGGGTATAATGGTGTAAAGAATAACTATACATAGTTATTAAAACATCATATTGATTCTTATATATTGTATAATCCACTCCAATTCAATTCAATATTTATGGAAATGATATCATCGCTCGTGCGTACGTACGGACTACCGTCTCCACGACGCGATGAGATTCATTCTCCATGTTAACCATTTAAGAATGATTATAAAGTATATATAAGAAATAATAATGAAATATATGACATTATAAAGCTACTGGATTTATGTATATATATATATGTATTTCATCTACTTACTTCCATTCAAGACAATAAGGAAAGGAAAACAGCGTTCATGCGTACGTACGGACTACCGTCTCCATGAATGGTGTTTTTCATTTCATTTATCTATCTATTATATATATATATATATACTGAATATATATGATATATAAATCATATTTTATATTTTGGAAGTAAGTAAATCATGATATAAGTAATAATAATGTCAAGAACAACAAGTTAAAACACCTACGATAAATGAAACGATTTTACCCAAAACGCTTCTTTAACATGGAATTTACAAAAGAACGGGTAATATAATGTCATAAGTGAACCATATATGATATCATAACAATGAATATGATTCTGTAATAAGTCAATGACATTATTTAAACCCTTATACAGGAGCTTCGTACACGTACAAAGCAAATCGGACCTAAGGTAAGGGAAATATCACAATCTCATTTTTATCCGGGATTGTTTATTCGTAAGTATTTACTGGGGTGTATTTTATCATCCACATACATGTTTCATCAATATGTAATATTATTTCCATCCACGTACAATTTTTTAAATCCAATTTTACCATTCGATGAGTTTTTAGTAAAATATATGAAAGGAATCTTTTTTCGTTTTTCATACGTGGTACTTTTTGACTTTTCCGACAAAAGTACGAAGAATGTTTTTTTAACTTATACGGCACGAACGGATTTTTACGGTTTTATAAAGACTTATTTTCATGAACCTTCCTCCAAAATATTTCATGACTATTTTCAATAAAATCTCTTTCTTTTAAAATTGCATGATGTTTTGTGAAAAGAAATTGATTTTGAAGAAGAAAGGATATTTTCCTCAAGAATTCAATTCAAGTGTTTTATCAAAATTATTTTCCATCTAAGATAATAAAGGGTTCTGTTTCTATCCATATTTTTACATTGATTTGACTATGTTGTGATGGAATTATTTTTATGAATCCCTTTATCTTATATGAATGGTTTTATGATGTCATGTTGTTTAAGAATCCCATTTTTATTACATGGCTTATGCAATGATGTATGATTTATGATTTTGTGGCACACATAAGAATGGTTTCATTAAGAGATGGGTGGGACCTATATCTCCCTCCAATGCATTGGGTAAATGTTTTATATCTCATGAGATAGACAGGGCTGGAACGGTAGGTTATACCGGTTCAGTGAAACAGGACTGAAACGAGGGTTACTCGATTCAGAAAGGGACTTTGTCCACTAAGATAGTCTTGGCAATGAGTCTTGACTAACAAGAAATCATTCTCTATTATTATGTGTGAATACCAAAAAGTTTCATGTTTTAATTTATGATTATTGTGATTACATTTCAGTACCATGATTTACCCCATGTTATGAAATTATGATCTCTTTTGCAGGTTAAGATTTCCAAAAGTTATGTGCTTATGCATATGATGTGATTGATATTTCTTTTGTTTACCCTTACTGAGCATTTGAGCTCACCCTTTTATGTTTTCTTTTCCCCAGGATATAAAGAAAGGTTTTAGGTAAAAAAAAGAAAGATCTTTATGGGAGATTTTGAAGATCTTTCACCACGATTAGAAGATTACGATCCGAGTTTCCAAAGACACTAAACTATTACGATCCTTGTGTGTGTGTGTTTTTGTTATGTACTAAGTATTCCGCAAAAGTAATGTAAAGTCTATGTACGTCAAGCTTCGGGTCTCTACAGTTGGTATCAGAGGAAAAGGAGGTAGGAATGTATCCGATCCTTGGGAACTCTCACATGTGAGCGTTGGACGAAGCATGGCTCTCCGCCCAAGGGCTTCATGAGGAAATGGCTGCCACTGGGGATGGTGGTGTGTCCCGCCCAGGGGGTGTAGCCGCCCATGGAGTGCCCTGATAGATATCAACTATAGTCCACTGGAAGTAATTCCAGACCGTTACAGTTGGTATCAGAGGAAAGGTTTAGTCAACCTTTGGAAACTAGGATGCGAAAACGTTAGTGAGATCCCTAGAGATATTTCTACGGTATGTCTAGGGATGTCCCTAAGGTTAACTATACGTATAGGTTATAGTACTAGAACTACACTAACAATCATAGAATTAAACCTAAGATGTTAGATATTGAAGGTACTCCCCCTTTATTATGTTGTTTTCCCTAGCATGATTTTTTCCTCTCACACTATTCTTTTTGGGTTTTAGAAAATGGCTGGAAACAAGATGATTAACGATAATGAAGGATATGATGGACAATGGAATGATATTCTTCATAATGAAATGGGATTTGGAAGTCCAAACATCATTATTATGCCGAATCAGCAATCTCATAATATGATCAATAAAGTAAAATTTGGTAAGTTTCCTGACTCGGCTAATAAGAGAAAGATGGAGTTTCATGATGATCATAGAGGAAAGAAAGTTCAATTTCCCCTATGTAAATCATGTGGGAAGAGGCATCAAGGAGAATGTTTCAAAGGAACTGGAAGATGTTTTGGGTGTGGAAAAGGAGGACACAAAGCAAGTAAGTGCAAAGGAAAAGGTTCAGTTAACACCATGGATGAGGATAATGGTATTGCTACGACATCAAAAATGGTTAAATGTTTTAAATGTGGAATGTACGAGCATTATGCAAACCAATGCCCTAAGGGAAAGTCTCATGAAGATAATCAGTATGGTCGTATGGGAAGTATTTATGTTGATGATGATGAAGAGACTACAAATGATATGTGAGATGAAAGAATTGTTGAAACTCAGTCAATGGTTTAAGAATGTAGTGGAATGATTACATGTTTATCATGTGTAATGTTGAATAAGAAATCTCATGGTACTATGGAATAAAGAGACATCTATGGATTGTTACACTGTTGTCTTTCCTTGAGTTTTGAAAGTGTATGATTAATGGTACCACTATCCATGAAAGGTTATTCAGATATTTTTGGAATTTCGATGATATGCGCATAATGAAGGAATAATAAGATAATGAGGTGTTTGATTGTATTCATGAGCTCATGACTGATATAAGGAGAAGGTTATATCATGGTTTGAGTATAGAGAATTGTTGGATTTTGGTATGTGGAAAGAGTTAACTTTTAACTGCATTCATGTTTTCACTAAGGATCCATGGGTATTCAAGAGAATACATGATTAAGGACTTTGAATGTTTGGAATGTGACCAACAAAACATATCTTATGATATATGGGGATCAACGATGGTATTAAATCTCTGGTAATCGTTTTCACTATGTTATGAGAGTGGACTGCAGTATTATGGATAAGCCTAAAGATTGAAATGGATTATGTTGGACATAAGTGAGTATTGTTTAAGGATAGAAGTTTTTTTCGATATTATTGATGGGATGTTATTGTAATGTAGTTTTAGAAAAAGGACAACCCGCAGGACGGGCGACAGCCAATCGCTTCGGACAAGGCTGTGGGAATCGAACCCACAACCGAAGTGCGACTGGCCTTTATCGCCTACCACTGGACTACAGGAAGTCCCTGTTTAGTAGAAACTAGTTTTATTATATTAACAAGTATGATTTATGAAGTATAAGTCCATTTTAAGAACCATATGTGATTAATCTCACTATAGATCGACTTATGTATATAATTTTTTTCTAACCTTTTGTTTGAGACAGATGGAATGACTCGTCATTCTATCACATGATCTGCTAACACTTCACGAATAACAAATTCAACTTCATTTATTTAAGAGATGAAGTGGAAATTGTTCAAGGCACGAACAATAGTGCGACTGTACCAAAATAAAGTAAGTATTTATTCTAATTCAAATTATTCAACTTTAGGGAAATGATCTTGAAAACCAAAAATGTTGTCCTAGTGATCTTATACCTGATGAATCGGATGGTACCTTAGATCATCACAAATTTATGGATTTGTGATTGTTGGATTTTCCATAGCCATGTTCTCTACCACTCTCCATTAGAACATGATGGTTAGATTTTTCTTCCATATCCATATTTTCACCTATGTGGAAACCCAGTGATTAGTTTATTTGGGTAATAGTTACATTTCATACTTTAGTTTTTAAAGTCAAGTTTTGGTATTCCTTTTTACGATGTGGGTTTCTATTAAAGAAACTTTCTAATAGTAAACCATATATAACCCCGACGAATTTCGAGGGAGAAATTCATTTTAAGGGGGGTAGAATGTAACAGCCCGAGATTTTATGAAAAATATTCTTTTTAATTTCACTAACGTCTTGTGTTGTACGCTACACCAAAAGGAGCTTGCACAACACGCATCCTTGACTTGCCTTGCATTACACGCAATCTAAACCTTTCTCGATAGCGTGTGTAGTACGCAATACTGAGTTTCACTAAACAACGATAAGCTATTAAAATATTTTTAAAACTAGCCGTTATGAATAATAATAACCACTTTTTGAAATTTTATAAATTTTATTTTTCAAAATGGACTTCATTTTTGGACTCAGAATATCGAAATTAGCCTAGGGTGAAATTTTGGTATTTTTCTGAAAACTTTCAATGTTTGATGAATAGTGAAACCACTAAGTGGTAGGTTAAAAACTGAATTTTGCATAAAACTTAATTTTACCGCTTTTGTGAATGGAATTTCGAAAATCTGACAGACACGGTTGATATCAGTAAGTAAAATGTGGTTCAATGAGATAAAAATAATTTTTTGGTGAATAGTAACTTTTTACTTTTTTTACCGCGGTTAATAGTAAATAGGGTAACTAAGGGTAAATATGATATTAATATTACCCTAACACATGTCCTAATTCTATTGGAAAAGTCTAATTCGACCAAAAACAAACTTAGGAATAAAATATGACCATTTAGGCCCACTTGGATTAGATTAGGACATTTATTATTAATTTATGTAAAGAAGGGTTAAAATAGTTAAAAATCAAAGTTTAATAAGTAAATCATTTTTAATATGGGGTTATACATAAGATAAATTCAACTATAAATATTCATTAGAAAGCTAAAAGGATTTCCTACACAAGGATAGTTTATTTATAATTTTTAGACTTTAAATAAATTAATTTATTTACGACACAACGATGATGCAGTAATTACCCTTTTAAGGAAATATTAACATAATTGAGGTTATAAATGCTCAAATGAATGTAATTTGAGACTTTTTATGAATTCCACTAATTTTCTAGGTTACTATGATATATTATTGTTGATGTAAACAACTTTGTTCGAACATATAATTCTGTTATGACTTTCACAAAAATCATATATCAAATAGTGTCAAAATTGACACAAAATAGTTTTTAAATCAAATATTATATTATTAATTGTTATTTTATTCATAAAAATCTATGGTTCGGCCAAATGACTTAGATAAGGATATATATATTAATAATAAACCATTTGGTGTTCTTTTGGCATGTTATAGTAAGTATATTAACCATATAGTGAAAGAAAACAAAAAGACACGGTAAAAGTTAAATTATTTAACTTAGAGTTAAATCTAATTGATAAGGTTAAAATAATACCCTAAACTTGTCTAAATCCTATTGGTTGATAGGATTTCGACCCATCCCCACTTTAGCTTCGAAATAAGACCCTTTGGAACCATTATAAACCGATTTTGACTTTAATATAAAATAATATTTTGAGATATTCCTAAGGTGCCCCTCTCCTCCCTTATAAAAGGGCACCTCCTCCCCCTCCTCCTCACACCAAATTGAGCACTCAAGCTCGGCCAACCCATGACATTTTCTCCTCTCCACTTCCCTAGAATAATCCTAGAGGTCCTGGTCTTCTTCAAAGACAAATCTTAGTTCCTTAAGTGGAGGATTCAAAGAGGCGTTCCAAAGAAGAGGTAATATCCATTACCGATCTTTTCAATTTCGTTCTTCTTCAACTTCTTCTTCTTTAGTTGTTTCATGATAAAGTAATAACATCAGTATTACTTACATACTGATATGTTATTATAAATATGAAACAACCCTAATTCACCTTCTATCCATCCTACGGAAAAATGAAATCACCGCGCGTGCATACGTACGGAATACCGTCTCCACGCCGTGGTGTAATCTATTTTCCACCACCACCTTACATGGATGGGTATAATGGTGTAAAGAATAACTATACATAGTTATTACAACATCATATTGATTCTGATATATTTTATAATCCACTCCAATTCAATTCAATATTTATGGAAATGATATCATCGCTCGTGCGTACGTACGGACTACCGTCTCCACGACGCGATGAGATTCATTCTCCATGTTAAATATTTAAGAATGATTATAAAGTATATATAAGAAATAATAATGAAATATATGACATTATAAAGCTACTGGATTTATGTATATATATATATATATGTATGTCATCTACTTACTTCCATTCAAGACAACAAGGAAAGGAAAACAACGTTCATGCGTACGTACGGACTACCGTCTCAATGAACGGTGTTTTTCATTTCATTTATCTATCTATTATATATATATATATACTGAATATATATGATATATAAATCATATTTTATATTCTGGAAGTAAGTAAATCATGATATAAGTAATAATAATGTCAAGAACAACAAGTTAAAACACCTACGATAAACGAAACGATTTTACCCAAAACGCTTCTTTAACATGGAATTTACAAAAGAACAGGTAATATAATGTCATAAGTGAACCATATATGATATCATAACAATGAATATGATTCTGTAATAAGTCAATGAAATTATTTAAACCATTATTCAGGAGATTCAGACACGTACAAAGCAAATCAGACCTAAGGTAAGGGAAATATCACAATCTCATTTTTATCCGAGATTGTTTATTCGTAAGTATTTACTGGGGTGTATTTTATCATCCACATCCATGTTTCATCAATATGTAATATTATTTCCATCCACATACAATTGTTTAAATCCAATTTTACCATTCGGTGAGTTTTTAGTAAAATATATGAAAGGAATCTTTTTTCGTTTTTCATACGTGGTACTTTTTGACTTTTCCGACAAAAGTACGAAGAATGTTTTTTTTAACTTATACGGCACGAACAGATTTTTACGGTTTTATAAAGACTTATTTTCATGAACCTTCCTCCAAAATATTTCATGACTATTTTCAATAAAATCTCATTCTTTTAAAATTGCATGATGTTTTGTGAAAATAAATTGATTTTGAAGAAGAAAGGATATTTTCCTCAAGAATTCAATTCAAGTGTTTTATCAAAATTATTTTCCATCTAAGATAATAAAGGGTTCTGTTTCTATCCATATTTTTACATTTATTTTGACTATGTTGTGATGGAATTATGTTTATTAATCCCTTTATCTTATATGAATGGTTTTATGATGTCATGTTGTTTAAGAATCCCATTTTTATTACATGGGTTATGCAATGATGTATGATTTATGATTTTGTGGCACACATAAGAATGGTTTCATTAAGAGATGGGTGGGACCTATATCTCCCTCCAATGCATTGGGTAAAGATTTTATATCTCATGAGATAGACAGGGCTAGAACGGTAGGTTATACCGGTTCAGTGAAACAGGACTGAAACGAGGGTTACTCGATTCAGAAAGGGACTTTGTCCACTAAGATAGTCTTGGCAATGAGTCTTGACTAACAAGAAATTATTCTCTATGATTATGTGTGAATTCCACAAAGTTTCATGTTTTATGTTATGATTATTGTGATTACATTTCAGTACCATGATTTACCCCATGTTATGAAATTATGATCTCTTTTGCAGGTTAAGATATCCAAAATTTATGTGCTTATGCATATGATGTGATTGATATTTCTTTTGTTTACCCTTACTGATCATTTGAGCTCACCCTTTTATGTTTTCTTTTCCCCAGGATATAAAGAAAGGTTTTAGGTAAAAAAAAAGGAAGATCTTTATGGGAGATTTTGAAGATCTTTCACCACGATTAGAAGATTACGATCCGAGTTTCCAAAGACACTAAACTATTACGATCCTTGTGTGTGTGTGTTTTTGTTATGTACTAAGTATTCCGCAAAAGTAATGTAAAGTCTATGTACGTCAGGCTTTGGGTCTCTACAATATGGCCTAAGAGTGAGACCTCCTTCAACTAGAACTCACACTTGTTGTACTTTTCAAAGAGCTTCTCCTTTCTAAAGGTCTTTAGTACAGTTCTTAGATTCTCCTCATGCTCCTCCTTGGTTTTAGAGTATATTGTATTATCATCTATAAAGACTACCACAAAATTTTCAATGTAATATCTAAAAACTCTATTAATCAAGTCCATGAATATCTATAGATCATTAGTGAGATTGAAAATAATTACTATGATTTTCCAGTGCCTGTACCTTGTACAACAATCAGTATTGGGGATATCCTCCTACATCACCCTTACTTGGTAATATCCTGACCACATATTCACCTTGGAGAAGTATTGTGCTCCACCTAGCTAATCGAATAAGTCATCAATTTGTGGAATAAGATACTTGTTATGTATTGTAATTTTGTTGATCTCATGATAATCAATGTAAAGGAGCATTGACCCATCCTTCTTCTTGATGAAGAGGACTGGTACAACCCATGGTTAAGCACATGGGTGTATAAAACCTTTATCCAAATTCTGTTGTAGTTGTTTCATTATCTCCTCAAGATCTATAATATCCATTCTATACAGAGTCATGGATATTGGAAATGACCCAGGTATAAGATCAATCGATAATTCAACTTCTATTCTTTCAGGAAGACTATAAAATTCCTTGGTAAACAGTTCAATGAATTCCCTCAAAATAGGCATGTCTTCAAGGATGGTTCCTTCCATAGAATCAATCATATGAGCAAGATGTGAATGATCATAGGGCAGTAATATCCACGTTTGAGATGATGGTGCTAAAGAATAGTCATCCTCTTCTTTGCAATTGTACATAATTTGGGGTCTATTCTCCATATGGAGAGTGATTTACCTCTCATGACAATTTATATTGGCTTTATACAGGGAAAGTCAATCCATGCTAAGAATTGCATCAAAATACACCAGAGGGAGTATGAAAATGTTCATCAGGAAGTTCAATCCACAAATTTTGATAGGGGAGGAGTTATATTCATGGGATACAATAATTTCCCCATTGTCTATTTTCATCTACATCTCTACTTCCATGATTTTTGGTGGTGTTGGGATTGTTCAACAAATCATTCAGGATACAAAAGAATGAATAGAACCAGAATCAAAAAGTATGTTTTCTATTCTATAATGAATAACTAGTGTACCAGTCCCCACTTCGTTGTCAGGGTTCTCTTCGGTGGTAGTGATGGAAAAATATCACCTTTGCTTCTTTGGAGGTTGTGGGTTGCCTTTGAAAACCATTGTATTAGGGAACTAGTTTGAAAAGTGCCTTGGTTATTTGATGTTGATGTAATGGACAATGCATTGAGGGTTGAACAGAGCGTTCCTCTCCTCTATCACAGTAGCGGGTTCTTCTTTTCAGCCATTAACGGATATGTTCCCTTCTATTCCACCCCTGATGAATTTCATTGTTCCCTTCATGAAATATCTAGGGGGATTTTTCTGCACCTTTGGCAAGTGGGGTACAAGAATTTCATATCACTCTTGGATTTATCTATCAGACTACCAAAATTAATGTTCACTTTCCTCTTCTTATCCCCATGATACCCCTGAGATTATCCGATCTCTATTTCAACTTTTAGGGTACATCAGAAAATTTCATCACTACTATTGATGTCAGCGATTACTATATATTTCTGTAGGCTAGGGTTTAGCCCACCAAAGAAGTGTTCAACCTTGCATTCAGGTGTAACTACAAGGTTGTAGGCGTATCATGCAAGCTGGGTGAAGTTTTCCTCATACGCTCTAATGGATTTTTTGTATTTTTTTCTTGAGGTAAAGTAAGTCCCTTTCCATATTAAGTTGGAGGGTGTGAGGAAAATATTTGTTGAAAAACATTTTCTGTAAATCCTTCCATTCCAATGCCTTAATATCTTCCACATGATTCATATTTTTTTTATCAATTTCCACCATTGATCTGCTTCACCCTCCATACGATAAGCGTCCAAAATAACCTTCTCTTGATTTTAACATAAATGGATGGAGAATATCTTCTCAATGGAGTTGATAAGTTGTCCTGCGATTGAGAGATCAGATGATCCTTTCAAAGTAGTAGGCATTTTTCTCATGAATCTCTCCATTGCGCCTTGTTATTTCTTAAGTGGGGTGGAAGATCCTATTGAACCATGTTTATATTCAAACCATGAGTTAACTAAGAGATTATCATGAACATTTTATGATTCCCTCTCCCATCAGATAGAGAATCTTATTAGAACAATCATCATATTGTTTTTCGCATCAGTTGTTAGCCTGAGTCCACCAATTACTAGCCATTGGCTGGAATAAAAGGAAAGTTATGAGTTACACATAAAGGGTAATCCAAAGGCAAAAAGGTATAACTTATAAATTACATTTATTTCTTTAATTTATGAATTTATAAGATTCAATCTATGTTATCCATGATCTACATCCCAACATACATTCTTATGGGAATTTTTTTATTCCCTTAATAATGGTTCATATTAAGATTGTGAATTTACCAAAGCATATCCTCTGGGAGAGCCGAACCAAGGGTGCAGCAAGGCCCGTTGTCATGCAGCAGTTCCCGTTCAAGTCTAGCTCAATATGGTGTTTTGGGTTTTACCCCTAGATACATTTGTACTAGATTCACCTCTATATGTTCGTATCTAGACATGGATGTATTTTCCTAGTAAACCACTTACTCTATAATAAGAAAAATTTGGGGATGTTTTTATTATACTTAGTCTTATATCCAAGGATTTCACTAGGTTTTTCTAATCTTAATCCCAAAAATAACAAAACTTATCACTTCATACCAACTATGACAACCCTTCTCTTTATTACACACATAAACATGATTTATTACATAAACATTCACTTAAGACAACTCGGAGGATAGAGTGGTCTAGTGTATTGGGGAATTAGGAACACTACATGACAACTTAAGACATAAAATACAACATATTTATTGAACACCTTTTTTACTTTACCACAACATTCCTTTATAGTTTTCATTGGATGGGGTACCCTGAGGACATATATAAGAAAAGGGAGAGCTATAATGACTGGTAAGGGGGTAAAAAAGGAATAAAATGAATAATAAAATACATTTTTAGAAATAGTCATATCAATGGATCATAGGAGAACCATGAAAATAAAATAATTATATAGAATTATTATCATAACATGGAATTTTGGAAACAACATTTAACATGATATTAGTAGGAGCCAGAGATCTTTGCACATGAAGCATGAGTAAACCATCATTGTACAAGAATTGGCAGGAGTAAACCCTCTTTGAACATGAAATAGCACGAGTCAACACTCATTTCACTCTATGTATCATGATACTATTTTTTACCCAATTCATTGGAGCACTATCAAGGCACACCCTTCTTAATCATTTCATTTCATGTATAAGTGTGACACAAAGATCATTCAACATAGATTCATTAAACATCATAATCTATTACATGAATAAGATATGTGGAATACATAAATTTAAATCCTCAATAAAAATGTATATGTTCATAAAGATGAATATGCTTGATAGAGAAATGGGTATGGTATTCACATACATTATGATTTTGGCATGGAAAATTTTGGTGTAACTTCAGCAGCAGACTGACGTAAAATAGAAATTGTAAAATGGGATGATGAGAGAGAAATTTTGTATGTAATCTTTTTTACATGAAATATATATTAAGGGGGTCATGTAACATAATATCGCAACATATGTAATCTAATTTATATGTATAATAAAAAATAATTTCTTGAATGTAAATGATGAGAGAGCAATCCAAATTATAATTTCAACATAGTAATGAGTGTACATGGGAGGCATTGATGAGAAATAAAGGGGTCTATAATCATTAAAAAAAGGAAATTATAGGGGAGGTTCTATGTAATACCCTAAAATTTGTAATTTAAAATAAAAGGGTATAACAATATAAGGAAAACTGGACATAAATAAGGATTGAAGGGTGAGGATCCCTTACGAAATTTTAGCATAGTAACAGGTGTGCATAAACAAAATAGGGTGGATTGATGAGATTGAAAGGTATATATCATCATATATACGTCAAATGGATTGTATGGTGGTCATGGAACATCATAACAGAACATATAAATATGTAACTTAAGAAGCATTATGTAAAAGAGTAGCATGAATGGAAATGAGAAGAGTGAAATCCCTTACTTGAGTGTGCGAATTCAAGAGATTGATGAGGGTCTTATTGAGAGCTTGAGGAACCATGGGATGGTTCTAGAGATATGATTAAAAATTAGGGATGTTCTCCAAGGTTTTTTAGTGAAGGTACGCTGGATATTGGGTGGGTTTGTATAGGAAAAGTGAGGGTAATTTTTAAATTTTTTACAAACTCATGTTTTATAATCAATATAATTAAAAATTCAAAATCACAAAAGAAACCATGGTTTTGGACCATAATTTTTTCCACTGGTGAGTGGAAAAAATTATTTATAAGGAAAATGTCAAAACGTATTAAGATATTAGGCTTACTTATGTGGAGCGGAGTCACACTCTCAATTAAATCATTTTAAAATGTTAAAATATTTTTTATATCATGGGGGGGGGTCCACTGAGACATCATAAAATTAATAAAAAATATAAAATCACATTATTTAAAAGATAAAACATTTATGGGAATAATATCCATTTTATATTATTTTATTACATCATTATTGTGTCATTATGATGTCATAAAACACATTATATATTTGTACAATATTTAATTTTTACCCAAAAATTTGACTGTCTCAGAAAATTATGAAAAATTCACCGTTAGATAATTTGGAAGTCATGATTCAAGAAATAATATTCATTTTATCTAAAAAATTCTCTAATGAATTTATATTTTAAAATTTAAAATAATAGATGTCATTTATTGAAAATTAACGGGTTTTGACAAAAACAATTTCCAAACTTGAATAAAACTACATTTGGCTTCATAGACATTATATGGTAATTTATATACATTATTTAATAATTTTTTTATTAAAATATTATTTATTTCAAAAAAATAATTAATTTTTAAAAATAAATTCATTAATTAAAAAACACATTTTCAGTTTTATAGTATAGTGATATAAGTCTTATCAAAACATAATACATCATCATTTATAGAGTAAACAAAATAAAGATTATAATCAACATGTATAATTAAAAGGAGTGTTCTTATAAAACTATTATAATAAAAATATTAATAAAACCTCATTTTAATAAAATAATTTATAAATTTCTAAAAAGTACCATTTTACCCGAAAAATCAATTTATCTAAATAATTATATTATTAATAAAAAATTCTCATTGTGGAATTAATGGAATAATACTTTTTTTTTATAAAAGGGATCAAAATAAATTAATAATTATTTGTTACATGACCTCTTATAAGACTCATATAAGACCTAGAAGTAAGGTGTGTGATGGTGACAGACTCTTAGGGGGGGCACGACTAACATTTCTCGGGTGGTAATCTCTATTAACTTCCTCTTATACCATAGATGATTCTATTCAAATTTAATGTGTTGAAGCTCAAAAGTGTATTTTTTCAAGAGAAAATATCACCGATTATACCACCTTTTGAGCTCTAAAAAATTAGCTTCCTACAACTCAAGTCTTCTGGATAAGGTCATCCTCTCCTTTGTCTGTATCAAAAGGATTATTTTTAAAAACATTAAATTTGTACCCGTCGTATGATCACTATTAAATGACTATATTATCAAGGAAAATGATACTTAAAGGTCATATAAACATAATAAAAATGTGAAAGTGTTTTTTAAATTCAGAATAAATTTAATTAAATAAGGTAAATGTAATTTTTTTTTCATGAATGTTCGGGTCATTACACATAAGACCTAGTGCATCACCTTGGGGTACGCCAGTACTATTTGTCAATAAGAATGATTGATTAATGCTGATGTGTATTGATTATCGATAACTCAAAATGGTCACCATAAAGAATAAGTATCCTTTTTAAGGATTGATGACTTGTTTGATCAATTTCAAGGAGCTCAGTACTTCTCAAAGGTGTATCTTTATTCTATATATCATCAACTAAAGGTGAAGATTGAAGATATGTAGAATAATTCTTTATATATAAGGTATAGACACTAGGAGTTTTTGGTAATTCCATTTGGACTTACTAATACACCTTATATCATCCTATATTTGATGAATAGTATCTTTAAAAATTACCGTGATAAATTTATGGTATTTTTTATCGAAGATATTCTCATCTACTTCAAGAGAAAGGAGAAACATGAAGAACATATAAGGATTGGGTTGGTGAAATTAAAGAAGATAATTGTTATACCATATTTATAATGTGTGACTTTTGGATTCCTCAAGTCAAATTCTTTGCACATATGATCACAAGTGAGAGAATTTCTATGGGCTCTTAAAAAAAGGTTATTGAGGAATGGCCCATACCTTCTAGTGTCGCATAAATATGTAGTTTTCTTATCTTAGTTGGGAACTATTGATGTTTTGTGAAAAATTTATATAGATTTTAAAACTATCTAACTATGTTAATAAGGAAAGGGGTAAAGTATGTATGGATGGAATAATGTGAGGAAATATTCAAGGAGAAAAATAGAAGGTTTATCAATGCACCTGTACTAACATTATCGAAAAGTAGAGAACATTTTGTGATATAAAATGATACTTCTAAGAATTTATTAGCTTGTGTACTCATGTAAAATGATAATGTGGTAGCCTACAACTCACTCTAGTTTAAGATCCATGAGTAGAACTATCCAACACATGATCTAGAGCTAGAATCTATGATTTTTTGAATGAAAATATTACAACACTACCTCTATGGTGAGATGTGTGAAATACATACCGATCACAGGATCCTAAAGTTTATCTCCACACAAAAGGATCTCAATATTCATCAAAGTATATGGTTTGACATAATCAAAGAATATAATTTCTCTATTCATTATCATCCTGGAAAGGTGAACAATGTACCTGATGCTCTTAGCATAAAATAACCTATTACTCTATCCATGTTGAATAATGAGAAAGACCCAATATTCATGGATATGAAAATGATGGATTCAGAAATCATAATGTAATGGAATGAATCCTACCTTGAACAAATGATTTCCCAACCATATATCCCATATAAGATTAAGGAGGCACAATGGGATGAGTTATAGTTACAAAAGAAGGTTAATTCAGTGAATGAAGGGAAGATTCCAATGTTCTATATCATTTATGATGGTGTGATTCATTTTTGAATGAGGATTTATGTGCCTTCATCACCTAGGATAAATAATGATCTATTGGAAAATTATCATTGCTCAACTTTCTCAATTAATACCAGGAGTACCATGATGTATTTAGATCTCTGAGAACACTTCTGGTAGAACAACATGAAGGAGATTGTTGAGTATATATCAAGGTGATTAATATGTCAGTAAGTTAAAAATGAGAAACAAATGTACAAAGGGGTGATGTAACAATTCCTTATACCCATATTGATATAGGATAATTTCACTATGGACTTCTTCACGGGTCTCCAGAAGAAATGCAATGGAAATACTGTGATATGATTTTTGGTGGACCAACTCACCAAGAATAATAAATTTATTTCTATTCTAGAAGATCTCTTGCTTGAATAGATTGAAATGATATATGTGAGTGATTTTTTGAGAAAAAATGGAGTTCCACTCTCAATTGTATCTGATCATGATCTCTGGTTCACATATAACTTTTTAAGGAGTCTTCAACATGCCTTGAGTACTGAATTGAATTTCAGTACAGCCTATCACCCCTAAATTGATGGATAATCTGATAGGACTATTCGAATGATCAATTATATTCTAAGATCTTCCTCTATTGAATTAAAATTTGGATGAGATCAAAATCTCCCATTGGTTGAGTTATAATAAAAAATATCTTCCAATCAAGTATTTAGATGGCTTCGTATGAAGCTCTTTTTGGAAATATATGTTGAAATGAAACATGTTGGGTTCAATTTTGTGAACAAAAGCTTCTTGGACCTGATCTTGTGAAACAGATAACAAAGAAGGTTCAACGCATAAAAAAACAAATCAAAGCTTCTCAAGGTCTTAAAAATATCTGTATTGACAATCATCGATGGGTCTTGGAGTTTTACATTTCAGATAAAGTATTCCTTCAAATATCACAATGAAATAGGGTCATGTGTTTTAGAAATAAAGGGAAGTTAATTGACGCACTCCTGTCGTGGGGCGTGGCAAAAGCATATTTAATTTTCCTAATGCAGCACAGTGGCTGACCAGGGTCGTCTCACTTGAGGAGCGTTATAGTCGGTTCAATCACTTATACTAATTCACTTAATCTAATTTTTATTTCTTTTTTTATATTATTTATGAATATATATATTTTTATAGTTTTAGAAAATTTTAAATTTAAATTAAGAAATGCAATATTAAAATCTAAATGCAAATTATTACAAAATGAAATTATAAAAGAAAGGTCTTGGTCCTAGGTTTGTATAACACGAGTCCATTCATTATTTGTTGATTATTTAAATTCTATTTTATAATTCATTTAGTGAAACCTCATTAATGAATTACATCCCATTGATTTATTATGTGTGTGATTTTAACATGCCTTCGGCACACCAAACCACACCTCCTCCAGTAATCCAGTAGAGTAACACCTCAACCGAGAATATTATCCCTACAAGACCCGACTCCACAGTATGCCGTTTCAAACCATATGGAAACCCCAACTCCACCTTATGATGGTTTTTTTCCTAAGATAAGGTAGGATAAATGATTAATCAATGAAAAGAAATGGAATTGAAAATAATGTCGTAGTGGACGACCGCCACACTCGTGCAATATTCTCTCCTCCACCACAAATAGATTTAAAACATTTTTTTAATTTGAAGTGAAATAATGAATAACGTCATGAATCCTCCCCTATTTCCAAGCCTCAAGTTAGTCACTTTCCATGGAGAAGTGCAAAGAGATCACAATGGAATGATGGAAGAGAGATAACAAAAAATTAAAGTTATAAGTGAAAAGCGGTGGAAGAAGAAATGGGAAACACTTTAATAAAATGATTATGAATGAATTACATAAGAAATTAAAACTAAAATAAAAATGGAAATATAGAAATATAAATCCTAAATGGCCCTTTGGCCTCCTCTCCTTGGTTCCCCGGATGTTGTTGGGTAGGAATTGGAATTGGAATGTCTTGAGGAGGAGGAGCTCTCCTCCTTTTATAGCCAGATTTCTGTCCTCCGAATTTTGTCGCGTTTTGGACCCCATAAATGACCTCTTCACGCGTTCCTCCCTTCATTAATGTTGTGCACAATTGTCTTGTACGTGTCCCCTCAAAATATCGCGGATTTGGACAGGTATTCCGAGAGTTATGGCCAATTTCCTCTGACAATTTATTCTGTCCATTCAGAATCATCAAACCGAAAAACACCGTTTTGTACTGAATTAATGTCCCTGAACACGGACATTTAAGGCGTAGCATCCTTAATGAAACATGTTCCAAATCTTCTTATCCGTCTGTCCACAAAATATCAGATCCATTAAAGTCGTTTTGAGCGAGTTATGGATATTTCACTGATCCTTCTTTTTTTCTGGATGAAATTTCTAGGAAGCTTCCTTGGTGTTCCTGAATAATCTTCAACTTCATTGAATTGTTTGGACCTCATGATGGTCGAATCCGATCCTGGTCCAGAAGACAAAGTTGAAGAAAATTGAATTAGGATAATAAATAAATTATAATCATAATATTTTGATTTACATTTTTTTGTAAATGACCAAAATACCCCTGGAGTGAAAATCTGTCCAAAATGCAGAATTTGTCATTTTTGCATTTAAACTTAAAATACTTCTTAAATACAAAATTGTAACATATAAGCTCAAAATGTTATTTTGGGATGTTTAAAACAATAGAAATGCATTAAAAAAATGTGTAAATTATAAACCCTGTCAATTCCCCCACACTTAAACCATGCTTGTCCTCAAGCATAAAATCTCAACATGGAATTCAAAGGGCACTAATGTCACCGATATTTAAATTTCAAATGAAATAAAATCAAATTATTTTCAATGTCCAATCAAATTTTCCAGTTCCACAAAAAATACCAATTTAATTTCCCATTTTCAAAGAAACAATCAATTCATGCATTTTACTTTTCCCCTTTGAAAAATAATGAAGCTTCTCCTTTCATTCGTTCAAGCTTCTCAATTTATTATTATTAAACATGCCAAATCATGACCTACCTCACCTTTTAATCTTGTCTCTCATCACTCATGATACAATTAATAGTGGAGTTATGCTCATATCATGAGAACATGCTCCTTACCCATAGGCTTGTAAAGTAACTACTTTCTCCACTTTGTAAAGACAAAACACACATAAAATCATGAGGACTTGCAATAAAGGTTCAAATGACTCTGTGGCTTAGGGTTGGTGGGTAAATGATTGAAATAATTTAAGGCCAGAAGTAGGAAGTTTGACTCTTAAGTACAATGCATGATTAATCAAGTGAAAACACAAGATGAACCTCACTCAAATCCCCTTGAAATGTGAATCACAACACCACTCCCCTTTCAATGACATGGGTCATGAGTCAATAAATGATTACAAAAAATGATATCATCCAAGTTCTCCCTTTTTTTTTGTAAAGCTCCAGAAAGGCACAACTTTATTTTCTTTTTTTTTTGTAAATCTCCAGAAAGGCACAACTTTATTTTGAATTTTTTTTCTTCTTTTTTTTTGGGGAACCGGATGAAATGAAAGAAGCATAATGAAATGATGACTCATGCCCAATTTTCTAATAATAAATTGCCAAACATTATGACACACACATTACACCACCCAAAAATGATACATATCCCAAGGAACGCACACGAAAGGCCCTTCCCCCACACTCAAACTTGAAATAACCATGAAAAAATACTAAAAGTGTGGGTAGGTAAGGAAAAATTGGATTGTAATGTGGCTTAAACCTATAAGGCAATTCATTGAATCTAAGGCCTTACGAAGGATAAATGTAAAGGTGGGTCTTAGGATAAAATGTGGCTAGCCAAAGATATGCCTCAATCATTTTAAATGTGGTTTTGTACAGTCATAGCTTTGACAAGTTTCAATACAAGTTCTAGCAGGTGGCACGTCCCAAGATTACTCAAGAAATATGCTCAAGATAAAATAGGAATCATTTGGTCTAGAAATCCTCTCAGGAATGAGAATATGATATTGGACAATCACTCATGGCATGATTAATAATAACAAATTAATTCACATGAATTTCAAAAATTCAAAGAATGAAAAATGGAAATGAAATTTCATTTACATGAATCAATTAATTCCCTTAAATCATGAGTCCTTATTTCAATATCCCTGCTTCACTTTAATCATCCAATTATCCATTTTAATCATTCAATCTCATTAACATTGAAATTTAAAACATGGCATCACAAGATTCTTAAGAAACTCATGTCTCCTAGATAAGTTGAGTAAAACATAAATTCAAGTGTGTGTATGCAATTCTTATCATTAAAGATTAAAACATGTTTTGGACAAAAAATTTAAGGAGTTTAAACTTTAAAATTTAAAAATGAACTCCCTTTTGAAATAAAGATTCAGTCCCCTTTAACAAATTTTTGGGGATTCCTTCTTCCATCATGATCCTACAAAAGAAAATTTCAAAATTAAGAACAAGTATCATGTCATTAAAGCTCAAAATGATAAGGAGGAAACAGATGAATGCTAAAATACTTCTAAGAAATGAAATTGAAATCTAAATTCCTATAAAGCAAGGGATAAGTCTTGGTACGATCCCCCAAGTGGGCCCTGAATTTTTACTGCCTTCAGTGGGCAGTACCAGCTGTTATCCAAAGTCTGATGGTGGATGTAGCTTCTTTGATTTGAACCACCACATGTGGATTTTCCCAGCATGTGCTTCATTGTCCTTGTTGAGGAGGACTCCATGGATAGAGTACACCATATCCGCCCCCTTCGCAATATAGTACAACTTGCATGGTGGGGGTATGATGAAGTATGAAACCTCCTCCTTCTTCGTTGCTTCTTTTGTAACATCTTCTTCTATTTCCAGTGGTTGCTTCAGATGTGAAGCAGCATGTGTCTCTGGTTCATCAGGCAGAGCCACTAGAATCTCTTCATGATGGGGCTCCTCCAGTATATGTTCAATGACTTCAGGGAGCTCTAGGTGTTCCTCAACAGGTGCATCTTATTTTTCCACATCATCCTCCATGGCATAATATGATTCACACAATTCTGAAAATTCAAAAACGTTGGGAGTTATACTCAAATCAGATTCAATAAATTTAAAAGAGTTTGAGTTCAAGATGGTATCATCTCCCTGAGTCGGTTTGGCTTGAATATCTTCTTAAATAGAAAATTCCACTTGGAGTTGATCTTTAATAGATGAAGATAGATAGTCAGACTCCTCCACCTTGAGTTTGTCTTCAACATCATGGATGTCTTCAATAAAATTTGGGAAGACCAGTGGAACATCCTTGTTGGCCTTGAATATTTGAATGTCTTTTTGGAGTTCATCAGCCAAGACCATCAAATCTTCCAGTGAGATCCATGTTGCTAATCCTTTTTCCTTTTGTTTGATCCTTATAATTAGAGCATTAGCCCTTCGTTGGAGGGACTCCTCAGTGTAGTCGGTTTCTTCTTCTAGCACCTGTGAGTAATTGTTCCATGAATTTGAATTTGAGATTGAAGACATTATGGGAAATGGTTTTTTATGAATTTTTTTTTAAATTAAAAATATTAAAAAAACTGTGAATTTAGAAAAAAAGTGATTGAATTAACTACTTAGCTCCCCGGCAACGGCGCCCGTTTGACGCACTCCTGTCGTGGGGCGTGGCAAAAGCATATTTAATTTTCCTAATGCAGCACAGTGGCTGACCAGGGTCGTCTCACTTGAGGAGCGTTATAGTCGGTTCAATCACTTATACTAATTCACTTAATCTAATTTTTATTTGTTTTTTTATATTATTTATGAATATATATATTTTTATAGTTTTAGAAAATTTTAAATTTAAATTAAGAAATGCAATATTAAAATCTAAATGAAAATTATTACAAAATGAAATTATAAAAGAAAGGTCTTGGTCCTAGGATTGGATAACACGAGTCCATTCATTATTTGTTGATTATTTAAATTCTATTTTATAATTCATTTAGTGAAACCTCATTAATGAATTACATCCCATTGATTTATTATGTGTGTGATTTTAACATGCCTTCGGCACACCAAACCACACCTCCTCCAGTAATCCAGTAGAGTAACACCTCAACCGAGAATATTATCCCTACAAGACCCGACTCCACAGTATGCCGTTTCAAACCTTATGGAAACCCCAAATCCACCGTATGATGGTTTTTTTCCTAAGATAAGGGAGGGGAAATGATTAATCAATGAAAAGAAATGGAATTGAAAATAATGTCGTAGTGGACGACCGCCACACCCGTGCAATATTCTCTCCTCCACCACAAATAGATTTAAAACATTTTTTTTTAATTTGAAGTGCAATAATGAATAACGTCATGAATCCTCCCCTATTTCCAAGCCTCAAGTTAGTCACTTTCCATGGCGAAGTGCAAAGAGATCACAATGGAATGATGGAAGAGAGATAACAAGAAATTAAAGTTATAAGTGAAAAGCGGTGGAAGAAGAAATGGGAAACACTTTAATAAAATGATTATGAATGAATTACATAAGAAATTAAAACTAAAATAAAAATGGAAATAAAGAAATATAAATCCTAAATGGCCCTTTGGCCTCCTATCCTTGGTGCCCCGGATGTTGTTGGGTAGGAATTGGAATTGGAATGTCTTGAGGAGGAGGAGCTCTCCTCCTTTTATAGCCATATTTCTGTCCTCCGAATTTTGTCGCGTTTTGGACCCCATAAATGACCTCTTCACGCGTTCCTCCCTTCATAAATGTTGTGAACAATTGTCTTGTACGTGTCCCCTCAAAAGAGCAGCGGATTTGGACAGGTATTCCGAGAGTTATGTCCAATTTCCTCTGACAATTTATTCTGTCCAGTCAGAATCATCAAACCGAAAAACACCGTTTTGTACTGAATTAATGTCCCTGAACACGGCCATTTAAGGCGTGTCATCCTTAATGAAACATGTTCCAAATCTTCTTATCCGTCTGTCCACAAAATATCAGATCCATTAAAGTCGTTTTGAGCGAGTTATGGATATTTCACTGAACCTTCTTTTTTTCTGGATGAAATTTCTAGGAAGCTTCCTTGGTGTTCCTGAATAATCTTCAACTTCTTTGAATTGTTTGGACCTCATGATGGTTGAATCCGATCCTGGTCCAGAAGACAAAGTTAAATAAAATTGAATTAGGATTCTAATGAAATTTTAATCATAAAATTTTGATTTATATTTTTTTGTAAATGACCAAAATACCCCTGTAGTGAAAATCTGTCCAAAATGCAGAATTTGGTCATTTTTGCATTTAAACTTAAAATACTTCTTAAATACAAAATTTTAACATATAAGCTCAAAATTTTATCTTGGGATGTTTAAAACAATAGAAATGCATTAAAAAAATGTGTAAATTATAAGCCCTGTCACTAATCCCAAAGTACATTGGCCCCTTTGAGATCCTTATTCGCATTGAAGTTGTTGCTTAAAGTATTTCACTTCCACCGAATATAGAACATGTTCATGATGTGTTCCACATATCACTCTTGATGAAGTACATACCATATCATTGACATGTACTGAACTCAATGGTGGTATAGACGGAAGATAATCACTCAAATGAGGAGAAGCCAGAAAAGATTTTGGATCGGAGAGACAAGGTTCTATGCAACAAGACAACATGCCTTGTCAAATTTTTGTGTTGAAACAAAAAAATTTAAGAATAATCTTGGGAACCAGAGGAGATGATGAAGGAGAAGTACCCTCAACTGTTTTTGTAAAATAAAATTTTGAGGTAGAAATTTCAAAAGCGGGTAAGAATTTAACAACATAAGAATTTTTAAAGTAATTTCTACCTTATTATAGTAATTTCACATAGTATAAATCAACTAAAATTATTTAAAATCCATAATAAAAACTTTATAAACAAATAATTAATGAAATAAAATTCATTTCTAGGAGTTAAGAAACCAATACCAATGAAATAGTAACTTGAGCTTTGGAATAGTAATATGACCCTTATGAATAGTAAAATGCCAAATGAATACTAAACACACTCATGAAAGTATAAATAAAATTGTTTCATCTTATAAGTGAAAATATTATATAATTATACCACATTATAAGTAAATATTTTCAAAATTATTATTTAAGTATTGGAATTTTTGTAAGTCATAAATATTTAATTACAATTTTATAATTAATTTAAAATAAAATTTATTTTTAGAGAATTTGTCTATAAATTAATATTTTCATTCTATATTATTTTAATATAATTTAATGAGGCCATAAGTATTTTTTTAAAGTGTTATAAATTCAGTTATAATTTTAAAGTCTATATTTTCCATGTAAATGATGATTTTAATTAAAATTTAAATTAATCATATTTAGAAAGTTATTATGATAAAATAGAGTTTATTTTTTAATTATACATATTCTAAAATAGTTAGGATTAATTTTTGGGATTTTTTCAGAAATAAATGAATTTTTATGATTAGTAAAATACAATAATTTTCGATAAATGCAAAACAAGTGCATTTTTAGTCATTGTTGATGTAAGGCTGACGTAAGAACCTTAATATAAAACTATATTTCATTATTTTAATATATTTATAGATAATTATCAATCTATTTATAGTCTTGATCTAAAGTAAAGAACTAGTGAATATAATATTGAGGAAACACCCCTCTCATCCACTATAAATACCACACCTCACACCCTCTTCTCCTTATACATCTCAAGATTTGACTCATGCCTAAATTTTTCTAAAACCTATTATATATCCCTTACCCAAAATTCATGATGTATTGGTATCATCAAAATACCAAGCCTAGGTTCCAGGAGGAGGACCTCAAGAGAAGAATTTGTTGTACCTCTCGTTCCCATCGTTGTTTGATTTTCATGATCACAATCACCTTATTATTTGTCTAATATTGTTTGAAGTGTTTTTGAATGATAGGCACAAGGTTGCCAAGAAAATGGCCCAAGAAAGAATCAAGAAGTGGACTGAATTTCAGTCCACCGGCCAACCGGTGTGATAGCACCGGCCAGCCGGTGGACCTGGCAGAGGCATTGCCCACTGCCAGGTTCCACCGGTCAGCCGGTGGCTCTGTCACCGGCCAGCCGGTGGCACCCAGACCAATGGGCCAGCTACTGTCTCCCCACCGGCCAGCCGGTGGCTCCTCCACCGGTCAGCCGGTGGAGCCTGGACCAAAATTCTTCTCCTCTGCCAAGGCACCGGCAAGCCGGTGGAGCTGTACCGGCCAGCCGGTAGCCCAGTCAAACTAGTCGTTGGCTTTGACCAGTCAACCCTCTTTTGGCCTCCAACGGCTCCGAAGACCTCTCCAACGGCTCTGAAGACTCCCCAAGGGTTCCATTTCTATAAATAAAGGCCAAGGAAGCCCCGGACACCAACCGGATCATATACCAAGCCAACAGACATATTTTGTATCAATTGGCCAACCTCCGGCGACTTCCTTCAAGGAACCCACCTTGCTCCAACAACTTCCACATCCAAGGAGCTCCTTCAAAGAAGCTTGGAAGTGTCCTTCAACATCATCAATCAATCAAAGGCTCCCAAGGATTCTCCCAATTACGGTTTTTAGTGTTTTATTTATTTTGAGCTTAAAATTGGGTTTGTGCCTACAAACCCCAAAATATTTCTCATCCCCTCTTTCTTTTGGGTTTCACATCACCACTAAGGTGTGAAGAGGTTGTCAAGCTTTCCTTTAAATAGCTTGAGACATAGGTGAGCTATCCTTCACCTGTAAGAAGGATAGTGGGTTCTTGCTCAACCATCAAAAGCAAGCGGGTTCTTGCTTAACCACCAAAAGCAAGCTGTAATAGGTCCTAATGCTACCTCAAAGCCTAGTGGGTTTCTTGCTAAAACCATTGAAAAGCAAGCGGTAGGAATCTCTCAACGGTTTAGTTGGGAGCGGAGACGTAGGCCGGGTTTTGGCCGAACTCCGTTAACAATTTCTTGTGTGATTGCCTCCTTTATTTTCCGCTGCATATACTTTGATTTCACTTTGATTTTAATTTGTTAATCAATTTTTAAAAGGCAATTCACCCCCCCTCTTGCCATCCTTCCCGTTTTTCTCCGCCCAAAAATTGGTATCAGAGGAGATTTGAGTAATACCCTAACCGGTTTCAAATTAAAGATCCTTTTTGATGGCTTCTACCGCTTCAACCTCTTACGCCCCCGAAGGCTTTTCTTTGGATCGTGCTCCATTCTTTGATGGAACCGATTATAGTTTTTGGAAAACCCGCATGACCACATTTCTTAAAAGTATTGGCTATCCTATTTTTAGAATTGTTATGCATAGTTTTACCCTCACTTCTTCCGATGAGTCTAAGTGGACCACCATAGATATTAAGAATTTCGAGCTTGATGGCAAAGCCATGAATGCTCTACATTGTGGGCTAGACCGAAATGTTTTTAATTGTATTTCTACTTGCTCTACTTCTTACGATCTTTGGAAATTTTTAAAACTAACCTATGAAGGTACTAGCGAGGCTCCAAAGCAAGAATCTGATCAAAATCAAGAACCCGACGAAAAGATCAAGCCCGTTTTCCCACCTCACAAGAAAAGGGCCAAGAAGAAGAAGAAGAAGGATTTAAAGAAAACTTGGAGTGATAGCTCCTCCTTCTCTTCCTTCTCCTCGAGCGACAATGGTAATAATTGCCTAATGGAAAAACATGAGGTATCTTCCTCCTCTTCCTCCTCTTCCTCCTATAGTTCTTCTAATTCATTTAATCATCTATCTTATGAAGAACTCTCACACGCTAGAGACCAACTAGAAAAAGGTTTTCATGTATTATCGTCAAAATTTGTTGCTTTAAAAAAGAATTTCAAAAAAATCTCCTCCGAAAAAGAACAACTTCTCAAAGAAAAGGAGGAACTCTCCCTTAAAATCCAAAATTTTCCCAATGTTGATTCTTTGGAATCAACCATTAAGGACCTTAGGGAATCCCTAGCCAAGTTCACCCAAGGTGAACAAAATTTGTCCAAACTCTTAGGTTCTCAACGAGTATCTAGAACCACCAATGGACTTGGCTACACCAATATAGCTTCCTCCTCCCATGCTCCAACTGTTTTTTTAAGGGGGAGCTCTAGTTATAAATTTTTCAATTATTGTAAAAAACCCGGGCACCTCATTTATGAGTGTGATTGCAAAAATGCCCGGTACGGTCAACCCAAATCTATTTTTTATTCGGACGAGTTTTATAGGAGAAGACCCGCCATGAAACAAATTTGGATTGAAAAATCCCTTTTGGCGAGTCTCTCCGGGCCAAAAATTGTTTCGTTTCCCCGATGATCTTTTGTTTTATTTAGGGGGAGAAATTTTCTTAAATTCAAAAATCTCTTTCGATTATTTTTTCAATTTAAATTCATTTATTCAAAACTCTTAATTTCAAAAATTTTATTTGGTTTCAAATTTCAAATTTCAATTGGTTTTTGATTCAAAACTTTCAATTCAAACTGTTATTCAAATTTTTCAATTCAATTTTCAAAAATTCCAATTGATCTTGATTTTCAATTTTCCCTCAATCAAGTTTTATGCCCCGATATATTTTGATAATCACAAAGGGGGAGAATTTCTTGATTGATTGGGGGAGAAACCTTTTGATCATGCTTAGCATTTATTTTTAATTTATTCATTAAAAGCATGCCTTTAATTTTTGTTTTTACTTTAATTGTTTTGGTGATTGTGATCATCAAAATAGGGGGAGATTGTTGTACCTCTCGTTCCCCTCGTTGTTTGATTTTCATGATCACAATCACCTTATTATTTGTCTAATATTTTTTGAAGTGTTTTTGAATGATAGGCACAAGGTTGCCAAGAAAATGGCCCAAGAAAGAATCAAGAAGTGGACTAAATTTCAGTCCACTGGCCAACCGGTGTGATAGCACCGGCCAGCCGGTGGACCTGGCAGAGGCATTGCCCACTGCCAGGTTCCACCGGTCAGCCGGTGGCTCTGTCACCGGCCAGCCGGTGGCACCCAGACCAATGGGCCAGCTACTTTCTCCCCACCGGCCAGCCGGTGGCTCCTCCACCGGTCAGCCGGTGGAGCTTGGACCAAAATTCTTCTCCTCTGCCAAGGCACCGACCAGTCGGTGGAGCTGTACCGGCCAGCCGGTAGCCCAGTCAAACTAGCCGTTGGCTTTGACCATTCAACCCTCTTTTGGCCTCCAACGGCTCCGAAGACCTCTCCAACGGCTCCGAAGACTCCCCAAGGGTTCCATGCCTATAAATAAAGGCCAAGGAAGCCCCGAACACCAACCGGATCATATACCAAGCCAACGGACATATTTTGTATCAATTGGCCAACCTCCGGTGACTTCCTTCAAGGAAACCACCTTGCTCCAACAACTTCCACATCCAAGGAGCTCCTTCAAAGAAGCTTGGAAGCGTCCTTCAACATCATCAATCAATCAAAGGCGCCCAAGGATTCTCCCAATTACGGTTTTTAGTGTTTTATTTATTTTGAGCTTAAAATTGGGTTTGTGCCTACAAACCCCAAACTATTTCTCATCCTCTCTTTCTTTTGGGTTTCACATCACCACTAAGGTGTGAAGAGGTTGTCAAACTTTCCTTTAAATAACTTGAGACATAGGTGAGCTATCCTTCACCTGTAAGAAGGATAGTGGGTTTTTGCTCAACCATAAAAAGCAAGTGGGTTCTTGCTTAACCAACAAAAGCAAGCTGTAATAGGTCCTAGTGCTACCTCAAAGCTTAGTGGGTTTCTTTCTAAAACCATTGAAAAGCAAGCGGTAGGAATCTCTCAATGGTTTAGTTGGGAGCAGAGACGTAGGCCGGGTTTTGGCCGAACTCCGTTAACAATTTCTTGTTTGATTGCCTCCTTTATTTTCCGCTGCATATACTTTGATTTCACTTTGATTTTAATTTGTTAATCATTTTTTAAAAGGCAATTCACCCCCCCCCCTCTTGCCATCCTTCCCGTTTTTCTCCGCCCAACAGAATTCAAGAGGTAAATCCTCTCTCTTTTTCTTTTAATTTCCTTTTAATATCATTTATTTTCTTATTATTTACTCAGTCCCCTTCATCACAATGGAATGATAACTCTGGTATGTTTCATATAATTTAATTATATCAGGTTACTGAAATATTCATCATTAAATTCCACCCCTCTCTCTCTTTTATTTAAAAATGAAATTGTTGCCCGGGATGTGTCAATTTACCAATATCATAAGTCATGAACATTAATTTTCCTTTAACACATTAATGGATGTTAATAAAAACATTAAATTTCTGAAAAAATATTTCAAATTTTATTTTATAACCATATTTATGTTCTGGAACTAACTTATACACATAATACTAAATGATAAACCAAAACAAATTCATTGTGATTGAAAACCCGCCAAAAATTAACCTAAGATGATGATCATTAACTTGTTTATAATGATTCATCCTCATTCCATATAAAATTTCTTTATAATATCATTAAAAATTATTTATTATAATTAATATCATATAATAAAAATTTTGGATATTTGTCATCATTTTACACGAACTTCCATTCATGAATACAGGTGAAACAATCATGAAAACCCTGAAAACGAATAGTTCTGAATGATGAAATTAAATTCTATATCCCATCCAAAGGCCCATAAAATAACATAATAAAACCATGATGAATAATATTCATGTTTAAAAGGTTATTAAAATTTTAATTAATTAATATAATGTTATTATACATGACATTAAAGTGAAGGTAGCATACAGACTTAAGGTAGGGGATTTCTCGAACCCAACTCTCCTTCTTTGGGTCTTCCCTCTTTCACCCCATTCTTAATATTGATATACATTAAATATAATTTATTCATAATTATATTTATTTTTAAAGGATATACATGTTTTTTACATGAGTTTATGATAAAAACTATGCTTTCTAAAATAAATTTTATTTCAAAAAAACACACCGTTTACTTCTCGAGATTGTTTCTTATGCACTCATGGTTGATGATTCTTTTATCAGGTATGATTTTCCATCTTTAATTTGGGGAACCAGAGTTTTAAATGTATTATTATTAAATGAAACACCTTCATTTCTATTGTTTATTTTATGTTTAGAATCTATATATGTTTTATATGACATGCATGATAATGTAAATGTTGTAACATGACTGGTGAACCTGAATTATATAGTGAAATATAAATGTTATGATGTGATGGGTGAACTTGGAATTATATAGAAATCCAATGCATTGGGTAATGTGAAGAACCTCAAGATATAAAGTGATATGTTCATGAATATGATTCTATCATTGTTTACAATTATGAGTGGTAGTTGACCACTAAGAAATGATGTTTCATTTTTATGTATTGCCATATTCTATGCCTTTTCTTAATGATTCCTCTAATTATTTTGATCCTATATATATGTTATGATTATTATCACCCCATGTAATATTTTTCATGTTATCATATATCCACTTACTAGGATTTTAGCTCACACCCTTTTCATGTATATCCTCAGTGGATCACTTGTTTTAAGGAGAATTTATGGGATAATAATAAGCTAGATAAGAATAAATTAAATAAATGTTTAAGATTTATTTTATAAATATTATGTATAGTATTAATTTTCCAAAGACACAAAAACATTTGATCCTCATAGTGTAATGATTTTATGCTGTTTTCTTTTAAAATGATGTAATAATAATGTAAAAAATGTTGGGTTGATATAGTTTTATATACATCATTAGTGAGATGCATTTTCATATGTTAAAATATGTTTGGATTTTTATTTTTACATGAGTAACACAAATATTCATTTGTTTTAAAATTTAATCAATAATATTATTTGAACATATTTATTTGGTTGATTGAATATTAATTCCCAAAATAAATATTTAAATACATTCATACATAAAGGAATAAAGAACATGATAATACATATTACATGTGATGTAATAGTTTTAGATTTATTATGTATGAAATTTATATTAAAGTGGTGAGACTAATTTTGTGACAAATAGGTATTGAGATGATGTTTGTGGAGATTTTTTAGTCAGAATGAAGTGAATAATATTTTGGATCGGATGTGATTAGTTTGTTGTGTTTTTTTAATACATAAATCGTGTTCAATATCTGGTGCTTCATAGTGATTCATCTTAGGAAAATATTTTTTAGATGTATTGGAATTATTTTAATTCAATTAAATAAGTTTTAAGGTTGTATAGAGGATTTGGATTTTATAAGAGACATGACCATTCCACAGTGGATCATTAAAATGGGTGTAGTATATCTCCGATAAAGAAAAATTTAATGCTACTCTAGAAACTGGGTTTTTTCAAGGTGTTTTCGACTAGGAGTTCTTCCTCTATAATATTTTGAGGATTATTTATTCCCTTGATAGAAGTCATAGTGGCCTTGAGTGTTTAGTGTAACCTGAAAATTGGGGAGCATCATTGAAACTAGTATTTAATAAGAAATTTTTATTGAATATATTCACCAATTTAAAATGGATAGATTATCAATGTCATAGTGAATAATAGTGGCCAATATGCGATGAAGTTGATTTGTCCAGGTATATCTCAATGAAAGAGTAAAACAAAAGGATTTCAAAAAAATGAGGAATTACACACAATAAACCACCCCATTGTGTGACGAAAATTCACCTATCTAAATGGGACTCAATTTAACATTCCATGGGTCTAGGTTTTTTGGGAAAAGTTTCGAAGTAGTTCAGTGTAGTTGGACTAATATGGGGTTTAACACACTATAGTAAAATCTATGGTTTAAATGATTTTCCTTATATAAGTGAATATGATGATGTGGCTCTATTAATGACTCATGATCATATCATACTAGATCTTTTAAGTCTTCATACCAAATCAGTAGTGTCTAGGATACTCATGGTGACTAAATAACCCAATTTTAAGTTAGAGTAGTTGAAATGTTATTTAAAGATCTTGGATATTTGAATCCCAACTTAAAATTCATATTTTAAACCACTGGGTCTTCTAATGTTATGAAATATATTGATATAAATAATAGAGAAGATAAAATTAGATTATGGATATGTTCTTGCTAGTGAATCATTATATATTATCCAATGGTGAGAAAAGGGAAGAAGAATATGAGAACAAGAGAAACATATATGTACATGTGTTCTGCGTACAAAGTGAATGAGTGACCTATAATTATGGAAGAGGAAAAAAGAAGAGCTCAACAAAAAAGTAACTTGAAAAATGTGTACTTGGTGTAAGTATCATGAGTTATTATCAATATTTTCTATCAATGTAAAGTGCAGGATGCCCCAAATCATTTTTGGGATACATGTAATGTGAGTTATAGGAGGATCCTTTCTCACCTATACTTACAATTCAATTATTGTTGTTCATAGAATCTTAGTCAATTCCAAATTAATACATGTATTAACCCTCTCTCTATAAGGGTAAATCTTAGAAGAAGAAAAATTCACCTTATGTTGGTGTTTGTGGGATGTGTTTTTTCAATTGATATAAATCACCTTATTAAGTATAGAATTATATATTTAAAGAAACATAAAAATAATTTTATTTAATTGATTAAACACTCGAAATAATCTCATAAGGATATTATGGGTGGATTAATGATTTATATGAGAGGTTATGTTCCCTTAATTTGTGATTGGAAAGTTGGAAGTTAGATAAGAAGTCACTAATTTCTATTTTCTATAATGGATAAATAAAATTCTATGAGTGAAAATGCAGTTATCATATTTTATGGGAAAGGTAGTCATATATTTATGGTTAATATGTTTTCATAACTTTTATCTATCACTTATAATGTTTTATATGATACAACAAATGGATTAATTCCCCATATTGAAGGTGTTTCTTAAGGAAATACAAATAAGCATAATTTATAGAATGATCGACGTGTTAAGATTTTTATTTTATCCTCTATTTAAAATAATGAATTTATGAAAGGAAAATGTTTCAAAATGGAAAAGGTAACATGGGAAACTTTTAGGAACATTTATGAAGTAAGAACCAAAGAAAAGGGGGAAAACATAAAATTTAAAGGTTGAAGTTTTAATACCTTAGGATATATGATAATGAAACCTTGGATGGATTCTTTACTGGGTTAATGAGATTGTGATCTTGATCAATAGATTTGTTGAGAAGTTAGAAGATTCTATTATGGTGTAAAATATCTTTCACATATTAGCACCTAACCTTAATGAAAATTTTTATTTTTTAGAATATAAATATCAATAAAAAATATCTATTTATAGATTAGAGAACATTATAATTACCTATGTCTTGAGAAATTATAATTATTTTAAGAATAAGTTTAAGGAAGAAATAAGGAATATCTTATAAATCCTCCAAGAAAGAGAAGTTTAAGAAAAATATTGATTAAGCAGAAGGTGCTAGTTTATATTTAGATATGGATGTGATTATTGATAAATTAATGTCACTTATTCCTAGAAATATGATAAGAGTAAATATAATTTTCAATTGTAAGATTTCACTTAATTATGTCATGTGTGGATCCATTAAAATATTTGGTAGAAATTTTCCAATATTGAAAGAAGATAAAGCAAGTAAAATTGATGAAAGATTACCAATAATATTTTTTGAGAATAAATATACAAAGAATTAGACGTCAATGCTTTATTCTAAATGGAATAGAAATAAATTCTCAAATTTCAAAAAAAATAAATTTCATCTCCATTTGTGGAGATAGTGAAATATTTGATGAAGTTGAAGAGGAAGTTGAGACTTTAAATGATGATGTTGGTTGGAAATTGCTCAATTATAATTTGGAAGATAAATATGGAAATTATAATGAAATTTATTTTAAAAGAAAATATTAATAGACTAATATTAATTCAATGTTGAATATAAAAAATTATTTCTTAAATATATCTATATTATAGAGATAAATCGTATAGTTAATGGAGGATAATTAGTTATCTAGTAGTAAAGAAATAGTTTTTGAAAATTAAATATCCACATTTCCAAATGATTTTAATAACTTATGGAATATTTTTATTAATTATAGAATTAGTTAAATTAATTTGGGAGTAATATTTATGGAGAAACAAAATTATAGTGACCATAATAAAAAAATAGTCCAAAGTGAATCTTAATTGAAAAATTTTGGATCCATGTTTCAAAACTCTATTTAAGAATTTATAGAATGTTCTAAGGAGAATTAAATTTAGGATGTCAAAAAATTATCATCATATTTGGTTGATAATAATTCTAATAAATATCGTAAATGTTTTAAGGAGAAAAATTAGATTAATAAGAAAATATTTAAAGAGAAATATTGTGACACTCCATTATATAAAATTTTATTGAATAAAAACATGAAGTCAAAACTGTTAATAATATTTATTCAAGAAATTATGAGAATAATTTTAATAATAATAACAATATTTCAGGGGTCTGCTATTTTCTTCAACATGAAAACTATATTGGTAACTTAATGATAGATATAAGACAAGTACCAAATTCCAGACAACATGCTAGTTATAATGTTAAGTATTATTTCTATGGATTCTTATAGAATTGTACTGGTTTTGGTCATATAAAAGATATGTTGGTTTAGATACTAACATCACAATATATATAAGAGGCCTGGGAAGATAGTTTCTATAAGGGTTCATACCAAAAAAAGGAATAAAATTTAGAAAAAGGACTCAAATTCTTGATTGAAAATACATTACCGATTTGAATATCTTGAAGATGTTTATGGAAGGTTGGACTAGATTTTTTACTATAAAATTAATGTCTCATACTCATTAAAATCAATTTTTTTTTATTTTTAATAATTAACAACCTTATAATAAGAAAGTAGAATTAAATAATAATGCCTTAGTTGGTGATGTGTAACTTAGAGCATCAAAAGGGGTTAATCCATTTATTTTGGATAACTAATGTTACAATAACAAGACATGATATTTTATATGTATAAATGATTAAAAAAAATTAAATGTAGTATTATTTAATTTTGGAAATGATGGTTCACTAAATTTTAAATTTGTTGGGTCAACAGTAACCAAGAAAGATAAACTAAAATCCAAAAACTCTTTATTTGTTTATGTATTGAAACAAAATCCATTAAGTGTTTCATATTTTTTTACTAAAGTCAACGAAGTGATTTTAAAAAATACGAGTTCTTGGAAAAGGGTATATAATATGGAATAATGGTGATAAGCATAAAATTAACTAAAGGTAACTTATTTCTAATGGGTGATTGTCGAATCTCTTATTATATTAGCATATAATAATAAAATATTTTATAGTATCTAAGGATTGGCCATCGAGACCAAAGAAACGTTGAAAATATCTCTTAATAAGGAAATGTTTATTTTTTCAATAGTTTCAATAGATAAATAAATTTGATATTACCATCATTTCTAAATGGGAATATTATAAATACTTCATACGAAAAGGTAGAAATTTAGTTTATTAAACCACTATATCTAATTCATTATGATGTTTTTGGGATAATGAGAAAGATTTAAAAATGGAGATAAGTATGTTATTAATTTCTATGATTACTTTACTCATATTACTTGTGTAATGTTTACAAAAAAAAATTGAGTCCATAAAAGTCATTAAAATTTATTGAGGAAGTGTAGAAAATGAATGTGTTTTTACTTTGTAGATGATCCAGACAAACAATGGAAATATGTTTCCAAATGGGATGTTTTAATATTATTTTTCTAAGTATAGAGTTCTACATGAACATAGTGAACTATAAACACCATACAAGAATTGTGTTTCTGAAAAGAAAAATATATATTTGGTCGAGATGGAATAAAGAATTCTAATTGATCAATATACACCTAGATAC
Source organism: Viscum album (assembly GCA_963277665.1). Lineage (NCBI taxonomy): Eukaryota > Viridiplantae > Streptophyta > Magnoliopsida > Santalales > Viscaceae > Viscum > Viscum album. The sequence continues at coordinate 404,056,899 of OY728130.1, forward strand.
ATTTTGAAGAAGCTATTGGAGTAGTTATTCACTTCAAAAATCATTTTTTATATGTAAAAAACACAGTTATTTTTTCTTATAATATGTATTACAAACAATATCCACGTTTGAAGTAACATTGAGTTTATGGAAGACCTTGGGTCACCAAAGTAAAAGGTCAAAATTGTAGTAAATTTGAAAAACAAGGTGTTGATGGAATTTTTCTATGATATCTTCCAAATGTAAGATGAAATCACTAGAAAAAAGTATACTGTAAATACTATTGACTTTTTCATGTGTAGGAGATAGAATATTTAAAGACTGTAGTTTCTTGTGTAGAAGAAACTTATAGAAGTGATTATGTTACTATTTTTTTCAAGCAACCTGAAAAAGCTTCTATTTTTTAAGAATATTCAAAAGATATTAAAATTTAAGATGAAAATTCAACAATTTCAAGTGATGAGTAATAAACTCATTCATCTCACCCAAGACAAAAAAGAGTAGTGAAGGTTGAAAACATCATTTCATGTTATGGAAGATAAGTAAAAACCAGTGTAACTTGGTGGAGAAAACTCAAACCGCATTATTTTCTAAATTTAACCTAGAGATGTTGAAAAATATTTAGCACATCAACAATGGGTTTAGTGTATTAATGAAGAGATAGAAAAAAATTATAAATAATTAGCATGGATTTTGTATCATAGACTAAATAGAATAATGTTATTGGGAAAAAATAGGTGTTTCATAAAGGTAAGAGTGGAAAACAATATTTTCATTATCAATAACTAAGAGAAATGTATTTTTCACCACCCTATCTCTAAAGGAACCCCTACCGGGAAAGAAATAATGGAAGAGAGAAAATAACCCCATATTTTAGCCGTTAGTAGGTCCCAAGTTGGAAACTAACACCGAGATTATAAAAATCTAACACATTAAAGGAAATACCATCTAATGATTAATATAAGTATCGGCCTTAAACCTTACATAATATTGAATTAAATGAATAATTCACATTGAGGATCATTTAAGGTTTAGAGTTTTAGAGAATTAGGCCATATATATTACACATCAAAAGATTATGAAGTAGACACTACTACCCAGTATCCATATTTTTCATAAAATAAAAAATATTAAAAAGAAACATGTCTAGTTCCATATTTTAGACAGCATGACTTTTCCTTGATCCCATCCTTGACCATATTCCACATTATGTCCTCTGAAAACCATTTCAAAAACTTGGGATGAGCATAAAATCTTCGTAAGGTATACACAAAGAAGGAAAACTGTTATTTTTTCACAACAATAGGTAAACCATGAATATATTGTCATAAGAAAAACATTTCACCTTTATAAAGTAGTAAATACTCTTCACTGAATAAAAGATCATTACTTACCCTTTTGTAACAAAAATATTACCATAAACCCCATATAAAGTACACATAACATATAAAGGTAACTTGGGTCATAAGCATACTTAAATGGAATAACAATACAGTCGACTTCCACACATATCACTAAATGGAATAGCCATACGACTGACTTCTATACCCAATGCATTGGAGGTTATAACGTAACCACCCGTCCTGGTATTCACAGAACCACCCATCATATGGTTTATCACTTAACCACCTGTAAAATGTCCAAGTACCATCATAAAACATAAAATATTGCAAATGTAAATATTTCTCTAATAATATTTCTTTTTTAATCACAATATGTAATTTAAAGATATTGATATAATCAATCCATTTTCCTAAACCATTTAAAAATATATTTTTGAATCAAAGTGTCCCATTCCACTTTGAATATTTTAAATGAATTATCATTTGAAAACATTAATGTCCATATAAATAAATCCTCAAACCCATTTTGAAAACATGTATATTAATAATAACTATTTATTTGAATAAATCTTTAAAACATTTAAAACAATATTTTAGTTAAAGAGTTTTTAACAAAATGATAGACGCTTGAATACAAATAATTGAGGAATAAAATTTAATAATAACTTTATAATATCATGAGAATAAAGGGATTCATGATATAATATGTCAAATCACAGTATATACACCATACAATAGGGAATTGGTGCATAACAAAAATGAAGTCTCAAAGGAAATGTAAATTGAGATGAAATCCCTTATAAAGATGGTATCCTTAAATTAAGGATAAATCAATCTCATAATTATGTGTGAAAAATATAAATACACCCAATATAAGTGGATATTAATTGTAAAACAATCATATTTCATTCACACATATTCATAGGATGACATATTCAATAAGTACAAGTTGAACCCAATGAATCAAAATTGGGTTAAGAGGTTCCCTTGTAAAAATTCGACAGCCTAACAATGTCACTTTAAAATTCAGAAAATGAGTTTATGAGATAAAAAAGGGAATCTCATCACTTTGATTTAAATTTTACATCAATAAGAATATATAATAATATATCCCAACATAATAATATGTAAATTAAAAGACATAACAAAAATATGTCTTTTATAAAGGGGAGGGTGAATATTTCCCTTACTGATTTGGTAACTTACAAAACCTAAGCTACATGAAAGAAGGATCATAAAATGAAGATTTAAATACTCAAAAATGATATTATATTACATAAAGAGTACCATCATGGGTAGTATATACACCACACAAAAGAACATAGTGGCAAATATAGAATGAATCTCACTGGAATAAACAGTGAGATGAAACCCTTTAGCACGTTGTAATAAACTGAGTCGTATGAACAAAATTTAATAACCACAAAATGAATCATATAATACCATGAATATAATGGGAATCGTGATAATATATATAAAACATCAGTACACAATACACCACATGCAATGAATAAGTGCCGAACAATGTAAATCTCACGGAATTAAAAGTGAGATAAGAAAATCCCTTACAAAAATTCGGAAGCCTAACGACACCTCTTAAAAATTATAAAAATGAATTTATGAGAGTAATAGGGGGGTCTCTCATGATATTAAAATAAAAATTACAGTATGGTGATTATAAAATAACATCCTCCAACATAATAACATGGAGCATAAAAGAAATGACATAAAAGAGAGTACTTGAAAAGAAAGAGAGAGGTCAGATCCCTTACCTCGCGTCCGACTTGACTCGATCATTCTTTAATATCCTGAATAATAAACTAAAGTTAATTTATACTTGCTTAAGAACCTTTTTCAAGTTTATTATTCCTTTTATATAACTTATTACCATCTTATAAACATTATGTAATCATTTAATTTAATAACGTTAATTTTGTCGATATTTGTTACTTGAGTAAAACATTAACACCTTATATTTACAAGTTGTGTATGTGGTCAATAGTACATTATATCCATAATGATATTAATGATTTAAATATCATATATATTATATATATTCAATATATACATGTATTTATAATAGTACATAACATTTGGAGGTAAGAAATGAAATGCACCGTTCATGGAGACGGTAAGTCGTACGTACGCATGAACGCTACTTTCATTTCTATTTATTATTTTAATGGAATTAAAACATAACGATACATAGGTATATTATAATTTCAGTATATAATATCATTAACTCTATCCTTTATACATCCCACATAAGGCATTAACGAGCCACATCACTTTAAGGGGGCGGTAGTCCGCACTTCCTCAAATGAGATTATCGTATTTACCCACTATGGAAGCCATAAAGGCTTGATATAATTGGAAAGTACATAAGAATAAGGAAATAATAAACATAATATATATCATATATAAATATAGTTCCATCATAATGGCCACCATGAGAGGCGGTAAGATGTAATTGAACAACCATCATTTCGTGAGGCGTTAGTTTGCCACCCACAGAAACATTATGTTCTTCTTCCATTACATGGAGTTGTGTGTAAGTGTAGTTAAAATAATTCTCATAAAAAAATCATAGTATATTTAGGATACTGATTTTGTTACGAAATAATGTAAATAAAAAGGTTTTTGGGGTTGGAAAAGTAAAATAATAGAAAATAATTTAAGAGAAATCATTACCTTTAATTTTGGTAAGTCTCTTTAGTTTGAAACAAAGGACTTCTTGAAGTGCCTTTTTCCTAAGGTAAGTCTTATAATAATAGGAGAGGGATATAGGTAGTGTAATTGGGAAGATTTTGGATGATCCAAATGTCTTGATAGGTGTGAGGAATTGGTTATAAGTGGTCTCATTTTATAAGGGGGAGGAGGGGCTCTTTAGGAAAGTGTGAAAATATTATTTTATAATATAATGATATTCGGTTTCTAATGGTCCAAAAATAATTAATGTTGAAGATAAGATGACTCATATTCGAAATAGAATAATCCAATCAGAATTGGACATTTTTTTGATAATAATTTAATCATTATAATCTTATTTATTTAAATCATTTATTAATGAGGCAAATACTGCATCATTATTGTGTCATAAATAATTTCATTTATTTGATGTCTAAAAATTATAAAACAAATAACATGATGTATGATATCTATTTATCTTTCCAAACAATATTTTTAGTCAAAAATAGGACATATATAAAACCATATTAAAATTAATTACTAAAAGATTTTTGTTAATGTCAATTTTTTCTTCACATTAAATTAATTAATATAGATTGTTATTTTCACTCTCAAGTGGCTCAATGGGGTCCCAAAATCGACCCAAAGTTTTCCATGGTAGTTAATGACTCATATAATAAGGTTTGGACAAATGTTAAGGTAATTTTGAATTATTATAATATTTTTATTGCCTTGAATTACCCTATTTACCTTTCACCGTGGTAAATAAAATTCAAACATTACTATTCACTAAAAATTATTTTCATCTTAATGAACCAAATTTTACTTCTTGATAACAACCATGTATTCCAGATTTTTTAAATTCAATTCACATAAGTGGTAAAATTTAATTTAAATGAAAAATTCAGTTTTTTTAACCACCACTAAGTGGTTTCACTATTCATCAAAAATTGATGTATTTTCAGAAAAATATCAAAAGTTTAGCCTTATCTATATTTGATATTCTGAATTCAAAAATGATGTATATTTATAAATATTCAAAACATAGAAGTGGTATTAATTAATTTTAAAAATAATTTATGTTATCAAAACAAATAGCGTGTTTTTAAGAAACAATAACTAACAAAAGATTGATACTTATGTCCAATTTCAAAGTGAAATTTATTCCAGTGACCAAAATTGGATTAAATGGTAAAAATATATTTTAATTTCACTTTAAAAACAATTAAAAAGATAATCTAACGATATAAATAAATTATATTAATAGGCACTATTGAATTAAAATACAATATTTTACACTATTCATTAAAAAATTAACTTTATCTGAAAAATTCCACAAATTTACACAAAGTAAATTTTGATGTCCCCATTATAAAGAAGGATTTTATTTGGTCATATACAATGTATTAAAGTGGCCAAATATATATTTAAAAAGGGTTTTCTATTAAAAGGCGGTAAATCGGCCTTTTAATGTAAATTATGCTTAAAATTAGATTCATTCACATTTTAAGCGTCTAACTTTTTATTGGATAATGTAAATACATTTAACAATCATGTATAATAATATTTTAGTTAGTTGTGTTAATTCCCTCCAATATAACAGCTAGGAGTTAACTACCATTTAAAATAATAATATTATATTTTTAGTGTGCCACGTACGATTTCAAAGAAACACGTTGTTGTGTATCGGATACGCAATCGAACATAGCAACACTTTTTAAAGTAAAATTAATATTTAATTCAAAAATTAATAAATATGAAAAATTCATATTATTTATTTTTCCTGGAATGTTACATCCTTCCCCCCTTTTGAGAATTGCGTCCTCGCAATTTTAAAACTTGGGATCGAAAACTTTATTTAAAGTCTCATATCTGAAAAAGAGTCAGTAAAACTATCACATAAAAAGAAAGAAAGAGAATTACAGTGGTCGCCTGAGTTAACCCATACTAAGATTCTATGAAAACATGGATATAGAGGAGAAAAAAAGTTATGTTCTGATGGAGAGTGATGGGAAACATGATTAAGAGAAAGTTAACCACAAGAAAATCAGAAACTTATGATGTGTGTAAACGACATTTGATTACCCAATAGGAAACGTAAACCAACAATGTTTTTGTTTTACGTTTCTTTTCATAATTTTGAGGAATTCATCTTCTAAATAGAATAAAAACATAAGGAAATATACTTACCTTCAAGTAAAGTTTCATCTTTTAATAAGTTTCTATCAAAAAAATCATTTCTCTAAACGATGAGCATTCAAAAAGACTTGGTCACATCAAAATCACAAGAATCATCTTCTAGAGAGTCACATAATACAAAAAATGAGAACTATATATTTCCCTTGTATTTAGACATCAACTAAAACCAATATTTTAGTACAAGATCAGATAATCACCAAAAGGATAATCCTTTATAAAAATAAACACTACTCTTAATCTCCAAAATTCAACAAAAAGAACCCAAGGTTCAAGAAAGACCATTCAATAAACAATTAACCCTAAAATTATTCCAAAGTAATCCACACTTTTATTGTAACCCAAACCTCATAAGAATTTAATTACATAGACTTCCAAGATACATCTTAAGATTTATCTCCAAGTAACACCAATTACTCATAAAGTCTCATATTGAAAAGTAATTAACCTAATCACATATTCTCCATGATAGGTTAATCATTTTCATAAATAAATCAAATAATCATGTGTCCATAATAAAAAAATATATTCTTCCAAACTAAAATTTCAACCATTATTCCACAATTGAAATCCCATAGTATTCTATCTTCCTTAGGCATATAGTGTTTCCTCAAAAGAGAGAACGTCTTCCACAACCACCTTTATCACTTAATCACTAAATCATTTTTCAATACTAAGTATATCTATTTGATAAAACATAATTTCAAAAAATCAACTTATTATTATTCTATAAAATCATTTTACTAAAATAATAAGTCATACCAACCATGGACTTCAAGTAGGATAATGGTAGGAGATGTGCCCTTATCACCCTTTGGTTGTGGGTTCGATTCCTGCAGCCTTGCTGGATGCGACGGGTTGTCACCCATCCTATGGGTTGTCCTTTTTATAAAACTCAAAAATAACCCTAACATGTTTTAACCTCATTGGTTTCCTTATACCTCTCATTTTCATACAAATTAATTATGATCTCAACATCTTAATTCTTGAAGTCTTATTTCACTACCATATGATAAAATAAAACAATCCACAAAATCAAGAACATCATACCTTGATCATGGTGTCCATTTGGTTACATCATCGTCTTGTTCACGTATGTAGAAGGTCCATGCATTGCAAAAATGATTTAGAGATCCTTCAAAATAATTTTCTTCCTCCATCCCAATACACCTTGTACAACATGGGTATTATGGGTGTTCACAGAAAAAATGTTTTGGAAAATAATCATGTATGACATATAATTTCAAAACATCTGATAAAACATGATTTCTATAAAACAGTCGAACCGAATTTGAGTTGAAACTTTCAATTAACGATCCTTTTAAAATACCATAAGTATGTGCTGAGAGATTATATTTTAAAATCAAATATAAATAGGTTTCACAAGGGTCTCCTTCTTCAGCACCTTTTTTAAAATCATAATATGCTTCAGAATCATGTGATAAGGTAAAATATTTAAAAATGCCTTGATAATATTTACCTTTCTTGAAAATATGAGAATATTATGAAAATAGGATTTTTCTAAATACAACCCATGACCCATGATGTTAACAAGGTATAGTGGAGGTGTTTGATATCTCAAACAACTGCTTGCAAGTGAGTTGTGTGCTAGAAAAAGTTTCACAATCATCCAAAAATGACTTTGCAATTATTATTGCAAGCATGTCATCAGGAAGAGATAGGAATGTCATTTGAGATCCTCCTAAATCCATTTGTAATTGACTTTCATTGATTTGAAAAATTTATAAAACAAGGATTTAACTAATATAATATATTGGGACTAACCGTATGTCTAACTAAAATTCCTAATCCCTCTAGTCGTCTAAACTAACCTCTGATACCAACAATAAGGACCCGACCTTAAACCTTACATTATATTGAAGTAAATGAATAACTCACGTTGAGGATATTTTCAGGTTTAGAGTTTTAGAGGATTAGGACATAACTATTATACATCAAAATATTTCAAAGTATACACTACTACTTAGTATCCATATTTTTCATAAAATAAAAACTCTTAAAAAGAAACATGTATAGTTCAATATTTTAGACAGCATGACTTTTCCTCGATCCCATCCTTGACCCTATTCCAAATTTTTTCCTATGAAAAACATTTCAAAAACTTGGGATGAGCATTAAATCTTAGTAAGGGATACACAAAGAAGGAAAACTTTTAATCTTTAAAAAACAGGTAAACCATGAATATATTGTCATAAGAAAAACATTTCACCTTTATGAATTAGTAAATACTCTTCACTGAATAAAATATCATTACTTAACCTTTTGTAAACAAAATATTATCATAAAACCCATATAAAGAACACATAACTTATAAAGGTAACTTTGGACATAAACATACTTAAATGGAATAAGCATACGGTCGACTTCTACACATATCACTAAATGGAATAGTCATACGACCGACTTCCATACCCACTGCATTGGAGGTTATAATGTAACCGCTCGTCCTGGTATTCACAACACCACCCGACATATGGTTTATCACGTAACCACCAGTAAAATGTACAAGTACCATCATAAAACAAAAAATATTTCAAATGTAAACATTTCTATAATAATATTTCTTTTTTAATCAGAAGATGTAATTTCAAGATATTGAAATAATCAATCCATTTTCATACACCATTTAAAAAGAGATTTTTTTATCAAAGTGTCCCATTCCACTTTGCTGCTTTTAAATGAATTATCATTTGAAAACATTAATGTCCATATAAATAAATCCTAAAACCCATTTTGAAAACATGGACATTAATGATAAAGATTTAGAAGAATAAATCTTTAAAACATTTAAAACTATATTTTAGTTAAAGAGTTTTTAACAAAATGAGAGACGCTTGAATACAAATAATTGAGGAATAAAATTTAATCAGAACTTTATAATATCATGGGAATAAAGGGATTCATGAAATAATATGTCAAATCATAGTATATACACCATATAAGAGGGAATTGGTGCATAACAAAAATGAAGTCTCAATGGAAATGTAAATTGAGATGAAATCCCTTATAAAGATGGTATACTTAAATTGAGGATAAATAAATCTCATAATTATGTGTGAAAAATATAAATACACCCAATATATGTGGATATTTAGAGTAAAACAATCATATTTCATTCACACTTATTCATAGGATGACATATTCAATAAGTACATGTTGAACCCAAAGAATCGAAATTGGGTTAAGAGGTTCCCTTATAAAAATTCGACAGCCTAACGGTGTCACTTTAAAATTCAGAAAATGAGTTGATGAGATAAAAAAGGGAATCTCATCACTTGGATATAAATTTTACATCAATAAGGATATAGAAGAACATATCCTAACATAATATGATGTAAATTAAAAGACATAACAAAAAGAAGTCTTTTTTAAAGAGGAGGGTGAATAGTTCCCCTACCGATTTGGTTACTTACAAAACATACGCCACATGAAAGAAGGATCATAAAATGAAGATTTAAATACTCATAAATGAAATTATATTACATAAATATTACAATAATGGGAAGTACATACACCACACAAAATGAAGTAGTGGAAAATATATCTTGAATCTCATGGGAATAAAAAGTGAGACGAAACCCTTTACCATGTTGTAATCAACTGAGTCGTTTGACCAAAAGTTAATAAACAAAAAATGAATCACAGAATACCATGAATATAATGTGTACAATGATAATATATATCAAATTTCAGTACACAATACACCACATGCAATGAATAAGGGGTGAACAATGGAAATTTCATGGAATTAAAAGTGAGATAAGAAAATCCCTTACAAAAATTCGGCCGCCTAATGACGCCTCTTAAAAATTATTAAAATGAATTGATGAGAGTAAGAGGGGGGTCTTTCATCATATTAAAATAAACATTAAAGTTTGGTGAATATAAAACAACATCCTTCAACATAAGAACATGAAGTATAAAATAAATTACAGAAAAGAGAGTACTTGAAAAGAAAGAGAGAGGTCGGTTCTCTTACCTCACGTCCGACTTACTCTACTGTTCTTTAATCTCCTGAATAATAAACTAAAGTTAATTTATACTTTCTTAAGAACCTCTTTCATGTTTATTATTCCTTTTATATAACTTATTACCATGTTATAAACATTATGTAATCATTTAAGTTAATAACGTTAATTTTGTCGATATTTGGTACTTGAGTCAAAAATGAACACCTTATATTTACATGTTGCCCATGTGGTCAATATTCAATTATATCCAGAATGATATCAATGATTTAAATATCATATATATCATATATATTCAGTGTATACATGTATTTATAATAGTACATAACATTTGGAGGTAAGAAATGAAATGCACCATTCATTGAGACGGTAAGCCGTACGTATGCATGAACACTACTTTTATTTCTATTTATTATTTTAATGGAATTAAAATATAATGATACATAGGTATATTAAAATTCCAGAATATAATATCATTAACTATATCCTTTATACATCCCACATAAGGCATTAATGAGTCACATCACTTTAAGGGGGTGGTAGTCCACACTTCCTCAAATGAAATTATCGTATTTACCCACTATGGAAAAACCATAAAGGCTTGACATAATTGGGAAGTATAGAAGCATAAGGAAATAATAAAAATAATATATATCATATATAAATACAGTGCCATCATAATGGCCACCATGAGAGGCGGTAAGATGTAATTGAACAATCATCGTTTTGTGAGGCGTTAGTTTTCCACCCACAGAAACATTATGTTCTTCATCAATTAGATGGATTTTTGTGTAAGTGTAGTTATAATAATTCTCATAACAACATTTTTGTATATTACAGATACTATTTTTGTTAAAAAATAAATTAAAAAAATGTTTTTGGGGTTGGAGGAGTAGAATAAAATAAAATAATTTAAGAGAAACTGTTACCTTTAATTTGGGTAACTCTTATTAGTTTGAAGAAAAGGACTTATTGAAGTGCCTTATGCCTATGGTAAGGCTCTTAGGAGTAGTATAGAGATTTAGGGAGTGTAATTTGGCAGAGTTTGGATGATCCAAATAGCTTGATAGGTGTGAGGAAGTGGTTAGAAGGGGTCTCCTTTTATAAGGGGGAGGAGGGGCTCTTTAGGAAAGTGTGAAAATATTATTTTATAATATAATGATATTCGGTTTCTAATGGTCCAACAATCATTACGGTCGAAGGTAAGATGACTCATATTCGAAATAAAATCATTAAATCAGAATTGTACATGTTTTGGTTAATAATGTAATCATTATAATCTTATTTATTTAAATCATTTATTAATGAGGAAAAAACTGCATCATTATTGTGTCATAAATAATGTAATTTATTTGATGCCTAAAAATTATTTAAAAAATAGAATCATGTATTATATCTTATTATATTTCCAAAAAATATTTTTAGTCTAAAATAGGACTTATATAACACCATATAAAAATTAATTACCAAAAGAGTTTTGTTAGTGTTAATTTTGTCTTCATATTAAATTAATTAATCTAGATTGTCATTTTCACTCCCAAGTGGTTCAATGGGGTCCCAAAATCAACCAAAAGATTACCAGTGTCGTTAATTACTCAACCAAAAATGTTTGGACAAGTGTTAAGGTAATTGTGAATTATTATAATATTCTGTTTTACCTTGAATTTCCCTATTTAACTTTAACCGCGGTAAATAAAATTCAAAAGTTACTATTCACCAAAAAATATTTTCATATTAATGAACCAAATTTTACTTCTTGATAACAACCATGTATGTTGGATTTTTGAAATTCAATTCACAAAAGTGATATATTTTCATTTAAATGAAAAAGTCAGTTTTTTTAACTACCACTAAGTGGTTTCATTATTCATAAAAAATTGAAGTTTTCCAGAAAAATATCAAAAGTTTAGCCTATGATATATTTGATATTCTGAATTTAGAAATGATTTCTATTTTTAAAAATTCAAAACATTGAAGCGGAATTATTTAATTTTAAAACTAATTCCCATTATCAAAAAAATAGCGTGTTTTTTAAAAACAATAACTATCAAAAGATTGATACTTATTTATGTCCAATTTCAAAGTGAAATTTATTCCAATGACCAATATTGGATTAAATGGTAAAAATATATTTTAATTTCACATTAAAAACAATTAAAAAGATAATATAACCATATAAATAAATTATATTAAAAGGCACTTTTGAATTAAAATACAATATTTTTCACTATTCATTAAAAATGTACTTTATATGAAAAATTCCAAAAATTTACACAAAGTAAATTTTGATGTCCCCATTCTAAAGAATTATTTTATTTTGTCATATAAAATGTATTAAAGTGACCAAAACTAGATTTAAAAAGGGTTCTCCATTAAAAGGCGCTGAATCAACCTTTTAATGTAAATTATGGTTAAAATTAGATTCATTCACATTTTAAGCCTCTAAAGTTTTATTGGATAATGTAAATAAATTTAACAATCATGAATAATAATATTGTAGTTAGTTTTGTTAATTCCCTCCAATACAACGGATAGGATTTAACTACCGTTTAAAATAATAATATTATATTATTAGTGTGCCACGTAAGATTTCAAAGAAACCCGTTGTTGTGTATCGAGTACGCAATCGAACATAGAAACCCCTTTTAAAGTAAAATTAATAAATATGAAAACATCATATTATTTATTTACCTGGAATGTTACAATTAATTAGGGTTAGAATATAGGATATAAACCACAAAAAATACAAGATATAAATAAAAAAATCCAACCCACAATGCATGTATTAAGTAAAATAATAATAAGAATATCCAATTAAATACTTGAAGAAAATTCCTAAGGTAGATACATAGAAATAACTCCAATGTCCATTCTAATATTGTTCGGCTCAATCCCTAATGTCCTATTGGAAACCTGAAAATAGTATGTGTATTCATGGGGTGTTCCTAACATATAAACATAATAATATTTTACCAAATATCTCGGATTCACATGTTGAAATATAATACTAATACACCCCTAAGTAAATTGAAAAAACAATAACACCTAAAAATTTCTAATAACTAGTCCCATCCTCACCATGGCATGCCCACCAAAAGACACATCCATAAATAGTAACATAATATGTATCATATCAATAAAAAAGTACCCAATACAGCTGTCAGACTAATTTCCCACTCTCACAGCCCGATGTCGCATGTATTGGTGCATCCACCTCTTCCATAGAATTATTATTTAAGACACCTAGGTGATTTTATCATGCCAAGAACACCATGTGTAATAGTTTATCTCATCCACAACCTCTTATAAACACTTCCATATATCCAATACTATAAGATATCATGAATACAAAGTCCATCGATCACATTCCCTCCTACCAAACATGACCCCCACTATGACCCCCTCATCCTCTCATTAATCATTACATCATGTGCACTTTTGGATTCCTCCAATAATATATCATGCCTAAGAACCTCACATGGAAGTGATAGTGTGAATGAGGTGGTATCCATACATCTATTCTCACCATCTGGAATGTTGGAAAAAACACCCCAAAATATTTTGGGGTTTGTCCATACAGCTCAACACTAGTGGGGTTCGTCAGAAAATTACAATGAAAAAAAATATAATAGTAACACATATAATTTCAAACTATGGGTTTGTAATAAGAGTGACATCCCAACTAATGACATCATGAATAGGCTTCAAAGACTATTCCACTTTAACTTCCACCTAAAAATGTATCAAACCTTACAAGTAACACACAAATCACAAGCCACTTCATGTTAATCCATTCTAGATTTCTTGTTACCAACCATCTTTATTAGTCAATACTGTTCATTTCACATTAAAAAATAACTTACTATATGATACAACCTATTTTGGTTCAAGAGTTCATTATCCATTAAAACCCAATTTGTCTCAGTTTCATTTGTAGAATTTTATTCTACAACTATTGAGAAATAAGTACAACACATCACAATCTAAAACAAACAATATTCCAAATATCAATATGCCTCATGTCTCAACCACCAAATCTCATCAAAACTGAATCTCATTTAAAAAAACTTCACATATACTTCTGATATCCATCTCTACACATCAAATATGATTCCCATGACAACTAACACATAAAATGACCGCTACATAACACAACCACTACACAAAACAACCACTTTTCACATATCTTGTTTTAGTTCAAGATGGGGTATTTCATCAAATTTACTTAGTTATTTTCAAGGTAACTATCAAATTAACATATATTCTTTGGGAATGAAATTTATAATCCATTTATATGTTCTTAGCCCATTTCTTATGTGATGATTCATATAAATAGACAAAAAATGGATCACTAATTAATTAGCTAAAAAAATATATCAAACATAGGACAATGTTTGGAAAATAATCAGAAAACCTGATCAATATATTTTAAAAACAAAAGAATAAGTAAACTTTATCCAATTTCTTAAATTACCTATCAATTTCAGTTAATGAAATCTATTATATTCATTATGTCGGTATATACAATATCATAAAAGCAAAAAAGCAAGATATTCCCACATGTTATACTAAAAGAGGAAATATTAATTCACTACTAGAATATGAGGCTATAACAATAGTTTAAAATAATCGGTATAAGCTGGATAACTGTTGGTTAATATTCCATTTGGATATCATTATATAAATGGTTCTAGAAGAACTGTTTGGATAGTGTCTTCAAAATTCCATTTACCCAACTGTTCACTATAAACCACTAGTTTAATGCTATACAAATGGTTATAAAACCATTGGTATAGAGTACCCATAATTATACATAGTAAAACCTTCATACATTGCCCATAACTTGCAACACATCAAAAGAAACAAGAAACAACAAACAAAAAACTCACAGAACTCTCTATACACTACCCACAGAACCTAAAAAAATAAGAAACTTGCATAAACTACCCATATAACCATAAGAAACTAAAAATACAATAAAACCATTATAAATTACTAACACACACAGAAAAAAACTAATCAAAGATCCATGAGAAGCCACACCATTACCCCAACTTATTAAATTACCTAAAAACATATATCACTAATGAAAATAAAATGAAACCAATTAGTGCATTCAACCATTGAAAACACAAAAAAGAAACATCACATATGTTAATTTATAAAAAATAATCTATAATAAAATTTCATAAATATTAATCAAAAATATAAAGCATCAATTTTTATGTCAGTGCCATCACTATCATCACTATCATCCTTGGCCCCATCCTCATCCTCATCTTTATCCTTGTTCTTGTCCTCATCATTGACCTAAGCTTTGGCCTCTGCCTCTTACTCACTATCAACTTATCCCTCTTCCTCATATTCATCATAGCGATTTCCATATACAGGAATGTCGCTGTCCTGACCACCACTAGGACAACTACTTGGTTCAATATATAATGTACACATCATCTACATATATGCATAAGAATCCATTATGGTCTTTGGTGAAAGTGATGGACATAATAATTTCATCAGTTTCGTAAATTAAGTATTTTTCTTTTGATTCCATTCTTCCACTTGTATGGCCTTTTTTGGACTTTCCTATCATATCCTCAACATGTGTTACCCATACATTATCTTCTCCAAATTGGTTTTACTAGAACCTACACCTGAAGTGGGCTAATACCTCATTAGTAAAATACTCTTCCCTAGTTGGTATTGTACTCAGTAATGATGATCATCTCCCAAAACCTGATGTAGGTGACCATTTGTGCAAAATTTGTCAGATTCCTGGGGCTCAAGGGCATCCAAAGTAGACTATTACAAATATAAATATACAATTAAATTGAAAAATATATGTTAAATTTTTAAATAAAAAATGTAAAACCTATAATTTTCTATTGTGTTGGTTAGTATACTACGCATCTATATTTTTTCTTCTAACTCAAGGAAAATAATTTTTTTTGAGGCACATGTCCTTCAATATTAAGAAAAAACTTTGTAATAACATTGAATTTAGGAATAAATACATGAAAATAGGTTACTAATTATTAATATCATAACTAAAATCAAATGGATATGAATTCTAAATTAAGATAAAAAGAAAAAAATATGGTGGTTTAATTATAACTAAGTATCAATGAATGTGTTATCAATATATAAAACATGTATATATAAGTGAAAATACAATCATAGTAATCAATAATACAGTGGTTGTGTGATTGGCATAATTATTAATAAGATGAACATGTATTACTGTAACATAAATGAATATGCATGAATAGGTTATTAACAATATAATCATGACTACATCATAAATGAATTATGTTTTGGCAAGACTTAATAATAGATATTGCATTCCACAAATGATCATTTTGATATTTTAAGGGCATTACTTGAGTTTTTTTATTTAATGATACGAGTTAATTTATATTCCTCCATCAAATGAGGTCCTAGTGTTCTTTGGAACCACTCATTCTATTATTGTGAAACAAATAATGACTAAGCGAATTCTTTTTCATGGTTTTTACTACTCTTTATATAAATTTAGTTTATTCTATTATAGTTCCAATCTAATCATGTTTGTTCATTGCATATTCAATAATATTTACTATGTTTCATTTAGTTCGATTTGATTCATTTTAATTCGATTCCATTTAGTTTGGATTAAGTTTGGTTGTCGGTGGTTTTGGCCAATTTAAATCATTATTAATCTATTTAAGTATATTTTTTTACTATGACTTAGTTTTTTTTGTGATCTATTCCATTTGATTTGATTTATTTCATTTTATTTTCGTTCTAGTTGGTTTTAATAATTTTAATTTAGTTGTATTTATTTTAATTGATATATTTATTTTCACATAGTTTAATTTCCTTCAAATCAGGATAGATCAATACTATCATCTTCAGCTATATCTACTTTATTATAGATCATGTTGGGTCAATTCATATTGGTCCAATCCAATTTCTTTTTCTTAGGATTTCTTTATTTTATCATTGTTTAATTTAGTTTATTTTAAGATTTTTTAAATTGGTTCAGATCTGGTTGAGTCTATTTAGGCCAAGTTAGTTCTATTTGGTTCAATTTAGGTCATATTTCTTTGGATAGATTTCAGTGGTTTCAAATTTATTATATACAACCCAAATTTTTTATTTATTTTTGTATAGTTTCATTTAATTATATATAATTTTTTTCAGTATGGTTCCTTTCGATAATATTCAGTTTTGTTTGGTTTAGGTTGGTTTTAGTCTATTTTAATTAAAATATATTACCTTATAGTCAATTTCATTTGATTTACCTATACTTGATGTAGTGTAGACATGTTTTTTTCATAACTTATTTTTAGGTATTACTGGCTAGTTTATTTTAGTTCAGATGTATTTGATTCTATTTTATTTGTTGAAACATTATTTAGGTCTAGTTGATTTGGTTTGATTCCTTTAGGTGTTATTCAATTTTATTTATTTCATGTAATATCAAATAAATTCGGTTAAAATCTATTTGACTTAGTTATGGTTGAGATGATTCTGTTTAGTTCATTTTAATTCAGTTCAGTTTTTTTTGGGTTAGTTATGTTGAGTTTTTTTTACTCAGTTCAATAATGGTAAATTTGTTTTTGGTAATTTCTTTTTGATTATATTTGGTTTGGGTTTTTATATGTTATTATCAATTCCATATTTATCACCCTATTTATTATATTCATTTTTTCGGTAATTAAAACATGAGGGAGAAACTACCTATGTCCAGGGAAAAAGTAAACTATAAAATATGAGGTACAGTAATTATAGCCCTCTCATGAAGGGATAAACATAAAATTTAGGAGTCAATTCTCTAAGTTGGACCAAATCACTTAAATTATCTACTTTTTTCAAGGGAATATTTAAGCTAATTAACCCTGGTATTTGCATGATAAATAAAACATTAATTACATTTAAGTAATCTTAAAATTTTATAAAAGTAAAAGTAAAAAAACAGGGATATTTTGGGATCATATATTGAAATTTTTAAACAAGAAATATTTAGTCTATATTGATTCATATTTGATTGTAACAATATCGTCCCTTGTAAGTAAAAAATGTAAAGGTCACCAATTCATATTCAATATTCACCTCTCTGCCAAAAATTTTTATTTTCTTTATATAATCCTTCAATAAAAAAGTAAAGAATACATGATCATTGGTCTAGCCCAATTAGAAATAGAACGAAATATAGGGTAAACTAAACAATGTGAAATTCATAAAGAAAAATTGTAAATGTGGGTTGTACCTACTTCCTCTCATGGTCTAAAAATGTAGTTGAACCCAATGTTTTGAGTTATTTTATAACATCTTTGCCTTTTTATTTCATTATGAGTATCCCTAAAAGATAATTTGTCAATAATAAAAAATAAATAATAAATTAAAATCCTTATAATTTTTATTGAAAAACATAAAATTTGATTAATACCTTGAACTAGTTACTCATCCAATGATTAATCATTTCCTGGTAATTTTATATAAGAGATTCATCCATGATAGCTGTGGCATCTAAATCTATGACAAATATAGCATGTCATCCACTATAAAACTCATTCTTATAGCCTCTCCACATCTCACCTAATTCCATGAGATGTGTTTCCCTCATAGCCATACCACAAGGAAAATCAAAATGAAGTTGTCACCAAAATATAAATTCAATGAATTTTTTTACCCATGTTTTTTATAATAATTATCCTTTAATTCATTTGGCATGTGTTTTTAGGAGTTATGACTAATGGGAATGGAATAAAAGTATTTGGAAAGAGTCACAAAAAAACTCATTAATTCCCTCAGTATATTTCCATTTATTTGGTTGTGTGCATTTTACTCCACTATCAGCTGCGAGCGACGGTTCCACATTGCACTTAGGCATGTAACCCCACATAATATATCAAATGATTTAACTATTATAGAGTAAAAACTAATATTATATCAATACATCTTATAATGAAAATAAATTATGGTAATAATGTTACTGTGGTTATATAAATATACCTGAGGCAGGGTGATCAATTGGAATCAATAGATCCCAAGGCACTCAAGGAAAATCAACTGGTACTAATAGGGTGGGTCTTTGAGTATACTCTGCATGCTCAGAAGTTTTCAGTGTAGGAGTTGAAGAAGAAGAAATGTAGTAACTAGTGGATAAAGAAGAAGAATGAATATAAGATGACATAGATGGATGTGAAAATTCATAATATTGATGGGGAGTACGAATCATCGTCGAATACATAAAATATTGGTGAGTAGGTTTAGATATAAGTGTCCTTACAAATTTGGGTGGCCTAAATATCTCAAGTGTCTGTTAAAACACTACGATATCATAAGGTGTGGAAGATGATACATCAGAGGGAGGTATGAGTTGAGATCGGGTATGCTGACTTGAGCACCTAGCTATAGACCAACCCCTCATATCGTCGTCCTTAGAACTAGAATCACTAGGCTGTTCATTGAATAACTGGAACCTTGGTGAATGATCCAGATTAAAATCTAAAAAAATTTATCACATGACATTATATGCTATTGATATATAAATTTGAAACAAAATACTAACAATGAGCACTAAAGGATAGAATCACATCTCACTCATTCAAAAATTATTGTCTGTTATCCTTTTTATTCATATATCATTATTATTTTTCATTTCTAGTATTTAAAAAATATGTAATTAATTATAAATACATAACTAATGTATAATCCAAATAATAAATAATATGAAGATGGAATTTATTAAGTAATTCTATTTGTCAAAAAAATAAAGGATACATAGTGATATAATAAATACATTTTATGCATACTTGGGAGAATATAAAAACATAATATATGTCATTGAAAAAACAACACGTTAAAATTAGAATTTTTATCATGTGTATGATATTGTTTTATTTTATTTTCAATTTGATCCAATACATTTTTTGTAAGGTCATTTGGTTTGTTGTGGTCATTTTATGATGTCATTTGTCCATTTTTATTTTTCTTAGATCATGTGGTTCATTTTTATAAATTTATTAGTTCATTTCTACTTTTTTATTTTTCTTCTATCATTTGGTTCATATTTTGGGTTGGGACATTTTTTTTCATTTTTTTGGTTATGTCATTATTTTCATTAGTTTTGATTTTCATGTCAATTAGTTTAATATTTCAATTAAATAATTCTTGTTTTTTGTTATAATTTAATTGTTTCTGTCAGGTTTTGTTAGGTTGGTTTGAATATAGATCAATTCAATATTAAAAAATGAAACTCAAAGAAAATAGTAACCAAAAATATTGAAAATAAACATAAAGACAATTTTGGATAAAAAATATTTGTAATCAGTATCAATTTATATACCACCAAAATCAATAACCCAATTTGAGCTAAGCCAAAATAAACACAAATGGATGATTTTATATATTTTCCACCACAACATTAGGTTCACAATCAACTCTGATAATTAAAGTATTAGAGTCATCATATGTAATAAATAGATCAGGGCCAATGGGATCAGGGATGGTGTCTATTCCATCTTCACCATCATCAAAAATATGTATTTGTATTACTTCAATAATGACACTATATTCAATTCTAAGATGATCATTGACATAAAAAACATTTTTTTTCTATTTATTCCACTATGTGTGGTTAATTGTCAGCATGACTACGAGTCATGGAAGTAACCTGAAATCCATAATCATCAATAATTGTTCCATGCCTTATAATCCAATCTAACAATTAGAATTTCATCATAGTGACTCAAACATGTGAGTAATAACCCAATATTAGTATTTTCTCAATTACTCTACAATATGATGCATTTCCAAATTGAGGTATACAATCTGATGCCCTGGAATAATAGTCTTTTGTAGGAGTTACCATAACATCATTATGTTTTTTTCTTATGTTATTGTTTCCATAAGTGATAATAAATCTATACCCATTTATCAAAATTGTTTTGTATTAACAAACCATGGAATTGGGAACAAAATCCAAAGGCTATATTTCCTCAGAGATAAATTCATTAGGAAAAATCAATAACTAAAATATAAATCAATATTACACTTAATAAAATATTTATATTAATAATTTATTATAGTAATATTTCTACCTTTGATTTCAACCAATCATAAATCTCTTTTATATACAAAGTATCTATCCTTCTCAAATATAAAAACAATTTATTCTATTAATCATTTGTTTATGTCCCACGAAAAAAATATAAATATTTTAATAGATATGTAAAATTACCAGATATCAAATAATATATACACGTTCAATTTACTAATTTAATGTACTCATCAAACAAATCACAGGTAAAAAACTATGTTATGAGCCATCTCACTCTATTCAAGGCTTCATGTGGTCAATTTATATGATCTTGGAATTCCCCATGTTTGGGGAAGTGATAGAAAATTGGGTACAATTTTCTCATACTCTTCTTCTTCATTTCTCATTGGTTTATATGGTCTCATATTTAGATCAGAAAAATTAATTAAATAGAATTTCATATATTCTTGAGCCAAGTTACCTTGGACAATAGAACCTTAGTGATTATTTTTACTTTGGATAGAAGAATACAATATAGACATGTTTCTTTTAGTTGGATACATACAATGAAGGGAAAAAGGTCCTCCAATTAGTGTTTAGGTTCTAATATGGATAGTTAGATGCATCATGATTCTTAAAAATGATGGAGGAAATATTTTCTCTAACTCGCACAAAATTAATGGTGCCTCTTCCATCATTTGTTCTAAGAAATAATTCTACAACTTCTTATAAAAAAGATCTTTAAAGTAATGAAAACCTGAATAATTAACACCCTTACATTATTGGAAAGAAGATTGCAGATTTTTTTAGAATAAACTCATATATAAGGATGTGATAATCACGAGTCATAAATGTTTTAATATTAAACTCTCTTTTATTGAACCATTTTGATATATTGTTTGAAAATACATCAGGAGCTTTAATTACCTCCAGTACTTCCAGAAATTGATTTTTTCTATAGGTGTCATCACATAAGAAGCATACATAACATTAAATTTATTTTCATTTACTCACGAAGGATGCAATTCTAGTTTGATTCCCTAATCCACCAAGTGATTCCAAGATTCTAAATGATCTTTTTTCTTTCCCATGAAATTTATAAGAATTGAATGAAAAATTTCACATGCATTATTTTCAATGTGAATTACATATATGAAATAACATAACAAATTGGTTAACAAATAAAGAAACTCAAAAAAGATAATGATCATCTTCCAATTTTAATTGGTTTCAAAGGAAAAAATGATTCCTCTTTCTATATTTAATCTGACCCATCCCAAATGAAAAACTAAAATATTTTAATTCATTAAGCACAACACACATCTGGAATATATATTTAGAACACACATCATATGTGTGAACGCCCACATTCCAAATCTATTTCAACTCTTTTATTAAAGGAGTCATGTAAATATATATATCATTACTGGGGTCATATTGTTCAGATATGAGTATAATCCTGAAAGTGAAAGGTTTTTTCATACACTTCCATAGAGGAATGTTATAAATGTGTATAAAAATTGGCCATGTGCTGTGAAAAGTAAGGATTTTTTCAAACAGATTAAAACTGGCACATGAAAGACCCAACCTTAATATAGCATGCCAATTATTAAATCAGGATATCGAGTAACAAATATCTGCCATCCAAATCCATATAGAGGTTGGCCTAACTCATCATTTTTATTCTTTCTATCGATATCATGGAATTAAATTTTAATTGATATTTCATCTGACATGAAATGATATTGGATTCTATGGATCAATGGAATACGTTATATTACTTTCTGTGGCACACAAGATGGTTTTCCATCAGCTTTTGGCAACCATTTGGATGTCCCTCATTTTATACATTCATTTTTTAGTAGTTTCCTCTCAGAATAAAGTATACTCTTTCAAGGAAGCAATAATTTTGTTTTTTGAAAATCCAACTTCCACAAAAAATCTTTCATGCCATATATTATGCCACAATCAATATTTTTATTTTCAAATGACAATTTTAATTGGTAAGTGTGAACCAAAACAACTCCACTCAATTATAAATTCAACCATTGTAAGATCACACCCACTGCAAATCCAAAAATCAAAAGACCACTAAAAATTTCCAACATTCAAAATTTAAAAGGATCAGCATTACCAAACTCAGATCACAATCCTACCTGCATCACACTTCACCATCTGTCACATCACTACCAACCACCGTCATCATCATTTCTAGAGCTAAAAAATTCTCACTAATGCAGATCATGACGTCGACATCATCTTACCCTTGAAATTTCCTGAACAAACTCACATCCCAAAGAGCCTTGAAGCCCACTGCATAGCTCCACCTCAGAGAAATTGGGGGAATCCCAGATCCAGAGAAGGGAACAAAAGTGGGAAATTAAAGGTTAGAATAATGAAAAGGATCACCCAAAACAAAATTCATCACGAACTTCACATCCTTGACATTGCCAACCTCTGAGAGTCAATAGAGACAAAACCACAACAAGACGCCTACGAATGCTCACCCTCACATCCCAAAACACCATGAAGACCACCCCTAATTTCGATCCTGAAAATTTTGATATTGTATTTTCTCCCCATTTTGATACACAACAAAATATTTTGTTTGAAAACCAAATTTGGTTATATGGTAGATAACTTATTTATGGCTAAACTATGTTCTTCCAACAAAATTATAACATAGGCAGTGTATGTAACCACTATCTAAAAAATTTTCAAATGAAAAATATATAAATCTCTCTAACCTATTTGGAAAATCTCTTGAGATCTGATCTTATTCATATATACAACTTCTATCCATTATATAAAATAAATTTATAAGTCATGTCAAAAAATTATTTAAAAAATATTGAATTTTAATTGAAAATATATTTAAGGAAACAAGAATAGTTCAATTTATATAAAACCACAAGTCATAAACTTGTCTATATGAGAATCATAATAAAAAATACAAAATACTATATATATATATACACTATAATATAAAACCATGATATCAAATTCCACTATATCAATGATTAATAATGTTCCAAATCTATTGAGGGTCAATTATTTTATTATTAAAATGTTTCTTATGAAATATAAATATCGATCAGTGTTATTTAAATGAGATTTAATTGAGTGAATAAATTCATGAGGCATAAAGGTCCTTCAAATATGATCCTTATCAACTCTCCCCTAGGTGGTGGAATTACATAATGGCTTCGTAATTGTCTCTTCCTAAAAATTTGATAATCAAAGTGTTAGAATTCATACTAAACCTATTTAGAAAAAATTACTAATATTTTTTGGAATGATTTGAAAAATATGGGTGATTTTAGGGTTTACAAAAAAATCTTGGTCATGATTCATTATTTTAGATTCATTAATGATATTTATGAACATGGTTGTGATTAAATTCCTTTTCTATGGTTTGGTTTTCAAAAGGTAGTTTTATAACATTGTTTCATTAAATATGTTATAAAGGCCTATTTATGACTTGATAAGAAGTAAATTCTGATATAAGTACTCCCATAAAGTGGGATCCTTGATGTTTTTGTATAAAGGGTAATGTGATATTGACATTGTGAAAAAATGGATGAAATCTTCATAGTGATGGGACTTGATTATTATATTTCTATTCTCATTGAAAAGGTGACACTTCTGTGATTGGTGATCACTTGTGAGGCAGTGTTATGATTGTTTCCATAGATATATATATATATATATATGTATATATTATAATGTGTTGACATCTCACTTTTGTTTAGTGTCATGAGAAACCATGGGTATCTTGTTTAGAAATCTTGGTACAATTATTACACTAGTTATGATGCCACTATTAACAGTTTTCGTATGTGAGTATCACACTATGTTTTGTGGATTTCACACCTTGTTCTGGAAAGGTTGGATAAACAGGAGTCTCTAAGTATTTGAGTTACGTCATATGTTTATTATAATCATATCATAGTTATGTTTTCCTATATTTTCTCTTGGAATCATAGGTATTCCCTCAATGCTTGTGGTTTATTATCATGTGACTATTTTATGATGGTTGTGATTGGACTATTTTTATGATAATTTATTTCTTTTTTCATCATATTGATCAAATATTTTTATAGATCGACCAATATATTAATGATCAACATCAAAGAAAATTTCCTTCTAAAAGTATATATTTATCATTTTTGTTTATTAATTATTTGATATCAAGTATTTATTTTTTCTATTTACTCAATTAATTCTACTTCCATTATTAAATGATAGGTAGATGTTTCATTATTTAATTTTAAAAAATATATTTCTCTCTTTACATAAATTACTTTCATGTATATGGTGGAACATCAAGAAAAAACATTCTAAAATACAAACTCTTTATTACATCTACCTAAATTAGAAAAAATATAGAAAAATCATCAAATATCTTATTCTATTTCACTTTATATTATTCATTATCATTGATAGTATGAAACAATAGTTTTTTCACTATAATATATTATATAATCATATCAAATATTTACTTTTATTCTTTCTCATCTGATAGACATATTACCCAATACATAATGTTATGTAATGCTCATAAATATTAAACTACAATATGCAGACACTTATATATACACAATAAAATATGTATATAGTGAAAAAATTACATATAACATGAAGAAACAATTAATATTTATCATTTATAGAAAAACTAATATAATATATACGGTGTGGGAAAGTTAATAATGGATGTATTCATTTTTTTCAAAAAACATAATCAATTTGTATGATTTTATGCAATCACTTAAATATGATGATGTACATTCAAAAAAATTGTCACTTATAACATCAATTATTCAAGGTGATTCCAATATTATGAACCACTTTGGATGATATAAACATAACATAAATGATTTATTTGATCTCAATAAATACTAACAGAAAATAAAATATTATTAATGACATAAAAATTAAATCCAAATATTGGACAAAAATAACTGGAACTAAAATAAAGTAGAAGACCTGATAATGAACCAATCCAAAATTTAATTGAATGATCCCAAAATAGAATAAACTAGTCTGAACTGACCCAAAAACACCTGAATCAGATATACGAAACCCTAAATCAAATCACAATATCAAAATAATTTAAATTACTATAAAAATAAGAATATACATGTTGTTTTAGACTAAAAATAAAAATAAAATGGATTGTTCATAGAGTACCTCAATGATTTGGAACCCATTAATTTAATATTGAAGAAGATTGAAAGGAAATTAAGAGAATTTTTACTTGTCCAGTTAGGAATACAGTCAAACTCTTCTACTTCATGGGATATGGATTAGGTCTATATGGGAGGAGGGGAGGGGATAACATATTTATGGTATGATGATTAGATCTCAATGGGAGCATAGGCTGATAGGGCTTAGGATTAGAGGAGAGGAGAAGTGATGCTAGAGCTCAGGGTGGGATAAATGAAGCGAAAATACAGGATCTAGGATGGGATAAGGGGAGAGTGAGGGGAGAGATCAGTTTATGCAATGTATTGGGGATCTATGCCAATGGTTTTAAGAAACCAATTTCATATGCATGAGTATCAAAACAGTTTTTAGACATCCGTTGGGACAATATTTGGTATAATGACCCATCCCAATGATTTTGAAAAACCATTGGGATAAGGATGTGGGGATAAACCCTATTTATAGTAGTGGAAGGATAACCTACCTTGATTTATGATTCAATAAGAAACACATAAAACCATAGTTATAACACCTAAAATTTCAAGGGGATCACCTCTATATCCTATTTACTAAAAACCTCCACAAAAATTCTAAAAAAGAGTAGAAATTTCTCCCTAGTTTATCCAGATAGAAGGGATATAAGAAGAAATAATGTGGAAATATATTAGATAAGATCACAACATGATTAAAAAGACCGGATCTAATAATCAAAGGGCTTATTCTTCTCAAAAGAGAATCTCGATAGGGATAAGGAGGTCCAGAATTAATCTAGAGCTTGAAGGGAGAACAAAACAATAAAATTAGGGGCATATGATCCTCTTATTTATATTGGAAGCCCATTGGAGTCAATTACAATTTGAGGGAAATCAAAATGCTTGATCTAAATCGCTCATACATGATCTTGTTTTAGTGATGGTTTTAAAAATGATATTTGACTACCCCATGGTTTGAACTATAGTAATATATAAGTTGTGGTAGTTCTTTCACCTTCCATCATGTCCAGACACCACACCCTTGTAACTATAAGAAACCCATTTTACCCTTACTATACATAATACTATGGTGAGGTGAGCCTCTTATACCCATTTCAAATTGGAGCTACCAAAAGGCACCACACCTTATGTTATTCCCTCAATGAAAATATTAATGCTAATAGTGGTGTATATAAAAACAATCAAGCCAACACTATCTACACTAAAACATACCTAGTGAATAACCCCTCATCTATTTTTACATGTAAACACACCAAATCCAAAAATCCATCTGAAAAACCTTTCATGAAATTTCACAGGTTGCAGTGTTTCTTTAAAGGTCAAACACCACCTAAAGCCACCATATCACCACCAAAATCTCTGAAAACTTATCAATGTTTAAGGAAAACACTAATGAAAGGTCCAGGATGGTCTAGAACATTACATAAGACACCACTCAAACAATTCTTATCCTTGAGAATCCAAATAAAATCAGAGCACAAAAGAAAGGGAAGGTTCATAAAAACCATCTTGTCAGATACCACTCAAGGGTATCATTACAAACAAAACACTTCCACTATTTCAAACTAATCATTATCAATATCTTCTACATAGAAAAATCTATACCAGCATTCCAACATCCACATATCCCAACACAACAACTACCAAAACTAACAAACTACAAAACCAAGCACTAAAATAATGTAAAACACATTCCATGTCATTATATTATCCTCTTTGGAAAATATTGAGATGACCACATGGTTTTAAAACATATCGTCATATAAAATTTATTGATTAGGTAGTGGTTTTACCCTCTTCACATTCTTAAATAGTTTGAACATACATCATAATCAATAGAGAAGACACATTTTATAAACCAAAAAGATTTAAACATTAAACATCAATGAAAACATGGAGAGAAAAAATTCAAAATTGATCAATGTACTTTGAAGGAATTTGTATCTTATGCTTCTATGTACTCTCATACATAACCCATTACTACATAGTACACAAACCAAATAACGGGTTTCCATGAAACACCTTCTCATGATAATCCTGAATATTTACTGGTAGCTCTAAGAAGATCACATCATCCTTGATATCCAATTATCCCCAGTTAATGACATGTGAGTTATCGTGAAGATATCGACAGAGCTAAGAGATTTGGAAGATTTCAGTGATACTTCTCATCTATTAAGGAAT
This sequence comes from Viscum album, assembly GCA_963277665.1. Lineage (NCBI taxonomy): Eukaryota > Viridiplantae > Streptophyta > Magnoliopsida > Santalales > Viscaceae > Viscum > Viscum album. The sequence goes on from OY728130.1 coordinate 404,085,502, forward strand.
TTCCAATTGATAATCCAATATACTAACAAGGACCAACACTTTGAAAGGTCTATCAAACTGGGGAAAAATCTTAATCCCTACGAAACAACCCCACTTCCCATGAAGATGAGAAACATTTGATAACATAAGGCCCCAAACCTCAAACTCCAAGGGTCTTATCCTATATTCTACATAAGAATTATTTCAATCTTTTACTACCTTTATCCTATCATTAACCACCTAAATCCTCTCATTTATGATCTTCGCTACATCAATAATGAGAACTAATGACTCTCAATACTCAACAAAACAACATAGAAAAACAAAATCGTCCCTAAAAAAACACAAATGGGACCATGAAGATTAGAAAGTAGTAGCTATTATTTTAATAAAACTATACCCACAGAAATTTCATTTTATGAGATCTACTAAAGTGTGAGATATATTACCACAATATATCCTCCTGTTTATGGATGGTTTTATTTTTCATACATACCTTCTAAAAGAGGAAAGTAGTTTTGAGGTGAAACTGAGTGCTAAAGGTATGTCGTAAAACCCTTTAGACTCATGAAGTAAAATGAGAATATCATTATAAAAATAGATCTCAAAATATATTTAGATAAAAATAATCATCCTTAAACTTCATTTCTAACACATCTATAGAAACCGACTAATTAATTTCTAGTAAGTGATCCGACTTCATCAGATGGTCCATGATTACCCATATAAAATCATATTGTCTTAAATATTGGGGTAATACTATGATGAATTACATTGATATCATATCAAAATCCAACTTGGGAAAATCCTTGTTCTACAAAAAACCATCAGGAACACAATGTTCCTCCTTCACCTACTAGAAAACCATACATTGAGCCACAAACTCTACCATTGTCTATTTCATCTTGGCCCACAAAAAATAAATCATTAATCCATGTTATATCTTAGATACTCTTAGGTTTACCAACAATGGTGAGCTGTGAAATTCATGATGGACTCCCTTTCACATTTATATCAGAATGAAAAACCTCCTATGAAACAACATTCTATTCTGACCATCCACTGACCATCCCTTAAGTATATCACAAAGTCCAACATGATTGCACATCACCTCTTCCATCGAGTTTCCCCATAAATACTATTCCACTTGCGACATCATAGAAGACTAAAAAATAATATGAAATAATAAACCTCCATTATAAATCACACTTTAATATAGTTTTGGGTATTACAAATCTTCAATTATCCTTAAATCATCCCCATGTTTTTGAAAAAAATCCTCTTATGACTTCCTTTATAGTGCATTTTCCGTGACTTTAACCTTTGTTGAGGTATGAAAGATATTGAATTCATAATCGTTATGAGACACCACACAGTAATATTATTATAGATTTAGGTCCCACTAAAAAAAATATATACCTGAAGATATTCTGATTGTTAAAGGTCAAAAAGTTTTCCCTGATGAGGTAATGTCGTCATAGCTTCAGTTCAAACAGAACTGTTGCTAGCTCCAGATCATGGGTGGAATAGGTATACTCATGGAGAAATAAATTACTTTCCCTATTAGTGATACCCAAATTCCACTAAATGTTTATCAATTCGAATAATTTATGGGAAGAGTTATAGAAAACCTCAAACATCACCACTTCCTTTATAAACTAAACCATTGGAACACTGATCAATCTACCCAAAAAGTAGGCAGCACTACCAATCACTTATCATTGTCGGTGAAATATTTTTCCTTTATTAGCATAGATATCAATTTTTCTTAAGTACATGATAAATATGATATAAACCGACAGTAATAGCCTTTGATATTGAGGATACTATAATAAACTTCCAAATTTGTGGGTGAATCCAAAGAATCAAATGCCTCAATATTTTACAGGACCAATACCACACACCCTTGAGACACCACATGACCAAGTAAATTATCCTCCTGAATCTAAATCTATCACTTGGAAAAATTTCATGGAGTCTGGGACATTGAAGGACTTGTAATACAGCTATGTGATGATCAGCATGATCCTCCCCTAACCTTGAGAAAATCAAGATGTTCTGGATGATTCTAACCACAAACTAGTCTAAGAACTCATAGAACATGGTGTTTATGAGCCCTGAGAACATATTTGGGGTGTTAATGTAACCAAAATGAATCTGAATTTGATGTTCACATACCTACACTAGATGATAGTTTTTCAGATATCTTTTGATTCACCGTAAACTAATGATATACCGACCATAGATCAATCTTGTGCAAAAAACTAGCTCCTTAATAATTTTTGAATGTATTGTTCATCCATATGAGTGGGTAGATATTATTGATATTACCATGGTTCAACTTTAGGTATTCTAAATATAAAATAATACTCTCATATTCCTTCTTATATAATAACACTGAAGCACCCCACGATGACACACATGGTTGTATGAAACATTTCTGCATCAAATAATCTATCAAAATACCCAGCTCCCTCAACTCAAAAGGTTCAATTTGATAGGGAGACATAGAAATTAGAGAAGAACTGGACTGAAAATCTATACCAAACTCAATGTCACGTAAATGCGGTATCCCTATAACCTCATTAGTGAAAACATACAAGAACTCCTCAAAGAACGTAGGAGTTACTACATCCCGACACATTGGAATTTCACTAACAACTCTTCATCAAGGAAATAATGGGATCCACATGCCTACTTCAAATACAAAAATATTTTTCTGCAATTAAAACAATACTTTTTACATCCAAATACAATAACAAGACCAAAATATATAAGTCGTCAGTAACCGCATTTGTGGGAATCGAAAAATAAATGCCAAGGATGATATCATATTATTTTATATGTAATAATAAAATATACCCACATGATTTATTCTTTCCTATCATCGATTTACAACCCTATCGCACATCAAACAAGATAGTCAGGTCCCTGATTAACATATTCAACCCCAAGGGAATATGAAGCCTCTCGATGTCTAGTCCTTTAACACAACATAAGCTAGGTGAAAAAAGGAGTCTGAAGATCATGATTTAAACAAATAAACAATAAGAGTAAATAATAAGATGTTCGTACCTCTAATGATCTATGGTTCCTCTGGAGTTGGCACCTCAATTGGAAGAAATTGTCCTTGAACATATCCCCTACCTCATAGTGAGGTCACCTCTATAACCAATATCAATAGAGGGTTATTAAAAATGAGGGAAAAATCAGGTCAATCCTTTTCTTATTAATCTCTTCTTATTAGATAAAAGTCTACATTCTCCCTCTACTAAAGTGGAATCACTGACAGCTATTGCTGATTCTGTCATTGAACCTAACCACCACCACCCTAAAAAGCTCCAAATCCATTGGGAACTAATGCTAATGATGACCCTGACCACCTCAGATATATCAAATTAGTCTAAATCCCCCAATAAAATCATAGAATCTACTATCCATAGAAGGATAAAAAAAGGTATTGAAGCTAAATACCCACTGGTCAAGACCTCAATGGCCTTGGTGCCTAAGATTTTCCACTAACAACCCTTTTCCTCAAGGAACCCAATTGGTTCCCCATTAGGTTAACCATGCATAAAATTTCATATTATCATTCAAATATACCTAATTTTGTACCTATAAATATGTTAACACTTTAAATGGAGTAACTATATACTATATATAAGGGTATATTTACTCCATAAAAAACTACACAAGAGACTCTTGTTCAGAAAAAATATCAGTGGTGAAATAAAAAAGATCCTTAAAACTTATCCCAATATATGTATCAAAAATGATCTTATTCTGAAGATATAACTTCACTTACATCTTTATCAAATTCATGGAAAAATATAAGAACTTTGATAGGATCTCCTTTTTGAAGTCGGCCTAAGAAATACCTATCTCCTTCCAATCTCTAAGATACAACACTCACCACTGGTGTTTTGAACCCCTCCTATAAATGAATACTAGTGGGAGATAGTACTCCACATGGACTTATAAAAAACTAAAGGTGATTTCAAAATCCTCTAACCAGTGCATTGTCTCCGGATCAAAGACATTGTCATCATACTTCACAAATTATTTTCACTGAATGTCATGAAATATCCTCTCCCACTAATTATCTTCATCAGCTGTGAAAACTATTTTATTTCCAACAAGGATATCCTAATGAATCTCACTATCCTAAAAAATATGTGGAATACATCCAAAATACATAAAAAATAAAAAAATATTTCCTATGCTTAGTAGTACGGAATTTACTAAATTAATCCACTATAAATCCCCAATATCATCCAATTTCGATAAGAAAACAAACAATCATGGTGTGTGTACATCTCCTTGGCATATTTAATAAAATAAACACCACATAAATTCTTAATTGAGTATGTTTGTATTCCTTTTATAGAATAACGTGGATACCTAACATCCAATTTCCTAGATAATCTTTCCATCCTAAATCGCACAGCATGATTGGCTGAAATTGATTCCCTACCAACCCATGAAATACTCAATATTCCTAACTCTAAACTCCATATAATATCTCAACCTATCAATATGATACCTTTATTTCATTACCACATCCATATAATGGTACCACTATTGTGATGGAAATGAAAGAAGATAGATAATGACCCATGATCCTGCCTTTAGTATGCCCCATGTTAGTAATTAGCACTGAGGGTAAAAAAATATAACATATGAAAGGAATTACCATATAATTATTATATAGAATCTGGAGATAGGAAATCAACCACTAAGAAAATAAATGACACAAATAAAAATTAAATCCATACCATCCAACAATTAATGTATAAAGGAAACAAAATATAAAGAGTCTAAAAAAATACCTAATGAAAATTCCTATGGCAGCGACGAAGAAACCACACCAATGTATAAGCTATTAATTTCTAGATTCATCTTCAATTTCTTCTTATAATTATAAAAAATAGTTTTTATACACATGGTGAGAGAATATCATATATACTAAGTAAGATCATATCCAAAGCCACTCATTCACTAAAGGAAAGACAAAATTATTCACCCTTGAGAAAGTAGAAAAACTAATAACACCTAAACATGTCAACTAACCAATTCCATCCTTACCATGGAATGATAACGAAATAATGAATTTAATTATAGTAACATGATAAAAACATGTTGATAAAAAGGGTACCCAGCACTAATTTATCGTTGATATTATACTATCACACCCTAATGATGTACATCCTCGCACTCACATCCCTTCCACGGGTTTTTGCCTGAAGACTCCTAGGAAACTAAATCATGAAATGATCATCATGTGTAACTAATCATCTCATCTATATCCTTTCATAACCACTACCATATATCTTTCACTATGGGGTATCATGAATATGAAGTACATAAAACTCATGACCTACTCCTAAAATGCACAACCCCCACTATGAACCACATCATCCTCTCATTAATCCTTTCCTCTAGTGCACTTTTGATTTTTTTTTTCAATCATAACCTGTGCATCAGAACATCACCTAGAGGAGAGAGAGTGGATAAGAGTGTGTATCTAACCATTTATCCTCACCATATTGGATGTTGGAAAAACCTCAAAACAATTGTGCTTTGACACATAATAATCAAAGTGGGTTGGGTGTGTAAATAAATAACAATGAAAATAAAACATATAATAGTCACACACATAATCCCAATCTATAGGTTCACAAAATGAGTACTATCCAACTTATTTCATCTCTAAAAGTCCTTAAAACTTCTTAAACATTTACTATTACCTCAAAATGTATCACACTATACAAGAAATCTGCAAACCATAAGCAAAATTCCAAATTCATTTTCAATGTAATCCATTATTTATTTTCCAGGTATAAAAAATCATTATAACTCAATCCCATTCATTTTATTTTAAACAAAAATATTAATTAAATTTTCATTTTTAGTTCAAGAGTTCATTTTCCATTCAACCCTAGGTCACTTCAGTTTTGTTAATAACATTTTATTCTATCACTATTGAGAAACTAACACAACACATCATAGATAAACAACCCTTATTCCTCATATCAATAAGACTAAATCTCCACATCTCATTATAACCACATCTCATTTCAACTTCATGTAAAAACAAGTTTCCATAACCATCATCCTGCATCACAACTATATCTCATTGCAACCACTTCACAACACACCCACTACATAACACAACCACCACACAACAGAACCACTTTTCAAATATCATATCTAAATTTAACAAGGGGGATTTCGACACATTAACTTAATTACTTTCAAGGGCATTCTCACAAAAACAAAGATTCCATGTGAAACCAATTTATTATCCAGATATAAGTTCTTATCTAATTCAATGTGGAGAAATTCATGTCCAAAAAAAAAAATGGGACACCAAATCATTTTTCACTACAACCTATCAATCCTAAAACAAATCTATGAAAAATTTCACAACCATGATCAATGAGTAGAAAAATCACAAGAACAAGTAAATTTTGTGTGATTACATCCATTTTCCTCTAATTTCAATTGAACTAATTTTTTATTTTCATTAATTCCGTGAATTTTATCTCCCAAAGGATAGAAAATGCAAGATTTTCTCACATGTACCAATAAAGGATTCAAGGTGAAGGGCATCCTACCTTGATTTAATCATTTAATATAAATGCACAAAACCAAGTTTCCACTAACAATTATTTCAAAGAGAACACCATGGGATCTAAAGTGTATAAAACACCATAAAAACCTCCCAAATCAGAGGATAAATTTCTCCATAAAAATCTATAGATATATTTCATGGAGAGGAAGGTATTATAAGGAAATAAATGAGTTAATATTGCACTTTGATTCTCTACACTCTCTCCAATGATTCAAGTGGTTAGGAATCCTTATAGAATGATTGAAGGGGGATAATGTGGTCCAAAAGTATCATGAATATCAAATGGAGAATAAAATAGTCAAAGAAAAGGAGGTTGCTGCTTCTATATATAAGTCAATACCAGTGAACTCCACTGCGATGTCGTGAATAGCGATACCACCCTTGGTTGTCCCAATCTATGTGTGATCCAATGATCTTGAGGTAGATCATTTTTTACCAATTATTTTCAAAATGATTTTTGACTGTAACCACTCTATTGGATACAATGTGACATAATATATGGTGGTTATTCCACATTATAATATAGCCAAACAACATGTCGTAGAACCCACTATCCACCCATTTTACCATCATTGTGACCATAACAAGAACATGGTGAGACTCTTCTTCCATTTTCAAATAAGATATCCTGCAATGATGCAATCTCAGAGCCATATCCTCACCAGGAATGTCAATGCTTATCATGGTGAAAAGGAATAACACCAAGCCAACATAAGCATTACCATTCCTTTCAAAGAGAATGGAACCTGATCACATTTAATATAGAAGCACATCCAATCCCAAACACCCATGAAAATTTCTTTCCAATCCATTTAACAATCCTTGGTGTTACTCTAGAGGATAAAACACCACCCCCAACATATATATCACTAACAAGATCTCCCACAACATTTCCATGTCTCAGTAATGAACAAAAGAAATATTTGGGATGTTCTGGACCATTACACCAATCTTATTATTGTATATGTAGATTACATAATTTTTTCTATAAATTATAAAGGACTTCTTGAATCTTTTTTGAGGAGATAAAGAAACTTTTGGAAATGTACATGCTTGGGAAGATTTTGTACTTTCCTGACATAAAAATTCCATAAGAGAGAAGTAATACCTTTCTTTATCAAGATGAATATTCTGTGTAATTTTTTATAAATGTTTAGAATATAATATTAAAAGATGGTTTCCATCCAAATTTTTCTGGTAACCATGATTTTTATAGATGGGAAAGGAAAGGAAGTTGATCTAAGGTAATTAGAGAATGTAATTGTATTTCTTGCATATTTTACAACGCTAATGATAGATATTTCTTATATTATTAATATTTTGTACAGGTAACAAATTACTCTAAAATAATACCTTCTAATTTATGTAATGAGTATTATTAGGTAAAATAGTGGTGAAATAAGGTTTGGTGGGAAATAAGATAGAAAAGGGAAGCTTAATCTATCCAGTTAAATAGATAAAGATTTGGAATGTTTTTTGACAAAAATACAGTCAATATTTGATTGAGTTTTATATATTGGAGAGAGGTGAATTTCTTGGAACACTAAGAAGAAAACTTTAGTCACATTAAGAACTGCCAAAGAAGAATATGTGGCTTATATAAATTTCATAACCAAATTGATGTGGATGAAGACTTGGTTGGAAGAAATTAAAGTTGAAGTGAAGTTTACACTTCTTCTTGGATGTGATAATAAAAGTGCTATCAATATTTCTAGGAATCATATTTAACATTTCATATATAATCAGAACACCCTTAAATATCACTTGATTGAGGATATTGGGGATATAAATTAATTAAATAAGTAATTTTTTCCAATAAATTAAAAATAGAGTATGTATTTTCCCATCCACAACATAAGAATTCATTTATCAATCTCTGATTAATGTTGGGAGTTCAACCTCACCCATATCAGGGTTAAGTTATAGTATTTTCATTCCTCTTTATGTCTTGTTCTTTGGATTATTATTGTCAATATAGTAGAGAAAATAGCATAAATATATTTATATTTTTATTCCCGAATGTATCCAAAATGGGGGAGAGAACTATATAGGGTAATTAATCTATTTTTATGTGTTTAACCTATTTATGGGGATTTTATATTTAGAGAGAGTTTTAAAAGGAGAAATGTGTGAATTCAATAGATCATGTATAAATAGTTTTAATAGTATTTTTGATGTTTATGAAGGAAATTATTTTTAAACAAATGAATGATTTGATTATTAAAATGTAGAAAATGAATTATTTATTCAAACCTATATTTTTTAGTGATATAAGTTCATTAATAAGGAATACTGGAGATTAGGTTCCAAATATTTGAATATAGATCATAAATTCTTGTAAACATTTTATTAATTATTAAATATTATTTTTTCATTGAATTATTTTTATAACATAGGATTAGAAAAACTAAATAATGAAACATTTATAAGAATTAATATTTTCATAGTTTTTGTCTCGACCCGTCCTCGGGTCCCGTGCCGTGACTACCCCAAGCCCGCCTTCCATAGGCCAGGGGCTGGCGACTAGCACCAAGGCGTAAAATCCCAGTAAACAGGGAAGGCATTGCCTTTATAAGTAACAACCACACAGAGTCAGCAAGCGGAAAGTAAAGTGCAGAAAAGAAAAGGGGCCGGAAATACAAGCCCAACTGTAAAGTACAACTGAAAAGTAAAGTACAGCAACTGAAGAAAAGACGGCGGCCTCGTGTCGTCTACTGGCAATCCCACCTGAAGGGTGGGTACAGATAGCCTCCAGGCTCCTCGGGTCCCACGTCCGCTCCGAGTACGTTCCGCCCAGTGATCCACCTCCAGGTACCGTCCTGCTCCACGCCCCAACCGTGATCAGCGCTGTCCGTCGTCTGCAACCAACACAACAAGGTGCGGGCATAGCCCGTGCAGGGGTGAGTACAAGCTACTCAGTAAGGACCCCGAGACCCCCGAAGGTCTCCCGAAATCCACAAAGGATATAGCACAAAAGAAAGATGCAATCACGAAGTAACATCTGACTCGACTTAGGTATATGCCCATACATATACCTAAGTCCCCAATTCTAGCTCTGCTCACGAGCTCAAGAACAACTCAATCCACAAAGGAAAGCAAGACTCAAATCCACAAGGAGAGTAAACAGTAAAATCCACATAGGATAGTTCAACACAATCCACAAAGGAGAGTAACATACGATTCAGCTCAACCAGGTATACTTTTTCAGATGACGTCAAAGACGATCACTGATCCGTCTAAGTCGTCGGACCCACGAAGGATCGATAGGTACTAACCCCCGCAGAAGACCCACACAGGATCGGGCTCACACAGAACCTGTAGGCAGTGGCTCACACAGAACCGGTAGTAAGGACCCACATAGGATCGGGCTCACACAGAACCTGTAGGCACTGATCCACATGGGATCGCTGAGTGCAGTAGTCGACGCAGTCCACTGAGGTTCTCTGCACAGTCGTCGCCGCAGTCCACGAAGGATCTCTGCTCTGCCGTCGTCGCAGTCCACGGAGGATCTCTGCTCTGCCGTCGTCGCAGTCCACGGAGGATCTCTGCTCTGTCGTTGAAGTCACAGTCAGCGCTAGGGTTCCCGCACAAAGCGAGCTCGTTTAGGAGGGTCCGCTCCACGAGCCGAGAGGCTGATACATCAACTGACACGTAGTCCGAAGTTGATGTATCCAAAAGTTCCGTATCGACAACAGGATCTCAACGCAACAGACGGCGCGTCAATCGGACGCCCGGTCTGAGAGTTATTGGCATTTTCGTCCCAGGGGCCCGGTTGGTTTTTAGGGCAAAACCAACCCGACCGTACTCCGCCTGTATCCGATCCTTGGGCGGAGTATGCCAAAAGTTCCGTCTCACTTAGAGGAAACTACCACAGCTGACGGTACGTCGTTCGGACGTCCGTAGCTCAAGTTATGAGCGTTTCCGCTCCGAGGGCCCGGTTGGTTTCGTGTACGAACCAACCCGGCCGAACCCAAAGTCTTCCTAAACCTTGAGTATAATATACCGAAACGACCGTCTCGATCCAAGGATCGCGTAGCCGCTGACGGTTCGTCAATCGGAGGTCCCAGGCCCAAGATATGGGCAAAAGACCGAAGAGGGCCCGAAACGGGGGTTCTGGGCCCGGGGCGACCCGGCCCGAACCCCCCCTGGGGTCGGCCGAACCGGGTCGGCCCGACCCGGCCCGGGCGCGGCCCGGCCGACCGGACCGGCCGGCTCGGCCGGCGCGGCTTGGCCAGCCGCGCGGGTGGAAGGCCGCGGGCGCAGCCCGCGGTCGAGGGAGCCGCGGCCCGCACGCGGGCCGCGCGGGTGGTCAGCGGACGCGGCGCATTGCCGCGTCCCGACCGGGTGGACCGGACCCGCGGACCGCGGGTCCGCTGGTTCGCCGCCGCCGTGGCCGAGCCGCGGCGGATTCCTCCGGCGGCGCGCCGGGCGCCGCCGCCCCCGGTCGCCGGCGCCGCCGCCGCCCCCGGTCGCCGGCGCCGCCGCGCCGGCGACCCGCGCCGCCGCCTCCTTCCGCGGGCCGCCGGAGATGCTCCGGTGGCCCGATTTGCCTCCCGTCTGCGCCGATGCCCCTCCCGGATGCCGACCTTCACTGCGGAAACAACGGATCGCCCCTGCCGCGCGGTTTGTCGTCGTCCGCCATATCCGCACAACAAAAGAGATCGGCGGAGGGTTGCCGGGTCTTGTTCGTTAGACCCGCACCCTCCGTGTTAGCCATAATCAACGGGAGAAAAGAAAACGATGATCAACACATGATCCAACAATTTTATTTAAAGATAAAATTGTTCGTTTGAAACCGGCTTTTTAAATTTTCAAGAACGTTCACGAGAAAATTTAAAAGGGGTAACTTTTCCAAAATAAATCCCTACCTCGCAGCTGTTGTTGCCGAACGGGGGATCGTCGCGGGATTGCTCGTCGCGGAAGAAGGAGATCGTCGCGTCGTCGCGGTATCCGGCGTCGCGTCGCCAATCTCCGGATCAAGATCAAACGGTTTAATTAATTAAATCCGTTGTTATGAAATTTAAAAAGGGAGAATTAACGATCCGATTCTCACCTTAGTTGCCGAACGAGGATCGGCCGCGGAAGAAGAGGCGTCGCCGAAGAACGTCGCGGGTAAAGCTCGTCGACGTCGCAGATCTCGGTGTGCGTCGTCGAATTCCGGTTCCGGCGTTCTTCGCGTTCTTCGCGTTCTTCGCGTTCTTCGCGTTCTTCGCGGGGAGAGTGGAGGCTCAGAGGAATTGCACAACGATAGCAATCCTCCAAAATAGACAAGTTTGTCTATTTTATTATTTTGCCAACAAACGTAAAACGCATAAGTAACGACCCAATTAATTCACGAAGAAACAGTCCATTTAATTCACGAAATAAACCGCCCAATTAAATGGTCTGTTTAGAATTAAAGAAAACGCGTCGGTTGACTTTTCAGTTACTTTGACGGGTTTTCGCGGGTGCGTTACTTAGCGAAAGAAACGGCGGGGCTCGTGCGGGTCCCACCGCACAAATATCCTACCAAGGGGTAGGATATTTCTGGATAGCATCCTATCCAGTTCAACTCAGTTCAAGTCGTCTTTAAGTGACTTCAAGTGGCTTCCAACAGCTTAAGTGAAATAAAATAAAGTTGTCGCACAAACTTTATTTTATTTCTGACTTAAAGCCGCAAAATTTAAAAACCACGTCTGAGCAAACGCAACTCCGGAAGAGGCGTTTCTAAGCAAATACCGGCACTGCGATTTCATCGGTGCCCTCAGAATTTGATTCCGGGCACCGGTTCAAAAGATAGAAAAACCCGCTCGTCCGTTCACTGAACGTACCCGAGCCAAACTTCGGAAATTGATTCCGGGCACACCGGGCCTCGGAATCAGGTGCCGTCTGAAGCTGCGCTCTTGTAAAATTCCAAAGAAAATTAAGAAAAAAAATTTCCTTGAAATTTGCGGGTCTTTACATTACTCCCACATCAGGGCTTTACGTCCCCGTAAAGATACATCAAAAACTAGGGGAACAAATGGGGGTACTGAGCACGCATCTGAGCCTCCCGCTCCCAAGTGCTCTCCTGGAGGTTCCCGTGCTGCCATCTGACGCGCACAAGAGGAATCGACCGCCCACGTAGGACCCACTCCTGTCGATCCTCGATCTCCACTGGGACCTCCGCAAAAGTCGCCCCATCGTCCACGTCCAGCTCCCCAAAGTCGATGATGTGCGTCGGGTCGTGCACGTATCTCCTCAGCTGAGACACGTGAAAGACGTCGTGCACCCGGTGCAACTGAGGTGGTAGAGCCAGGCGATAATCCACCTCTCCTATCCTGCTGAGGACCTGGAAAGGCCCGATGAAGCGTGGAGACAACTTGCCGCCTCGGCCAAATCTCCTTAAACCACGTCGAGGTGAGACACGCAAAAAGACGTGGTCGCCATCCTCGAACTCTAGTGGCCTCCGCCTCCTGTCAGCATATGACTTCTGCCGGCTCTGAGCTGTCCTCATCCTCTCCTGGATGATCTGGACCTTCTCTGTCGTGGCTCGGACCATCTCTGGTCCCACGAGTGCTGACTCCCCAGGGTCTGTCCAGCACAACGGTGATCTGCAGGGTCTGCCGTACAACGCCTCGTATGGTGCCATCCCGATGGTGGAGTGGTAGCTGTTGTTGTACGCGAACTCCACCAAGGGTAGGTGGTCCTCCCAGCTGCGACCAAAGTCGAGAACACATGCACGGAGCATGTCCTCGAGTGTCTGTATGGTCCTCTCCGTCTGACCATCCGTCTGAGGGTGGAAGGCTGTGCTCAGATGGAGCCGCGTCCCGAACGCCTCCTGCAACCCCTTCCAGAGCCGGGAAGTGAAACGAGCATCTCGATCGGAGACGATAGATGATGGCACACCGTGAAGCCGTACGATCTCCTGGACGTAAAGACGTCCCAAGCTCTCCACTGAGCCCTGCTCTCTGATGGGTAAGAAGTGTGCCGACTTGGTGAGTCGGTCGACAATCACCCAAATGGAGTCGTGACCTCTGGAAGTACGTGGAAGTCCAGTCACGAAGTCCATAGATATGCTATCCCACTTCCACTCCGGGACCTCCAAGGGCTGTACCAAACCTGCTGGTACCTGATGCTCTGCCTTCACCTGCTGGCAGGTGAGGCATCGTGAAACGAACTCTGCCACAGCTTTCTTCATGCCCGGCCACCAGTGCTGTCGTCTGAGATCCTGGTACATCTTCGCCACTCCGGGATGTACCGCCAAGGGAGAAGTGTGAAACTCTCTCAGCACCTCCTCTCGTAAAGCGACTGGTACGAAGGTACGTCCTCTGAAAAGGATGTCGTGCTCTGCTCCAAGGGAGAAGCCATCAGGCGCCTGACCTGAAGATATCAGTGCACGCCGGGTCTCACAGTCAGCGTCCCCACGCTGAGCCTCTCTGACCCGCTGTAGAAGTGGAGGAGAGACTGTGAGTGACTGAAGAAAGGCTGCTCCGTTTCTATCCACAAAGGATATCTGCAAGGAGGCTAGCTGCTCCGTCGCCTCCTCAAGCAGCTGAATGCCCGTCCTCCTGCTGAGGGCATCGGCTACCACGTTCCCCTTCCCAGGAGTATAGACTATCTCAAAGTCATAGTCCTGGAGGAACTCAAGCCACCTCCGCTGTCTCAGGTTCAGGTCCTTCTGAGAGAAGATATACCTGAGACTCTGGTGGTCAGAAAAGACCGTGAAGCGCTCGCCCATCAGATAGTGCCGCCACGTCTTCAGAGCGAAGACCACTGCTGCTAACTACAGGTCATGAGTGGCGTAGTTCTGCTCATGCGGCCTCAACTGACGTGATCCGTAGGCGATCACGGCCCGATCCTGCATCAGGACGCACCCGAGTCCAGTCCCTGATGCATCGCAGTAAACTACATACCCAACTCCCTCCTCAGGCAACCTCAAGATAGGCGCGCTGGTCAATCTCTGCCTCAGCTCCTGGAAGCTCTGCTGACATCTGTCTGACCACACAAAGGGTTTCCCCTTCTTCGTCAAGGCTGAGAGTGGTGCCGCAACTCTGGAGAAGTCTGGCACGAATCTCCGATAGTATCCCGCTAGGCCCAAGAAGCTCCGCACCTCCGTCACGCTCCTGGGTGGCTCCCAAGCTAGTACTGCCTCGATCTTCACGGGATCCACTGCAACTCCCGCCTCAGAGATGACGTGCCCCAAGAAATGGACCTCACGTAACCAGAACTGGCATTTTGAGAGCTTGCCATAAAGCTGGTGCTCTCGGAGCGTGTCTAGCACAACTCGCAGGTGGTAGGCATGCTCCTCCTCAGTCGTCGAGTATACCAAAATGTCGTCAATGAAGACAACGACAAATCGGTCGAGGTATGGATGGAAGATCCTGTTCATGAGGCTCATGAACACTGCTGGAGCATTGGTTACGCCGAACGGCATGACCAAGAACTCATAATGGCCATACCGACACCTGAAGGCCGTCTTCTGTACGTCCTCGTCTCGAACTCTGAGCTGATGATAGCCTGACCGGAGGTCTATCTTCGAGAACCACCGCGCTCCCTTGAGCTGATCGAAGAGGTCATCAATCCGTGGCAGCGGATACTTGTTCCTCACTGTCACCTGGTTCAGGCGACGATAGTCGACACATAGTCGCAAGCTCCCGTCCGCCTTCTTGGCGAACAAAATCGGGGAAGCCCAGGGTGAAACACTGGGTCGGATAAACCCCTTGCTCTGCAAGTCCTCCAACTGTACCCGCAGCTCTCGAAGCTCAGCGGGGGCCATCCGATATGCTGGAGTAGATATCGGGGCTGTCCCGGGGTACAAGTCGATGTAAAAGTCTACCTCTCTACGAGGAGGTAGCCCTGGAACGTCGTCGGGAAAGACGTCCACGTACTGGTCCACCACTGCAGGAAAAGCCGGACTCCGCACGTCCACTGCTCCTAGGATGAGGCTAGCCAACTGATGAGAGATAGGCTGCACTCTCCTCCGCGGGAGTCCATCCTGTGCTGCAAAGGTTCCCTTCTCGCCGATGAAGGTAAACCTGCTCCCGTCGCTACGAACACATCGCACCTTGCGCCTAAAACAGTCGATCTGGGCATGAACCGTGGATAGCCAATCCATGCCCAAGATGACGTCGTAAGGCCTCGACGCCGCTACAAGGAGATCCCAGCCGAAGCTCTCGCCTCCTAGAGTAAGCTCACACTGCCGGCACCAGTGCGTAATCGTCGAGTCTGCTCCCGTAGGAGTCTCTAGCCGTAAGGATCGAGCCAACGGCTCAGTCGGAATCTCCGAGCTCCGAACAAGGGCAGAGGCTATGAAAGAGTGACTCGCTCCTGTGTCTATAAGTACTGCAGCAAGGGTGGAATAGACACAGATCGTACCTCGAATCATCTCTGGCATGTCGGGGTCGTAGGCCTCCACTGCCTGGAGCTGGGCCTGTCCCTGCCCGCCAGCTCCCTGTGGTCGAGGTGGCCCTCCTGGTGGTGGTGGGGGTAGAGCCTGGAAGCGTCGCCCACCACCTGCTGCTCGGCCAGCTCCTCTGCCTCGTCCGCCTCCTCCCTGCGGACCGCCACGGTCGACCCTTTGCCTCTGCCTGGGTGGCCCCTCCACCGTCTGCTGCTCCTCTGATCGGCGAGTCGGGCAGTCACGAGCCATGTGACCCTGCCCGCCGCAAGAGTAGCACAACCTGCCTCTCGAAAGGCTGGCACTCCGCTGTGTGCCTCGTACTGCTGAGCTGGTGTCCTGAGGCCGTCTGCGTGGGGGTCTGGTCTGCCTGAACCCGTGAGTCATCCGTCGGCTACCTGCTGCCGAATACTCAGCTACCTGCCGCCCTGCGCTAGGTCTCGCCGCTGAAGAAGGCTCTGCCAGGAAGCTCTCGATCAGGAGGGCTCGCTCCAGCACTCCCGCCTGGGTCGGAATGCTGAGGGAGATCAGCGACGCCCGAATCTCCTGTCGCAAGCCCTGCTCGAAGGTCCGGGCCCGGAAGAAGGGGTCCCGTACCATGTCGGTCGAGTAGCGAGATAGGTCCGTGAACCTCGCCGCGTACTGAGCGACCGTCATGCTGCCCTGGCGCAGCTGGAGAAGCTCCTGGATGCGCACCGCTCGGAGGGTGGCCGGGACGAACTCAGAGCGGAAGAGGCTCTCGAAGTCCGTCCAGAGCAGGGATGCCTCATCGTGAACCTGGAGCATCAGGCTCCACCATCGTCCTGCCGCCGCCTGCAGGAGGCTCGCTGCGAGAATCACCATGAGATCCGCTGGTGTCCTCACTAGCCTAAAGGTCCGCACCACCGCCTCTAGCCAGTCCTCGGCGGCCTGGGGGTCCGCCTCACCGCGAAACCTGAGCGGTCGCTGGCCCTGAAACTCGTGCAGTGCCCTGAGGCGACGTGCATCGTCAGCGTCTGGTACTGGTAGCATCGGTGGCTCGGCGGGTAAAGCTACCGCCGGTGCCACAGCTGGCAAGGGGCCCTGCACCGAGGCCTCGTCGCTCGGTGGGCTGCCGTCGCGCCCTACACTCGGAACCCTAGCTGGCAGTCGTCGCGGGGCCATCCTGAAAAGGAGAACAGGAGCACCACAGTCAGAACAGTATACCTGGTGAGCTGGCACAAGTAATCACAAGGAAAACTTGAGACTTTCATAAAGCAGATCAGTATACCCGGTGAGCTGACACAAGTAATCACAAAGAAAAACTTGAAACACACACGCAATCAATGTTTTCATGCATTAAGTCGGAAATCAGGAGTCAGGGTCCTGGTGTACGGATACGTCGGCCGCCGCACCAACACTGGGCTCCCTGAACTGATAACCACACTCAATACACTAAACACTATTGCTTCACATAGAAAGAAAGGACGATCAGAGTCCGCGGTAGAACCGACCACCTCTGATACCAATTTGTCACGACCCGTCCTCGGGGCCCGTGCCGTGACTACCCCAAGCCCGCCTTCCATAGGCCAGGGGCTGGCGACTAGCACCAAGGCGTAAAATCCCAGTAAACAGGGAAGGCATTGCCTTTATAAGTAACAACCACACAGAGTCAGCAAGCGGAAAGTAAAGTGCAGAAAAGAAAAGGGGCCGGAAATACAAGCCCAACTGTAAAGTACAACTGAAAAGTAAAGTACAGCAACTGAAGAAAAGACGGCGGCCTCGTGTCGTCTACTGGCAATCCCACCTGAAGGGTGGGTACAGATAGCCTCCAGGCTCCTCGGGTCCCACGTCCGCTCCGAGTACGTTCCGCCCAGTGGTCCACCTCCAGGTACCGTCCTGCTCCACGCCCCAACCGTGATCAGCGCTGTCCGTCGTCTGCAACCAACACAACAAGGTGCGGGCATAGCCCGTGCAGGGGTGAGTACAAGCTACTCAGTAAGGACCCCGAGACCCCCGAAGGTCTCCCGAAATCCACAAAGGATATAGCACAAAAGAAAGATGCAATCACGAAGTAACATCTGACTCGACTTAGGTATATGCCCATACATATACCTAAGTCCCCAATTCTAGCTCTGCTCACGAGCTCAAGAACAACTCAATCCACAAAGGAAAGCAAGACTCAAATCCACAAGGAGAGTAAACAGTAAAATCCACATAGGATAGTTCAACACAATCCACAAAGGAGAGTAACATACGATTCAGCTCAACCAGGTATACTTTTTCAGATGACGTCAAAGACGATCACTGATCTGTCTAAGTCGTCGGACCCACGAAGGATCGATAGGTACTAACCCCCGCAGAAGACCCACACAGGATCGGGCTCACACAGAACCTGTAGGCAGTGGCTCACACAGAACCGGTAGTAAGGACCCACATAGGATCGGGCTCACACAGAACCTGTAGGCACTGATCCACATGGGATCGCTGAGTGCAGTAGTCGACGCAGTCCACTGAGGATCTCTGCACAGTCGTCGCCGCAGTCCACGAAGGATCTCTGCTCTGCCGTCGTCGCAGTCCACGGAGGATCTCTGCTCTGCCGTCGTCGCAGTCCACGGAGGATCTCTGCTCTGTCGTTGAAGTCACAGCCAGCGCTAGGGTTCCCGCACAAAGCGAGCTCGTTTAGGAGGGTCCGCTCCACGAGCCGAGAGGCTGATACATCAACTGACACGTAGTCCGAAGTTGATGTATCCAAAAGTTCCGTATCGACAACAGGATCTCAACGCAACAGACGGCGCGTCAATCGGACGCCCGGTCTGAGAGTTATTGGCATTTTCGTCCCAGGGGCCCGGTTGGTTTTTAGGGCAAAACCAACCCGACCGTACTCCGCCTGTATCCGATCCTTGGGCGGAGTATGCCAAAAGTTCCGTCTCACTTAGAGGAAACTACCACAGCTGACGGTACGTCGTTCGGACGTCCGTAGCTCAAGTTATGAGCGTTTCCGCTCCGAGGGCCCGGTTGGTTTCGTGTACGAACCAACCCGGCCGAACCCAAAGTCTTCCGAAACCTTGAGTATAATATACCGAAACGACCGTCTCGATCCAAGGATCGCGTAGCCGCTGACGGTTCGTCAATCGGAGGTCCCAGGCCCAAGATATGGGCAAAAGACCGAAGAGGGCCCGAAACGGGGGTTCTGGGCCCGGGGCGACCCGGCCCGAACCCCCCCCTGGGGTCGGCCGAACCGGGTCGGCCCGACCCGGCCCGGCCCGGCTAGGCCGGGTCCGGTCCGGCCTGGGCGCGGCCCGGCCGACCGGACCGGCCGGCTCGGCCGGCGCGGCTTGGCCAACCGCGCGGGTGGAAGGCCGCGGGCGCAGCCCGCGGTCGAGGGAGCCGCGGCCCGCACGCGGGCCGCGCGGGTGGTCAGCGGACGCGGCGCATTGCCGCGTCCCGACCGGGTGGACCGGACCCGCGGACCGCGGGTCCGCTGGTTCGCCGCCGCCGCGGCCGAACCGCGGCGGATTCCTCCGGCGGCGCGCCGGGCGCCGCCGCCCCCGGTCGCCGGCGCCGCCGCGCCGGCGACCCGCGCCACCGCCTCCTTCCGCGGGCCGCCGGAGATGCTCCGGTGGCCCGATTTGCCTCCCGTCTGCGCCGATGCCCCTCCCGGATGCCGACCTTCACTGCGGAAACAACGGATCGCCCCTGCCGCGCGGTTTGTCGTCGTCCGCCATATCCGCACAACAAAAGAGATCGGCGGAGGGTTGCCGGGTCTTGTTCGTTAGACCCGCACCCTCCGCGTTAGCCATAATCAACGGGAGAAAAGAAAACGATGATCAACACATGATCCAACAATTTTATTTAAAGATAAAATTGTTCGTTTGAAACCAGCTTTTTAAATTTTCAAGAACGTTCACGAGAAAATTTAAAAGGGGTAACTTTTCCAAAATAAATCCCTACCTCGCAGCTGTTGTTGCCGAACGGGGGATCGTCGCGGGATTGCTCGTCGCGGAAAAAGGAGATCGTCGCGTCGTCGCGGTATCCGGCGTCGCGTCGCCAATCTCCGGATCAAGATCAAACGGTTTAATTAATTAAATCCGTTGTTATGAAATTTAAAAAGGGAGAATTAACGATCCGATTCTCACCTTAGTTGCCGAACGAGGATCGGCCGCGGAAGAAGAGGCGTCGCCGAAGAACGTCGCGGGTAAAGCTCGTCGACGTCGCAGATCTCGGTGTGCGTCGTCGAATTCCGGTTCCGGCGTTCTTCGCGTTCTTCGCGTTCTTCGCGTTCTTCGCGTTCTTCACGGGGAGAGTGGAGGCTCAGAGGAATTGCACAACGATAGCAATCCTCCAAAATAGACAAGTTTGTCTATTTTATTATTTTTCCAACAAACGTAAAACGCATAAGTAACGACCCAATTAATTCACGAAGAAACAGTCCATTTAATTCACGAAATAAACCGCCCAATTAAATGGTCTGTTAAGAATTAAAGAAAACTCGTCGGTTGACTTTTCAGTTACTTTGACGGGTTTTCGCGGGTGCGTTACTTAGCGAAAGAAACGGCGGGGCTCGTGCGGGTCCCACCGCACAAATATCCTACCAAGGGGTAGGATATTTCTGGATAGCATCCTATCCAGTTCAACTCAGTTCAAGTCGTCTTTAAGTGACTTCAAGTGGCTTCCAACAGCTTAAGTGAAATAAAAATAAAGTTGTCGCACAAACTTTATTTTATTTCTGACTTAAAGCCGCAAAATTTAAAAACCACGTCTGAGCAAACGCAACTCCGGAAGAGGCGTTTCTAAGCAAATACCGGCGCTGCGATTTCATCGGTGCCCTCAGAATTTGATTCCGGGCACCGGTTCAAAAGATAGAAAAACCCGCTCGTCCGTTCACTGAACGTACCCGAGCCAAACTTCGGAAATTGATTCCGGGCACACCGGGCCTCGGAATCAGGTGCCGTCTGAAGCTGCGCTCTTGTAAAATTCCAAAGAAAATTAAGAAAAAAAATTTCCTTGAAATTTGCGGGTCTTTACAGTTTTTTATTTCATTGGTTGCCTTTAAAATATAATGAGTCATATTATTGAGACCAAGATGTGTTAATATTGTTTTTCGGGAGATTTTTGAGTTAGTGTGATGATAATAAAGGTTTGGAGTGGATGTGATTTGTGTGTTTTATTTTATTTTCAATATATAAATCAGGGTTAAACATAGGTTTTTCATAGTGATTCATTTGAGGTTGAGTTTGTTCTAAATTTCTAGAATGATTTGGAGCCCATTTAAGAATTTTTAAAGATTAATAGCAGATCTACAAGTTATAGGTGACATGACCACAAAATAGTTTTTCATGAAATTGATAATTTTATTTCTTTGATAAGTAAAATTTTTTGAGATACTCTTGACATATGAATTCTACAATGATACTTTTTCTGATAGTTCATGTTCTTTAAAATGATGAAGAACATTTATTTAGGGAGAGAATCCGTGGAATCATGGAGTGATTATCGACGCATGAAATGAGGCAGAGCATCAAAAATAATTTTTATTAAATATATTATCCTATTTAGAATACTATCTTGTATATACCGTAGTGAATCATAATTATCGTTTTGTTCTAATGTCAATTTGTTGAGGCTTTGTGTGATGAAATAAGAAAATTGCTGGATGTGCACAAAAGAGGAGATACATGATATACAGAATCCCTTAGTTTGAATAAAACTAACCAATGTAAAATTAATTGATGTTACCACACCATCATGATGAGATTTTTTAGAATTCTTTGTAAGTTATTTGGTGTATTTGTACCAAAATGACGTCCCACACACCATAGTGACAACCACGGTCTGATGAAAGTTCCTTCTTTTAGTGTATTTGATAATGTGGATTTATTATTGACTAAAAATACTATAACACATGATCTTTAAAGTCTCTTAACCTCATCAGTGGTGACAATAATTCTCAAGATGATCCAATGGATTTATTGGAAGTATTATTTGCTAAAAGTTGATTGAAGGAAGTTGAAGATTCAATTTGGAATTTAGAATTCGAATATAAAACTATTGAATTCATTATTTTGATGTAAGATATAGATATAAATTATATATAATAGAAAATATTAGTATGTTTATGTGATTAATAGTGAATTACTAGATAATATAGAAAGGATAGAAAAGGGTATAATAAAAATAAAAAGATAAGATAATTTTTTTTGTGCTATGCATACAAATTGAATAAGTAACTTTCTATCATGTAAGATAAATAGATGAATAATTCCTAAAAAAACAAATCCACAATGGTTTATTTGGTGAAATTATCTTTATTTTATATCAATATTCTATATCATTAAAAAAATTCGCATTTAATTGTGTACGAAATGCATCAAAACACGGTTGAGAGACATGTAATTTGAGTTTAAGGATAAACACTACTTTCTTGTGCCTATAAGTTAATTATAGTGGGATGTGTGATCCTGGTAAATTCCAAATCAGTGTAATGTTTGAGATCCTATTTTGATAGGTGAACCTTATAAATCGCTATTATCTTTGTGTTAGTGTGTGTTGTATGTGTGCGCCTAACAGATATCACTCATCTTAATAGGCATAGAAGGTCTTTCAAAAATAATCTTAAAAATAATTTGAGAGCACTAATTCACACTTAATGATATCATTTGGATCTTCTAGGAATTTTAATAACTAATAAAACACATCACATATGAAGTGTGAGATTACTTTCAAATATATCACTTGTTAAGACCTAGATCCTCCAATCGAGTAGGTGATTCAAAACATGGGTGCCCATAGATTATATTGTATAAGGAATGTTGGAAATGGGTGTTCCCAATAGGAAACAGTGACCAAATTTTATTTTAATATTTTCATTACACATGGATGGGAAACCCTATTATAAATTGGATACTATAGGAATAAAGTTGAGATTATATCCAAATGATGGATTTCCAAAAAAAATTGTTAATTCAATTATACAAGAGTCTATTGGGATATAATTAGTTTTCCATCCTTTCTAAGTAGTTAATTTATTAGATAAATTCCAAATAAGACTCACATCCAAGTGAAATGTTGATATATTCTCACTAAATAAATATGGTTTTTAGGGCCATAATTTTTAGTTATTGTAATTTCATTAACTTTATTAGATGAAAATATATAATACTTGATACTTACCCATGTATATGATTTTTTATAAATTAATTCATGCATTATTGTTATTATTATCATTTTTGGGTCTTTTGTTGGTATGACCCATAAAATAATAGTAAATTAGTATCTAAGGATGAGAAGTGTTCTCAAATAGAAAAATTACATGCTTTTGGATGTGAATGTTATTAAAATAAATTGATATAACTATAAATCTTTGTTACTATATATTGGTTGTGCATCAAACATTTGTCTTAATAAATACAGACTCAGATATATAATATAATTGAAGAATGGTTTAGTTGATCTAGTAATTTGAAATAGAGAAATATTTGATGCATTGTATGTTAAAAATTTTGATATAATTCTACCTAATGAAATATTTTTGGAAATATAAAACTATTATGTTATTACTTATATAAAACAAAATTTTATTATTTTATCTTTTTAGGAAAAGATAGGACTAAATTTCATTATTAAGAACACTAGTTTTTACATATATAAGAATAACATGTTTTATGGAATTAGGGATATGGAAAATTGTTTATACATTGTAGACCTAGATAATACAATATAAAAAATTGAAAATACAAAAGTTTAAGGTTGATTTAGACCAAAATTTTATTAGACATTGTCTCCTTGGATATAAAAATGATCCATGCATGCAAAGATTTATAATAGGTGGATTTTATTAATCGCTCGATAATGAATAATTTGATACTTGAAAATATTATTTATTCAGTAAAATTACCAAATCAACTTTTAGTGTAAAAGGTAAAAATTCAATTCTTTTATTTGATCTTATACATAGTGATGTTTGTGGACTAATTAGTTCCCATGAAACTGGTAGTTTTGGGAACTTTTTTACCTTTATTAATGAATTTAGTAGGTTTGGTATAAGGCCCTAGCCTTAAACCTTACTTAAAATTGAATTAAATGAATAATTCACATTGAGGATCGTTTCAGGTTTAGAGTTTTAGAGAATTAGGACATAACTATTACATCTCAAAAGATCACAAAGTAGTCTCTTCTACTAAATTTCCATAAAATAAAAATTCTTAAAAATAAACATGTCTAGTTTCATGTTTTAGGTAGCATGACTTTCCCTTGATCCCATCCTTGACCCTATTCCGTGCTAAGTCCTGTGAAAAACATTTCAAAAACTTGGGATGAGCATAAAAACTCAGTAAGGGATACACAAAGAATAAAAACTGTTAGTTTATCAAAACAAATAGTAAACCATGTATACTTTATCAAGGTAATACTTTTCACCTTTATGAAGTAGTAAAACTCTTCACTGAATAAAAAATCATTACTTACCTTTTTTTAACCAAATTATTACCATAAAACCCATATAAATAACACATAACATATATAAAGGTAACTTGGGACATAAACATACTTAAGTGGAATAACCATACGGTCGACTTCCACAAATATCACTTAATGGAATAGCCATACGGCCAATTTCTATACATACTTAATGGAATAGCCATACGGCCGACATCCATACCCAATGCATTAGAGGTTATAATGTAACCACCCATCCTGGTATTCACGGCACCACCCGTCATATGGTTTATAACGTAACAACCCGTTAAAATGTCCAAGTACCAAAATCATAAAACATAAAACCAATATAAAGGAATGATAACATTTACACATTTCAATCACAATATATCATAAATATATTGACATAATAGAATCCTTTTTCAAAACCATTTTCAATACCAAAATACATAAAAGAGTATATGGTATTTATTTGTTCGTTTTAAAAAAAAGGTATGGCTTGTAGAGGAAGACGAAACTCAAATAACAGTCACGACGGTGAAGAAGTCATTGTCGCCGCATACGTACAACAAAAAAATTCCCTTTTGTCGTTTAGTAAATGCTTCGTATAAAAAGACTCCTTTTGAATAAACATAAAAGTCAAAGGGTTTTATACACCGTATAAAAGAAAGTTGTGTATAAAATATGCCTCAATGAAAGGAGATTGAGACGATGTCCCATACCTCGTATCCGACTTGACCCGACCGTTCTTTAATCTCCTGAATAATAAACTTGAGTTAATATCTAATTGCTTATGAATCTTTTTCAAGTTCATTATTCCTTTTATACCATGTTATTAACATCATGTAATCAGTTAAGTTAATAATGTTCATTTTGTCGGTATTTGGTTCTTAAGTCAAAAATAGACTTCTTACACTTACATGTTGTTAATTTGGACATAGGTTCGTTATATACAGAATGATATTAATGATTTGGATAACATATATATCATATATATTCATCATATACATGTATTTATAATATTACATCACATTTAGAGGTAAGAAATGAAATGCACCGTTCATGGAGACGGTAAGCCGTACGTACGCATGAACGCTACTTCCATTTCTATTTCATATTTTCTGGAATGGAATCATAATGATATAAGAGTATAATATAATTCCAGTATAATAACATATATAATATCATTAACTTTATCCTTTACACATCCCACATATGGTATTAACGAATCAAATCACTTTCAGGGGGCGGTAGTCCGCACTTCCTAAAATGAAGATATCGTGTTTCCCCATAATGGAAACCATAAAGGTATGCCCAAAATGAAAAAAACAGAAGCTTAAGGAAAACATAAAAATATTATATATCATATATAAAAATAGTGACATCATAATGGCCACCTTTGAAGGTGTTAAATGAGTATTGAACAATCATCGTTTCGGGAGGCAGAATTTCGCCATCCACGGAAACCGTATGTTCTTTAACCATTTGATGTAGTTTTTTGAGAGTGTAGCGCAAATAAATATTATAACAGCATCCTTGTATATTGAAGATACTGGTGTTGTTACAAAATAAGTAAATAAAAAGAGTTTAGGGGGTTGGAGAAGCAAAATAAATCAAATGAACATGAGAGAATGAATTACCTTTAAAAGTGTAACTCCTTTTGATTTGAGCCTAAAGGCTTCCTTTGAAAGGATTATTCCCAAAGGGAATCCTCTAGGATTAGGAGAGGGATGTGGAGAGAGTAAATGGGCAGGGTTTGGCCGAGCCAAAGGCTTGAGGAGTGTGTGAAATGAGGTAGAGGTGGGGGCCTTTTATAAGAGGAGAGGAGGGGCACTTTTGGAAAGTAAAGAAATATTACTTTATTTGAAAATATGTTTCAGTTATAAAAGGTCCCACATTGATATAATTCGTGTATAAGGTGATAAGGGTTCTAAATCCACACATCCAATTGGTTTTGGCCATGTGTAGTTCATAGATTTTACATTGTCTTTCCATTTTATTTAAATTGTCAAATAATGATGTCATCGCTGCATCATTATTATGTCATAAATAATTTAATTTATTTAATGTATAAAAACCATAAAAAAACTACTATGATGTAGGAAATATTTTTATCTTTCCAATGGATATTTATAATCAAATATCTGATCTTTATAACCCCATGTAAAAATTGTTTTCGTAAAACATATTATGTTTGTGTCATTTTTACTTTTACATTAAATAAAAAGTTATTTATGTCATTTCCCAACCAAAGTGGATCCATGGGGTCCCCAAGTTGACCCATGGATTGTATGGGTCGGAAATGACACAACCAATAAGGTTGGGACATATGTCTAGGTCATTTCATATTATTAAAGCATTATTTATACCTTAAACTACACTAATTACCACTATTCGCAATTAAAAACTTAATAAGTTACTATTCACCAAAAAAATATTTTAATCCCATTGAACCACATTTTACTTCTTAATGACAACCATGTATGTAGGATTTTCAAAATTCAATACACATTAGTTTCAAACTTTCATTTAACTGAAAAATCAGTTTGCTTGATTACCACTTAGTGGTTTCACTATTCATCAAAAATTGAAGTTTTTCAGAAAATTACCAAAAAATCACCCTAAGCTATATTTGATATTCCGAATTCAAAAATGAAGTCTATTTTACAAAATTAAAAACATATAAGTCACATTAATTAATTTAATAATTAATTCCCGATGCCAGAGCAAATAGCGTGTTTTTACAAAACAATAAGTATCAAATGATTGACACCAGTTTAAGTCTAATTTCAAAGTGAAATTGATTCCAATGACCACCATTGGTTAAAATGGTAAAAATATATTCTAATTTCACTTCAAAACCAATTCAAAACATAATATAATCATATAAATAAATTAGATTAAAAAGCAGTTTTGATGTAAAATGCAGTATTTTTCACTATTCATTAAAAAAATGAACATTGTCAGAAAAATAACAAAAATTCACACAAGGTAAATTTTGATGTCCCAATCATAAATAATAAGTTTATTTTGACAAACATAGTTTATAAAATTGTCAAAATATAGATTCAAAAATGGTTTGCCATCAAAAGGCAGTAAAACAATCTTTTATAAATATTAGTGTATTCCATGCATAAGATTGTATTTATTTTCATTTTAAGCCTCTATAACACTATCTTAATCATTAATAGACATAGATAAAAATATCTATTATTCATTACTTACTTGGGATGTTACATTTTGTTATGAGTTGTTGATGATATAGAAGTATAAAACATTTTAAAATTTAAAATTATTTTCATAATAATGTATGAAAAATATATTTTTTAAAAGGTATTACAATTATCTATTCTAATTGGGGGTGGTGAATATTTGATTAAGGAATTAATTGATCACCTTAGATATTATAAAACTATTTAAAATTCTCACTAATCCTCGAACAATATAGTGGAGTGGTTTTTTAAGGGGATGAATCATACCATATTAAACATGATTCTATAAATTATGAATAACTGTAACCATTATATTTCATTCTAGGTACATTCTTTAGAAACCACTACATTAATACTTAAACAATAACATCACAATGTATTTATACATAAATATTACATCTATTTTGATGGATATCCAATACATAACAATACGATCGATGCCAAAACCATAAAGGTTTAGTGTATCTATATAATTAATATAAAATAATCTTATTATATGAAATATATTAAACATATCCCATAAATATATTCCATAATATAATTATTTATATGTATTCCTAATTAAAAAATTTCTTCACATCCTTAGGAAAACAAATATAAGAAAAGGGTGATATCAGAATATCAATAAAGGGAAACTTGGGAGATATCAATAAATGAACATATGGAGTCATAAGATAAGAATTAGGGAATGATAACATGACTATAGATTGGAAATATAAAACCCAATATGATATATATCATATACATGAATTATGGAATAACAAATTAGCATTTCAGAGGACATAAATCATAATAATGGGAACTCTTCATAACTCCTTCATAAACCATGACATCAAGTCATAAATCTTTGTAGAACCATAAAAATTATAAAAAACTTTTAATATGTCATGGTTAACTACCAAGACTCTATATCAACCATAAACACTTATTTCCCAAAGTGGATCAAGCTCATAGACTTGTTTTCTAGTATAGATTAATCACTTCAATTTGTTTCTCATAATTGATCAAGCACATTGACTTTTTTCCATCACTATATCATGTGATATAACACTTTTCCCAATTAATTGGAGGTAGATACACGACCCAAACATCACATAATTAAAACCATTCATATGTGTTCTATAGAATCATAAAACATTCATCATAACAAAACCCATGAAAATAAAAGTGTTTAATAAACACTTTATCAATGCATAACCCATTGAAACAGTTTTCATAAACATTTTTCATCACAATTATAATCCTTATAGAGAAAGAATAAGGTTGGTATCCAGGGATAATAAACCCAATAAAGAAAAATTAGAATCAAGGAATGTTATAGTGTATGAATAAAATTATCATTGAAATATCACTAAAAGTTTAATGAAGAAAATATACTTTTAAATCTAAAAAGATATTTTACAAATCTAAAAACCACTAACATAATAAATAAAACTTTTTCCTTTAAAATAAGCTTGAGAAATTATAAATTAATCTTAAAATTATTGAGGAATTGTGATTCCCAGAACCTAGAATCCCAGTGTGGGTGCATTATTTATAACATTAGAAACTTTACAAGGAAAAAATCCTAATGGAATGATTAGTTTAACATTTTTGGACAACCATATTACCTACATGAACCTTATCTTGCTGTTAAAAATATAAAATAAAACATATGAAATCTTTTTAGAAGTCCATTTTACTCCTATACTAACAATGCATATCAGTCATAATATACATCTTGGCATCCTGGAAAAAATAAAATATAAGAAATTGGTGGGCTTAGATGGTCGATAAGGGTATGTATATAATGGAAGATATCATAAATAAGCATAAACATTATGGAAAGGTAAATAACGAAAACCCAATACATTTAAATATATTTTTCAGAATAATATGGAAAGAATAAATAATACTATACAAAATAATCACATGATATATAAAATTAACCTTGGCTATTTTATTAGTTGAATAATCACATAGAATATCAATAACTAATTTCATAATGAAGGAATGCATAATGCAAGAAATCTAAATCATACCATCTGAGATTTAACCACGAAAACATACATTAATGTTTAAAAATATGGTCTAGTTTTTCTCATGAGACCTACCAATGAATCGAGGGGAAATAGTGGTCTCCACTCAAAACTTTTAAGTCCAATATATTCCTCATATGAAACGGGTTGAACATAACCAACATAAATATTCATATTGAAACTAGCATATAAAATGTTAATAGATTATCCATAAACCCTAAATGCTATCACAATAGCGGATCCACGATCAAAAATATCATAAACCCTTCAATAAAATAAGATAAATGGTATCATAAGAGATAAAACACAATCCAAAATAAAATCCAACAGAGGATGTTGACATAGATTAAAATACACTATCAAAATAATTAAGATGCTCTTTAGAAAAATACCCTTTTTTACTTTGAAATAATTTATTTGAAATCTGCTCATTTATAAAAGATGAAATTAAAAACTATATATTATTTAATCAAATTATCCCACACAAATTTGAAATATTTTAGATAAATTTTAAAATTAACATTTTAAATTATTCATGTCCTTATAAATAAATCTATAAAACCCATTTTGAAAATATGGACATGAATGAGAAAAATTTAGAAGAATGAATTATAGAAAAATTAGGAAATATGTTTTTTATAAAAAATAACTTCAATAAAAACTTAACAAGACTAATTTTGAAAACAATTTAAAGAATCATGTACATGGATGATAAATATGCCCCAGTAAATACTTATGTATAAACAATATCAGATAATAATATAATTGAAAAATTAACCCTTACCTTAGGTTTAATTCCAAATATCCATATAAGAAAACATGTATAGTGGTTATAAAAATATTATTAAATTGTTCTAGAATCATAATAATATTTATGATATCTTATATTATTCATTTATGACTTTATATTACCCATTAATTAACAATTACAAGTGAATGCAAATTTTCGGGTAATGACCTCTTTGTTTATTATACGTGTTTTGACTCGTTATTATTGATCCTATTACTTAGATCATGATTTAAATACTTAAATAATATAAAAAATGATTTATATATCATATATATTTAATATATATATATATAATAGATATATGAATTGGAATACACTATTCCCAGAGATGGTAGGTCCTACGTACGCAAGAAGATTGTTTCCGTTTTCTTATCATATTGAATTGAAGAAAGTAAATGAAATATATGTATATATATATTGATCATTGAAGTATAATTATTATGTTATATAACTAATATTTATACATTATATACATTTTTATAATCATTATTTAATGGTTAATATGGAAGATTAATCTCACCGCGTTTTGGAGACGGAAGGTCGTACGTATGCTTGAGTGACAATATCATTTTATTATTGGTAAAATGGTAAGTAATTGGACTGGTTTTAATTTAAAAAAATAAATATCATGTCATATTAATTATTTATATCCATTATAACCATCCGTATACCCATCCAACTAATGCGGGGATGGAAAACATATTACACCACAATGTGGAGAAGGTAAGTCATTTGTAATCACACATGTTGATATTGTTTTTTGTAGGATTGGTAAAAAGATAAATATGGATGTCAAATAATCATAATAACATATATAAATATATATATGATAATGTATTTATTACTTTATTATTCAAACAATATAGGAAGAGGATGTGTAGGAATAAATAATTTTGAAGTAGTTCGTAAATATGATTACCTCTTTTGTAGCAAACCTCCTTTGGATCTCCTCTTAGGGAAACTAGGGTTGTTCTTTTAAGAATCAAATAACCTATAATATGTTTCTAGGAAAGTTGATAAGGAAAATGGTCAGGTTTTGGTCAAAAAATAAGGCTCAAAGTGGTGTGAGGAAGTGAGGGAGAAGGTTCCCTTTTATAATTGGGGTGATGAGAACTTCTGGAAATACTCAAAATATTAAAATAAATTAAGAATATTTGAGATCCAAATACTTACAAATTTCCCATAATTGAAAATTAGAAGAAATGTTAGACTATATACTTTCCCCTTGTTATTATTTATCAATTTTTATTTTTAAATTATTTAATAATAAACTAATTCAACAAGATATCATTATAGTCAAATGTGATACTATTCTTTTAATTTTTCTTTAAATACATCATGATTAATTGGAAAATCTAATATAATGATTTAATATATATATAATTACCTTATATATCTATTAAATTTTTTAAACACATTAAACCATCAAAATTTATCAAAATTAATATTTTAATTTCTATTATTTTGATTTTTTGTTAATTAAATAAATACTTTTAAATGCCGATTTTGACAATATTCATTATTTTTTCTTATAAAAAAACCACACCAACATGATAAATTCGATCCAAGACTTAATAAAAATTAATAATATGTATAATTCATCAATACAATTCTTGGATGAGATTAACTCACTGAAATTATATTTATATTAATATTATTAATATCTTTTATTTGATTCTTGCATTATTTAAAAAATTACTACATCATCATTGTGTCACCATTTAAGTTAATTATTTTATAATTAAAAATTAAAAATAAATTATCAGGATGTATATAATTATTTTATCTCTCAAATTACTATTTATATTAGAATTTATCTATTTTATAAGCCTATAATAAAAATTGTGTAGTTATTATATATGTGAGTATGACATTTTTAATTTATCTTTAAATAAAATTTTGTAAATGTAAAATTCTTACCCAAGTGGCATAAAAAGGTAATAATATCATTCTAAGGTTTATTTCTGCCGAAACCCACTCATTCAATGAAATTATTAAAATTATTATTATAACTTTAAAATATTATAAAATTATTTTCTTCCTTTAATTATTCAATTTACACATAATCATGGTAAATAAAATATATAAGTTACTATTAACCAAAAATTATTTTTATCTGATAAGAAAAGAAATTATATTGGTTACAACAATTTATTTCCATTTTTCTATATTAAATTCACAAAAGTGGCTAAATTAAGGTTAATGCTAATCCCATAGATGTGGAGAGAATGTGAGATAAAGTAAAAATATTCAAAAGTTCAAAATGTTTATATATCCATCTCAATATAAAAATATTAAAATTACCCAAATTGGATTAATGTATGTATAATTGATCAATTTTTACCTGAAAACCCAATTTAAATCTAATTTAACATTAATAATTATTTAAATGAAAAGGTTGTTTTTAACTACAATGTAGTATTTCTCACTATTCATCAAGAAATGAAACTTCTCATGATAAATACCTAATATTCACCCGAATCTAATTTATATATTCAATATTCAAAAAAAGTTTATTTTGTTAAATTAATAATATAAAGGTGTAACAATTTGGATTTAAAATAGGTTCGTTATTAAAATGCAGTAAAACTTGATTTTAAATGTAATGCAAGCTAACTCAGTTTTGGGTGTAGTGTGAACATAACATTATGTAGAAAGTATGATAAAAAAATTATTCTAAAAAGAAAATATTGAAAAGTATTGTGTTGTTACATTCTCCCACTTTTAATAAATTATGTCCTCACAATTTTCAAATTTGGGTTTGGTAACCAAGGTTCGACTATTCAAAATTACCTTATTGAAATCCCACATAGGAACAAGGGTTAATAAAAGATCTTCTTTAAAAAAATAAATGTAAGTATAAAGGTCACTAGATAAAATAATTACTAGGTTTTCATATAGGAATGCTTGGAAATGGAAGATAAATCTAACCATAATGTTGTGATGGAGAGTGATAGAGAACCTAATTTAGAGAAGGTTACCAACCATAAAGACATAAATCCATAATGATCTAAAAGACCATTTTAATCATTGGAAAATAAGGTTTTAGAATAAAAATTTTGTTTCAAAATCCTTTTCCTAATGTTGAGGGATTCTTTTACTATTTAGATAATCAATTGAGAAAATATACTTACTTGATTTTATTCAATGTCACAGGAATAATCTTATCCTTTAGTTATGCATTGATTTATTTTAACTTCATTTCATACACCTGAAAATGTATATTAAAGATGAATTTTAATGCCTAAATCACTTTTAATGAATCATAGAGTCCATATATAATTCGTTCTTCCTTGTACTGAAACCAAAAAGGATAACAGAGAATATCCAATAAATCATAAATAAACCTCAAACAATAATATCCAATGTTCAAATTAATCCACCCCAACCGTAGGAGTTATCCAAAATACATTTTTCCAAAATTCCAATCCAAATAGGTCTCTAAATTTTATAAATACAATATATTCTCTAAAAAATGTAATGTTACTATTATTTTCACTTACCTTTATCACTATAAAAACCTTAATGAAACCATCTGTGCTTCCAAATCCAAGATGAAGATATGCTTCATTGCAATACTTATATTTTTCATGATTCTTATAACCAGAGCACCATTAATGAAATAATTATTGAATCCAAATATGCATGACATTTAATCCATATATATCATTATTAAACCCTTTACTACACTTCATCATCTTATTCCTTAATAAATCCTTCATTTAATTTTCCATTGTAGTCTCTCCATCATCAGAAGTATAATCATTACTTTTATAACCTTGTAGATTCTAACCATTGACCAAACCTCAAAGAATAGAATGATAAACACTAGTCATAGTGATATATTCATTAATAATCATTCATAAGATCTATAAATGATAGAATATTATTCTCCATCAATAAATCTAATGTATTATTCTAGTTTATCCATTACCAATTCTAAAGTATTATATCCTATACGTATATTTATCCTAAAATTCATGAATATGGTTATGTTTTCTAATATTATATTTCTAAATATAGTTTCCACGGTTGATACTAAACATCCTATAATACCAACTATAATGAACCAACCTCTGAAGCCAAGAGCTAGTGTTTTATTTATTACATTGGAATGTTTACAAGGAAACAAATTCCAAAGGTCTGATCAGTTTATCTATTTTGGAAAAAAAATTACAAACATGAAACTTATCTTATAATTTAAACATAAAATACAAAATACAAAATATCTTTATAATTCTATTTTTCTCAAAGATTAACCCTTCATGTTGGTCATAATACACATCTTAGCTTCCTGGAAAAAATGAAACATAAGAAAGGGGTTGGTTTAGATGCTCAATAAGGGTAAAATTACAATAGAAGCAATCATAAATAAGCATAAACATTATACTAGTTGTATGATAACATGTAATATTAATAAAAAACTTATTATATGATTTCTGACTATAAAATGGAATCTTCGAGAGTGATTTCATTTTCTTTACTTTATGGAAATGTTGAATCGAGGATCCTCTATCCTTCACCATGATTTATTTAATGAGTAAAATTGATAACAAATAGGATTTAGATTTCAAATATGTCTGTTGCTTTTTGGTAGATTTTGTTAAATATTAGACTTCAATTGAACCCAACATTTTGAGAAATAAAACCCTTTATTTTGCGGAATCTTTATCTGGTTCTACAGATCTGATTAAAACTGATTCTTCATGAAACTAAAATATTAGATGGCTAAGGAATAGAGGTTTTGCGGTGGTAGTAGATTCGGTGGCGATGCAATAGTGGATGGACCAATATAAGTTTTCATTACATTGTCGTGTTATCTATTCCAAGGGGGAAAAACCATGGTCCTATACTGATCTTAAGAACAAGTTATCACATTAATGGTATATGAGTAATTGGAAAATAGATTCTCTAAGAAATGGATACTTTCATTTCATTTTCATGTTTAGGGATCCCCTGAGAAATGGCTGGAACATTGGTCATTTTCAACTTAAACACAATATTATTAGATTTTTCCAATGGAATATAAACTTCAATCCATTTAACATCAAACAATCCAATGGTCAGATTTGGGTTTATTTGCATGGGTTGAATTAGGTCTAATGGCATCCCAAGATTTTGAATAACATCGCCTCTTTCCTTGGTACTCTGATTAGGTTGGACCAGAGAACCATGGATGGTGATATTGGTTTTTATACTTGTGTTCTTGTTGATATTAATTTAGGAGTTAAAAGGCATAAATTCATTTCATTTCATTCCAATGGTTGAAATTATAAAATCAATCTTATGTATAATAATGTTCCTTATTTCTATGTGGTATGCAAAATTATAGGACATTCTTTTTCTCATTCTTGTACAATACAAAAAACATTTGTTGTACCTTATAAGGACCATTATTGGAATGAAGTGAATAGGAACAAAAAGACCATGGCTATTTTTATTGAGAAACCAGAAAAAAACAAGAATTTATTTTCTCCTCCTTTGAAAATCCAGAAGGATCCCCATGCTCCTATTTTTTCTACTGTTGAACTTTTTGGCCCCTCCTCTCCCTTGAAGGCTTCTTGGGATGACATTGCATATGAATAGGATAAAAAACTGATTACTTCATTCAAGAATTATCATGTTGGTAGTCTTCCTATCGATTTTGATTGGAAAGAGGACTTTTACATTTTCTGTGAATTCCACACTAATAATTATGTTTTAACTTATAAATTACAAACTAAGATTCTGGATAATATCATCCTCCATGATTTTAAGAAGGAAATTTTTGATCTATGATCATCCCTACAAAGTGAAGAACACTCTGATTTTGTCCATAGGTCTAGATATGATTTAGGAATTAAATAGACTTTTGAAGGGTGTAATCCTTTTCAAAACATGGTCTATAAATCTGATATTGTTTAGTCTATTCCTACTATATATCATGCTTTTAAATAGGTCAAAATTAGTGAATTGGTACCTGTTAGACCTACATCTGGTAGTACGGAAGATGTTGTGGTTATTAGTTCAGATAAACATGATTATTTTGTGGTTATCTCTTCCAAATCTGTTATCTGTAATACAGATTACATCAAGGATAAATTAAATTGTCCTACTGTTATTATTCATAAAAACTCTTACTTGCAATAGAGATAATTCAAGTTGTCTTATTGATTTTAATCAATCAGAAACTTCTCATTGATGTTCAGAAATTTACTCTGTTAGCAGTTATAGGAATTTGGTTTGCTCTATTTCTACCCCTCCTCAACATGAAAATGACCATGTGCATCATATTATATAGGTTCCCTCACCAAAAGAAAATCTTAATGAGGTATCAAAGGGTGAGAAGAATTTTCCTACAATTGACCAGGTTAATACCTTGAAACTAAGTCCATCTACATGTCATCGGAAGGTTAATCAAAGCCCTGATATCAAGGACCTTCTCCAAGATGCCAATACCCCTAAAATGAAGGCTGGGAGACCTCCCAAAGCTAGTAATGTAAAACCTGCTGAACTCAAAAAAGGGATATCCTACTCCTTTCTCAAATTAAAATGAATATTTTATTTTCGAATTTCCAATGGTTGGCTAATAATGACATAATGATATCCCTTAGGCTTTTCATCAGGAATCATAAACCTATCCTCATTGGGAATTCTGAGCCTAAAAGAGTCATTTCTTCAAATATTTATAAACTGGATTATTTAGGCTTTTATTTAGTGGACTACAATATTTGTTTTTCTGAATTCAAGAACCTTTAGTTCTTGGACAATTGTTCGTTGACAGAAATTTATTTGGTGGGTAATAGTGAGTAGTACGTCCCTCGTTCCTTCAAGTTTTATGGTTATCATCACTTATTCTCTTTCGTGTATGCCTTCAACAACTATCAGGATCGAAGGTGGTTATGGATGGATATTAATGTTCTCAACTCTACAATCTCTGGTCCTTAGGTCATTCTTGGTGACTTAAATTCTATAATTTATCTAGATGAGAAGATGGGAGATTTGTCAAATGTTATTTCCTCTAGATAATTCAGATCATGCATTGACTCTAATGGCTTATTGGAGGTAAACTTGGTCTGCTCAAAGTTTACCTGGTACAAGAACATATTAAATATATATGTGGGAAGTTGGATTGGTATAGATTTCATCTATGATGTTTGTCTTGACTTTTGGGTATCTATTTCTTGTATAACTCTTCCAAGGCCAAACTCTAATCATCACCCTATTTAAGTGGATCTTATTTGTAGGGATTCTAGATCTCCCCTTCCTTTTAGATTTAACATGGACTGGGTTAATAATTCTAATTGTTGATTAATCATGGATCAATCTTGGAATTCTGTTAATTAAAAGAATGATGGCATTTCTTGTGTTGTCAATATTAAAAATCATAAAAGTTCTTTGAGAGTTTGGAGTAAAGATCAATTCATCTCTATTGACTATGATATTTCTTCTCTTGAAAATTATTTGTAGAATATTCAAGAGAATAATACCAAGAATAATTTTTGTGATGGTCTTCGAGGGGAATCTGAGATTATTAACAAGCTTAATGGCCTCTTTAACATTAAAGATTCCCTAAAAAGGGATATCTTTTAGGCTAAATAGTTGAAGTATGGTGATAGAAACTCCAAGTTCTTTAACTGTATTCAGAGAATTTGGAAGGTTTCTAAACCTCTTTCTTTGATTAATAATGTTGATCATATTATTGATAATGACGGAGATCTCTCAGATCAAGTTATTTTATATTTCATTGATCTTTTTAATGGTTCCCCTATCCAAAATGATACAGTGGAGGGCATAATACCTAAATTGGTTAATCATAAAGATAATGCCTTTCTCACCTCTGTTCCCTAGAACATTGATATTAAAGAAGCTACTTTCAGTCTCAAATATAAAATATCTCCATGTATGGATGGTTTTGGCAATTATTTCTTTCAAACCTATTGGTATATCATTCAAAATGAGGTTTCTAGACTTGTTATTAATTTTTTCAAGGGTGGTGTTATACCCTAAGGTGTTAGTGATCATTTCCTTTCTCTTATACCTAAAGTGGAAAACGCCAATGAAATTCATTTTTTCATGATAGTTTCATTGGTCAATACTATTTACA
This sequence comes from Viscum album, assembly GCA_963277665.1. NCBI lineage: Eukaryota > Viridiplantae > Streptophyta > Magnoliopsida > Santalales > Viscaceae > Viscum > Viscum album. Next base: position 404,123,973 of record OY728130.1, read on the forward strand.
AAATCATTTGGAAAATCTTGGCCATAAGATTGACATCAATTTCTAGCAATATTGTCTCCTTTAATTAGTTTGGTTTTATCAAAGAGAGATGTATTCAGGATTGTCTTATTACTACTTCTAAATGTGTGAATTTACTCAATAAATATTCCAGAGGTGAAAACAGTTCTATTAATATTGATGTTAGGAAGGCCTTTGACACCATGGATTGGGGATTAATTTTCAATGTCCTTTATAATTCAAGTTTGATAACACTTCTATTTCTTGGGTCAAGTCCATTCTTACTCTGCTCATATTTAGATTCTTATTAATGGATCACACAAGGGGTATTTTACTTGTTCTAGAACGGTTAGACAAGGTGATTCTCTTTATGCTATCATTTTCTCCATTGTAGAGGATTATCTTAGCATACTCTTATCTATTATGGCCAGAAGCGGGAAAATAAAAGATATCAATGTGGTCATAGGGATTCATGCTCCTACCCACTTATTATATGCTTATGACATTATTCTCTTCACTATAGGGGACTATAGGAACATTAAAAATATGAAAAGGAATCTTTTTCACAATAATTCTATCTCTAACAAAGAGATTAGTTGGGACAAGTCCTTTGTTTATTTTCGAAAAAAACATATTGTCTCATGGAAGAATGATATTGTTCGGGTGTTGGTAATTCATGAAGGGTTCATTCCATTCAAATACATTGGGGTTCCATTGTTTTGGGAAAGACCAAAAGCCTGTTATTTCTTCGAGATCATTACCAATATTTGAAGGTAGTTTTCTACTTGGAATGGAAAGTCTATCTATGGATGGTTGGGTTTGTTTGGTTAAATATGTCATTATCTCTATACTTTTTTACTCCTTTATGGGGTACAAATGGCCTATATCATTGATTAAAAACATCAATGTGTCTCTCAAAAACATCATTTGGAGTGGAAACATCATGGAAAGAAGGTTGGAAATGGTTTCATGGAATTATTTTTGTAAGCCTTATGATACAGAGGGTTTGGAAATTAAAAATCATTTACTTTATAATGTTTCCCTACAAGACTCTCTTATTTAAAAACTCTTTAATAGCAATTCTGGGGCACATAATTTTCTTCAGAAAAAATTTCTGAATCTTCTAAAAAATGGTGTTTTTAATCATCATGATTCATCTTTTTGGCCACCCTTTAAGTTCATCTTTTATTCAATTTCTTCTCACTACAGATTCCTTATTTTGAAAGATTTATCCATTAGCTTTTGGAAAGATAATTGGATGGTTAACCCCCTTATTGAATTTGTTTCATATGAAAATAATTTTGATCTAGATATTCCTATCAAGGATCAGCTTGATAACTTTTAGGGTCTTCTAAGTCTTGTTTTGAACATTGTTAATATATATTATTTCTCTAACAGAAAGGATTTTTTGGCCTGGGAACCTGTGACTAATGGTATGATTTCAAAAAAAACATTATTACAGGATGTCTTTTTTCTGTAGCTATGATTCTATTTTGGATGAAAGACTTGTATAGAAATATTATTAGGCCCTATTGCTCTATTTTTGTGTGAATAATTGCTCAGAGAAAAATTCATACTGATTCTTACCTTCAGATTTGTGGAATCTCTTTATGTTCTACTTTTGTTCATTTTCATCAGCATAGAGAGGATGTTGCTCACCTATTTCCTTGTTGTGTTACTTATGCCTATATGGGGAAATAATTTTTAGACATATTTGATGTTTCTATCCCAAATATGGTCTCTATCAGGGATTTTCTTCAGACTTGGAATTTGCTTCCACTTTCACCCCAATTGAAGGATCATTTTTAGGTAGCTGCTTCAGATTTTCTGCATTATATCTGGTCTGTTTGGAATCCAATCCTCTATGGTGGTCAATAATTCTCTGTCAATGCTGATTTCTAAAGAATTCTTATTGCTATTCCTGAGGAAAGATTACACAGGAAGAACTTATGCTTTAATTCAATTCATGATTTCTCATTTCTTACTCGAATTGGTATCAAAGGTACTTTCAGGCCTCTGTATGGTACTTTTGTGTTCTTAGGGAATAATCCTATTGTTGGATGGATTATGGTTAAGTCTGATGGTGCCTCAAGGGGTAATCCTGATCCCTCTAGACATGGTGTAATTTTCATGGATCACTAAGGGAAGGTTATGGGTTGCTTTCATGGTTTTTTTGGTATAGCCTCTACAATTGAAGATGAAATTCTTAGTATAATTATTGGAGTGGAGAAATCTATGAATCATGGATGGGACAATATTTGGCCAGAAAGTGATTCTTATTTTATTTTTTCCTCTATCAGAATGGCTTATTATCATTTATCTTAGAAGATTACTAATAGATGGATTAGCTTCTTCGATTCTCTTCTCATCATGAATCATATCATCACCCACACTTATAGAGAATCTATCTCAATTGCGGATAGAATTACTGATAATGGACTCGGTGGTGCTGATTGCAATTGGTATGATCATCCCTCATAAGACCTTTTACCCCTTCTTAAGAGGGATTTTGATAGATCTCTGTTTTTCAAGATTATGCATGTTGGGTTTTAATTTTAATTAAAGGAACCTTTATTTTCATAGAAAGGTTTCATCTTTCAAAAAAACATGAAATATTAAAAACTAATCTCATAATTATGGAATGTATAATGTGGGATATCTAAAACAGATCATCAAGGCTTCGGCCAAGACATCATATAATAATGGGTAAAACTCTGGTCTTGTTTCCCTCATGAGACCTGTCAATGTATCGAGGGGCTATAGTGGGGCCCACCCAACACATAATAAGTCCATTGCATTCCTTGTATGAAAAGGGTGAAACATAACAAATATAAATATTTGTATTAAAATAAGCATACAGAATATTAATAAATTAACCATAAACAATGGATGGTATCAAAATGAAAACTCCAGAATCAAACATATCATAAATCCATCAAAATAATATAGTAAATGGTATCATAATAGATAAAACTCAATAAAATATAATATCCAATATAGCATTTTGACATAAATGAAAATAATCTAACAAAATTATTAAAAATTACTTGAGAAAAATATCCATTTTTACTTTGAAATCATTTATTCAAAATTTGATCACTTATAAAATAATACATTTAAAAAATTGTATTTTTAATCAAAGTTTCCCATAACACTTTGAAACATTTAAGAGAAATTCAGAAATTAATATTTTAAAATATCTTGGTCCTTAGAAATATGTCTAAAAAATTAATTTTGAAAACATGGATATGGATATTAATGATTTAGAAGAATAAATCTAAGAAACATTTAAAATCATGTATTAGTTAAATAATCTACTTCGAAAAAACATAAAAATAATCATTTTGAAAATATTTTTAAGAAAAAAGTACATGGATGATAAATATTTCCTTGAAAATACTTACATATAGACAATATTATATAATAATGATAATGTGAAATTAACCCCTTCCTTAGGTCCGATCCCCTCTGTATGAATACAAAAAATATTGTATATTGGTTTAAAAAAATATTATAATCTTGTTTCATAATCATAACAATATTATGATATCTTATATTATTCATTTATGATATCATATTACCTTGTTATTAAAAATTACAAGTTAAATAGACATTTCACGTAGTGACTACTTTATTTACTTATATGTTTCAACTTGTTATTCTTGATCCTATTACTTAGATCGTGATTTAATTTCTTACATAATTTCAAACAAGAATTATATATCATATATATTCTGTATATAAATATATATACAGTATAGATATATGAAATAGAATACACCATTTATGGAGACGGTATGTCATACGTTCACATGAATGTTATTTCTATTTTCCGATCATATTGAATGATATAAATTAAATGAAATAAACGTATATATATTATTAAAGTATAATTATTATTTAATATATGCCATATTTATTAATTATAAACATTTTTATAATCATTATTTAATGGTTAATGTGGAAGATGAATCTCATCGCGCTGTGGAGATGATAAGCCAAACGTACTGATCCGGCCGGTGGTTGTCACGACCCTCAAAATAATATTTATTAACCTAAACTAGTAAAACATTGGGGTTTAGAACCCAAATAAAAGCAGATGACTGGTCCTAATTACTTTTCTATAAATCCCACTATTGTCCGCAATGGGAGTGGTTATAAAATTTTTTTAAAATTTTTTTACCCTTTATATATTTTTTATGTTTTTATAATGTTGTAAATTAACACCACATTCTTTTGTATTTTATTCTAAACTATGATTAAATAATAATTTTTTTGAAAATAGTAAGTAATAAAAATATATAATGCTGATAGATGAACAAATATAATGAAACGCCTGACGAAAAATCTATTCTACTGGTTTTAAAAAATACTTTTCACAGGTATGATTGAAAGCGATACCACTCAGAAAGACTAAATTTTTCCCCTTTCCCGGAGATAATTCACTTAATTTGGACATTCTTGGAGTTCGCCACTCCATGAAAGTTCAACTGCCAGATTCAAATTTGAAAATGAAAACTCAACAAACTCATCATAATTACTAAATTTATAAGAATTAAAAGTTTTAGAAATAGTTTCTACAGTCATTTTCACCGAATGATTGTGGAGTTTAAAATCAAATTCTAGAGGAAATATTTTGTTAAATGATTTAAAAATTGATCTTTCCGATCAATTTTGAACACATTAAAATGATATGTGAAAATGATGATAAAAAATAACCAGTAAAACTTTAAATTCTCTGAAATAAAATATTTATCTAACTATCATGTTCAAATTTGAAAAAAAGAATCATTTTATTACAATATAAAGAATTAAAAAAATAGAAGAGAGAGAGGAATCCCCTATGAATACTATGATGTTACACTACTGGTTCTCACATATCCAGGATGAGGTTCTCCAAAGTTATCTAGGATCTTCTCTTCTCTTTCTCTGAGAGATGAATCATGAGTTTTGAGTGAAAGTGAGTTATTAGAATTATCCCCACCCCCATGTGTTACCACTCCTCTTCCTTTTAATCTTATTTTCATCCTCTGGTTTGTCACCAATTTTTTCCACCGATAAAGCCATGTAATTTTCAATTCAACCTCACACATGTGTTGTATGGTAAATGACACATCGTTTGAGAAAATATAATGTAACTAACTTCACATGGGTTAGTTGAATGAACTGGAATATATTTTTGTCTCCTAAATATACCTGCATAGAAAAGAAAAACATATCAAAGTTACAACTGTTAAAACACGATAATTAAAAATTTATTATTATTAAAGTTAAATTACTTACTTAAAAGTAATTATTTATTTCAATATAACATAATTGAATATTTATGTTATTTAATATAAAAATTAAATAAAAAATTAATGATTATAGTTATTATTTTATTTCCCTTATAAAATTATTTGAGGATTATAAAATACTATTATTCAATAAAGTTATTTAATTTACATATAGATTAAATTATTATGATTAATATTTAATATATAATAATTATATTAATTAAATATTTTTAGTAATTAGTTATACAACTTTATTATGTTGTTAAATTAGATTATTAATAAGTTAATTTAATTAATTATTTTTTTATTATTATAATTATAATTATGTTATTTAAAATTTCAAATCATAATTGATATATTAATGTATTCATTTAAATTTATTTATTTAGATTATTTTATCTTAATTTGATTTATAATTGTTATTTATTTATTAATTTTTATTTTTAATGGTTTTTAATTTCAATTTAATATAATTTTTCTTATTATGATTTTTTAATTTTATTTTATTTTTCGTTAAACTCTGTCCCCCTACCCTAATATCTTCCACACTACGCCACAATGGGTGGGGGTCATTCCCCAAGAAATAGGTCTGGTGCTGCAAGCCTTCCCTATGGTGGCACTAGATTCACACCACTATAGCAAATCCAAACCTACAGTGTGATAGATAGGAGGGTGAGGCAACGAAAACTCATGATGAAGGTAGTAGGGGTGACAGTGTGACAAATCGTGATAGGATCAGCTTCCAGAAATGCTCTAGTGTCAAAGAAGTTGGAGACTTCAGGAGGTGTGATGAAGTGAGTCCTAGGGGTACGGGATACTCCACAACTATCTGTGAGCTTTACAATAAAGACTTTGGGTATCCCCCAGTGGCAGTGCTTTTCTTCTTCAGCATAAAAGTGGCTTTGCCTTCTTCAATCCTAATGGCTTATAGAGGTGTGTTCCCCTTCAATAGCATATCAATGTGGTGGTTAGATCTCCTCGTGAAAACATAGATTTCATTTCTCCAATCGTAGTGGTGAAGAATGAAAAGATGCTATTGTAAATCATATCTAATGGTTTTGAAAATTCTGATGATTTGATGAAATTTATGGGTTGAATCTGTATTTCGAGTCTAGTGTTTTTAGGTCGGTAGGTTGGGAATAGAGGGGAATGTTTCAGTGTGTCATTTTGCAAAATTTTGGTATGAGGGTGAAGGGAAATGTTAGTGAGACCGATGAAAGTTGATGGTGTCAGTAGCATGATCAATTGGGTGAACTGTCAGTAGCAGGGGATCGAGGCGTTGGTGAGGGGAAAAAATCATCTCAAGTTTACTATTGAACCTGAGGGTTAGGTTGGCCAATGGATGGTCGCCATATCAAGAAATTTCTAGTGGACGTGGCAGCCATCCATTGGCCAAAACCCAACCTGAGGGTCATGTTGGGCACCCCAACCTGAGATAATGTATATCTGTCTGTGAGATGCGAGTAAAGGAAAAAGTGGGTCTGTCGACAATAGGAGGTCTATCGGTTTGTGTATGGGAAATCATGAGAGACTGTCACTATCAATATAAAATGAATTTAGTCAGTGACTTAGTAAAACATTAACTAGAAAAAACAAATAAATTAATTAAAAAAATAAAATAATTAAAACAATTTTGAAATAAGAAAAATTAAAAACGTAACATACTCTAAAATTTAACTAATTTATTTATAACATAAAACCAAAACAAAAAAACCTAACTATGCAGTACACTGAACTAAAATAAATATAGGTGATTTAAAACAATATATTAAAATACTTTAAACATGATAATTTATAATAAAATAAATAGAGTGTATGATGTGGTTTGTACACAAATGTGCATTTGTGACTCATTGAGTCACTGATAGTGACAAAGTGATAGTGGGTTGAGCTACCGATGCAGTGTAAGTGAGGCACTGTGTTGGTGACTTATAATTTAAAGTGTATACAGAAAATTAAGACATTAGGAAAATTTAAGACTTAAAAATATAAATTAAGTAAAATAAATAACTAGCTGAATACATAAAATTATAGAGACATTATTTTATCAAATTAGATCTTAAATTCTTAACTTATATTAAAAAATAAGAAAATTATTAAACTAAATAATTCATAAAGTTAATTTCACATTAATCAATATAATCTAAAAGATAAAGTGTAAAATTAAGAACTATATTAATTAAATGAAAATAAAATGTTTAAATGTTTAACTAGTAAAAAAAATTTATTATTAGAATGTGAAGCAGATTAATAACACAGAACTAATTAAAAAAGTATTAGTCTAGAAAATTTAATAAGAATATATTAACTATTTTATTGACTAAAAACAAATAATTAAATATAAATATTGATAAATTAATAAATTTAATTATAAAAATTCAAAAGTGCATATATTTAGTAAAAAATGTGAAATAAGATAATAAATTAATTTAAAATATAATAAAAAGATGTGGCAAACTGTGTGTTTTTAGAGCCACATCATGTACGCACGAGCGATGATATCATTCCCTTATTAGTAAAAGGGTAAGGAATTGGATGGTATATTAAACATAAAGAATGAATATCATGGAATATTAATTATTTATATCAATTATATCCATAATTTTACCCATCCAACAAAAGTAGTGAGGAATAATAGATTACACTACAACATGGAGATTGTAGGTTGTACGTACACACACATGATGATATTGTTTTTCAATGGATGGTTAAAAAGAAGAATATGGTTTAAAAATAATCATAATAACATTTCACAATATAGATTGTACAATAGTTATTCCTTTAGTATGGAAATAACATAGTAATAGAATGTATAAGAAAAACTAAGTTTGAAGTATTAGTAAATAGGATTACCTATTCTTTAATGAACATCCATTGGATGTCCTCTTAGGGACACTTGGGTTCGAATTTTTAGAATACCAGAACATCTAAGATGTGTGTAAGGAAGTTTCAAATGGAAATGCATATGGTTTGGTTGATCAAGATGTCTTAATGTGGTGTGAAGAAGTGAGGAAGAAGGTGCCCTTTTAGAATTGAGGTGGTGGTCACTTTTGGATATCCTTTAAATATTAAAATAAAATAAGACTATTCTATATAGAAATACTTAAAAATAGCATAGAAATGAAAAGTAGAAGAAATTTTGGACCATATCTTATCTCCATGTGATTATTTATCATTTTATTATTTTTATATTATTTAATAATAAATTTATTCCATAAGATATCATTGTTGTCAAATTTGATATTATTCATTTAATTTGACATCAAATACCTCAAGTGAAAGTGTAAAATATAATACAATACTTTAACAAATCTATAATATACATTATAGATCTAGTAAATTTAATAGACACATGAAATAATCAAAATATATCAGAATTAATATTTTTAATATCATTTATTTTGTTTTTCTGTTAATTAAATAAATAATCTTTTAGCATTTAAGAAGAATTTCAGGTAAGTTTATAATTTATACGGATTTAAAATGAAATAATATAATGAATTTAATCTAGTTTTTATCAAAATATACATTTATATTCATTCATATATTTTTTTTCTCAACATGTGGACACAAAAAAAATTTATTAAAAACAAAGAGAGTGATATTTTGTAACTATCTTTGACTTAATTAATATATAATTCATTTTAATAAAAAAGTGTCCATTAAACAAAAAAAATAGATATTAATGTGATAAGGGTCGAATCTTATTCATCCCAAAACATTTTAACAAGTTTTTGTTATTTTTCTGATCATAATCATTTTGTTTTAACCCTTATTTAATCCCTTTACCTATTACAATAATATCATATAATTTATAAATTATGGGTTAATATTAAGACTATAAATTGAAAAACAACCACAAAATGAGTCATATATAAAATTTTAAGACTTATTCCAATTATTTGGCCGAATTTTAGTTTTTTAGATATTTCAAATCATTTAATAAAATATTATTTATTTTAAAATGTCATAAATGTCATTTTTGACACTATTCATTATTTTGTCTTATAGAAAACTAAAACCAACAAGATTAATTTGATAAAAGACATATAAAACATTAATAATAATTATAATTCCGTAATTAAAATAATTCATGATATTAAATCACTCAAGTTATATTTCTATTAATATTTTAAAATCATTTATTTGATTCTACCATTATTTAAACAATTATTACATCATCATTGTGTAACCATTTATGTGAATTATTTTGACATTAAAGTCGACAAATAAATTATCATGATGTAGATAAAAATTTTATCATTAAAATTACTATTTATATTCAAATTAATCTATTTTATAACCCTATAATAAAATTTTTATTTTCATTAAAAAGGTGAGTATGATATTTTAGCATAACATTAAATAAAATATTATAAATGAAATATTCTTTCCAAGTGGATAAAAAAGTTTATAATTTAGAACAACGTTTTTTTTGTACAAACCCACTACTCCAGTGAAATTATGAAAAGTGTTAGGGTAACTTAATAATATTAAAATATTATTTTTTATATTTATTTACCTGATTTACCCTTAATTATGGTAAATAAAATAGTAAATATTATGTTCACCAAATATTAATTTGATCTTATTAGAAAAAAATCATAATAATTAAAATTATTTATGGAAATTTTTAGAAATTCAATTCCCAGAAGTGGAAAAATTAGGTTTAACACAAATCCAATAGACGTGGCGAGAAAATGAGTTAAAGTAAAAAATTCAAAAAGATAAATAAGTTTTCAGATTCTATTTAAAAATAAAAATATTCCAATGACCTAAATAGTATTAGTATGGGTATAATTTATCTTTTTGACTTTAAAAAAAAATTTAAAATTTCATCTATCGTTAATAATTATTTAAATTAAAAGTTAATTTTTAACTACAATGTTGTATTTTTTACTATTTATCAAAAAATGGTACTTCTCAGAAAAATTAAAAAAATTCATCCTAAGTTAATATCGATATTATAAATTTTTTAAAAGAAGTTTTTTTAAATAAAATATATAAATGTATCATAATTTGGATTTAAAATATGATCGTCATTAAAAGGGTGGTAGTACGTGATCTTGAGTGTAACACAATCTAACTTAGTGTTGTTTGTAGTGTACGTTTAACATTCTGTATAAATCATGATAACAAAAAAATTAAATTTATTTGAAAAGGAAAATTTTTTAATGTATTGAGGTGTTACAAGAATTATCATAGTGGGATATTATATTAATTCTATATATGTTAAAAAACATTTCTGTCACATTTTTTTAAGTAAAAATGTGCGACATTTTGAAAATTATAAGAATAATGCTTTTAAAATTATTTGAAAAAAATAAATCAAGGTTCAAAATTACATTAAAAATATTATTATAATTCATAAACCATTCTTTAAAATATTTTTATAAAATACATATATGGAAGAAAAATAATTTTATACCGAAGAGAGAATTAAATTTGATTTTCCTTAAAAACAATATGTTTGATTTCTTAAATAATTAAAGTGAGGAAAAAGTAATGAAAACATATAATATTTTGAAATGAATAGTGGATAGGAAAATAAAACGTATTTATCAGTTAAGGATCATATAAATCTCTTAATGTAAATTCAAGTCTAAAAAATACTGATTAAAATAATATTGAAACATAAATCCATTACATCAAGTCTCCCATTTCCTCATTCATGATCAGACATCCAATATAATATATGTATTAAATTTCATATTTTTATATATCATAACACTTATAATTTTTTATGAAATCTTATCTCTCGTTTATTAATAATTATTAATTAAATTTACTATTCTGGGTGAAAACTGCTTCATTTTCCAAGAATGTTTTTGTTCAGCAATCTGGATTATAATGCGTTGATCTGGGTTCCATAATTTATATATTTTCAATCTTTGTATAAAGATAATATATATTTATTATATACTTATTTATAAGCATTAATAAAAATTATAGATATAGAAAGGGATTACACAGTTCATGGAGACAGTGGGTCGTACGTACACACTACAAAAAACCTCTATTTAAAGATGTTTTTTTATATAGTAGCAGTTTAAACTACCACAACGTGATTCTGCAACAGTTTCAAAAAACCAATACTAAAATTGGTGTTGGGATTTAACACATAGCAGTTCCTTCAATTTAGATTTGGTTTCTAGAAACTGTTGTAGAATGAGTATTTCACGGTTGTTTTTTTAGTTTTAGCAACGATTTTTCCAGTAAAAAAGGAAGCCTGGTGGTGGTTTTTCAATCACCACTACATTTTTAAAATGTTAAAAAAAACCCCACCACTAAAATGGATAAAAAAACTACTAAATAAACTTTTTCCATATGTATCATTGGTTTTCACCACCTCTATAGAAAATACCATAATATAGCTGGGGTTTAAACCGCCGTGAAAAAAACTATATCTAGCAGTGGTTTAAACCGCCACTAAATAATGAATAACAAAAAAACAAGCTACAAATTTTACATCCATAGAACCTACAACCAAAACAATAAAATAATTATAATAATAATTTGACTAGATCATAAAACATATCATCATCCTCGATGATTAATTCCATGAAAACAAATCAATCCTTTCAATGTTTGGAAATACAATTACAATAAACTGTTCCAAAACAAATCATTTACAAGTACTTCTTTAAACTATTACATAACACATTTCCAAGGAATTCTTAGACAAATTTCAGATTGAATTAACATGAATTAAAGTATCACATGAACCAAAAGAAGAATAAATGGTATATTAACAACTAAATGGAATATCTATGATAAAATAAAAATGAATATGAGATGATTTAAGTATCATAGGTCTGCTTACCATTAAAAAAACACCAAAATGGTTGAACATGATGTTAAAATAATCCAACAATATATCCATATAAGCCAAAAAATATATCATGATCACTCTCTATAAAGAACCATCTATGATAAAAATTAAATTCCTCAATGGGAAGATACACTCAAAACAACCTAAAGATACCAAAAGATAAATCACACTAAATATCCATAAATGATCTGAAATTCCATAAGAGAGGATTAAAATTGAATTGGATTTATAGTATTGAGATATCATTTCATGTATAAGTGATATAAGACCTCAGTTTGGTTAGATATGACATAGAACGATCCTTGGTCAGAAGGATTGGGGTGTGATGTGAGATTTGGAAAAGGGTATAGATTTTTTTTATAACAGATGGGGTTAGATTGAGATTATAGTCTTGGAAAAAATCATCGGGTTTTCTGTCATGACATGACCTATATGGGCCCTAAATGGGACACAAGTAAGCTAAGCGAGACACCACATATTCACCCGCAATAGGTGAATGTCTAATGATAAGCACAAATTAAAAATATCACTAAGTTAGAGGTTTTATCCTATTTTATGTGAACACACACGGACAGACTCAACTCCCTGAAATAGTGCATAGGTATAATAAAATAAAACCTTTATGGTGTAAGAAATTTATATAGTAAACTCTAGGAAATAAATCAGAATGAGATAGATAAATATCTAGGAAAGGAAAAGGGTAAAATACATGCCTAACCAAGAAGAAGGAAAGTGGGTCCCAATCTAGAAGCAAAAGAAAGCCAAAAGAAAAGGAGTTCCTATCTCAATATCCATAAGTCAAACTACTAAACGTGGTCAACGCCTCCACTTAATTCTATGTTCCATTGATACTCAGTCCACTAAGGACACCACTAATATACTCGTTGTTTATATAAGAAAAAAACCATTCATCTGAAGCCCATGTAGGAGTGAGTATAAATATACTTGGTAAGGAACCATGAAACAATGTGGTAAATAGTATAATATAATTGTCATATCATCCTATATGTAAAAGGGAGACAAGAAAATAAACATCATATAAGATCATAAATAAATTTCAATCTCCATAGCTAGTTGAAACACAACATATAGACATATGGTTGTACAACACAAACATAGGGTACCCATTATCTCAATCCCATCTAAAATATAAGAAAATGATAAAAATTCACCCATTGGACCTACTGATATGAGAATAAACCCTCTCCACTAATCATTTACCAGTGAAGAACTATGCTAATCACCCTCTCCATCTCCATCTCTACTTCCTACTACCTGCACCTATAAGACAATTATATTGAAAAATAATAAATGTCTTATATTTATATTTAAACATAAAATAAATAAAATTTTGTGAACTAAATGATTTAGAAGTACATTGATTTACCTTCTCACCACCATTCATCACTACAAAATCCTCTAGGAAAGATCCTATGATCTTCTGATATAAATCAAGCAACACATTTTTCAAAATGGATATGTCCGCCCCATGTTCCTGAATTTTGTTTTGCATAGAATCAAGCATTGTATGAGAATATCATGGTAGAGGTTTACTAAAAATAGGATTATAATCACATGAAACCCCATTTTTATTTACAAATACCTCATATGGTAAAGGTCCCAAATCCACCCCGCACACTCGACCAGGATGATCCTTCCCAAGAAATTGACCAACTGGGTCATCCAGGGAGACTTGGTAGGACAGCGTGGGATTGGCATCCCATAGTTCGTTAATTTTTACCAATAAATAAAATATTTATCATATTATAATAAATATATATTATCATATTGAAAAATAACAATAATTTATTACAATGGAAAATGAATTCATACCTTATCTTATTTAGCAATCTCATTAACAAAACTCACATCATATTTTTTATGAACATCCAACAACACTTCTATTCTAAATGCATGGTGTCCTAAACTCTGTGACTGCATTAAACAAAGATATATAAAAATTTCATATAATAAATAGATTATATTTTCTAATAAACATTTAAACTAATGAAAAGATTACTAGATTTGATCAGCTTCTATAAAAAATCTTTGACCCCGTAGTGTGAGGGATGATTTTATTAGCTCAATTGGATGAATTCTCCCTTGAAAGATCGTGAAATAAAAAAATGTAATTTAATAGAAATATATGCAATTTCATATTTTTTCCTATACATTTATAAATAGAAAATAAGATTAATATAAGATTATATATTTAAATACCATGTGCTTATCATTGCGATGCCTATCAATAAAAACTATTCATTTCTCTCTAGGTACATAATTGGGAACCTTATCATACATTTTATGGGTTCTCAATGATTTTGTGTTGACTTTGTACCATAATATCCATTTATAATCATTCCATTTCTTGGATAAATTTTTTAATGTCCACTTTCGTGCTAACAGATCAACAATGGTAACGTCAAAAAACATTTGTACACAGAGATTCATTTTAAAAATATTAGCATTTGATAACATAATCACATTACATTATAACATAAGGTATAAACTTACTTTTATTTGTGGATCAAAAAATTCATTTTTCTATGGCATATATCTCCGATCATCAAACGTAATGGGAAGGCTAACCAGCTCTGTCGCCATATGGCCTAGAATCTGGCCATGTATCCTCACTATGTCATATATAGGTATTCCATATGAATAAAATTGGACAAGTATTTTATAAAAACCATTCCTTTTATTACACACTTAAACATGATTTATTACATAAACTCTGCACTTGATACAATATTGAGGATTGAGAGGTATAGTGTATTTGTGTTATAGAAACATTAAATAACAAATTAAAACATAAAACACACAACATATTTATTGAAAAGTTCCTTTACATAACCACAACATTCCCTCATACTTAGCATTCCATGGGATAACCTAAGGACATACATGTTAAAAGGGTGAGCTATAAATCCCACTAAGGGGGTAATGAAGGCATAAAATGAAGAATGAAATACATGTTAGAAAATAGATATATCAATGGATCATAAAAGAACATGAACATAAAGTCATGATATAAAATAATTATCATAACATGGAAATGTGACAACAACACTTAACATTGAATTAGAATGAGACAAGGCTCATTGCACATAGAGCATTAGTAAACCCTCATTGCACTTGAATTAGTATGAGTAAATCCCCATTTCACTTGAATTATCATGATTAAATCCTCATTAAACTTGAATTATCATGTGTAAAACCTCATTTAACTTGACTTATCGTGATAATAATCTTTATCCAATGTATTGGAGGGCTATCATGGCGCACCCTTCGTAAACATTTCATTTCATGCCTAAGTGTGCCACATGGATCATAAAAAATGTATTCATTAAACATCATCATTTATTCCACGATAAAGGAATGTGTAATTTATAAATGAAACTATATAATAAATAATTAAATTTCCAAAAAGTTGAATACCCTTTATAGAAAAATGGGAATGGTATTCACTACATAATGACTTTATCATAGAAAATCACGGTGCAATTTCGGCAGCATAACAACATGAAATAAAAATTCATTAAAATTGTTGATGTGAGATAAAGGGGTGTATCATCATATGTACATGAAATGGATAGTAATGGGGTCTTATAGATACATGTCCCAATATAAGTAATGGAATTTTGATTCATAATAAAAAATAATTTCTTGAATGTAACTGAGGATAGAGAGATTCCTTATGGAATTTCGACATGGTAATGGGTTTACAAGGGGGAATTAATGAGATGGAAATGGGTCTATCATCATTCAAACATAAATAGGGAAATATGGGGGAGGTGAAAAATCATACCCCAATAATTATAATTGAAAATAATAGGTCATAACAATATTAAAACACTTGGATAAAATAAGAAAGGAAGGAATCCTTTACTTGGGAGTGTGATCCCAATGGCTTGGGAGAGGCTTAGTAGAGGATTATTGGGAGCTTGGGGAGCCTTGGGATGATTCTAGATATATGAGGGAAGAGGTTTTACTAACTCCAAAGTCATTGAGTGAAGATGAAGTGGGATCTTGGTGGGATTTATATAGGAAAGGAGAGGGAATTCTATATTATATAGGTTTGGGACACCACACATTAAACAAGTCAACACAACAAACCGTACCATGGTTTTTCCCATGTTTTTTTCAAAGGGGAGTAAAATTTTTTTTTATAATTCCAATGTTCTAACTTCTTAAAATATTAGGCTTTCTTATGTGGTGGTGAGTCACACTCTCAAGGATATCATTTTAAAAAGATAAAATGTTTTACAAGTCCTGGAGGGTCCAGATAGGCTTTGTCAAATAAACAAATCTAAAATCACATTATTGTAATGGTTAAATATATATTGTCCTAACATAATGTTTATAGTATATTATTACATCACTATTTGGAAATTTTTATGTCATAATACACATTATATATTTAAATGGTATTTAATTTTTACCTAAAAATTTGATTTTCTCAAAAAATTTGAAAAATTCACCATTTGACAATTTCAAATTCTTGATTCAAAATATAATATTCATTTTATCTAAATTAGTTTCTAAATATGTGAATTTTTACATTCAAAATAAAAACAGATATTGATTGAAAATTCATGGGTTTTAACAAAAATATCTTTTAAACAGTAATAAAAATTACAAATTTATTCATTATACGATCATTTATATTTAGTAAAATTAATTCAGTAATAATATTTTATTAAAATATTATTTAATTAAAAAACCCATTAATTTATTAACATATATTTCTTAATTTAATATTAACTAAAAATGCTATTTGTGATTAAAAAACTAGGAATGTATACTCTTTATTCTATAAAACAAATAATGAACATAAACATAGTGCTAAGGTCTTGTTTCGTAACCCCTTATAACACCCGTATAAGACCGAAAGGTAAGGGGTGCAATGGTGACAGACTCTTGGGGTAGCTCTGTTAACATCTTTCAAGTAGTAATCTCTATCAACTTCCAATTCTCCCATATGTGGTTATGTTCGACCATAATGTTTTGAAGACCGGCATGGGCATGGTCTAGAGTGAAGAAAAATGATGCCACCTCCTTTTAGAGATCTGACAAATGGGATTCTTACGGGGCAAGTCTACAAGGTGAGGACATCACTTTATCTGTCTGAGTAAATTGGATTTTTAAATTTCTATATTTATACTAATCATGTGATCGCTGTTCAATAGCTATATTAGAAACAGTCACAATTATTTACAGAATTTTAAAATACAAATCATAAAACCATTGAAGTGCATACGTTATATATCTATCTTAAATAATAATAAATTTAATTAGATCAAGAGTAATTTTCATTTATAAAAGTTTGGGTAGTTAAAATCTTCCCCCCTTAAGAAATTTCACCCTCTAAATTTCCTTTTCCCACACTAAAATAGATGTGGGTAACTCTGATTCATCACTTCATTCGATTCCAACATCGCTTTTTCAAACTTGTGGTTTCTCCACAACACCTTGATGAGGGGAATTGTATTATTTCGTAGAACTTTTTCCCTATGATCTAAGATCTTCATCGGCCTATCTTCATAGGGGAGGTCATTACCCAATGGTACCACCTCTATATTGAGTACACACAATGGGTTAGGTATGTACATTATCCCGAGTAATACATGGAATACATCATGTCCTTGAGATAGGTTCGGTGGTAGTTTTAGTCGATAGGCCACTACTCCAATGAGATCAAGGATATAAAAAGGGCTGATGTTCCTTGAAATAAGCTTTCCCTTCTTCTTAAATCTGATAACCCCATTCCATGGTGACATGTAGAGGAATACCTTGTCTCTGACATCAAACTCTAGGTCTCCTCGATTATTATCTGCATAGCTCTTTTTCAACTATGAGAAGCTTTAGTGTGCTGTTGGATGGTCTTAACCTTATCCACCATTTCTTCGACCATTCCTATACCATGGAATTTTCTCTCCCCAAATTCATCCCTACATGCTAGTGTTCCGAACCATTTCCCATACAAGGATTTATAAGGACCCATTTATATTCTTGAGTGGAAAATATTATTGTATGATAACTCAACAAGAGGAAGATCTTGGTCCCATCCTCCTTTTGAGTCTATTGAGCACACTCTCAACATGTCCCCAAGCATTTGAACAGTCTGCTTAGATTTTACATCTGTCTAAGGATGATAAGCCATACTGAAGTTCAGTGATGTATCCAGAGCATGTTAAAGACTCTCCCAAAACATAGAGGTGAATATTGGATCTTGATCGGATACAATCGATAGTGGTACTCCATGCAGCCATACCACGTCTCTAATGTATATCTGTTCCAGTTGATCCAGAGAGAAATCCTCACCAATAGAAATGAAGTGTGCAGTCTGTAAGATGATCCACAAAAAACATATAGCATTGTTTCTATTGGATGTCTTTGGAAGTCCGGTGAAAATGTCCATGGTGATGTTCTCCTATTTCCATGCTGGTATGGGTAATGGTTGCATCATCCCCTTAGAATTATGCCTCTAAGCCTTCACTTGCTATCATACCATGCACTTTGATGTATACTCAATGATCTCCATATTCATGTTATACCACTAATAATTATCTCATATATCTCAATACATCTTTGTGTTTCCTGGGTGTATGGAGAAATTTGAATTATGTGCATCATCCAAAAGTTCATTCTTCAGCTCCAGATTTGAGGGAAAACATAGTCTTTTCCTCCAATGGCCCGAAGGCCTTCATTTTTTTATTGATTTTTCATAATCCACCTTTCAAGGGGTGAGGTGGAACCCTTACAAGGCTCGTAGGTATAAGTATTACGTGGCCCATAGGCCTTAGAGGAATTCATTTCCCATAGGCTTAAAACATTACATACAACCCAGACTAACTACTTGGAACTTCTCCTCCCAAGGATCTTTATTGTGAAATCAGCTCTCCACCTTCGCATAGCTATTCGGCTAGGCATTCCCATGCTTGCACAAGCTTGTCTCGATGGCAGGTGTCATACCCTCTCATTCTTGCAATCATTTTAGCTTCTACTATTGTGAAAGATCCTTGCTCATCCTCCTTGTAGAGCTTGTTCCTTGTAGGTTGTCTGGTTTGCATATGCACTTAAGGGGGCTCGAAGGCCTTGAGGTGGACCAAAGGCCTTATTGACCCAAAGGCCTGGGTGGCCCAAAGCCTTACAGGACTGAGGGACCAAATCGGTGACCCAAAGGCCCAAATGGGGGCATATTCATGGCTGCTATAGTGCCAAACAGTACGTGCTACAGTACTACTACAATACAGCTACAACACCTCGGAAATTCTGCCTCCACCTGGATTTGATCCCTGGTCGCTTGGATGCACTTATAGAGTCCTTACAAACTAGTCTAAATCTCATGTGCAACACATAGTCTTTTTCCAAATCTCACAATTTGTTATTCATTAACATTGAACTCCAAATATTTCCCTATTCTGATAGTTTCCACATTCTTTTGAATTACCACATCATCCCTTTGTGCATCCTTTAACCATTACAAAAGAGTTGGTTGAGAAATAATTTGTGAAAGATTTGATTACATTCCCTTCTTTATGATTCTTATGTCCATCCTCATCAAATCTAAGAATATTGGATCCTTTTCAATTCTAATCATTGATAAAGATGCAGGATACTTTCTACTTAGAGCATCAACCACCTTGTTCACTTTACCAGGGTGGTAATGGATTGAGAAGTCATAGCCTTCAATCAACTATAACCATATTCATTGGTCCATGTTCAACACTTTATGTGTGAATATATATTTGAGGCTTTTGTGATCTGTATATATTTCACACTTCTCCCCATAGAGGTGATGCTGCTATATTTTTAAACCAAATATCACTATAGCCAACTACAAATCATGTGTTGGAAAGTTTTCCAACTGAACTTTCAGTTGTCATGAAGCATATGAAATGACATTGTCATTTAGAATCAATAAATAACCCAATCCCTTCTTCAAAGCATCACTAAATACCACAAAAAGTTATCCAGTTGTTGGTAATGTGAGCCCGGGCACAGTAAGAATCCTTTTTTTCAACACCTTAAAGCTCTCTTCACATTCATCACTCCATGAAAACTTTCCTCCATTCCAATTTATCTTGGTAAGAGGGATGTAAAATCATGAGAAATTTATCATGAATCAGTGATAATATCCAGCTAACCCCAGGAAGCTACAATTATCTGAACTGATGTTGGCCTCAGACATCCCTCAATTGCAGCTGTCTTGGAGGTATCCATAGATATCCCATTTCTTTTGATTATATATCCTAAGAATGAGTCCTCCTTCAACTAGAACTCACACTTGTTGTACATGACATAGATATTATCCATTATCAAGGTCTCTTTTACAGTGCTTAGATGCTTCTTTTGCTCCTCCTTGAATCTTATGTATATAAGAATATCATCTATAAAGACTACCAAAAATATGTCAAGGTAATTTATAAAGACTCTATTTATCAAGTCCATGAATATTTTTTGGAGCATTCGTGAGTCCTAAAGGAATTACTATGAAATCATAGTGCTCGTACCTTGTACGAAAATAAGTATTGGGTATATCCTCCTTCTTCAACCTTACTTAGTAATATCCTGACTGTAGATCCACCTTGGAGAAGGATTGTACTCCACATAGCTGACTGGAAAAGTCATTAATTCGAGGAATAGGATACTCTTTATTTATCTTCATTTTGTTGAGCTCACGATAATCAATGAAAAGGCACATTCACCCATCCTTCTCCTTGATGAAGATGACTGGTGCACCCCATGGTGAATCACTTAGGTGTATAAACACTTTATCCATTTTCTCCTATAGTGATTTCTTCAGTTCCTCAAGCTCCAAAAAAACTATTCTATATGGATTCTTGGATATTTGAAATTCCATAGGTATATGGTCAATTGATAATTCAACATATCTTCTAGGAGGAAGACCATTCAGTTCCTTAAGAAACACTTCACAAAATTCCCTCACAATATGCATGTCTTCAAGGATGGTTTCTTTCTTGGACTCAATCATCTAATCCAGATATGTGTGCTCATTTGGATTTAATATCCACACTTGAGATGATGGTACTAAAGATGATTCATCTTCCTCCTTGCACTTGTATAGAATCGAGGGTAGATTTTCCATATGGAGAGTGATTTTCCTTTCATGAAAATTTATGTTGGCTCTATATAAAGAAAGTTAGTCCATGCTGATAATTCCATCAAATTCCATTAGAGGGAGTATGATGAGGATCATTGGGAAGTTCAATCCACCGATTATGATAGGGGAGGAGTTATATTCCTGGGATTCAATGATTTCCCCATTTTCTGTACTCACCGATATCTTTACTTAAATGATTTTTTGTGGTGTTTGGATTGTTATAGTAAACTTCAAGATACAATATAATGTATAGAACTATGGATGATAACCCTACCTTTCACTTTTTGATTCTAGTTCTACTCGTTTACTCTATCTAAAAAGTATTAGGGAATATATATTTGTAAGTATATTAGACACATAAAGGGGAATCAAAAGATAAAAATAGATGACTTATAAATTACTTTTATTTTCATTATCTTGTGAATATATAGGCTTCAATCTATGTTATACATGATATACATCCCAACATATAATCTTAGGAGACTTTTTTATTCTCTTAATAAAGTTTCATACTAAGCTTGGGAATTTACCAAATTATATCCCCGAGGAGTGTGGTAACCAACAGTGCATCAAGGCCCATTGTCATGTAACAGGATTCCGCAGGTCAAGCCCGAAACTCATTGTCAGAGTTTTCACTCTTTGGTACATATGTGCAGAGTCTCCTCTACCTGCTCATATTCAGACAGGGATGTATTTTCTTGAAAAACCATTTACTCAATAATCACCAAAACTTATGTATGTTTTTATTATACTTAGTCTTATCCCTATGGAATGACTAGGGATTTCTTATCCTTATCACAAAAATAACTAAACCTATCCTCTGATACTAACTCTAATAACCCTTCTTATTTTTACACAATTAGACATGATTTATTACATATACTCTGCAATTTATACAACATAGAAGATCGAGAGTTATAGTGTACTTAGGTCTTAAGAACATTATATAACAACTGAAAACATAAAACACACAACATATTTATTGAAAACATACTTTACATAACCACGACATTCCCTCGTACTTAGCATTTCATGAGATAACTTGAGGACATACATGTGAAAAGGGTTAGCTATAAAGCCCAGTAAGGGGGTAAAAAAGCAATAACATGAATAATAAAATTCTTGTTAGGAAATAGGCATGTAAATGGAGAATAAAATAACATGAACATAAAGGAATGATATAACATGATTATCATAACATGGAAATGTGGAAACAATACTTAACATGGAATTAGCATGAAATAAGGATCATTTCACATGGAGAATGAGTAAACCTTCATTGAACTTGAATTAGCATAAGTAAATACTCATTGCACTTGAATTAGCACGAGTAAATACTCATTACACTTGAATTAGAAAGATTAAATCCTCATTTCACTTGACGTATCATGATACTAATACTTACCCAATGTATTAAAGCACTATTAGGGCACACCCTTCGTAAACATTTCATTTCATGCATAATTCTACCACATGGATCATAAAACATGGATTCATTAAACATAATAATTTATTACACGATAAAGGAATGTGGAATTTATACATGAAACACTATAATAAATGATTAAATGTGCATAAAGGTGAATACCCTTGATAGATAAATGGGCATTGTATTCACTACACAATGACTTTGGCTTTAAAGAATGCGTTGCAATTTGGGCAGCATAATGACATTACCAAATAATTCATAAAAATGGTTGATGAGAGATAAATAGTTGTCTCATCATATGTACATGAAATAGAAAATAAATGGGTTCATAGAGATACATGTCACAATATAAATAATGGAATTTGTATTCATAATAAAAAATAAGTAGTTGAATGTAAATGAGGAGAGAGTCTTGAGAGAGGCTTATTGGGAGCTTGGGGAACCTTGGGAGGATTCTTGAGAGAGTAGGGCAGAGGTTGGATGAACTCTAAAGGCTTTTAGTGAAGAGGAAGTGCGAGATTGGATGGGTTTATATAGGACATGAGAGGGAATTTTTATTATTTATGTTTGGGACACCACACATTAAACTAATCAAACCCACAAACCATTTGTTGTTTTTTCCCATGGTTTTTTCCAAAGGGGAGTGGAAAAAATTATTTTATAAGGCCAATGGAATAACCTCTTAAAATATTGGGCTTTCTTATGTGGTGGTGAGTCACACTCTCAAAAAATCATTTTAAAAATAAAAAAATGTTTTATAAGTCTTGGAGGGTCCACCAAGGCTTTGTAAAATAAAACAAACCAAAATAAAATCACATTATTTTAATGTTAAAACATATATTGTCCGGAAAAATTTTTATAGTATTTTATTACAACACTTTTGTGTCATTATGATGACATAAATTACATTATATATTTAAATGGTATTTAATGTTTACCAAAAAATTCGATTGTCTTATAAAATTATGAAAAATTATCCACTGGACAATTTTGACATCTTGATTCCAAAAATAATATTCATTTTATCTAAATAATTTTCTAAATATGTGAATTTTTTACTTTTAAAAGAAAAAAAGACATTTATCGAAAATTCTTGGGATTTAACAAAAATAGATTTCAAACATTAATAAAATTACAATTGTATTCATATATAATAATTTATATTTAATAAAAGTAATTTAGTAATAATATTATATTAAAATATTATTTAATTCAATAATCCATTAATGCATCAAAATATATTTTTTAATTGAATATTAACTAAAAATACTATTTGTGATTTAAAAAATATGATTGTATACTATTTATTTTATACAATAATTATGACCATAATCATACTTCTAAGGTATTGTTACATAACCCCTTATAACACCAGCATATGACCAAAGGGTAAGGTGTGTGATGGTGACAGACTCCTGGGGTGGCTTAAATAACATCGCTCTGGTGGTAATCTCTATCAACTTCCAATTCTCCTCTAGGCAGTTCTGTTCGAGCTTAACGTGTTGAAGCGTGGCTTGGGCTTGGTCAAGAGCGAAGCCCAATGACTCCAAAACCTTTCTGAGCTCCCAAAGATGTGCTTCGTATGGGTAATGTCTACAAAATGAGGTCATCACTTCCTTTATCAGAGCAAATTGGATTTGTTAAATCCCTATATTTATACTAATCATGTGATCACTATTCAATGACTATATTAGAAATAGTCACAATCCTTAATGGTATTTTAAAATAAAAAAAACCAAGGAAGTGAATACGTTATATAACCAACATACATAGTAATAAATATCATTAGATAAAGAGAAATTTTCATTAATAAACATTTGGGTTGTTATATATCTTTAGTTTCATCAGACTCCATACATTAAAACTTTTCATATTTTTATGTGTAGAATCATTTTTCCATATTTTATTAAAAAAATAATTAGGAGTATAAAGAAAGTTCAATAAATTTCTTCATATTAAGACTTTTACCTTCAACAACCACCCTCCAATATCCCTGTGAAGAACTAAGAGTGGCGTCCTGCTCCCTCACTACTCAGGCTGTTGAATGGGAAGACCTCAATAGAGATGCTAATGGGATACTAATATAGGGTATTAGAGATGTTGTTGGGGGGGGGGAAATATATGGTGTCTCAGATGCAATAGATATGGAGACATATGGATCACCATCTATCGATGTGGTCAATGGAATGTCGACTGAGAGATGACTGACATCAGTATAACGCTTCCTCTATTTCATTCATTTCATCTAAACAAATAAAATTATGTTCAAAACATATATTTCAAAAAATTCATACAGAAAAAAATGAAATAATAACAGATTCATAGGAATAAAAAACAAAATATACATAACAATGATAAATAATGACTGCAAAAATGACATAAGTTGTTGATAAATTAATGGATAACTGCACATAAAATCATTGTCTCGTTCAATCATGTCAGTTTCATGGTCCATAATAACTTCATATACTTCATCCACCCTTAAAAGACCAATATTTTCAGTATCATTCTGGGAAATAAGACTTCTTATTTATGTTTATGGGATTCAATTTCATAGGTCAAATATTTCACTTCATCACTAATACCATACAAGTCTCTTTGTTTTATATGAGAAATTACACTCCACCCTTTATCCACGACATCTTTCACATGATATCCCATTTTTCTTCAAATGATAATATATATGGATCATGTAGTTTATAGTCACCAACATCCATCATGAGAGAGAAGTTTACATAAGTAAATTGCAAGGAATATCTTTTAACACCCCAGATAATATCCACCCAATTACATTAGAAAAAAATAAAAAATTATCATTCAAATTTAATTATTTAATATCAGGCAACATTCCATAGTATCTCACCTCAACAAACTTAAATATTCCAATATTATTTATTTTCAAAACCCCTTCCCAGTCAACTATACTAAATACAAATTCATTCACATTGTAAGCGTAAAACATTCTAGCTTGTTTTAGAGGTCCTAGGGCAAGAAGATTCAAATCATTTGAAAACTCTTCTTGAGTATCAGTATTCATGATCTAAAAAAATTAATATGTGTTATGATATTTAAAAAATATATTTATTATCCTAATATTTGTATTGATTGAAATATTTATGATCTTACACATCATGAAAACCATTATAAAAGATCTTTATTAACACCTTTTGTAATATATTTCTTATTTTGTGTTCATCCTCTCATTCATCTCCTTGTTTGTATCCTCAACTCTTCAATAAATATATCTGAAATTTCACTATTTAGTTGAACATATATAAGTTCCTGTAATAATTCCATTTTAGTCAGTGTAACATTTGATCTCCTCCCAACTGATCGACCAGTAACAAGAATGATTTTTTATTTCCCATGTATTTTAGATTAATTCGATTTGTCAGCAACACATCCAACTTAATTGAATCTTGTATCAATATCATCCAATTATATATTAAAAAAGTTATGAAACTCCTATTCCATATAGACTTTAGAAATAGATCCTTCAGGTTAAGCATTAGTTTTCACGTATGATTTCAAATTCCCAAGATATCTGTGAGATAAAATAAAAAATCATAATTATTTTCTTAATGGAGTTCCAAGATTTTTTTACAAAACTAGAAAACATATAAATAAAGTAATTCTAAATTTGATACATCCATCGATAATGTATAGGGCCTCCTAATTTATCTTCTTCAAACAAATTCATAGTTAAATGCATCGTGATAGTAAAAAACGAAATAGAAAAAATCATCTCCATTGCACAATGTTTCAATAAATATCTCTTCTGATGGTTGTCATGAAAAAATGGACGTATATTTTTCTCAAATAGTTTTATGAAAAATGTGCATAATTAGGGTACAATAGAAATAACCTTTTCATGTTATAATGTATGCAATGTCAATGTAAGTAACTGATGTAACAAAATATGTGAATCATGTATTTTCAATCCATGTAACCTATAATGATTTATATAAACACACCTTGATATGTTACTTGAATACCTATTAGATACATTAATATATTTTAAAATTCTAAAGAATGTATATTTATAACTATTTTTCATTTCAAAAATTGTTGGAGAATTCTTTCAATTTTCATCTTGCCAGAGATCACGATTTATGTTTATTACTTGTATGTATTTCCGAGTATTGAGATGATCTTTTTAATTTCCTTGATCATTAAGAAGTGTGAAGATCAAATTTTCACAAAAATTATTCCCAATATGCATCTCATCATGATTATGTTGCAACAAATTAAAATCCCAATATAGAAGTTTGAAGATAATACTTTTTTTCTTCCATTTTTTCGTTCCGATTACACTTTATGATGCACTTTGAACTCGTTTCCCACTATCATTCAAATGATGCACCTTCCCAAATTATGTTTCAGTATTTCCAAGTTGTTCCAATATTTCAGTACCTATTAAAATCTATAGAGGTCGCCTATGATCAATGAAACCATTGAATTTTGACTTTTTCAAGCGAAATATTTGAGATGCATCGAGAAATCTTTGATGACACAAGAAGCACCATTTTTACTGTGAGGTAGCCATTCGTGCTCAAAATAAGTGTTACCAATATAAAAATCTAAACCCATGTAAGTGTTCCAACCAGCTGAATTCCCATGTTCTGAAAATTCACTAATGGTTTTCATTGTATCACCTTTCATTTTGAATACTTTTCTACAAGATGAATCATTTGTCTCAACACTGTTTCTCTATAACTCCTGTAATTGTTCAATTAAATGCTATAAGTATACACCAATTTCATTTCTAGAATTTTTTTTCCATGATTAATCATTGAAATGATAAAAGATTTTTTTTCATACATATTCATGGAGGTAGATTGTAAGGGATCAAAATTACCTCCCAAATGTTATATTTGGTACACAAAGTCCCAAATAGGTTGAATCCAACATCAGAAAATCCCAATCGAACATTCCTAGGATCTGATGATAAATCTAGATGTAATAAATCAAATGCCTTCTATTATTGTGCATCTCTTGAACCACCACAATCTATATTTTTTTTCAAATGAAAATTTTAAAGGGTAAGTGTAAACTAAAAAAACTCTAAACATGACAAATTCAACCACTACAAGATCTACTAATTGTAAATTCCAATTTCAAAGGACTTCCAAAAAATTCCAGAACTTAAATTAAAACCAATAAAACACCACCATACTTGGACCATGAGCATTCCCACATACCAATTTCACCATCGGTCGCACACTGCCAACCACCTCCATCATCAACGCCAGATCCAAACACATCCACATCGTTGAGAAACAAGTTTTTGGCACCATATTCATCCCGAAGCCACCCTCTCAATCTCAAATTCCAAAGAGCCTGAAACTCTTATGCGCAGTACCACCTTGGGGAGAGCAGGGGAATTATGGATCCAGAGAAGATAAAGGAATGGATAATTTCAAGATGAAACATGTAGAGACCCAAAGATTAAAGTACAAGGACATTAAATTACTTTTGCGGAATACTTATTACATAACAAAAACACACACACAAGGACCGTAATAGTTTAGTGTCTTTGGAAACTCGGAACGTAATCTTCTAATCATGGTGAAAGATCTTCAACATCTCCCATAAAGATCTTCCCTTTTTTTCTTACCTAAAACCTTTCTTTAAATCCTGGGGAAAAGAAAACATAAAAGGGTGATCTCAAATGCTCAGTAAGGGTAAACAAAAGAAAAATAAATCACATCATATTCATAAGAACATAACATTTTGGAAATCTTAACCTGCATAAGAGATCATAATATCATAACATGGGATAAATCATAGTAGTGACATGAAATCCCAATAATCATAACTTAAAATATGAAAATTTATTGCATACACACATAATCATAGAGAATCATATCTTATTATTCAAGACTCATTGCCAAGACTATCTTAGTGGACAAAGTCCATTTCTGAACCGAGTCACCCTTGTTTCAGTCCTATTTCACTGAACCTGTATAACCTACCATTCCAGCCATGTCTATCTCATGAGATATAAAATAGTTACCCAATTCATTGGAGGGAGATATATGTCCCACCCATCTAATAATGATACCATTCTTATGTGTGCCACATATATCATAAACCATACATCATAGCATAACCCATGTAATAAAAATGGAAATCTTAAACATCAGGACATCATAAAACAATTCATATAAGATAAAGGAATTCATAAAAATAATTCCATCACAACATAATCAAATCAATGTAATAATAGGGATAGAAAGAGAAACCTTTATTATCTTAGATGGAATATAATTTTGATAAAACACTTGAACTCCATTCTTGAGGAAAATATCCTTTCTACTTCAAAAACACTTTTCCTTTCTTAACATGTCATACAATTCTAAAATAAAGGAAGTTGATTAAAAATAGACTTGAAAACTTGTAAAGTAAGCTTCTTGGAAATAATGTTTTAAAAATCCATTCATGTCGTATATGTTAAAAAAACATTCTTCGTACTTTTGTCGGAAAAGTCAAAAAGTACCTCGTACGAAAAACCACAAAAGATTCCATTCATATCCTTTACTAAAATCTCACCGAAGGGTAAAATTAGATTTAAAAAATTTTAGGTGGATGGAAATAATATTACATATTGAGGAAACATGGATGTGGATGATAAAATACACCCCAGTAAATGCCAAAGTATAAACAATCTCAGATAAAAATGAGATTGTGATATTTCCCTTACCTTATGTTCGATATGCTTTGTACGTATCCGAACCTCCTGTATAATGATTTAAATAATGTCATTAACTTATTACATAATCATATTCATTGTTATGATATCATATATGGTTCACTTATGACTTTATATTACCCGTTATTTTGTAAATTACATGTTAAAGAAGCGTTTTGCGTAAATTCGTTTCATTTATCGTAGGTGTTTGGACTTGTTGTTATTGACATTATTATTACTTATATCATGATTTTCTTACTTCTAGAATATAAAAAATGATTTATATATCATATATATTCAGTATATATATATAATAGATAGATAAATGAAATGAAACACACCGTTCATGGAGATGGTAGTCCGTACGTACGGATGAACGTTGTTTTCCTTTCCTTATTGTCTTGAATGGAAGTAAGTAGATGACATACATATATATCTATACATAAATACAGTAGATTTAAAATGTCATATATTTCATTATTATTCATTATATATACTTTATAATCATTCATGAATGGTTAATGTGGAGAATGAATCTCATCGCATCGTGGAGACGGTAGTCCGTACGTACGCACGAGCGATGATATCGTTCCCATGGTCGTGGAATTGTGTTGAAGTGTATGTATACTATTTCAGTATAAATATCACTTTATAGTAATTATATATAGTTACTCATTACACCATTATACCCATCCAATTAAGGTGGTGGTGAAAAATAGATTACACCACGGCGTGGAGACGGTATTCCGTATGTACGCACGCGCGGTGATTTCCTTTTTCCGTAGGATGGATAGAAGGTTAATAAGAGTTGTTTAATATTTATAATAACATATAAGTATATAAGAAATACTAATGTTATTACTTTATCATGAATCAACTAAAGAAGAAGAAGTTGATGAAGAAAGAAATTGAAAAAGATCAGTAATGGATATTACCTCTTTTTGACGCGCCTTCACTTAACCTCCACTTAAAGAACTAAGGATGGTCTTTGAAGAATACTAGGACCTCTAAGATGATACTAGAAAAGTGGAGAAGAGATTTTTTCAGGGTTTGGCTGAGCTTGAATTCTCAAATTGGTGTGAGGGGGAGAGGGAGGAGGGGCCCTTTTATAAGGGAGGAGAGGGGAACCTTAGGAAAATCTCAAAATATTATTTTATATTAAGGTCAAATTAGGTTTATAATGGTTCCAAAGGGTCTTATTTTGAAGCTAAAGTAGGGATGGGTCGAAATTCTCTCATCCAATAGGATTTATACAAGTTTAGGTTATTATTTTAACCTTATCAATTAGATTTAACTCTAAGTTAAATAATTTAACTTTTACCGTGTCTTTTTGTTCTCTTACACTATATGGTTAATAAACTTACTATATCAATAAAAACGAACTCCAAGTTGTTTATTATTAAACTATATAACCTTATCTAAGTCATTTGGCCGAACCTTTGATTTTTAGGAATAAAATAACAATTGATAATATAATATTTGTTTTAAAAACTAATTTATGTCAATTTTGACACTATTTGGTACATGATTTTTATGAAATTCATAACAGAATGATAAGCTCGAACCAAGTAACTTATATAACAAATAACATGTCATATTAAACTATAAATTAGTTTAAGTCATAAAAAGTCTCAAATTACATTTATTTGGGCATTTATAACCTCAATTATGTCAATATTTCATTAATAAGACAATTACTGCATCATCTTTGTGTCATAATAAATGATAATTATTTAATCCCTAAAATTATAAATAAATTCCTATGATGTAGATAATTGTATTAGCTTTCTGGAGACTATTCATGTTCTAAGTTTCATGAAGTTTATCACTAAATTACAATTATTATACTTATAAGATTTAAGAAAGTGATATGTTGTCACATTCTTTGGTTTTAATAATAATTAAATTATTTTCATGGACAAAAGTCCATACAATGAATCTAATCCGACCCTTAGGTTATAGGGGTCTACTTTTATCCATACAATAGGATTTTTCCAAGTGTTAGGGTAATTTTATAATCTTATATTTACCCTTAATTACCCGATTTACCTTTAACTATAGTAAATAAAATTTACCATAGTTACTATTCACAATGCCCAAAAATAAAAAGTAGCTTATTAACATAATTTGGATCCAGTGATTCCAAATATGGAATCCATTTTTCCAAATTCAATACACAAAAGTTGCAGAAATTAAATTAAAATTAATCTCGTTGTCGAAAGAAAACACGTTTTTCTTTAAAACATTGCAAAAGATTGAATTGATTTATCCTACGAATTCAAGGTAGAATCAATTCTAATGACATAAATTATATTAAATGGTAAAAATATAATCTATTTATACTTTAAAATCACTAAATATTATAATTTAACCATATAAATTATTGCGATGAAAAAAGTTGTTTTTAATTAAAATATAGAGTGTTTTTACTATTCATCAAAATATGAAAGTTACCAGAATGATATGAAAATCTATCCAAAGTAAATTTTTATTTCATGATTCCAATGAAGAATTTTATTTTGTAAAATTTAACTTATAAACATGTCAAAAACTATATTTAAAGTTGGTGCGCCATCAAAAGGCGGAAAAACTGCATTTTTTTAAAAATACTTATTTTACCTGAAACTTTTATTTTGTTCTTATACCATGTTTTAGAAAATGTAAAAGATGAATAATAATTTTATAGGATTCAAAATTTAGTTAACACTATTCATAACGGCTAGTTCATAACAATATTATAATAATATATCGTTGTTTTGTAAAACCCGGTATTGCATACAAGACACGCTATCGAGGAAGGTCGTGATTGCGTATAATGCAAGCCAAGTCAGGGTTGTGTGTAGTGCACAACTCCTTTGTTGTTGCGTATAACAGAATCCAACCATATTTTATTTATACATTCAATATATATATATATATATACTCGATGTTGCGTAGAATAACTTCTATCAAACGAACTTGAAATTGTGTGTAACAAGAGCCAAGAAAAGTGTTGCGTATACTGCAAGATAATACAGTGTTGCGTATAACACAAGATAATCTTGTTGTCTCGTAAAATAGAAGATATGAATTAAATTAAAAATAATTTATCTTATAAAATCTCGGGATGTTAAATTCTACCCCCCTTAAAATGAATTTCGCCCTTGAAATTCGTCGGGGTTATAAATCGTTTACTATTCATAAAAACCCACATCATAAAAAGAAATACCAAAACTGAACTTTAAAAACTAAAGTATGAAATATAACGGTTACCCAAAAGAACTCATCACTGGGGTTCCATATAGGAGAAAATATGGACATGGAAGAGAAATCTAACCGTCATGTTCTGATGGAGAGTGGTAGAGAACATGGCTATCAAAAAGCCAACAATCACAAAGCTATTGATTTGTGGTGATCTAAGGTACCATCTAATTCATCGGATATAAGGTCAGTAGGACAACATTTTTGGTTTTTCAAGATCATTTCCCTAAAGCTGATGAAATTGGAATTATAAGAAATACTTGTGTGATTTTGGTATAGTCTCACCGTTTGTCATTCTTTGGACAATTTCCACTTCATCTCTTAATGAAATGAAGTTGAATTTGTCATTCGTGATGTGTTAGTAGATCATGTGATAGAATGATGGGTCATTCCATCTGTCTCAAACAAAAGGATAGAAAAGTTATCAAAAAAAAAACATAAGTCCACGTATAGTGAGATTAATCTTATATAGTTCCTAAAATGGACTTATACTGCTTAATATAATAAAACTAGTTTCTACTAAATAGGGACTTCCTGTAGGCCAGTGGTAGGCAAAAAAGGCCAGTCGCACTTCGGTTGTGGGTTCGATTCCCACAGCCTTGTCCGACGCGATGGGCTATCGCTCATCCTGCAGGTTGTCCTTTTTCTAAAACTACATTACTATAAAATCCCATCAGTAATATCTAAAAAAGTTCTATCCTTAAACAATATTTAGCATATGTCCAACATAATCCATTCCAATATTTAGGCTTATCTAAAATACTTTAGTCCAATCTCATAGTATAAAGAAAACGATTACTTTAAATGTCATCAACCAAGCATGTGAATACCATCATTTATCCCCCATATATATATATTGTTTTTCACATTCCAATCATGTGAATACCTTAATCATGTATTCTCTTGAAAAAATGAATACCCATTGAACCATAGTGAAAAGTTGAATGTAGTTAAAAGTTAAAACTTTCCACATACCAAAATACTCAAAATTCTATATACTCAAACCATGATATCACTTAGTCCTTATATCAATCATGAGCTCATGAATACTGTTAAACATTTCATTTTCTCGTTTTCTCTTCATTATGTGCATATCATCTTATTTCCAAAAATATCTCCATCACTGTGAATACCACATTAAACCAATACATAAATATTCCAATACTCCATGATACAACATTATTTTGGAATCCCATTACATAAACACTTAATCATTCCACCACATCATTGTCATATTCAACATCGCCAATAGTGATCGCATGTGACTTCAATTTTTCAGTTGCCTTAAGCGGTTGCTCATGTAGATCATCACTAACCCTTGGATTAGGGAATTTATTAGCATAATGCCCCATTTCCTTGCACTTGAAGCATTGAAGTGTTGGTGGTGCGTTCTCTGCGGTGTTTGCTTTATTCACATCATTAGAAACCCTTTTTCTATTACTTCGACACTCAGCTGCTCGATGACCTTCTTTTCCACACTTAAAACATTTTCTTGTCCCTTTAAGACAATCTCCACCATGCTTCTTTCCACACTTTGTGCATAAGGAAACATTCATCTTCTTTTCACCACTATTCTGAGATTTCTCCTTGAACTCCATCTTTTGTTTCTTGTCAAAACTATGAGATGGATATGTAACACCGACTTCCATTCATACCCTGATAGCACAACTCACAATTTCTTTATAGCTACTGAAGTCTCTTATAGATAATTCCCTTCAAAGACATGGTTTTAGGCCACTGTAAAATCGATCAACTTTACTTTCAGGTTGGATGATAATGCCAGATGCATACCTTGCAAGTCTTGTAAAATTTGCTTCGTATATACCAACAGATTCATCATCCTTCTGCTTCAGCTCAAGAAACTCCTTTTCCATCTTTTTTCGAAGAATACGAGGTAAGTACTTACTGAAAAAAAGTTCATGAACTCATCCCATTCCATGGACTCAATTTCATCTCTTGGCCTCGTATTCCTGATAAGAATCCACCATTGATCAGCTTCACCTTCCAAACGATATACTGCTAAGATGACTTTATCATGTTTAGAACATTGAGGAACTAAAATTATCTTTTCAGTGGTACTGATCCATTGTTCAGCAACAAGTGGATCAGAAGACCCACTGAAAGAAGGTGGACGTTGCCTCATGAAGGACTCAATAGAATATTGTTCCCTTATCTGCTCATTTGGAAGTCCAGAATGATTCATAGCTTGTGTAAGTACAGCAATAATATTTTGCACTCCATCTCCCATAACACTTGTTTGTTCAGGAGGAAAACATTCCATTGTCCATTACAGTGATCAACACGGTTCCTTCGGGTTCCATCCATCATCTAAAACCCAAAAAGAATAGTGTGAGAGGAAAAAATAATGCTAGGGAAAACAACATAGTAAAGGGGGAGTACCCTTAATATCTAACATCTTAGGTTAAATTCTAAGATCGTTACCGATGTTCTAGGACAATATCCTATACGTATACTTATCCTTAGGGACATCCCTAAACATACCATAGAAATATCTTTAGGGATTTCACTAACGTTTTCACATCCTAGTTTCCAAAAGTTGACTAAACCTTTCATCTGATACCAACTGTAGAGACCCTAAGCTTAAAGTGCAAGGACATTACATTACTTTTGCGGAATACTTATTACATAACAAAAACACACACACAAGGACCGTAATAGTTTAGTGTCTTTGGAAACTCGGAACGTAATCTTCTAATCATGGTGAAAGATCTTCAACATCTCCCATAAAGATCTTCCATTTTTTTTTCTTACCTAAATCCTTTCTTTATATACTGTGGAAAAGAAAACATAAAAGGGTGTGCTCAAATGCTCAGTAAGGGTAAACAAAAGAAAAATAAACCACATCATATTGATAAGAACATAACATTTTGGAAATCTTAACCTGAAAAAGAGATCATAATATCATAACATGGGATAAATCATAGTAGTGAAATGAAATCCCGATAATCATAACTTAAAACATGAAACTTTGTGTCATACAGACATAATCATAGAGAATCATATCTTATTAGTCAAGACTCATCGCCAAGACTATCTTAGTGGACAAAGTCCATTTCTGAACCGAGTCACCCTCATTTCAGTCCTGTTTCAATGAACCGGTATAACCTACTGTTCCAGCCATGTCTATCTCATTAGATATAAAATCTTTACCCAATGCATTGGAGGGAGATATAGGTCCCACCCATCTCATAATGATACCATTCTTATGTGTGCCACAAAATCATAAACCATACATCATAGCATAACCCATGTAATAAAAATGAGAATCTTAAATATCGGGACATCATAAAACAATTCATATAAGATAAAGGAATTCATAAAAATAATTCCATCACAACATAATCAAATCAATGTAATTATAGGGATATAAAGATAACCCTTTATTATCTTATATGGAATATAATTTTTATAAAACACTTGAACTCCATTCTTGAGGAAAATATCCTTTCTACTTCAAAAACACTTTTCCTTTCATAACAAGTCATACAATTATAAACTAAAGGAAGTTGATTAAAAATAGACTTGAAAACTTGTAAAGTAAGCTTCTTGGAAATAATGTTTTAAAAATCCATTCATGCCGTATAAGTTAACAAAACATTCTTCGTAATTTTGTCGGAAATGTCAAAAAGTACCTCGTACAAAAAACGACAAAAGATTCCTTTCATATCCTTTTCTAAAAACTCACCGAAGGGTAAAATTGGATTTTAACAATTGTATGTTGATGGAAATAATATTACATATTGAGGAAACATGGATGTGGATGATAAAATACACCCCAGTAAATGCCAAAGTATAAACAATCTCAGATAAAAATGAGATTGTGATATTTCCCTTACCTTATGTCTGATATGCTTTGTACGTATCTGAACCTCCTGTATAATGATTTAAATAATGTCATTAACTTATTAAAGAATCATATTCATTTTTATGATATCATATATGGTTCACTTATGACTTTATATTACCCGTTCTTTTGTAAATTCCATGTTAAAGAAGCGTTTTGGGTAAAATCATTTCATTTATCATAGGTGTTTGGACTAGTTGTTCTTGACATTATTATTACTTATATCATGATTTACATACTTCCAGAATATAAAACACGATTTATATATCATATATATTCAGTATATATATATATAATAGATAGATAAATGAAATGAAACACACCGTTCATAGAGACGGTAGTCCGTACGTACGCATGAACGCTATTTTCCTTTCATTATTGTCTTGAATGGAAGCAAGTAGATGACATAAATATATATATATACATAAATCCAGTATATTTTACACGTCATATATTTCATTATTATTCATTATATATACTTTATAATCATTCATCAATGGTTAATGTGGAGAATGAATCTCATCGCGTCGTGGAGACGGTAGTCCGTACGTACGCACGAGCGATGATATCGTTCCCATGGTCGTGGAATTGTGTTGAATTGTATGTACACTATTTCAGTATAAATATCACTTTATAATAATCATATATAGTTACTCATCACACCATTATACCCATCAAATTAAGGTGGTGGAAGAAAATAGATTACACCACGGCGTGGAGACGGTATTCCGTACGTACGCACGAGCGGTGATTTCCTTTTTCAGTAGGATGGATAGAAGGTTAATTACAGTTTTTCATATTTATAATAACATATAAGTATATAAGAAATACTTATGTTATTAATTTATCATGAAACAACTAAAGAAGAAGATTTTTATGAAGAAAGAAATTGAAAAAGATCAGTAATGGATATTACCTCTTTTTGATGCGCCTTCACTTAACCTCCACTTAAAGAACTAAGGATGGTCTTTGAAGAAGACCAGGACCTCTATGATGATACTAGGGAAGTGGAGAAGATATTTTTTCATGGGTTGGCCGAGATTGAATGCTCAAATTGGTGTTAGGAGGAGAGGGAGGAGGTTCCCTTTTATAAGGGAGGAGATGTGCACCTTAGGAAAATCTCAAAATATTATTTTATATTAAGGTAAAATTCGGTTTATAATGGTTCCAAAGGGTCTTATATTGAAGCTAAAGTGGGGATGAGTCTAAATCCTTTCATCCAATAGTATTTATACAAGTTTAGGTTATTATTGTAACCTTATCAATTAGACTTAACTCTAAGTTAAATAATTTAACTTTTACCGTGTCTTTTTGTTTTCTTACACTATATGGTTAATAAACTTACTCTATCAAGCCGAACGAACCCCAAGTTGTTTATTATTAAAATATATACCATTATCTAAGTCATTTGGCCGATGCTTAGATTTTTAGGAATAAAATAACAATTAATAATATAATATTTGTTTTAAAAACTAATTTATGTCAATTTTGACACTATTTGGTACATGATTTTTATGAAATTCATAACAGAATGATAAGTTATAAAGAAGTTACTTAAATAAACAATAACATGTCATATTAACCTAGAAAATTAGTGTATGTCATAAAAAGTCTCAAATTACATTTATTCGGGCTTTTATAACATCAATTATGTCAATATTTCATTAATAAGACAATTACTGCATCATCGTTCTGTCATACTAAATGATAATTATTTAATCCCTAAAAATTCTAAATAAATTACTATGATGTAGATAATTGTATTAGATTTCTGGAGACTATTCATGTTCAAAGTTTCATGTAGTTTATCACTAAATTAAAATTATTATACTTATAATATTTAAGAAAGTGACATGTTGTCACATTCTTTGGTTTTATTATTAATGAAATTATTTTCATGGAAAAAAGTCCATAAAATGAATCTAATCCGACCCTTAGGTTATATGGGTATACTGTTAGGCATCCAATAGGATTTTTCCAAGTGTTAGGGTAATTTTATAATCTTATATTTACCCTTAATTACCCGATTGACCTTTAACTATAGTAAATAAAATTTACCGTAGTTACTATTAACAATGCCCAAAAATAAAAAGTAGCTTATTAACATAATTTAGATACACTGATTCCAAATATGGAATCCATTTTTCCAAATTAAAAACACAAAAGTTGCAGAAATTATATTAAAATTAATCCTGTTGTCGAAAGAAAATAGGTTTTTCTTTAAAATATTGCAAAAGATTGAATTGATTTATCCTACGAATTCAAGGTAGAATCAATACTAATGACATAAATTATATTAAATGGTAAAAATATATTCTATTTATAATTTAAAATAATTCAAAATTATTATTTAACCATATAAAGTATTGCGATGAAAAAAGTTATTTTTAATTAAAATATAGGGTGTTTTTACTATTCATCAAAATATGAAAGTTACCAGAATGATATGAAAATTTATCCAAAGTAAATTTTTATGTCATGATTCCAAATAAGAATTTTTTTTTGTAAAATTGAATCTATAAACATTTCAAAAACTATATTTAATGTGGCTGCACCATCAAAAGGCGGCAAAACTGTATTTTTTGAAAAATACTTATTTTACCCAAAAAATTTATTTTGTTCTTCTACCATGTTTTAGAAAATGTGCAAGACGAATAATAATGTTATAAGATTAAAAATTTAGTTGAAACTATT
The DNA here is from genome assembly GCA_963277665.1 of Viscum album. Lineage (NCBI taxonomy): Eukaryota > Viridiplantae > Streptophyta > Magnoliopsida > Santalales > Viscaceae > Viscum > Viscum album. The sequence continues at coordinate 404,163,124 of OY728130.1, forward strand.
CATAACGGCTAGTTCATAGCAATATTATAATAATATATTGTTGTTTAGTAAAACCCGGTATTGCGTACAAGACATGCTATCGAAGAAGGTCGCGATTGCGTGTAATGCAAGACAAGTCAGGGTTGCGTGTAGTGCACAACTCCTTTGTTGTTGCATATAAAAGAATCCAACCATATTTTATTTATACATTGAATATATATATATATATATATATATATATATATACACTTGATGTTGCGTAGAATAACTTCTGTCAAACGAACTTGAAATTGTGTGTAACAGGAGCCAAGAAAAGTGTTGTGTATACTGCAAGCTAATACAGTGTTGCGTATAACGCAAGATAATCTTGGTGTGTCGTACAATAGAAGATATGAATGAAATTAAAAAGAATGTATCTTATAAAATCTTGGGTTGTTACAAAACAGCAGTAAGAAACCCTAAAACTGTCGACGTAGAAGTAATCCGACCCCGTCTTCACCATCACAGTCAACTGAAAAACAAAAATTTCTCTGAAGGAGAAGGGGTGCCACCATAGTATACAAGAATAAGACTTCAAACAGGAGCCACTCGAGCAACACACCATGTTGTTCCATTCTCATTTTCCCAAACCCCAGTACGGCGGTGCCATCCGAGACACCACTCGAACCCAGGCCACTGCATAAAAAAATCCAGAACTGGAAATCCACTTGAGAAACATGCATCGAAGCCTTCATGTCGATGACCAACACCTACAGCAAACAACTAGAAGTAAAATATAATCCTCATTATGTGTTCAGTGGTTTTCAATGACATTAATTATCATTTAAATCAAGGCTTTCATCATGTCTACTTGAATCCTCTCCCCAATAGACTGTCATATAGAATAAGAACATTTTTTTCAATCATGTCTGCTTGAATCCTCTCCATAATAAAGCATACAATCATTGGGACTAATATGTATTTTTTTATAATTCAGATCAATACTGTAAACATCTTTTTTCATATCATAAAAATAATTTGGGATATTTGATTCAAGAAATGAATCACACAACAATTCCAATATCATGGACATCATCTTATTTTTAATTCCACATAAGAATTTGATATGGTACAAATTTAGTAGAAAATAATGTTTTGAATATTTAAAACATCCACTATACAATTCTTGATTTCCATCGTCAACTAATCCATGAAACATGTATGTCTGTTTAGTTTATTTTTCCCTTTCATTAGTCTTCACAAAATCAATAAAAGGATCCAATGATATAATACAATCTTCCTCTAGTTGTCCTATGGTATCAAAAACATCACTTTTCATGTTTATCTTTTGTAGCACCCTAAACTGGTTGTTCTTATATTTTTTGATGTTAATTTTGTTGTCTTCTAATGTAAAATTCATCATTTATAAGGTTTTCTATTTCATTTTCCATTGTTGACATTGTTGCGAGCTCATTAATTGGATTGAAATCAGTGATCAACCTTTCTGTAATGATTAATTCTGCATACCAAATCCAAAAAAAATAATTATCAGGGAATTTCTTCAATATAAAGTGTTCATAAACTTCATATATATTCAACTATCTTCTAAATTTACATTTTGGATATTTAAATCTTATTCTCCAATAAATAGATCAATTTGAAATTGAAAAATATAAAAACTCTTCGAAACCCTTAACAATATGAGGTGTGTTCCTCAGTATTGTGATCAAACTTTTATCCATATATATAACAATGTGCATACACATTATTGAAAAAGATTTAAAACACATAACTATTACTAAATAAAAAAATTGATTCCTATATACTAGTTGAAAAAATGAATATGTTAAATAAGGTTTTCCAATATAAATAAATATGGTAAATAATAAAACATTTTAAAAAGGATAATTTAAATCCCTAAAGTCTATTTGTGAGGAAAATGATATGTAAAATAATTAAATCTTGTACCTAAAACTCATTCAAAACCTCAATTGGAAAAATACATGTTGAAATAAATTTTAAATAAAAAATATTATTTTAATTAATCATTGAAAAATGTATCACAATCCAATGTTAATAATTGATTATAGGACCAACATTATTCTCAAAATTATTAATCTACTATCATGATACTCTTTTTTATTTAGTGGTTATGTTTTGTAACATTTTTTTCATTGATATAATTGGCGAATTGATGATGATAAAGGATGTGTTATTAAAATATTATCTCTTTTATTTATATATATGATTTTATTTATCTTATTTATATTAATTTAGAAATTAAAAAATCCATCAATTATTAATGTTTCACAGGTTCATTACACATAAAGTTGAATTTTATTTATATGTCACATTATATTAAATTAAAATTATGTCTCAATGGATCTTTTCATGGCAGATTAAGTACTATTAAATTAATTTTATCATTATTTTTTTCTCTTGTTTATTTTTTTGTTTATTATTTTTTCTATGGTTGTTTTAAAAAGATATTTAATGAAAATCAACCTGTAAAGGGTTGAGATTATCCCACTTAGTGAGACAAATGTGATTATGAAATTTTAGGTGGAAGAAGATTCTAACCATTACTAGTGATAGGAATCATGAAAAATTCATGGTTTTAAAAAAATTCTTTGCAAAAGAAACCAAATTGGACAGAAGGGGTGGATTATTTAGTGGCCCTAATTTTGATTTCCTTTGTGGGTTTACCAATTAATTTTTTCAATATTGAACCTATAGGTAGAATTTCATTGATGGTAAGAAAGCCTGTCAAATAAAATTTAGCTAAAGGATGATAAACCGGCCTTCATTTGGAAGGGAATTCATTTCAGTAGATGTGTTATTGGATCTACTGAAGTACATTATGATTTAGAACAAATTGTTAATATTATTTTAGGGAGAGACTTATGAGCATAATCCTATGTTTTATACATAATTAATGAAGTCATAATATGTATATTTATTTTATAGTGTGACATTTTTTAAAAAAAATAGATCACCTATATGAAATGTGATGAATTTTTTTACATTTATGTCTATGATATGAATGGGTGTCCTATAGATTCATGGAAATGAGGAAATATTAGAATATTAATTATTAAATGGTTAAAAATAATATTTATTCCAACCATAAGGAAAAATCCTATGGTTATCCAACACATAGAATATTCAACACTATGGCATAATCTACATGTTCCTGAACTCATTAAAAATCTCAATATAGCATATCATAAGGCCTCACCCACATTATAACCAAACTCATGGTTAAATCCTAGCCTAACTCAAGGCCTTCTCTTATAAAATAAAGTCAAGAAATATAATTTTCAAAACAACAAGAACACATCATGTTACCATACAATCACCACTTTATTTTCAACACAATACTCATTGCACCATCAAGAAATTCATCGTCAGACTATGCTAACACAACCATTCATCCATCACTCAATACACGTTCTATTCAATTATAAGTCAAAAAATTCAGTATGTTCATACTTGATCATTTCCCTTATTTACATTCATTTCCAAAATTGACATTTTAATTAAATCCCCAGTTATCCATCACAAAGCATCTCATTTATTACTACATATATCAAAATCATGATATTATTCCTAAATCAAATAAATAAACATTTACACAAGTTCAACACACTATCCCATACCAAACACCCCCACTATGTTTCCAAAAAAACATTATCCCCATTTATTATTATCAAAAAACAAATGTTATAAACATAATCGTCCAATATTATACCTTAATAACAAGAATTTAGCAACAAATCTTGCATTTATCGAAAAATTCTTATAATCTATTTTTACTCCACCATGATATAAACCAATATCATTAATTCAATACTCAAGAATCCAAATATAATTACTAATATTTACAAAAATCTATATATCATGATATTCCCAACATAATTCCCATTTTAAATCATCAAATTAAAATTTATCTTTTTTATATAAAAAAGAATCATTAAATTTCAATCACTCTTTTTAAGAACAAATCATTGACATAAATTAATTAAATATTTTTATTTCCAAATATTATGTCAAATTTTTACTCAATACAATGTCAAATGCATATTTATGCTTAACCAATTTAGTATACTTGACATTTTAAGACCTAAACACATAACTGTAAGACTCATACATATGAGGAGTTCATCCTATAAAAATTATCTTATTGATATCAAACCACACATTCATCCTATAACCATTATCATTTTCAACCAAATTTCATTAAATTTAAATTCTTAAACATTCTTATAAAATAGAAATTGAAATACTACCAATGGAGAGTGGCAACGAGGTGCATGGTTGTGATTAAAGAGAGCGGAAATGAGCGTCTAGGTCAGGACCGATAGTGAGGGGAAGAGAGGGTCGGGGGTAGGGGTTAGGGTTGGGACCGGCGCCGAGGGGTGGTAAGGGTAGGGACCAATGGTGAGGGGCGGCGAGGTGTAGTTAGAGCCGGTGAGGGTCGAGACTGACGATGAGGGGCGGTGACGGTCGGGATTGGTAGGGATTAAAGGGGTCATGGGGGTCACAGGGGTTGGGGTGTTGTTTATTCATGGGATAAGTGTTGAGTGCGTGAAAAAAAATGTTTATGTGTGATTTATAATAAACCTACACTAAATTAGTTTAAAAATAATTTTCAGTGTTTTCATAACTCGCCACTAATGTCTGATTATAGTGTAAAAATGCATGAATTATTTTTCCGATTTTCTACTAATTGAATTAAATAAAGGTAAATAATAATTAAACATTCTATAGTTATTATTATATCATATATAGAAATTAAAAAATAATCTCATCACTTCATGGAGGGAGTAGTCTACACATACGCATGAGTGACGTTATCGTTTCCCAAATGATTGGATGGAAATATGGTAGGCCTAATATTATCATTATAGTGGTATAATTATGTCATAAATATCATATATAAACATTAAACCCATACATAAAATATTTTGATGAAAAATAAATTGTATTTATTTATGGAGATGGTAAACCATACATACGCATGAGAGATACATTAACATGTCGTTCGATGGGAAAGTGGGTGAATAATTTATTTTTCATAATCATAATAAAATATTGGAATATATATAATACATATGTTTTTACATTAGGATAAATATCATAGATTTATATAATGTAAATAAAAGTTGGAAAGAAATTGATTGGTTATGGAAATTACCTCTTCTTGGAAAGAACTACTTTACATCTCCTCTTCAAGACCCTAGAGATGGTACATTGAGAACCCTAACCCCAATATAATGTTTCTAAGGAAGTGGATAATAAACTTTTTGATAAGAAGGTTGAGATATAATGATTAATGTGATGTGAATAAGATAAAGGAGAAGTTCTATTTTATAAGAGAGAGAGGAGGGTCACTCTTGGAACTTCTTTAAAGATTAAAATATAATTAAGTCAATCTCAATCCAAATGGATCCAAATGTCATATAAATGAAACATGGAAGACATTTTAGACCATATATTACCATTTTGTCTTATATTTGTATTTTTATGCTTTTTTATTTTATTTAAAAAATATTATTCTCATAAAATATCAATACTGTCAATTTAGACAGTATTCATTTAATTTTACTTAAAATACATAAATAAAAAATTAAATTTAGAATATAATCTTGTATTACAATAGTAATAAATTATAATGTCCTATTAAACTCATATTTCATATTAACTCACCCAAATTATATTTGGTTTTAATTTTTTTTAAATCATTTATTATATTTTATTTATTAAATAAGGAAATAATGCATTAGTGTTTTATAAGAATTTAAGGTAATTATATAATTATTTAAAATTATATATAAATATATATCATAAGAAATAATTTCATTAATCTCAAAATTGAAATTTATATTCATTCATAACTTGTTTTTTTCTATTTGGACATAGAAGAGATATTAAAAATTGGGAGACTAGCATTATATTACTTTCATTGAATTAAATATTATATATTTCACATTCTTAGACAAGTTTCCATTAAAAAAAATTAAATTAGTGTGTAATGAATTAATATTTAGATTCCATTCATTTAATAATAATTAATATGAATAATTATGACCTTATCATTATTATTATTTTACCTTGATTAACCAAGTTTATCATTTACGATGGTGATAAAGTTTACCACACTTTCAATTCATATTGACCAAAAATAAATGAGGAATATTTAATAAATTTCAAAATATTAATTATAAATATTTAATTTATTTAATCTAATTAAAAACCAATAAATATTAAAAATTAATTTTAAACTGTGAAAAATGTGACAAAAACAGCTTTTTCGAAATAATTACATTAAAACTGGTTTTATTATTATCTTATTCATGGAAAAATATTTTAAAAATATTTAAAAAAGTTATTAATATCTCTATTTCATTACAAACACAGGTTCATAATTTGATTATTCTAGTTTTTGGTCAGTCTTGACAAATTTATCCGGGTGAGTAGTATTTTTCTGAAGCCCTTTATCTCTACAATCTAAGATTTTTAGTAGTAGTTTATAATAAAAAAGTTCATTATCTAATGGTACAACATATAAGTTTAGTACATGGGAAGAACTAGGTATGTATTCTATTAGGAGATATACATGGAACACTTAATGGAATTTATAGAGGTCAATGGAAGCACTGATCAATAAGCTACCAACCCTACTCGATCATGAATCTCGAAGGGGCTAATATACCTATGGATCAACTTCCCATTCTGCTCGAATCTCATAAACTTATTCCATGGGAAAATTCATAGAAACACATTATCATTAACATTAAATTCCAATTCACTTAGAACATTGTCAACATAAATGTTTCATCAGAACTGAGTTGGCTTGATGTGTTGTTGAATAGTTATAACTTTCTCTTTCATCCCCTCAGCTATATCAAGTCAAAATAGATTTATATCTCCAAATTCATCATAACATATGTAATTTTTAAACTTACTTTCATATAGTGATTAATAAGGGGGAATTTTTATTCTTGAGTAAAATATGTTATTGTAATAAAATTTGACCAAATGAAGGTGTTGATCCCAACTAACATTGAAATCCATAGAATAATATCTCAGAATATCCTCTAGGGTTTGGGTGGTTCTCTCAGACTGACCATCCTTGTTATGATGGTACACCATATTGAGACTCAAATAATTATCTTGAGCCTACTAAAAACTTCTCCTGAACATTGAGGTAAACCTCATGTCCAGATATGGTATCATGGAAAGTGGTACTCTATGAAATATTACCTCTTATTTAATATATATTCTGGAAATATAATCAAGAGGGAAATATTATCTGATATCAATGAAGTGTTCTGACTTTATATATCAATCAACTATAACACATATTTCATCATGGCCTTAAATTTTTAGGGGATTCTAATGAAAAGATAAAAAGTTATGTAATTCCATTTATATTCAGGTATATTTAATAGTTGTAACATCCCATTAGGCTTATATCTCTCTACCTTAACATGCTGACAAACCAGGCATTGAGAAACATATTCTACAAAATCTAATTTTATACCCTCATACTAGAAATACTCTTTTAAGTCTCGATATGTATTTTTAGTTTTAGGATTTCTATAGAATGATGAACTATGAGCCTCATCCAATAGATATGATAACATGGTCCTTTTAATTAAAAGAATCTTCCACCTTGTTCACTTTCCTAGGGTGTTAATTTATTCAGAATTTGTTATCTTTAATCAATGATAACCAACTTCTCTAGAATATATTCATATCATTCTGAGTGAATATAAGGAAAAATACTTGACCATTTTATAATGTTGAGTTTTAAGTAAATAATTCATTCTATTACATTTAAGGATCTTTTTAGGTTTTTAGTTTTATTGGATTAGGTCCTAAATCATATATAAAAAACCATAAAATATAATGAGGACACTACTGATCAGTGTCTATTTTTTCCATAATATAAAACCTTTAAAATAACATATGATTTCTATTGATGAAAAATATTAATGAATTTATACTTAACTTATTATTCTCCATTAAACATCCTAATTTCCTGTGAAATTCATTTTATAAATGTGGGATAAGCCCAAAAATATCATTAATGGATATAAAAAGGAATAAAATCATTAGTCCAGTGACAAACATAAAAACACATGAAAAAACCTTTCTTACAAACATAATATATTACCTATAAATGGCATTATAATTCTAGTGTAATTTATCTTACCTTTTAGAAAATAATAGTTTATATGAAAAATTGTTAGAAATAATGAAAACAACACATTTGTTACATGGTAAATCATATCACAAAACCCTTATAGTACCATTATATAATTTTTACATATTTAAATAACCATATGACTATATTTAAATATAATTCTTTAGGGGACATAATCATTACCTAATGTATAAAGATCACTATATTTTCCCCCCCATTTTATAAAATATAATGGGAACACCCAGTTCTATCTTGGTTTAATGATCATAAATAAATTCCAATAATTATATCATGAAGAAAACATTTAAATGTTGAAATTTTCATCATAAATCCCTTGATAAAATCTTTTAAACTCATTTGTACAACACTTTCAGGTATAAAAATAACATTTTCATTTAAAACCCCATTTTTGAAGCATAAATTGAGTATAATAATGGAAATTGGGGTTTTATTTGAATAAAACATGAAATATTCTAAAGGAATCCAAATAAAATGTATGGTGACAGGAGAAGTCGATTTTGTGGTATAAATAAAAATAGATTATTTCTTTTTTCATTTTGTCAATATGTTCTATATAAAACACATAGAAATAATTAATTTTCAAATAATTTTTAAATAAATACAAAATAGTCATAAAATTTACATTACAAATATTTTATGTCCATATAAAAACATCAATAAAACATTTTTACAAGTATGGATGTGGAAGAAAAATTGTTGAAAATAAATACTTTAATGAATGTTTTTTTAAGGAGTGGCCCTAACCACATTATAAATTTTATATTCATAATATCCATGAAATAATAGGATTAAAAAACAAAAAATACCTTTATAATATAATAATAATATCAAAAAAACAAAAAATACCATTATAATCATAAGTACCTTGAATTATGGTTTAAGAAAATGAGGTATGTTACGATATTTGAGATGGTACGTCATATATACGCATGTGTAACGTTTCCATTTTTCATTGATAATTATAAAATAAAGGTATGCATTATTTTTTAATTCTATAATGATCATAATATCATATATACCATAATTTTCATTAATATACTTGTGTGTGTATAAATATATATGATTATTGTTATGTTGATCTAAAAATATTTATTGCTTCATGGTGGTGGTAGTCCACACGTACATGAATGATGTTATAAATATTTGGTGTAAGAAAGAAAATGGTACAGTATATTTTTATAATGATAAAATTGACCAAAATATCATTATAAATTTATTTATTTCACATATATTCATTAACATTAACTTTATTACCTTATATGTAACTAGTAAGTGAAAAATGAATCACAACATTTCATGAAGCTGTAGTCTACCGTATAAAAGAGTGACGTTATCGTAGCCCCAAATAATAGAAATTAAGAATGTATATGTGATATAAAAACTCCAACAGTATAAATATGTTACACATATTAAATATATACTATAAATAAATCATAAAAAAAATCTATGATATGTGATAACAGAAAACTAATAAAATCATTTTCTGATGTGGTAGTATGTCGTACATATGAATAATAGTGTTGTATCCCATTTGATAAAAAAGAAAATTTAGTTAGTTTATTAAATTAATATAATTTCATATAAGTATATGGGATATATTTTTATTATTATATAATCATAGTTGAATAATATTTAAAGGAGTTGGAAGAAGAATTAAAATAATGATTCTCGGTAAGGCACAATACCTTTTCATTTGACAACATCCATATGTAAGCACCAAAAGCCTTATTAAGATAGATTTTTAATAAAAATAATGCATTTAATTTACAGTGAGGGATATAAGTAAATCATTTGGGAATTAATTTTACATGAAAAGATCATTTGAAGGTGTGAATAAGAGAGGATCGTCGGTGGCCTTCTATAAGTGAGGTGAGTGTCCCACATGTAATTTATTTAAAGACAAAGGTTTACCAATATTTTTAGATTCCAAAAGACTCTAAAATGGACCATTCTAATAAATTAGACATTATAATGTATAAATAGTTTCATAAAATATATTTTAGACAAGTTTTATGGTAGTTTTAACCATTATAAATTTAGTTTAACCATTGATAAATCTATTTTTACCTTAACCATAGTAATTGATTTTTACTATTCTCAATATTCAATATTGTAAAATCTAAAGTTGAACTTATTAAAAAAGATAAATTATTCTAAATAAAAATATGAAATAAATTTGACTAAAATAAATTTACATAATTGTAAAATTTTAATTCAAAACAAATCCCACAGAGGTACTTGAAAATCAATAAGTACAGTTTTGATGAAAAATATGATTTCATATTAAGTCTATTATTAATAATAAAAATTAAAGGAAAACAAATTAAAATTTATATTTATATATTTGATAAATATAATTTAAAAAATTATTCATTAAGAATAATTTTAATTCAATGAAATGGAGAAATTTTATTCCTTTTAAAATAGTTTCTTGGAAAAAACGTGTTTTAAACCAAAAAATAAACTTATAATAAAATTCTATATAAAGGTGAATAAAAAGTAATTAATTTTATTTAATAAATATTGATAATAATTATGTTTATTTAAAGTATATTTAAAACATAATGGTACTTTTATGTTACATATATTATTGAAAATAAATGGATTTTTTACAAAAAAGGTGTTTTTACTATTCATCAAAAAATCAATATTTTCTAAAAAATCACCAAAAATAACCCTAAGATAATTTTTATATGATTATTTATAAAATTAAATTAGTTTTTATAATTTAAATTCAATAATTTATAAATTATTTTATATAATAAAATTCTTATAACCAAAGAGTTTAGTTAAAACCATTTCATTTTTTATCTAAAACTTACTTAAATATATTTGTAAAAAATATAACTATATTAATAAATATGAAAGTGATTTATTATATTATTATATATTTTGACACATTATTCCCCCTTTTTAAAATTTCAACCTTCAAATTTTATTTACTTAATAAAAATTTTGGGATATCCTTTCCTCAAATAACTTTCAAATTCCCATGTATCCTCTTCAACCATACATATTTTTCCACAAAACCTTATCCTAGTGAATAAAATTATTCTAAAACATTTAATCTCTATGGTCAAGAATCTAAACATGGTTTTCCTTATAAGAAATATTCTCTTCCAACTCAACTACTTTAGTTATCAAAACATGCGATGAATCTAACACATATTTTCTTAACATTGAGACATGAAAAATATTGTGTACCTTGGATAGAATCGAGGGGAAATATACTTGGTATGGGACTGATATGAATTTCTATATGATTATATATGGTCCAATGAACATTGTAATTAAATTTATCTTTTTAGAAATACAATTCAAAATTTTATATGATGATTCTTTAAGACAAACATGATCAAATACCATCAAAGAATGATCTTTCCTCCATTTATCTACATAATTTTTCTTTATACTCTAAGATATCCACATATATTATTGATTAAAAGGTTCATTCTCAGCCATTTCCTCTAATAACATTGGTCCAATCAACTTACTTTCTGTTAATTCATCCTAAAAAATCTATTGTTGAACACTTATTTCCATATAATTCCTCTAATGGTCCCATCTGTATTCTAGAATGAAAAAAAAATTTATATGAAAACTCAACCAAGGAAATATATTTATCCCAACTTCCCTTATAATCTATTGAACAAGATAAACTAAAATATATTTTTTTGTTTTAAATCTTCCACACGGACTGACATTTATTTATAGATGAAAATCTATACAAAAATTTAATCCAATACCCTTAGATTTATGAATCCCTTTCCAAAAATTAGATGTGAACCTAAGATCACGGTCTAATAAAAAGGAGGGAGGAACTCCCTATAACGTAATTATCTCATTTATATATTCTAAAAAAATTTATCTAAATATGTAGTATCTTTAATGGGATGGATATGTGAAAATTTAGTTAATTATTCAATAATAACCGTAATATTATTATTACCTCGAGAAGTATTTGGTAAACAAACAATGAAATCCATTGATATATTTTTCCATTCCCACTCTGAAACTGGAGAATGTTAAATCATTCCATTAAGTAATTATACTTATTATTTTACTTACTAAAACATCAAATATTTCATGGTAATTTTAGAAATGTATCATTTCATTCCATCCCACTAGTAATACACCTAAAAGAATATATACATCTCATTTCTTCCTAAATGAAGAGATAATAGAGAACTACAAGCTTCACTCATTACATTTTTCTTCAACTCGGAATCTCAAGGAACACATAATATTTTTCAAAATTTTAAAATAACTTCTTCATCAATATTGAAATTCAGAAAATTATTCTTCTTAATAGATTATACCTTCTCCAGCAAAGCATGATCCTCTTTCTGATATTTCTTAATGATTTCTAAAAAATTGAATGTAATAAAACCATAAATAAAAAATATGATTTCCCAGTATCCACAACTTCGAGGCCAAAATTCTTCAAATCATTCCCCAAAGGGTCACATTCAAAAGATAACCTGGTTAATATAGATTTATTTTTTCTAATCAATGAAATATCTAATTTTTTTTCTTTTCTAAGATTATAATTAATAATACAATCATAATACTTGATTGGTTCCATATATATTATCTTTCTAATGTTTAATTAATTCAAAGTGAATATATAATTAAAACAACATTTATCAGTATATATTTCACATTTTACTCTTTAAAAACTATGCTTTGAAATTTTTAAGGAAGAAAAAACAAAAGCTAATTTCAAATCATGCGTAGAATAGTTTAATTCATTAGGATTCAATTAGTGTTAGGTATAAGAAATTACCTGACCATTATTCATTAAGACACAACCATTTCCTTTTAATGAAGAATCACTATAGATGAAAAATTCTATATTTCCAGAACACCAGGACAAAACTGAAGCATTAACCAATCATCATTTTAGTTCCTGAATTCAATCATCGCATTCCTTTTTAGATGAATTTAACTCCTTTTGGAGTAAAATTATTTAGTTGTAAAAAAAAGAATTTTTTTCAACATACCACTATTAATAACCCAATAATTGAAGAAAATAATGAATCTCTATGATACTTTGTGATTCATGGCCATTATTTAGAAACATTTGTTTTAGAAGGGTCAACAATCATATCATCTTAAGAAAAAATATTTCCAAGGAAATAAATTTTTAAGAACAAAAATTAAAACTTTATATATTTCCCATATATTTTATTTTCACTTTAGGTTTGAAATAAAATCCTTATTTTCCTTTTTGTTCCTCTTAAATTATAGAATACACCAAAAATTTATCAATAAAAAAATAACTAACTTATCCAAGAACTCATAAAAAACTATATTTATAAGGTCTATAAATGTAACAGCTTTATTAGACTACCCAAATAGAATAACTACAAACATATAGTGCCCATATCTAGAGTGAAATGAAATATTCAAAATGTAAACGTCCCCACATTCAGCTAATGGTACCCATACTGTAGATCAAACTTTAAAAAATACTGATCTCCCTAGATCTGATTAAACAAATCATTGAAATGAGTCAAAGAATTTTTTTATTAAAAATAATTTTCTTAAATGTTCAAATATCAATTAAAAGTATCATTGAAATATCATTGTTTTTATCAAACAAAATAGTATCACCCCATGGTGAAGTGTTATGTCGAATAAAAATTTTATCTAAAAACTAATGATTTTTTTCAATTATAAATGTTCTACTTGATCAATTCAATATTTATGTTGAAATATAGTCTTATCATCTGACAGTAAGTTAATAGTAAACTCAACCTCCTAATCAGAAAGAACTTCTATAAAATCATCATGAAATACGTCCATGTATTCATTCAATATTGTAACATCACTTATTTGAATAGTTCATCTATTTTCAACCATATGAACTATGTAACTTTCACATAAATATCAAATAAATTTCTTGGATTCATGTTAAGTTATTAAAGGAATGGAACCATTTAATATTATATTATAATCTCTATAATCTATCTTTTCATGATAAATAGAAATCCAATCTATACCATGAATGATATAAAACTCTACTCAAGAAAATTTAAACAATTTTTTTTGTGAATGACCATTCCAGTAATAACTATAGGAAGAATCCTGTAAATTTTGGTTTCATTAATATTTAATCAAGGAGTTATCACCAGAAGTTCTATATTTTCTCATGTGGTGATAGTCCATTATTACATGAAGATTTCTCCAAAATAAAATAATATAAATATCTCGTGTCAAATAGGGCATTGTCATAGTTACAATACAAGAGTAACATACATGTAACCACTTAATTTGATGGACCAATATAAACCTCAATAGTAGGAAAATAATTTTACACACCCTTTTTCTTATAACATTGATGATTTACAGATTGAGTTTATAACTTCAATAATTCATTATCAGAATGACCCAACTCGTTACAACTAAAAAATAACACCCTTGGATATCTATTTGGTTCCTCATTCTTGTATTCTTAATTATTCTTTTATATTAAGTCACAATCTATATGAAGAAACATTCCAAATTAGTAAAACTTTTCTGGTTTCATAATATATTCTACAGGGTTCTTTTTATCCCACTTACCAAAAAATTAGGACTTTATTTTATTACCTCTATATTTCTTTGACTTCAGTTTACCCATCACCTTCCATAATCTCTTATTCTTAGTTTCATTACCATGATGCCCATAATGGTCAGACAACTCCATCTCTAATTTTCCAACAAAATGTAAAAAATTATCATAGATTTTAAATTCTCAATCAGTCAAAGATATCTATTAACAATGTTTCAGTACTAAGTAAAATCTTTTAATATTACTATAAATGTCTTGAAAAATATGGTACATACATGGAAATTATTGTAAAATTGGATTCATATGTGGTCATAGAATCTTCATCTTTTTTCTCAATTACAATATTTTTTTATCCAAAGTCCCAAAACCTTAGAGAAATATTTCTAAAGTATAATATCTTTAAATGTTTTCCATTACATGGAAACAATATCATCATTTTCTATAGTATTTGTAAATAAATAAAACCATCAACCATCTTAAAATTAAGAAAAATCGACATCAAGGGTTACCTTGTGAAATTACAAACTGCCCATGGCTTCAAATATATTCCCTAGAGCTTTGATCCATCCTTTAGCTACCATAGGGTCCGATGATCCAACAAATGACGGGGTTGTTTCCTCATTAAATTTTCCACTATATAGATGTTATTTTATGGTATATAACTTTTCTCTATAGCATGGATACCACATCAATATATATATTACATTAACTGATCCATCATTGAAACAAACCATTCTGTTTCTATTCCAACCATCCTGGGATGAATATTTGGAATGACATTTTCTTCTTGGTGCATTCCCACTATAAATTCCCTATTTTATCTATGTAAAACCATTATAAATTGGCATAGTTTAGATGTATCATAATGTTAATATTTGAATTCTATATCATTATAACTTAACCATAAATTAATTTCTTTTAATGCAATGATATTAACATTATCCTACCCTCTAATGTTATCGACACCATCATCTAATACAAAGTATAAGTAACCAGCCTTAAACATTAAAAATAATATTTTTTTAGTAAAAAATTCATTCTTTTACATTTTAAGATATTTTTCGGTTGAAAGTTTTAAATAATTAGGTTACAAATCATACATTAAAAACAATATAAAACAAATTGGAAACTTTTTACCAGTATCTATTTTTCCTACAATGTAAAACTTTTAAAATAACACATGATTTATTTTCATGGAAAATCATATTGAATATCAAAATGAAATATTATTTTACCTAATCCATCCTTAAATATCTTGAAAAAACATTTTATGAAAGTGGGATGATAACAAAAATCTTAGTAAGGTATGTAATAATAATAAAATATTTTCTAAAGTTAAAAACAAGAAAACCCACAAAAAACCTTTTCTTAAAACATAAAGTTTAGTCCAGAGAGTGAATTATCATTATTTTAAAAAATTATATTTTTCTTTAATTATAAAAATGAATTATTTACATGAAAAATCTTTATAAAGAATAGAAAAGTCTTGTAGGTGTATTGGGACAACATCACATAGAACCCTCATGAAAAAACATTAAAAATTAGAAAAATAGTACAACCAACTTCCAATATTTTTATCTAGAGAACATAATTAATACCCAATGCATTGAAGTTCTATCTAAGGCGTAACCATAGTATAATATATAATTTGAACACATTGTCTTATCTAGATGAACCCATCATAAATAATTTATAGGGACTATGTCATGATTTAAAATTTTTAATCTTCCACCTTTTCAATATATAACCCTTAAAGAAATCTTTTGAAACCATTTGAAAAAACATTTGATATTAAAATACCTTTTTCATTAAAAAACCCATTTAAAAAACATAAATTACACATAAAAAGGGAAAGGGGAGTTTCTTTTAATAAATAATAAAATATTATAATTGAATGAAAACTTCAAATAACACTAAAAATAATATGAAAATACACTATCTTAATAAACATTAAAATCGAACATTACTTTATCTTTTTTCTCAAAATGATCTGTTTAAAACCAGTAAAAATTTTAATTATAATAAAATATTGATATAATGTCAAATGATTTATAAAATTTCAAATATAAATATCTTATTTCTATATATTAATATCCATAAAACAATTTTAAAAATATGGACAAAGAGTAAATAGAGTTGAAAATAAAAATTTTAATGAATATTTTTTTAAAAGTGACACCCTTACAACATTAGAAACATTTTAATCGTAAACCCCATGAGATAATATTATTAAAAAAAATATTAAACACCATTAAAATAGAGAAATTATGTATATAACATGTCAAATAGGTAGTATATACACCTCATAAAATAATATAGGTTTATAATATCAAAATTTTCTTCAACAAAAGGAGATTGAGATGAAGTCACTTACCCTAAGTTTGATTTGTCAGGTTTGTTATTATTCTTCCTTAATGATAAACTTATGTTAATTATTTAATTTCATGATATAATTTTTCAAATGTATTATTTCTTTAATTTCTCTTAATACCATACCACACATAATTAATTCATTAATTAAGTTCACTTTAGATGTTTTGATGGTATTTGACTTATATGTGAAAATTGACTATTGTAGGTTGATTATTGGTCAAAGATGCCATTATTTTAACATATAGAAAATAATAATCCTGACATAATTATCTTATTTATTCGTAAATTATAATTTTATGTCCAATTATGAAATTTGGTTTTGAAAAAATAAATAATGTTACGGTCATTAAGATGGTAGGTTTTACATACACCTGAGTAATGTTTCTATTTTTCATTGATCATTATAAAAATAAGTTATGTATTATTTTTTCTTTAATGAATGATAATTTTATAATATATAATATATAATTTCGAAAAATATTCTTATATATATCATTCTTGTGATTTGGTGATGAAGAAAAATTAAATCTCTTTATGGAGGCGGTAGTCCAAACATACATGAACAAAATTATAATTTTTCAATGTAAGAAATAAAAAGATATATTATTATTTTAGAATGATTAATGTGTATTTAATTTTATTATGATGTCAGGTATATCACATATATTCAGGAAATTTAAATTTATTACATTCGATGTAAATTGTTAGTGAAAATTTAATCACAATGCCTCACGAGACAGTACATCGTCGTACACACGAGCGATGCTATCATATCCCCTAAATAATGGAACGTACAAATGAATATGTGATATAATAAAAAAACATATAAATATGTTACAAATATCATATATATATATATATATACTTTAATAATGTTATTAAATAATTCCTTTAGAGGTAATGTTGGAAAATGAATTACATCAGTTTTCAAGAAGGTAATTCATCCTACACATGAATAATGATTTCATATACCATGATGGAAGAGGAAATGGATTTAGGTTATTAAATTATCACTATAATATATCTATATATGTTAGATATTGGTGTTATTATAAAATCATTATTGAAAAATATTTTAAGGATATTGAAGAATGAATAAAATAATGATGCTCGGTAAATCACAATACTTACCCTTCAGATAGCCACCATAGATAATCACCAAATTCCTTATATGTATAGATTATTAATAAACATAATGTATCTATGTTAGGGGGAATATATTATAGAAATACATTTGGGTAGGTATTTTTCAAGCCAATGGCTTTCATGTTGTTGATAAGAGAGAAGAGGGATAGTTTTTTATATGTGAGGTTTCATGTTGTTGATAAGAGAGGAGAGGGGTGGTCTTTTATAAGTGAGGTGAGTGGGACACTTATAATTTTTGAAAAGAAAAAGGTCTTCCAATGTTTTTCACATGAAAAAATTATAAAAAAATGGAACATTACTAAGAATTATACATGATAATGTAAAAATATTTCCATAAAATATATTTTATACATGTTTTTTGGTTATTTTAACCCATTTCTTTTTAGTTTAAACCCTGGTAAATGCATATTTACCTCATTTAAAATAATTAATTTTTAGTATTTTACTATTAATTATGGTAAAATATTAGTTTAAAATTATTATAGAATATAACTTTTCTTGATTAAAATAATTGAATCCATTTTAATAAATTTAATTCCAAGAAGTTCCAAAATTTAATTTAAATAAAAACCCATAAATGTGACGAAAAATCATGTTTTCAAGAAGTGTATTTTTCAAGGAGAATATGATTTTATATTAACTCTATGATTATTAGAAACAATTTAATTAATATAAATTATATTTTATTGAAATATATTATATATTTTTTATTTAATATATTACTCATTATGTATTATTTTGATTAATTAAAACGGAGAAACATTATTCACGTAAAAAATGTTTTCAGAAAAAATGTGCTTTTAAACCACAAAATAAACTTATACTAAAATACAATATATAAAAGATAAATAATTAACTAATTAGATTAGATATAACTAAATAATAATAATTTTACATAAAATTTTATTTTATACAAATGGTAATTATAAATTAATTAAATTATTGAAAAGAAATAATTTTTTTACCAAAAAACAATATTTTACACTATTCACTGAAAAATCAATTTTTTTTGAAAAATTATAAAACTTTCCCTGTAAGTTAATTTAGATATTAATATTTCAAAAAATATTTTTTTTGAAATTTTATTATAAACTTCAAAAATTATGCTTTAAAGTAAAAACCATATTAAAAAAGAGTTTAGTTAAAACTACTTCCTTTATGATTTAAAATATACTTAAAATTTTTAAAATGAATATAAATATATTAACAAACATGAAGGTGATTTATTCTATCACTACCTGGGTTGTTATAGTTAATATATAATTTTTACATTTATGTTCATTATATATATCACACCTCTCTCCGTAGAGATAATGTCTCTATATCTTTAATACAAAATTATCACTACTAACTCCATTTCATGAGTTGGGTAATATTGTTCATGATCCTTAATTTTCAAAAAGAATAAGCTATCACAGTATCATTTTCCATGAGAAAATATCCCAATCACTCATTTTAAGAACCACTATTAATAAAAAAATTGTTCTCCTCTATTGGGTTGTGTGACCACAGGTACACTGACCACCCTTCTTTTATGCTCTTTTAAATTCTATTTACATTCCTCCATATATATAAACATAAATCCATTATAAGTATAATTGGTGAGTGGAACAGATAATCATGAAATATATCTCAAAAAATTTTGATCATATCCTTCCAACCCAAGAAAACTGTGATGTTTAGTTATTATGGTTGGTCTACGCAATTTTCTAATAACATCCAGCAATAAAGGATCCACTGATAAACCCTCACTTGAGATTATATGCCCCAAAAATGAAACTTTTTGAATCCAAAATTCACATTTGATAAATTTTCCATAAATCTTATCATTACTTAGGGTCTTTAAAACAATCCCCAAGTGATCTTAATTATCTTCCCTATATTGAATGTCTTATTGGTTATATTCTATTTCGTGACCCTCAATTATTGATATATAGAATGAAGGTGAATCTTGGAAATGTATTGAGCTCTTTATTGTTGATCAAATAAGTCATAAATATAGGGGAGAAGAAACTTTTTCTTTATTTATATTTTGTTAAGGTCTTAATAATCAATTAAAAGTTAAATTCACCCATCATTATTAATAACAAATAGAATAGGTTCACCTAAAGGTGATGCATTGGGTGTATGGATCCTTTGTGAATATTCTCATAGAGTTAGTTCTTCAAATCTTATAACTCAATTAGGGTTATTATATAATGATTATTTGAAATATTCATAACTCTATGTTAGAGTTCAATTAAATACTCAACTTCATTATTTAGGGGATGAATAAAAAATTCTACTAAAAATACATCAACAAAGTCCTGTATAATAGATAAATCATTAATTTTGAGATTCTCCTTAGACATATGAGTTACCTAAACATCATGTATATGATTTAAGATCCATAAGATGGAATAAATTTCCATCAGAAGATAAAATTCATGTTCACATATAAAAATAATCACATGTTCATTTGAAATAATATATGTGACTTCCCTTTCTCATCAATCAATACCAGATCTATATAGATAAAATAAATCCATTCCAAGAATCAAATTTAATTAAAGTAAAGGGAGAATCAAAAAATATCCATGAATCACTTCCCAAAAAATGTAATAAGATAGGAATTATAGTCATAATATACAACCATAGTTCAATTATGATTTTTCATATCTAACTCAACATAAAATCAATGTGGTGGTATAGTAATACCCTTAGAAAACTATTGAAAAATAAAAGAGTGGGTAGATCTAAAATCAAACAAGACATTATCTATCATATAGTGGATAATTTTTATTCCTTTCACCAAGTCATTATCATGACCCACTTCAGTAGTCATAATCGTGTAATATTACCCTTTGTCTTTGGGCTTAATAAGTTGTTGATGATAATCATAAAAAACCTTCAGATTTATGCACTAGTGGGGATATTAAATGCACTCCTTGAATTTGAAGCATTGGAGTGTGGGTGGTGAATTAAATTTTGTCTTATTTTCCTCTATTGTATTAACCAAACTATTCATCACTTTTAGATATTCATGGGCTTGATTACCCACCTTTACACATTCAAAGAACCTCATAGTTCCATTAAAAAAAATTCCATTGATGTTTCTTCTCATATTACTAGCATGAATATGGTTGAAATTTCATTCCACTGTGTGATTTATCCAAATTTTTAATATCCAATCGCCATTTCTACTTGAACTGTACATTGAATTATTTCATCATTTCTAATGAGGTATCTTAAAGCTAGTTACTTTCAGATACTTCATTTTAATCCACCAAATAATCAATAAATTTTACTTTTATAGATGATAACTAAACAAAATACATACCTTTAAAGACTTGTAAAATTTTCATCAAAGGTACCATTGGATTAATAATAATTTTTCATCAACTAAATAAATTCTTTCTCCATATTTGTATGTAGAATACGAGTAAATTAATTACTAAATAATATACCCTTAAACTCATCTGATTAAGTGGATTTAATTTCTTCATCTTCCTTGTATTTATGATAATATTCCACCATCTTTCTGCTTAACCTTCCAAATAATAAACATATATGACAACATTTACACGTTTCATGCATTTAAGAACATATATGTTTTTCTTAATGGTGTTGATATATCACTCAACCACTACTATTCAAGAATATTCACTAAATTAAGGTGGATGTTTCTTTATGAAAGATTCAACATTATATGTTACCCTAATTTGATCATTTGAGAACTGATCATGATTTAAAACTTGAGAAACCTATTGAAAATAGTGGAAAAATTCTATATTCCAACTCACATAACATTTTATTGATAAGGTCTACAATCATTTCATTGTCCATAACATTAAAAATTAACATGATTCATTCATGTTCCAACCATTGACTAATACTAAAAATCTTATATTTAGAAACAATATTCATAAGGGAAACCACATAATTCTAAAAATTACTTATAGAATTTCTAAATCACAACTCCTTCTTCTATGGTAAGATAGGTTAACCTATGTCATTTCGGATAATTTCCAAAAATTTAGGATTTTTTATTATACTTTGACCCATCCATATGGTTTTCATAAATTTTTTCTAACCCTAATCTCTAAATATTTATAAAACCCTACTCTAATACCAACGATAGTGGTCCTATATTTTCATACATAAATATTACATCAATTTAGATGAATATTCAATGAGTTAGAATATAACGTACACTGTAATCTTAAATGATTAGAGTATATATATACTAGATATATATTTTTCTTATTTTATAAATGATATTAATCATACCCCATAAATATATTCCCTTATATTACTCTTCATAGGAATACCGTACTAAAAGGTTTCTAAATACCCTGTAGAAAAGAAACATAATAAAAGGGTGAGATCAGATACCCAGTAAGAGTAAACATAGGAGATATCAATCGATGATCTATAAAATTATAAGATAATCTTATATTTTCTATATCATGACCAAAATTTAAAAAAAATCATATCTAATCTCAAAGAGATCATAAACCGGAGTTATATCATAATATACAAGTACTTCAATTGACATAAATCATAAAAAATAGAACTCAAAATAAATCAGTAATGAACCACAAGTTCATCCCATAAATGTGTGTGGAACCATAATATGTTTGAAAACTATTTTATATGTCATGGATAACTAAAAATACCATTAGATCCTACATCAACACCATTTTCCCATAGTGAATCAAGCATGTTGAATTGTTTCCAGAAATAAATCAATGACATCGACTTGTTTTCTATAACGGATCAACTTAATCAACTTGTTTATCAGAAATATCTAATGAGATATAGTTATTTAACCAATTAATTTGAAATATATATATATCCCACATGTAAACTAATTAAAACCATATATACATGTGCCACGTGATCATAAAACATTCATCATATCGAAACCCATGAAAAGAAATGGTGTATATAAACCCTTCATCCTTGCATAACCTAGTGAAATAGGTTTCATAAAAAAACATTATCATAATAACTACCTATTTAGGGAAAGAATAAGGATGGTATTCCTGGATTATAAACCCAGTAAATCATATGTATAATCAAGTTCTATTATCATTTATTAATAGAGATGCCATTAAAAGATAATTAAAATATTCTTGAGGGAAATACCCTTTTAAATTGAATAATTACTTCTTCAAAAGATAAAAAGTTTTCACATAATAAAAATAAAGTTTCCTTGAAAATAACCTTTTTGATTGTAATGAAATATTCAAATAATTGAGTATTTATAATTTCCAGAAATTTTGTTCATGTCGTATCAGTTAAAAAAACATTCTATTAAATGTTTTTGTAAAAACTCAAAAAGTACCTCGCACAAAAAATGACAAGAAGAATCCTTGTAAAAAATTCCTAAAAATTAAACCAAGTGTAAAAATTTCTATAAATTTATACCATAATCTTTAAATCTTTCTTGAAAATAATTTTAGAAATATGGGTATAGAATAAAATAGATTTTAGACCAAATAAAGAATCCAAATCGATTTTCCATAAAACACTCTTTTGATATCATAAATAAGAATATTATGGGAAAAGTATGGAAAAATGTAATCATAATAAATTAAAATAGGAGAATAAAATTAAAGTGACTCATCAAATAATGGTCAAATAACTTTCTCAATGAAAATTCAAGTATAAATAATCCTGATTAAAATAGAATTAAAACATAAATCCTCTATCTCAAGTATCAATTCTCCAAATTCACATTGAAACCACATATATAGTAAATATAAATTTATTTTATATATTTTAAATAACCATATTTATATATTTTATACCAATTATTATTTATTTATGTAATCTTATCACCCATTTATCAATAAGTTTTTATTAATGTCACTATTCTCGGTAAAAAATGATAAATTTTCCAATAATTATTTAGTTTATAAGTCCTAATATCAATTCATTAATCATGTTTAAATCATTTCTAGGTATTTATAATTATTCATAAAATTTATAGATTGATAAATGAATTACATTGTTCATGGATACAGTAGGTCGTACCTACTCATGAACACTATTTCCATTTTTTTACTAATGGAATGAATGAAAGTTAAATTATAATTCACATTTATAGAATAATTATGATATAATATATATCTTATATACTTATAAAATTTATCCTTTTCACCATTAAAGTAAAATATATGTGAAAAATTAACCACAGCCCTTCCTAGAGAAGGTAGTCTACACATACACATGTCTCATGCTATCATTTCCCAAAAGATTGGATGGTAAGGAGGTATACATGATATTATAATTAAATAGGTATAGTCATTTCATAAATGTTATATATAAATTTTAAACTTATCATAATACATAACCAAAAAATAATGTTATGAAAAATGAATTGTATCGTTACGTGGAGACAAAAAGTCGTATATACACAGTATCGATACTTTCACTTCCCTTTTGATAGAATATGAGGTTTATAATGGTGTTTTAATAACCATAATAACATTTCATACTATTTATGATAATAAATTAAATATTTTAGAAAAAAATAATATATATTTATAGGTGGTAAAGAAGAGTATAAGTGAAAGTGATTGGTTAAGGCAATTACCTCTCCTAGAAAATAACTCCTTTAAATATATTCTCAAGGACCCTAGATATGGTCTTTTGAGAATAAAATAATCTCTATAATGTAAAATTGGATGTTTATGTTTGAATATTTTAGGTTAATTTAGATCTATGAGGATCAATGTGAAGTGAATAACTTAAAGGAAAGGGCCACTTTTATCTAAGATGGGAGGGAACTCTAGGAATTTCTTAAAATATAAAAGTATTATTAAGTTAATATCAAGAAAAATGGTGAAAATGGCCAATAAATGGAAAAGGAATACAAATTTAGTAAATATATTATTCATTTTTTCTAATTTCAATATTTTTAAGATTTTTATGTTATTTAATAAAATATTATTCTCATAAAATATCATTATTGTTAATTTGGACACTATTAACCTAATTTAACTCAAGTGAAATAATTAAAAAGTTTAATATAGAATATAATATTATAAAACAAAACTAATAATTTATATTAAACTGTTAAATTTATGTAAAAAATTATGTCATATAAATTATTATTATTTTTAATATTTTAAAAAACATTTATTATTTTTCTTATTTACTGGAAAAATACTAAAAAAATGTTGTATACAATGTTAAGGTCATTATATAAGTAATAAAAATTATAAACAAATTTATATCAAGAATATAGTTTCCCTAAACTAAAAATAAAAATTTATATTCCTTGATTACTTTTTCCAATGTGGATACATAAGAGATATTAAAACTAAGAGTGTGAAGTTTTAATACATTCTTTGACATAAATATTATATATATCATTTTAATGAAAAAGTGACCATTAAATAAATTAAATTTGATAATATAGTTATAAGGATTGAATTATATTCATCTAATACTAATTGAGATGAATAATTATGGCCTTATAAATAATTTTTCTAACCTAGATTTACCATATTTACCTTATAGTGAGTAGATAAATTTTACCATGATTTTAATTTATATTGAGAAAAATAAATAAAGACTGTTTAAAAATTTAAACCTCTTTATTCTAAATATTTAATTTATTTCATCTAATTCAACACCTATAAATAGTTGAAATAAATTTTTAAGTAAATGTGCAATATGTGACAAAGACTACTTTTTTTAAAAAAATTACCTTAAAATTGGATTTATTTTATCATTCACTTAGAAAAATATTTGTTAATTTTTTAGAAAATTTGAACATTTAAAAAATATATAAATTTCCTTAATATATTTCATCAATATTTATTTATATAATTTATTAATATAAAATACATCGCTCCTATAAAAAATATTTTTCATAAAAAAAATACTTTTATTTAAAAATATTTTTTTGCTTTTAATTATAATCATTTTATAACTAATGAATTATTTTATAAATGTGTATACCATATATTTTTTAATTTTTTTTATCACTAATCACACCTATAAATCCAATGGCTAGGTGATAATAGAAAAATAATTTTTTAGTAATGTTATATGGTTCTTCCAAACTCATTATTGTGTATAAAATAAGTTATAGATGAAATAAAATTATTTAAAGAGAAATATGCCAGAAAAATATCAGGGAGTTACATAAAAAACGTCCATTTAAATTTGTTATATTCAAAATATACAAGATATGGACTATAAAACATGACAACTTTAATTTTATAATGATTTTTGGTTGCAAAGAACACATACAATTTTTAGAATTTGATAAATTTTAACCTAAGTCGGATAAATTATTTTTTGACAATTAAACAATGGAAATTATGGGATACTATTTCCATGATTCTATAGTGCATAAAATTTTTGTATCCAAAATTCTGATATTACTTGTGAATGAATATATATAAGTTGAGGAGTAATTTGGAGGAAATATGAACTTAGAGAAGTTCAAAACCTTCAAATAAAAAGTGTTCTTAGGATGAAGATTGAGTTAGTTCCACATAGATTTGTGGAAGATGAACATAATTTGGTTACAAAACAACCTATAGAGTCTATAAGTATTCATCCTGATCACTTGGGATATGGATTTATTATGGAAAATAATTATAAATTAATGTTTATATATGAAGAATATATTACCTACCAAGAATTCATTGAGTGTTGTGATGTTGATAAATTGATAAATGACATGACATGTTAGATAGAATTTATATTCACTATCCAAGTTTAGAACTTTTTATATTCACATGAATGGGATATACCTATTTCGTTTGAGAGGGTTTATTATAAGAAAATCAACATGGATTGTAGAGTTTCAACTAATAAATATTTTTAAGTGTAAAGGGTTATAATAAAATCCATATTATTTACTATGAAGCAATCATTTTTATAGTTGTAATGATAAATTATATTCATATATCATTATCCATATAATCTCATTGTAATTATGATATTTATAAAATGAATGTAGAAACTATTTTCCATAATGAGAATTTATTCTAGGATGTTTATATTAAAAAACATTATGGTTTTGAATTTTCAAATGAGGTTTCTATGGTTTTCAAGTTATAAGGGTACTTCTATGGATTTAATAAATCTTCTTGAAGTTATAACATCATGTTTTATGTTTCAATCATTTATATTTGTTTCATAAATAAAATGAATGATTAATTTTTATATAAAGAAGAATAGTGGTAGTATTAGGATATTTTTGATATTGTACGTGGATGAAATACTTATTATCATAAATGATATCTTGAAATTACATTCTGTAAAAGTTTAGTTTAAAAAATGATTCTCAATGAAATAAACAGGTAAAAAAGCCTATATATTTTGTATGAATAACTATAACGATAGATCAAAGAGTTTATTTGGACTAAGTCAAAACAAATTTCTTAGTAAATTTCTAAATAAATTTTTCATGGAGAACTCTGTGGAAGGTTTTTTACTAATGTTGTATGGTATGAATCATATGAAGGTACATAATACTTTTAAATAGTTATAAATTATATAGAATATTCAACATGAATGTTCCATATAATCCGTCATGTATGAAATTTTGCGTACTTGACCAAATATCCCTTATCATTTAATCAAAACAAGTAGTTACAAATTCAATCTTGTTGAGACTGGCTATATTATATTGAATAATATCCATAACTACTTAATATGAAGTAAGGATATATTCTTGGTCTTTTGAAATGACTATGAGTTCATTATAAGAGGTTAGATTGATACTGGTTTATAATTCGATAAATATGGTGTGATATATCATTATGGTTTCATGTGTATCCCCAAATAGTGGAGCAATCAGTCGGAAGAGTTCTAAAAAAGTTACCATGGTAGACTAGATAATAGAGATAGAGTACATAATTAAATCAGATTCTATGAAGGATACTATTTAGAATAATAATTTTATCTCTGAACTATGGTGTTTCTGAGAATTAAGGGAGCATCTCATCTTTATTATGAAAATAATAGTGTTATTTCTCAAAATTAGGAACCTTCGTCCCACCAAAGAAACAAACACATCCTTTAAAAATACCATAGCCTTTGAGAGTTCATCGAGAGGGGTTATGTAATGATTTGTTGGATGGTAGTAGAAGATAATGGATAATATATTTCGAGAAAACATTCATCTTATAACATATATGAGGATCTTGTTGAATATCAAGGTAATAAATACATGATATATTGTATATAATTATTATAAAACATATCATGATTCTATATTTAACGTTTTTCTCATTTATTCATCATTTATGTGAGTTGAATTTATATTAAATGAATAGTATAATGATAAAATCCCCTCAAAGTATGACTTCGATTTGCCTCTAATTAATGATCATCATAGATTATTTCAATTTTTGATTATATATTAAGATAGACATGAGTAGAATCTTTTATGTGATTCAAAGAGTGGTATACGATATAAATAATAAAATCATTATATAATAAGTCATGCATTATTATTTTAAATAACACATATAGTATATCACATGTAATACTATATGTTAGTTTATATAATTAGTGGTGTACCCCTATTTCTACGATCAAACTGGACTCTGTGTTGATATTCATCTTGTTAAAAACTACCCAATAACTCTTACTGGAAAGTAAAGTAATGTTTTTAATACTTCTTATGAATCTTGCAGAATGGAGTAACTATTCAACAGACAAAGATAGAGTGAAATGTTTTAAAAGACTCACTATAATCCCTAGGCCACCATGTGGACATGGAGTATCTTTTTTATGGCCTAGGAACATTATCCATTTCTTGTAAAAATGTTGTTCATTATGATTCCCATATATTTAATTTTTATAGGTCCCACTAATTTCCCCCTGATCCATTTTACTTGTATGTTTTTAAAAAAAATAATATTAGTAGTAGTGGTTTATGAGATACATGTCATGAGAACCTTCATACTTTTCACAATCCCTAAGGCTTAAATAATCAGGGGTGGTTTTGTATGTTAATGATAATGTAGTCATTTGGAGAATAATCAGGATATGATTTTTTCACTTATATGAATATAAAATACATAGAGCCCCATTATTGAACAATACAGAGGAAATTCATGTCTATTCATAGTTGAGTGACCTTTTATGCGATTATCTATTTGGATGAATTTCTTATAATTTATTCTTTCAAACTAGAAAGTTTGTTTTAGAGAATCATGAATGTATGAGATGACCTATATTATAACTACATGTTTCATGTATAGTGGTCACTCTATTTCATTGAAAATGGAATTATATAAGTATATATATATTGTAGATGAATCATCTTGTAGCATAGATGTTCAAATGAAGATATGAGTGTCTTTTATTAAGATCAGGCCAGAACCCTTAAAACTTGGAGAAGAACAAATATTTTTTCAAAGGATTAAATTTTCTAACATTTAGGAATCAAGGAATTCATATTTTTTGAACTTTATGTATTTTTATATGGTAATTCCGGTCTATATCTTATACCACATCTTTAACAATATTTTTCTTTAGTTTTGATTCATAAATATGATTCATTCAGGGAATAAAAAATAAAATTACATCATTTGAAATGTTAAAATTTTTATATAAAAATAAATTGGTGTTATGGTAACACGTATTGGTTACCAATTATTGTAATACAATGTATGAATTTGTACATTAATAAAGGAAACCTATATAAAGGAACAATTACTCTTGTTGGGGTGAGTACGACACTCTCAAAATTATTCTTAAGATATATCTTCCTTCCTTGTTATACATTTTACTTAACAAAATATTGTGCTATAATTTAATTGGATTTCATGTAATCTATTTACAAAATACCTAGATTTTAGTGGCTGGTGTAATTCTTATGGAGATGAGAATTTTTAGGCTATTTCATGGTGATCTCCATAAAACATACACCATGAAGATGAATCTTTCGTGAAATGAGATTTGTTATAAATGTTTATGTTCCTCATATTGATGTTGCTTCAATCAGGAAGAAGTTCAGAATTATATTGGTTTCCTTCCACTACAATAGAAATATGAAGATCCTTCAAAACCCATCAAATAAATGATCACATATAATAGTTAACAATAATTTAAATACAAAATGAATAAACATGAAATAATTGTTTTCTATTTATACGTTGTCAAATTTTTTACTATGATCACACATTAAAAATCCTGATAAATAAAATAATATTTCACCCAAGAATAAAATAAATAACACCTTAAATCCCTCAATTAAATATAAAGTCATTAATTATGATCTTTTCCTTAAGAAGGGATCATTTTTTTATTTTTTCCAACTCTCTCACTTTCCCACAATGGGCCACATCAAGTGGCACTGAAAACCCTTTTTTTATTCAATATGATGGGGGGTTGATTCATCCCACAAGGTTTATTTCTTAATTGTATTGGACACTCTTATAGATTTATTACATATTCATGAAATCCTTCCCAATAATAATACTCATTACCCTTTTATGAAATTAATTGAATTACAAGATGTGTTTAATAGGAATCTACACATAGGAAATATATTATATTAAATTTGATCTAAAAACATAATTAATCTATAGTTTAGAGTCATATATGAAGGCACTCTATAATTTACGATTATCCAGGGAGGATTTGGGCTCCTATGATATGTGTAAAGAGGTTCTACAATTGTGGGATATGAAATATGGAAGGTCTTTACTACACATCCCGATTAAGAAAATCATAACCCATGTAGTTTAGTTCTAGTTACTGAGGGACTTTACAACTTTTATGATAATGTTATAAGGACTAATGTAGTTCCTTTTAAGTTCATTCATCTCAGAACAAAGGTTTTTTTAAGTCCAGGTAACCATGAATATTTCAATGAAGTTTAAAGTCATGAAATGTGTAATACTAGGTGAAATATACCTATGAATTATTTGTGTGGGACTTATTCATGAGAAACCATTTCTGGGTTATTCTTGGTGATGATCTAAGTAATGATAATATGTGTAGATGATATCAACTTAAAAACAATTTTGGAAACCAAGTGGTGGATCTCAACTCTAAAAATTTTATAAAATTAATAGGTGGATCTCATCTCAATAAATTTTTGGAAACCAAGAGAAGGATCTCAAATCATATAATTTGGGGAATCTAATTGAAGGATCGTGAACCATGATACTTTTGGAAACTAAGATAAGGATCTCAAATTAAGGAATTCTAAAAAACCATGAGAATTATCTAGACTTGTGAAATTTTTGGAAACCAGGAAGAGGATCTCAACTCAAGTTGTGTATGTGAAAATAAAAAGATTGATTTCAACTAAAGGAATTTTGGTTATCCAAATGAATTATATTGACTCATGGAATTTGAGTAAACCATGGGGTGGATCTAACCTTTTAGAATTTTTATAAGCTAATACGAGGTTCTTGACTTAATGGGTTTGTTTGTGGCTTATGCTATATTTTCCTAGATGAGAAATATTTTATGAAATTGGTTTCCTTACACCTAATCTTATATAATTATTGGAAATAAAAAATGGAGAAATATATTCTATGATATGATATCATCCCATAAAATATTTGGATCATGTGAAAGGATGACTTTCATTGAAGGAATCTTGGATACTCGTAGAAGGGATATTTTTTAAAGTGTGTCTCCCTAAGTCAGACTTTATATAGAGGTAGATCATTTGAAATTGAAAAACAAGAACATTAAGGATTACCAATTTAATATATAATTTCTAATAATTTAATAACATCAATCTTTTCAACCCTCACATTTATTATTTTAAATGATAATGGGATATAAATTCCAAATACTATAAAAAATTCATTTCTCATGATTTAAATGTGTTGAAAGTAAAATACCTATTAAAAAATGATATTTTTTGATGTTTTCATTTTCTATTGACATGATAATAGAACCTCAAAATTAATTTCAAGAAAAAATAAAAATTACACATTTTGTAAATAATTTCATTTCATATAAAAGTAAACGTTTAAAATATTTGAAGTAAACAACTTGTATATGAGTACACATCATATAATAAATACATATCTTGTAGTTTTAAATTACACATGAATTTTTTTAGGAGGTAAAATAACTTTCTAAATCCAAAAATTAACACACTATCTACTATTTGTTACACCTTATAATCATGAATTCAAGGTTTTAGTGGATGAAAATGACACTACAAACTATTTTATCAACAAATTACACACCATGTACCCCACAAAATGATAGTTGAATCGCATTTTATGTCTAACAATGTGTAAAATGTAAAAAATTAAGTATATGATATGTAATTTTGTAATCTATATGTACTTTAAAAATTCTATAAATAAGAATTTCCATTATAGGCTGTAGAGGTTCGATTGGAGCGGAAATGTTCTATAAATTTTGAGTCTTGTTCAACCCATCTTTTTTTAATATTTCAGTTCTTTAATTGATTGTAGTTGTTTAGTTTGTAATTTCATTTATTTTTAGTGAATTATCTTGTTTTTAATCTCAATTTAATTATTTTTTATGTTCATTATTTCATATCATGATTATTTATTATTATTTTTCTTCTCTTTATGTTCTTTATCACTCCATCTCTTTTGTTTGCTATATTGATGGCTAGGTCAATCCCCCTCTTAGGGTAGAGTTACGATTAGGGATAGAGAAATTATGGAGATCACATTGTTTCAATTATTTCTCGATTGACATGAAATGGAAACCGTATCATATTTCATGAATTATTGGAATATTCAATGGAATAAAGAGGATCCATAGATTATTGGAGATATTATTATTATAATTGTCCATGGGTTATTAGACCTCTAATTTTCATTAACTGTTCATGGATAAAATCATGGTGCAAGTCTTAGGTTTTAGCCTATGTTAAGTGGAAATCTAAACCAACCTATATATTACAATGAATGTTGTTTTAATATAAAATTATTTTTATGCTAGATGTTATCAAAGTAAAATTTACTTTTCTAAAATTTCACCATGGTTCTATAAAACAATTTTCATTTCCATTAATATTGTTATTAAATGCTTTTAAATAAAAATAATAAACAAATCTTCCTATTTTATTTTCCATTTATTCTTTCAATAAAATATACACATTAAATCCCTACATCAAGTGCTCTTTCAGATAGGACCAATGGTTACTGCTTCAAAATAGTAATTCTAGTCTTTAAATACATAATAAATTTGTGTACCCCATGACAAAAGACATCAATTTAGTTTTATGTGGATGTATGGGATCCAAAAAAGATATGCACTATTAATTTTGACCATCACACAAGTTTTATGTAGTGGAAATACTCCATGAATTTTTTATATAGGACCCTTTTCAAAGATTATTATGTGGATAATAAATTAAGATTTTTATATAGTGGGGACATGACTATGAATTTTGTATTTAGAAGATATGATACATCACTAAACTAATATTTTAAGTCTACTATGGTAATATTGACATCAAAGACTATTAGAAACTATTAGTCATAATCTACGTGATTTTTTGAAGTTTAGACTTCTAAAAATACTTAAGTTTATTGAAATGAATTTCAAGGGGGTCAATTTATAATAAAATCCTTGTAATTATCCACTTTGGTATATATGGAACAATTGACATATAAAAAATTCTTATGTACTTTAAATAATTATATATTCAATTTTAGAATTATTGTGAAACCATATAAGAATCTAATTACCATGTAATATTCTCTTTATTGTTTTACAAAAAAAAATTGCAGTTGAATAAATTTCACAGGGTTATATAAGAACTTCCGTTCATGACTAAAAATGATGAGAGAAATGCATAAAGAAATAGTTTCCACAAAGGATGTAATTTCCATTAGGACAATACCAATCAAAAGTGTATTAATGAGGCGTTACATCACCTCAGGCATACCTTTGTGCATAACAAAGGATACTGACTTTCAATGAGTGTCTATGGTGTTACCATGGGGTGATTATAAACTCATATCAGGGTGAGAAATAATAACCAAAATAATAATTTCATCATACATATAGATAAATAAAGGAAATCATACATCATGACAAGTACAAAATAAAGAGTATACAAAACATATTTTATACAAAAATGAATCGTATACATGTCATACATGGTATATAGACAACATCTAGATCCCCCATTGGTGAATGGTATATGAAAATGTCCAAAATAATCAAAATCTAAAAAACTTTGAAAGTCTAAAAAACATTTTGAAGTCCTAACTGAGTAATATTTTTTATGATCTTTTTTATCCAACCCATCCAACCACCAATCACACAGTCATTTCCCATATCATATCATATAACCATAGAATCTTCTTTTGATCCAATAATGACTTGATAGGGTTGTGAGTACAAATCAACTGGAAACCACCAACTATATTACTAAATATATCTAGTTTGATAAAAGTGCATGCCGATGTGCATAATAAATTATATAATGTAAAATAAATAAACCACCATTGATCCTTTGGTTCTAAGGTTACACTCATGATCAACCATACCTTCTTTGGGAAATTCCAAATATATCTGAACATAATGTACCATATAAAAAACCACCCTTATATAAATTTCATCCCGATCAATAATATTAATCATTAGGTTCATTAATTATTATTAATAATCACTATATAATAAGAAGCATCCTAGGAATATCATATATCATCATGAATAATCATTGGATTCGATGAGGTTTTCAAGGCACCCTATTTGGAATCTGGAATTATAGATAAAACATAAAAAGTAACCCAGGAATCTCATATATCATCAAGAATAATTTCATGATCCTAAGAAGTTTCATAATAATCTCATATATTATTTGGTATAATTTTTAGATCCTACGAAGTATCCCAGGTATCTCATTTTTCATCAGGTGTTATTTATGGATCCTAGAAAGTGTTTTACTAATGGCATATAATATTTATAAAAACCTATAGATCTTGATCATTATTCTGATAATAACATATATAAAAATTTAATAAGTGTGTGGAACTTGACCATATTAATTTTAATTTCATTTATCATCATTTATTTTATTTTCCAAATAAGACAGTTAAAACTATCGGATCCTAGGAAGCATCCTAGGAATCTTTTTTTTCTATGTAAACAAAATTTTCAAATAACCTCTTGGGTCACCTCTTCAAATTCACAAATTTTATAAATGTAGCCTCACAACACTAGATGTCCAAAATTATAAGTTCACATTCACTAATTTATTACTCATTTCCTATCGGAAGGGTTAATTATATGAAATAAGGACACTGTTTATTTATTTATGTCTAGGTCAAGCACACATTTGGTTTGCATAAAAGAACATCTTACACACTTGTAATAATGTAAGAATTTATGGGAGAGATTAGGGACCACCTACCTTTGACAAGTATGACGCTACACATAAATTTTTAGCCTCTGGTTCAAGATCAAATGATGAGAATCAAATATCTAGACAGAAACCATGAAATTGGGTGAAAATATTTATACTGGGAACAAGAATTCTATATAGAAAAAGGAACTGAAATAGTTTGTAGATGGAGGGATAAAAATACCTATAGTAATTATAAGGACCCGGCCTTAAACATTACATAATCTTGAATTATGTCAAGAATTAAAATTGAGGATCTTTTCAGGTTTATAGTTTTAGAGAATTGGGCCATAACTATTACATAACAACTTGAATATTACATGTAGACACTACTACTCAGTATCCATTTTTTCTTAAAATAAAAACTCTTAAAAAGAAACATGTCTAGTTTCATGTTTTAGACAACATGACTTTTCCTTTATCCCATCCTTGACCTTATTAATCATTAAGTCATGTAGAAAACATTTCAAAAACTTGGGATGAGCATTAAAAGATCTGTAATGGTTATAAAATAAAGAAGGAAAACATTATCACATCAATAAATACAAATCATTGAAAACATAATTTTCAATCATAACATACCTTACAAAATTGTAAGATTTATGAATAACACACATAAGTCATAAATCATAATGGTAACTTATAGAATTCATAACATACTTACAATGTGTTATCGCAGCAACATAGGGAGTCCCATTTGGAATACCCATCATAGTATATTATCTAAATCTATTAGGAAAAACATCAAAGTTTACCTATGTCTCATTACCCAATAAAATAGAGAGCTATCTTGGGCTCACCTGCACTAGGTTTATCATGGAACCACCCGTATACGTAAACAATGCCGAAAAATCATAACACATTCATAACACTTAAATCAAGAATAAAGGAAATATAACATTTCGACATTGCAATCACAACATATCATTTCAAGATAAAGAAATAATCAATACTTTATCAAACTATTTTCAAAATCATTTAAAAAATTTAATAAAGAGACTTTTGAATCAAAGTGTCCCATGCCACTTTGAAGATTTTAAATGAATTATCATTTGAAAACATTAATTTCCAAATAAGTAAATCCTAAAAACCATTATGAAAACATGGATATTAATGAGAAATATTTAGAAGAATAAATCTTTAAAATACTTAAAATGATATTGTAGTTAAAGAGTTTTTATCAAAATTAGATACTCTTGAATACAAATAATTGAGGAATAAAATTGAATCAGAACTTTATAATATCATGAGAATAAAGGGATTCATGATATAATATGCCAACGGATAGAATATACACCGTATAAAATCGAATTGTTGAATAATGACAATTATGTCTCAATGAAATGTAAATTGAGATGAAATCCCTTATAAAAACGGTATCCTTAGATTAATTATAAATCAATTGCATAATAATGTGTGACAAATATAAATACACTCAATAATATTGTATATTCAGTGTAAATAAATCATATGAAATTCACACATTTTCTTTTTAATAAATAACCAATGACTTGGATGTTTAACTCAATGAATGGAAATTGAGATTAAAGTACTCTTATCAAGTTCGTATCGATGACTTCAGAGTTTATCAATATAGTGATTATGAGTATGTAGGGTCCTAAAAAATCCACAAAGGAGAATGAGAATCCCCTTTTTTCAAGAGAGGATTCTACTAAATTTTCTTCGAGGAATTGGGAAAAAATGTGGAAAAGATGGCACAAAACGAACCGGTCCGCGGACCTGTCCAATACTAAAGATATGTGGCCGGTTCAATGAAGTGACTCCCTCCGTAGACCACTGTTGTTCGGGGAACAGAGTCAAGGATCCTCCGAAACCGCGAAGTAGGACGGGCGCTGGGCCGGTCCACCGACACAAACCGCCCCCGCCGCGGACCCCATCGACCAACCTAGGCCGCATATGCTGTTGTTCAAGGAATGGAGGCAGAACCCTGTGCAGCTACGAATCACTCCCCGAGCTTGTTCGGTTCACGGGGTAGGTGCAATCAATGCCCCCATGAGTTGCAGATTAACCAAGTCATCTGTCAACCGGGTTTTCGATCATGGGCTTCCGCAAAAGCTGCCGCATGAGCACAAACACATCTCTTTCCCCACTCTATAAAAGGATATTGAGGGGGATGGATGAAAAGTGTAGGCAACTGGAGATCGATCAAATTCAGGTGGAAGGATTTTAAAGGAAGGATCTTTGGAGTTCACAAACAGCAAAGTTCCAGTTCGCAAACCAGAACAGGTATGAAGTTGGAAGCGAATTAATAAGGAAATGAAAACGTATAACAACTTGGTGAACTGAGAACTTAAAATAACAAAGACACGAAGACCGCGAACCATTGCCCCTCCACGGATGCACTCCCCATGGACTAGGGAGCTTATTCCCCTTTTCCGATTCATCACATCGCGTAGCACCCTCCTACATGGGCGAATCCCCGACCGACGAACCCCCGACCAGCATTGCCCTCGGCCGCCGCTGCTCGCATGGACCCCTCTGTGTACCAACCTGGTACGCGGGCCGAACTCGAAGCTGCAAACCACCCCGGTTCATGGGATTCCCACTAGTCCGCGGACCACCCTGGTTCGCGGATGACTTCTCTAGCAGCATAGCACCTCCCTATACGAAGGGTGCCACCACTCATACACCTGTGTGGCCAGCCCGATCCTTCGGAGTTCCCATTCCCCAAGCCAGATAAAATCCTTCCAATCCGGACTAATCCTCCACAACCCCCTCATTGGTACATTCATCGGCCCCAAGCCGAGGCCTCCACTAAATCCACCAGACTCGTGTGATGTAACCTTCAGGAACATCAGCATGCCATTTTGAGTTCACATAACCACAGTAAGTGAGGGGGAAGGGGTTGCTCCGGCACTTGAGAGGACTCCCGAATCATTCCTGGGTTCACATTCCGACGGTAATGCGGATTCTGAGCTCAAGAGTCCCCTTTCTGCCCCTCCACTCATTTGGACTGGGGCACTTCTCCCCTCTCTGGGGCATGGTGGACTACCCATCAGAAGGAAGCCCCCATGCACCACTGTACTTCCCCACGACCATGGATAAGGAAGGGCGTAGTGGGGAAGGGTGTTGCACCGTTCTTCTTTGGGACCAATCCCTCTCCGGATGCGCTTTGTCACCATGGGTGTCCATCTCGGAGTAAGTCCTGACTTTTTGGGCCACCCCCATGCGTAATCCCCACTCCACTTCCCACGGACGCACCTTCCGCGACGTGATCGTATGGTCCCTGATGCCTATTGTTTCTCACACCAAGCATGACTCACGTGGTCTTAGAGTTATAATTGACCATGACATCTTCTCCTGGGCTGCCTCAGAGTGTATGCCCCACTCCATATAAACTAAGTGGACTTTGATCCTTGTCTCCTAGGCAGGGTACGTAGGAAGCCTCCCCGAGGTTCAAGCCCAACAGTCTGTCGTTCCGACCCCCCTTTTACGTCGGTTCTCGGACATTTTATCTGAACTATGTGGAATTTGATCCGTGTCTCCTAGGTAGGGTACATAAGAAGCCTCCCCGAGTTTAAAGCCCATCAATCTATCATTCTGACCCCCCTTTTATGTCGGTTCTCCGAAACTCCATCCAAACTACGTGGACTTTGATCCCTGTATCCTAGGAAGGGTACGTAGGAAGCCTCCCTGAGGTTCAAGACAAACAATATGTCGTTCTGACCCCCCTTTTACATCGGTTCTCCGACACTCCATCCAAACTACGTGTAACTTGATCCCTGTATCCTAGGCAGGGTACATAGGAAGCCTCCCCAAGGTTCATGCCCAACAATCTGTTGTTCTGACCCCCTTTTACAACGGTTCTTCAACACTCCATCTAAACTACATGGACTTTGATTCCCCACCACAGGGATATATAGGAATCCTCCAAGAGGTTCAAGCCCAATCACCATCGGACCCCCGGGTTCACATTCATGTTGGTTATCTAATACTCCCATTCGAACTACGTGGAATTTGCTCCCTATGTCCTAGGTAGGGTACGTAGGAGGCCTCCCCAAGGTTCAATCCCAACAACCGGTCGATCCGACTATCTTCACATCGGTTCACCGCAACAACCCTACGCAGCCTAGAGTGTAAGCACCATATCAAAACGAACTACATGGATTCTGATTCCTCTCATGAGGATACGTAGGAAGCCCGTATCACGGGTTTGATCCAAACACTCAAGTCATTATTTGTACCCCCTGGATGATAATAAACTCCAAAGTGCCTGGTTATGACGCTTTAAATTAGTTCAGTCTCAGTGATTCCGGACTCCTCGGGGTCATTAATCCAATGCGGGATGGTAAACCTTGGGCATAAATGATTCTGAACCCCTGCGTCCAGCTGACCATTACCAACCAGGAGTAATTCGTGGATACTATTCTTGGGTATAAACCAAAGATTCGTGGACATATGAATACATATTAAATCTATAAGAGAGTCCCGGAACAAGAAATAATTCCCACCCCCAAAAAAGTGTGATGAGCCTGACTTCCCATCCTC
Source organism: Viscum album (assembly GCA_963277665.1). NCBI lineage: Eukaryota > Viridiplantae > Streptophyta > Magnoliopsida > Santalales > Viscaceae > Viscum > Viscum album. The sequence continues at coordinate 404,203,228 of OY728130.1, forward strand.
TCGACCAATGTGAGTTCTTAAGCATCGCTGGTCAAACAACCCAGCAACACTTATCTTTGGAAAGCAGGTCCACGTATTGCTGGATATGGGACCGTTGGGAATTTCGAGGCAAAAACGGTGCACCTGATATGAGCGATTAAGAAGAACCCAATCTTCTATAATCAATTGTCGGGTAGAATATGTTTCTACCCCACGAACCCGTCGTGCGCTGTGAGACCAAAAATGGTGAACCCGGCATGAATATTTATCCAAGCATGATGGATTTAACCTAATCTCACTCTGTGCCCCCTTATACTCACAATGAGGGCCAAGCAGGGTCATTAATTATGCACGGCGACATGAGATGCTTCTTTAAAGGGTTTTCTGTTTGTATTTGTTAAAATATTTTTACATGTACCACTCAGAACTCCCTTCGATCCAATGTCATCATGAAGTAAGTCACATGTGAATTCTTCCATCAATGCAATGGTTGGAATTCCTCACCAACGGAGGACCCCGTCACCAACTCAGCATCTTCAATGATGGGTCTCTACATGTTGATCTGAGTGTACCATGTGAACGGTACTCTCCCGACGGTGGAGGCAGCCATGCACGCCCTCCAATCCACTAGGAATCACCGGTCACCCACCCTATAGCAGCCGCGAAGGAAGATCCAGATGGATCCTGTTGCTGTCTCAAACCATTTCGGGAGTCTATCCCTAGAACGTGACAATGTGTAACTCCCTTCTCTTAGGGAGGCATATGAGGACGACATTAAGGACTTCATCTCCGCTGAACGAGGGTTCCGCTCCAAGGCCCCCACCAGAAGACATCATCGCGGTCATGCCACAACTCAAAATCCTCCCGATAAGGAGGATGTCACCCCAAGGATCCAGGCCCGTGCTCCCCGAGCTCCTACCCCTCGGACCACCCGATGAGGTCGGCAAATGTACAACCAGGGACTGGTCATCACCCTTGTCTTTGAGGAATATCTCCACTGCCCAATCAAGGAGTCATATCACGAATAGGCACATACACCTGTTCGTTCCTCCAAATCCCACCATCCAGACATGGAGGCATCATACGAGAAGGCGTGCATCCCCACCGAGCTTCATCAAGCCCATCACTCATGCAGGATGGCACCTACCCGGAAGGCACCTCTCCATGCCCGGGGTCGTGAAGCCCACTAACCCGACATGGTGGCGACCCAGCGCCTGCAAGACCAGTTCCAAGCAGATGATCTTGACGCCTACCATCCCGGCATGGTGGCGATCAACAAATCCCGCCATCCAGATGTTGCGGCAATTAATAGGCGGGCATGTCTCCCTGCCAACAAAGGCCACCGACTCGATACGGTGGGAAACCAACATATGCAGGGCCAGCCCCCTGTGAATGTAAGTAAATTCTGCCATCCTGATGTGGTGGCAAACGGAGATATAAACTGGCAAATCCTACACAGGGGTAGATTCGTTCACCTGCTCCGATACAGGAGAATTTCCAGTACCCACTGACCACAAGAGGACTGAAGTAGGATATTCCTACTCCGATACTGGAATGGGACTTCATACCTGTTCCAGCTAAATATGTCTCTTTGCATATCCTGGAAATTATGGAGGGGCAGGTATAGATCCTAGATCATATCTTGTAGACTTTCAATATTGTAATTGAATCAGCGGAAAAATCAAGGACTCGGGCCAGTGAGCCCATCTCCCCAATTGAGGCGACTCATCTAAGAGACGAGATAGCAACCTCAGAGAAGATATGCATCCCTGCTTCCACCCAAGAGGGTCGCCGGCTATATTCTGCGACGCAAGGGAAACCGGATTGAGCAGCTCCACTCGTTCCAACTGGGTGACACCCACCCATCACGGTGGATACTCCAGAGCAGACACATATTCCTGCTAAAAGTCAAGATGTTTGTTGGCGTATCCCAGAAGCATCATGGGACCCAATTAGATAGGGACCCAAAGGTGAAGGCCGTTTTGAACAGCATACAGTTCCTACTTTCCGCAAGAAAGTGCCCCGAACGCACCGAAGGTAGCCAGAAAATAAGAGCGGGTTCATGACTCCACTCTTCTAGAAGCTAGGTTTCTGATGCCGCTAAGTCCATATCAAAGGCTCATAACCTTTCCCACCCATTACCATATTAGGGGAGTGGTAGTAGCAGTTGCGAAGGTCCTCCTCGCAATGTCTCCACCAGCAGCTCTGAAGTTCCTCCCCAGAGCACCCACATGGGCCTCCCCCAAGGGCATATAACAATTGATAAAGAGAGCTCCTCTTTTGATGTGATTCACGAAATCCCTCCACGCGGCCAGAAGATCGAGCAGCAAGAAGGCCCTACACTTACTGTGGTCCACCTTGAAGGTCCCCCCCGGGGTATACACTGCAAGCACTCTCCACATAGTGGGACCATAGATTATGATTGTTGTCCTCACTATCATAGTCACAACTGCGGAGGCTCTCACTGCAGTGACGTCTCATTACACCACGAAGGCTCTCCCCTGGTTGTGGCCTGCCCTGAAGGTGCTCCCTAGGGGTTACGTTGCAACGACACTCCACACAGCCCGACATCAGATCATGTTGGTAGTCCTCGCCACCCTGATAACGAAGGTCCTCCCCGTAGAGACGTCAAAAACAAGAAGGCCCTACCCTCATTGCGGTACATTCTAAAGTCCCTCCCTAGGGTGTACCCCGCAGATATTCTCCCTGAGGGAGCTATAATGGTATTCCTCGCCAATGCAGCAACTGTGATGGTATTCCTCACCATTATGACCACCATTGAGAAGGTCCTCCCCTCAGTGGCCCCATGCAACAAGAAGGTCCTCCACTTGTCGCATTATTCCTTGAAGGTCCTCCCCAGGATGCACATCTAACGTCAAACCATGATGGTCATCCTCAACATGATGGTAGTTGTTGCGAAGGCCCTCCCCATAACAACGCTACATAGCCAGAAGGTCCTCCCCTTGCTGCAACACGCCTTGGAGGTCCTCCCCAGGGTATGCACTGCAAAATTCTTCTATGCAGTGAGGCATCAAGTAGTAATGGTAGTCCTCTCCATTGTGGCTGCCATTGCAAAGGTCCTCCCCACAATGACATATCATATCTACAGGAAGGTCCTACCACTGCCGAATCAAGAATAGAAAAGCCCTCGTATGTCAAGGCACTCATAAAGACAGTATCAAGCATGTTCGATTCCCAGTTAGTCGCTAGAGATGCGCTTCTTCGATCAGGAGAAGTTTCGGGGCCACGTTTGTCTTCTGAACCACCTTGGAATCTCCCACATGATAATTCGATACCTACCGGTCCAACTGTCTCTGACCACACTATCAGTGAGCATCTCAGTTGGGTTGTCTAGGTAGAGGAATTGCTAGCGGAGGAGTATGCCGACATGTTGCACCTAAGGAAATGACTGGCCAGGGATGATATACCATTTATGTTTTGTCCCATGGCCACCTCCCAATTCGAAATACCCAGAAAGTTGTCGGAAGAATGCATGCACGACATCCGTTACAATATATGGAAAACCCTTCGCCAGGTGAAATCAAGCTTCCTGCCCTACGATGGGTATGTAGACCATGTCAAGATAGTAGGAGTGTCACATCGACCGGGAAGATCTTCCTTCGGCACAGAAACAGTGACCCGAGAGGCTTAATGGAAACATGGAGATAGCCTACCTCCGTGCACTGCACCAGCTGCGCTGCCTCGTCGGTGATGCCCCGACGGGAGTCCATATCAGAGGATGGGTAGAACAAGGAGATTTTCATTTCACTGCACTCCACGTTCAGAAGAACCCATTAGGGATGGTGTCTTATAACGTCATCACATCAAGAAAACAATCGAGTGGTGTACCTACTAAAGAGAGACAACACACCCAACAGAGACAGGCCTTGAGTAAGTCCCAGAAGCATCCGGACAGACGGGAACAAGCCATCCAAGAACTCATGAATCAGGCCACCGAGAGCATACAATAGGCCTCTCGCCTAAGAGAACCCAACCAGCGTTCATTTAATTCCTCCCCAAAAGGGGACAATTCAAAGAAGAACTCGACACCAAACCCTGTTCACCCCTGAATGGGGGAAAGCAGGATCAGGCAGAAAGCGATAGTAGCAGCCGCTACTGCAATCTAGGGTCAACCGCAACCTATATGGATGGGTGAATTTTCAATAATAAATTCCCCTGTAATACCGATAGAAACGGGAAGAGACTCAACGTCTAAGGAACGGTGCCAACCCCAGCCCTCAGGGCTGGGGGCATTTTTACCTCCTCAACAACAACCTCCACCATGAGAATCAGTATTCTATCATCTAGGGAGGACAGTAAGAAGAGGAGTTTCCTGCCATATCCCGTCCTTTGAATCATCATCCCCTTCAAGAGGTAGTCATACCATAAGGTCACATGATATAATTCTCTATGTCACCCTTCGTCAAAGAGCCTGAAATCAATCCCGGGATAGAAGAGGGAAGACCAGTAAAAGACGTGGGAGGTCCTACTCATATTTGGAAGATGACATATTCTCCACCCCATGATATGAATCCATCAACTCCATAGAGGTTAACCCCACGGGTAACACCAAAGATGATGCAAATCTAGATGGATCAGGAGAAGATGGTTCCGGTCAGGCTGTGACTTACAATGAACCACCAGGTGTGCACACCCAGAACCAGAGGGACGCTTTATATATGGTGGCCCCCTCAGCTGACCTTCCTCCACTGACCCTGTTATCTTCCAATAAGGATAAGAACAAAGGACTGATTGCCCTTAACCCACCCCCCTCTCTCGATAAAAACGATCCACTTACGGTCAAAGAGAGGTTCGCTTGACAGGAAGAGGAAATGAAAGAATTGATGTGGCTTAACGCCGAGCTACTCCAGAGGAACCATCTTATTGAAAGCGCGTCCCAAGAGGAGAGACATCATGCACTCCCAGTAAGTGCACCTCAAATACAAAGGTTTTCCCTAGAAAATAATGTACGGTCAGGGCTCCTGCCCAACGAGGTGCCTGACCCATCCAGCTACCTAAATGTGGATCCAGATGAATACTGAGACTTCCCTCCACTCTGGAAGAAACTGTAGTGTGCACGTCTGAACCCTCTGAAGCTATCATAAATGACACATGCACCCCTGGTGCCAACTGAGATAGATCCTTAAGCAATGCCTCGGGCTACAGCTGCCTAGGAATAGGCCCAACAGGATGTAAACCAGGGTCTCACCAACACCATTGATGCACTGACAGCTCTATTGGATGCAATGGAAGGTCGACACGCTCCGATACAGCCAGAACAAAATACCTACTCGGATTGGGTGAGCAACACACCACCTCCACCAAATTATGGGAGCCATGTATTCCTTATGTTCAATGGATCGGGCGATCCAGAACAGCATTTGATGCACTACGCGTCTTATTACTACCCTATGATGGGAACTCCTGAACAACAAGAAGCAGTGAAACTCAAATGCTTCGTACGAACCTTGCAAGGATCTGCCTTTGTCTGGTATATGAGCTTGCCAGCCTAGTCAATAAAAATATAGGAATAACTTTGGTAGCAGTTCCTGTTCCACTTCAGCTCAATGTTGCCTAAAACAATGGTTAGCGACCTCATAAACTGCAAGTAGAGGGAGAACAAGAGGGTCTCATATTTCATCGCTAGATGGAGAGGTCTGACCTACTCCCTGAACATACCAATGCCTCAAGACAAATTGCATTCCATATTCATCGATAATATTCAAGATGAGTTGCGAACACCACTCATACCAGTGAAGTGCACCACTAGATTCCTCCATCTCTTGGCCATTGCCCAGAGAATTGAGGACTCCCTGTAGAGGACCAAATTGAAGTCCCGAATAGCCTCACAGGCTCCCACAAAGAGAGCAGTTAGAGATGAAGCATCCTCTGTCACGCTCAAGCCAGCCCATGTGCCTGCTCCACCACTCAGGCCTCTGCAAAATCATCAAGGGACCCCTGTATATCAACAGCTACCTCCGCCTATGTGGGATGATCACAAAGGATCGAAGTGGAACCAGTTTGAGGAATTAAGACACAAATTATACTCGTTCCGAGAGTACCAAGTCTACGGCTACTTAATCACCTCCATGAATTGCAACTTTCTCTGCCTCCCAGAGCCAAGAAAACCCGAAGAAGTCGGCTGCGATGACATGCCAGATTACTTTCCCTGCCATCAAATTTTGGGGCACAATATTCGGGAATGCTTCGTTTTCAAAGACCTCCTGCAAAGGATGGTAGACTCTGTGCAGGTCGAGCTAGGACCACCCCCAGCACATGTGACATATATTTCTACCACTGACTCCGACAAAGGGGAGGGGTAGCAGGAAGTCACCAGCCAAAAGGGGCAGAAATTCGATAACTGGTTGACTCAGAAGACTATCAATCGATCCCAGGGAATACTCTAATCTCAACTACAGCAGCCAATGTTTCCACCAACAGCCCCTAATGCTACAAAACCGAAAATATCGGCCTCACAACCCTCCACGAGCTGGTCATCCAGGTGTAATCGATAAGGGAGGAGACAAGTGTAATAAGAACAGTTCGCATCAAGGCTAAAGTTTTCCCCAACACTGTCGGATTTTATACCCTCAAACTTGGTGCCACGGGCATCGACCTACCATACAGAACCATCAAGGACAACCAACCCGGTTGACTTGTCAGAGGATGAGAAGCCAATTTTTGGTTCCATCAATGTCATCCATCTTATGGAATCGTTCCCTACCAAAGGGTATGGTTATGAACCCAAGTTCTCGACGCAAAGGGACAGGAGGGAAAATCGTAGAGGCAAGGGATATCAGGGGAGGCGCAGTCGAGGCTGAAATCAACCCTACGGTTGGACCTCGGACCAAACAGTCAATATCACGAAAACCCATGGGAGAGCCCTTCGATAGACTCAATAGGAGAAAGAATATCCCCCAACATCCACAAGAGGCCACTCTACCCCCATCATTATATGGTACCCATCAGAGGGGGAACAAATTTCTATCCACCTAGTGTGCACAAACAGACCGGCCGGGCTGAATCCCCAAAATGTTGGGACACCGTTGACATTTGACCCCGCGGTCGGTCCCTCCTCATCTCATATTCCAACTCCCAAACTGCCTGCTAAAACTATCCCACCAACAGACAAGCGTCGGCCACTAGAATAGAAATATGACATTCTTAAGCAGCTGGCGTCGGTACTAGCCAAACTTTCAATCCTGGATGCACTGAGTTTGTCAGCAGACCTCAGAGAGGCACTTATAGAAGCCTTGATCAGCCCCATGAATTTCAAGCCGAGGTAGCTACCGCCGAGATTTACCAGACAGAGACCAGCCCAGCTGAATGCGATGCAGTGATTTCCTTCACCGATCAGGATGAAGATGCCATCATGAAAAGGACGCCTCAAACCACTATATGTGTCTAGCACACTAGATGATGTTGAGATTCTAAAAGTCTTTAATGACAACAACTCTGGAGTTAACCTCCTTCCCCAACTAACACTCCAATAGTTGGGCTACAGTGAGGGTGATTTAATACCCTCATCCAAAACTCTTCTTGGTTACTACAAGAGTGAACAGAAGCCAATGGGAAAAATTAAGCTAAAGATCCATTTTGATGACCTTGTGGCCTGTTCGGAATTCCTGGTGGTTCAGCAGAACACAGCATTCAATGCCCTACTGGGAAGGTCTTGGCTCCATAAGCACATGGTAATTCCTTCATCCTACCACTAGTGTATTAAGTACTACGTCAATGGGAATAGTGGGACATTGCATGCCGACAAGGTCCCTTTCGAGCTCTACGGTTCACACTACATTGACACTGGGTTTTATGAGGAAAAGAAGAAGAAGCCTTCGGTCAATGGTGTCGACTGGATACCAACTCTAAATGGTCTGGAAATGGTTCCTGATGACCCCCTCAGCAGCTTGGCAGAGACTACGTACTACCCATCAACCCTATTGAGAGTAGGGGTTCATGTTCTGACATGCACTCAACTGTCCTCATGACTTCAGCCATAATGGTCGAGCGTGACTATGAAGGAATGTCCGCCAACCCTCAAACTGAGGGAGAATACATGAGGGAGGACTCCCACAACGCCTCACCTCCAGACTCCCAAGAACCCGTGCTGGGAGCTCTCCCCTCACCGGATCAAGAAGATGGGTATTTGGGAGAATAAGAGGAGGAAGATCTTAGGGATGCACCTCCCAAATTTGAGGAATGTATCTCCACCATGGTGGACGAGCTCAGGGAAATAAACCTAGGTACCAAAGAAGACCCGAGGCCCACTCTTGATAATGCAGCCATGTCCCCCGAGGAGCATGAGGTATATACCTATTTCTTGAAGCAACACCGGGATGGTTCTTCCTGGAATTACACGGAAATTTCAGGACTTGATCCCGAAGTGGTGACGCATCACCTAGGTCTTCCAGAGGACCACTGGGGATATAAATAGGCCACCAAAAGGACACACCCCTAACATGCTGCCAAAATAGTAGCTAAATTCAATAATTTCATTAAATCGGGCTTTATTTGGGAGGTCCAGTACCCCATATGGTTGGCCAACATTGTCCCTGTCAGGAAAAAGAATGGACAAATCCACATCTGCAATGACATCAGAGATCTCAATCGGCATTGCTCGAAATATGATTTACCAGTTCCGATCACCGAGTTATTAATCGATGCAATGACCGGGTATGAGGCTATATCCTTCATGGACGACTATTCTGGGTATAATCAAATCAGGATGGCCCGAGAAGACGAAGAATCCACTTCCTTCAGGGCATCTCAAAGAATATTTTGTTACAGGGTTATGAACATTGGTCTCAAGAATGCTGGTGCCACATATATTCATGCCATACATCATATCTTTAAACCATTCCTGGGGAGATTCGTTGAATGCTAGATGGATGACTTGGTGGTTATGTCCAGGCAGCGCTCAGATCACATGTCATACCTTGAGACCGTCTTCAACAAACTTTGATAGCATAGCCTGAATATGAGTCCCTTAAAATGTGCCTTCAATTTGACCTCAGGGAAATTCCTTGTCTTCATCGTACGCCATCGTGGCATCAAAGTCGACCCTGAAAAGATTGAGGTTATCCTCAACCTGCCACCCCCCACCCGCAATCTCACCGAGTTGAGAGCATTACAAGGGCACCTGGCCTACATCAGGAGATTCATAGCCAACCTGGTACGAAAATTGTTTCCCTTTACCTGGTTTGTAACACCCCAATCTTCCATGGTACACTTCTCTCTGAATAATACAATAGCGTGTGTTGTACGCAATACTGAGTTCAAGTACACCACGACTTACCAAACTATCCGTTCAAAAGAGGTTATGAATAGTATTAAAAAAAATTAAATATTATATTATCCTTATAATTTCAATCCATATTATGAGATTCTAAGACATGATTTATGAAGAAATTCATTTTTTCAGATAAAAGAAGTATTTTTCAAAAAATGAAATTTTACCACCTTTTAAGGGAAAAGCCTTTTTAAAACAAATATTTGAAACTTTTATCTATTCAATTTGACAAAATTAAATTATTCTTTAGAATCGGGTCATAATAATTTAGAATTAATAATTTTTTGGTGTCTTTCTGATAACTTTCATATTTGGGTAAATAGTGAAAAATTACAAAATTTTAACTGAAAACAACTTTTTTAATCAAAGTAATTTATATTGTTAAATTATACATTTTAATGGTTTGGAAGTATAACTAGATTATATTTTTACTATTTAATCCAATTATGGTCATTTTAAGTAATTTCACCATGAAATTGGACATAAACAAGTGTCAAACTTTTGATAGTTAATCTTTCTTAAAAATACGCATTTTGGTTTCGAAAGCAGGAATCAATTTTAAATTAATAAATGCAACTTTTATGTTTTGAATATGGTAAAATAGACTTCATTTTGGGATTCGGAATAACGAAATTATCCTAGGGTAAAATTTTCGTACTTTTCGGATAACTTTTATATTTTGATGAATAGTAAAAAATTACTAAATTTTAATTAAAAACAACCTTTTTAATCAAAATAATTAATAGTGATAAATTATGAATTTGAGTGGTTTTAAAGTATATTTAGAATATATTTTTACCATTTAATATAATGTTGGTCATTGGACATAATTTTACAATTAAACCGGACATAAACAAGTACCAATCTTTTGATAGTTATTGTCTCTTAAAAACACGCTTTTTGTTTTAACAACGGGAAATAATTTTAAATTAATTTCTGCCACTTATGTGTTTTGAATTTGGAAAAATGGATTCCATATTTGGAATCAGGATGTTCAAATTGTTTAAATAGGTAACTTTTACTTTTAGACATTTTGGATAATTACTTCGGTAAATATTTTATTTACCATGGTTAAAGGGTAAATCTGGTAAACAAGGGTCAAAAAAATAATATTATAATAATACTAAATTACCCTAAAACATGTCTTAAACCTATTGGTTGACACATGGTAAACCATGGGCATCTTTGGGTCGATTTGAGGACCCCATGAATCCACATGTAAGTGATAGGGACACTTTATTTTAATTAAGTTAAAATGAATACAAAAATGACACAAGCATATATCTTTTATAAAAACAATTGTTACATAGGGTTATATATTTTGGAATTTAGACTATAAATATTCATTAGAAATATAAAAATATTTCCTACATAATGATATTTTATTTATAATTTTTAGAGATTAAATAATTTAATTTACTTATGACACAATGATGATGCAGTAATTACCATAATAGTGAACAATTAGAATAATTGATATAATAAATACCCAAATGAATATAATTTGAGACTTTTCATGAATTAAACTAATTTTCTAGGATAATATGACATATTAGGATTTATTTAATTGACTTTTTCAAAGTAATAATCATGTTATGTGTTTCACAAAAATCAACTAGTGAATAGTGTCAAAATTGACATAAAAGAGTTTTTAAAAAAAATATTATCTTATTAATTGATATTAAATTCATAAAAATCTATAGTTTGGCCAAGAGACTTATATCATGATAGTTATATCATTAATTGACCACTTGGGGGTCTCTTGGATGTATATAGTAAGATTATTAACTATATAATATAAAAATACAAAGTGACATGGTAAATGTCAGACTAATTAACTAAGAGTTAAAACTAAAGGATGAGGTTAATATAGTAACCCAAACCTGTATAAATTATATTGGTTGAATGGTTTTAGACCTATCCCCATCTTAACCCTTTAATAATCAACTTTGGAGCCATTAGAAACCGAATATTAATTTATTATAAATTAATATTTCTAGCTTTTCCAAAGGTTCCCCTCACCCCTCTTATAAAAGGGCACTCTTCCTTCTCATTTATTCACACCTTCAAAGCCTTTTGGTTCGGCCAAACCCTGCCCAAATACTCTCTCAACATCCCTCTCTACAACCTAGAGGCCATAGTTTGATCATAAATCCAACCTATGGAGCCCTTTTGATCAAATCAAAAGGAAGAACCCGAAGAAGAGGTAATGTTTTCACCACCCCTTTTCATGTTCCTTTCTTCTTCCACTTCTTCTTTCTTTGTTATTACCATTCTAAAATAATAACTCCTGTATATTATATATACTGTGATGTTATTATAAATATGTTACAACCATATTCAGCATTCTATCCACTCTTTTAATAACATGTCACCATACGTGCGTACGTACGGCTTAACGTCTCCACGTCGTGGTGTAATTGTTATTCAATATATTATTATTTGGGTGGGTATAATAATGATGTGTAACTCATGTAAATAATAAATATAAAATGATAATGATTCTGTATATATGATATAACATCCAATTATATATTATTTTAATATCAAAAGAATGATATTTTCGCTCGTGCGTACGTACGGACTACCATCTCCACGAACGCGATGAGATTCATTCTCTATCATATCCATTCAAGTATAATTATCATTTTATGATTTAAAAATAATGTTTAAGGACTTTATATAATTATGGATATGAATAATATACAAACTACAAATGAAAAACATGTCTTACATAACAAAACATATAAAAGAAAATGAGTAAGTTAACAACTGAAATGACAATAATTATAAGATATTATTAACAAAGCAATGTTAAAAGATCATATATGATATCATATTAAAGTATATGATTAATGAATAATTTAATAACAATTATTTAAACATTATACATGAGTTTAACTTACCCCCAACCAGGGAAAAGTACAAGGTAAGTGGTTTCTTATCTCATTTTTAATTCCGTGAGAATTCCATTGTTCACCACTTATTTATTACATGTGGTGTATGTTTACTGCCCATGATTGTATTCATTGTGTAATATACTTTAATTTATGAGTATTTAAATCATAATTGTATGATCCTTCTTTCATGGGTGTATGTTTCATAAGTCATCAAATCGATAGGGGAATTTAAAATTTCAATTCCCATTTATTCGGCTTTATGCAAACTCCATTGATTATTTTACTCCAAGATTATGTGTGGAATCACTTTTCATTTGATTATGTCATAATTTCCACACCCCTTTTCTGTAGATATACTTTTGATACACATAATCAATCCATTGATAATTTTTCAAGTCATCGATATGAATTTGATAAGAGTAATTTTAACTCATTCTCTATTTGTTGAGTTAAACATCCAATTCATTGGTGTTGTCTTTACAAGATTATGTGTGAATGTTCTTTGATTTTTTTACACCGAATATCCGATAATATTTAGTTTATTTATATTTATCACACATAAATATGTCGTTGATTAATCCTTAACCTAAGGGTATGACCTTTATGAGATATTTCATCTCAATTTACATTCCATTGAGACTTCTTTGTTGATATACACCAAATCAGTTTTATGTGGTGTATATAATGTACTTTGACATAGTATATCATGAATACCTTTATTCTCATGATATTACAAAGTTTTGATTATCTCAATTATTTGTATTCAAGTGTCTCTCTTTTGGTCAGAATCTCAAACTAAAATACTATTTTTAAATGTTTTAAAGACTTATTCATCTAAATCTTTCTCATTAATGCCCATGTTTTAAAAATGGTTTTAAGGATTTATTTATATGGACATTAATGTTTTAAAATTAAAACTCCTTTTAAAAAGTTTAAAAGTGTTATGGGACACTTTGATTCAAAAATCCATTTTTAAATGGCTTCTTGACAAATAGTGTGACTTTTAAAATGATTTCAAGAAAAAGGGGGATATTTCTCTCAAATAGTTTTGATGATTATTTTCATCTATGTCAACATCCTTCATTATTCTAGATTGAGGTTAATGTGATACAATAAAATTTTCCATATTTTATCAAATGAGTTATGTTTGATTGTGGATGTGCTATTTTTATACCATTCATGGTTTGTAGTTAAATTATTGACATTTCATATGCTAGTTTTAATACGAATGTTTCTGTTATGTTTAAACCTGTTCATATGAGGAATGAATTGGACTTAATAAGTGATGGGTGGAGCCTGCTATAACTCTTCGATGCATCGGTAGGTCTCATGAGACAAACTAGTGTCTTGGCACAAGGCCTTGGAAAAATCTTATTTGTAGTCTTGGCACGAGGCATTGGCTATGTGGTTACGATAGTCTGGTATTAGGCATTCCATCATTATGAAAGTGGTTATTGATATTGCATGTGATAATTAGACTAGTAGAATATCCATGTGAGTAATTAAATGGAATTATTTTATTTTATCTTTTCCATTTTATGCTGAAGTTCAAGTTTAAAAAGGCTTTTGTTTTAATTATAAACCGCCTTAAGTGTTTATGCTTATCTATAAAAGCTTCTGCTATAATGTTATCCTTACTGAGCATCTGAGCTCACCCCTTTCAATGTTTTTTTCCCAGGATTATGAAGAAATAATTTATGAATGACCTGCAGGGATAGTATGAGGGGATATGAAGAGAAGATGTTTTTTTATGATAAAACATTATGATTGTATCTAGTGTTTCCAAGGCTACTAAACTAATCGGTCTTTCGAGACTTGTTCTTTCTTGTGATCATGCCAATGTTATATAACAATGCACCGACTCTGGGTAACTGGGTTCGGGGCATTACAGTTGGTATCAGAGGAAGTTTAGTAAAAACCTTGGAAGCTAGATTTAGATAAACTCTGATTAGAGCATGTAAACCTAAGATGAACTTTGAGGATTAGTATAGAATAAATTCATAGAATTTTGTTATTGTAGAGATTTTGTGTGTTTTCCAAACAATACATCCCTGTCTGGATACGAGCAGGTAGAGGCAGCTCTGGCACAGATGTACCTAGGGGTAAAACCCGAAAACACCGCTTTGAGCTAGACTCGAACAGGAACTGGTGCACGACAACGGGCCTTGCTGCACTCTTGGTTACGACACTCCCGGGGGATATGCTTAGAATAATTTACATCTTCTTTACAAACCGATTTAAAGTATTATATATATAAGATGAAAGTAAATGACCTTAGTTAATCCTAATGTGTTTCAAATTGAGAATATGGTGACATGTTAATCTCTAAATGATTGTATAAATACTATTACTCACACAATGCTTTCTGGTTTTAGTCAATGGATGGATTCCAAGGAAGTCATAGTGACTTTGAGAATTATGTATAAGGTGGGAACGGTGGTGGCAATGAGAAAAAAAATTGAATGTTGATAGGTGTAAAATATTTCGTCTTTATGCCAAATCAATTTTCCAATAATATGATCAACAATATATATATTAACCGATTACCGGACTCAACAAATAAGAGAAAGGTGATGAATGATAAGAGCTCCAGTTGTGGAGACCATGGAGAAAGAAATCCTCAATTTACATCATGTAGGAAATGTGGAAGGAGACACCCCGGGAAGTGTCTCAATGGGACAAAGAAATGCTTTACATGCGGGAAGGAAGGACATAAAGTGAAGAATTTCCGAAGAAAAATGAAGAGTACTATGGAAGAAGATAAAAATGGTCCCAAGAGTCCATTTACAGTCATTTGCTGTAAATGTAGTGGACCTGGCCATTACCCGAGTGAATTCCCTATTCTATAGGTTATTTTCTTGGTCAAAGAAGAAGCTATGTGGAAATAAATGGTTGGAGAAATGTTTAAAAAGTATTAGTGCTCCTTGTTGATGGGTTTACTTTGGAATAATTTTATCTTGTATTTGTAACCCCGAAGTTAGCCATGTGAGAATGATATTTGAGAAAGAATTATCTTTTCTCTTATGGATATAGTTATAAATAACCATTTGGTTTTATATGATCATTGGGTTTGAGGCAATTACAAATTATTATAATTTGGGATGAAAATTCAAGGTATGAGATAACATTTGTGGTTAAATTATGTTATGGTTATTTTGAGGAATTTATCTCATCTTGATAATGTTATAAAATATAGTTTTTGAAAAAGGACAACACATAGACCGTGTGACAACCTGTCGCGTCAGAAAGAGCTGTGAGAATCAAACCCACAACCAAAGTGCGATTGGGATTTATTTCCTACCACTAGACTACGTGAAGTCCCTGGTTAGTGTGACTATTTTTTTTAGTTAAATGAATTTATTGATCAATAATAATTTGATTTGGGATCTTATGTCTTACCAAATGAATACCCTGAGTATAGGAAAATGATTTGGTGATTAAGTGATAAATGTTATTTTGGAAGTTGTTCGCTTTGTTGAGAACACTATATTCCAAAGGAAAATAGAGTAGTATGGGGTTTCATTTGTGGAGTAATGGTGGATTTCTATCTACATTTATATTGTGGATTTATAGTGATTTGGGTTATTTATAGAAATGATTAACCTATAATAGAGAATATGTGATGAGGTTAACTAATTTTAAGAATGTGACTTTAAGAGTATTTGATGTCATTTGGAGATACAATTTAACATGGGAGACTACATAATCAAATTCTTCTATATTTTGGGTTTCAATATTAGTATGGATTATATTGAAGGATTTTAAGGTCAATTGATTATTGAATGGTATTTATTTAACTTTGGGGTATTATTGGTTTAATTTTAGAAATTAAGATTAGTGTTTATTTCTCTCAAGGAATATCCTTTTGGGGGATCATTAGATATTATACTAACCATTTTGGTTTTGATTAATCTCTAAAGACAATGTAAATATATAGTTTATCCTGCATGGATCATGTGATTCTATAGAAGTTTATTCTAGCTCTTCCAGTGTGACCAAGTCTTCTTGAATACTCATCGTTTAAAAAAATGAGTTAGTGGTGGAAATTTATTAAAGAATGAAACTCTACTTAAAATGTAAGTATATATCTTTATATTCTTAGTTAGTATCATAAATTAATTCCTCATCCTTATGTAATGTAACTTAAAACAAAAAATGTTGTCCGTTTACTTTTCGTAATAGGAGATTAATGATCGTTTGTCCCAAAACAAGTTTGTGGTTTTCTTATTGTTAAATTTCTCCTGATCATGATTTCTATCCCTCTCCATCAGAAAATGACACTTAGTTTATCATTCATATCCATGTTTTCCTACATGGAACCCGATTATGGGTTATCTTGGTTGACCTTTATACCTCTCTTTCTTTCTTTTAATGTGATAGTTTTATTGACTCTTTTTCCAATGTGGGACTTTCCATTATATTCTCAGGCCCAATTTTTTTTTAAAATTGTGAGGACGCATTTTATTGAAGGAGGGGTGAATGTAACACCACAATCTTCCACGACACACTTCTCTTTGAATAATATAATAGCATGTGTTGTACGCAACACTGAGTTCAAGTACACCACGACTTTCCAAACTAGCCGTTCAAAAGAGGTTATGAATAGTATTAACTAAATTTTAAATATTATATTATCCTTATAATTTCAATCCATATTATGAGATTCTAAGACATGATTTACGAACAAATTCATTTTTTCAGATAAAAGAAGTATTTTTCAAAAAAATGAAATTTTACCGCCTTTTAATGGCGAAGCCTTTTTAAAGGCAATATTTGAAACTTTTATATATTAAATTTGACAAAATGAAATTCTTCTTTAGAATTGGGACATAATAATTTAGTATCAATAATGTTTTGGTGTCTTTGTGATAACTTTCATATTTGGGTGAATAGTGAAAAATTACTAAATTTTAACTGAAAACAACTTTTTTAATCAAAATAATTTATATTGTTAAATTATACATTTTAATGGTTTGGAAGTATAAATAGGTTATATTTTTACTATTTAATCCAATTATGGACATTTTAAGTAATTTCACCTTGAAATTGGACATAAACAAGTGTCAATCTTTTGATTTTTATTATTTCTTAAAAATACGCCTTTTGGTTTTAAAAGCAGGAATCAATTTTAAATTAATAAATACAACTTTTATGTTTTGAATTTGGTAAAATAGACTTCATTTTTGGAATCGGAATAACGAAATTATCCTAGGGTGAAAATTTGGTACTTTTCGGGTAACTTTTATATTTTAAGGAATAGTAAAAAATTACTAAATTTTAATTAAAAACAACCTTTTTAATCGAAATAATTAATAGTGATAAATTATGAATTTGAGTGGTTTTAAATTATATTTAAAATATATTTTTACCATGTAATACAATGTGTGTCATTGAACATAATTTCATATTTAAACCAGACATAAACAAGTGCCAATCTTTTGATAGTTATTATCTCTTAAAAACACGCTTTTTATTTTAACAACGAGAATTAAATTTAAATTAATTTCTGCCACTTATGTATTTTGAATTTGGAAAAATGGATTCCATATTTGGAATCAGGATGTTTAATTTTTTTAAATAGGTAACTTTTACTTTTAGACATTTTGGATAATTACTTCGGTAAATATTTTATTTACCATGGTGAAAGGGTAAATCCGGTAAACAAGGGTTAAAACAATAATATTATAATAATAATAAATTACCCTAAAACGTGTCTTAACCCTATTGGTTGATACATGGTGGACCATGGGCATCTTTGGGCCGATTTTGGGACCCCATGAATCCACTTGTAAGTGATACATACACTTTATTTTAATTAAGTTAAAATGAATACAAAAATGACACAAGCATATATCTTTTAGAAAAACAATTATTACATAGGGTTATATATGTTGGATTTTAGACTATAAATATTCATTTGAATTCTAAAAATCTTTCCTACATAATTATAATTTATTTATAATTTTTAGAGATTAAATAATTTAATTTATTTATGACACAAAGATGATGCAGTAATTACCATAATAGTGAAAAATTAGAATAATTGATATTATAAATACACAAATAAATATAATTTGAGACTTTTAATGAATTAAACTAATTTTCTAGGATAATATGATATATTAGGATTGATTTAATTGACTTTTTTAGAAGTAATCATTCTGTTATGAGTTTCACAAAAATCAACTATTGAATAGTGTAAAAATTGACATAAAAGAGTTTTTAAAACAAATATTATATTATTAAGTGATATTAAATTCATAAAAAACTAAGGTTCGGCCAAGAGTCTTATATCATGATAGGTGTATCATTAATGGACCACTTGGGGGTCTCTTGGATGTATATAGTATGTTTATTAACTATATAATATAAAAATACAAAGTGACATGGTAAATGTCAAAATAATTAACTAAGAGTTAAAACTAAGAGATAAGGATAATATAGTAACCCAAACCTGTCTAACTTCTATTGGTTTAATGTTTTTAGACCTATACCCACCTTAAACTTTTAATATTAAACTTTTAAGCCATTATAAACCGAAAATAAATTTATTATAAATTAATATTTCTAGATTTTCCAAAGGTGCCCCTCACCCCTCTTATAAAAGGGCACTCCTCCTTCTCATTTCTTCACACCTTCAAAGCCTTTTGGTTCGGCCAAACCCTGCCCAAATACTCTCTCAACTTCCCTAACTACAACCTAGTGGACTTAGTTTGATCAGAAAGCCAACCTAAGGAGCCCTTTTGATCAAATCAAAAGGAAGAACCTGAAGAAGAGGTAATGTTTTCACCACCCCTTTTCAAGTTCCTTTCTTCTTCCACTTCTTCTTTCTTTTTTAAAACCATTATAAAATAATAAATCCAGTATCTTATATATACTGTGATGTTATTATAAATATGGTACAACCATATTCAGTATTCTATCCACCCTTTGAATAACATGTCACCATACGTGCGTACATACGGCTTACAGTCTCCACGTCGTGGTGTAATTGTTATTCAATATATTATTATTTGGGTGGGTATAATAATGATGTGTAACTCATGAAAAAAATAAATATAACATGATAATGATTCTGTATATATGATATACCATCCAATTATATATTATTTTAATATCAAAAGAATGATATTGTCGCTCGTGTGTACGTACGGACTACCGTCTCCACGAACGCGATGAGATTCATTCTCTATCATATCCATTCAAGTATAATTATCATTTGATGATTTAAAAATAATTATTAAGGACTTGATATAATTCTTGATATGAATAAGATACAACCTATCCATGAAAAACAAGGCTTACGTAACAAAACATATAAAAGAAAATGAGTAAGTTAACACCTGAAACGACAATAATTCTTATATATTATTAACAAAGCAATGTTAAAAGAACATATATGATATCATATTAATGTATATGATTAATTAATAATTTAATAACAATTACTTCAAAATTATACAGGTGGCTAACCTACCCCCAACCAAGGAAAAGTACATGGTAAGGTGTTTCTTATCTCATTTTTAATTCCGTGAGAATTCCATTGTTCACCACTTATTTATTACATGTGGTGTATGTTTACTTCCCATGATTGTATTCATTGTGTAATATACTTTAATTTATGAGTATTTACATCATCATTGTATGATCCTTCTTTCATGGGTGTATGTTTCATAAGTTATCAAATCGATAAGGGAATTTGAAATATCAATTCCCATTTCTTCGGCTTTACGCAAACTCCATTGATTATTTTACTCTGAGATTATGTGTGGAATCACTATTCATTTTCTTATGTCATAATTTCCACTCCCCTTTTCTGTGGATATACTTTTTATACACATAATCACTGCATTGATAATTTCTCAAGTCATCGATATGAATTTGATAAGAGTAATTTTAACTCATTCTCCATTTCTTGAGTTAAACATCCAATTCATTGGTGTTGTTTTTACAAGATTATGTGTGAATGTTTTATGATTTTTTTACCCTGAATATCCAATCATATTTATTGTATTTATATTTATCACACATAACTATGTCATTGATTTATCCTTAACCTAAGGGTACGACCTTTAGGAGAGATTTAATCTCAATTTACATTCCATTGAGACTTCTTTGTTGATATACACCAAATCACTTTTATGTGGTGTATATAATGTAATTTGACATAGTATATCATGAATACCTTTATTCTCATGATATTACAGAGTTTGGATTACCTCAATTATTTGTATTCAAGTGTCTCTTTTGGTTAGAATCTCTAACTAAAATACCATTTTTAAATATTTTAAAGACTTATTCATCTAAATCTTTCTCATTAATGTCAATGTTTTAAAAAAGGTTTTAAGGATTTATTTATATGGACATTAATGTTTTAAAATTAAAACTCCTTTTAAAAAGTTTCAAAGTGGTATGGGACACTTTGATTCAAAAATCCATTTTTAAATGTCTTCTTGACAAATAGTGTGACTTTTAAAATGATTTCAAGAAAAAGGGGGATATTTCTCTCAAATAGTTTTGATGATTATTTTCATCTATGTCAGCATCCTTCATTATTCTTGATTGAGGTTAATGTGATACAATAAAATCTTCCATATTGTATCAAATGAGTTATGTTTGACTGTGGATGTGCTATTTTTATACTATTCATGGTTTGTAGTTAAAGTATTGACATTTCGTATGCTATTTTTAATATGAATGTTTATGTTATGTTTAAACCTGTTCATATGAGTAATGCATTGGACTTAATAAGTGACGGGTGGAGCCCGCTATAGCTCCTCGATGCATCGGTAGGTCTCATGAGACAAACTAGTGTCTTGGAACAAGGCCTTGACAAAATCTTATTTGTAGTCTTGGCACGAGGCCTTGGCTATGTGGTTATGGTAGTATGGATTTATGCATTCCATCATTATGAAAGTGGTTATTGATATTTCATGTGATCATTCGACTAGTAGAATATCCATGTGAGTAAGTAAATGACATTATTTTATTTTATATTTTCCATTTTATGTTGAAGTTCAAGTTTAAAAAGGCTTTTGTTTTAATTATAAACGGCCTTAAGTGTTTATGCTTATATATGAAAGCTTCTGCTATAATGTTATCCTTACTGAGCATCTGATCTCACCCCTTTCAATGTTTTTTTCCCAGGATTATGAAGAAATAATTTATGAATGACCTGTAAGGATAGTATGAGGGGATATGAAGACAAGATGTTTTTTTATGATAAAACTTTATGATTGTATCTAGTGTTTCCAAGGCTACTAAACTAATCAGTCCTTCGAGACTTGATTTTTCTTGTGATCATGCCAATGTTATGTAATAATGCACCGACTCTGGGTAACTGGGGTTGGGGCGTTACATGGTTAATGAAGAAGGGAGTCACGTACCAATAGATATATGACTTCCAAGAGGCATTTGATAGCCTAATGAAGTATCTCTTAACCCCACCGGTGCTCATTTTCCCATTTGGAGGAAGACCTCTCATCCTATATGTGATGGCCCTAGAGCGGTCACTGGGATCCTTCCTCACGCAGTAAAACGACACCAACAGTGAAGACAGTCTCTATTACCTCAGTTGAACCATGATTGATGCTGATACTCGATACTCAAACATCGAGAAGAGTTATTTGGCCTTAGTCTTCACGGTTCAAAAATTGTGACATTATCTGCAGCATCATGAAGTCAATTTGGTCTCGTGTAGTAACCCATTCAAGTATATTCTCAGCTGGCAGAAGCTGACCGGGTGCCTATCTCGATGGGCAGTCGTACTGCAATAGTTTTACATCTAGTTTGTGCCTTAAAAGGCCATAAAAGTCCACGGAATAGAAGATTTTCTGGCGGAGCACCCTTCAACAGGGACCACCGCACTGGACACTGAGCTACCTGATGAAGACATCTTCTCGGTTCAAGAAGAGTTCCTAGCATGGTAAATGTACTTTGACGGCACCTCCCAAAGCCCAACTGGGAAGAAGATGGAAGATCACAAATTTAACAAGGTGGGTTTGGGGATAATACTCATGTCCCCAAGAAAGGTGGTCTTGCCATATTCCTTCCTCCTACGAGAAGGATGTACGAACAATGAAGAGGAGTATCAAGCCCTCATTCAGGCCTCGAGCTCCCACTCCAGGCACAAGTACAAAACTTTATGGTAAAAGGTGACTTAGAACTGGTCATCAAGTAAGTCAATGGTGACTATACTATTAAAAAGGAGTAGATAATTCCCCTATTTGACCATGTCAGAGGTTTAATGGAAAAAGTCTCCACAGAACCAACATTAAACTATATTCCCCGGTCTTATAATGCCCAGGCCGACGAATTATCTAATGCGGCCACAACCCTAGCCGACCTAGACCACGATTAAACAACTATCAGTATTGCTCAATGCTGAATGGTCCTCCATTTCATCAGGACAATATGGAAGAAATCATCGAATTCAATCATGTCCCGGAGCCATATGGTCCCTCCACCAGCTGGATGATCCCCATTGCAAACTAACTTCAACGGGGGAGAACTTCCATCAAACAAGGCTGAATGATAACAAATACAAAGAAGGGAAATCAACTTTGTCCTATATGGCGGCGCGGGTCAGAAAGAGGTCCTCTACAAACGTGGCCTCGAGTGTAACGCCCCGACCCTAGTTACCTAGATTCGGTGCATTATTACATACCATTGGCATGATCACAAGAAAGATCAAATCTCGAAAGACCGATTGGTTTATTAGCCTTGGAAACACTAGATATATTTATAATGTTTTACATTACATCATAAAGTGAAAAACTACTAGAACAACATAATTTCTCCAAAGTCCACACTATTATCCCCTCATAATATCCCTGAAGGTCATTCATAACTTACTTCTTCATATCCTGGGAAAAATAAAACATAGAAAAGGGGTGAGCTCAAATGCCCAGTAAGGATAACAATATAGCGGAAACTTTCAAAAATAAGCATAAACATTTAAGGCAATGTATAACTAAAACAAAATCATTTTAAACTTGAACTTCAACATAGTATGGGAAAAGTAAAATGAAATAATGTCATTTACTTATTCACATGGATATTCTACTAATTGAATAATCACATGCAATATCAATAACCACTTTCATAATGATGGAATGCATAATACCAGACTATCATAACCACATATCCAAGGCCTCGTGCCAAGACTAAAAATAAGATTTTTCCAAGGCCTTGTGCCAAGACACTAGTTTGTCTCATGAGACCTACCAATGCATCGAGGAGCTATAGCGGGCTCCACACGTCACATATTAAGTCCAATGCATTCCCATATGAAAAGGTTTACACATAACATAAACATTCATATTAAAACTATCATACGAAATGTCAATACCTTCACCATAAACCATGAATGGTATAAAAATAGCACATCCACAGTCAAAAAAATCACAAAACCTTCAATACAATATAGAAATTTTGTATCATAATAAATCAACTTTAAATAAGCGTAAAATCCATCAAAGGATGTTGACATAGATGAAATAAAAACTTTCTTTTTTTAGAGAAATATATCTTTATATTTTGAAATCATTTAAGAGTCATATATTTATAAAATAAAACATTTTCTTTGAAAATATTCTTATAAACTTTTAAGGGAAGCTTCGATGATTTTATAACGGTGGAG
Source organism: Viscum album (assembly GCA_963277665.1). Classification (NCBI taxonomy): domain Eukaryota; kingdom Viridiplantae; phylum Streptophyta; class Magnoliopsida; order Santalales; family Viscaceae; genus Viscum; species Viscum album. The sequence goes on from OY728130.1 coordinate 404,227,037, forward strand.
TGTAACCGCACCCTCCGTATAAGTTAAAAAAACATTCTTACCTTAATTCTGTCGAAAAGGTTAAAAAGCACCTTGTTTGGAAAACGGCGGAAAGATTCCTTTATAAAAAACTTATAAAAAGTCAGACAAGGGTATAAATAACTTTAACCCATATTCTTTTAAAAAGTAAAAATGCTTTGAAATACATTTTTAAGAAACATGGATGTGTATGATAAAGAGATCTCAGTAGATTATTACGTATAAACAACCTCGGATAATGAAGAGATTGTGAAATAACCCTTACCTTGTACTTTTCCTTGGTTGGGGTAGGTTAACCTCCTATATAATAGTGAAATAATTGTTATTAAATTATACAAGAATCATATACATTCATATGATATCATATATTGCTTTGTTAATAATATCTTAGTATTATCGTTGTTTCTGGTGTTAACTTACTCATTTTATTTTATATGTTTTGTTATGTAAGACATTTTTGTAATGGATAGGTTGTATATTATTCATATCAAGAATTATATCAAGTCCTTAAACATTATTTTTAAATCATGAAGTGATAATTATACTTGAATGGATACGATGGAGAATGAATCTCATCGCGTTCGTGGAGATGGTAGTCCGTACGTACGCACTAGCGACAATATCATTCTTTTGATATTAAAAAATATATAAATGGATGGTATATCATATATAAAGAATCATTAACATGTTATATTTATTATTTACATGAGTTACACATCATTATTATACCCATCCAAATAATAATATATTAAATAACAATTACACCACGGCGTGGAGACGGTAAGCCGTACGTACGCACGTATGGTGACATGTTATTCAAAGGGTGGACAGAATACTGAATATGGTTGTACCATATTTATGATAACATCACAGTATATATATGATACTGGAGTTATTATTTTATAATGGTAACAATAAAGGAAGAAGAAGTGGAAGAAGAAAGGAACTTGGAAAAGGGTGGTGAAATCATTACCTCTTCTTCGGGTTCTTCCTTTTGATTTGATCAAAAGGGCTCCGTAGGTTGGCTTTCTGATCAACATAAGGCCTCTACGTTGTAGTGAGGGAAGTTGGGAGAGTATTTGGGCAGATTTTGGCCAAACCAAAAGACTTTTAAGGTGTGAATAAATGAGAAGGGGGAGTGCCCTTTTATAAGAGGGGTGAGGGGAACCTTTGGAAAAGCTAGAAATATTAATTTATAATAAATTCATATTCGGTTTATAATGGCTCCAAAGTTGATTATTTAAATTTTAAGGTGGGTATGGGTCGAACAAAACTCAACCAATAGAATTTAGACAGGTTTGGGTACTTATATTAACCGTATCTTTAAGTATTAACTCTAAGTTAATTAGTTTCAATTTTACAATGTCTCTTTGTATTTTTATATTATATGGTTAATAAACATACCATATACATCCCAGAGACCCCAATGTGGTCCATTAATGATACAACTATCATGATATAAGTTTATTGGCCGAACCTTAGATTTTTAGGAATTTTAGATCAATTAATAATATAATACTTGTTTTAAAAACTCTTTTATGTCAATTTTGACACTATTCAATAGTTTATTTTTCTGAAACTCATGACAGAATTATTACTTCCAAAAAAGTTATGTAAATCAATCCTAATATGTCATATTATCCTATAAAATTATTTTAATTCATTAAAAGTCTCAAATTATATTTATTTGGGTATTTATAATATCAATTATTTTAAAATTTCACTATTATGGGAATTACTACATCATCATTGTGTCCTAAGTAAATTACATTCTTTAATCTCTAAAAATTATAAATAAAATATAATTATTTAGTAAATCTTTTTATCTTTCTAATTAATATTTATAGTCGAAAATCCAACATATATAACCCTATGTAAAAATTGTTTTTCTAAAAGATATATGCTTGTGTCATTTTTGTATTCATTTTAACTTAATTAAAATTAAGTTTCCCTATCACCTACAAGTGGCACCATGGGGTCTCACAATCGACCCAAAGATGTCTATGGTCGAACATGTATCAACCAATAAGGTTAGGACATGTTTTAGGGTAACTGTTTATTATTATAATATTATTTTTTAACCCTTATTTACCGGATTTACCCTTAACCATGGTAAATAAAATATTTACCGAAGTAATTATTCAAAATGTCTAAAAATAAAAGTTACCTACTTACACAATTTGAACATCCTGATTCCAAATATGGAATCCATTTTTCAAAATTCAAAACACATAAGTGGAAGAAATTAATTTAAAATTATTTCCCGTTGTTAAAACAAAAAGCGTGTTTTTAAGAGACAATAACTATCAAAAGATTGGTACTTGTTTATGTCCGGTTTAATTGTAAAATTATGTCCAATGACCAACATTATATTAAATGGTAAAAATATATTCTAAATATACTTTAAAACCACTCAAATTCATAATTTATCACTATTAATTATTTTTAATAAAAAAGTTGTTTTTAATTAAAATTTAGTAATTTTTACTATTCATCAAAATATTAAAGTTATCCGAAAAGTACCAAAATATCACCTTAGGCTAAATTCGATATTATGAATCCAAAAATGAAGTCCATTTTGAAATATAAAATTTATATAATTTCAAAAATTAGGTATTACTATTCATAACGGCTTGTTTGATTGGTTATGGTGTGTTAGAACTCGGTGTTGCGTACAACACACGCTATCACATTATTCAAAGAGAAGCGTACTGTAGAAGCTTGGGGTGTTACATTATCCCCACCTTCAAATAATTTCGTCCTCAAAATTTCTATAATACTTATCACATGAAAAGACTCGGGTGGTTCTTCATCATAAGTTCCTCGGGTTCCCACGTTGCCTCTTCCATCTTATGGTTTCTCCACAAAACTTTTACCAGATGTGTCGTCTGGTTTCTCAGTACTTGTTCTCTCGTATCCATAATCCTGATGGGCTCTTCGCAAAAAGACAGATCGGGTTCCAGTTCTAATTCCTCATAGGTGAGTACATGCGTTGGGTCAGGCATGTATTTCCTTAACAGAGATACGTGGAACACATCGTGAACTTTGGAGAGACTTGGCGACATTTCCAATCAGTAAGCTACAACCCCAATTCATTCTAGAATTTCGAAGGGTATGATGTACCTGGGATTCAATTTACCTTTCTTACCAAAACGTATGACTCCCTTCCATGGAGATACCTTCAGGAAAACATAATCACCGACTTGAAATTCCAAATCCTTCCTTCGATTATCAGCATAACTCTTCTGCCTACTTTGAGCTGCTTTGATGTGATTTTGGATTACCTTTACCTTTTCCATCATTTCCTCCACCAGTTCTAGACCTACAAGTTTTCTTTCACCAATTTCATCCCAACAGGTTGGTGTACGACATCTCTTTCCATATAACGCTTCATATGGTGCCATATGAATACTCGAATGGAAGCTATTGTTATAGGAAAATTCTACCAGAGGTAAATATTGATCCCACATACCCTGAAAGTCAAGTGAGCAAGATCTCAACATGACTTCTAAATTTTGAATAGTCCATTCTGATTGTCTGTCTTTCTGAGGGTGGTAAGCAGTGCTCAAATGAAGTTCAGTATCCAGGGATTTCTGAAGACTTTTCCAGAATCTTGAAGTAAAAAGGGGATCACGATAAGAAACAATCGATTGGGGTTCTCCATGAAGTCTCACAACATCATTAATATATAGTCTTTCTAGACGTTCCAGGGGTAGATCTTCTCTTATATCAAGAAAATGTGCTGACTTGGTAATACGATCAACAATAACCCATATTGCATCGTTCCTTCTAGGAGTCTTTGGTAGCCCCATGACAAATTCCATCGTAATATTGTGCCATTTCCACTCCGGTATGGGAAGAGGTTTCATGACACCTCCAGGTTGTTGCCTTCCAACTTTCACTTGTTGATAAACCATACATCTTGACACAAAATCAGCAATCTCCCTCTTCATGTTGTCCCACCAAAAATGTTCCTTCAAATCTCTATACATTTTGGTGCTCCCAGGGTGTATAGAGAAATTGGAACTATGACCATCATCCAGCAATTTCCTTTTTAGATCAGGTATATTGCGAACACAAAATCTCTTCCCAAATTTCAAAATTCCATCTTCATACACAAATTCTCCCAATCTCCCATCATTCACAGCTTTAATCTTCTTTTGGAATCCTTCATCATCGGTCTGAGAACTCTTAATCCTATCTAGTAAAGATGGTCTGGAAACCATTTGAAAAAGCATTGATGTTTCACCTTCCCTGGTTATTCCCATTTCCGTCTTCACTAGATCCATCAAAATTGGATCCCTTTCAATTCTCATCACATTCAAAACTCCATGGTCTTTTCTGCTCAAAGCATCTGCCACCTTGTTTTCTTTCCTCGGGTGGTAGTGTATCGTACAATCATAATCCTTGAGTAATTCAAGCCATCTTCTTTGCCTCATGTTGAGTTCTTCTTGTGAGAAAATATACTTCAAACTCTTGTGATCAGTAAAAATATCACATTTTTCACCATAGAGGTAGTGCCTCCATATCATTAAAGCAAAGATCACAGCTCCTAACTCGAGATCATGAGTAGGATAGTTTTGTTCATGAATTTTCAACTGTCGTGATGCATAGGCAATAACTCTATCATTTTGCATAATGACACAACCAAGTCCTTTCTTCGATGCATCACTATAAATAATGAACCCATCATTCCCCAATGGTAGAGTCAATATAGGAGCATTGACTAATCTTCTCTTCAGTTCTTCGAAACATTCTTCACACTCTTTTGTCCAAACAAATTTAACCCCTTTACGTGTGAGCTTCGTTAATGGGTTATCCAACCGGGCAAAATTCTGGACGAAACGTCGATAATAACCTGCCAAACCAATAAAACTGCGTACCTCAGTTATACTCATAGGTGCTGGCCATTCGTGGATTGCCTTGGTCTTAGAAGTATCAATAGAGATTCCATCTTTAGAGACAATATGGCCAAGAAAAGAAATCTCATGAAGCTATAATTCACACTTGCTAAACTTCCCATATAATTCATGTCATCTCAGAGTCTTCAGGATAATGCGCAAGTGATTTTCATGATCTTCGTAGCTTTTGGAGTATACCAAGATATCATCAATAAATACCACCACAAATTCATCTAGATACTCCTTGAAAACTCTATTAATCAGATCCATGAATACAGAGGGTGCATTAGTCAATCCAAAAGGCATTATAGTAAACTCGTAATGCCTGTACCTGGTTCAAAATGCTGTCTTCGGAATGTCTTCCTTCTTTACACACAACTGATGGTATCCAGATCGAAGGTCAATCTTTGAAATGTATTGAGCTCCATGCAGTTGGTCAAATAAATCATCAATGTGAGGTAGGGGATACTTGTTCTTTATTGTTATAGAATTGATCTCCCAGTGGTCGATACATAACCTCATAGATCCATATTTCTTTTTAACAAAAAGAACAGGGGCTCCCCATGGAGAAATACTAGGGAGAATAAATCCCTTATTACTCAATTCCTTTAGTTGTTTATTTAGTTCAGCTAATTCTACAGTGGCCATTCTATAAGGGGTCTTCGATATAGGCCTTGATCCAGGAATTAAATCAATGGAAAACTCAACTTCTCATTCTAGAGGATGTCCATATAAATCTTCCAGAAACACATCTACATATTCTTTCACAACAGGTACATCCTCTATTTGAACATTACTTTCCTCACACACAGTTATTTCATTCTCTTCCTCCCCAATAATTGAATTTAGTTGAGCTACTGGGGGTGGATCTAAATAAGAATTAGGGGGTGATGATTCTGCTCTAAAGATAAGGTGTTCATTATCATCATCATCAAGAATCATAACCTCTTTCTTCATACAGTAAATCTTCGCATCATAGTCTGAAAGCCAGTCCATACCGAGGATTATATCAAACTCAATCATAGGTATGACGATTAGATCAGCAGATAAAGAACATTTATGTTCTCTAATGGGGACTGATTCACAAAACATTGTTGCAATGATACTTCCCTTCGGAGTTTTAACTGACAACTCCCTTGTTAAATCAAATTGGAAATATCTAATTTTCTTAGCAAACTGGGAAGATATGAAACAATGCGATGATCCAGAATCAAATAATGCATTTGCTAAAATTGAGGAAACCATTAAATTATCTGCCACCACGTCTTTCGGAGCTTCTACCTCAGCAGTAGTGATAGCATAAGCATGGCCTTGATCCCTTGGCCTTTTCTGAGGTAAGTTCTCCTGACTCTTAGGACATTCATTTTCATAATGACCCATCTCCCTGCAATTTTATCACTGAACATTGGTGGCTTCCTTCTTCCCTTTACAATCACAAGCTTGGTGGCCTTTTTCACCACACTTGTAACAGACTCTCGTTCCCTTCAAGCAAGTACCGGGGTGTTTCTTCCCATATTTACCACAGGATGGATATTTAACCTTTCCCTTATTCCCCTTATTTCCATTCCCAGATTGATCAACAGGCATCTTCTTCTCTTGCTTTGCTTTAAAGTCATAAGACTTAGAGAATTCCTTTTCGGTCTTGATAGCACATGAGACAATGTCTTCGTACGACGAAAAGGATTGTGAGGCTAATGCTCGATGGAGAAATGGTTTTAACCCATTAAAGAAACAATCAATCTTACTTATTGGGTTACATATATAATCTCCAGCATACCTTGCTAAGCGTGTCAAGTTAGCCTCTTACTTTGTGACATTCTCATCCTCCTTCTGTCTCAAACTCAGAAACTGCCTTTCCATATCTACATGATGGTTGCGAGGAATGTATATTTCTAAAAACATATCTTTCAACTCCCTCCATTCCATATTTGATACGTCATCATCTTCCTTCGTGTTTTGAATCAATGACCACCATTGATCAGCATCTCCAGTGAGGCGTTAAACTGCCATGATAACTTTATCCCTTTCACTACTCCCCAAAGCATGAAATATTTTCTCTACGGAATTTATCCATTTCTCATCTACTAAAGGATTTGTACTCCCCTTGAATGTTGGTGGTTGTTTCCTCATGAATCGATCTAACATTGATCCTCCACGCTGTGGATCAGGGTGCTCCATACTGGTAAGGTTATTGTTCATAACCTGAGTAAGTTGTCCTAGTATGGTGATTAGCTGATCGGCACCAGTTGCATCACCAGCTCCACTATAGTTATCTTGATCAGGAGGACAATCCCTACATGGAGTGCATTCATTGATACGGTTTCCATTTCTTCCACCAGGTGCCATTTCTAAACAATGGCATAAACTAGATCAGTTTATGAATCAAAATACATAATCCCCTACTTATAAAACACTTAACATAAATTGAACTATTTATGGATATAATCCATAATCATAAAAATGTTTTCTTTGAGGAAGTATATACTCTTAAACCCTTCATAATTATTTGTAAATAAAATGAGATTTATCCTAAGCATATCCCCCGGGAGTGTCGTAACCAAGAGTGCAGCAAGGCCAGTTGTCGTGCACCAGTTCCCGTTCGAGTCTAGCTCAAAGTGGTGTTTTCGGGTTTTACCCCTAGGTACATATGTGCCAGAGCCGCCTCTACCTGCTCGTATCCAGAGAGGGATTTATTGCTCATAAAACTCACAAAATCTCTACAATACCAAAATTCTAGGAAGTTCTTCTATACTAATCCTCAAAGTTCATCTTAAGTCTACGTGCTCTAATCAGAGTTTATCTAAATCTAGCTTCCAAGGTTTGTACTAAACTTCCTCTGATACCAATTGTAACTCCCCAACCCATGTTACCCAGATTCGGTGCATTATTACATAACATTGGCATGATCCCAAGAAAGATCAAATCTCGAAAGACCAATTGGTTTAGTAACCTTGGAAACACTAGATATATTCATAAAGTTTTACATTACATCATAAAGTGAAAAACTACTACAACAATATAATGTCCCCATCGGCCACACTATTATCCCCTCATAATATCCCTGCAAGTCATTCATAACTTACTTCTTCACATCCTGGGAAAAATAAAACATAGAAAAGGGGTGAGCTCAAATGCCCAGTAAGGATAACAATATAGTGGAAACTTTCAAAAATAAGCATAAACATTTAAGGCATTGTATAACTAAAACAAAATCCTTTTAAACTTGAACTTCAACATAGTATGGAAAAAGTAAAATGAAATAATTCCATTTAATTATTCACATGGATATTCTACTAATCTAATAATCACATGCAATATCAATAACCACTTTTATAATGATGGAATGCATAATGCCAGACTATCATAACCACATATCCAAGGCCTCGTTCCAAGACTACAAATAAGATTTTTCCAAGGCCTTGTTCCAAGACACTAGTTTGTCTCATGAGACCTACCGATGCATCGAGGAGCTATATCGGGCTCCACCTGTCATATATTAAGTCCAACGCATTCCTATATGAAAAGGTTTAAACATAACATAAACTTTCGTATTAAAACTAGCATACAAAATGTCAATACTTTCACCATAAACCATGAATGGTATAAAAATAGCACATCCATAACAAAACATATCACAAAACCTTAAATACAATATAGATGTTTTGTATCATAATAAATCAACTTCAAATAAGAGTAAAATCCATCAAAGGATATTGACATAGATGAAATCAAAACTCTCTTTTTTTAGAGAAATATATCTTCCTATTTTTAAATCATATAAGAGTCATATATTTATAAAATAAAACATTTTCTTTGAAAATATTTTTATAAGCTTGTAAGGGAAGCTTCGACGATTTTATAACGGTGGAAAATAACCGCACCCGCCGTATATGTTAAAAAAACATTCTTACCTTCATTCTATCGAAAAGGTGAAAAAGCACCTTGTTTGGAAAACGGCGAAAAGATTCCATTATAAACCACTTATAAAAAGTAAAACAAGGTTATAAATGACTTTAACCCATATTCATTTAAAAAGTAAAAATGTTTTGAAATACATTTTTAAGAAACATGGATGTGGATGATAAAGAGATCTCAGTAGATTATTACGTATAATCAACCTCGGATAATGAAGAGATTGTGAAATAACCCTTACCAAGTACTTTTCCTTGGTTGGGGTAGGTTAACCTCCTGTATAATAGTGAAATAATTGTTATTAAATTATACAATAATCATATACATTCATATGATATCATATATTTCTTTGTTAATAATATCTTAGTATTATCGTTGTTTTGAGTGTTAACTTATTCGTTTTATTTTATATGTTTTGTTACATAAGAAAATTTTGTAACAGATAGGTTGTATATTATTCATATCCAGAATTATATCAAGTCCTTAAACATTATTTTTAAATCATGAAGTGATAATTATACTTGAATGGATACGATGGAGAATGAATCTCATCGCGTTCGTGGAGACGGTAGTCCATACGTACGCACGAGCGACAATATCATTCTTTTGATATTAAAATAATATATAAATGGATGGTATATCATATATACAGAATCATTAACATGTTATATTTATTATTTACATGAGTTACACATCATTATTATACCCATCCAAATAATAATATATTGAATAACAATTACACCACGATGTGGAGACGGTAAGCCGTACATACGCACGTATGGTGACATGTTATTCAAAGGGTGGATAGAATACTGAATATGGTTGTACCATATTTATAATAACATCATAGTATATATATGATACTGGAGTTATTATTTTAGAATGGTAACATAAAAGGAAGAAGAAGTGGAAGAAGAAAGGAACTTGGAAAAGGGTGGTGAAATCATTACCTCTTCTTCAGGTTCTTCCTTTTGATTTGATCAAAAGGGATCCATAGGTTGGCTTTATGATCAAACTAAGGCCTCTAGGTTGTAGTGAGGGAAGTTGGGAGAGTATGTGGACAGATTTTGGCCGAACCAAAAGGCTTTTAAGGAGTGAAGAAATGAGAAGGGGGAGTACCCTTTTATAATAGGGGTGAGTGGCAACTTTGGAAAATCTAGAAATATTAATTTATAATAAATTCATATTCGGTTTCTAATGGCTCAAAAGTTTATTATTTAAATGTTAAGGTAAGGATGGGTCAAAAAAAACTCAACCAATATAACTTAGACAGGTTTGGGTACTTATATTAACCTTATCTTTAAGTATTAACTCTAAGTTAATTAGTTTCACTTTTACAATGTCTCTTTGTATTTTTATATTATAGGGTTAATAAACCTACCATATACATCCAAGAGACCCCCAAGAGGTCCATTAATGATACAAATATCATGATATAAGTTTCTTGGCCGAACCGTAGATTTTTAGGAATTTAATATCAATTAATAATATAATACTTGTTTTAAAAACTCTTTTATGTCAATTTTGACACTATTCAATAGTTGATTTTTTTGAAACTCATAACAGAATTATTACTTCGAACAAAGTTAATTAAATCAATAATAATATGTCATATTATCCAATAAAAATATTTTAATTCATTAAAAGTCTCAAATTATATTTATTTGGGTATTTATAATATCAATTATTTTAAATTTTCACTATTATGGGAATTACTGCATCATCATTGTGTCATAAATAAATTACCTTATATAATCTCTAAAAATTATAAATAAAAAATAATTATTTACGAAATATTTTTATCTTTCTAATTAATATTTATAGTTGAAAATCCAACATATATAACCCTATGTAAAAATTATTTTACTAAAATATATATGCTTGTGTCATTTTTGTATTCATTTTAACTTAATTAAAATTAAGTATCCCTATCACCTAAAAGTGGCACCATGGGGTCCCAAAATCGACCCAAAGATGCCTATGGTCGAACATGTATCAACTAATAAGGTTAGGACACGTTTTAGGGTAATTATTTATTATTATAATATTATTTTTTAACCCATATTTATCGGATTTACCCTTAACCATGGTAAATAAAATATTTACCGAAGTAATTATTCAAAATGTCTAAAAATAAAAGTTACCTATTTACACAATTTGAACATCCTAATTCCAAATATGGAATCCATTTTTCAAAATTTAAAACACAGAAGTGGAAGAAATTAATTTAAAATTATTTCCCGTTGTTAAAACAAAAAGCGTGTTTTTAAGAGACAATAATTATCAAAAGATTGGTACTTGTTTATGTCCGGTTTAATTGTAAAATTATGTCCAATCCCCAACATTATATTAAATGGTAAAAATATATTCTAAATATACTTTAAAACCACTCAAATTCAATATTTATCACTATTAATTATTTTGATTAAAAAAGTTGTTTTTAATTAAAATTTAGTAATTTTCATATTCATCAAAATATTAAAGTTATCTGAAAAGTACCAAAATTTCACCTTAGGCTAAATTCGATATTCTGAATCCAAAAATGAAGTCCATTTTGAAATATAAAATATATATAATTTCAAAAATTAGGTATTATTATTCATAATGACTAGTTTGATTGGTTATTGTGTGTTAGAACTCGGTGTTGCGTACAACACAATCTATCACATTATTCAAAGAGAAGCGTACCGTAGAAGCTTGGGGTGTTACATCGACAGAATCCTCCTCAGATGCATTGATGGAGAAGAAGCTGCTACCATCCTGACTTAAGTACATGCCAGAGTATGTGGGGCACATCAGCTGGGGTCCAAGCTTTCTCATTAGGTTCGAAGACTTGGGTACTATTGTCCCATAGTGGCACAAGATTGCGAGCGCTTTACCGCAAAATGACACTCATGCCAAATTCATGCCAAATTCATAAACCAACCCCCAGAGTTACTTGATCAGGACAAGTACTTCTGGCCATTTTCTGTCTGGGGAATGGATGTCGTGGGACTATATCCTCCCGCCACAGCCAAACAGCTGAAGTATATCCTCACGACAACCGACTTCTTTTCCAAATGGGCAGAAGTTGTACCCCTTAAGTAAGATGTAGTAAGAAGTATTGTCAACTTTGTGAAAACCAATATCATCACCATATTTGGTGTCCCTCATACCATACTGGCGGATAATGGCCCCAACTTCTGTTCTGGTGAATTGGAGAAACTATACCAAGAATACATTATCAAGGATAACCACTCATCCCGCTACCACACAGCGGTCAATGGACAGATATATTCTTTTAACAAGACCATGTCCAACATTCCCCAGAAAATGGTGGACAAAGACAAGAATTCATGGCTGGATAAAAGACTCCATGCATTGTGGGCTTACCGAAACACAATTTGCACTACTACTTGGCCCACTATTTACTCATTAGTATACGGAATAGAAGTGGTTTTTCCCATTGAGCTCCAATTTCCCTCACTCCGTGTTTCCATGTGAGATCAGTTATCAAACGACGAGAAATATGAAAAGTGGTTAGGTGAATTGGAACAGCTAGGCGAGAATCAGTTGCACACTTTGCACCATCTCGAAGTATTCCAGAACCGGATTGCATGAGCCTTCAATAAAAAGGTCTGTCTTCGGTCTTTCTTGGAAGGATAATTGGTGTTGGTCCTCCAGACCCCAATGATACCTGTAAAGAAACCTGCAAAGCTAGACCCCAAGTTTGAGGGACCATATGTTATACACAAGGTCTACTCCAACGGAGCATATGCCATTATCTCCGTGGATGGGCAGTTCACCACCGCTCCTACAAATTCGAGATTCTTGAAGAGGTATTTCGAATAGATAAATAAAAAAATTATCATCTGAGTTGCAAGACATTAAACTGACAAGCACCCAATGTTCCAAACTCTATGACCCTAAACTAAGAGTATTTCATCCTCACCAGCATAACCAAAAGCAGTTATCATCCAAGATGCACAATGTTAAACTGCCAAGCACCCAACGGTCCAAACTCTATGACCCCAAACTAAGAGTATTTCATCCTCACCGGCATGACTAAAAGGAATTATCATCTGAGCTGTAAGATGTTAAACTGCCAAGCACCCAGTAGTCCAAACTCTATGACTATAAACTACGAGTATTTCATCCTCCCCGCACGACATTAAACTACATGGATTTTAGAGAACTACATTTGGCTTGATTCCTGCCCTCGTAGGATACGTAGTGATGCCAGGGTTCCCCATCCTAGCCTAGTCACCCCCAAGTAAAAGTTAAAAATTACCCTTTTCCCTCATGTACGGACCAGACCTGCATGAGGTGTACTCTAAAAAAACTACGTGAGGCTTGATTCCTACTCTCACAGGATACATAGCGATGTTAGGATCCCCTATCCTGGCCCAGCCACTCCCAAATGGAATAAAATTAAAAAAATGTCCCCTTTCCTCGTGTATGAACCATCCCTCCATGGGGTGTACATCTTTCAGATAACTAAATATGGATTGATTCCTGCCCTCACAAGATACATAGCAATGTCAGGGCTCCCCATCCTAGCCCAACCATTCCCAAATAAAAGATAAAAATGCCCTCTCCCCCTGTGTACGGACCAGCCCTGCATGAGGTGTATTCCTCGTCCTTACCACACGACGTTAAACTACATGGATAAGGATAAAAGAAAAAAATTCCCATTCTCCCCTGTGTATGGACTAAACCTACACGGGGTGTATTGTATTACAGAGAACTACATGAGGCTTGACTCCTTCCCTCGCGGGATATGTAGTGACTCCAGGGTTCCCCATCCTGGCCCAACCATTCAAAAAGAAATGATCTCTCCCCCTGTGTACGGACCAGACCTGCATGGGGTGTGTTCTTCGTCCTCACCTCTCGACATTAAACTGCATGGACAAGAATGATCGAAAAATTCCCTCTTCCCCTATGTATGGACCAGACCTACACAGGGAGTATTATATTTTAAAAGGACTCTGTAAGGATTTATTCCTGCCCTCGCAGGATACGTAATGATGCCAGGGTTCCCCATTCTGGCCTAGCCATTTAAAAAAATGCCCTTTTCCCCATGTACGGATCAACCCTGCACGGGGTGTCTTCCTTTTCCGTATCGCACAATGTTAAACTGCCGGGAAAAGAGGGATTAAAAATGTCCTCCCCCCTATGAACGGACTAGACCTGCACAGGGTGTACCTCCTTCGGGGAACTACGCGTGGCTTGATTCTTTCCCTCGCAGGATGTGTATTGACGTTAGGGCTTTCCATCTTGGCCCAACCATTCCCGAATGGAGATTAAAAAAATTCACTCTTCCCCCATGTATGGACCAGATCTGCACGGGGTGTATTTTTCATCCTCACCACAAGATGTTAAAACTGCATGGACTTCGTCCTCACTGCACGATGTTAGAACTGCATGGACTTCGTCCTCACCGCACGACGTTAAAGTTGTACGTACTTCGTCACGACCCACCCAAGATATATGAAAAAACAAGATAGAAATACTCCTTGTTCATTTGGATACATCCCCACTATACATCAGACTCCATGGCCCGGATAATTATGGATCCTCATAACCATTCACGACCATCGGAAGTGGAAAGTTATCGACCCGTGGACACCTTTTCATGACTATGCATACCATTGCCTCAGCGGATCTGCATATTGATAGCCCCTGGCCCGTCTACCAAAGGAATGATTTCATCGGGCAATACTCTTCCTAGCTCCGTATGCTTACCGGCCTCAGAGCCCCCGTATCATATCTACCGATCCAAAAATTTATGGTTCAATGGTTTAAAAGTTCATCCCCCTTTTCACATCCAAACGTTTCCATGGTATCCCTACTTATTTAGCATATGAATCCGCCCATGGTTCACATGACGACCTACATCTATGAACATCAAGCCATGGCTAGGCTACTTTGACTCAATGGACAATTGTAGTGAAGATGTTTCGTGTATGCTTGGACCCCATTATCCCCGCATGCCGAACTCTGTACTGTGAGAATTACTGGATTTTCATAATCATTCATGGCCATCGGAAGTGGAAAATTATCGACCCGTGGACACCTTTGCACGACTATGCATACCATTCCCTTAGTGGCTCTGTATATTTATAGACCCTGGCCTGCCTACCAAAGGCAATATTTCATCATGCGGTACTCTTCCTAGCTCCGTACGCTTACCAGCCTCAGAGCCCCCACACAACATATCCTGATCTAAGAAACATTAGAGTTACAGTTTACAACATTCATCCCCCACCCTGTTCTGAGTATATCAGATCATGGTAACATAGTTATCCTTCATGTGACTGTGGGAATAGTCACCCCACTTGTCCGAGCTCTATGACCGCAAAACTAGGAGTACATCATCTTTACCAAATGATGTTAAACTATATAGAGTGAAGGTACACCCCCATATGAAAGATAAATCATCACAGGGAGCTCTCTAAGCTTTAACAGCAACCAGGGCCTAATATGCTCGACATGTCCAGATATTTTCTTACCAAATGATAGAATTCATGGCTCAGACAATCGCAGATCCTCATTACTATTCACGACCATCGGATGTGGAAATTTATTGACTCGTGGAAACCTTTGCAGACTATGCATGTCATGCCCTCAGCAGCTCTGCATATTGATATCCCTTAGCCCATCTACCAAAGGAAAGATTTCCTCAGATGATACTCTTCCAAGCTCTATACGCTTACCGGCCTCAGAGCCCTTATATCGTTTCTCCTGATCCAGGAAGCCACGAAACCATGATTTACACCAATCGACCCCTCTCCATGTCTTGGCCATGCCGAGATGTTCAAGCCAAGTTACATTTTGATCAAGAGTGTCCTTCGCAACTATGTCCTTACCGCATGACGTTAAACTGCACAGAATATCTTGGTCGCTTGGCATAAAGCTACAAAGACCATGAATTCAACATCCAGGGAAATGCCTCCAACTATGAGTGTTTTCACTGGTTTAAAAATGCCCCTATCCTCACTTCATGACGTTAAAACTGTACAACATCAGCAAAAATGTCCCCCCCATCCTCACTGCATGATGTTAAACTACACAACATCCTATAATAATTCTCCTCGTCTTTACCTCATGACATTAAACTACATGGAATCCTTCCTTACCGTATGACGTTAAACTGCACGGTCAAACCTGTCATGGGTTCAGTAAAGAACAAAGTCTTTTCTCTATCCCTCAGTGCATGGGTCATACCTACACAAACCATCGTCTCACACCAGTTTGAGTAGGGATGAATTCAACCATTCTCAAGAAATTTAGCCTAGATGTTTCTCCCGTATACAGGCACCCTCTCCTCATAAATAATACTCTGTACTCAGAAAAAGACGAACTCTCATAAACCACCCCTGGTGGTCCCGAATCTCAAACTTCCTTGATGTTTCCCAGCTATTGGGAGAATTTAATAATTGACCTAAGGACACCATTGCATGACTATGCATACCATTCCCTCAGCAGCTCTGTATATTGATCACCCCTGGCTCGTCTACCAAAGGCATGATTTCCTTATACAATGCTTCTCTTCGTACGTCTCTTGGCCCCTGAGCCCCCATGTAAATCTCGGGATTCAGAAACCCTCTGATACACAGTTTACTAGCCTCTTTCACGACCCTTCCTGAATATGGTGGAATGTCTCTGACATGATTACCAAGAACTAGGAGAAGTCATTCCATTCGAAATAATGTCCCAGCAGTATGACTTTAAACTGCTCCAAGCTCTAACCATCCTTTAGACTAGATAAATGAATTTTACAGGGACCTTGCTTCCACACTTCTGATTAATACAGATGTTCTCAAACCCTTTCAGATGACACACACCCTTTCTGAGCCACCCCCGGTGGTTTTCATGAATCTCAAATCCACCCAAGGTGGTTTCTGTAAGGAAAACCTCCATGAAGTGCTTAGGCCATCAGAAATGGAGAGTAATTGACTTAAGGAGACCTTTGCATGACTATGCATACCATGCCCTCAGCGGCTCTGCATATTGATCTCCCATGTCCCATCTACTAAAGGAAATATTTTCTTAGATGATGCTCTTCCTACCTCTGCAAGCTGATACGGATCCCATGCTTTGATACATACCATGCATGTTGCTCAAATCTAAACATGCTCCCCTCACATGCGTTTGAAGGATATCGAGACATATTTTAATCAACCAAACCTCATTGGGGCCCTTGTCCCACCATACCCGGTCAAAGCAATTCCACCTAAAACATCACTAATGACAGTCTTGTCGGTGGGACTTTAAACCACTGACAAAAAGAGGCACAAATCCTGTTAGGATGAAAACCTGAAAAGGGAGACCTAAGAAAATTTCATGCCATATCCTCTGGTTCTACACAAAATAGGGCTAGAAAAAATTAGGCTATTAAAAGAAAAGACAAAAAAATTGGGGGGTTTTTCTACAAAACCCTAGAAATAGTCAAATTTTGCTCGCTAAGTCCCTTGGCTCAGGAAAACTTTAGAGCATTGTCTAATCACTCATCGATTTTCAGGACCACTCTACATCAGAACAGCCTCATCTTCGTTCCGATCAGACCCCATTCCGATGGGGAGAATTTGTAGGGTCCTAAAAAATCCACAAAGGACAATTAGAATTGCCTTTACTCAAGAGAGGATTCTACCCAATTTCATTCATGGAATTGGGAAAAAATGTGGAGAAGATGGCACAAAGCAAACCGGTCCGCAGTCCGGTCGAGTAATAATGGTATGCGGCCAGTTCCGCAAAGCGCCCTCCTCCGCGGACCACTGTCATTCACGGAATAGAGTCGGGGATCTTTCACGACCACGAAGTTGGACGGGCGCCAGGCCGATCCACGTATACAAACCGCCCCAGCCGCAGACTGCGTCGACTGGCCCAAACCGCATCCGTTGTCATTCGCAGAATGGAGGCGGAATCCTGCGCGGCCGCGAAGCACTCCCCGAGTTAGTTTGGTTCACAGGGGAGGTCCATTCAATTCCCCCTGCGAGTTGCGGATTGACCAAGTCATCCGTAAACCGGGTTTCAGATCATGGGCCTCTGCAAAATCTGCCTCATGACCACATATACATCTATTTCCCCACTCTATAAGAGGAGATCGAGGGGGAAGAAAGAAAAGGGCAGGCAATTGGAGATCGATCATATTTAGGTTGAAGGATTTCAAAGGAAGGAGCATAGGATTTCAAAAATAGCGAAGTTCCAGTTTGCGAACCAGAACAGGTATGAAGCTGGAAGAGAATTAATAAGGAACTAAAAATGCATAACAACTTGGTGAACTACGAACTTAAAATAACAAAGAAAAGAAGATCACAAACTGTAGCCCCTCCGCGGATGCACTCCCCGCATGACAGGGATTTTATTCCCCTTTTTCGATCCGTCGCACTACGTAGCAACCTCCTACATGGACGAAGCCCTGACTGACGAACCCCCGACCAGTGTCGCCCTTGGCCATTACTGCTCGCATGGACCCCTCCACGTACCAACTTGGTACGCGGGCTGAACACGAAGCTATGAACCACCCTGGTTCACAGGATTCCCACCAGTCTGTGGACCACCCTGGTTCGCGAATGACTTATCTAGCCACGTAGCACCTCCCTACGTGAAGGGCGCCACCACTCATAAACATGTGTGGCCCACTAGATCCTTCGGAGTTCCCATTCCCCGATCTAGATAAAATCCTTCCAATCCAGCTTGATCCTCCTCAACCCCCTCATTGGACCATTCATCAGTCCCGAGTCGAGGCCTTCACCAGAGCCACCAGACCCATGTGATGTAACCTTCAGGTGAATCAGCGTGCTGTTTTGAGTTCACATACCCACAGTAACCAAGGTCGAAGGGGTTACTCTGACCATTGAGCAGACTCCCAAATCATTCCTAGGTTCACATTCCCAAGGTAATGCGGAGTCCGAGCCCGGGAGTCCCCTTTCCGCCCCTCCACTTGTTAAGATTGGGGCACTTCTCCCCTCCCCAGGGCATGGAGGACTACCCATCAGAAGGAAGCCACCATGCACCTTCGTACATCCCCACGGACTTGGATAAGGAAGGGCGTAGTGGAGATGGGTGATGCTCCATTCTTCTTTGGGGCCAAGTCCTTCTCCCACTGCGCTTTCTTTCTAAGTTCGTACATCTCGGAGTAAGCCCCAACATTTTGGGCCGCCCCCATGCATAAGCCCCACTCCACTTCCAACAGATGCACCTTCCGCGACGTGATCATCTGGTCTCTGCTACCTCTTGTTTCTCACACCAAGCATGACTCACATGGGCTTAGAGTAAGCATAGACTAGTACATATTCTTCTGGGATGCCTCAGAACGTAATCCCCACTCCATCCGCACTACAAGGACTTTGATCCCTGTCTCCTAGGTAGGGTACGTAGGAAGCATCCCTGAGGTTCAAGCCCAAAAATCTGTCATAATGACCCCCATTTTATGTCGATTCTCCAACACTCCATCTGAAATACATGGAATTTGATCCATGTCTCCAAGGTAGGGTACGTAGGAATCCTCCCCAAGGATCAAGCCCATCAATCTGTCGTTCCGACACCGCTTTTACCTCTATTCTTCGACACTCCATCCGAACTACATGGACTTTGATCCCTATCTCCTAGGAAGGGTATGTAGGAAGCCTCCCTGAGGTTCAAGCCCAAGAATTTGTCGTTATGACCCCCTATTATGTCGGTTCTCTGACACTCTATCCGAACTACGTGGAATTTGATCCTTGTCTCCTAGACAAGGTACATAGGAAGCGTCCCCGAGGTTCAAGCCCAACAATCTGTCATTCCAACCCACTTTTTACGTCGGTTCTCTGACACTCCACCAGAACTACATGGACATTGATAACCCACCATAGGGATACATAGGAAGCTTCCAAGAGGTTCAAGCCTGATCACCATCGGACCCCCGATTCCACATTCATGTCAGTTCTTCGACACTCCCATTTGAACTACATAGACTTTGATCGTTGTCTCCTTGTCAGGGTACATAGGAATCCTCCCTGAGGTTCAATCCCAATAATCGGTCGATCCAACTATCTTCATGTCGGTTCGCCGCACCAACCATGGGCAGTCTAGAGTGTAAGCCCCATATCAAACCAAACTACATGGATTCTGATTCCTCTCATGAGGATATGTAGGAAGCCTGTATCAAGGGTTTGATCCAAATGATAAAGTCGTTATCTATCCCCCATAAATGAAAATAAACTCTAGAGTGCCTGGTTACGAGGATTTAAATCAGTGTTGTCTCAGGGAGTCCAGACTCTTTGGGGTCATTAATCCAATGAGGGATGGTAAACCTCAGGCATAAATGATTCTGAACCCTTGCATCCAGCTGACCATTTCTAACCAGGATTAATCCATGGATACTATGATTGGGTATAAACCAAAGATTTGAGAACATATGAATATGTCTTAAATCTATAAGAGAGTCCTAGAACAAGTAATAATCCCCCCCCCAAAGGGTGCGATGAGCCCGACTTCCCATCCTCTCTACCAATGTGAGTTCATAAGAATCACTGGTCAAACCACCCAGTGAACGCTTACCTTTGGAAAGCAGGTCCACGTATTTCTAGATATGGGACTGTTGGGTATTTTGTGGTGAAAATAGTGCACCCGATATGAGTGATTAAGTAGAACCAAATATTCTCTAATCAAACGTTGGGTAGCGTACGTTTCTCCCCCGCGATCTCGTCATGCGCCGCGAGACAGTGTATCAAAAGTATATCAACACAAATGGGAGTGGAGATTACAACATAAATAAATAAATAGTTATTTCAAAAATAATAATAGCATGACATAATTAAGAAGTAGAAGATTAACCCAATGAATAGAAATTGGGTAAAAAGGTTCCCTTACCGATTTGGTAACTTATGAAAAATAAAACTCATGAAAGAAGGATCATAAAATGAAGATGTAATTACCCAAAAATTGATTTATATTACCAAATGAATACAATCATGGTAATTACATACACCACACAAAAGGAAATAGTGGAAAATATAGCCTGAATCTCATGGGAATAAAAAGTGATATGAAAATCCGTTACCACGTTGTAATCAATCAAGTAGTATGACCAAAAGATAATAACCACCATATGATTCATAGAGTAACATGAATATAAATAGTATCATGATAATATATATCAAATAAAAGTACACAATACACCACATGCAATAAATTAGTGATGAACAATAGAAATATCACGGAATTACAAGTGAGATAAGAAACCCCTTACCTCGTGTCTGACGTGACTTATTTTTTCCTTGTTCTTCATTAATAATAAACATAAGATAATTTATACTAGATTAATAACCCATTTTCAAGTTTATTATTCCTTTTATATCACTTATTAACATTTTATAAACATTATGTAATCATTTATGTTAATAATCTTCATTTTTTCAATATTTGGTACTTGAGTAAAAAATGAACACCTTATAATTAAAAGTTGTCCATGTGGTCAAGATTCCATTATCTTCAGAATTATATTCATAATTTATATATCATATATATAAAATATATCCAGTATATATATTTATGTATAACTATAAATAACATTTGGAGATAATAAATGAAATGTACTATTCATGGAGACGATAAACCGTATGTACACATGAACGGTACTTTAATTTATATTTCTTATTTTAATTGAATGAAAACATAATTATAAAAAGTTATATTATGATTCCAGTATAATATAATATATAATTTCTATAACTTCATCCTTTATACGTCCCATGTATGGTATGAATGAGTCATATCACATTGAGGTGGCGGTAGTCCACACTTCCTCAAATGAAATTATTGCGTTTACTCATAATGGAAACCGTAAATTTATGCTATATATTAAAAATACAAAAGCATAAAGAAAAAATAGACATAATATATATCATATATAAATACAATTCCATCATAATGGCCACCATATGTGGTGGTAGGAGAAAATTGAACAATCATCGTTTCATGAGGTGTTAGTTTTTCACCCACAAAAACTATATGTTCTTTACCCATTAGATGGAGGTGTGTGTATGTGTAGTTTGAATACTTATCATAACAACATCCTAGTATATTTATGATAATAGTTTTGTTATAAAAAAAAGTAATGAATAGAGTTTAGGGGTTGGAGAAGTAAAATAAAAGGAAATAATTCAAGAGAAATGATTACCTTTAATTCCGATAACTCCCTTTGGATTGAACCAAAAATATTTCTTGAAGTGCCT